>JADMNL010000032.1:75068750-76322500 GCA_016271365.2 Neoceratodus forsteri
ATGCTTAATGAAAAATTAAAGCAGATGCTAAATTAACAACAACCCCTCATTAAAATATTTAAAATCTGGTTCCCCACCTCTGCCGTGACTCCATTAGTGATTGTATACTTTAACAAGTAATTAGAAAAGAGAAAAAATGAACCTAAATTAACATATAAACCAATTTTCCACCATAATTGAGATACTATCCCTTTTATCTATTATTACAATCATGTAGAAGTATTAACAACTACAGACTTTGGTATCCCATACCGTGGTATTTATATATTTACAGTCAGTCCTGAACAGAAAAGAGAGACACCTCTTCCCCTCCTCAGGTTACCGGTAATTCTGGAACTTCCTCACCATCGGAATCTTCTGGTTCGGCTCTCAATTCCACCACTCTGCGTTCAGCCCACCTGCTGGCTTCAATAAGATCCAAAAAGATGTAAGTTTTATTTTGATAAGCGATCTGAAGCCACGCTGGAAATATGATTGCGTGCGGAATGTGGAGATCTCGGAGCACACGCCTTACTCCATCGAACATTTTGCGCCTCTGCCGCGTGGCATAACTGATATCAGAAAACAGTTGCACAGGGTTTTCATCCTGCATCAGTGGGGCTGCCCTGCGTGCATATCGAAGGATTCTGTCCCTGGCTCCAGCGCTTGAAGTTACCAATATCAGGGTGCGAGGTTCTCCATTGCTTGCTGCTCTTCCATGCGGTGTCACCCGGTAGGTTTTCTGAATACCCCAGTCCTCTTGTATTCCCTCTGGCAGTAATTTTTCTGTTAACCATTCCTGGATACTCATGGTGGGGTGATCACCTTCCAAACCCTCTGGTAGCCCCACTATTCGAATATTTGCTGCCTGTGAAGCGTTTTCAAGCACTTTCAGCCTTGCTCGAACATGTCGCAGTTCCTTGGACATTAAGGCCGTAACTCCAGTAGATGCATCAGCCTGCTTGCTAATTTGTTGACTTTCTCCCATCATGCCATCTACCGATGTTTCAAGGACCAGGACCCGGCCATTAAAATCGTCCATTTTCTGATTTAATATAGAGATAGAGGCAATTAGAGTTTGCATTTTAGTCCCTAAAGTTGTCAGCATTTCTCCAGAGTTAGAGGCCTCCTCAGGCTGCGTGGTTTCTTCAGGTCTACCTGTCCTTCTAGTTTTACCAGTAGTACCAGATGGTTTGTCTTGCTTAGGATTACCCATTTTAATGTAAAAAGGGTCGTTCTTTCCAATGGTGTAGTCGAAAATCAATTTAGGAGTCAGCAAAAGGGTGGATTAGGGTAGATTTCTAAAATATCTGCAGAGAGCTCGGAAAGGTTGCTGTTTGTTGCTCAGGCTCAACAGCACCCCCCCCAAATTGTTTAAGTTTATCGTGTCCCCCCGGGTCATGTGTGTTTCGTGTAGGAACGCTATGTCTAGCTTCGCCCGTCTGATGTAAAGCATAACTTTCTTTCTCTTTATGGGTTTGGTCATGCCATTCACATTAAAGGTCATAACCTTAGTCAGTTGTGCCATCATCTGTTTGTAGTTTGTTCCTTTTTTTATTTGCCTTTTGCTGACTCCAACTCTCCTCTGGGTGCCCATATGGGGCCTGATACGCTAGGGACCAGTACCATATCTACAACTTTCAATCAGTCTTACATTCCTGTGTTTGCCAACTGGGAATCTACACAGTACTAACCATTTATATCTCCTACCTCTGCTTCCAAGGTTGGGGGGGGATTTTCTCTTCCCTCATTGCTCTGTTTCGAGGTCTCCTTCTCCCCACGCCTCCTGGTCCCAGAGTGGTAGTGTTTGTTTCTCCCCTGCTCCCAAGGGTCACTACCAGGTTCCCCGGTATCTGGGCTCTTATTCCTGAGTCCATCCACATTAGGGGACCTAAAGTCCACATTGCAGACTGCCCATTCACCTCAGATTCATATTTTAATTGCTTCTCCACTCCCCCGCCCCTCCCCAGGGACTCGTGACGGTCTTTAGTTCTTTAAGTTCTGTACCTCCTATCATTACAATCTTTATTACTGCTTTATTTTCCTCATACCATGTTCTTGCTGATGTCTCCTTTGGCTCCCTCTTTATCGGTTTTGTCACCTCCACTGTGATTTATACCACAGTGTGGTCCCCATGCTAAGTATCTATCCTACCCCCCCACGTCTAAAAACTCCCTATTGTGGTCTTCTTGCCCCTTCCCCCTTTATCCCTCCCCCCCTGTTCCCTCTTACCTCCTCATTTGTAGTGCTGTCAAGGCTTATGCACCCAACTGAGTTCTTTGATCCGTAGTCCTCCAGGGTCCTCGCAACATCTTCATGACACGGCTTCTAGATGCTGGAAGGGTCCGTTTTCCTGAGAGGCCACGTTCCCTCAGTCTTCCATATGGTTATCTATTCAAAATAAAACAGACTTCACAAATATCACATTCTACATGCCCTTTTTCATGCGTTGTACATCTTTTACTTTATATTCTCTCTCCACCCCTTCCCCAGGCTCTATCTGTGTCTGTTAAACCTTCCGCTTTTCTCTTTCCAGGCATCACAGTAATTTTGTTCATCATTTACATTTAATGCCCTTTGTTCCTGAAGTTTTACCAGTAGCCTGTGAGAATGAGCCCTTGTTTTGTGGCATATACCTATTCTCTCCCCTTCTTCAGTTTCAACCCCTCTGCTTATCCTTTGTCAATTTAACCTCCTTCTCAGAACTGCCCTCGTTGAGCTCCATCTTTGCCCCCCCCCCTTGACTCTGTCGGAGTTGCCTCCTTCCCTCTCCCCCCAGGTACTACAGTTAATCCATGCTGTTCCCTCTTTCTCGTATGTCCTCCCCATGGGACTTTTTTGATGTTTTAGCTCCCTTTCCAAATACCTGTTCCTCAGATTTTCTCACCTGTGCTTTCCATTTAAATCCCATTCTTTCTGTTGCTGCTAGTTGCCACACTTTCTTTCGTTTCCTCCCCCCCAAAACATCTGGGCCTCCCTCTATCGTCCCTTCACCCCCCCCACATACTGGTTATTACCCACCTTGACATAACCCCTCCCCATAGAGCCTGTTTGCTCTTTTCTTTACCCTCCCTCCCTCTTTCTTTTGCCTTGCGTGCTTTAACTCTATTTATTACCCCTCTTTTCCTTTCCCTCCTCCCCCCCTCCCCCATATACACTTGTATACTTAAGGGCTCTGGATTGCTTTAGTGATTAGTCCATTAAAAAGTCCTTAGTGGTTGTTGTCTTCCGTTTCTGCCTCTGACTCTCGCTTCCATCTCTCGTTCGTAAAGCTGCTCAGCCTCTCAGTGCCTGTTTAAATGTCTCAGTGTGTAGTTTGTGTCGAGTTCTGCTGAGAAAGAGTCTGCAGGATCCCCTTTATCTCTTTCGCCATCTCCTCCATGCTGTCTCTGCCCTCTGTAGAAGCGGTCCCTCTCGCACATTGTTGCTTTCCCATGGTTCCTCCTTGCTGCTGCTGCGTCAATCCAGAGGCTCTGCCTCCCTGAGTGAAGGCCACTCCGTGTTCCTTGAGCGCTGCTTCAGCACGCATGGAGTACGTTTTGATGTCTTCTTCCCAAAACTCATTGAGCAGTGCAGGGAAAGGTGTTTGAAACTTAATTTTTTTCTCCTTCAGCACACGGATTAAGTCCAAGTACTGTAGTCTCTGCCTGTGAATCTCCTGGGGGGGTAATCTTGTTCGAAAAACAGCCTCTGTCCCTTGAACATCACCACTCCCTTTTGCCATGTGGTTCTGAGTACTGTTTCTGTGACCCCGTAGCTCACGAATTTCATAAAGAGCTGCCAGGGTCTTGCATTGGGGTCCGTGGGCTTCTTGTAGAGCACTCTGTGGGCCCTTTCAATTCTGATATCCAGGGAAGCTGGTAGATCTACGATCTGGGGCAAAATTTCCTGCAGATACATTTCCACATCAGCAGTGTCTGACCTCTTGGGTAATCTGGACAAGCACAGGTTATCTCTGCAGGATCTCGCCTCAAGATCTAAACATTTACTGCGCAGAGTTTCAGCATGTTGCATTAAAAGGCCCACCATACTCCCCAACAGTCCGCCACGTTTCTTGGCATCTCCGACTTTTTCTTCTACCTCCCCAACCCGCTGTTCAACTTGCGAGAACCTTTCCTGAATTTTTTAAAATGCTAACCTGTTTTCGCAGTGGGATGCTTTTATTTCTTTAAGCAGAGTTTCAAATCTGCTTCTTGTCAGTGTTTCTTCCTCATGATCGGTGTTGTTCCCTCGGCCTGCTGTGCTCGTGGGGAATTGATGCAGCTGCTATCGGAGCTCAGGGCTCGGTATCTAGAGCCATCGTCTGTTTTTTTTTCTAAATTTCGGTACGCAAAATCGTATGCCTACCATCATCCCTTTCTTTTGAGGCCATTTTTGCCAATATTTGATAAGTTTATAGCGGATTTGGCGATATCTGTAATCCCTGGTGAGGGGAGAGCTCTTTCTCTAGGCAGCCATCCGGTCCGTGACGTCACTGAAAGTCCACTGCAGACCCTACTTGATCTCTGGCCCATTTACCCCCCCATCCCTAGGATCCCTTTATACCATGCATACTTGACTCCCACCAGTTTTGGCCCCCACTACCTCTGCTGGAAGACTGTTCCAGAAATCCACCACTCTTTCTATGAAGTAGTACTTCCTCACATCTCTCCTGAATCTACTCCCCCTCCAGCTTCTTATTATGCCCCCTTGTCACTGACCTTTTTTTTCTGAAAATACTTCCCTCCTGTACCTTATTTACCAATGTGAGGTATTTAAAGGAGATCTACTTACAATGGTGCTCGAGCCACTGGTGCATAGATTGTGGCTCAAGCACCTGACCCCCCCTCCCGGAGTCCCAATATATATTAATTTTTAAATTACTCGCCGCGTAAATTGTATTTGCAGTCGATGCAGCCAACATGTTGCTATACTAAGTGGATCCCCCGGGAGATCGAGAAGGCAAGAACCATGAGATGCTGACATGGTTTTTCCTCTTCCTGTGTATTGTCCCAATATACGGCGATCTTAAAATCTCCGTATTTTCTATACCATTTTTTTTTTTTTTTTTTTATACATGTAACCCCCCCTGCAAATGGGGGTTCCCAAAAGACTTCCAGGAGCTTGCTTGAATGCTCCAAGCCTGAATGGTGTTTGGCGTTTAAACCATTTATCAGTGAGTGTTTTTAGAGCCTCTGGTACTGTCTCTTTAAGAGCTGTCTGCTTGCAGACATAATTAGTTTGTATGGGGGGACTGTGTGCTTCTCTGTTTGAGTACCACTCGAGCTGCTGCCAATTCACTCCATTTTTGCAGTCACTAGGAGTGCAAAGGGAACCTATCTGAAAGATGTAACTGTTTGCCAGAAATCATTTACAGTAATAATAAAATTACAGTTTGTCTAACCTGCTTTCTTTGCAGTCAGAACTGTGTCTGCCTAGTTCCCCATTCTGGTTTTGAACTGCTGAACTGGACCAATCAGTGTGGGGCTAAGCTTGCTAAAATGGTGCCTTGGACGAATCAGAACTTGGACTCATAATCTGAGCCAGCCACAAGAGGATTGTATGGGCAGTGACTCTGGGAGATGGGTTTAGACTTGGCGCCTTTTGGACCAACAGCAGCAGTCTAGTGTGGTGACAGCCAATCCAGTCAAGAACTGGGAGGAACTCAAAGGAAGTGCCGGTTTTGTCTGTTGGAGTTTCAGTTTAGATCTGGCAGTGAAGGGAAAGAAACCCTGTGCTCCTTCAGTGCACAGTTTCAGTCAAAAAACGTGTGTAAGGCCCAGAGTTCCGGTCTGCAGCTTGTGTAACTGCTTGTTAGGACTGAATCCGTCCTGTGAAAAGAATCAAAGGATCTCTGAAGAGTAGAAACCAGGCTCACCCTGTAGAAGACTGGAGAAATTGTTGAATTGCACTCGGTCTGTCAGGAACTGAATCTGCTGTGTGTTCTCCCGGGTATTGTGCAGTAATTGCGATCGGGATAGAAGCAGCCTGCCTGGTATAATACTTTCTTTTACCATATAAATGTGTGAAGAGTCTCGTGGAGCTCAAGAGTAGCCCTGCTGAGTTGAAGGACCCTATCTTGTTTGGAGGTCGTGAGTACTAATTCAGGGTCGCTCCCTGTTGAATTGCCGCATTAAATCCAAATGGAATCACTGTACTGCTGACTGTTTAAACTAATTTTTTCTTTCACTGTGTGAAGGGCCCCTACCAGCTGCCACGGTTTGGACTAGCCACTGGGCTTGGGCACCCAGGGACAGTAACTGGTAGGGATAGGCCTGTGCACAGAGCCATAGGTAGATAGTAAAGTGATAAGCTAATTAACCTGATTTCCCCTGTCCTTGTTATATCCCCTAAATAAATCAGAGCTGCTTGTTTCAGCAAGTTATACTTCCTGAGGTATTTGTCTATGTTAAAGTACTGTACTGTGATTGTTGCACTGTATCTTATTTCACAGGAGGTCCCAGTGCGGAACTAGTCCTGGGGTAAGTGTATACTGTGAAGGTAATTCTGATATATTGTGTGGGCCACTAGTGGGAAGAAGGGGGTTGCAGTGTCCCAGAGGGCTGTGACCAAGTAAGTTTAACTAGTTGCAAACCTGACCTCTGGGTGGAGGCACCCGCCATTGGATCCAGGCCCCTCAACCTGTTAGTGGCAAATCAGGCAGGGGTAGTAGCCCCTGGGATAGCGCCATCTAGGGGTTACATACAAAAGGTGCCTATATTTATTTATTTAGTTTTTGTTGACCGGGTAAGTGCACTAGACAAATCCTGCCTATTTTCAGGCACGACCCGGGGAGGGGGATACAGATGAATGCCAACTGACCTTGAACCAGATTAAGCTGTTGGTGGTATTTTTAGTGAATGAGGGAAATGTGGCCAGGACACCGGGGAAATTCCCCTGCTCTTTTCGACAAGTGCCATGGGATCTTTAACATCCACCTGAACTACCACCAATCCAGGCAGATGGGACCTCGGTTTAACGTCTTATCTGAAAGACAGCACCTCAGAAGTGCAGCACCCCCTCTCTTGCTGCACTACAGTGTCAGTACAGGGATATTAACACGAGTGCCAGATGTGGGAACTGAACCCACAGCCCTCTGATCTCCTGGCCTCAGAGGCGAGTGTGCTACCTACTGAGCCACTGACACTGACAATGCCATGTGGGTGATGCAATTTGCTAGTTTACATGCGGTTATCATGGGGGTATCACCACGGGGGTTACCGCTGGCACCATTGTTTCTATGCATATAACAGGACGGGCCGGCAATTGGCAGAAGGGGGTGGTTGCCACTAGCGCCAGGGATCCTTTTTTTAGGCAGAATGGGCCAGTGATCGGCGGGGGGGGCACACTAGCACTGGGGCTACTATATATGACAGCACGGGTTGGCAATCAGTGGGGGGAGGGGGTGCCAGGGACCACAGGGGGTGGGTGTGCTCTCCCAGCAGCCAACTGGCTAGGTGGCTACATTACCTCTGGCAGCTGCTAGGGTTGCCGGAGTAAGCTGGAGTTTGCGCTGTGCAAAAGGATAACGCTAAACCCTCCTGCGTAGTGCCAAACCGCTGAATATGGGGTAGCACACATATTCATGGCCACGCCACCTCCCCTTTCCTGCATGCATACATTATGTTTTGCACGGGTGCTAACCCTCTTTGCTTATGCAAATGCCCCTTCTGAATGAGGGCTCCAGTGCAACCCCGGTTTGCACGGGCAAAGACCCGTTAGCACCCACGCAAACATTTGAATACCGGGCCTCAGATTATTCTATCAGAACTAGAACGCTATGCCAGGAAAGCTGTTTCTTAGCAACAGTCTGATTTGAGCTAAAAAAAGTTTTCAATATTTTTTTTTTTCCTAACAATAAATCAGCAGCCCTGAAAGTCCACCAGTGACTAACAAAATCACAGTACTACATAATTAACAGGCCACCAAACAGCAACAAGCCAACAAATCCTGGTGACAAGGACAACCCCACAAAAGGTACAAATTGCCAAACTACTGTGTATAAATAAAATTTACAGATGTGATTCACTACAGAACAAATGTGATGACTATCCTGCTCCCAACAAACATACACATCCCACACCTTCTCGTAGGCAATACCCCACTTCTCAATACACAAAAAGCACACACAAATGAGGAAAAATTAGAATATGTGTAACCCCTAGATGGCGCTATCCCAGGGGCTACTACCCCTGCCTGATTTGCCACTAACAGGTTGAGGGGCCTGGATCCGATGGCGGGTGCCTCCACCCAGAGGTCAGGGTTTGCAATAGTTAAACTAACTTGGTCACAGCCCTCTGGGACACTGCAACCCCCCTTTCTTCCCACTAGTGGCCCACACAATATATCAAATTACCTTCACAGTATACACTTACCCCGGACTGGTTCAGGCACTGGGACCTCCTGTAAAATAAGATACAGTGCAACAATCACAATACAATACTTAACATAGACAAATACCTCAGGCAGTATAACTTTGCTGAAACAAGCAGCTCTGATTTATTTGGGGAATATAACAAGGACGGGAAATCAGGTTAAATCAGCTTATTGCTTATCTTTACTCATCTACCTATGGCTCTGTGCACAGGCCTATCCCTACCAGTTACTGTCCTGGGTACCCAAGCCCTAGTGGCTAGTCCAAACTGTGGCAGCTGGTAGGCCCTTTCACAGAGAAAAGAAAAATTAGTTAAACAGTCAGCAGTACAGTAATTCCATTTGGATTTAATGTGGCAATTCAATATGGGCGACCCTGAATTAGTACTCACGACCTCCAAACAAGATAGGGTCCTTCAACGTCAGCAGAGGCTACTCTTGAGCTCACGAGACTCCTCACACATTTATATGACAAACTGCAACAGGCAAAAGTCCTTTAATGGCAGCAGGATTCACTTGAGCTACACAAGCCTCTTCACACATTTATATGGTAAACAGTAACAGGCAAAAGTCCTTTAATGGCATCAGGATTCACTTGAGGTACACAAGCCTCTTCACACATTTATATGGTAAAAACAAAGTACTATACCAGGCAGGCTGCTTCTCTATCCCGATCGCAATTACTACACAATACCCGGGAGAACACACAGCAGATTCAGTTCCTGACAGACCAAGCGCAATTCAGCAATTTCTCCAGTCTTCTACAGGGTGAGCCTGGTTTCTACTCTTCAGATATCCTTTGATTCTCTTCACAGGATGGATTCAGTCCTAACAAGCAGTTACACAAGCTGCAGACCGGAACTCAGGGCCTTACACACGTTTCCCGACTAAAACTGCACACCAAAAAAGCACAGGGCTCCTTCCCTCTTCACTGCCAGAGCTCAACTGAAACTCCAGCAGACAAAATCGGGCACTTCCTTTGAGTTCCTCCCAGTTCTTGGCTGGATTGGCTGTCACTCACAACAGACTGCCCCTGTTGGTCTAAAAAGGGCGAAGTCAAACTACATCTCTCAGGTCACTGCCCATACAATCCTCTTGTGGCTGGCTCGAGATTCTGAGTCAAGTTCTGATTCGTCCAAGGCACCACTTTAGAGCTACCTTAACCCACACTGATTGGTCCAGTTCAGCAGTTCAAAACTAGAATGGGAACTAGGCAAACACAGTTCTGACTGCAAAGAAAACAGGTTAGACAAACTGTATTTTCATTATTACTCTAAATGATTTCTGGCAAACGTTTACATCTTTCAGATAGGTTCCCTTTGCACTGACTGCAAAAATGGAGTGAATTGGCAGCAGCTCGAGTGGTACTCAAGCAGAGAAGCACACAGTCCCCCCATACAAACTAATTATGTCTGCAAGCAGACAGCTCTTAAAGAGACAGTACCAGAGGCTCTAAAAACACTGATAAATGGCTTAAACGCCAAACACCTTTCAGGCTTGGAGCATTCAAGCAAGCTCCTGGAAGTCTTTTGGGAACCCCCATTTGCAGGGGGTTACATATGGAAAATGTTCACTTAGTTATGGGACCTCCATATAGACACAGTGCTGTGGCCAGCATTGTAAAATCCTGGCTTACTAAAAGGTTCATGCCCCCAAAAAAAAACAAACAACAAGCTATCACCTTTATTAATTGAATCTTTACTATGTACGTTTGTATAGATACTAATTGATTTGGATAACTTTATTGTTAAAAAAACTACGAAATACAGTCCTAAATAAAATATTTTAACTCTGTGTCTCTTATAAAACCCGGACTTTGTTAAAAAGCCCAGTGCTAGTAAAATCACAATTATGTTGCATTTTCCTAAGATCAGCACATTAAAATGAGCGAGATAGTGGAAGGAGGTCTCCCAGATGTACAGGGATTCCTGTATTTTACAGGAATTTGGAGACATCTACAGGGAAATTCTTCCCATAGACTTGCATTGGTTATACAGAAAATCAGAGGACGTCAGTTAACATAGGAAATAATGTAATCTACAGGAAAATCACCTTGGATTTACAGAAAAAAAATGCCAAATCAGTCTGGGCGCACAGTGAGATTTTTCACCGCCCCATTCAAATGCATTTTTAGACAAAACAAAGGGGGAATTGATAAGTGTAGGAAATAAAGTCAATCAAGGTTCCTTCAGCTTCAAAAAAATCACCGCAATCTATAACGTCTCAAGGACATTTTTTTTTCGTTCGAATTCTGTGGGTTTATGGGCAACCCCTAGCCCTCGCATCACGTGCTCGAGCAAGCTTCCTCTTCCCGCCCTGTACCCCCCCCCCTCTCTCGTGCCGATTCTCCGCAATTGCATCAATGTGAGCGTGTTTGTGTGAAGGATCGAGCCAACCCAGCATTCTGAATTATCTGTCACACGGAGTTCAGTAAGTGGAGAGGAGGGAATCAGTTAGCGACGCACAGTCCGGTCTGCTCCTTCCAGACCTCAAGTGAAAAAAAAAAAACAACAGCACATCAAACCTACAGAATTAGCTCCCGATTATTAAACACGGAGTCCAGCACTGAACTACTGCTGGGGAGGGAAGGGGTCACCGCCACTTTTAGAAATGGGGAGCTGAAGAGAAGGACGAAAGATGAGCTGCTTCAGTTCGGGGGGCTGGTGGTGGCTCGTCGGGCAGTTTCTGGCTGACTGAGAGAGCCGAAAGCGGGTCGGCGGATATAAACTAAAAAGTGAATAAAAGTACAAAGTGTTCCGAACGGAGCGACGAGACGGCGGGGTAAGTGCCTTCTTCTGTACCTTATGTTTTGGGGTTGATGTATCACTAGTAGAATTTTAGAGGCAGGATAAAGCGGCAGGGACGGGAGAGTTGAATCTTGCTGCTGTGAGAGGATAGCGACAAGCGGGCAAAATAGCGAAGCGCTGTGGTGTGAACTTAAAAGAGTAACGGTTTGTGGAAGTAGCTGCAATCAGTTGGTGAGTGAAACTTTGAGTTTTTGGTTTGTAGATGAGAAAGCGAACTGATGCAGCACCGCAACAATTCTTTTAAGCAAAACTCAAACCTAGTAGCAAACTAGAAGTTATTAAAACTCGCTGGGGGAGTTTTTGTGAAATTGGGAACTCGAGAGACACCGCTGTCGACCCATGAACGCCCCTCATTCTTAACAGTCCTTAAACCGTTTTTTAAACATGCCGTTGGCGTCATATTTTTTTTCCGTGGAACTTGTTACCGTTATTAAACCAGCCGCCCTGTCAAGTTTGGTTTCATGCTCCATATATTCACCCCTTCATCGTCTGCTTATAACTTTGTGGGTTCCTAGACACAGGCGTTAAACACACACTTTGAGTACCCTGTGTTTTATTTTATTGTTGTAACCCTTCTCTCCTTACAGTCCTTTGCTTGTTTGTGCCCTTTTCTAACCCCTAATGCAGGCTGGCAACTATGAATACTGGCCCCAGTGCAGTGTCTTGTTAGCAGCTCACCCCACTGAATCTCTGAGATGGCTCCACGTGAGCTTCCCCTCCCATGTGTAGGGGTTTGAGTTTGCATTCATCTCCGACAGAGGAGGGCACCTGTGGTGTGACTCGAGCAGTTAGAAATGGCACAAAACGGTACCCTGTGAGTGTTGAAGTGTTGTGGGATCATTTGGTAACAGTGGGAGTTCTGTCTGGTGTTCAGGATGCTGGTCGCTATTCGTTGGAGGCTGTTTGTTTCTAGATCTGGCAGGCTGCAGTCACAGATGCTCTTCTGTAAAACAACTTGGTTGCATTGCAACAATAGGGCAGTAAAATGATTGGGTCCAACCCCGGTACCTCCGGAGCAATCAGGCATAGATTTATTGTTGGAAAAAACGATCCAAAAGTTCAGGCTCAGCATGTCCTCCGTGGAGTAGTATTTGCAATTAGGACCATAAGTTCATTCAACCTGCAGCCGGCAGCCGTGGCACATTACATTTGGGGCCCAGGGTCACGAACCCGGATCCTGCGGATCTCATTCCAGGCACTTAGGGAGCTGCAGTGCAGCTCCTTCTCCGTCCTGTCCTTCTAAATAACATGACTCAATTTTTCCCTTTTTTTTTTTTTCCCTACTGTCCTCCCCGCATGTGGGAGCGGGGTACCCTTCAAGTAGCAGCACATACCTTCACCGGAGGGATGTGAAGGGTGTTCTGATGTTATAAACAAGCACAGTCCAAACTCCTTTGGCTCTTGACCCCACTGATACTCTGGCAGGGTTCTGCAGGGCCGAGGCATCTTTCTCTAAACTGGCACAGCATTCCACTCCTGGTCACTCTTGGAAATGGTGGACACGACTTACAGCAGGAGGTCCTTCCTGCCACACGGGACCCACTCGACCCAAGGCTTCAGCATCCCCAGGACACAGCTTGCATGGCGGCCACCCTTCTCCCCACAGTGGAGTGGCTTACTGAACTTGCAACTCCTCTTTCTGTCACCAACCCCACCCCACTGGTGGGCAGGTGGGGCTCTTTCATTTCCTTTGGGACTGGGGGGCAATCTCCCCACCCTGGCCCTTACTAGTGGCCTGCATGCAGGTTCTCTTCCCTCGCTCCACCCTGAACTCTTGCCTCACACACACACTCTAAACTGCTCTCCTTGCGCAGCGCCAGTTGGCGCCTCCCAATTCCCTTCACGTGGTGCTCTGGCCCCCTTGGCAGGCCTGGCACCACACAGACTCCTTCCGATGCCAACAGGACATCCATTCAGTAACCCCAACATGGCATGGGGGTTACACTATTTTATTGTTTAAAATGTTAAAAATTGTTCCTCCTTAAGCCTTCTTCCCCAAGTTGCAGCTGGAAATGAAATTGGTCTTCCTTTCTTCAAATTAACTAAAACACACGCGATTTCAAAGTACCATCATTTATTTCCCTATATACTTGTAGCAATAAAACAATTTAAAGTATATACCTACAGTAAATGAAAGCATATGCTTGTGTACCTTCAGTACATAAAATCCTATGGGAACACACAGTGCAGCTAATTACCCAATAAATTAACAAATCTACCAGTTACACAGATTCCCACGCTAATTAACACAGGTTACTGACCCTCCCCAAAAAAAGATACATTTAGTCTCATAATAACCAAGAAATTCCACCTGTCTCTCACAAAATATCCTTTAATTATGTAGTTCTCTTTTCGGATTCTATAACCCTCCATGCTGGTACCGCCAACCTCCTGCAGGTGTCATGTGGAACTGACCGCAGAAAGAACACAAACCCAGTTGCAGATGCCACGCTGCTCTAACTGCACCAACCACGCCAGTCTAAAGATGGACCACTGCAGAAACACCCCCTTATTTGTTTTTTGTTTTTTTTGGGGGGTGCTACATTATGGAAAAAAAAATTGGTCAAAATACTGGCCATACCAAAAACTACAGTATGGAAAATCCCCAGAAAAGGTAAATGCAATCTAAAGGTAAACTCAACAGTCCTTGTATATTTAGAATAATAGGTGACTCTGTATTATGTAAGTTATAATTCATGACTTCATTTTTATTCAGTAAGAATTTATTTCTAAAAATTCCGTGTACTTTTGTATAAGTTTATGGGTTCAGATTGGAAGGCCTCTTTTTCTTACATAAGTGTTGTCTCGCTCGTTCTTAGGACGAGAGGACTGTGAGCTGAAGGTAAGCAGTTCTGTTGTCCTAAGGATGCAAGGGGCAACACTTTTAGATCCATAAGAGGCCTCTAACTAGAGCCACAAACTTGTAGTTCCTGTGATTTTTTTAAAATTACTTTTTTCTTACTGATGTTTACAACATAAGCGGTTGGCAAGAAGCCTGTTAAAGTGGCTCAGCGTGTGAGCCTGAGCAAGTCACTTAACTTCCTTGTGCTTCCAGGTCGCATCTGGAAACACGCTTCGGCTTAGTGTGCTACTCCTGGTTAAACAATGTTCCTTTTCCAGCGCATGAGACACTCTTATGGAAATGAGTACCTTATGTTCAACTGAAGGTTGCCTTGTGACTGGTCGAGAGTATACCTTGATGCTACCGCAATCTGAGGGTTCTCATGCACATAGTTCTAAAATTCTAAAGTTCTGAGTTCAAGTTGGCACAGCCCATTTACCACAAATGGGATTCTCTAATATTCTGCAAAGTAAAACTTTTATTTCTATTTTTTGCTGCACAAGCCCTCTTAAGTCTCTGGCTGGTCCTTCCAGCCCACCACCGCCGCTGACCCGCCCCGATGGAGCCGTGGTTTACCCTCTGAGCAGGGGCAAGTGGTGGCTGGCTATGCCTCTCAACTCACCCAGGCATCAGGCAGGCCTTAGGCAGTGGCGAGGAAATTGGTCTGGACTACGGTGATTTTTTTTTTCGGTTCCTGGGATCGGGAGGTATGGTGTGCAGTGATGCTATGGCGGGGCCCCGCCTAGCGTCTGCACACCGCCTAGCCTCAACCTTGGCCCCCTGAGAAGCCGCCCCATATCACCCAGGGGTGCCACACCGGGAGGCATGGTGCCCCCCTGGGAGATGGAGAGTGTGCAATTGCTGCTCGAACTCCCCCACCTCCCGGCTGACCCTTCAGCCTCCCGGGCTTGTTCCTGAACCATGGTCTCTGGCTCCGCAAGCGGTCCTCCACTGCGCCAACGGGCTGTCAAAGTAAAATATTTAGATTTTAAATTGAAATACCATACTTTTAAACAATGTTCTTTAATCGTGATTCGTATTACGTAGGTACATTTTCTATTTCTTCAGTCATTTGTGTGTCAGAGCTGCTTAATTTCACTTCACAGTTCTCTCACCCAAAGAACTAGAGAATGTACTCTTACAACCATAAGAGACAACCGTACGTGTAAATATATAATAAAGACTGGGTAAGTCTGGTATATTTGTAAATATACCCATCTTGGGTTAATGAGACAAATCCACTCTCCTTTCAGGCTCAAGGCTTTATTATCAGATTAGCTCCCATGGAGGGTATATTTCCTCGTATACTACTTGTCCATCCTTTATTCCTTTACTCTGTGTGTGTGTGTGTGTGTGTGTGTGTGTCTCTGTCTCTCTCTCTCACACACACACACACACACACAACACATGAACATGTGTTTTGTTTTTGGGATGATGAAAATAGTGGTTTAAATGCTCCATGGAGTTAGAGGTATGGTATTTGTTTTTTGTTTGAGTACTTCCTAAATGTTCATCAAGGACTGACAGTTATCAGATTTATGGTGGTTACTGGGGCCGAATAACGAGCTTCATGGCTAATTGCTTGGATGGAAAATTTAAAGAGCTACCAATGCTGCCTGGAGTAAAATCTTGTGTACATTTTCTGTATTCCCAGACCTTCCATTACACAAAGTGAAGGGCCCAGATCAGAGACAGCGCTAGATAGGGCAAAAAGGGAAAAAGTTGCAGCTTGTCCAGAAATGACCCACTTTCCACAGGACAGTGGGTCCAAAGTGGTGCACCTGTCTCTAACAATAGCTGAAAGATGGAAAACTAAACAATAGAAAAGTATTTTCACTCAACAAATTTAAGCTTCTGTACTAGTGAAATTTCTACTTACGATTAGGTTTGGACCCAGCTGTTTCTCATTTTGACCCACATTTTTTACACCTATGGGTCTAATTTGACCCATGTTTTTAAACCCCTAGCGCTGTCACTGGCCCAGATCTCCAGTTTTTTGCTTGAGACATTTGCCCAGGCAAAGGGGGGTTGACAGAGCCATCTCGGGAACATTATCAGTACATGGGTTTTACATAACCAAGTTATCTGCCTTGAGTCTGACTCTTTAAAACTTCAAGTGGGCTTCTTGCAAAGTATGGCATGTGGCCCCCCCCCGCTCTTCAAATCTTGTCTGCTAGAAGCTGAGCTCCCCCACCATTGTTTATTGAAGGGATACCGTCAAACATTTTTTTTTGCATCATATTACTTTGAATTAAAAATTCACATTTTATGATTCCTTATTTTCTCTAGAATTCATTGATGGTGCTGATTTTGCCTTCTTTCTTAGCAGAACTGAAATGCATGCTAATGGTGTAATTATACCCCACCTTGTTTTATTTCAAAATCGTCTGTCTACTCTTACTGCATACTTCCTGAACCTTACTAATACTCCCCAAACCGTGCAGTCTCTCGTAATGCTACAGTGTCCTCTTCTCCTATTGCATAATGAGTGGCTAGACTGTGCTGGAGCTTTCCCAAGTCCAGGAATGATGCAGTGGGGGTTGATCAAGGAATGGAAAGACAGGATTTTGTGTGGTAATGCCAGTATGGTGGATAGTCTATGTTTCACTTTTTCACAGCTTTTCACTTTTTAAACTGTTAGCTATAGCAGCAGTTTCCTACAGAACGTGAACAGTCATAGCACACGGGTTTTAAACTAGGGACACTTTGAGGACAAAAGGGGTTCACAGTGTCCATTTAAATTAAGACTGCATTCATTGAAATATGCAGGATCTTTATCAGTGCTGGTACACTTTATGAACTTTAGGGCTTATGGAGTCCCTTGTCTTGAAACAAGTCCGTCTTCCCCCTTAATAAGTAACATTAGCTGTGTATAAACTACATGGGTTCATTTCAGAATTATGGGAGAAGAGGGCGGTGGTAAATGGAGTTCCCCTTGGACAGGGGTGTGCAAATCCTATTGCTCCCTGTCTGGGGTAAGTAAATTTTCTTGAAGGGCAAGTACAAAAAGAAAGATAATTTCATTGTAATGAATAGGGGCAAGTGAAAATTCAGCTACAGTTGTGGCCGGGCAAGTCCTGATAGTTTTGATTTGAACGCCCCTGTCTTTGGAGAAGGGAGGGTGACCATTGGGTGCCTCAGAGCTGAGTAGTGCGACTGATTCTCTTTAATGTCTTTTTAAGTGACCTTGCAGATGGGCTGGAAGGGAGGGTCCACCTCTTTGTGAATGACACCAAAATCTACGATAGGGTGGGCATGGGGCTTGGAAGTGCTGTGCAGAGACCTGAGAGAACCGATGGTGTGGTCAGGGGTATTGCAGCTGTGTTTCGGTGTGACAAAGTGCAAAATCATGTACTTACGGCACAGAAACCCAGAGGCAGAGTATAGAATGGGGGTGGTGGTGGTAATGATCACCAAACAGGAAAGAGACCGGGTAGTTGTATCTGATGGCCTAAAGGAGGCAAGGTAGTCTGGGGGGGTCAGTGGGGTGCATAGGTAGGGGTATCACCAGTAGAAAGAGAGAAGTGATGTTGCCTCTGTATAGATAGCTGTTCAGACCCCATGTAGAGTACTGTGTCCCATTCTGGAGATCACATCTCCAAAAGGATGTAGACTTGGAGGTTGTCCAGAGGAGGGCAACAGAAATGGTGCAGGGTCTGCGTCAGAAGTCCTCTGATGAGAGACTAAAGGACCTCGGTATGTACACCATGGAAGGTGGGGATATGATGGAGACCTTTAAATATGTCCCAGGAATAAATAAGGTACAGGAGAGGAGTATTTTTCGGGGGGGGGGGGGTTACAGAAGAACATGCGGGACAGAGTGGAACTGGATGAGGGTAAATTCAGGAGAGATGCGAGGAAGTACTTCATAGAAGGGTGAAGACTGGTAGCTACAAAATACAAGGGACAGAAGCAATTTATTAACTGTACTGTATACAGCTGTAATTTTAAAATGTTTTTAATGCTTTTGAGATGTATTCCCCACCGTAATCTTGTCTTGTCTGTCTTAGATCATCTAGAGATATCAGTAGTACGATTACAGCAGTATATTACCATAATTCCCATTACTGATAATTTATTGTTTAAAAAACAAAACAAAACATATATATATTAGTCAGCACAGTACACTGTGATAAACCATGTTTACTTTCTTGTCTCTGCCCCTCTGGCAGCGTGTCCTATTCTTGGTGTGACAGAGTCCCAGTTCCCCACCATAGCCCAGTCAGATTTTTTTACTGTGTTACCTAAAATTACAGCTGGTGCAAATTGTGATATTCTCTCTCCTAAAGCTGGTCTCCAGGCTCATCACTTCTGGGAGGTCCTTCCTGGAGCCGCGTGACAGGCAGGAGGTATACAGACTCCTGCAGGACTGTTATACCCTCCCACTCATTTCCTCCAGACGTCAGTTTACTTCCTGCCTGTCTAGTGGCAGGAGCTCTGCAGGACCTCTGTCACAGGAGTGACAGACTGAAGACTGCTTCAGTGAGTGAAATTTATTTCTATTTTTTGACTTGATAGTGCTAGTTGAGCGCTAGCGCAGGGACCCCAGTCTCAACTTTGCAAGCTGCACAGACGTGCTCCCTGCTCGCTCTCTCGCCCCGCACTCCGCAGCTTCTTCCCGTGCTACGAGCCCCTCCCAGAGCACCGAGGAGGCAGTCATGACCTGACTGGGCAAGTACTGGAACTTTGGGGCCAGTGGATTAATGCTGCAGCCACCTCATCGATGAGCACACGAGGGATTTAGGCTTGTCGATGGGCACCTGAAGCTTCTCTGCCATCGATGGTCATGAAAGGCTTAGAGCATCGACGCACCTGCCAGTCAGAGAGCCGCATGGACGTATTGGGCTCTCTGATGCTGGGTAAATAAGCGAGAGTGTTTGCGCGCTTTAGGCAGGCAGGAGACAGACCACTAGGAGGGCAAAAGAGGGAGCAACATTACTCTCTCATCGACGAGCATCATCTGCTTAGCTCGTTGACAGATCCACTTGGGGGACACCTGAGCCTGAAAGGGACTGGATGATACGACAGCAGGATTCAAATCTTATTGAACAGATCCACTTGGGGGACATCTAAGCCTGAAAGTGGCTGGACTAAACAGCAAGATTCCAATTATATTAAAAAAAAAAAAAATTGCATAGCCTCAGCAAAATCGGACAGACCCTCCCAGAGGCAGAAAGTACCACAAGTGCAGAACACCCATGCTGGCCACATTCGCAGGATCTCTGTGTCAAATGCGACAGTGCAGCATCACCAGCCCAGGACGAGGCAGACGAGGCGTCTGCCTCCGAATCTTGGGATCACTGAGACCAGCCTAGGGGGCAGGAGCAGTCTCCCATCTTAGAGGGTCGTTGCCACTCGGCTGGGGCTTTAGCCCCGGATCTACTAGAAAAACTGAATAGGGCTTTCGCCCTCATTCCGTCTTATTTCGATGTCCTTCAGCAGTCCCTGGAGCCCAGGACCCATAGGAAAGTCCCCTGCAATTGCACTCCCTTCCCATCCTTGGACGAGGACACCTCCCGCTCCTATGACACAATAGGAGGAGGAAGAGATGCAAATCCAGGAGTAGATCCAGAGCCGGGGACACAACCCATGGGAAGCAAAGACAGGGCAGGTCACTTTCAGGGTCTGGCTATTCATTCCTAGAAGAGGGGGAACTCCCAAACTCGGATTCCGACTCTGACTCCTTGCCAGCCAGAAACTTTGATTTGGAAGATCAAGATTTTTTCATTAAAAAGGTGTCAGATGAAATCCACCTGAGCCCATCTTCTCCAGAGCCAAAGCGGACGAAGCTAGCATTCTGTCTTGTGTGGGCTTCAAAGCCAGTGACTGCTTTTCCCATATCCGGACTTCTTAAAGGAAGATTGGCAGGGACCAGAGCATTCTTTCCCCGTCCCTCACTGCCTAACCAAACTACTTAAATTTTGACAGGAAACCTGTGGAGAAATGGCTCGACTGTCCCAGGATAGACCCTCTTATCTCCAACCTCACGAAAAAGACAGTTATCCGAGCAGAAGGTGGAGCCTCCCTGCGGGATCCAGTGGATAGGAAGGTGGACGCCTCTCTAAAGAAAGCTTTTCAGTCCACTGCAGCCTCCCTCAAGGCAGCTTCGGCTAACCTCTACTCAGCTCAGACTGCGCTGTCCTGGGCCACTGATCTGGCATTCCAGCTCGCTGATGAGCCAGAGAAGAACCAACCCATTTTACAGCATTTGCAGCTCATGTGGCTAGCTTGGGCCTATTTGGCTGACGCATCAGAGGAGGCAGTCAGGTGTGCAGCAAAGACTATGTTTTACCAGACCTCAGCTCGACACAACTTATGAATGTAGGCTTGGCAGACGGATGCCTCCTTGCAGATGCATTTAGTAAATGCCCTTTATGAAAGAGGCCTTCTTTTCGGCCCAGCTCTAAAGAGGCGGTCAAGGAGTCTGAAGAAACGGCAAGAGTGCGAATGCTGCAAGCCCTGGGCCTCAGGATCCAGACAGAATTTTTTTTCCCAAAATTATTCCAGGGGTCAGAACAAGTCGACTCCAGGCAGACGATCCTGGTTCAATTAGCGCAATCAACGTAGCTTCTGAGGGGGTAGGGGAGGCGCCCGAGATGCTGAGGGTGACTCCAGAAAATCATGAGGAGGACTTACAGACCCATCTTCGCGTCGTGGGCAGGCCTTCCAGCTTTTTCGAGGAATGGGTCCACATAACTATGGACAAGTGGGTGTTGGACGTAATTCGCAAGGGTTACTTCGAGTTCAACTCCTGGCCCCCCCCCTGCCCCACATAGTGCCCTCGGCAGTCTCAGGCAACCCAGTAAAACGAGTGGCGACCCTGCAGGCTATTACAGATCTCATACATGCAGCAGCGATCGAAAAAGTCCCCGCTCCAGAAAGGAACTGAGGAGTGTACTCCCTATTCTTCATAGTATCAAAACGCTCAGGGGGCTTCCGGCCAGTGTTGGATCTCAAGTTTCTAAATGGCTTTGTTTGTCACAGAACAATGAAGTGGAGACCCTGTCCTCCATCATCCGAGAAATCCATCAGGGGGACTTTTTGGCCTCAGTAGATTTACAAGATGCTTTCCAGCTGGAAATGTGCAGATAAGCATACCGTCAATTTCTAAGATTCAAAGTGAAAGGTCACCATTTTCAATTCACGACGCTGCCATTTGGCCTGTCCAAAGTACTGGTGACAGTGATTGCGCGCCTCCGAATGCAAGGGATCCAGCTCTTCCCATACCTGGACAACATTCTTATCAAAGCCTCAGGGTACGATCAAGCAGTGACGGAGGTCACCCAGTGTCTTTCCTCTCTGGGGATCGTAATCAACCAGAAGAAGAGCTCCCTGCGACCGTCTCAGTCTTTGAGCCATTTGGGTGTGAATATCAGCACGATCCAAAACAAACTTTGTTTCCTTTTATAATCATGGTCAGTATGGCATTGGATAATGGCATCCCTATGGATGTGATACTTCTCGACTACAGTAGAGCATTCGACAAAGTCCCTCATGACATCCTACTTGACAAAATGAATGATATGGGATTCTCTTACTACATAATCAACTGGGTGTCAGGTTGGTTGAATGGAAGATATCAGCAAGTCAGAATTAATGGCTCACTTTCCCACCCACTGAGTGTGACCAGCGGGGTCCCATAGGGGTCTGTGTTGGGACCCACCCTGTTTAACATCTTTATTAGTGATCTGCAGGCTAGCCCTGAAAATGTTCTCTCAAAATTTGCTGATGACACCAAGCTGTGTGGCTCTGTTCTTACATCGACAGAGAAACCATGAGGAATAACTTAAAATCCATCGAAGAATGGGCAGTTTTAAACAAAACGACACTCAACTCAGACAAGTGTCATGTTGTACACTTTGGTAAGAACAACCCTAGGCAGACTTATTTTCTGAACAGTGTGGCCCTTCATGTGTCACCATTAGAACGTGATCTTGGGGTAATCATTAATAATAAACTATCCTCTAGTGATCGTAACAGGATGATAGCTAGGAAATCTAACACCTTGCTCACTCGAATCCAACGTTCGTTTGTGTCTAGGACACAGGAATGCATAATCCCCTTGTACAGAGCTTATGTCAGGCCCCATCTGGACTATGGATCCCCCTGCTGGAGTCCCTACCTGGGGCAGGACGTTGACAGGGTGCAGAGGAGAGCCACAAGAATGGTCCTTTATTTATCCGAACTTGACTACGAGGAAAGATTAAGAGTTACAGGGTTACACTCACTATGCACAAGACGTACTAGAGGTGACCTTCTATTGTACAAAATCAAGAATTCTCAGGAGTTAATGCACCACTGTGGCTTACATTTCTCTTCCAGCTGGACTTCCCCACGGTATCATAACAACCAGATATTTGTATCTAAAGCTAAAACAACAAAAAGGTTAAACTACTTTACAGTAAGAACCCCAAACTGTGGAATCTCCTTCCACAATACTTGGTGAACAGTAGCTCTAATACAGTCTTCAAAAAGGGGCTGGATTGTTGGCTCGAGTCTAACAACTTCAAGGTATAATTATCCCACCAATGTGGTGGGGGACAATCTCGATGGGCAGTAGCCTTCTTTTGTCCTTTGAAACCAAGTAAACCAAGTAAAGTTTTCCCCACAGAGTCGAAATTCAAAGAACTGAGGGCGCTCATCTACAAATTCCAAGCAGCTCAATCTCTGCCAGCCTGCTCCTTCATGCAACTCATAGGGACGATGGTCTCCCTGGCAGACTGTCCCCTGGGCACTAGTCCACATGCGACCTCGCCAGTCAGGTCTCCTACAGCACTGGTTCCAGTCGAGGGGCACAGTAGACCAGAGGATTCGGGTATCTCGCCAGGTGAAGGATTCCCTAATATGGTGGACTCAGCAGAGCAGCATTATGAGGGGTCTCAGTCTGGGACACCCTCACTAGATCAGAGTCACCACCGATGCCAGTTTCTGGGGCTGGGGTTGCATTCGGAACAGTTATTGACACAGGGTAAGTGATCTCTGGTGGAATCTCGATACAGTATCAATGTACTGGAGATGCAGGCAGTCCGCCTGGCACTGCAGCAGTTCAAGACCCAGCTTTCCAACCGGGACATCCTCATCCTCACGGACAGTCGGACGACAATGGCATACATCAACCGCCAAGGAGGCACAAAGAGCTCTCGGATGCTGCGAGAGGCTCTTCTTCTCTTTCAGTGGGCGGAAGACAACCTGGGAAGTCTGAGTGGCATACATCCCAGGTCGGGAAAATGTCACAGCAGATTGGCTAAGTCGAAAGGACATTCTACCAGGGGAGTGGGAACTCGGGAACAGCGCCTTCCAGTGCATCACGATGTGGTGGAGCCAGGTAGATCTTTTCGCCTGCCGAAAAAATTTTGCAAAGTTCCAAGGTTCTGCGCTCTCATAAAGGATGAGAAGGCCATGGCACAGGACGTCTTCTCCATCAACTGGGGTCAGTTTGATCTCCTGTATGCCTTTCCTCCGATTCAGATCTTATCAAGGGTACTGCACGAGATTGCCCAAGACCAAGCAGAGATGGTTCTGGTTTGCCCACGCTGACCCTGCAGACCGTGGTTTTCCCAATTAGTCCAAATGTCTCTTCATTCTCCCCTGGTGTTTCAAGTAAGCCCAGACCTTCTACATCAGGGTCCGGTGCTGCACCCCAGTCCTCACAATTTGTCCCTCTTGGCGTGGAGATTGAGCAGGAAACTCTCAAGGAGTTAGGTTTCTCTGCACGTGTCATAGAAACGATGATTCAATCCAGGCGGGCCTCATTCTCTAGGATTTATTATAGGAAATGGAGAAAATTCCTGTTCTGGTTACGAGACACCTCTCTAGTGGATGACTCTGTGTCTCTGCCTACCATCCTTCAGTTCCTTCAGGAGGGTTTCGACGAAGGCCTCCAACTGGTTACCTTAAGAGTCCGGGTGTCTGCTTTGGGGCACTCCTGTTAGCGGACTCGGGTGAATCTTTAGGAGCTCTTCCTCATGTTCGACAATTTCTGAGAGCAGCAACCTTGAAGTGTCCTCCAATAAAACCTGTAGTACCACCTTGGAGGCTCAGTCTAGTACTCAAAGCACTCACTAAACACGTTTGAGCCCTTAAAGGAGGCATCCTTACTTCATCTCACTATGAAGTCTGTCTGTCTTATTGCAGTCACCTCAGCCCGACGCATCAGTGAGATAGGAGCCCTGTCATCTAAAGAACCTTGCACTATATTTCATCAAGACTTAGTAGTTATGCAGATGGATACGGCCTTTTTACCAAAGGGGATGTCTCCTTTTCATTGCAACCAAGTCTTGAACATTCCCTCATTCTGTCCTCACCCAAGAATGAGAAGGAGAGAATTTCACATGCGTGATCCATGGAGAGCACTTGGAATTTACATCAAGAGATCTGACTTGGTCCATAAGACTTCGTCTATTCATCCTTACCTCAGGCCCGAACATGGGTAAGAAGGCATCAAAGAACTCTGTTGCTAGGTGGATTCGTTCTACCATCACCATGGCCTACCAGTAGGCCGGGATTGACCTGCCAGGACCAGTGCGAGCACACTCAACCTGAGGGATGGCTATGTCCTGGGTGGACTTCAGAGAGGCTTCCCCGGCAGACTTATGTAGAGTGGCCACGTGGTCATCCATCCATATCTTCGCAAAATTCTACAAGTTGGATGTCGCCACCTCAGCCGAGGTGTCCTTTGGCCGCAGTGTCCTCCAGGCAGTGATGGGTAAGGGTCTATGAACTTTCTTCCCACCCAGGAAGTGGAGGGATGTACTGCTTTAGCATATCCCAGAAGTGATGAGCCCGGAGACCAGCTTTAGGAGAGAAAAATAGAAATTTAAATGCCTGTAAATTTTCTTTCTCAGACTGTTAGGTCTCTGGGTTCCATCCCTCCCAGAATGCTGAAAGTTGGCCTCTGGCCGCAAGTTAGACTAACCTTTCTTTTGTTTGTTTCCAAGTTATGTGTTTCCTCAGAGGACAAAGGTTATAGAAGTACTGACGTCTGGAGGAAATGCGTGGGAGGGTATAACCATCCTGCAGAAGTCTGTATACCTTCTACCTATCACGTGGTTCCAGGAAGGACCTCCCAGAAGTGATGAGCCCGGAGACCAGCAGCTGGAGAAAAAAAATGTACAGGTATTTAAATTTCTATATGTATCCTGATATTTTTTTTCTTTTTTTTTCTCAACTGTTTTTTCTGCTCCATCCACGGGGAACTCTCTCCGGCTACCTCGCCTCACCCCCAGCTCTACCTCCCATCGTATCAGCCTGGTTGACTCCTCTGCCCTGAGACCCTCCGAGGTAGGGCCGCCCTATCCGCCCAGAGACACTCAGCTATAAACAAGTATGCCCGGCTGAGCTGTCGTGGGGGGTGCCTGGAGTGTTAGGGAGTGTGTTGTCGGGCTGGGGACGGAGGAGCTTTCGCCCATCCCGAGGGGACGGGGATTTTTCTCTTTAAGGTTTTTTTCCCCTCAGGAGTGCAGCTGTGCAGTGATGTCAGCACGGCGACCCATAGACGTCTGCCGTGCTCCTCCTTTGTAGCAGCTCCTGCATCAGTGATACTTTTGGTCTGCACCGGTGACATCCCTGGATCGCTCCCTGGGAGAGGAGAGCGGTCTGTCGGATGCTTGATCCCCTGGCGCCCGAACTCATTCCCAAACTCTGGCCCCTGGCGTGGCGCAAGGTGTGGCATCCAGCGCCTCAACCCTCAGCGCCATGCCACTGGGCTGGTCTATCCTGATATTTTAATATGCAAATGTTGTGATACTCAAATTGTGACATCCCTAAATATGTTAGTGCCAGACTTTGTGTAGCAAGATTGTGTTCAGTTCATCGGCTAATCTTTGATTAATACCTTGTAGCACAAATTAAAGCAGCAGTGCATGAATGTAGTGAAAATTTCGACCTGTACTTTTTTATTCAGTTTCAGATTGCCCTTTATCTACTGACTTGTTTGACACCCTTCTTTCCACAATTTGAGTCTGCTTTAGTACTTTTTTCACATGTGCAATAATAAAAGGAGCGCTCCTTTTAATATGGCTTGGACCTGATTTTCATAAGTATTCTTGGCAGTTTTTGTACATCAGTTTAAATTAATTTCTGTTGTGACTAAAATGAACTAGCATGCAGCAGGCAGTGCTCTCAGACCTTATGAAACAGTAGGTGTTCAGAAAAAGATTAGAATCATGATGAAAACCTGTTCCGAGCCACATTAAAAGGAGTGCTTGTTTTATATTTCAAATGTGGAAAAAAAGTACTAAAGTAGACTCAAAATGGAGAGAAAAGTGTATCATACAAGTCAGGAGATCAGTATCCATCTAAAAGAGCATAAAGAAATATAGGTCAGAATTTTCACCGGATTAATTCACTGCTGCTTTAAAGACTTTTGCCTTATAGTTATAGCCTGAAAATAGCAATGTGATAATCTCCTCCCCCCCTTCAGTGTCTGTCTGACTTAAACTTAAGGTGACATTGCCTCTGGGGAAACCTTAGACATAATGATGCTTATTTTTTTTCATATATTTTCTATCATTTCTATGTTTCAAAGTAAAATATTTTTTGTTGTTGGTAAGTTTTCACATACTAACATGCTAAAAAGCCAGCAGATTAGGCCCTATGGTCTATCAAGTCGGCTTGAGGATCAGTGCCTACCCAGGGCACCGTTATAGCCCCCTTCCCTACAAGGTCCCCAACCCCCAGCGGAGCTCTGGGATGCACCCTCCCATTATACCTGCCGCAGCCTTTCTTGAACTCCTCCACAGTTGTAGCAGCCACCAATTCCACAGGCAGCACATTCTAGGGCTCCACCACCCTCTCAGTGAAGTAGCGTCTCCTTGTTTCTCCCCCGTCCAGTCTCATTGGGTGTCCGCTGGTGGCCCCTACCACCCTCAGCTGAAGCATCCCCTCAAGACTTACCCTGTTCATTACCTTGAGATATTTGAAGACCTCGATCATATCCCCTCTGTTCCTTCTCTCCTCCAGAGAGTACAGTTGGAGCTCCTCCAGTCTCTCCCCAGAGGGCTTTTCCCCTAGTCCTTGTATCATCCTGGTCACCCTCCTCTGGACCCTCTCCAGAAGAGTGATATCCCTTTTTAAGTAAGGATGCCAAAACTGCATGCAATATTCAAGGTGTGGTCTAACCAGGTAATTATACAGCAGAAGGAGCACCCCTCGACTCCTTGAGGTTGTGCCCCTGGCTGTGCACCTCAGCATTTTATTTGCTTGGACCGCAGCCCTTCTACACTGCTCCCGAGTTATTCATTTTGGCATCCACCACCACTCCAAGGTCCTTCTCCCTCCTAGAAACCTGCAGTGCCTCCCCACCCAAGGTGTATACATGAGCTGGGTTTTTGGCCCCCAGGTGAAGAACCCTGCATTTCCCAGTGCTAAACTTTAGTTTCCAGGCCCATGACTACCTCCCCAGAGTCTCCAGGTCTTCCTGGAGGGCCGGTTTCCCCTCCTCCCCTTCCACCACCACCCACAGCTTCAAGCCTTTAGTCTTTCGGATGAGACGTTAAACCGAGGTCTCATCTGCCTGTTCAAGTGGATGTTAAAGATCCCATGCCGCTTCTCGAAAAGAGCAGGGGAATTTCCTTGGTGCAATGGCCAGATTTTCTCCATTCATGAAAAATACCATCAACAGCTTAATCTGGTTCAAGGTCACTTGGCATTCAGCTGTATCCCCTTCCCCCGGGTCGTGCCTGAAAATAGGCAGGATTTGTCTAGTGCACTTACCCGGTCAACAAAAACTAAATAAATAAATAGTCATCGGCAAAGAGGATAATCCTGCTCCTGATACCGCTTCTGATGTCTTAGATCTAGGCATTAAACAGGAATGGGCCCAGTACTGATCCCTGTGGGACCCCGCTAATGACTCTCCGGGAGGGTGAGACCTCCCACCCCCAACCCTCACCTTCTGTACACGCCCCACCAGCCAATTTCCTATCCACCTGACCATCGGCCCCCTCGCCGCCCACATCACGTAGCTTCCCCAGCAACCTGGGATGTGGTATCGAGTCAAACACCCAGCTGATGTCTAGAAAGAGGACATCCACTGGCCTGCCCTGATCCAGCGCGCTCGTCCCCCCTTCATAGAACTCCGCCAGGTTGGTCTGACACGAACTGCCCTCAACAAAGCCATGCTGGTGATCATCTAGGTGGCCCCGTGCCTTCAGAACCCCCTCCAACCTTTCCTGCAATATGACCTCCATCACTTTGCCCGCTACCAACGTCAGACTAACTGGCCTATAGTTTCCCGGCTCCTTTCGCGAGCTGCCCTTCTGTATAGACACGATATGGGCCATTCTCCAGTCATGAGGCACCAACCCCGACTGAAGGGAGGAGTTAAAAAGGTCCGCCAGGGGTGCGGCCAGGGTATCGACCAGTTCCTTAAGCACCCTGGGATGGATCCCGTCTGTGCCCAGTGCTTTATCTGCTCTTAGGGCCTTGAGGGCGTCCCACACCCTCCCAGTGGGGATTTCAACATCCATTCCCCCACTTCAGCTGCTGGTCCCCATTCCTTCTCCCCTTGCAGTGCTGTCTCTCTCCCTTCCCCCCATTCTCCGAGGCAAAAAAGTAATTTAGTATCTCTGCCTGCTCCCCCGCCTCCTCTACCCACTCCCTCCCCTTCCTCAGCCAGCTGATCTGCCCCATCCCTTTTCTTCTTTCCTTTATATACCTGAAGAACCCTTTTCCCCCTTTCTAATCCCCTGTGCCAGTCTCCGCTCCGTCCCCACCTTGGCCGACCTCACCACCCTGGTGACCCTCTTGCCTATCTTATCATACTCCCCCTTGGATATAGCCCCCTTAAAACGTTTGTATCAGCTATAAGCAGCCTTTTTCTCCCTCACCACGTCCTGGACATCCCAAGTCCACCTGCTCGGCCTCTTAGCTTTGCCCCATTTACGTCTCTCCCTCGTGCAGGCCTTGGTAGCCTCCAGGAGCCCCTTTTTAATAATTTCCCATCAGGCCTCCGTGCCCATGCCTGGCCTGATCTCATATAAGTAGTCCCTAAGGATCCACTCCATCCCCCTGAAGCCTGCTCCCCTAAAATCAGCCACTGACGTTTTTGCATGTTCTGCCCTGCCCCCAGGTCAAGGGAGAACCAGACTGTGGCGTCATCACTTCCCACCGTAGGTCCCAAACAACTAGGTCCCTGATGAGCTTACTGTCTGACAGGACCACTTCCAGGATGCACCCTTCCCTCGTCGATTTGGTCACCAGCTGGGCAAGAAAAGCATCCTGGAAGACGTCCAGCAGGCGCTGCTACCTTCCCGTTGAGGACGCCATAGTTTCCCAGTGAGCTCCTGACATATTCAGGTCTCCCAGTGCCACAGTTTTGCCCTCTCCCCTCTCAGTGATCCCTAAGGTTTACCACCAGGCCTTCCTCCTGTTACTCCCCCTGTCTGGGTAGTCTATAAACTACCCCCATCTTCACCCCCTGGAGACTGCAGGGTGACCCATTAAGCCTCCACCTGATTCCCCCACTTCCTCAACCTTGCTTATCCCTGTGCCATCCCTAATGATAAATGCAACCTCCCCTTTCCTCCACCCTATCCCTTCTGCAAGTGGTGTATCCTAGTAGACTTCGGTCCCAGTCATGTCTGGATGTGGCCCAAGTCTCTGTGACAGCTGCCACATCCACCACTCCCTCTACTAACAGTGCCTGAAGCTCTGGCATCTTGTTTCCCATACTCCTGGCGTTTAATCAGGACCACTCTCCGTGCTTCCCACCCCTCCGCCCTGAGGCTCCTGGTTCTCTGCCTACAAGACCCCCTCGTGCACTGTCAGGTGCTCCTGGCCTGTGCCCCTCCCCGCAGCTGGGATAAGGCCTGGGCCAATCCTGGCTTGGCCTGCCAGGGACTCCGGAGCCCCTCCCCGCCCCACAAGTTTAAACCCCACCTGGAATGGATGAATTCTGCCAGCCTAAGCTGCAAGACCTATTTCCTGTCTGAGCCAAGGTGGAGCCTGTCCCTTGTGTACAGTTCCTTGTCCTCCCAGGTTGTACCCCAGTCCCCCCCACCTAGCCCCCACCGTCCTCGCACTTTGCCAAACCATACATTTACAGCCCTAATTGTTTGCTTATTCTCCAGTCCACACTGGCCCTAGGCACCGGTTGTGTCTCTGAGGAGACCGAATGTCCCACGTCCTGACAGACAGCTGGACAGCTCCATGAATCTTCGGCACACTGTTCCCCATTATATCGTTTGTACCCAGGTGCACTAACATGTCAGGGGTCCCACCACACTCCTTCGTTAGAGCATAGACCAGATGTTTGGCGTGATGCACTGTCAAGTCAGATATACTCCTAGTCTTAACGTCACAGGAAGTATTCCCACCCCCCCAAATCATAGGTCACCTAAGAGAAGCACTCTTACGCCTGCTCGCTATCCCAGTTGCCCCCATGCTAATTTCCGTCTGCCCCTCCCCCACTCCAACCCTTATTTCTTACTGACCTGACCTCCTGGCCTCGTCCCTTTATGCTATGGCACTCTGGTTCATCCCCATATTTCCCCCAGGAGCAAGGGCCCCCGCCTCCAGGTCTTCCTCCTCACTGACCTGTCCACGTCAGCCACTTTCCTTCCCCCGCTGTGCCCTGGACCATCCCCATATCACCCCCGTGGCAAGGCCCCCCCCCCGTTCGTTTCTCTGTCAGACCTGTCCTCCATCACCACTTCCCTACCTCACTGCACCCAGACCTAACTCTGTATTTCCCCCAGGGACATGGGACCCCTGCCCTACTGAGGAATGCAGTGGCCCCTCTTCCCTCCCCTGCACAACGCTTCCCTCGTATTATACCCATGTCCTTTACTAAGTCCCCCCTCTACCCCCGGGACCTCCCCACTCAGAGCTCCCCTTCCTTGCTGTCCCTTCTTTCCCCATGGAGTCCTGGCTCCCATTACTCCTGCCGGTGCTCGCACCTCCTCCATATCCTGCTCCCCCCACCCGAGACTTTATGCTGGGGAGTATCTCCTCCCCCTCCCTTGTCTGCTGAGCCCATTGCCAACCCCCGCTTACCTGCCTCCAGAGGAGCCTTCTCCGTTCCAGATCCCCTCCTCCCCGCTTGACAGTGCCAGGGGTGTGAATCTGTTGTTATGCTGTATACTAATTTTCCTGACTCCCCCTGCTGTCTCACACCCCCTATCAGTTCTCTTTTGCCCATACCCTGGCGCCCTTCTCCTAACCTCCTGCCAGACCCCCTGGTTCTTATTCTGCTCAGTGCCCCCCAGTGCTGCCCTTGTTCCTCTAGGGTCCATTCCACCTCTTCCCAGTATGGTAGCGCAGTCCAATGCACTCATGCCATCCTTCTCATGTCTGTTACCTCCCCTGTTGGGTGCCTCACCTGTACCCTTTACCATTTTTCCCCACAATTGCCCTCCTCCCAAGCCCCCCACCACAGAGCCACCTCTCCTTCCTCCTTACCCAACACCCTTCTTAGCCACTTGACCTCCTCCTTGAGAGATGCCAATCATTGGCAAACCATACATTCCCCCCCCATCCTCAAGGCCTTGGCTAGCACTATGGCCGACTCACACCCTACGCACATCCCCACCCATCCAAAGATACCGGCCCTTGTGCCCTGTGGACCCTGCCCCATTTCCCTCCAAGTTGTCCGCCCCATCCCCAATTTTCCTAGCAGTGCTAGAGCACTGCAGACTCCCTCCAACTCTCCTTGCAGTGCCAGAGCACGTTGCCCCCCCCACCCCACTGATGCCTGTTGTGCTAGCTATCCACTAAAGACTGCCATTACAGACGTGGTAGAAAAACTATCCATACACAGCAAAACACCGTTACAGGCCCTAAATAAAATAACAACCTCCAACACGAGTGCACCAATGCTTGCAGCCCCCCCCCTCCCCCAGTCTGACTCCTGTTCCTTTCTTGGTTTCAGTACACAGCTCCTTCTTGCCTGGTTGCCTTCAGCCACTGAGATCTTCCTTTCCGATTGGCTCTACCTTCCCTGGGCAGTTAATAGAGGTCCAGGCCAGGGTGGGTGGGTGTGAGAAAAATCCCTTGGTCCTGCTGCTTACAGCCCTGGAAAAATCACTTGGTCCCACTGCTTACAGCCCTGGCCTGCTCTGTGTGGCTGGGAAGGCTCCTTCACTCCACCGCTGTTCTCTGTCGCCCTGTCCTGCTCCGTGTGACTGGGAAGGCTCCCTCGATCCGCTGCTCCTCTCCCGAAGGGGCTCGTGCCGCCCAGCTCCCTGCCTTATGTTGCCATTCACAGCACTGGAAGTATGATTAAAAGTCCAGATCCCTTGAGCCAACCACAGGCCTGCAGACTCCTCCCACCTCCTGCATTTAATAGCGGGTGGGCCGAAAATCCTTCCTCCTCTGCTGCAGCAGCCCGATTAGCTGCTGGTTCCTCCTCTGTGCTCTCCTTCTGGCCTGCCGATTGTGAGCCCTCTGCCAGCTGACCTCCGCTATGACCCTCTCTGCTTCCCTCAGAGCTGCCAACTGCAAGCCCCCCCAGGCCAATCGCCCTCCATTGCGGCCACTCGCCGCTCCTCCCAGGGCTGCCGACTGTGAGCCTCCGACCCAAGATCGCCCGACACAGATCACAGCTTCCACTGCGAGTCATGTTGCATGTTTTTCATTATCATGGCTGCAGTGTAGAATTTATAGTAATAGATTTGTTCTAGAAAGATCTTAAAGTAAAATGTATGCTAGTGAACAAACACAGAAGAAAACAAAGATGATTTGTTTTGGTGTATATAATACCTTTATTAGGCTAAGGAAAAGCTTTTAAGATGCAATCTTTTAAGGCTTCTGATGCTGCGAGGTATGTTTCTCAATAATAAAAAAAACTAATTTTACAGAGGTTCAATTCAAATGGCAGGTTAAACACCTATAAACATTGCTTGTTGTACAGTTTGTAGCAATTTGTTTGTATTGAATCTCCTGTACGCTCTTTTCTGCATGTAATTCTGATTGTCCTATCCAGGATCTCCTTGAAAATGAGCATCGTTCATTAGACTGGTTGAAAGTGATCTTTGGGAGCTGTTTCCTGATCTCCCTACTCTGATGCCTACAGTAGCCTTATTTTTGGCCTATCCACCTAGAATCTTTAATAAACGTAAGAAATACATACTTAAAGAGCTGGTGACATGTTCAGATGAACTTTAACAAAACATAATATTTAGACACAGTCCAGCTTGTATTTCCACTAGTTCTGTATTTCTCCTCCCCATTATTTCTGAGGCCTTTTGTATGAAAACAGGATTTCTGCTCCTGAAGAGTCCATCTATTCCTGCTGCTTTCTCCATACCTGAAGTCATAGAGCACTGCTTGTGACCTCACAGTTACTCCCATGGCAACAGACTGTGATGTCACGACTGAGAATTATGACTTGGAGTAGGGAGTAAGTTATAGAGGCAGATGAACTCCACTCTAAGGGGCAACGATCATATATTCATACTCATTTCCTTAGTAATAAATTATGGGGAGGAGAAATATATAAAATATAAATGGAATGCACACAGAATTATAAGGCAAGGCAATTTTTATTTAAAAAGAATGCCCATTCCCAGAGGCTCTGGGCACCGTACAAAATGAATAAACAAATAAGAGACATGGCAAAAATCAGAATAAATAATAATCTGTAGATTATTAAATAAAATTAATTTGCCTAAAAAATTTAAAAACACAGGTCGCTGGGAATTGAGATCAAGACCTTAGCATATGGGTCTTGCTTATAAAGCTAAGTTGGGGAAAGCCTGGGTGAACAGGAGGACTTTGAGGCAGGTCTTGAATACCTCCAAAGATGGGGCCTCCCTAAGCCTGGAGGGTAGCGAATTCCACAGGATGGGGCCGGCGACACTGAAAGCCCTGTTGCTGGCCGTTTTTAACCTCATTCTGGGAATCGCCAGGAGGCCCCTACCGAAGGAGCGGATGGGGTGGACCAAGACAGTAGGTTTAAGAAGGTCCATCAGGTAGCCAGGGCCCTGGCCATGTAGGGCTTTATAGGTGAGGAGACCCACCTTGAAGAGGATCCTCCACCTGACTGGCAGCCAATGCAGCTCACACAGTATCGGTGTAATATGGCAGTGGCTGCCCTGTAAGTAACCTGGCAACTGCGTTCTGCACCAACTGCAGTCTGTGGAGAGAACCTCCCACAACCCTGGGTAGAGTGCGTTACAGTAGTCAAGCCTTGATGTTACCAATGCATGTATCAAAGTTGGGCGGTCCAGAGGCGGCACAAGGGGCTTTATCCTGGCAACATTCCTGAGATGTAAAAAACAGGAACGGACAGTGGAAGATACTTGTGCCTCCATCATCAAACTCCAGTCCCGGATGACACCAAGATTACGCACCTCAGAGGAGGAGGCCTTCAGTGGGACCGATCCCAGAACAAGTCCAGTCTCTGCACCAGAGGCCATCCTATCCCGTACTCTGTTGGACTCCACCACCAATACCTCCATCTTAGCGGGTGCAGCTGCAACTAGCTGGAGGCCATCCAGTCATTGATCTCTGCAAGGCAGCTGTTTAGCATGTCTGCCGCGTGTATATTCCTGGAGCAAAGGACAAGTATAGCTGGGTATCATCAGCATCATGACATCCCAAACCATACTTCCTAATGGTCCCCCCCACCTCCCTGGGGCAGCATGTACACAGCGAACAACATTGGGGACAAGACTGAACCCTGGGGAACTCCGCAAAGCTGGAGACTAGACGTAGAGGAAAAATTCCCCATCACAACTCTTTGCCTCCCGTTTGTTAAAAACAACTCAAACCAGCAGATGACAGTACCGATGAGTCTGCAGAATTCTCCAAGGCGGTCCAGCAGTACACAATGGTCCACAGTGTCAAATGCTGAAGAGAGATTGAGGAGAACGAGAATTGTCCTTTTCCTCTCGATCTGTAGCCCTGAGAATATCATTCTGCATCGGAACAAGTGCAGTTTCTGTGCTATCCCTCACCCGAAACCCCGAATGGAGGTGTTCGTATAACTCATGGGCCACAAGGTGCTCCTCCAACTGAAGCGCCACTACCTTCTCCACAACCTTCGCCAACAATGGGAGGTTGGAGACAGGGTGGTAATTTGCCTTGATTTCTGGGTCCAAAGATGGTTTCTTTAGTAGCAGTCTCACCAACGCCTGCTTCAAGGCATCAGGAACACTGGATAATCAAGGCAAACAGCGTCTGTGCATCTCATCGGCACCGGCTCCAGTTCACAGAAAGTGTGCTTCAGATTGGTCGCTACCACAATGACTTTATTTACCTCCACCTGTCTAAACTGTCCCCAACTAGACAGAGCGCACTCGGAACACTTCGGGCGACCACTGTCGGCTCTGGTCTGGCTGACTGAAGGAATTCCCTGCTGGATATTGGACACCCTGTCTGAGAAGAACTGAACAAACTCTTCACATTCAGCGAGTTGGAAAAAACCTTCTTCGGCTGTAGACAGGCTGGATGAAGTAGCCTGTCCACATTCCAAAAAAGTGCAGCTGGTTGATTCTTCCCGGCAGCAATCTCCCTGGACAGAAATTTTGCCTTCTTGTGGTTGATTGCCGCCTGGTACGCATTATAGTGCGCATGCAGGGCCAGTTTGTCCTCCAGCCTGGTCTTCCTCCAGCAGCGCTCCAACCTCCGACCCTTCTTCTTTAGCTCCTTGAGCTCCCCATCAAACCAAGGGGATCTCAAGTAGGAAGCTTTAGTTCGTACACGGACAGGTGCGATTGTATCTAATTATTATGTTTGAACATTTTCTTTGAGGCGTCAGTAGCTCTTTAACATTTTATTAATGGTGGCTAGGAAATCCATTACAAAAAAAGGCTTCAGATGACCCCTTCCCGCTCAAGATGGTAATGTATGGAAGGACCTTATGATTATGACTTGTCAGAAAAGCTTACATACTGTATAAAGTTCGAGGAGCATAGATCCTTTATATATTGGACAAAGTGGTGCTTTTGTTCCCTAATTGACTATTGACCCTGGTATATTCTCTCATTAGAAGAACTTTGTATGGATATTATAGGCTCCTTTCTTTAGTGGATGTGAGTACTAATGATCCATTCTATTAATTTTCGAGGCTTGGTATTTTGTTTCACACTCTGTTTGGGTGGGGTATTGGTGGAGTATTAGTATCAACTTACTTGTCCCTGCACTCTGTCAATTCTAAATTGATTAATGATGAAATTATGTACACTTGCAACTTCCGGTGACGTCATTAGTCTGTGAGCAGCACGGCAGAAACGCTCTGTGGGGGACCTAAGCTAAAAACCTCTAAAAATTACTCCATCATTAACTAAAATCATTAACAGAACTAAGGAAAGAGGCATAGATAACCATGAGACTGTCCAGCAGGGCTTCTTCCCCGGTGGAGTCTTTAGATGAGGAGAAATTGTTTGCCAGCAGTTCTGACAGCGAAGGTTCCCTCCCGCCACGCACCTCCAGATGTGGATACAAGTATACTGCAACTCTCTCTCATTCCACGGTACAAGTGGATCTACTTTTATCTGAACTGTAGAGTTTCTGATGTGAAATGAAGTATACGATGGCTGCCTTCAGAATGGACAATAGTAAAATTGAAACCCAGCTTAACACCACTGACTATCGGTTATCTGCGCTAAATGCCCAACTGGACACTGAGGAGCGAGCCATTTTGCACCTAAATTGACTATCCAGGCTCTGCAGGAGCGAGCTGAGGATGCACAGTGCAGAGCCAGATGGAACAACTTAAGAATCTTCAGTGTTCGAGAGGGGGCTGAGGGGTTGAACATGCTGAATTTTATTCTGACTGTGTACTCAGTTTCTCACTTCAGCTCCCCCCCACACTCAAATCTGGAGAGAAACCACCATGCTTTGTGCTGGAAACCATGCCTGGACTCCAGACCTTAGTCTCTTGTGATTCACTTTCTTCGATATCAGGAACGAGTGCTGCACACTTGCCTGGCAGCAGAAAACAGTGAAGTTTCAGGATAATGAAAGCTATATTGATAAGAGAAACATAGAAGTTGACAGCAGGTAAGGACCGCAAGGCTTGTCCAGTCTGGCCTTTTTTTTTTTTCTACATTATGAATGTGCCATATGCCTTCACACTGTCAATTACCTATCTATTCATACTCGTCTCTAGTGCTCCCTTATGCCTATCCCATGCCTGTTTGAAGCCCTACACCGCATTCATGTCAACCACTTCCTGAGGTAGGCCATTCCATGCATCCACCACCCTTTCTGTGAAATAGAACTTCCTCACATTTACCCCTTAATCAGCCTCCTTCTAATCTCATGCTGTGTCCTCTTGTCTTGCTATTTTTCTTACATTGAAACATGTTCGACTCTTTCACCTTGTTAATGCTCTTAAGATGTTTGAATGTTTAGATCATATCACCTCTCTCCCTCCTTTGCTCTAGGGTATACATATTGAGCTCCGTTAATCTGTCCTCAAATAATGATTACTCCCTGGCTGTAACCACTCTATGAAAGAAATGTATCCCAATCATTTGAGCCCTAAAGCAGTAGAACATTCTGTTTTTTACCCTATATCCTGCCCCGCATGACTACGTTTTTTTTTTTTTTTTTGGAGGTCCTCAGTCTTCTTCAGCCTAGTCCACATCTGAACTCCACCACCTGCCCATTGCCGCCTCCCGGTCACCTCCGGCTTTCCCCCCGGAGGGCGGGGATGACTGCGTTTCTGCCCACTTGTCCACAGCACCATGAATCTGCAGAGGAAGCGATAGCTAGCTTGGCTCAGCATGGCATCCAGATAGAATCCCAACCAGAACCTGCTTCTCAACACTCCTGTTGGTGAAGCTGGTGCAGAGGACCTGGTCTGAAGTGAACAAACAGATCCTGAAATCGCAGCGGTGACAGTAATCCAAGATGTAAACACCTGAAAGAGGGACAGGTCAGCCTCCAGCAACACTTCCAGTCTGCTTCAATACAGTGATGAATGCCCATGAGTGAGTGCCCTTGTCTGTGTATGAGTACTTAAACCCATTACCCAGGGCCCCTCTCCCTTGACTCTGACCGGGTAACTGATCATTAAATCTAAAATAGATAAATCATTCAGAAATACTTATGCTGGGTCAGACTATTTGCCCTTTTCCCTCCTTCCCCATTAACCCACACTCAGATTAGTTGCTTTGTTGCCAGACTTTGGCTTGGGGGGGGTTGTGACATAGCCCCCCGTGTGTGTGTGTGTGCGTGCGGTGTTCCCCAGGAGTAGAGGATGCTCCCAAGGACACTGCTGCTTCCCCTGAGTAATTCCATACAAAATTTGGCAGCCCTAATGCCCTCCATCAGCCTACTATAACTGATCTGACGCCACAATGAGTACATTGCTTCAAACACCAGAGCAGTTGCAGTAGGGCAGGAACCCGAATTTATTCTCACTCAATCTCAGGTTCTTTTCTTGCCTCCCTGAGAAGTCCCACAGGAGCAATACTGGGTGGGGTGGGGCAGTCCTGGCTGCCTGGACCTGGTTGGTAGCCTGGTGATGTGTTGGGCAGCAGTAATGACCCACATTGCAAATACTTTCAACACCACAGTGGTCATTCTGGGTGAGCTGGGGCTGGGGGAGAGGTGGGAGGCTGAGAATGACTTGGGGAGCGGTGTGCACACAAGACACCAAAAAGGGCACGGGTGAGTACTGCAGACGGATGCAGGGGCATATGATGGGGCATAGGCTTAACGCCATTGATTTTGTAGACTGTCTTTCAGCCCATGAGAAATTTGGAAAATTGGTGGAAGATGGCAGCTGTGAGTGAGCTGCCTGAGTGAGCAGAGCCACCTCTGGCTGAGTTTTAGTTTTTCATTTGTTTTGTTTGATTATTTTTGAGTTTATAGCTTAGTCATAGTCGAGGCTAATAGTGAGATAGGTAGAGACCGTTTTTTTGGGGGGGTTTATAGATGGGGGCACCCCTTTTCGTACGGCGTTCAGTTCTGCAGGGGGATATGCCTGAGGTGCCAAACTGCTAAAAATGCTCTATGTAGTATTGTTAGCATTCACTTCTCGTTGTAACGCAGTTTTATCTGCTCCCGCTAGGTACAAGCTTAGAAGTGGGAACATTTAATCTTTTTTCCACTTCTTATGTGGTAAATCACGATGAACTGTTTTACTGAGAAGTCATGACTGGCTCTCAGATTCTAGTTGAGAGACGTGGAGTCTGCTGCGAGCTGCCAGACTTTGTTCCCCATATTTGGATACCCAGCCTGTTGTTGACTGGTGCATTTTGAGCGAAGACCAGCTTGGAAGTGGGAGCAAGCTCAATGGAGGTTGTTTCCCTGGAGAGGTGGTGACCAAACATTGTGTGAGCTGCTGTCACGGTGAGAGCACGCCAGAACTTCAACAGCAAGTTTTGGGACTTCGCCTGGGCCCACTGTTTCTTCCCTTGGGGGGGATACCAGGGGGGTGCGGACCACAATGAGCTTCTTGGGGGGGAGAGAGACAGTACTGGGGTTTTTCGACCGAAAGGTTGATCCCCCTATTGCAGCTTTTCTCTGGAAAACAGGTAGCTGGTGAAAGAAACAGTTTATAACCAAAATTAAATAGTTTTATGGGTTCTGGAGACTTATGAATGTTTAATGTGTTTTCACAGATACAGATGAGAGGCATGATTACCCGCACAGGAAATAAAGATTGCAAAAATATAAAAGGTCTGTTCCCACCTTACGAATTGATTAATTACGTAAGACATATCTGATATATTTAAAGTAAGATAAAGGAGTAGAGGCTAATATGTTTTGTATAATTATATTATCAAAGCTTAAGGCAGTTCTAACAGTCTGAGGAAGGGACGCAGAGGGTCCTGAAACGTAACTTATTCTGGAAAAGGAAATATGAGAGCCTGAAAACATAGTAACATATAACAAAATAAGATAAAAGTAATAAGAAAGAAATACAAAAGAACATAATAAATGAGATTTATAAAATTTTATTTTGGACTCTGCTCGCCTTTTTCTTGGTGTAGAGGACCACAGTACTTTTAACTGTTCTGGAACGTATCCAATAGTGGCACACTCCCCCCTACAACACAGAAATAAATTTTGCAAAAGGGAACCGAGGGAGACTTGCATGAAAAGTAGACAGATTGTGCAATCCGGCCTGTCTGCAGTTACGGACAGCTTTGTCACAGGAGAAGCATGGCGAGTTTGCTCACTTCTTTTTAGATAAGATTGCTGACATCAGGTCAGAGATCTGCTTAGCTTGCTCCAGTGGGAGCGGCAGTGATTTGGCGCAAGGTTGCGATACCTGGGGCTGTTTGGTCTGCTTTTGACCAGGTGGCAGATCACAGATGTCATGATGGTCATCCAGAATATGCGGCTGACCTACTGTGGTTTGGATCTGGGCCCACTACGCCTCCTTGTGGGATGTGTGGAGGTCATCAGCCCGGTCCTAGCTGAGATTGTCCGGTGTTCACTAGAGACCGAGGTGTTTCCTGACTCCCTGAAGGAGGCAGCGGTGACTCTGCTCCTCCGGAAACTTTTTCTTGACCCAGACTGTCTCTCCAATTACAAGCCGATCTCTAACCTTCCCTTTGCAGGGAAGGTTATTGAGAAAGTGGTTGCACTGCAGCTGGAGGACCATCTTGCTATCCATGACATCTATGATCCCTTCCAATCTGGATTTAGGAGGCACAGTACCGAGACTGCTCTTGTTTGGGTGCCCAGTGATCTCCTTATAGCGAGAGATTGGAGGAGTCGTTCCATCTTAGTCCTCCTAGATCTCTCCGGCATTTGACACCGTGGACCATGGGATACTGCTAGAGCGCCTGCGGTTGATCTTTGGACTGTTGGGTACAGTCCTCCGATGGTTTTAATCTTTCCTCACTTGCACGTTTCAAGAGAGTGGTGTCGGGGATTTATTCCTCTGACCCATTCTCCCTGCCATGTGGGGTTCGGCAGGGCTCTGTGCTATCTCCCATGTTGTTCACGGTGTATATGTTGCTGCGGGGGGACAGTGTAAGGCGGTATGGGCTGAGTTTTCACTGCTATGCAGATGATACTCAGCTGTATATGTCCTTTGCTCGTGAACAGGACACAGCGGTCTCGGTATTTAACAGCTGCCTATCCGAGATCCAAGGTTTCATAGGTTTCACAAGTGAGGACGGGTTTTAAATAATTGATTAGCAGTTTTTTTCTTGGGACAGTACTAACTGTTCAGAAAGTATTTATATAGGTTTTCTAGAAGTGTTATGTTTAACACAGTGAGGCAGGTGCTATGCATTTTCACAATGTTTTAGCACTTTTATGAGCAAAATGCTAATCAGTTTTTAGAGTTAAATAAAACTCTGGAGGAGACTAAAAGTTCATAATGCTTGCCATTTTAAGATTACTTAAAGTTTAGACAGAATTTTGTTGCATCATTCATTACTGAATCCAGATTTAATTTGAAACAGTCTATACTTGGACTGTCCACCACTGAAGTTGGGAGATTATTCTAAATTGAAATGGATATTATGCTGTACCAGTTCATTCTTCTTAGAGTATGCCACTTACTTGTTTTTAGTTGTTTATGACGTTTCCGATTACTGACTCTATATTCAGACTTAGTTAAGCCTAATCTTGTACTAAGGACAGAGTCCCTAAATGCACTATAAATAAGACATAGGTCACCCCCTCAATCTCCTATACTGTAAAGTATACATGTTCAGAAGTTTTAGCCTTTCATCATAAGTCTTTCCTTCCATGTCAGTGATAGCCCGGGTGAACCTTCGCTGGACCCTCTCAAGGTTGGATGAGTGCCAACTGGTTGAAGCTGAATTCATACAAGACTGAGGTGTTGGTTGTGGGTCTGGGTCGGCGAGTTGAGAGGTCTTTGGCAGGTCAAGCAACCGGTCTTGTACTAGGGGACTGCCAGCTGAGGACCTCTGAGCAGGTGTGGAATCTGGGTGTTATTCTTGATGAGGGGCTGACCCTGAATGTTCAGGTGTCGTCTGTTCTCAAGACCTCATTCTACCATCTGAGGAATATTGCCTGGATTAAACATCTGGTTCCGCCTGATAATTTACCGACATTGGTCCATGCCTTTGTGACCTCCCACCTGGATTACTGCAACTCCCTCTACCTTGGGCTGCCAGAGGTTGATGTCTGCTGGCTGCAGCTAGTGCAGAATAGGCACTAGAAATGCGGCAGCGAAGTTGCCGACCTGTCTTTCTTGATCTAGCCATATTACACCTGTGCTGCGCGAGCTGCACTGGCTGCCTGTGCGGTGGAGGATCATCCTTCAGGGTCAGTTTGTTGATCTATAAAGCCCTACACGGATAGGAACCATACCACCTGCAAGAGCTCCTGCGCCCCTAGTGTCCCTCTTGACTACTCCGCTCCACCGAAGAGGGATTGCTGGAGGTTCCCAGGGTTCGGCTGAAGTCATCTGGTGCTCGAGCATTTGCTTACATAGCCCCTACCCTGTGGAATTCTCTACCTCATCGAATTCAGGAGTGCCTGATGGTGGAGAGCTTTAAAGCCACACTGCAAGCGTACCTATTTAGTTTTGCCTTCTGCAATGAGTAAAGGATGGATTTTAGCTGTTAATATCTGTATTTTAACTAATTATGGGTCTGTTGTAATTCTGTTACTTTTGTAAAGTGCTTTAATATTCTTGAATTGTGCTGGAGAAATAAAGTTTCTTATTATTTTTGTTGACCGGGTAAATGCACTAAACATAGAAATGCCTGTTTTCAGTCAGCGCGGGAGGTTACAAATTAACAATACAGGACAAGAACAAATACAACACTTTGTGGTGGAACACAGTACAACAATAGTGGCAAAACAATCAGTATATTATTGTGACAAAATACAGCAGAGGGAAGATGGTACAAGGTAAGTGCCATAGCTCTAGGAACCTACAACGAAATAAATTGGGGAGGACATGGTTCAACAATAAGGAAAAATAAAATCAAACAATAAGAGCATTGCAGTACCACAAGTACAAGGTAGACAATATGACCTAATAGTCTCAGATCACGAACAGAATAGCAGTACTACCCTGTAACCACTGCTAAGGGCATAGGCCTAGTGCTTCCTGACGCGCGGAAAATGAGAGCTGGACCCAATCCAGCATCTCGGGATTATGGACTACTTTTGTTGATATCAGCTGTTCGGGATTTTATAGTTCAAGTTTAAAAACTTTGTATTATTTTTCCTAATACTAGATAGAACAATTGGTATAGATCTATGTGAAGGACAAAAACTATAGTTATACTAACAAAATACTAAGCCACTTTACTGTTTAGTTTATCAGGTGATTGATATCTCTAAAAAATGGGAATGTCAGAGGGCTTTTAGGGGGAATACAAAGCAAAATGTTTCTGGTATTGAACTACTGACACATAACGGTGGTAAGTTAAAGAAAGAGCACAGTTTTCCTTAAGGTCTTGCTCCACACCGGTATGTGTTGACACATGAATCCACTATTAATATGCACATTCTGTGTTTATGACCATGCCCCCATATGGAGAGGAGCTTTAGTTACACATCTGTGTTGACTATTGTAATAAATTTATACTGTACTGCAAAATGTTCAGCTGGAAGGCTGGGATTTAACAGCCTAGGAGGAAAATAGCTTGCTGTTTCCTCCACTTAGTTAAACTAAATCAGTAGTGGCACGAATGGAGCTTCCCAGTTCGAAGTCTAAAGGTTTCAAGTAACCGTCACATACTCTCTGTTCATGGACTGGACTTAAATGATTGTATTTCAAGTGTTTCTAACTGTATCACCCCTGTCTTATAAGTATCTCCCTGTGGTCCTGATGGTAGATGCCCCTTCCCCCTCGGAGGAGCTGACTTCCTCCTTTACAACCCCCCTCCCAGCTGTTTTGGCTGGAGGCCCCTCTAACAGTGGCATTTCCTCCTGGAAGAATACTACCTCAGGACCATAGTGGTTCCTGCCTTGGACGCTTTACCTGGAGAAGTACCCCTTTGTATAAAGTTGGGCTCAGACATGCTGGCACTTTTTTTTTCCACTGGGTCACAGTCCCCCATGGTTTATACTATTTGTAGTTTTACGTGGTTCAGTTATGGTGCACTTGCTGTAGGGTGAATGAGTTTTCTCCCCGCTTTCCATTCGTCTAGTCTATTCATAGTAAAATAATCATCCTTGAATATTTAAAACTGTTTTGTGTGGCAGGGTTTTTTTTTTTTTTTTTTGTTTAGTTCCGTGGGGAGGAACGAGGGTCGACCTGAAATTCTCCTTCTAAATAATCATGATGGTCTCACACCTACAGCTCATGGAATATGAATGGCCTCACTAGTCCTCCAGTTAAATGATCAGAAATTCTCTCCCAAGTGCGGAAGCTGAAACCGGACTTGGTATTTCTGAAAGAAACTTACTTAACCCAGTTAGAGCGCTCCCAAGCTGACCAGGTTTGGTTTTGACAGGGAATACTCGTCCTCCTATGAAGGAGATCAGTGCAGGTGGGGTCTCTGTATTGCTACCTAGACAGTCAATTCAAGGAGCCTCAGATGTGACAAGATCCTGAAGGTTGCATGGTCATGTCGCATGGCGTGCTGCACGGCCAGAAGTAATGCTGGTGAACGTGTATTCCCCCGGCACTAACACCTCAGCATTTCGTTGACTACTAGATCAGATAATTCCTTTTGTAAAGGGGATCATCTTTATGGCTGGTGATCTTAATATGACTCTAAATCCTAATTTGGGAGGGGTGGTGTATGGTGGTGCCCGAGCAGTACAAATGCAGGTTTTTACAGCTCTGCATCGGCGCTTGTAATTTACTTTCTTGAGTTTTGCCTCGATTTTCAGTGCTACTGAAGGTGTCGATTAGTGGTTGAGTGGGTTCCTCTGCAAGATGGACAACCCTAAAAGAAAGCTGATCCATCTGGTGATTTCAGACAAGACCCTGGAAGGGTGATGACGGCAGGGCCTGCCACGAGATCATCCCAGCTGGGACCAGCTGACAGTGATGGTGCAGAGGAAAACCCTGCAGTCTCTTGGCTGGAAAATGCAGGCGCTTTTGTCCTCATGCTCCAATATGAATAACAAGTTTGACGGCTTGTTAGGGAGACTTGCCCTTACTGAGACTGTGGTGGATCAACTTAAAGGAGGTGTGGAGGACCATAAGAAACAAGTGGACAAATGTAAAGCCAGCACCCTGGGCAGAGCGAGAAAGATGCAACATAATAGGCTTGAGTTGCTTGAGAATTAAATCTGGAATGCAGATGTCAGTGATTCTTTGTCTGCCTGAGGGTACAGAAGGGGACCACCCCCAACTCTTTACCAAGGAATGGCTCTCCAAATAATTTGAGGATCGGGGCTCTTCCACAGACTGGAGAATCATGAAGGTTTACAGAGTATGGCCTCATGGACAGACTATGAACGGGACCCCCAGAGCTTTAATGGTTCTTACGGGCAGTATGGGCTCCAGAGATACGATCCTTAGAATGGTGAAAAGAATTAGACCACTCAGTGTAGAGGGACTCACAGTTTACCTTTTTCCAGATGTCTCGTATGCGACCTGACAACACTGGAAGAAATTAGATGGTGTAAAGGTAAAAGTACAAGAACTGAATCTCCTGCACGCTGTCTCGTTTCCAGCCAAACTTTGCCTCGTGCATGAAGATAAAGTTTACCTCTTTACAGATCCGCTTGATGCTGGTAAGTAGGAGACTAAACTGGAGGCATATCAAAAGAGAACTTTGGATCAAGACTATCAAGAAAACTGGGAGACTGGTACTAGAAGCTCCTGCGAGGGGACTTTCTCTAACACCACCATGCAGCAGAGTTTAGTCAGGTTTCTAATTCAGTGCCTAATGGTTTGACTGTTTTTCCTTTTAGTTAATGTTGTTACTCCTAATTTGTTGCTAAAACCCCATGCACATGGGCTACAGTTCCATAAATTGATGTATTACTACTGTTTTAGAGCTTTTAAAAAATTACACTGCAGCCCTTCTGTTTATAGCAATTTTCCTGGAGATGCATTTATTTGTCTATCCATGAAAGTGTGTGTACTTTCCAAGTAATATACTGTTTTGTTGTTTCCAGGCTGGGATATGTATAATGCGGTTATCCTGTTTATTGTGCAAATCAGTAAAACTTAATTACAAAAACAACGGGACAGTCTGCGGCTGCATCAGTGGCGTGTATGCACCAAAGGACACAGGAGGGCTGTAGCCACTTGTGGAGTTGACCAGAGAAGAATCTTCTCACTGCAACGGCTGCAAATGGAGAGATTGAGGGGATTTCTTGATTGGCCACATCCGTGGCTGAAGGGGAGAGGCCCTGTAACCAATCAGGGCTCAGGGCGCCAAGTTTGACTGTGCGGCTAGGCTCATGAAGCCTAAACGCTCAGCTGCCAGTCAGTGCTTTCCCAGAGAGCTGTAGAGGAGGATCTTGCTGCATCAGCGGCAAGCACAGCAGGAGCATGGGAGAATTTGCCGCATCAGCAGCAAGCACAGGCACTCTTCTCGCCACATCGGCGGTGAATGGCGGGACAGTCTGTGACTGCGTCGGTGGTGTGTGGGCACCAAAGGACACAGGAGAGCTGTAACCACTTGTGGAGCTGACCAGAGGAGAATCTTCTCGCTTCAACAGCAGCAACATAGAAACATAGACTTTGACATCAGATAAGGCCCGCTTGGCCCATCTAGTCTGCCTGTTTCCCTACCTACAGGGTAAGCTGCAGATCCTAGTTGACCAACAGCCTGTTTTTTCCTACCCCCCACGAGAATTGCCTTATGTCTGTCCCATGCATTCTTACATTCTCCCACAGTTTTAGACCCCACAACCTCCTCGGGAAGGCTGTTCCATGCATCCACCACCCTCTCTGTGAAAAAATACTTCCTCACACGGCCCCTGAGCCGTCCCCCCTCTATCTTCAAACTGTGTCCCCTTGTTCTTGCACATCTCTTTTTCTGAAAGATGCTACCCTCTTGGACTTTGTTGATACCACTGAGGTACTGAAGTTTCTATCATGTTCTCTCCCCCCTTTCCTCAAGGGTATACATATTAAGCTCCTTTAGTCTCTCCTCGTATGGCTTCTTTTGCAGACCCTGCACCATTTTAGTTGCCCTCCTCTAGACTGCCTCCATCCTGTCTATGTCCTTGCGGAGATGGGGTCTCCAGAACTGGACGCAGTACTCCAGATGGGGTCTCACCAACTGTCTATACAGAGGGATAACAACTTCTGTTTTCTGTTGGTGATGCCTCTCCCTATACATCCCAGTATCCCCTAGCCCTCCCTACTGCCTTCTCCCATTGCTTGCCAACCTTAAGGTCATCTGATATGATTAGCCCCAGATCCCTTTCCATTTTTGTTGTTGTTACTACCTCTCCCCACATTGTGTACTCTTCCCCTGGGTTTTTGTTTCCCAGGTGCATTATTTTGCAGTTCTTTGCATTGAATCCAAGCTGCCATACTTCTGACCATTTCTCCAACCTTGCCAAGTCCCTTCTCATCCTTTCCACGCCTACTTGTGTATCAACCCTGTTGAAGATCTTTGTGTCATTGGCAAAGAGGCATACTTTTCCTTCCAGTCCCTCTGCAGTGTCACTTATAAAGACATTAAAAAGGACTGGACCCAGTACTGAACCCTGCGGCACCCCACTAGTAACCCCCCTTTCTTCAGAGTGGACTCAGTTTACAATTACCTTCTGTGTCCTGTTGTCCAGCCAATGTTTTACCCAGGCTACCACCCTGGGACCCACTCCCAGGCTGGTTAATTTGTTTATTAATCTTTTGTGTGGGACTGTGTCAGATGCCTTGCTAAAGTCTAGGTAGGCCATGTCCACAGCCCCACCCTGGTCTACTACTTTGTCATCCAGTCAGAGAAATCGATTAGATTTGTCTGACATGACCTTCCCGCTATGAACCCATGCTGCCTTATGTCCTGTGCCCCACTGGCAAGCAGAGAGGCTGTGGGGATTTCTTGATTGGCCACATCGGCGGCTGAAGGAAGAGGCCCTGTAACCAATCGGGGATCAGGGCGCCAAGTCTGACTGTGCGGCTAGGCTTATGAAGCCTGAACGCCCAGCCGCCAGTCAGTGCTTCCCCGGAGTGCTGTAGAGGAGGAATTTTGTTTCTTACCCACCACCACCCGGCCCTGACCTCGACCTCTAGTAAATGTAGGTTGGGGTCGTCGGAGACATCAGCAAGAAGGACTTGCAGAGTGGCCCTGTAAACTGGGTGACTGGCTGCATTGGTGGCTGCAGGGGGGACGTTTGGATTGTATAAATTTTGCCCAGAAAGGCTGATTACTTAAAGAGAAAAGTACACTGGGGAAACTGTTATGCAGCATGCTTGACAGCTAGGGTAGTAGGGCAAAAGGGAAAGTATATAGATTGCGAAGTCGACATTTCTTAAGTAGGGCTGTTAGGAAGTGAGTGTTCTAGTGCTGATATAAACAAGTCTTTAGGGGCCACCGGAGCAGTTCACTGTGGGGGAGCTGAGGACAGCAAGGGTCCATTTGGCAGTCTATAGATAGAAAAAGGTGTATGGTTTGAGGGGCTCTCACTGTTGGGGCTGAATTTAGATTTGTAAACTCGTTGAACTACTAGCAGGTGGGCAACACGAAAAGAAGAATGTGGAGCGCAAGGGAGGAACTGGCCTGTGGGGGGATCATGGCAGATGGGGCTGGCAGGGGAATGGGCAACAGCAGTTGGTGCTGCCTGGGGGGCAATTTTTCAGGAAAAGAGAAGCATGGGATCCGGAGGAGGGAGAATAATAGGCTGTAATGGCTGCGGAGCTGCTGTATTCTTGAGCACTCTGTGGAAGCTGGGGGAATGCTATATTTGTCAAAGACTGAGGAGGTTGTAAGTTGAATTGGCATGGTTAAGGAGGGACCTCGTGAGGAGAGAAAGGGAGTGGTGCGGATGGGTGGATGGAGAGGGGACAGGGAGGAAAATTGAGAGCAGAGGATGGAACAGGAAGGGGGAAGGGATAGAGGGGCCAGAGCAGGCGGGGCAGAGAGCCCACTGGGAGATGGGGAGAGGGTACACAACAGGGGATCATACAGGGGTATCAAATAGGTAGTGGCCCTTAGCTGAGTTGGGGGAAGAGGAAGAGGAAGATGTACATGGGAGAAGGACAGAGTCCCAGAGGGCCAAGCCCAGGAAGGGGACAAAGGGGGCGGCACTTGGATAAGACGCGTAGGAGGAATGCAGGGGAGCAAAAACGGGGGTGGATCACAGACAGGAGGAATAGTCAAGGAAGGTCAAGGTGGATTGGTAACATGTGGTGGGAAGGGGGGAAGGAGGACTTGGAAATAGGTGGGGAGTTGCGTAGGGGGAGTCAGGATCCGGGATACAGAGTCGGGAGGGTGGCGGGGAAGAGTGGGGCAGGGGAGGACAAGCAGGGAAGGTAGGAGACCAGAGGCAGGCATCTGCACCGAGGGGAGATAGTAAGAAAGACTAGGACAGTAGGGACATGAGAGAAAAAGCAATCTCAGGGTTAGAAGCGGCAAGGGTAGTTGTAGTGTATGGGGATTCGATCATAAAGGGAATTCACTGGCAAAGGAGGAAAGTAGCTTTTAAGGGGAGATCATTTTTTTGCGATCTATGAGTGGAGGCCAAGAGGGTGCCCCTTAGGATTAAGGACTGCATCAGTTTAGTAGGAGGTAAGCCGCACCTAGTATTGCATCTAGGAACAAATGATTTAGCTGAGGTTGAGGTGGCTCAAAGGAGGTTCAGGGAGCTGGCAGAGGAATGTAGAGGGTTGATTTGTTCCCTGGCCTTCTCAGAGGTCCTACCGGTGCACTCTGCTAGCATGGCCAGACAACTTGGGGTAAAGGAATTTAACCTCTGGCTGAGACAGTGGTCCGGGGGGAGGGCTTCACATACCCGGGAGTCTGGGGGGACACATGGGTGGATGAACAGCCGTACGCAAGGGACAGGTTGCACATAAGTGATGCAGGAGCTAGATTTTTATGGGCAAAATTACAGGGGTATATTGATGAGAGACTGGGGGTTGACTTAAATTTAAAATAGACAGGGGAGTGCGGCATTAGGAGTAAAGGAGACTCTCGGCCTTTGGGAGCATCAAAGGACAAAAGGAGGGAGGGGGATCAAAAGTGTGTGTGTGTAGGGGGGGGTGGGAGGCTTTACTGGTGAACTCCAGGTGCCTAGGGAATAAAATGACAGATCTGGAAACAGTAGTAGGAGTGGAAGACCCGGACCTAATCTTGATAACGGAAACATGGTGGACGGCTTGCCATAGCTGGGAAGTGGAACTACAGTCTTTTTAGGTGGGACAGGCAGGGAAAAAAGGTGGGGGGGGGGTAGCCCTGTATGTGAGGCATGGGATAAGGGTAATGGAGGGTAAGTAGGGAAAGGGATTGGCCTAGATCCTTTGGGTTGCCTTGGATGGGAGGGAGGGACAATAAGGATAGGGGTGATCTACAGACCGCCACATCAGAGTGGGGAAGTGGATAGGGAAATGGCTAAGGGCATACAGGAGAAGGTGAGTAAAGGGGAGATCCTAGTGGTTGGGGACTTAAACCTACCCAGCGTGGATGGGCAGATACCATCAGCCACATCAGATAAAAGCAAAGACTTGTTGGAATCATGCTAACATACTAACATGCCAGCAGAATAGGCCTAACGGTCTCTCGAATCTGCTTGATTTTCAGCACCCTCACTGAGGGCCGATTTTGGTGTCCCCCCACTTGAGTTATACTGTCCCCAGTCTCAGATGTTCCACCTGTATTGGGCCTGGTCAGATTTGCCCTCCCCCTGTACCTGTCCCATCCCCTCTTAAACCAGTCCATAGTCTCCACCTCAACTTGCTCCCTGGGCAGTGCATTCCGTGGCTCCACCACCCTTTCAGTAGAATAACATATCCTCCTCTCCCCTCTGAGCCTGCCCCCTTCCAGCTTACACCCGTGACCTCTTGTTGACCCACTCTCCTTCCTTTGGAGCACCCTGACTGGGCCTCCTTTTTTGATTCCTTTCATGTACTTAAAGACCTCTATCATGTTCCCCTGTCCCTCCTCTTTTCTAGGGTGTACATGTCTGGCTCCTTGAGCCTCTCCTCATGGGTCCTCTCCCCCAGGCCCCAGATCATTTTGGTTGCCCTCCTTTGGACCCTCTCTAGAAGTGTAATGTCCCTCTTTAAATGTGGTCTCCAAAACCATACACAGTACTCGAGGTGTGGCCTAACCAAGCAGTTGTACAGTGGAAGGATCATTTCCACCTTTCTGGAGGTAATCCCCCTGGCGATGCGTCCCAGCATCCTATTCGTCCTTGCTGCTGCCCTCCTACAGGTCTCTGAGTTGTTCATTTTGACATCTGCCACTACCCCCAGGTCCCTCTCACCCTCTGTCTCCTCCCAGGGTATACCCCTGGCCTGGATTCCTGTTTGCACTTCCGCGCATTGAATTTTAGTTTCCATTTTCCCGACCACCTTTGCAGAGCCTCCCAAGTCCTCCTGCAAGGTCACCCTCCCCTCCTCCCCATCCACCACTGCACCCAGCTTTGAGTCATCTGCAAAGAAACTCATCTCACTCCTGATCCCCCTCCTGATATCTGAGATATAGGAGTTGAACAGGAGTGGCCCCCCAGCACTGACCCTTGGGGAACCCCACTAGTAAGCCACCTTGGGGATGAGGCTAACCGTCCAACCACCACCTTCTGAGTACGCTCAGAGAGCCAATTTCCTATCCATCTTAACAACTGTCTCCCTACCCCCATTTCCTTCAGCTTAGCCAGCAGGCCACTGTGGGATACTGAATCAAACTCCTTGCTAAAGTCCAGAAAGAGGACGTCCACTGGCCAACCCTGGTCCAGGGCCCTCGTCAGCGAGTTATAGAACTCAACAAGGTTTATCTGGCACGATCTTCCCATGACACAGCCATGCTGCCTATCGTCCAACTATCACAGTTTGCTGCAGTAACCCCCCTAGCCTTTCCTTCACAATACCCTCTGTTACCTTGCCGACCACCGATGTCAGGCTAACGGGCTTGTAATTTCCCACCTCCTCTCTTGATCGGCACGACATGGGCCATCCTCCAGTCTTGGGGAACCCACCCAGTCCTTGGAGAGATGTTGAAAAGTTCCACTAGAGGGGACTGCCAGGACATCCGCCAGTTCCCTCAGCACCCTGTGATGCATCATCTGGCCCAGGCGCTTTCTCCCTCAGGACGTGTTCCTACAACAGCTGGTAAACTAACCCACTGGCGGGAGGCTACACTGGACGTTGGCTTGACCAGCGGGGACAGTGTGGGTGTGGTGGTTGTGAGCGAAAACATGGGAGACAGTGACCACCAGATGGTCAGGTTCTCCATCCGGGCTGGGTCAGAATCTGGCAGATCAACCACCAAGGTACTGGACTTCAGGAGGGCAAATTTTGGGAGAATGAAGGACATCCTAAGGAGGGAACTAGAGGAGACTCAAAACATAGAGTAGGTAGAGCAGCTGTGGGGGGCAATAAAGGGGTGGAATCCTGAAGGCCACGGAGCAATGCATCTGCAAAATTAGCAAAAACAAAAGGGGGGAGGAAACCCCTGTGGTTCACAGCAGGGGTTAGGGAGGCCATCAGGGAGAAGAGAAAAGCATTCAAAGCTTACAAGCTGTCGCAGGGGTTAGAGGAAAATGCGGTCTACAAGGAAAAACTCTTAGAGTAGCAGGAAAAACCATAAGAAAAGCAAAAACATGTACGGAGGAGAAAATAGCTAGGGAGGTGAAAAGGGGTGATGAAAAATTATTTAGGTATGTGAGAGAGAGAGAGCAGGAAATGCAGACAGGGGATTCCAAGACTTCAGGGGGAGGGTGGTGATGGTAGAAGGGGATGTGGAGAAAGCAATCCTACTCAACAAACACTTTGCATCAGTTTTCACGGCCGTGAAGGAAGGAAGAAGGCCTGCATTAACAAGAAGGGGGAGGAGGGGCAAGGAGGCAGACACAAGTCCCTTCACGAGGCGCTGGTGTTGAAAGAACTGGGAAAAATAAAAACCGACAAAGCTATGGGATCAGATCAGGTACACCCAAGGGTACTTAGGGAGTTAAGGGAGGAGCTGGTGGGGGCCTCTTGCCAAACTGTTTAATCTGTCCCTTGAATTGGGGAGGATCCCGGGTGACTGGAAGCAGGCAGAGGTGGTACAGCAATACAAGGGAAGGAGAAAGGATGAGCCTAGCAACTACCGCCCAGTCTCTCACCTCTCTGGTAGGCAAGCTAATGGAAGCTGTCATAAAGGAGAGACTGGTAGGATACCTAGAGGAAGAAGGGCTAATGGATGACAACCAACATGGATTCATGGTTGGAGTCATGTCAGACCAACCTGATTGAATTCTTCGAGGGTGTAACGGAGGTGTATGACCAGGGGAAGGTGGTGGATGTGGCCTACCTGGATTTCAGGAAGGTATTTGACTCTGTCCCACACAGAAGGTTGGTAAGCAAGTTAGATAGCTTAGGGGTGGGGGCTAACCTCACAAAGTGGGTGAAGGATTGGTTGTGAGGGAGGACACAGAGGGTGGTAGTCAATGGGTAGCACTCCAGAGAGATAAGGGTGTCGAGCGGGGTACCACAAGGATCAGTGTTGAATCTCATATTGTTCAGTGTGTATGTAGGGGACCTGGTAGTGGGTCTAACTAGAAAGGCGTGTATTCACGGACGACACGGAAGTCTACAACAAGGCGGACACCCTGGGCGGGGAGAAAATGAAGCAGGATCTAGCCAGGCAGGAGGAGTGGGCAGAGAAATGGCAACTACATTTCAGTGCAAAATAATGCACATAGGAAGGAATAATCCTAGGGCTTGTTACTGTCTTTTGGGGGGCAGTGCAGGCCACGGAGCAAGAGAAGGATCTGGGAATTTGGATCACTGACAGTCTCAAGGTTAGGTACCAGCATGAACAAGCGGCTGGTAAAGCAACAAGAATGTTGGCATGCATCAGGGGAGGCTTCACAAGTAGGAGGAAGTGAGGTGATCATGCCACTATACAAAACACTGGTCAGACCACAGCTGGAATATGGGGTACAGTTCTGGAGGCCCCACCTGCAGGGTGACAAGGGTAGGCTGGAAAGGGTCCAAAGGAGGGCGACCAGAATGATCCAGAGGACGCAAGGAAGGCCATATGGGGAGAGGCTTGAGGAGCTAGGTCTTTATTCGCGGGAGTTGAGAAGGGAAAGAGGAGACATGGTTGAGACCTTTAAATACACAAAGGAACTAAATAAGGTAAAGGGGGATAGCATGTTAAGGCTAAGCAGAAACAAAACCACCAGAGGTCATTCACTCAAGCTGGAAAGGGGCAGATTTTGAGGAGAAATAAGGGGGAGTTACTTCTCACAAAGGGTTGTGGGTCCATGGAACAGGTTGCCAGAATGGGTGGTGGAAGTAGATACTGTAGAAAAATTCAAGAGCATGGGATATCTACATAGGACTTGGGAGGGGAGGTGGAGTAGGGCAGGGAGGTGGTAGGTAAGCAAGGCATTGGGGGCAGGGGGGGAGAGATCTCTTTCGGGCAGACTGGATGGGCCGAATGGTCTTTTTCTGCTGGCAGGATTCTATGATGCGATTCTGTGATATAAAAAAAAAAAAATCCTAATTTGGACTCTACACAAAATCTTCCAGCCTCCAATAAATAGGCAAAGTTTTCCAGCCTTATTGCCTCCCCTAAATATTTTAAGAGGCTCATGTTGGAGATAGGCTGGGCAGACGTGTGGAGGTCAACTCACCCTGGACAATGTAGCTACAACTTTTACTCTGCAGTCCTGAGGTCATCTCACCCTGGACAATGTAACTACAACTTTTACTCTACAGTCCATATTAAATATTCAAGAACAGGTTACTGTTTCATGCAGATGGAGCACCTTGCCAGGGTGGACCTCTGTGTAATTGGAGACGTTCTTCAGTCAAACCATGCTCTGATTAGCTCGTATTGGGACTTTGAACGTCAATGTAAAAACACATGTTGTTGCCTAAACACCTGTCTTCCGAAATCCCCACTATTCCTGGATTTTTGTTAAAGAAAAGTTAGAGGAATTCATGAGGGACAGCCATGTGGCTAACACATTGCATGTGTTCTGCTGGAACACCATTAAAGCAGTCCTTAGAGGACATCTCGTTCAGTTTTCTTCAAACTTGAAGAAGGCTTGAATGGAACATAGGAGGACACTTTCCACTTTTTACAGCAGGCACACAAGCAGGGGGATCATTCAGTTCTCCCACAACTCAAGAAAGTTAAAATTTCTGGTCCAGTGGCACAGAGGGCTGAGGTGCTGGACGCCTGACCTCTCGCCACACCAGCAACCCGTGTTCAGGAACGAGCAAGGGGAGCCCGGGGGGTGGGGGTGAGGATAGAGCAGCTGCTGGCAGCTCTCCTTTCCCGGTTAGGGGAGATCGTCTCTCCCGACCTTTGACAGCCACCACGGGGAGGCATGATGGTGGTGCAGGCAGGGCTTGGGCGGAGCAGAGTCAGTCCGGGCCAAGGTGTGCACGCCGACCTTGTCTGGGGAGGCTCCGGAGAACAAGGGAAAAACATGGAAAAATCGGGGCTGCGGCTGGGTGAAGCCCCGCACTAGCTCTGGTGGTTTCGCCGGGCAGTAGAGGGCCGGAAAAAAAAGTTCAAATTGACATAGATAAGTTAATCTTAGAACAAACCGAAATGTCCCTCACATTTTTATGCCAGTGCTTTAACAAAGTGGGAGCTAGATCCTCCCAACTACTGGCATATCAACTGTGAAAGAAGCATAAACAAGCCACCATCACCTCGTTGAAGCACCCCTTAAGTGGAGAACACCTAGTTAGCAGTCGGCAAATAGCACAGACATTTCAGCACTGTCATTAAACACTGTATACTCCAGAAATGGTACCGTAGCAGGCAGTAGTGGATGCCTTCTTACAACACCTACAATTCCCGCAGCTCTCCCCAGAACTAGGAGACAGACTTCTTTCCCATATTACAATGGAGGAGCTGGATTTCACAATCCAAATTGCAAAAACTTTGAAAGCCCCAGGGCCAGATGGCTATGGTGCAGTTTCATAAGCTCACAAAAGAACGTGTCACAGCCCTGTTATTAGTAGCATGTAACAAAGTGCTTCAGGACCCCCCTCCCCAAAAATGTCATGGGCTTATGCCACAATTTCCGTTCTCCTGAAACCTGATAAAAATCCTCTATACTGTCAGTCATATACAGTAGTCCCATTTCGGTGCTTAGCACTTACTGTGAATTTTTCATGTCCATCTTGAGTAGATAAAATCCTACTCACTCTTAGAGATCAAACTGGCTTTGTGTGCGCATGCACACACACTCACAGCGATGGACAATATCCACCTCACATTGCAGGTCATACGACAGATGTAGCAATCTCAGTCCCTTTCAGTTCTCCTGAGACTAGATGCTGAGAAGGCATTTGACTGGATCTCCTAGCAGTTTCTGTTCTGTGCTAGAGTGCCTGGGATTCCCAGTCCTATTCATTCAGCTCCTGCAAAAAATATATTCCTTCCCAAAGGCTTGTGTTAAAATTAATGTGCCTCACTTAGTGGACCCCCCCCCCCCCTTTACAGGGGCACACGGCAGGGTGTCCTGTCCCAAGTCACCTCTGTTTGCCCTATTTATAGAACCCTTGGCACAAGCCATTCATACATCTCCTATAATCTCCCTTTTATGTCTGCATCCGTCCCCTTATCTTGGAATCATGCAGTGGTCCTCCCTCTTCCCAAGGGTGGTGATCCTACAGCACCTGGAAACTATCATCCCATCTCTCTCCTTCCTACCTTTGCTAAACTTTAAGAACACTTGGTTCTCTCCCAACTTACCTCCTTTCTTTCCTACTCCTCATTTTTCACCCCGTTACAATCTGTTTTTTGGAAAAACCATTCCACCGTGATCTCCTTACTCAGGCTGACTGACACCATCCTTACTGGGATAGTGAATGGCCAGGTCACCTCAGCCATCTTTGTTGACCTCGCAAAGACTTTCAACACTGTCTCCCACCCCCTTCCTCTTGACTCTCTTTCTGCAGCCGGTCTGTCTATGCCAGCCACAGACTGGTTCAGGGCCTACCTCACTGGCAGGACCCAATCTTTCAGAGTCTCTGATTCCATCTCCCCTCCCCATCGGCACAGGAGTCCCACAGGTCTCAGTACTTGGTCCCTTGCTTTTCTCCATCTTCCTAAATGAACTTCCATCTGTCTGCTCCCCCTCCTCCTCTGTCCACATGTATGCCGACAATACTGTCTTGTATGCCTGTGGCAAATGTCCTTTTGATGTAGCAACCTGCTTGCAGCATGATTTCGACCAGGTTCAGCTCTGGTTTGCCTCCCATCAGCTCTTCCTAATGCCAAGAAGACAGTCTCCATGATCTTTGGCACTAGGCAGAAACTCTTGGCTCCCTGGCCTGCCCTGCCCTCTTTCCACACTCTGGATGGGACAATCCTCGAGGACACCACCTCATTCAGATTCCTTGGTGTTTGGCTGGACCCACACCTCAACTTCTGTGGACACGTTAATGCCATCTTGAAAAAACTGCGCCCCAAGCTTGGTGCCTTGTTCAGGAACAGTGGTTGCATACCTCCTACGGCTAGGCGTGAACTTGCCCATAAGCTGATGCTCCCCATTTTTATGTTGGCTCACGCTTGCGCACCAGCCAACATCTTGCAGTAGTAGCAGATTTGGAGGTGCGGTCACTGGGCGAATGTAGGGCACACATCAGTAGGTGCGTCCCTCAATCCCCAGTAAGCCAGCATGCAGGCGCTGACACCAGCAATATGTAAAGTGGTCGCCACATCTAAGAAAAGTGCCGCTGCAATGAGAGGCAAGCTTGTCATGCAGGGGTACAATAACACGCCTCCCAGCGTGCCCTTCCTGGTGAAGTATTCCAGTAAACATGGCAGTGACTGCCACCACTGCCTGCCACAATGCCGACTTCAGGGGTGCCCAGTCCCCTGTCGGCATACTAACCAGACTAATATGTGCAGGCGAGGCCCTCCCCGTCGGCATAATGCCCCCATTTCAGTTGTGTGCGGAGGTGTCAGTCCCCTCGGAATCATACCCCCCAACAGTATTTCTTTGCCAACTGGGGCCCAGTCCCCATCTGCTTCAGTCCCCTGTTCCCAGTTCAATCTGCCAGCGAGGCCCACTCCCGTCGGCATATGCCCCAATTTGTTGTGTGTGCCAAGGGGTGCCCAATCCCTCAGCTCTCTGCCCCCCACTTGGTATGTGCCGACGGGGTGCCCAGTCCCACCCGGCCACAGGCCCCTCCCCAAAACACGCAGGTGGCACATGGAGTCCACCCCAGTGTGCCAAATGTTGTGTTAATAATAAAAAAAAAAAAACTTCCCAGTGTTTTTCTTTATTTTAAACCTGTAAAACAGAAAACGGTCCCTTGTTGAGTCCGGTGGCCCCATGCCCACCCTCTGTGCACCCTGCCTCCTCTCACTCATCCCTCACCCCATACTTACCTCCAGAGCCAACCACAAGCTGAAGAAATGCCGGTATGCTGTATAATGGCATACATAGGGTTTTTCAACTTTGGTGCATATCTCGGGCATTTCTGGGAATTTTGGCACCAAATTTTCAGCACGAGGTTATAGGGACCCCCTCCTCATGAATTCAGCTACTGTCATGGCGTTACTTGGTCCCAAAAGGAGATTTCGTGGTCACTGCGCAGAATCACTTTTTGGGACCGATTAACGAAACAATAGTGCCACTGTTCATGAGATGGGCTCTCAAAAAGCCTATGTTGCAAATTTGGTGGAAAAAAATAAAAAAAAATGATTCTTCTACGAGCGTGCGTTGCACAGTTTCCACGCATGCTCATAACTTCTTGAATTTGTAATATTTTCACTCCAGATTTTCAACATTGGCATTTTTCCACACCTCCTTATGAACAGTCCAGCTGTCATTTTACATATCCTGGCCGAAATGTGTTTCCGTGCTTCCGCTGCAGAATAGCGCTTGTCGCTGTGGGAAATCAGTCTTGGGGACAGATTGAGAAAATGACAGTGACACTGTTCATGAGCAGAGTTCCTAAAATGCCTATGTTGAAAATTTGGTGAAGAAAGTCCGTAAAATGACACTTACGAGCGTGCATTGCGCAGTTTCCACACACCATTGTAACTTTGCAAATTTGCAACATTTTCATGCCAGATTTTCAACACTGGCATTTTTTCACACCACCTTATGAACAGTACAGCTGTCATTTTTCACATCCTGCCCAAAATGCGTTTTCCCACCTGTGGCGCACAGTGGCATGGTCATTGTGGGAATTCAGCTTTTGGGACAGATGAACAAAATCACAGTGCCACTGTTCATGAGGGAAGGTCCCAAAATGCCTATGAAACTGTGGTTTAAAATATCTCCAAAATAATTGGGTTACAGACATGCGTTGCTCAGTTTCTATGCATGCTCATGACTTCAGGTTTTCATATTCATTCCAGATTTTCAATGTTGCCATTTTTTTTTACACCTCCCCAAAATGTGTTTTCGTGCCTGTGCGCAGATGGCACTGATAGTCTGCTCAATAAAATCACCTTCGGCTAACTAATAGTGCGCGGTCTTCATGGGGTGGGGTCACAAAAAGCCATGTTGAAAATCTGGAGTGAAATCCAACAAACGCCTATGGCATTAGAGTTTTCAACTGTAACACCCCACCCTGTAGAAACTGACAGGCGTCAGGGGTGTGACTTGGGATCATCGGCTGTAATGCTCACGCCATTCCACCCCCTTCCCCACCCTGCAGCCAGTCACAGGCATCGAGGTTTGCCTTGGAGTGTTCAGCCCCAAAGTTCACCCCATTCTCCTATACTGCACCCATCTCAGTGTATTTCCTTATGGAATGGGGTAAGTATAAGGCCCAAAGTACACCACGACACTTGTTAGTGTCTACAGGGTAGAGTGAGGTGAAATGGCATGAGCGTTATAGCTGACGACCCAAAGGCACACCCCAATGTCTGTCAGTCTCTGCAGGGTGGGAGTGGGGTTGGCATCAGTTCAATACTCCACTGCCATTCCTATTATGCATCTCTGACTCCTGCACTACCAGTGCCAGCGTGACAACATTCGGCATAGACAAATACTTGTTGACTACTGTGATGTAGTCTATGGTGCTGCTCCTAATTCCTCCCTGACCAGATTGGACACTCTCTTTAACTCCTTCTGTCGTTTCGCTTTCGACTCTCCCTCTCGTACTCATCACTGTGATCTCTATCACGCTCTGTCCTGTCCCCCGCTGGCAAATAGGCACCTCTCCCACAGTGCAAAACTGACCTCTAAATATTGGTTTGCTGAACTCCTGCTTATCTCCTCATCCTCTCTACCCCTCCCCGCCCTCCACTCCCTCAGATCTCATGGCCCAGCCTTAAATGGTCCCCACTGCTCTACCCCTCATTGGTCAGTCTAGATTTGCCTACCGCTTTCCTAAAATCTGGAACTCCCTCTCCCTTCAAATACGTCACTCCTCCTTCTCTTACTCTCTTAGTACTGCCTTACCTAACTCTCTTTCTTCTAGCTGTTCCTGTTATAATCCTCCTTAACTTTCTTCTACCACCCTATTCCTGTAAATTCACCAACTCCCTTACTGTTGCTACCCTATTCTCCCTATATACTGCCCCACCTCCTAAGAATGCCTTCTGCCTCATACCTTCTATCTGTCCCCCTCACTGCCTCTCTCTCCTCAAACTTGCCAGCTCCCAGTCCCCTTACAGGGTTATCATCATCCTGAAGGGGAATAGGTTTAGGCAGCCCCCCCCCACCAAAAAAAAACTCCCCTTCCACCATCTTAATACAGCACAATATAGCACTTAGTTTCCCCCTGCCCATCTTCCACCCTGCCCTTGCACTTAACTGAGTCCCTCTGAACCTGTTGGCACTTGAAACTATATTATCTGTTGTACAGTTGCATTATTGTTCTGTCTGTTCCTCTTTCCTTCCAGTTCTGTTTAGTCTTAGCCACTGTATCTTATTTTATTAACTGTAATGTCTGTTATCCATGCCTCCAAGTTTCCATTCCCCTTGCACTTCAAATGTATAACTAAGCTGTCCACCTGCTTGCTATCTGTATACCTATTGTATCTGATGTTTCCTGTAAAACTGTATAAATCTCTGGTTTTACATCCTCATTGTACCTCCCTTCCCCAGGTCGCACTGGGAGACGAGTTACTTGTTGTTCAGTGTGCCTCCCTGGTGAAACATTTCAATAAATAAATAAAAATTCAATGCAGAACAGTGGAGAGAGAACACCGCATAGCTCTGTATGCGGACTGTGTACTTTATATGGGAAACCCAGAAGAGGTGCTCCAGAGGATAATGAATGTAATGACTCTCTTTGGGGAAGTATCTGGCAATCGCCTGCATACCTCTAAATCTGAAACACTGTTTTAATTTTATTCCCTCAACATCTCTGCTTACTATGTATCTGTTCAGATAGGATTTACAAAAGCTAAAGTGTCTGGGAATATACAGTACGTTGTCCATAAACACACCTCAGCCTTTAATAATAACTTTACTCCATTCACCCAAGCCATGATTGGGGACCTTCAGAAGTGGGCGACCCTACCACTGTCTCTGTGTTGAAGAGTCAAAGTTGTCCAAATGGTCACACTGCCTAGAGCCCTTCACCTCCTTCAAAATATTCCAGTAGCTTTGCCTTGCAGCAGCTGGCACACATGGCGTAAAGAAACTTCAGGATATATTTGGGCTGGCCAAAGGCTCTGTATTAAACTAGGGCACCTTTGTTTGTCCAAAGCCCAGGGAGGCTTGGCCTTCCTTATCTTCAGTGATATTACTGGGCTGCACACATGCGATTTATTCTCCACTGTCATTGAAGCAGACAAGTCAGCTGGCTGGACATGAAACTCTCGTTCCTTCACTCAATTTGTGCAGTGGGTGTGGGGGCCACTACTATGGAACATCTCTTGGGGGGGTCCTGCCTATTACGCATGACATTGGGGAATGGGGCTGGATCCTTGTCTGCATGGGGCTCGGTGGTGGGTTTGGGTCAGGATTCATGAATGAGTGTGCTCAGGGCTGGGTGGGGAGGGGACTGTACTCAATGGACTCATGGGGTGTTTAACATGTACCGTGCTGGGGGGGCCACTACACTAGGGTCACAGTGGAGATTGGTTGTGCTGTATGCGGGGATGGAGCACGGGTGGGTGGGTGGGGAGTTCCACTGGTCTATCGGAATGGTAGGCTGTGCACCAGTCTGCACTGCAGCGGCCTGCTATGGGTGGCTGGCTGAGTTAGGCCAACTTTGACCGGCCTATCTTTATGCGGCACTGTACAAGCACATGTGGGGCTCGATCCCACTGAATATGCTCCTGCGAAACACATTCTTGGGAACGCCCCTTCTGGATGTGCCATCAGCATTGCTTTTGGGCCACGACACAGTCTCCTTTATGTGTGCACCGCCCCCCTTCGAATATCGCCCATCTGCGCATTGTTTGGGTTGTGCAGCGCATCCCCATTTTGTGCAGGAATGCGCCACACATCTCCTTTGACTATGGGGGCCACACTCTTTAAATTGTGAAATTTTGTATGTTTGTGTAGGTTGGTGAGGAAGGATTTCCTGGGGGTTGATGCTTGGGGGGGTTTGTATTTTTTAAGATCTTTAGATTTGAAAAACTGGGTTTTTTTACACAGAGCAGGGGTTGTAAACTACAGGGGTCGAAATTGGCACCGGCCTGCTAGCCAAATGGTGGTAGATTTTGTATCAGGCTAGTAAGATTTTCATTTAACTAGCCCTGTGGGCTTGTCCTGGAGAAGGTAACACTTCAGTATGTACACCAGTTGGGCCAGTGGAAAAGTCCGTGGGTCCAGTGGATTTTCCCAGTCACTAACCCTGCTGTCTGGTGACTGCAAAACTTAATTTCGACCCCTGAAACAGAGTCCAAAGATGCTCCAGCAGGAGTAGTCGGCTCCCAACTGTCCCTTATTGAGGTTCCTTGCTAAGAAAAGAAAAATAATTCACTGTAAGGCTGTCATTTGTTTTGTCTGTGTCAGTTTCATAGTGCTGTTGGATGCAAGTGTTTGGTAACTTATACAGCACAAAGTTAAAATCAGTTTATATTAGTCCTTTGGTGTTGATTGACTGCTCATAACATAGGTTCCCTGCACTGTGTTGAAATAGAAGAAAGACAGTTGCCTACAACTAATTCGTTGGAATTACGCCTGGAGCTGAATTGAGCTGCACTCAAGTTACTGAGCGGGGGGGGGGTCCTACTTCTACACAGTTCAGTGAATGTCAAGGCACTGGTTCAAGGGTCCCACAGTGAGCCACTGGCTTAACTGACATTCAGACTGATTTCTTTGACTGGGTGATCAAGGAAATGAATTTGGTGGGGGACGACTGATTAAGAAATTGAGTAGCCTAGGGGTGGGACATCCAGAGTGGTGAAATGGGTTGGAAACCGGTTAACAGATAGGCAACAGAGGGTGGTAGTTAACAGTTTTCACTCTGATTATGGTGAGTGACCAACAGGGTGCTCCAGAGGGCTCAATACTGGGACCAGTCCTCTTCAGTGTCTTTGTAAATGACATTGCAGATGAACTGGAAAGGAAAGGAAGCTTTTTTTTGCAGTGGATGCCAAAAGCTGAAATAGTATAGACAGTCGGGTGGGGGTGAAAAGAATGCGTAGGGATTTTGTGAAACTCAAGGAATGGTCAAGAACAAGGGAGTTGGGTTCAGTGCCAAAAAGTGCAGAATAGTGCGTCTAGGGCGTAGGAACCCAGTAACTGAGTATAGTGTGAGGGTGAGGTACTATCCATTACTAAGCAGAAAAGGGACCTTGGGTTTAACATCTGACAACCTCAAAGTGGCAGGGCAATGTAGGTAGAGTTAATGTGATGCTGGGATGCATTGAGAGAGGTATCTCCAGCCGGAGGAAGAAGATGGTGTTGCCACTGTATTGCTCACTGGAGAGACTCCATCTGGAGTCTTGTGTCTAGTTCTGGAGGCCTTACCTCAGAAGGGACATAGATTGAAGGCAGTCCAGAGGAGGGCACCTAAAATGGTGCAGGGGTTGCATGAGAAGCCATTCGAGGAGAGACTGAGGGATCTCAACATGTGCATCCTGGAGGAGAGGAGAGCGAGAGAGAACACGATAGAGACCAGTACCTCACGGAGGTGAACAGGGTACAGGAAGGTAGTCTCTTTGAATGAGGAAGAGGGTGATATTCTTCAAGGATATCTCTTTCATCAGGCCACACCTATAGAACTGTAGCTGCCAGGCACAAGGGTCACATGGAAGCTTTTTGCAAGCAGTCCACTAGGGGCCGCCCATGACTACGTCCTATGTTGGCACTTCCCATATAAAGGTGGGCAGCTCCTTCCCTCCTCAGTTCTTTTTTCACTGTCAACCATACTCGCCGGACCCTCCATGAGGATGCCGCCACTTCAGTCGACTGCTACTTAGCCTTTTTTTTTTTGAAATTTCTCTCCGTAGTTCGCCATCACTTTTTTTTGGTACACTTTATGTTCCAGAGGGCAGGGCATCTCTTAGAAGTGCCCACTCTACGTACACCTCTACTCCCCGCCGAGACCACCCTCCTCCGGGGCCCCGACCAAGACTTTTCAGTCTCCCGGATCAGCCCCAAGGGGAGGGCTCGCCCACCTACCTGGCGGCCTGTCTGAGATTACAGGTTCCGTCCTGGAAGAGGCCCTGGAGGACCGGAGGAGGGATGGTGTGGCGATGGGGATGTGGTCTTGGTCGCTGGAGCCCTCATTGCCTCCCTGTCCCTGCGGGGGATTTTTAGGCTTTGTGGTTTCCCCTCTGGAGCGCGGACGTGCAGTGTCGTTCTGGCATCGCTCCACCCCCAAGTCAAGGCACCGCAGTTACCTTGTGCTGCCAAGGAGCGGAGCAAAACACTGATCCCTCCCCAGGGAGGGGAGAACAGTCCTCCAGACGCTCAGTTCCTTCCCTCCCCTGCCAACCCCCAGCGCCCCAGTCTGTTCCTGAACCCGGGTTGCTGGCGTGGCACGAGGTGCGGCATCCAGCGCCTCAACCCTCAGCGCCAGTGGGCCGGCCTCGCTATCACTTTTTAAAAGTGATTGTCGCCTTGTATGTCTAAAGAACCTGCTAAGCTCTTTAGATACTGCGAATGTGATGAAAAGATTTATTCGGACAACCTGCACATCGTCTTCGTGTCCTGCCTCGGCATGACCCATAAAGGTAAGCCTTGCGAACTCTGACATAAGTTTAACACAGCTACCCGGCGATGCAGAAACAATGCCCTGGAAACCCACCTTTTAAAACAGCAGGTAGCCAGGATGGAGAAAGAGCTCCAGGAAAAGAGCTCTACCATGTCACCAGCCCTCTCCTCTAGCTCTAGATCATTGAAATCATGGGACAAAGGCACTGGACAGCATAAGCACAAACACTGGGAGAGGGAAAGGAATAAGAAGAAATCCTCCCCGATACATTCTCGGTTGTCCCTGCAACCCAGCACGACTGCTACTGTGCCATCTACCACATAGGCGATGACGCCACCAGCTGTCTGGACCTCTGATCCCTACAGGTCAGGCCAGGCTGTGAGTACTGCCAGACCTGACACGGCCGGCAAAGGACTGTTGACATTGGGGACACCACCTTCCTCATCGACGTCCTGGAGCATGCCTGTAATACAGGCCGGTGCAGGCAGTGCTTTCGTCCTTCATGGACATGCTACAGTGCCTGATACCACCTTCTCCTCCTACAAGAGTGACATCAACTGGGCGCCCCAGCAAACCCTACTGCCGATGCCTCGGCGGTCAGCGCAACCAGTGCCTTATCAGGTGTCGAAAACCTTGTGTGTCCCTTCTTTTAGGCCTACAGACACCGTCAACAAGGATCAGGAATATAACTCTGACCTCATAATGCAAGAGCAGGAGGAGGAAGAAGACTGTGTGGAGAGCCCTTGTGAGAGTTCTAGCTCCACTATATCCACAGGGAGTGAGGACTCTGTTGTGCACAGGGGGCCTGAGGCACATTCTGGACTTCTGAACCTCTTTATTCAGTACAAGAAGTTCAGAATGGTCACTCTACAAGGCCTGTTACCACTACTGCAACTAGGGGGACTGGATATGTTCACTAGACATGCAGGACACTTACCTGGATATCAAAATCTGTACCCCTCACGGGAAGTACCTTGGGTTCTTCTTCCAGGGGGAGCATTACAAGTTCAGGGTATTGCCCTTTGGCATATCATCTGTGCCACGGGTATTTGCCAAGTGCGTAGCAGTAGTGGCAGCAGCCCTCAGAATAGAGGGACTGTATGTATTCTCTTATCTGGACGACTGGCTGCTTAAAGCTCAGTCCAAAGAGACGCTTTACCTGACTCTGGCATGCACCAGGCAGTTGTTTGCCCTAGGAATCATGGTCAGTGTGTGCCAAAATCAGTCCTGATCCCTTTTCAGCGCCCGCAGTACATGGGGCAGTCCTGGACACAGCCAAAGTCTTAACCTTCCTGCTTCAGTACCGGGCCAAGCGCTTGATTGTGCAGGCCCAGAAGGTATCTCACAACCGGTATATCACAGCTAGGAAGACATTTCTGAGACTGTTATGCTTGTAGGTAGCCGCCATTGTTACTATGCAACTGGCAAGACTGCATATGCGGATTCCCCAATGGACATTGAGTCCAGTGAGACCAACGCACTGACTATCTAGAACAGAAGGTTCTAGTAACATCTTCTGTCCAGAAGGTGCTTTGGTGGTGGATGGACCCCAACCATTTGCTGAAAAGGATTCCTTTCCTGATCCTCTCCCTTCGTCAGATCCTTACAACAGATGCCTCAGGGATGGGATGGGGGACTCATTTGAGGCCTCATCAGACACAGGGCACATGGATAACAGTGGAGAGTACCCCCTGCATAAACATCCTAGAAATGAGGGCCGTTCCATACGGTCTACAAGCCTTCCAGACTTATTTGTGCCTGGGACATCTGCTAGTGCAAGCAGACATTATCATCACGGTGCACTTCATAAATAAGGGGGCACTCACACCTAACTCCTGTGCAGGAAGGTGATGGGAGTTTGCTGTTGGGTTCTGGAACACGGTCTAGAAGTATTGGCAGTTCATGTTCCAGGCATCCAAAATGTCTTGGCAGACAGGCTAAGCAGGTCTTGGTCCAGGATGCTGAAGTGGGAACTACTAACCTCAGTGGCAGAAGACCTGTTCGACTGGTGGTGTCATCCAGAGTTGGACCTTTTTGTGTCCCAACACAAAGCAAAACTGCTGCTTTTCTGCTCGCTTGTTCCAGGACCTGGAATTTTCTGGCGAGATTCGTTGGCCCTCTCTTGGAAGGTGAGGTTCCTTCCTTCCCTCCCCTCCCTCTTCTCTAATCCAGAGGGTGTTAAGCTCCAAAGGGAGGGAGCCACTCTAATACTCATTGCTCCCTTTTGGACTTGTCGGATCTGGTTTCACTTACTGCAGCAGTTGGCAGTGGACCACCAGTGCCTCTGCCCCTGTGCAAGGGCTTGCTGTCACAGAAACAGGGAACCGTGGTCTATCCGGACCTCAAGTCCACTGGCGGAGGTGACCATGCCATGGTTTGGTTCCTGCTGTATCTAGTGGGGGAGGAAAATCGTACTCATACAGGAGTGGTTGATTTCAGGAGAGTGGACTTTGTGGGTATGGGTAAGATACTAAGGGAGAGGTTAGATATGATTTAAGCTGGATAGGGATGCTGAAAGTTTGTGGGAGACCATTAAACAAGGGGTGCAAGAGGCTGCTAGGTCCTATACTAAAGTAAGGCATAAGCATGGTGGAACTAGCAGGCCATGTTGGTGGACCAGGGAGGTGCAGGAGGTGGTGAGGGATAAAAAGGCTGCCTATGCGTTTCAAGCGTACTAGGGGGATAAACAGTGAGGGAGTACGTATTATTGGCCAGAAGGTTACTAGAGTGGTGAGGGCGCCAAGGCAGGGATGGAGAAAACCTGGCTAAGGATATCGGGGGATTCTATAGATACATGAGAGAGAGAAGAGAAAGTGAGGACACAGATCAGTAGGATTAAGATTGTGGGGGGATGAGCTTGGGATGCAGGGGAATCAGGCAAAGGTGCTAAATGAGTACTTTGCCTCAATCTTTGCAGAGGGTGATAAGGGATCCCTACAGCCAGATGGGAGAGAAGATGCATCAGGAAAAGTGAGAGGTCAGTCTCTGTCTGAGACCAGAGGATGGAAAGAGGCTAGGGTACAGGCTGGCCCAGACCAAGATGGAGTAGGAAGGTTGCATGAGGGAGTGATTTTGGGGGGGGATCACAGTGGATAGGGTGAGGGATGCCCTTCGGAAACTAAAAACCGATAAGGCGTCGGGGCCGGATGGATTACATCTGAGGGTTATGAAGGAAGTGGCAGAGGTACTGGCAGCTCCACTGGCTGCACTCTTTAATACCTCTCTGCAGACGGGATGGGTGCCACAGGACTGGAGGGTGGCTTATTATAGAAACATAGAAGCATAGACTTTGATGGCAGATAAGGACCGCTTGGCCCATCTAGTCTGCCCATTTCCCTACCTACAGGATAGGCTGCAGATCCTAGTTAACCAGCAGCCTGTTTCTTCCTACCCCCGACAAGAATTGCCTTATGTCTGTCCCATGCATTCTTGAATTCTCCCACAGTTTTAGACCCCACAACCTCCTCAGGAAGGCTGTTCCATGCATCCACTACCCTCTCTGTGAAATAATATTCACATTGCCCCTGGAACCGCTGCCCCCATCTTTAAATTGTGCCCTTGTTCTTGCAACGCCTCTTTTCTGAAAGATGCTACCCTCTTGGACTTTGTTGATTCCACTGAGGTACTTAAAAGTTTCTATCATGTTCCCCCTCTCCCTTCTTTCCTCAAGGGTATACATATCAAGCTCCTTTAGTCTCTCCACATATGGCTTGTCTTGCAGACCCTGCACCATTTTAGTTGCCCTCCTCTGGACTGCCTCTATCCTGTCTATGTCCTTGCGGAGATGGGGTCTCCAGAACTGGACACAGTACTCCAGATGGGGTCTCACCAACTGTCTGTACAGAGGGATAACAACTTCCTGATTTCTGCTGCTGATGCCTGTCCCTATTCATCCCAGTATACCCCCAGCCCTCCCTACTGCCTTCTCACATTGCTTGCTAACCTTAAGGTCATCTGATATGATTACTCCCAGGTTCCTTTCCTTTTTGTTGTTGTTACGACCTCCTTCCCCACTGAGTATTCTTCCCCTGGGTTCTTGTTTCCCAGGTGCATTATTTTGCACTTCTTTGCATTGAATCCTAGCTGCCATACTTGACCATTCCTCCAACCTTGCCAATCCCTTCTCATCCTTTCCACACCTCCTTGTGTATCAACCCTGTTGCAGATCTTTGTGTCATTGGCAAAGAGGCATACTTTTCCTTCCAGTCCCTCTGCAATGTCACTTATGAAGACATTAAAAAGGACTGGACCCAATACTGAACCCTGCGGTACCCCACTAGTAACCCCTCTTTCTTCAGAGTGGACTCCATTTACAATTATTGTGTCCTGTTGTGCAGCCAGTGTTTTACCCAGGCTACCACCCTGGGACCCACTCCCAGGCTATTTAATTTGACTATTAATCTTTTGTATGGGACTGTGTCAAATGCCTTGCTAAAGTCTAGGTAGGCCATGTCCACAGCCCCTCCCTGGTCTACTACTTTGGTCACCCAGTCAAAGAAATGTATTAGATTCGTCTGACATGACCTTCCTGCTGTGAACCCATGCTGCCTTGGGTCCTGTGCCCCACTGGCCTCTAGGTACTCAACTATTCTTTCCTTCAGAAGTGACTCCATCACTTTCCCTACCACAGAGGTCAGACTGACAGGTCTGTAGTTTCCTGCCTCTGCCTTGGTCCCACTTTTGTGAAGAGGAATCACATCCGCCTTCCTCCAGTCCTCGGGTACCACACCATCCTCCCATGATTTATTAAAAAGAGTAGCCAGTGGTTTCACTAGTTCCCCCTTAATTCTTTTAGAATTCTGGGTGAATTCCAGCAGGCCCCATTGCTTTGTCCACCTTCAGTTTTAGGAGTTCTTGCAGAACCCTTTCTTCTGTGAAAGGACTGGGATCGACCCCCCTATCAAGAGTGCTTCTGTTAATTGGATTAGGCACTTCCCCTCCTCTTTTGTGAATACTGAGCAGAAATATTCAGTTCAATATCCCTGCTTTCACTGTCCCCCTTCCCACCCACCGCTCATTCTATTCAGCCTCATTATCCCTCCTTTGTCTTTCTATGCTCGCTGATGTACCTATAAAAGGTTTTATCCTTCTTAACCGAGTTGGCTGTCTTTTCCTCAGTTTGGGCCTTTGCTATTCTGACTTCCTCCCTGCTTCCTTCTGCCTTAACTGGTACAGCTCTCTGTCCTGCTCCTTCTGTGTTTCTTATACTTCTGAATGCTATCTTTTCTTCCTGACTTTCACAGCCACCTCTTTTGAGAACCATAGTGGCTTTTTCTTTCGTTTTGATTTGTTTATTTGCTTCACACAAAGGCTTGTTGCCTCTGTGATGGCAGTTTTATGATTCCCCATTGTTGCTCCACCCCTCCTTCTAGCCTGTTTGCTAGTGCTTTTCTGAGGCACTCTCCCATCTTGCCAAAGTCAGCCCTCCTAAAGTCCAGTACCCTCACTTTTGTATGGCTTGACTCTGTAGCTGAGTTTAACGTGAACCACACTGTTTGATGGTCACTTGTTCCCAGATGGCAACCCACTTCTAGATCTGAGATCCTCTCACTGCCCCGTTTGAGAGTATGAGGTCTAAGATTGCTCCTCATGAGTGGGTTCCAAAACTAGCTGTCTGAGGGCTGCCACCTGTAGGGCATCCAGAATGCCCTGCTCTGTTGGTGTGGCTGCAGCTAGGTATAGTTAGCATCCCAGTCATGGTTCTCTGTGTACCATGTTTCTGTGACTGCTACGATATCCAGGCATCCCTCTTCCATCAAGGCCACCAGCTCAGGGAGCTTGTTGCCCAGACTGCGGGCATTGGTACTCATTACCCTCCATTTCCTGATGGCCTTACTCCTTTTTGCCCCATCTCTGTCCTTCTTGCCTTTGTCACTTTCTCCATTTACCCCTGCCCTTCTCCCTATCGACACCTCTATGTTGGTGTTTACCGCACTTACTACTATGATTTTTTGGGGGGCTAGGATTTCCCTGCTCCTTTCCAGTGCCTCTCCCCTTGGCTAGTTTAAATGCTTGCCAATGAAGCATTTAAACCTGTCACTTAGGATTCTGGTTCCCCTCCTGGACAGATGCAGCCCATCATGCCAGTATAGGCTTGCATCACTCCAGGTGGACCCCCAGTCCCCAATGAAGCCAAATCCCTGAGCTCCACACCAGTTTTTCAACCACTGATTGAATCCCATGGTGTGAACACCCTAGCCTCTCCTATGCCATAGATGGGCAGCACCTCTGAGAAGGTTACCGTGCGTGCTACTTGTCTAAGGCCCCTCCTCAATTCCACAAACTCTTCCTGCACTTCTCTAATCCCTTTCTTAGCCAGGTCATTTGTCCCTAGGTGGACAATGACATCCAGCTCCCTCCCCAGTGCAGCTGTCCGGCAATCCTGAGGATTCGCTCCCTGTCCCTCCAAGCCATGGCGCCAGGCAGGCACCTTACCTCCCTCTCCCCTTCCTACCCCAGTTCTACCTTCCTAACAATGGAGTCCCCCACCAGGAGTTGTTTCCTTCCCGTGCCACCCTCCTGTGGGTCTCCTTTGTGGAGGTTCCCAGCATCCTCCTTGGTCTCCACTGCGGGTGCCTCCATAGAGGAACCAAGCTTTGCCAGAATGGCATAGGAATTGTGGAGAGGTACAACTGGAGGGATGTGCCTCTGTTCCACCACCCTCACCCTCTCTGAGCCCACTGTGGTCCAACCGCTCCTCTTTCTTGGCAACCTCTGAGGCAATATAAAGGGGGGTCTCCGGAGGAGATGAGAAATTATAGACCCGTCAGTCTGACATCTGTGGTAGGTAAAGTAATGGAGGGCTTTATCAAGGAGAGACTTGGGAGGTAGTTGGAAAGGTTAGGACACCAGGATGATAAACAATATGGCTTCGTCCTGGGGAGATCATGTCAGACCAACCTTGTAGAGTTTTATGATTGGGTGATGGGGGGCCTTGGAGAGACATAGGCCGGTGGATGTTCTATACCTAGATTTTAGCAAGGCATTTGATTCAGTGCCTCGTAATGGTTTGATAGCAAAAATGGAGATGGGGGTGGAAGGACAGGAGCCCGTTTGGGTTGAGAATTGGCTTTCGGCGCGTTTACAGAGGGTAATGGAGGGTGGAATACTCTCCTCCCCATGGAAGGTAATCAGTGGGGTCCCTCAAGGTTCAGTATTGGGGCCACTCTTGTTCAATGCCTACGTCTCGGATATAGGGAGGGGGGGTCAAAAATAGGTTGAGTCTCTTTGCAGATGACTCAAAACTGGGAGCAATGGTGGATTGTGTAGAAGTAGGAGTCGGTCCAGGGGGATCTGGATACCCTGGAGGGGTGGTCAAGGAGGTGGGGACTGAAATTTAATGCCGGGAAATGTAAGGTACTTCATTTGGGGGTTAAAAACCCGGGTCATGTATACACCCGGGGTCACACTGCAAGCTACATTGGGAGAAAGGGATTTAGAGGTGGTGGTAGACGTCAAAATTAATAACTCTGAAAATTGTAGAAGAACAGCAGCCAAAGCAAACAGGATACTGGGCTGCATAGCCAAGGGTATTACGTCCAGAAGAAGGGAGGTGATCCTCCCTCTGTATAATGCCTTGGTCAGGCCGCAGCTTGAGTACTGTGTACAGTTCTGGAGAACTCATCTGAAGAAGGATATAGTACTGCTGGAGAGAGTTCAGAGGAGAGCAACCAGGATGATTCAGGGTATGGAGGGGAGGCCTTATGAGGAGAGACTGGAAGAGCTTGGGCTTTACTCACTGGAGGAGAGGAGGGATAGGGGAGACATGATAGACGTTTTCAAGTATGTAAAGGGAATAACCAGGAGTGGAACAAAGGAGCTGTTTAGGTTAAGGAAGGGGGGAACAACTAGGGGCCATGAGTGGAAGCTGGAGGGAGAAAATTATAGGGGGGAGCTTAGGAAGGATTTTTTTCACTGAGAGGGTGGTGGAGCCATGGAATGCACTGCCTGGGAGACTGGTGGAAGAGGGTACAGTGGAGGGCTTCAAGAAAGGGTGGGATAGGTACAAGGGAAAATTGAAACAAATGAAGAGCCTCTTGGGGTCTGAAGGGGATGGTAAGGTGAGCAGCCATTAGGTTGCTGGCTTTTGAGTAGACAAGACAGACCATTTGGCCTATTCTGCTGGCTCTTAGTATGTTAGTATGTTAAGTCACTCCATCTCCATGCATAGCTCCTGAAGCCGTAGCCATTGCCGAGTTTGGGGTGTCTCAAAAGGTGGCTGATGTTTTGGTGGCTGCCAGAAAGCCTTCCACCAGAGCCATTTACTCCATGAAGTGGAAGTGGTTTGCTCTGTGGGCTGCTTCTCATCGACTAGATCCATTTACATGTCTGGTAAACCAGGTTCTAGAGTATGTGCTGTTCCTGCCCCTCTGCGCATCAATGGAGTGGATGGTGCTTCCCTCCTAACTGCAGCTTCCATCAAATACTTTGGGGTGACACTTGACCGTTAACTGGATCTAGGGAGTCGCATCCTAAATGTCTGCAGAACTGTTAACTGTAAATTGGGTCTGGCCAACAGGGCAAAGAATAATCTGACATCTACTGCTCGTCTGGCACTTGCGAGAGGTGTGCTGCTTTCCTCGCTCAGTTATGGCCTTCACCAATTTACCCGCACCTCCAAGGCTCTCCTTACTGGTGGCACACGACTTACAATAATATTTGTCGTTTTGCCCTGGTAGCCCCTCCCCTCATCCATCACTGTGAGCTATAAGAAAAACTAGACTGGCTTTCCCCAGCAAATCACTTGAACTTTGGGCTGGGCTGCTTCGTGGGTAAAGTGATCAGAACTGGCACCTCCCCCCCCCCCGGGCTGGCACAGCTTCTCTCACCTCCTGACCCCTCCTCCTACTCTCTCAGGGTCCCGGGGTGCTAAAAGTCCCCATTACCCGAACCCTCATGGGGGATATGAACTTCGCTGTATGTGCTCCCAGGCTCTGGAACTCCCTTCCTGACCGTGTTCGCTCCGCCTCCTCCCACCAGCACCTCCGGAAGTCCCTGTGGGAGCATCTGAAGCTGGCCTCAGCGTGTGAGAGTCCCAAGCCTCCTTAACCCAATGGTCCCTGTGTTGGACACACACACACTTGGTTACACGGGATTTACTTGACTACATGCTTCGGAACTTATCTGTTTCTGTGGATCTGCTAATGTTCTCACGTTCATTTCTAATGTTCTTATGCACACTATGGCATACGTCTGTGCCATTGAATGATCTAGACTATTTATTGTTGTACGTATATATATTAATACTGCTACAGTAGACTATTCTCTGTTAGACTTTCTCGTGACTCAATGTACTCAGCTCTACTCACTGTTATGTACTCTAATGTATCTGTATTCCTTGTTGCACTCTCCCAGATCGTTCCTGAAAATAGGCATACAACTTGTCTAGTGTACCTACCCAGTCAACAAAAGCTAAATAAATAAAATTATCAAATGCAAGATTGCAATACTCTTCTGTTAAAGTGCGCTTGACTGTTATTTCAGCTTTTCACGTACCTTTTGATGGTCATACGGTTGCTGAGCTGGAGATGGCCCTTACATTTTTGAGAGGCATTCTGCACTTGAAGCCTCCTGTCTGAAATCCAGTCCTGGCTTGGGACCTGAATTTTGTGTTAGAAAAGCTTACTTTGGCTCCTTTTGAGCCAGCTGCGACTTCCGACCTATGCTTTCTGTCTTGGAAAGCATTATTTTTAGCTGCTGTTACTTCTGCTTGAAGAATTTCAGAGCTTCAGGCTCTAATGCATGAGCCTTCTTATTTGATTTTTCACAAAGACAAGGATGTGTTTGAATACCAGTCTGAAGTTTTTGCCAAAGATGCTATCTGAGTTTACTTTGAATCGAACCATCCACCTGCCAGTTTATTTTCTTGAGCATGCCAATACAGGGGAAGAATTGCTGTATACTTCAGATGTGCATAGTGTCACAAACGCACTCAGCAAGTCAGGCCCTCTGCTCCCACAGTGCCAACCTCGGAGCGCAATAGTGTGAACAGGTAACACAGGGTAGCCCTCCTGTCTGCTTTTGGGTCCGAATCACCTTTAGTCTCAAGTTCTGGGGGGATTCAAAGTGTAAACCTTATGGTAGCATACCCAAATTTACAGACTCAGATAATAATCTCTTCGGGGGGATGCAATATATCTTTCGCCTATGGGCACCTAACTAGGTATCCAAAATGAACCCTTAAAACTCTGTAAGAGATCTTGAGTATATTCTTTCCTTTTTACCAAGCTTAGTAACACAATCAAGCCGTTGAATGGTTGTCAGACTTAACCACCTATACGTCACATGCAAAAAGAACTGACAGACGCCCAGGCAGTCTTTCAAAGAAAAGGTACTTTACTAAAAGATGATAAAAAAAAAAAAAAAAATGAAAAATGTAATAACAGAACAATATATTAAAGAGCGCACAATCACGTAAAAGAATAAGGGAAGATTACAAAACAAAACTCCTACCACAGTACATTTAGATCTTTGCCATCTAAGGTATTACCTCTAGAAGTGCGTTTTAAAGTTAGATCAGAGAGCTGTCTCTCTAGAGTCCCACAATGATATGACATACATTTCAGACACAAGTATCATTTTAAACTCTGTGTCTCCACATCCCTTCTGTGAGTCATCTAGCTCCTCCTTTTAGAATATAAAATTGCAAAAAATGATTTCCTACCAGGAGGTATGTTAATAATGTGACATCAGCAAAAACCCATTTCCCAAATTGAGTCTTTGATCAACCAGTTCCTTTGAGGTTTACAACCCTGCCGGCAGTCACCCAGATGTGAGATAGCCAACAGGAATCAGCTAAATGACGTCCTTTGCTGATGTAATAAAATGTATATTTAGTTTCCAACTTCAAAAGCATGAGGTCATAAAAAGGCCATAAAATGCAATTTCTCAAGGAAGTTAATTACATTATTGCGTTCTCCTGGTCAATGTAATATATCCTGTGATTTCAGCTGCTGACACTTTGTAATTTAAAAGGGCCAAATCTCTCAGACTGACATTTCATACACGGACCAATTATTTATACTACCAATATCGTAGAATAATCATAACCAGCTGTCCAAGCGTCACACATTGAATACTCTGGTACTGTATACACTGTGTGAAGGACTGCAGCTGTTTGTGTCATTCGTTTCTGGGAGAGAGGGCGCTCTGTTTCTATTACTTTCTATTACATGAGGTACATTAAAGAACTTCCTGAGGTTGTTCGTGGCCATTCCACTAGGGGCATGGGCACTTCTGTTGCCTGTTTCAAAAAAGTGTCTGCTGCTGAGATTTGTGTAGCTGCCACCTGGAGTACTGTCCACACCTTCACTAAACATTATAGTCTGGTCATTGCTTCAAGGAAAAGGGCAAGCTTTGGCCTAGCTGTACTTCATTGCCTACTTTCTTAGGCCTGTAGACTCTAGCTGCCCAGGCTGTTCATGCTTAGTGCTGCTTGGTACTCATTCTATAAGTGTGACCTGATGAAAGAAATATCCTTGAAGAAGATATATAGAATAATATATGGGGTGGTGTGTTTAACAAGATTTTTTTTTTTCCCCAAAATATTTTATTGGTTGTTGGGTAAGACCATGGTACAGGCAGATTAAAAAGTATTACATTTGGAATATATTCAAGTCGAATTATATTACATTGTACCTCAGAACATCAAGAAATACATATTCACTCCAATGCAGACAAAGTTCAGTGTAAGTTCACTATACAGTAGGAATATTGATTACTCAACCTAAGGAAATGCAGGGGCAGTCACAGTCATTAACCCAGCACATTAACCAGCCACAAGAGTGGGCCATAATGATGACCATTCAGCAATTTTCTTGCTCCCCAGTAATGCCAGAAACAAAACAACCCACGTACCTTCAGATAATGAAGTATTAGCACTTAAGTAGGGAAGTGACCATCCTCAATAGCCAATTGCAACGGATCCCACACTAAATTGAATCTATCCCCTATGCCCAAAGCATTCCATTGCACCCTTTCTAGCTTCATGCAAAGGCATAAATTATTACTCCACTGCTGTATAGTGGGAGGGGAGGTGGTGAGCCAGCATTGGGCAATTGTTTTCCTAGCATTAATCAATGCCAATGACCAAAGCATCTCAGCTGGTCCTCCCCCTGGGGCGATGGGAGTCAGCCCTGAGCAGGAACTCTAGGGGGGTGCATGGAAGAGCACAACTCAGCACTGTCTCCATGATACGGTACATTTCGAACCAGAATGGGGTGATCCTTGGGCAGGTCAAAGCTGTATGTATAAAATCACCTGGATGGACCAGGCATTTGGGGCAGGTGTCTGGCTTAGACGGATCCGTAGCATGGAGCCGAGTTGGGGTCACATATGTTCGATACATAAAGTTAAATTGGATTTGTCTCAACTTGTTGCTTCTAGAGCATGTGTTAAAATGTTGGATAGCACTCATCCTGCCCCCCCCCCCGCTATCCAGATTTAAGTCAGCCTGCCATTCATTCCACGTCTTTTCCATATTGTCCCCATTATTTCCCAATCGGATTTTGCAGAGTATGGTTAATGGTTTGGACGGTGGTTGGGGGAAGAAGAGCTCTTCCACGATTGGCGACGGTGTTCCCCACTCATATTCAGGACCTAGTGTGTTGCCCAGAGTACTTCCAACCTTAATATACACAAGAAAATCGGCTACAGTGATGCCCTATTGATTACATATGTATGGGAAGGTTACGAGCGATCCTCCCATATAGAGCTGACTCACCAAACGCAACCCTTTCTTACGCCATACCAAAAGTCTCTGGATTAGGTAAGCCAAACATGGGCCTTTGAGCCGCATAGCTGTGACCAGGTCTGTATTTGGGGAAGGGGCAAACTTATGCCCGCAAAGTTCATGGGCTTTGCTCCAGCACCGAAGAGTAGTTGCTGTAAATGGGTTAGCCACTTGCACCTTGTTGGTACCCATCTATAAACCCCCACCAGAAGACCCTCCCGTAAAGGGGTCTGGAGTAGGTCGTCTTCGAGGCTCAGCCACAGAGGAGGATCTGAGCCGTCAACACCAACAATATAGGTCAGCTGAGCAGCTAAATAGTACCAATAAAAATTTGGAAGACCCAAACCACCCCAAGCAAGCGGCATAACCAATATAGATCTTTTAATACGTGCAGGCTTGCCCCTCCACAAAAATTTATGAATGATCGCATTAAGTTGTTTAAAATGCAAGAGGGGGAGGTGATAGAGAGAACCTTATACATGTACAGACACCTGGGGAGGATCATCATTTTCACCACTCCCACTCTACCAATTAATGAAAGGTGAAGCCCACATCATCTATCACAGTCCCCCGATATGTTATGCAAGAGGGTTTTAAATTTAAAGCATCGCGCGCGCGCGTGTGTGTGTGTGCGCACAGAAAGGAGAACCCCCAAGTATCTCAATTTCACCACCATTTGCAGGCCCCCCAAGATTGGCAGTTAAACCGGCCCTATCTCCAGCCCCTATGGGAAGTAATTCGCTTTTGGTCCAGTTAACTTTGTGGCCGGACAGGTCTCCGTATTCACACATGACCTTAAACACTTCAATGTACTATCGTCCTCTTTGTACTTTTACCTGTATCCCCATGTTGTATTCTCCCAGGTCGTTCCTGAAAATAGGCATAATACTTGCCTAGTGTACTTACCCGGTCAACAAAAGCTAAATAAAATAATAAATGAATTGGCAGGAGATTGCAGATAGAGCAGCAGATCGTCGGCATACAATGCCAGTTTGTGGTGAACACCCCAAAATCCACGAATGTTATTATTCGCCCGGATTCTAGCAGTCAGACGCTCCAGCGATAGCACGTAAAGGATGGGTGAGAGGGGGCAACCCTGCCTCGTACCACACCCCAGTTCAGAACTCTGGGACAGGGCCCCATTGACCGCGATCTGGGCAGTAGGGTGTTGATACAACGTGCGTATCCAAGAGCAGAAGCCAGGGCCGAACCCAAACCTCTGAAGTGTGTCAAAAAGGTAGCCCTACTCCACGCGGTCAAAGGCTTTTTCAGCGTCAGTGGAAAGAATCGCAGCACCATGGGAGCCGGCCTTAGCTCTCCACCGATGTTTAACATTCAGGGTACGTCTGATGTTATGCTTCCACTGCCGACCCGTGATGAAACCAGCCTGATCCTCGTGGATGAGATGAGGAAGCAAGACCTCCAACCTCGTTGCCATTACTTTAGCTAGAATTGTATAGTCTGCTGTAAGCAGAGATATTGGCCTATACAAGGCACAATAGGAGGGATCTTTGCCGGGCTTGGGGAGAACCATGATAGTAGCTGACCGCGTGGAGGGGGGGGCAACACTCCTTTTGCCAGGCATTCCACTAACACATTATGCAAGGGTTCGAGGAGAAGGTTCTGAAAGGATTTAAAGTCAGTGGGGAGCCCGACACCCCGCTCCCCGAAGTCCTCCGATCACACGAGAAATTTTGACCTCTGATAGGGGTTCATCCAGCTCAGTCACCTGGACGTCAGATAGCTTAGGTAATGGGGCTCTGGCAAAGAACCTGTCAAGGGCCTCTTGGTTTGGGTGACCCTGTGAGGTGTGTAGCGATTTGTAGAATGCCCCAAATGCCTGGCCGATCCCCGGGATATCTCCCCTAACCGCACCCCCCTCATCCCGAATGAATTCCACCAACCTCTCTCTCTCCTGTCGGCGAAGCTGCCATGCTAGGTACTTACCACCCCTGTCTCCATCAAAATAGCTCTCTCCAAGTTGGCACTACTCAAGGTATTGTACTGCCACTTTAATTTTTGCAAGACCCCATACACAGCAGTGTTGGGTCTGTTTTTATGCACCATCTCACAGGCCTCAGTTTTGGTCCTGAGTGTTTGTAGGTCATGCTGGGAGCCCCTAGCTTTATGGGTAGCGTAAGCAATGGAGTAACCCCTTATAGAAGCTTTCAGTGCTTCCCACCTAACTTCATGTGTTGTATCCCCACTTTTGTTGAAGATTAAAAATTCCCTAATCATGTCAGATACCCCAGATCGGAAACCATTATCTCTGAGTAATAGGGGATCTAACTTCCATTGCCGAATCACAGGGGTCGAATCTCCCATAGCCAGATCCACCGTGAGGGGTGCATGATCAGATAAAAGCATTGGGGAGTAGATTGCTGATTTTGAGGCCAGGATCAGAGAGTGGGATAGCAGAATTCTGTCCAGCTGGACATACAATTTGTGAGCATGTGAGAAGAAACTGTAGTCTCTTCCAGTAGGGTAGGTATGCTGCCAGATGTCTACCAGGCCCAAGTCCTTCTCCAGTGCTGTCAGTGCGAGGGCATTTTTAGAAGGGGCACAAGGGTCGTCTTAGACCTATCCATCACCTCATCTAGGACACAATTGAAGTGCCCCCCCCCCCCAAAGATCCACGGCCCCGACCATTTTGACATTTCCAAGGCGAATTGTTGGAAGAATTCAGGTTGTTCAACATTTGGGGCATAAATGGACCCCATGGATACCACACCGACCGAAGGGAGGGACACTCTAGCTAGGGCAAATCTCTCGTAATGGTCAGTAATCTGCTCAGTTACATTAACCCTCAGCCCCTTGGGGAACCAAAGCGCTGCCCCTCTGGATTTGGTTGAAAATGTCGAGGACACCCAAGTCCCACCAAGAGCCCCAGCAGTTTTCATTGCCTCCCCAGGAGACCTATGGGTCTCCTGGAGCATCGCCACTTGCCATTTAGATCTTTTGACTTCTGTCTGCAATCTCTTCCTTTTAATCACCGATTTCAAACCATTGATGTTTAAAGAGGCAATTCTAATAGCATCAGCCATATTCCCACATTGAACTAAAAAAAGACCCACATTGCTTACATAGGCATATAATAAGTTGCAGCCAGAGCTTGGTACCCAACCATTTTTTATAATGTAACTGATAACAAAACCCTAACATGTGGAGGTAAGGCAGAAGCTGGACTCCTGAACAGCACAAATTTAGAGCCCAGCAAAACTCCACCCCAAGGTAAGCCAACCACCTTAACCCCATAACACCCTTCCCTAGATTATGAAACACCCAAAGAACAACAGTAAACCGGTGGAAGCTAAGGGCCAGTCTGACTCCTGTACAGCGAAACAGTGGAGCCCGACCATGCTCTCAGACCCCACCCCACCCAGTAAACCCACAACAAGAAACACAAACCCCACCCATCCCCCCAAGATGGAAATAAAGTCCATCATAGAATCCCTTACAAACAAGTAGCAGACTTCAAAACTAAAGCACAATAGGTGATCCTATTTAAATGCACATTGCACACAAATCAAGTAATGTGCAACCCCCATATTGAGGCATAAAAGCCATATTAACAGAATTCACTAGATTGGTTCTCACAAATGGATACTTAAGAGAGGAATGAGCTAAATCACGCTGAATCCCCCACCCCCCAAGTCGAATATAAAGCAGACTTATATGTTCCTCCTGCATTCCAACAACAACCAATAGTAACACGGGAGACCAGAAGGAGCATTAATGACAAAAGAGAGGTTGGGAGGGAAGAGATGATGGGAACAGTTTCACGATTTATATAAAGTCATTAGGACAGTGAACAAAACATCCCCATCAGTCCAGTTACACAGCTGGAATTAGTTCCACAAGTGAGCTTCATTCGGCAAAACAGGACCTCCGGAGCTCTGCCGGTACCCTGGTCCCTAGACCAGGTCGGGGCATTAGAAAGACAAGGATCCCAGTGAGCTTAGATGGGTGCATATCGCTACCTCCTCAGAGATACAAATAATCACAATTAAAAAATATCATCAGGTACCTTGCAGCGTAGCTTCACCGATGTAAAGAGATAAGCTAGCAGCATCTTAGATCCCAAGTCTAAGCCGCCCATTTAAGGTGACATGTTGAAGCAGATCGGAAAATGCCAGGGCCTCACTTATCTGAGCCGGGCACGTCAGCCAGAGCCTCCTTCCTGCGCCTCTTTAACTCCTCATCTACCCATCGTGCAGCCTCCTTAGGACATGAGAACACTCTAGGGGTGCTCCCAGAATGGTTAATGCTGAGCTTTGCTGGATACAGAAAGGTGAATTTCCACCCCAATTGAAACAGTTTAGATTTAATCTCAGCAAAGCATTGTCTCTTGAGCTGAAGCTCCCTGCTGTAATCTTGAAAAATCATAACCTTGCCATTCTGCACTGCAGTTGTGCTCTGGCTTGCTTAAGTATTGCCTCTTTCTCTGTGAACCTTAAATACTTTATCAGGCAGTGCCTAGGCCTATCACCCGCTTTGGGAGGAGGCCCCACTCTGTGTGCTCTCTCGATTTCGCATTGTGCCAGATTAGGGGATAAATCTAAGTGCTCCACCAGCCACTTATGGAAAAATGATTCTGGCTCATCCCCCTCAAGGCCCTCGGGTAGCCCCACAATCCTTATGTTCGACCTCCTCGAACGATTCTCCTGGTAGTCTACCTGGGCCATAAGCTCTCGCACAGTATTCTGCAAGGTGGTCTTATCTCTGTCAGACACAGCTAGAGTGTCTTCCAGGGCGCCCACTCGCTGTTCCAACTGAGTGATTTGATCTGCATGAGCGGCGGTGGTTTCCGACAAACCGGTGACTACAGACTGCATGTGAGTAATCTGAGCAGCAGTATTAGCAAAGCCTGCCTTTATGTCGTGTTGAATCTGTATCAGGGTGGCAGGGACATCTGCGAGGGATCTTTGTAAATCGGACATGTCTCCTCTGTCGTTAGCAGGTCCCAACCTCTTGTCTTCTGGACCAGGCCCCTGCCCTGAGCGATTCAGCTTGTCCCTGGTTCTTCGGGAGCTCAGCTAATCTGCGTCTGCCATGTTACAGAGCTGGCCATGCACCCCCCCCCCGTTTAACGAGATTTTACACCCACCCAAGGTGTTGGATGCTACATAAACTCAACTTAAAAATTTGTGTTTTTTTAATATAGTTTCTGCGAGAAAACGCTCCCCAGCAATTATATAATATAAAACATGGGGTGGTGTAAACTCAACACTTATAACACCCTCGTGTTGAATGCTTAAACTCTCGAGCTTCGCTCTTGGTGTTTATGTAGCATCCAGCACCTCAGGTGGGTGTAAATTCATCAAACACACCACCCGTGTGTGTATGTATGTGTGTGTGGAGATATATACTGTGTGTGTGTGTGTGTGTGTGTGTGTGTATGTATATTATAAATATTATATATGTGTGTGTGTGTGTAGATATATATGTATATATATAATTTTTGAGAATATCTCTCATCAGCTCACACTTATGGAATGAGTACCAAGCAGTACCGAACATAAATAGTGTGAGTGGCTAGACCCTGTAAGCATAAGATGGCAGGCCCTGAAGCACAGCCAGGCCAAAGTCGGCCCTTTTTACAAGAGGTAATGTCCAGACTATTGTTTAATGAGAGTGGACAGTGCTCCAGGTGGCAACTGCGCAGATTTCTGCAGCAGACATATTTTTGAAATGGGCAACAGAAGTGGCCATGCTTCTAGTTGAATGGCCACAAACAACCCCAGGAAGTTCCTTACCGTACATATTGTAACAGACAGTAGTACAGTTAGCCAACCATTTGGACAGGTACTGTTTAGAAACTGGAGCACCCACTTTCTCAGGGGCAAATGAAACAAACAGCTGTGAGGACGTCCTGCAGTCCTTTGTGCAGTGTATATAGTTCCTGAGTATTCTGTGTATATCTAGAATATGGAGCAGTGCTTCCTCTGGATTGACATGCTCAGGAAAATAAACTGGCAGGTAGATGGCTTGATTTAAAGTAAACTCAGACACCACATTTGGTAAAAACTTGGGAGTAGTGTGCAAAGACACCCTGTCTTTGTGGAAAATTAAGTAGGGAGACTCGCACATTAGAGCCTGCAACTCTGAAATCCTTTGAACAGAAGTAATAGCAACCAAAAGCAATGCTTTCCAAGAAAGAAAGCGTAAGCCACAAGTCACGGCTGGCTTAAAAGGAGCCAAAGTAAGCTTTTCCAATACAGAATTCGGGTCCCAAGCTGGGACTGTATTACAGATAGGAGGCTTCAAGTGCAGAATATCTCTCAAAAACGTATCACAGCCTCTAGCTGTGCGACCACACAACCCTCAATAGGCACATGGAAAGCCAAAATGGCAGCCAAATGCACTTTGATAGAATAGTACTTCAGGCCTGTATCTGACAAGGACAGCAGATACTCTAGAATCTGGACAGGTAAACGGATCTAAGTGATGAGAAGCAGCCCACAAAGCCAAACCACTTCCACTTCATAGAATAAATGGCCCTGGTAGAATGCTTTCTGGCAGCCACCAAGACATCAGCCACCTTTTGGGAAACCCCAAATCTAGCAGTGGCTATGTTTTTTCAGGAGGCATGCATGGAGGTGAAGCGATTTGAGGTCTGGATGGCTCAGGGGTTCCCTGTTCCTGGGGCATAAGTCCTTGGCATAAGGGCAAGTATGCTGGTAGTTCCACTGTCAGCTGCTACAGTAGAGGGAACCAGATCTGTTGAGGCCATAGGGGAGCAACGAGGATTCTCTCAAAAATCTACTGTTACGGTGGGTATGTAACTGTTTTTTCTAGGGACGTGGATATGTTGTTCAATCCACACTTACTGGCAGGTTCCTTGCTGCTTTAAATCTTGCCGAAAGGTGTTCAAGCTGGCTCCTCCCACCCACCCACCCGGTGGTAAACTTCTCGGCTCCGCCTCATGATACCAGATCTTCCTTAACGCTTGGAAGCTCAGGTTCCCTCCTTTGCACTCTGCGTTTTAGGCCTGGATCCAAACTCTTCGGTTAACCCAAAACTAATTTTAAAATTTACAAGACTTCGGTCTTTATCTTCCCTTGCGGCTCCGATGGACAAATCGACTCCCGGATTTCGTCGGTGCCCCTGTGAGCAGATGATGTCCCGGACCGATCTGCACTCCATGTGCGTTTACTGCCTGGTGCTTGGCCACGATTTGCAGGCCTGTGACTTGTGCAGGTCCTTTTCGGCTATGGTCTTAGAGGATCGCGCTGCCAGCTTACAACTTGGGGGCCCCGAGAAACGTTATCCGCTGGTCAAGTCGAAGGAGGCCCCTTGGGTGATATCCGTGGCTGCGGGCTCGGCTGAACAGCTCGAACAGATGATTGCCCTCGAGGAGGCGGCAGCCAAGGCCGCAGCATCATCATCCTCGGTCATGGCATTTATCCTGCTCTCCTTGGGCTCCTCCTACACGGCTTCGTTTAAGGAGCTTTGTCAATCCCTCTCCACCAAGGGAGGGGCCTTCGGGACATTCCTCTCGGTCCAAAAAGAAGGACTCTTAAGTCCCACCGTCGATGTTCGTGGGAGCGGGAGAGGTCCTCTTCCCCGGATAGTCGACACTCTGCTTTGGTCGAGGTGCGGCTAAGGCCACTGGCTTCACGGTGTCCCCGTCAGGTCAGCTGACCGAGACACGTGATGACGCGGTCGAGATTTTTCTCGACCCACCGGACGGTCTGTCGACTGGAGAAGCCAACAACCCTTTTTCGCCGGTTCCCCTGGTGGAAAAAGAGGACTAGCCTGTGCCTCCCATGCTGGAGTCCCCAGTTAAGGTCCCTGAACCGAAGGAGGCGCGGGCCCCCAGACCCACCCTCTGAATCTCCGAAGGTCTCGGTCTCTGACCTCTTCCAGGTCCAGCCGATCCGCCATCGGCGGTCTCAGTCTCTGCACAGTGGAAGCGGCGGCTGCTCATCCTCTCCTTTTCGGAGGATTGGCTCCAGTGCAAATTGCGTCCGCTATGAGGATCTAATGTGGCTGCAGCTCCTTTTGTCCGAGAATAAGCAAACTCAAGCCACCTTTCCCGGCTATTAAGTTGGCTGTCACCGAGTGGCCGAAACAACCCCTCGAAAAGAGGAGCCGGAGCCGCACCGGTTGTTCGGCCGAAACTGGCTGCGCCACCCATTGTGGTGGAACCCCCGCCTCCACAACCTAAATCTGGGTCCCCGACTAAGGATTCTCGGTCTGGTCAGGGCTTGCCTCACCAGTTGTCTGTTACCCTCACTCCCGATCGACCTCGGCAGATGGAGGGTGGCTCAGGCGCTCGGCAGCTGTTCGCAGACTCCTCGGAGTATGACGATGACGACTCCTTGTTCTCCAGGCCGCTTGACCTGGAGTCCACTGGGGGTCAATCAGTGGACGAGAGCCCATCCTCGTTCCTTGGAATCCTTCGACTCATCTCAGAGTCCACTGGGATGAAGCTCGAACCCGTTTCAAAATGGGCCAAGTATCCCCTCACGGAGATACTGGACCGAGGGGATTCCCCCATGGAGGCCTTCCCGGTGGCTGAAGCCATTGTTGGCCCGGCTCTGGAGCTATGGCAGCGGCCAGCTTCTTGTCCAGCACCTTCGGCCAGGATGGCTCGAAAGTATGCTGTTCCCACTGGTTCACTCTCCAGTTTCTCGGAGCACCCCTCCGCATAGGGGTTGGTGACCGACAGCGTTTTCCGGCATTTCGGGAACGCTCAGGATGTGGACAAGCCACCCGATAAGGAGTCCAAGAAACTGGACTACTCCGGGTGGAAAGTCTATGCTACTTCCTCCCTAGGCATTCGTCAGGCCAGCTCGGCCATTCTGATGGCACACACTTCACATGCACTTTTGGGCTCACTGGCTGAGCTAATTCCTCATCTCCTGGCTGACCTTCAAACGATGGTCAAGCAGGTGCGGATCAGGGAAGGGCAGTGGCCAAACAGCAGCTCCAAACTTCCTTGGACATCGCTGACTCGTGTGCCCGGTCAGTAGCGGCTGCAGTGGCCATACGCCACAGAGCTTGGCTGCGGATCTCCACTTTTACAGTGGATACCCAGCACAAGCTGGCAAACATCCCCTTCTTGGGTACCAACTTGTTTGGTCCCGGGGTGGAGGGTCATCTGCAACGGATCGAGAAGTCCAACGCCACCTTGGACTCTGTCACGTCTGCCCAGAAGGACAAAGGCCGCCAGCAGCAGCGTAAGCCCTTTCGTCCTTCAGCCCTTGCAACACGTCTGGCCCAGCAACACCAGCATCAGGGCCAGCAGACTCGCACTTGGCACCCCAAAGCCAAGCCTGCTGCTTCCTCCAGCAGGAAGCCAGGAGGCAAAGGCCCAGGTGGCTCCTCGGCCGACCCTTCCTCCAAGCCTGCCCAGTGACAGGATGAGGGGTGTCGCCCCCAACCTCGTCACTTCTCCCCGGGTTCTCCCCGTGGGGGGACGACTTCCTTTCTGCCTGGTCTGATATCACCACGGACCGCTAGGTACTGGAAGTGGTAGGAAAGGGACTGCCTCTGGAATTCGAGCAGTCCCCACCCTATCGAGCCGTCGCCCCACGGGAGGCTACGGGTTCCACAACCTCTCTGTTGGCTCATCGAGCCGACATTGCCCTGCTCCTCCAGAAGGAGGTGATCAGTGAGGTGGCGGATCCTCCACCAGACCCAGGGTTTGTGTTCAGGTACTTCCTGATCCCAAAACGGATGGGGGGCTGCGCCCCATTCTAGACCTACACGACCTGAACAAGTTCCTTAGGTCTTAAACCTTCAGGATGGTCACTCTGGCTCAGATCATTCCATCCTTGGAACGAGGCGCGTGGTTCTGTTCTCTGGACCTCCAGGACGCGTTCTTTCATGTCCCAATCCTTCCTTCTCACCAGCGATTCCTCTGCTTCAGAGCGGAGGGATCCCTTTACGAGTTCCGGGCCATGCCCTTCGGCCTCTCTCCAGCTCCCAGGGTCTTCACCAAATGCATGGCAGTGGTGACAGCATTCCTGAGGCGCCGAAGGGTCCAGGTGTACCCTTACCTGGACGACTAGCTGATTGCAGCCCCCTCCAAGCTGGAGGTGGTGTGGTCCAGAGATCTGGCCTTCCAGGTCTGCTCTCAGTTTAGCCTCCTCATCAACGAGGCCAGATCGGAACTTGTGCCAACGCAGGTGATTCAGTTCATCAGGGCAGAGCTCGACTCTCTTCGAGCCAGAGCATGGCTTCCGGCAGACAGGGCCGAGGTTCTTTCCTCCTTTGCCCAGTCATTTCTGGTTGGGCAATTGCGCCCTGCCCGGGACTTCCTGCACCTCCTAGGCCTCATGGCGGCCTGCACCAGCATGGTCCATTGGGCCCGCTGGCATATGTCTCCCCTGCAATGGGGGCTGGCCCGCCAGTGGTCACAACGCTCCGGTCCTGTGGACCAGCCAGTGACAGTGACCCAGGATATGTGGAACAGCCTTCAGTGGTGGCTCGTTCCAGCTCATCTGCGGGAGGGTATCCCATTTGTCTGCCCGGAGCCGACGGTTACTCTGAAGACCGATGCCTCTCTGATGGGTTGGGGTACCCATCTAGGGGAGTGCAGAGCGCACGGCCTCTGGTCCCCTCAGGCGTCTCGATGCCACATCAACCTGCTGGAGCTTCGGGCGGTCCGACTAGCCCTCACTGCCTTCACTCCGTTTGTACGGGGTCAAATGGTCCAGGTCCAGACGGACAATACCACGACCATGTACTACCTAAACTGCCAGGGCAGGATGCACTCCTTGCCTCTGTGCAAGGAGGCTCTCCACATTTGGTCTCTCGTGAGCAGACTGGAGGTGGATCTCCTAGCCATTCATGTGGCAGGAGCCTCCAACATTCTGGCCGATGCCCTAAGCGGGATAGGTGCTGCATCTCACGCGTGGTCTCTCCTGACAGAGGTAGTACAAGATCTGTTCTCCCACTGGGGCACTCCTCAGGTGGAGCTGTTTGCCTCCAGGGAGAATGCGAAGCTGAGGCTGTTTCATGCCTGCCCCCCTCAGCAGGGCTCGCTGCAGGGGGATGCCTTCTCGAGGCCGTGGACCCCGGGCCTCTTTTACGCCTTCCCTTCATTTCCCTTGATCCACAAGGTGCTTCTCAAGGCGAGGAGGGACAAGGCGCAGGTGATTCTGGTAGCCCCAGACTGGCCCCACCAGTTCTGGTATCCAGATCTCCTCAGTCTCAGCTCCAGGCTCCCGAGGCGGCTTCCAGCCTGCCCGGACCTGATCTCGGTCAGTCAGGGGAAGGTATTCCATCCGGACCTTCAGTCCCTGCATTTGACGGCCTGGTTCCTGAGTGGCTAGAGTTCCAGGCCTTGGGTCGTTCCAACGAGGTCTTCAACGTGGTTGAGGCGTGCTGTAAGGAGTCAACCAGGAAATGCTACGCCTTTAAATGGAAGAGATTCTCCATTTGGTGTCAGGGCAAGGGCCTGGACCCTTCCTCCTGTTCCTTGGCTAGCATTCTGGACTACCTGTGGTCCCTTTCTCAGCAAGGGCTTCGGTCGACGACCCTTAAGGTGCACCTAGCAGCGATCTCTGCTTACCGGGCACGGGCTGAGAAGCAGTCGGTGGTGCAGGAGAGGTGGTGGGCGCATTTCAAGGCCTTGATCACATATCCCTTCCGGTTCGAGAACCTCCACCTCCGTGGGAATCTACTGCTGGTATTGGCCAAGCTCATGGGCAAGCCATTCGAACCGATGTACAAGTGTGACATCTCTCACCTGTCGTGGAAGGACCGCCTTCTTGGTGGCTATCACGTCAGCCAGAAGGATGGGAGAGCTCCAGTTGCTTTCCATCGAGTCTCCTTATCTGGTCTTCCACAGGGATAAGGTTGTCCTGTGCCACCACCCGAAATTCCTTCCGAAGGTGGTGTTGGAGTTTCACCTTAACCAGGTGTTGACTCTGCTGGTGTTCTATCCCAGTCACACCTCGCTATAGGTTGGAGGGCATGGAGCCTCCCAGAGGGATAAGAACTCATTCTGCCCGCCATACCGCTGCATCGGTGGCTGTTTCCAGGGACGTCCCTATCCAGGAAATCTGCAGGGCTGCTACCTGGAAGTCAGCACACACCTTCATTACCCATTACCACATCGACCTTGAGTCACGCCGGGATGCTGGTTTTGGGGCCTCGGTTCTCCAGTCTTTATTTCCTAAGTAGGGGGTGTGCGCTTTGCCTCCCTCCTCCCGGAGAACTGCTAGGAGTCTACCAGACAGTGTGGATGAACAACATATCCATGTCCCTAGAAATGCAGGTTACTCACCTGTAACAGGAGTTCTAGGAATGGTATATTATTCATCCCTACATTCCTGACCTCCTGGCTTCGGCCCTTGGAACCCTGGCTGCCAGCGCTAGATCTGGTGTCATGGGGCGGAGCCGAGAGTTTTACCACCCGGGTGGGTGGGAGGAGCCAGCTTGAAGACCTTCCAGCAAGATTTAAAGCGGCAAGGAACCTGCCAGACAGTGTGGATGAACAACATATACCATTCCTAGAACTCCTGTTACAGGTGAGTAACCTGTATCTTTTGGCATCTGCAGGACTCAAATCTTACAGCATTCCCAAAAAAGTGGATGTTTAGGAAATTAATTTATTTTTATTCATGAAGAAATTAGCATGAAACCAGGGTCTCACCCCTTGGATTTCATCTGTTCCTATTGCTTTTTGTTCACTGATGTCATAATTATAATTTTTTCAGTGGCGCTAGAAAATAAGTTATTTTATGAGACACACGGAGATGCAGGATTACTTGCCTAAAGCGCTCTTCTTTAATGCTAGCAACATGATTAATATTACAACGTTTTAAAGACTTGAAAACTTTGAAAGCTTGTTCTAAATGACCGAAATCATCTGTAACAGTCCAACGAACAGTTCTGGTACTGCCAGTCCCATAATTACCTTAAGTGTTCCTCATCTCACTCCTCCTTTAAAGCTGCACTTTTTTCTTGCCTCCATGCACTTGATATTTGTGGCTGCAATATATGTGCCTAATGCTCTTCTTCTGCTCTTCCTTATTGTACTTCTTTCTCTCTCTACTCAGGATTCTCCGTATGCTGCCATCAATCAACTCCTCATCCCTGAGTAAAGAGTTGTGTGGATTTATTATTACCTGGGCATGTTCTGTTTATATGCATAATCCTTAGGCTTTTCCTGCGTTGAAACTGCTTATTATTGTATTGTTTCTGATTTTATGTTACCTATTAATGCTTGTATTTGTACTTCCGGGTCGTTCCTGAAAATAGGCAGGGCTATTGCCTAGTGTACTTACCTGGTCACCAAAAGCAAATAAATAAATAATGCTGTGCTTCCCCCAGGCTGTCTTGCGACTCCCTATATGACTGTGCTGCCAGCGTTATCCCACCTGACCATGATGTCGGAGTCAGCAACGCTGGTAGAAATTACAGAAGAGGGCTTAGGCCCTAGTATTTCAGCAGAAGAACTCCACTACCTCATCCAGCAAGTAGTTAGACAAGGAACTACATGAAGAGAGGATAAAGGGGGACGGGAAAGGGGAAATTATTTAGCCAGGAAGGGCACACTAAGGCAAAGCTTGTTTCCAGGCGTGTCCTGGGAGCACAAGGAAGTTAATTGACTTGCTCTGGGTCACTCAGTATGCAAATGACTATAGGATTCAAACCCAGGTCTCCAGGTTTACAGCTCAGAGCCCTAAACCACTACAGTATGCTGCCTCCTAGGATAAGGAAGGAGCAATCCCATGGTGCCCATGAGGAGGCCCTGGGGCATTAAAGAAGGCTTAGGTCTGTAAGCCATACCTCCATGTGGTGAGGTGAAATCCACCGACTGTGACATCGGAATAAATTTTCATGGCAACAGGTTGCAACGTCATAAGCAGATGATTATAACTTCATGGTAGAAGTATGTAATGGAAACAGATGCTGCTTGTAAGGGGAAAAGATCCTGTTTGATTACAAATTTATTTTGTAATGAATTGAAGGTCCCAAGGGCCGGACCCAGTGGACGAGCAGTAGCGCATTGTGAAGGCAACCTGAGTTTGAGCGTGGACTTGGGGAAAACGTGTCGGAAAGTGGCTGTTTGCTGGAGCAGCTGACGCATGCCCATGCTTTCTGTCCAGGGAGGGAATCTGGGAGGGTCATGGAGCTTTCGTTCCCTGCCCCATACCTGCTGTGGCTGCACCAGTGACAGCGCTAGGGGTTTTAAAACATGGGTCAAATTAGACCCATGGGTGTAAAAAATGTGGGTCAAAATGAGAAACAACTGGGTCCAAGGCACAATCGGTAGGTAGAAATTTCACTAGTACAGAAGCTTAAATTTGTTGAGTGAAAATGCTTTTCTATTGTTTAGTTTTCCATCTTTCAGCTATTGTTAGAGACAGGTGCACCACTTGGACCCACTGTCCTGTGGAAAGTGGGTCATTTCTGGGCAAGCTGCAACTTTTTCCCTTTTTGCCCTATCTAGCGCTGTCTCTGGGCTGCACACAGATCGAAATGACTACTGTCCACAACACAGGGTGAGGGGAAGGATGGGGGAGCTGGGAGAAACAAAATACAGCTGTAGTTCTGATGGCTTTGGTACAATATAGGGTATATCCCTGTAAGTCAGGCAGCTGGTTGGTGGGACCCAGTAACACAATTGAAGGTCTTGAAATTAATTTGGGGGGGGGGGGATGTTGTGTAACTTGAGTTCTGCTCATGCCAACAGAGATTTTCTTTACTGGAAAATCTCTGTAACTTCATTGTCTGGTAGGGTTGCAGGTTTAGTGTTTATACTGCAGGTCTGCATAGATCAAGAAACTCGTAATTAAAGCAGAGCATAAGTACAAATACCCCGCTGTGTACAAGAGACTTTGAAGTTAATGCCCAATGAAGCTTAGTGAAGGTACTGTAAATGGGATTTCCGACCTGCTGTTGCTGCTGCACATGAGGTAAATTTATTAGCTGTTACAAACTAAAGTTTTTGTTTTACTTTAGCAGATTGAGAACCTGGATTAATTTTATTTTTTAATTTTATCTGGTAAACAGTAGGTGCTCTCCTACTGGGGATTTCTTTCACTCTTTGGGTACTGTTTGCATTTGAAACTGCTTGAGATGCAGTCTCAGAGTTCATGATTTTTTTTGGGGGGGGCGGGTGGCCTCATATGGGGTAGGCAGTCTTTTATGCTCCTTTGGAACATCTTTCATCTTTTGTGTTCTACTTTGCCCAGGATCTTCATTTCCTCATATCTGCCCATCAATGCTATAGTCAAAATATATTGAATTAGTTCATTCTCTGTGCACAGTGGTAACTTATTACTAGTACTTTACATTACTATTACTTTGTTTAAGCTATTGCTTTCGTTAGTTTTGATAAGTTGAGGCCAGTTGTCGCTTAATTGTAACCAGTTATTCAGACTGTGAAAAGGAATTTCTAGTAGCTTTTATTGTTCAAAGGAAGTGTTGTTAAAAAAGATCAATAGGGAGTTTTGTTCATTAGGTTACTTGGAGCAGTGGAGTGCTTTAAATAAAAGCCAAAGACATATGTTGAAAACCTGTGTAAGCAGATGTTTTTATGGGTAAAAGTCTTTGGAGCAGGTTTAAAGCCATATTTATGACATTAAAGAAAATGATACCCATGTCCCCCACTACGTCATATTGGCACTGCAACAGCTGCACTTTTCCTCCAAGTGAACAACTCCTTCATGGTAGACAGTAATTGGTCCCAGAAAGTGTGGGTGTGTGGACATATCACTCCTCCCCCCAACATATGCGTGTACCTCCATGATGAGCGTGGTCCCTTCCCTCTCCCTAGTCAAGTCAAAGTGTGGAATTCTGTGGCTGCTGCCACTCCACTGGGTTAACCAGCAGTTCGATTTTTCATTGGAGAATTCACTGATTTTTGTATCTGTATGCTCATGTCTGAGCAATGCCATGAGTGTTTCATGCTTCATAGTATGCTAACATACTAACATACTAAAATGCAAGCAGAATAGGCCTAATGGTCTTTTGTGTCTACTCGTTTGGTCAGCCCCCACCCTGGGAGCTGACCTTGGTGCCCCCCTCGCCTTCTCTGGCTTCTCCCTTCCCAGTTCCGGATATCCTCGCTGCACTGGATTTTGCTTCCAGAACCCTACCCCTGTACCTGTCCCACTCCCCTGAACCCTCCACCCCCTCTGCCTCCACCAGCCCCTGGGCAGCGCATTCCATGGCTCCACCACCCTCTCAGTGAAGTAGCACCTCCTCCTTTCTCCCCTGAATCTTCCCCCCTCCAGCTTCCACCCATGCCCTCTAGTTGCCCCTCCTCCTTCCTTTGAAGCACCGTGACTGCTCCTTCCCTATTTACCCCCTTCATTGTACCTGAAGACCTCTATCATGTCCCCCTGGTCCCTTCTGTCTTCCAGTGTGTACATATTTACCTCTTCCAGCCTCTCCCCATAGGTCCTGTCCCCCAAGCTCCAAATCATTTTGGTTGCCCTCCTCTCGACCCTCTCCAGAAGTTTAATGTCCCTCTTTAAGTGTGGCCTCACCAAGCAGTTATACAGAGGGAGTATGACTTCCCTCCTTCTGGAGGTGATCCCCCTAGTGATGGCATCCCAGCATCCTGTTGTCCTTGGCTGCTGTCCTCCTACACGTCTCCGAGTTGTTCATCTTGACATCCACCACCTTCCCCAGGTCCCTCTCAGCCATCGAGACTTGTAGCATCCCCGGTGTACACTTGGCCCGGGTTTCTGGACCCCAGGTGCAGTACCTTGCATTTTCCTGCATTGAACCTCAGCTTCCACTTTCTAGACCATCTTTCCAGAGCCTCCAGGTCTCCCTGTAGGGCAACCCTCCCTATCCACCACCGCCCCCAGTTTTGAGTCATCCGCAGAGAGACTCATCTCACTCCTGATACCTGTCCTTATGTCAGAGACGTAGGCGTTGAACATGAGGGGCCCAAGAACTGATCCCTGTGGGACCCCACTAATGACCCTCCTTGGGGATGAGACTATCCCGCCAACTACGACCCTCTGGATCCGGTCCTGGAGCCAATTGTCTATCCATCTTATCATCTGGTTCCCCACCCCCATTTCTCCCAGCTTATCCAGCAGGCCCTCACGAGGAACAGAGTCAAATGCCTTGCTGAAGTCTAGAAAGAGCACATCCACTGGTCTACCCAGGCCCAAGGCACTCGTCACCCAGTCATAGAACTCCACAAGGTTTTTCTGACACGATTTCCCTGGGACGAATTCTAGCTCAGCAACACTGATTCTGTGGCCAGACTTATCAGAGACCTTGGATTTTCAGAGATTTGTGGCCCGGTTGTGTCGTGAAGGTTTTTTTTTTTTTTACTTTGAAGTGTTGGAAAAGCATCAGTGTCTCAAAATAGCCCAAAACATTTTGGCACATCTGCAGTGAGTGACACAGCTGCGGCCAAACTGCTTCATGTCCTACTTCCTTAACTTTAAAGAGCCCCTGACACCGTTAAAAAAACTTGGAAAAAATGTGAGATTTAGACAGTTAAGTTTATATTTCATGTATTTTCTATAATTATTTACCTTTTTTCTTTATTACCGAGGACAGCTGTACGAAAGAGGCTTACTGTCCCTTAGACTTTCTCTGCTCTTTCTGCTATCCTACATATGACATCATAATCTGGGTTGCACCTGGAAACGAGCTTCTGGTCATGGTGCTTTTCCCAGTTACCAACTTTTAAATAAATAAAATTATTCCCTGTTTATGGCATCATAATTATCCCCCATAGCAACAGACTGTGATGTCATAAACAGAACTGTGATGTCATATGTAGGCAAGCAGCCAGAACAGATAGGGCAGTGATCCTGTTTTACATGCAGATGTGCTTAGTAATAAAGAAGAACGAGAAATACAGAAATAATACTGAAATATAAGCTCACTTGTGCCAAACATTACATTTTCTGAAATTTGTCACAACGGTGTCAGGGGCTCTTTAAATATCCAGGCGCTTGTTCCTCCTCAGCCACTATAATCTGGCATCTCAATATTAGAAAATAATTAGTCCTCCATCTCCAGGTTTAGTGCAGCAAGAATTTGTGGCTCCATCCCACCAAAGCAGCACTTACATTGTGATCACAGGGCCCTGTGGGAAACCTTTGCATGAGCCGCATATCAGGAGTAGGAAGCCCCCCTAGAAAAATCCCTGCAGTTCCCATCTCGTGTCTTCATGTGGGCTTTAACATATTACAGGGTGTGTGATCATTGGAAGATAATAGGCACTTGCTTCAGTATGTGCTTAAGCACAAAGCTACAGAGAGTGCTCCTTGGCACACAGTGGAGTGTCTGTATTTTCCAGTAAATTTGCAACCTGTTGTGTGTTTATTGCACCTATAGAATGGTCTGATACTAAAACGTGTATTAAAGTATGCAGCATCATACATTCATGACCGTGTGTAGGCATGCCAGTCAATCAATCAATCAAATCTTTAATCAGGCGAACACCATTGAGCAAGCTCATTTACAAGATGGACCTGATACATAGGAATACAAATTATAACAGTACAGGTCAAACAATGAACAACATGTACAGGACAAATATACAGGAACACAGTAGTACAGTGCAAGGAATAAAAAAAGGCATAGTGATAGAGCAGATACTGGATGGTTGGTCTTAAAAGAAGAAGAAGAAAGAAAAAAACACCTAGGTTACAGGGTAGTTAAGGCGTTTTCTATGCGCAGGGGGGCGATAATTAAATTGGGTATTTCAGAAGGTTGATCCTGTTCACTGCTGGGCCAGACAGGCAGGAGATTCGGGTAAGTTAAGGTGGGACGGGGCAACAGGGCGGGGATACTACATAGGGAGGACGAGGGGTGGTGGGGTAGCTTACGGCAGAAGAACTCCGGGAGGCGTGACATTGCAGGTGGGCATAACACTCCGGTCAGCCAACGTGCGTGTTTTAGAGGCGGTGAAAGCAGCTACAGGTTTCTTTAACTAGAAGGTCGTATAAGGTCTTAAAGGAAGAAATGCTGATCGGGGAGCTAAGCTTCATTGTTTTTTGTAAGGTAGTCCACAAGGACGGGAGCGCAAAGCTTATAGCCATTCTCCCAATATGTGATTTCAGCCTGGGAACCTTTAAGTAAATGAGGGTTGAGATTCGCAGTGCATAAGCTCCAGGTTCACAAAGTGGGAGACAATCGGAGATGAGCGGAGGAAGTTTCTTGGTGATGGCTTTGTATGTCCACAGTAAAGCATTTCTATTTCTGCTGAAGTGGAGGGAAGGCCACCTCACGGCTGTATAAAGAGCACAATGATGGGTGGCATGAGGTAGACCAGTAATAACTCTCAAGGCCCTGTTATACAGTGTGTCCAGTTTAGCAAGATGCGATGCAGGGCAATGGTTATAAAGAAAGTCTGCATAATCAACCAAAGGGAGGAATACGGTTTGAACCAGCCGTCGTTTGGCATTGCTGGTGGGATAGATGTTAATTCTGAAGAAGAGACTGAGCCTCTGTCTTAATTTCTTTAGGAGGTCTTCGATGTGGTCTGTAAAAGAGAGTTTACAATCTAGCAATACCCCTAAGTACTTGAACTTGCTAACAGATTCTAGGTTTTCACTCAGAATTGTGGTAATCTGCGGCACGGTGCCGGCAGTGGCTGGGTTTGCATCCAGTAGAAAGGGAGAAAACAACATAGCCTTAGTATTCTTAGCGTTTAATAACAGTTTTTTTCTTGAGGAGTAGGCTCTGAAGAATGCTGAATTCTGATTGTAAGTCTTTGCAGGCTGCTTCGGACAAGGAGTGACTAAGGTGGAGGACCGTGTCATCTGCAAAGAGATGAATACTGGCCTTAGTTATGTTGCTATCAGTGCTATTCATGTAGATTGCAAACAGTAGGGGACCCAGGATCGAACCCTGAGGGACCCCTCTTTGCATAGGTTTAAGGGGGGATATTTCACCATCTGATTTAACTTGCTGCCATCGGTCAGAGAGGTAGTCTGCAAACCAGTGGAGGGGCAGGGAGTCCAAACCTATGGTCTTAAGCAGGGCCCCTACTTTTCTGCGGCACAGTGGGACCAAGTTCTGCGGCAAGACTATCATTTGCTGCAGAACTTCTGCGGCGGTGGTTTGTAATTTCTGCGGAAGTTCTGCGGCACTAACAAACTACCACATCTCAGTGTCGGCTTGTCATCCTGACTTCACTTTCATGGCAGTAGTTATAGTAATCAGGATAGTGAAAAGCACAGTAACACTAGTTCAAAAAATAACAGACTTATAAAAATAATTTTATGCCTAAAAAAGCAAAACAAATGTCTCTCCCTTAAGGTCCTAGCCTGTTGCATAAATGACATATGCAGAGGGGATCTTATGTGATAAATAAGGTATTTCTATATGCATTCTATCTATCCTACTAATGAGGTTTCCACTGTCTATCACTTATATATTTGTATATGCTTTCTATACCATTCATGAGGTTCTCACTGTGTATCACTTATATATTTATATGCAATCTGTAACATACATACAAATATGCGTGTGTGTGTGTGTGTGGGAGAGACAGAGACACTGTGTGTGTGTGTATATATATATATATGTATATTTATTTATTTTTTTTTATTTCCATGAACTTGCATCCTCATTCATACAGGTCCCGTTGGAAATGGAATAGAGGAGTTGTTGCAAAACTCATTTTTCATGTCAACCTGCTTTCCCTGACACACTGCGTAACACCATCAGGCCACTGACATGCATGTGTGAACCAACTGTGAAATACAGCTCTCCGGCCCATCATAATGTGTCCACCATGTGACAGAACACTGCACCATACCTTCCCAGGCTCCGAGGCAGTGATGTTTTCACCAATCCTTGTGCTGTAGCCAGCTCAGAGCTAATCTCTGAACCTGAGTTGCTGGCACAGAAACACAGCATGCTACCCTCTGGCCCAACAGCTGTCCCTGCACACATTTCTCAATAACTTTTAGGTGATTCTATCAACCAGTGACAATATGTAATCAATAACCCTGGCAAAAATGCGTACAGTGCAATTATTTATTTAACAGGTCTATTCTTTCAACAGGTCTACACATTATTATATTTCACTTTTCTGGGCATAATTACTTTATTTTTAAAAAAAATGTAGACAGTTAAATTCATTTTACCAGTTATTCATTTCAGATAGCGTCTCTATACCTTAAAGGCACAAATAGGTTTGTACAAAGTGAGGTATGGACTTAACAGGTCTGTGCTATTGACAAGGTTTTGTTTAAGTTGGCCCTAGTGCAACAATGTAAGGCTGAAAATTGTATTAGGCTGTAGTGCAGGTTGAGCAAATATCACCATGCCTGATGTGCTGTGCCACCATCTCTGGCAGTGGGAGCTGTGGTAGATAAGTGACTGTTCATTTCTGTTGCAGAATGCAGCCATTTCATTAGCCAATGTATGATGTTATAGCAATGATAACATCACATTCTGAACATATAGGGGGGTTTTGGATATAAAAAGAGAGGAAGGTAACCAGATTCTATGTATAAACAGAAATATTAATAAAAATCACCAAGAAAGTGAATTCTGCGGCACTGCAGAGTTCTCACGATAGATGCAAGTTCTCGCAAATTCTCGCGGCCATGAGATTCTAGGGACCTTGGTCTTAAGGGAGGAAAGGAGCAGGTCGTGGTCGACTGTGTCAAAAGCCTTGCTCAGGTCTAGAAACACAGCACAGACAAATTTCTTGTTTTCCAGGTCTCGGTGCCAGTCATTGGTAACTTTAAGCTAGGGCCATAATAGTGCTGTGTTGTGCTCTAAAACTCCGGATTGCATAGGGTTTAGGAGATTCATAGATTCTACATATGATTTCAGTTGCTTGTTTACAATTTTTTCCAGTAATTTGGACAGCGTAGGAAGTAGTGAAATTGGTCTGCAATTGTTTAGATCACAAGGGTCCCCAGATTTGAACAGAGGGATAACATGCGCTGTTTACCATAGGTATGGGAGGGTACCATAGGACAGAGAAAGATTGAATAGGTGGGTAATAGGTGCAGACAGGACATAGAAGGCGACTTTTAGAAAGTATGGATCCAGAGAGTCGGCGCCTGCACTTTTCTTGTCATCCAACTTTAGAAGGAGTTCTTCAGCCTCCTTCACGGAGGTATGTTGGAGAGAAAAGACTGAGTTGGTTGGAGGAGGTTCCGAACTTACGGCATCCAGTTGTGAGTGTAGGGAACTTACAGGTGAGTTGTCAAAAGCCAGGCCTGCAGTGGCAAAGTGATTATTAAAAGCATCTAGAATTTCCATTTTGTCACAGATGGTGACACTACCAGAAATGATCTTAGCTGGCAGGGAATTAACTGGGGTGTGACCAGACATATCCTTAATGGATTTCCAAAATTTGTAGGAGCTCCTGGAGGCAGTGTCCAGTTCCGTGTGGTAGAAGGAAGCCTTAGCATCTCTTATCACCTTGGTGCACTCATTTCTAACTTTCCTAAAGATGCACCAGTCCGTCGGATCTTTCGTCGTTCATGCTTTTTTCCAAAGCTCGTCCCTATTTAGTAAAACTGATTTGAGTTCAGATGTGAACCATCAACAGGTTCTTCCCTTTACCCTAGTTTTCACAAGCGGGGCATACTTATTTAAGGCCGCGGACATAATTTCTGAAAAAATCTCATAAGCCAGCTGTACCGAGTTGGCTAGGTTAAAAATCCTGCCAGCGCACTGAGGATTTAAGCTCATAAAGGTAGGCAGGCAGGTCAAAGTGGCGCCTGTCCCTCTTAATAGTGAACCTTGACATGGAAGGTTGGTTCTGAACCAATCTTATGCTAGCAATAATCACTAATGTCTGAGAAAAAAAAATCCTGCATGGGAGAATAGGTGTGGTTTGTTTACTAGAATGACATTGAACAGCGTACTATTGACAGGTGATTTTTTTGTTAGGGCGTGTAGGTTCTCCAATGTGTTGAGTTAGGCCAAGGGCATCGCAGAACTCCTTGAGGGTGCTCCAGCATGGGATAGCCAGTCGAAGTTCAGGTCCCCAGAGATAATTGCTTCAGGAGGGCCACGCTCTATGACGTTGGTTGTGTAGGTAAGGATTTGGGAACCAGCAGAGGGAGGTCTTTAGCAGCCTGTAATACATATCGCAGAGGATGGGGATATCTCCAACTTTAGGACCATGCATTCAAATTGATTAGCAACGGAGGACGCTCTTAGGCATGTAACCATGTATTTGTTCTTGACATACATGGCCACACCTCCCCCCTAGTTGGCCTGTCAGCTCTGAATAAGGAGTATTCGGGAATGTAGTTTTGCAGGAATGTAGAATGCAGTTAATTTAATTTTGTTTGGGCAATCGTAGAGAGTTAGTTGTTGTGGCCATCTTTTCTTTTTCTGATTTTTTTAATTTTTTTTTTCCCTTTACCTCTGGATATACATGTCTGTCTCCTCTTCTAGTTATTTCCAGCAATCAGCCAGCCCCATCAGCAGCTAAACCTGCTGCATTTGCAGATCCTCCATGACTTTCCTTCCGTGAAGGTTTGTTTTGATTGGGGGGTCCAGGAGAGTGCTGCCCTCCCCTGGCTTAGGTACAGATCTTGTGAACAGATGGTGTAGGGCCACAGTACACCAGCAGTCATCATCCTGACAGAGGTCAGAATTTTACACCCTAAAAGGTTAATTTCAGATATTTGCCTATGTAGGACATTGACCTGCTAGGTATAAAAAGTAGGGGTTGTAAAAAAAATAATGGGTCTTATTGTTCAACAAAACTTGGCACTGTTTTCTAACAGTAAGCCAGATTATGTCCAAAGGATAAGAAATGACGGGTCAAAATTGAAAGCTGTGTGACATTTGTCAGAATCCCATACTCACTACCCCATTTTGTGCTCGGTCCGCCCACCTGCTTAGGTGTGAGCATACAAAATGTGTCTGACTCTAATGTGCAAAGTCTACTGTCATGGGGGAGAGAGCTCCCTGGCCCTTTGCAAGGGCAGTACAGGGACCACTGTCTGCTCCGGAACCTGGATTGTCCACATGTGCACTGCCACCTGGCCATCAGAGTGGCCCAGTATTGTAGCTTAAAATTTGGTTTCAGCTCCAGGGTGGAATTTCACCTCTCGCCTTTGTCTACCAAATGGGGGGACCTGCATTTTTGGGGGGAAGGAGGCATTTTGGGAGAGATTTCCCTAAAAAAGCAAATTGCAGACAAGCTGCCAGTGGCACTGTCCCCTTTTACTATCAGCTGCCCACTACTAGTAAAGAAGGGGGAGGGGGGCATTGCCACTGGGACTTCAGGTTTACAAGTATTATTGGGCTGGCAATATAGCTTAGAGGTCAGTAATGAGCTGTGAATGAGCATAGTACATCCAGGAGACGGACCTGGGTTTGATTCCCACAGCCTTCACTGGCATACTGTGTCACTTTAACCTCCCCAGTACTCCTGGGTCGCCTGTTTTCTAGTAGGCCTTACCCAGTTAACAAAGAATAAAAAAAATAAGTATAAAACATTTTGCTACTGCATATGCTGCACGCTGTATTTGTATTAGAGTCTCCTCACTTCCAGCTACTTGTGCTTGACCTGGGTGCATGGAGTTCGGTTCCCAGCACTGCCTGCTGACTGGAGTCACTTGCAACTAGCGTGAGAACATAAACTCCCACACAACCCTGTGGGCTGCCAGTGCCACATCAGTGATCCCTTATAACGAAATCCAAGCGAGAAGGCAAGCTGCTTCCATCCACACATTGGGCTTACCTGTCTTTACTTGGGCAGGCAGTAGGTCACTCCCTTCCCAGTGCACCTCTGTTCTAAGTTTCACTTTCTTTAAATCCCTTGGTTGTCGATTCTAAATTTTACTGGAGGGCAGAGTTTAATATCCAGAATTCCTGGTTCTGCAGTGCAAAGTCCCTGGCCAGCAATCTGAGACGCCTAGTCAAATGCAAGCTGCTGGAGCAAATCAGCAGCTGTAGTGGGGATCAGGCTCTTAGGTGCATCCCGAGTCCCTACTGAGATTCTTGTTTGGGGAGGGAGGGCTCCGAGTTCAGGAGGAGGAGGGGTATGAGATACGAGTGACAACAACAGGGCTTCGAGAATGGATTGTCCTCCACGCCTCTCTTTTTCAAACAACATGAAGTCTTGCTGTATTCTGACTAGTGCAGTTAGCCCCAGCCTTTAAACTGCCCCGGAGAACTAAGGGTTAACTTTTCTATGCACGGCATAGAATGTTTATCTCAAGTTCGGTGGTTGTCTATGCCTGTTGCAATTCGAACTGCAACCGTCAGATTCTTTACTCCGCCTCACTGAACAGTCGCTCCGGAGATTTCTCCTGCTGCTCGGTTCAAAGTCGGTAGAAGTGTCGGTTTTTCTGTCGGTTTTCTACCGAAAAGTTATTTCCGTATAGTCTGTTCAAGTCTCTGTCTGTGGTACCGTGAGTACTAGATAGGTTTTGTTCTGTTTTCTGTGTGGAACTTGTAAAAAGTGCGGATCGGTTTGACTGAACCGATCATTTAGCTGAATTTTGTATTTTCCTATAGTGTGTGGTTACTGGTCTGTATCGGTTCTAAAAAAAAAAAAAAAACGGGTTTCAGTACATTTTTTTCCAAGACCCGTGACACAGTCAGGAACTGATAGGGGAGTCTTGCCTGGCGGTAGCTGAAAAAAGGGTAGGTTTGGTTAGGTTGACCATGTCTGAGAAACCCAAGAAAAAAAATGGGCCCACTGGGTTTCAACACTGCAGTGTGTGTGGGGAGGTCTTTGCTAAGGCCCATCCCCACACCACCTGTGTTTATTGTCTGGGGTTTGACCACCTCGATTCAGGACTGCCAAATTTGTAAAAAATTTTCCAAATCTACCCTTGAAAAGAGATTAGGTAGACTGAGGGAAAGGGAGACCGCGAAGTCCGCTGACCCGGATGGCCAGCCTGGTTCGGTTACGACCGAACCAGAAGGAGTGCCCTCTGACCAGGCGATACTTCTTGGGCAAAGGAGCCGATTCCGAGGAATCTGTTCCGACAAAAAGAAAAAGACAATTCGACCGGTTCAGATCCAGAATCTCGTACTCCGACCGCTGAAGAAATAACCAAAGCAATTCGTATTGTGGAATCGCTTCACCCAGTTCCGACTGATCTGGCACCTTTTGGCAGGGGCTTGGTTTGGTTGGTTCCCCCGGTTCAAGGTTATACCCTGGAAGAATTTTATGAACCGGAGTTTGAAGAGGAAGGAGAGATGATTATGGTGATGTTGAAAGTCTGGATGTGCCTATTGACCCGGACATCTCCCCAGACAGACCTTCAGGTGTTTTTCCTCCTAGGCTTTCTGAGTCCCCTTCGCACTTCATGTTTTACAGAAAGGTGGCTGATATCCTCCAGCTTCCTGTGGCGGAGGCAGTGGAGAATCAGGAGGAGCCTGACTATGTAGAGATGATGGACATACCAGAGTTCAGGAGACTGTCTGTTCCCCTCCACAAATCTTTTGCGAAACGGACACAAAAAATTCTTAGGTCTCCTAATTCTATACCTCCGGTGGATAGAAGAATGGACGAGAGGTATACTCTTTCAGGCTCGGATACGGAGTTCCTTTCTCAGCAGTGCAGCCATGTTGGGGTTGTACAGGCTGCTGCCTGTGATAAGGCAAGCATTCCCTTGGCATCACACCCCCCCAGACAAGGACTACAGGAAGATTGATGCCATGGCAAAGAAGCAGTACATGGCATCTTCCTTGGGACTCAGGCAGGCGAATTATATGGCCTAGGCAGCCAGGTACCAGAAGTCCAGGTGGGACACCGTACTGGCACTGGCTAAACAGGCTTCCCCCCAGCTTGCCAAGGAGCTGGAGTAGGTGGCTGCAGATGGGATTGAGGCATCAATAGTTCAGTTTCATGCTGCTGTGGACTCCAATGATGTATCATCAAGAGTCATGGCTACATCTGTGGCTCTTCGGAGAATGGTTTGGCTCAGATGTACTAACCTCTCGCAGGATAGCCAGGCTAAGGCCATGGATTTCCCTGTGGTGGGTAATTCTCTGTTTGGGGAGTAGACAGAGAATTACATGAAGAAAATGGACGAATATAGGACCACTTACAGGAGTGCTTAGGCCAAGGAAAGGCAGCAGTGCAGGGGCAGGCCTTTTCAAAGGCCTTTTTACCAAGCACAGACCTCTTCTTCCTTTTCACAGAGGGGGTTCTTTAGAGGGAGAGGCAGAAGGGGGATGAGCAGGCCTACATCCACCCCTCAGTCTAAAGCCCCTGCCAAGCAGACACCTTGATGGGTCTGCCCAGGTCGATTCTCCTATCCCAGTAGGGGGCAGGCTGGCTTACTTTGTCCAGGACTGGATGTCTGTTACATCAGACAAGTGGGTCCTGGAAGTAGTAAGCCAGGGACTGGTTCTCAGCTTCAAAAATTTCCCAAGATGAGAGCCAGATTTTTTCCACCTGTAAATCTCTCTGAGACCCTTGCCCTAGAGGCAGAGGTTTCTTCTCTCCTAGCTCTAAGAGCTATAGAGAGAGAGAGTGTACCTACCCTACTCTGGGGCAAAGGACTGTACTCCAGGTACTTCCTAACCCCCAAAAAGATAGGAAAGTGGTGACCCATCCTGGATTTAAGATACCTGAACAAACATCTTTTAAAGCCAAAGTTCAAGATGATAACTCTGGGAATTATCCTTCCCTCTCTAAGGCCAGGGGACTGGCTAGCCTCTCTGGACCTCAAAGATGCTTACTTTCACATTCCCATCAGGTGCTCCCACAGAAAGTACCTCAGATTTGAGTTGCCCTCAGGCCACTATCAGTTCAGAGCAATGTCCTTTGGCCTAACCTCAGCCCCAAGGGTTTTCACAAAGTACCTGGCAGTAGTCGTTGCCTTCCTAAGAAGACAAAATATTTCCATTTTTCCATATTTGGACGACTGGCTTATAGTGGGCCAGTCCCCAGACCAAGTCAAGTCACACTTGCAGGTGACCCAGCAAGTGCTCACTTCTGTAGGATTTCTTCTCAACCTACCAAAGTCAGTTCTCGAACCAGTGCAGCTCCTCACCTTCATTGGGGTAGAGCTGGATACGTTAAAAGCAAGAGCCTTCCTTCCCCTGGAAATGGCAAGAGCTCTCATGGAGCTGGCCTCTTCATTCAGCCTTCGGGTGTCTCGACCAGCAAGGCATTTCCTTCAGCTCTTGGGCCACATGGCAGCTTCTACAGCAGTGGTCCAAGGCGCAAGATTCCAGATGAGGGACATTCGGTTCCACTTAAGAGCTTTTTGGTCCCAAAGAAAGGATTCCCTTACCAAACTAATCCCAGTGACTCGAACTCTGATCCAAGCCCTGCAATGGTGGCAGGATCAGAACAATCTGAGGCAAAGGGTTCCATTTGCCACTCAGTCTCATTCAGTGGTCCTTACCACAGATGCTTCCCTGCTGGGCTGGGGAGCCCATTTGGGGGACCTTACCACCCAGGGACTGTGGTCGCCTCAGGAATCTCTTCTACACATCAATCTCTTAGAACTCAGGGCAGTGTTTCTGGCACTGCAAGCTTTTTCCAAATCAGTACAGAACAAGGTGGTTCAGGTCAGAACAGACAACACCACCATGTGGTACATCAACAAGCAAGGAGGCACTCGGTCTACAGCCTTGTGCACAGAAGCAATGAAGTTGTGGTCCCTGGCTTATTCCCTGCAAACCTCTCTGATAGCAGTTCACCTTCCAGGGAAGGACAATGTCCTAGCAGATGCACTGAGCAGAATATCTCAGGGCCATCACGAATGGGCCCTGGATCCTCTGGTACTGAAGGTGATTTTCTCAAGATGGGGCACTCCAGAGACAGATTTTTTTGCAGCCCCAGACAGTCACCATCTTCCTCTCTTTTGTTGCAGACCCCCAGTGTTGGGCTCAGTCCCCCTGGATGCTCTGATTCTGAACTGGGAAGGGAAATTTCTGTATGCTTCCCCCTTCCCTCCCCTGTTCAAAGTGTTAGTCAAGATAAGGTCACAACATTGCAAAGTGATTCTGATTGCTCCAGACTGGGCAAGGCAGCCATGGTATCCCTTGTTGCTGTCCTTAGCAGTCCATCTTCCCCTGTCTCTTCCCAGGAATTACAACCTGTTAACATCCTCTCAGGGGAGGATTTGGTACCCCAATCTTCAGTTTCTCAATCTCAAGGCTTGGCTCTTGAAGGATTAGAGTTTGCAGATCTGCATCTTTCTCAAGGGGTTCTGGTTATCCTCAAGGCTTCTCAAAAGCCTTCCAGCAGAAAGACTTACAACTCCAAATGGAAAAGATTCAGCATTTGGTGTTCTAACAAGAATATTTCTCCAGACACTGCTGAATTACCTACAGTTCTGGATTATATGGTCCATCTTAATAGCCTGGGCCTCAGAACAGCTACTTTCAGGGTACACTTGTCTGCTGTTTCTGCTTTCCTTTCAGTAGGAAAGTCTTCCTCACTGTCATCCCACCCTGTATTCTGTAAGTTTTTTCAAGGGATTGCTTCACACCAGTCCCCCCTTTAGGGCTCCTACTCCTGCTTGGGATCTTAATGTTTGCATTGCTCAGCTTATGCAACCCCCTTTTGGACATTTGTCTTCAGCAGAGCTTAAGTACTTGACTTGGAAAACTGTGTCTTTGGTAGCCATTACTTCTGCTAGATGTATCAGTGAATTGCAAGCCCTGTCAGTGGAACCTGATTTCATCTCTTTTCACAGAGATGAAGTGTCCCTTAGAACTAACAGAAAATTCTTGTCTAAAGTGGTTTCAGATTTCCACCTGAATCAGTCTATGTCTCTCCCTGTTTTCTTCACTGCTCATTCTTCCTCGGGAGAGAGGAGGCTACACAGTTTGGATGTTAAATGAGCCCTTGGCTACTACATAGAGCGTACCAAGGGTCACAGGTTTGACTCCCTCCCAGTTGTTCCTCACTTACGGAGAAGTTGGGAAGGGCAAACCTGCCACCAAGAGATCTGTTGCCAGGTGGATTGTGTCTTGTATACAATTCTGCTATGAAAAACTGGGAAAAACTCCACCCTCAGGCCTGAGGGAGAATTCCTCAAGAGGTACAGCTGCTTCCCTGGCTGCTGCCAGGGATATCCCTCTCTTATAAATTTGTCAAGCAGCCACCTGGAAAACAGTCCATACTTTTACCAAGCATTACTCTCTGGATATCCAGGCTAGGAGTGATGCTCGGTTTGGCACAGCAGTACTTCAGAGCGTATTCCCAAAGTAGGTTCTGTCCCTGCTCCATGGAGGTACTGCTTGGTAGTCTGCTCTTGTCAGAATACAGTAAGACTTCATGTTGTTTGAAGAAAAAATTACTGACCTTAGTAATTATGTTTCTTCTAGTGGAGTCTTGCTGTATTATGCCCCCCTCCCCTCTCAGAACCTAGTGTTTTTGGGATGTGGGTGGGCAGGCAGAGTGTTGACACCCTAGGGGTGCCCCCTTTACACCCTCTGTTTCTCATGGGGTGAGATGTCATTTCATTTGATTGGTTTTTGTGTTCGGGTTTCCTGACTTGAGTCTTCCTTTGAGAACCCAAAAGATTATTTTTCTGCCAGTTGGCTAGTAAAAATTGTACAGTTTCCGCACACAGCCCATAGTGAGTTTTGCTCGTAAAGATCTGACTGTTGCAGTTCAAAATGCAACAGGCAGAGACATCAGTCAAGCTTGAGATGAACATTCTATGCCCTGCATAGAAAAGTTAACCCGTTGTTCTCAGGGCAGTTTAAAGGCTGGGGCTAACTGCGCTTGTCAGAATACAGCAAGACTCCACTAGAAGAAACATAATTACTAAGGTGAGTAATTTTTTCTTTTCAGCACCCTATGGTGAGATCCAGTCTTAACCTTGCAAGCTGCACAGACTGGCCCCACCGCTCCACAGCTCGTTTTCTCGCGATTTTTGGGCTCCCCCATAATGGACCATTATAAGCCTTTCAGGCAAATGGGGCATATTCACTTAAGCGCCGGAGTGCTTTACAAGCCTTTTCAGGCAAGGAATATTGGTATAAGCACTGGAGTGCTTCTGAGGAGCTGCACTGTGCCTTCTGTCTGACGAGTGGCTCTGCTGAAGGTTTCAACCGCTCGTTGATTGCACATCTCGTCGGCGTGAATCCAGCAATGCACCAGGCTACTCATTAACGATAAGCCCTATCGTCAGTGATTGCCGAGGAGACTTGAGAGCTGTAGCAGATTCAGCCTCCTCGACGAGCGCTGAGGAAAGCCAGCCGCACTACAGTGCTAGAGAAAAGGAGAGGGTCTGAGAATAAAAAGGAGACATCGAGATCCGCGCCGGTAGACCCTTCCCCCCCCAACCAAAGCCAGGTATTTTCTTTTTATTTCTCACGAAAAGGAGACAGTCTGAGAGGCTCTTAAAGAGAGAGCACCAAATTCCAATTACAGTTTTGGATACTGCGAGGACGGGGGAGCACACTGATATTAGGAAATCATGGCCTCAGAAAAGTCTAGCGGGGCAAGAAATGTCAGTGCTGCAAATCCCCGCTCCTGATCACTTTTGCGGGCTCACTCTGTCTTATGTGTGAAAAGGCAGCGGCTGCCAACAGGGAGGACCCTGCGGATGCACTCTCTCCCTCAACGCAGACAAATGCCCAAGACAGGTCTGATTGACCGGCTACTTCCAGGTCAGAGAAAGCAACAGCAACCAGGGATACTCAGCAGGCGACCGCCCCCTCCCTGGACCCAGACATTATAGACAGGTTAAATAGGGCCCTTGCTCTGGACCCTGCATGCTTCGACTGGCAGCCTTCAGGGTCCCCTGATATGAGACACCACAGAAAGGCAAAAGGAAAAAGGACGCCTTCCCCATCCTCATCTGACGAGGGGCGGCTATCCTCACAGCGCTATGACAAGAAGAAAAATTCCAATTCTCTCTCCTAAGCTGGTCTCTGGGCTTCCTTACTCCTGGGCTGTACCTCCTGATGCTGATCCACAGGCAGGAAGCAGACCTCTGCATCAGGGGACATCCAGCCCTCCACTTCCTGTTCTCCTCAGTTTACTTCCTGTCTTCAGTCTGGCAGGTACTCTGTAGGCAGAGCTCTGCCATGTGGCAGAGCTAAAGACAGCAGACTGTAAGTTGAGCAGTTTTGTTTCAATTAGGATCGGAAATCACTGCTGTATGTTGGAATCCCAGGGTTGGTGCCAGTCTCAGCCTTGCAAGCTGCACAGTCTGGCCCCATTTTCACTGGGTTGTTTTTTCCCTGCAAATCCTGCACTAGACCTGAAATGCAATCTCAGCCTTGCAAGCTGCACAGTCTGGCCCCATTTTCACCGGGTTGTTTTTTCTCTGCACGTCCTGCACTAGGCCTGAAATGCTACTTAGTGCAGTGGAAAGTGTTTCTCAGGGAATCAAAACGGGCACCAGAGTGATTTGATTTTCAGAGAATCAGAATGGGCCCAGAGTGCTCAGTAACCCGCAACATCTATTTTTAGGGGGCAGAACAGGATGGGCACCATCTCTTTGTGAGGCTGTTTTCCCTGCGCTTTCTAGGGTGTAAATGATATGAGGAGTTAGGGAGAATACATCTCCCCATAGCTGTTGGGGAGAAACTGCGTGTGTGTTTGTTTTCCCACGCTTACTACCTGCAAAGGATCATGCAAGAGAATAAACGGCACAAGGACTTGGGGAGACTGCATCTCCCCTCAGCTGGCAGCCCTGTATCTTTTCCCCATATTTTTTCTTGTTATCCCATTGACGGCATTCTAATTGAGCCACTCGTCGATGGTGGACCGGTAGCTTGTCAGCAGTAACTTGTTGACAGATCGCTGCCCGACAAAGCACTGCAGGGATGAGGAACTCCAACAAGCACGCAAAGGGGCTTAAATTATCATATATGAGGCAACAGTTGGCAGCGGCCAATCAGATTACCTCAGCCGCTCGTCGACGGCGGACGTGCAGCACGGCTTAGCAACTCCATTGACGAGTACTACAGTGTGGGAAGAGCGCTGTTATGGAGCCTCCATTGTTGAGCACTACAGCGTGGGAAGAGCACTATTATGGAGCCTTTTGTTCACCGTGCTGCACCCCCGCCCCCAAAACCGTCAAGAAGTGAGCCAGCTGCCTAGGTTTTTTCAGATCCCTGCATATTCTAGGGGGAGTAAAATAAAAAACCTTAGAAAAAGGACTACAACACAAGGGCAGCTCTGATGGCCTTTACAGGACTGGCACACTTCTTAAAGGGCCAGCACACTTTCTACCTGCTTCAGCAGCAGGACATCAGGAAGGGGGGAGTAAGCTAAATTAAGGGAAGTAGGGCCATTTGTGGTATTATGGCCTTGCACAAGCCTTCCCGGGGCAGAAAAGGTCAGCGTGGCTAGTCACCCGCTGCTAATGACCTTGGCTGGGTAGCTTCTCCTGTAATGTCCAGAGGGCAACGTCTGCGAATGGGGAAGACATCATGGAGGAAGATCCTCCTCGGCTCAGTATCATAGCCCGCGGATCATATTAACCGACAGCTTCCAGAGGGACTCAGCAATCCGCAGCCCCCTCTGACACCACACCTCGTAAAAGTTAAATTCAACCCAACAGTTAAATAAGACCAGATGTGAGACCTCTCTAGAGGATACAAGAAACTGGACCATCCATATTCTCACTCCTCTATATTCTCACTCAGAGAGGCAGTTGACCTGGGAGGATCAACATTCCGTCTCCTAGGAGAAAGATAAGGTATAGAGGATAACTTTAAGTGTTGCAGGGGGCATTTCTGGCACTCGTAGGACCCCAGGTTATCATCTTCTGGAGGGGGAGCGAATGACCACATTTCTGTCTAAATAGAGGTCTCTGTTGAGATTTCCCTTGGTTCTCACCCGGCGGCTCCCAGCCAACAAGAACTGTTTTTTCTTGCTTGTTATCTGCTGTCAAACCGGCCACAGCTTTTTCCATTCTTCCTACCAACAGGGAAATGGCCAAAGGAGGAGTGGCAACTCTCTAAACTTCCTCCCCTATCCAGTGCCCCAGCAGATTTGAAGCTTTTCAGGCTCGGAACACAGCAACGGGAAAAATGGCTAAAACTGCCATAGAAGCTACACTCTGATTTCAAACCAAACAGTGAGTCACTGGACAGGACCGTAGAGACCTTTCTTACACAGCAAACCGGTCAGAAGATGCTGCACGGGGCAATACTCAATCCTTGGCTCGCCACAACCCCTGGCTTTTGCCCTAGCAGGCAGGGTCCTCCCCCAGGAGGTGTTTGGTAATGCATGTCATAGTCTAGGGCAAGGGCAATTCAGAGTCCAGAGACCCCAGACGCAGAATTCATGGGCAAGCTTATAACTAGCATCAAACTCAACATCTCGAGGAAAAGTGAGTACGGGTCTTCTTACCTAAGCAGTGTAACCTCAGAAGGGACGAATCTAGTGGAGAGGGTGACAGCGATCAACAACAAGTAGTCACAAGTTATCTGGGCCCATTCTCGAGTAGGGAGCAGACCTTCATATTTCTCGAGCAAGGGGTCCAAACCAAGTCGTTCAGGTGGGTCCTGTGCATCACCAACAAGCCCCTGCTTTGTGTCATGCTCTCCCCCTCTATGGCGGCTCTTCCAAAAACGCAAACCTTCTACAGTCCGAGGATATTGTACAAAGTGTCCCCTTGAACAAAGTGCAGTCACAGAGATTAACTAAGGGGCTGCTCCTTATTATTCATGGCGCAAAAATATATAGGGGGTTCAGGCCCCTTCTACATCTCAAAGGACTGAACAAGCAAGAGACCCATCGGCATATTCCTGTTCAGGAACTACACAAGCACCAGTTCAAATTCAAGGTTGGGGGAGCAGTTCTGTTCAAAATTCTGACATCTTGAGTATTCCCAAGACCCACAGGCATTATTAACGATGTAATCACTGGAAACAGTCCACTTAAAGGCCCCACAGCTCGTCAAAAGTAGTACATGCAGGGGATTTTCCAGCACCCATAATTCTGCAAGATGCCTATTTGCTTATTCCCATGCAGTAATGGCGCACGCACTATCCCAGATTCAGAGTGGGAGAGCAGAATCCCAGAGCGCTCACCCTCATATGAGGAGATTTCTAAGGGCGGCAACATTAAAACGCCCCCTGATTAAGCCAACAGTTTCACCTTGGAGACTTAACCTGGTTCGCAAAGTCTTGATCAAGGAGCCTTTTGAACCTCTTAAGGAGACTTCCATAATGTATCTCACAATTAAGTTGTTTTTTCTGCTAGTTGTTACTTCAGCAAGGAGGATCAGCAAGCTGGAAGTGCTGTCCACCAAAGAACCATACACAGTTTTTCATCAAGACTCTGTGGTTCTTTGTACAGATCTGGGGTTTTTACCCAAAGTTACGTTTCCTTTCCATTGCAACCAAGATCTTATCCTCCCTTCCTTCTGCCCACATCCCAAACATGAAAAGGAGAGTTTCATACGGTAGACCTGAGACGAGTATTGAAGATGTATAGCAAGAGAACAGAAGATGTGCCTAAAACATCAAGCTTGCTCATTTTAACTAGGCCAAAATATGGGTAAAAGAGTGTCAAAAGACTCGATAGCCAGATGGATCAGATCAGTCATCACCACAGCTTACGACAAGGACAGGGTACCTCTGCCTGGCCCAGTCAGAGCACATTCCACCAAAGGTATGGCCACTTTGTAGATGAACTTCAGAGAAGCATCTCCAGCAGCCTTATGAAGGGCGGCCACCTGGTCCTCCATTTACACATATACAAAGTTTTACAAGCTGGATGTGATGTCCTTGGCAGAGGCATCCTTTGGCCACTGAATGCTTCAGGTGGTGGTGGAATCTTAAGATCAGTGGACATCCTTCCCACCCGGGACATCTGGGGATGTACTGCCTTTGTATATCCCAAGTGTAAGGAAGCCCGGAGACCAGCTTAGGAGAGAGAAATTGAAATGTAAATACCTGTCTATTTTCTTTCTCTGAAGGCTGGTCTCCGGACTTCGAATTCCCTCCCAGAATGTACGTAGTTGGCTGGCCTCAGGGCCATGGTTGCCTTAAACTTTCTTGTGTTTTGTTTCCAAGTTCTCATAGTAGTGCCACATTTGGACTGCTTTTGGAAGTACTGGAGAAAGCTAGAAGGGGAGTGCTAGATGCCCCCTGCTGCAGACCTTTGAACCCTGCCTGATGACCAGCAAGAGGAGGTACAGCCCAAGTGTAAGGCAGCCCGGAGACCAGCAGTCGGAGAAAGAAAATTTACAGGTATTTAAATTTCGATGTTCATGCAGCCCTGTTCTCCCTCCCCTCCAAAAGCACCTGAATTTTAAGCCTTGATTATGTCAGTCATTTTGACCCATTTTAAATTCTGTGTATGGAAGAGTTTTGTGTTTTTGCACCCTGCTGAAATTGGAGCGTGCTGTAGTGAATGAGGTATCTTGCACCCTCCCTAAATTAGAATGAGCTCTGAATGAGGTGATACAGACTACAATACATTATTGAAAAACTCGAACAGAGAGACAGAACCAGGAAGAACTTGGATTAGCTAGACAGTTGAAGTTTCTTGGGGGAAGGAGGGGCCTGTACAGCAGCAAAGTTTGCACTGTGAAAAAAAATGGTTGTGTATCAGAGAGGTTCTTTTGGGTACTGCCTTAGGATCTGATAACCACTGATCGTGTCAGCCTCTGGAGTGGAGAGTGACCATGGATCACCATACTGTTCAAGAACTCTGGCCCCACCAGCGACTGGAAGTGAGAGCAATTTTCTTGGCTCTTGTGAACCTTCAGGATAGTACCAGAAAAGATCTCATTCACCCAGGAAAGATGGCTGTACACATACAAATTTCCCCATCATCCCCATGTCCTTCAGTCCTCCTAGCCATTACACAAGGAAATAGCATCGCCACAGAGCCACACCCAACTGTTTCTGTCATTTGTGTCAGTGATGCTGCCTCTGCTTCAACAAGCACACCCACAGTAGCTTTTACATAAACAGTTTTTCATGCTTCTTTTTTCATTGCGTCTTCTCACCAGCAGGTCCTCAATTTAACTCTCTCTCTCCAGATGGCTGTTTGAGAAATTCCAAGGGGTGGGGGTGACTAGCAGGAACTCTTAGGACCCCTGGTGCAAGCAGCTACCATTTTAAATTTTTTTTTAAACTTTATTTATTAATAATCATGCGTATAGAAGTGGATGGCTCGGTGGACCCTTTCAGCTCTAGGTCACGTATTCATATCCAGCACAGGTCAGTAGTGGTTGAAAGTCATTATCACCTGAGGACTGTTGAGTGGCCTATGTGAAATGAATTATGCTGGTCTCAGTCCAGTTCCCAGTGGGCAGGTGTCCACATCATAAAACCACTGACACAGTTGGCACTAAGTGGCACCCTTGTTGCAGTCTATTATGAGAATGAGAGGCCAAGGATTGAGTAGGCATGGAATCTGAACTACCCTCTCGCCTATGTGGTGGTCCCTCTTTGGCAAGGTTGTCGCACATTGGTGGGGATAGTGTAGGAAAGCTTTCACTTTGATCGCCCGTGCTATATCAGTTTGTCTATCTTGTACTGATAAAGATACATCTTTGAGAGGGTAATAAGGTTTGAGTTCAAGAGCTGCATGATGCAAGTCCAACCAACCAAATTGTTGTAATAAGTGTCTTCTGCAGCATCTGCAGAGTGGCCCAGAGCCAACCACGTGGCAGGAGCTCCTTGGACACTTTTTTCTTTTTCATAAAGTTTTTTTCCCGCTGGGTGCACCGTGGGTGGCTGAGATCAGCCCTGTCTCTGCCTCCCAGGTCCATTTACCGCCTTGCCAACTCTACTGAGCCCCATTCTCCCCACAGATTTCCCCCCCCTTGGTGGGGCCGGCTGTCCTCCCCCCACCCAGTAATCCACAATCCAGATTGGGGTATCAACAAGCTGGCGACAGAGCGGGACGAGGGCTGGCAGACAGGGTTTCATGTGGCCCACAATCACTGTTTTTCTCCGCTTTTCTCCCCATGCCACAGCAGCTATAAGTGTTTACACTTGGAGGTGTGCAAGTGCTATGTAGCCATGGCCCCTACTTGCTGCCCGGACTCCAGCGCTGCCACCTGGCTTCCATCAGATGGCACCCAAGGAGCGAGATAGCGCCCCAGAGTAGAGCAGCCTTTTGGACACTCTGATTCTCTTCCTCCCCCCTGGCAACCTGAGCTCATTCCTGAACAGGGGTCACCGGTGTGGCAAGAGATAAGGTGCATAGCACCTCAGCCCTCTTCGCCACTGGGCCGGCTTTCCCTGGACACTTTTGCTGTTAAATCACTCCGTGTGTGGTTTATCCTTCCGTGGATTCCCCATTATAGTAAGTAGGATTTCCAGCATTAGTAAATATAATTGGAAGACTGGTAGATGATCCTAAATGCTGTTTTATTTATTTATTTTTTTAACCCCTTCACCAGCCAGGCCCTCCTCCAGTTCTTACAAGCTCCCCTAGCCCTGTCACCCAGCTTCTTGTGGGGTTATGTTCCAACCCATCCTCCACCTGTCTCACCTTTGGCAGGTAGGGCTAGGGCTTGGCCAAGATCTAACCATGTCCCAGATCAGAGGAGAGCCACATTGCTGTGTGGGGCCTGTGAAGAGCCAGTATTCATTCTACCTTGCCTGAGCTCTCCACTTTTCTGGCCTCATCCCTCAGGACGCAGGCAGCATGGGTGCGCATATGCATGTACACGACCATGCATAGCATGGCACCAGCCTGTGTCCCCATGCCACCCTGACGGCACTGCCACCTGTAGTCACCCATGTGGCATTAGAGCAGCAGAGCTGGCAATCCTCCCTCCCCAGAGGAGAGTGTCCTCTGGGATGTATGACCCCCCCCCCCGACCAGTGCTTGTTCCGAAAGGGCTGCCTGCGTCACAAGCAGTAGTGCTGGCCTGAATGCTGTTTTTCTATTTTGTCCAGTCTGGTTGCAGAGCTCTAAACCTGAGAAGCCATCTTGCTTGGGCTCCACAGCACCCCACCCCCAACATTATTTTTAAGTCAAAAGTTATTTACAGACCGCTGGCGCTGAGGATTGAGGCACTGGATGCCGCATCTTGCACCACGCCGGCAACCCAGATTTGGAAGCAGACTCTGATCTTTGGGGTCAGCTGGGACGTGAGGGGATAGACCATCCAGAGGACTGCTTTCCTCTCCCAAGGAGGGAGAGTTACAGTGCCTGACACTCACCTGGCCTCTAACGTCGGCTGGGGGCAAGGCAGCTTGGACGACTCAGAAAGGGAGGAGTGGCTGCTGCCGATGCACCATGTATGGAAGTGTGTGTGGGAGTGTTTTGGTGGCATTGCATGCTCACTCCTCGAGGGACCAGGGAAAATGGTGGTCTCCCGGGTGGCCACTGACTTCCAGCCACCTTGTAGTCCTGCACCTGATGAGAATACCTAGAACACACTGCTTTGCATGAAGGTAAACCCTGGAGGAAAATTCGAATAATGGGACTGGGGTTGCTGGCATCTGGTGGGCTGCTCGGAGGTCACACATCTGGTGCCGGCCCTCCCTCCTGTCCCAGGATCACACACACACACACACACACTCACTTTTGTGCCTCTTTGTAGGTCCCTGAGGTCTTTCTCCTCCCATAGGCCCCCAGATGTGGCATAATTTGGGGCACTATAGATTTCTCTCTATTTACCATCGGTGTATCTTCTCTGTTACTGCAGTTTGCAGTTCCACTTCAATCTGAGAATCAGAACAAAGACTTTTCTTAAAGCAGCAGTACTAGTTCAGAACTTGCATTAGCACTAGTAAAGTGGGAGTCGGTTTGACCCTCTGCTTCAAATGTTGGGGATCAGACAAGAAAATCTTGAGGTCAGAAACGTCTGGAGTGTCTTTGTACAACATCATCTGATACTTTTTCTGCTAAGCATATCTGTGCAAACCTTTCAATATACAGGGTCAGTGCTGAAGCACTGCTTCTATTTTTGTGCTTCAAAATCCCCAAAAATCCCATTTGGGGATTTTAGTGGGGGGTTAACGCAAGCCCTGCTAGTTAATAAAAATTTTCTTTTTACAAGAGTTATATCAAACAAGCCCCACAACTGACAAAACTTTAATCATTTGCTTTTTTTTTTTTTTTTTATTTTATTTATTTTTTCTGACAACTTAGCACATACTCTTGCCAGGAACGCCATATCGGATTCAGCGGGAAATGGGGTGCTGCCATTCTCTCACTGGTTGTCTGATGTAACTAAACTCGAATGCTCCACCCCTTCCTTTGCGTGCTGAGTGTTTGTAAGACAAGCAATGTAAACAAAAGATGAAACATAGGAAATGGTATGGGGGCTGCCACATTTCCTGTGGATCCACACATATAAACGTATTAAAAATCACGAGAATCAATTATCACAAAGCAGTAGTAAACAGCAAAAGTTAATTCTGAAATGTTAAACTACCAGGCAGTGCAGAAATCTGGGAAGTGATAAACACTTCTGGTTAACTAGTACTGCTGCTTTAAAGTGACAAATTCTGGTCTTGTTTCCTTCCTTCTCTCTCGGGCTTGACTTCTATGCCCCATCCTGTCAGTCCCCATTTCTGTGCACCTCTCTGCCTGTATAATTACTACCCGTCATATCCCAAACCCACCTGCTGCACCTTACTTCTCGCCTCACCCCCATCCCTACCGACCTACAACCACAGTGGTCAAATGAAACCCATCAGGGTAATGAATAGCTGATACAGCATAGTAAAATGTAGTGCAAAATGGGCTAATGACAAGAATATCCAGAAATATGTAGCTGTGGATCGCTAACCATTTTTTGAGAGTCCATTCACAGTTGATTAGCACCTTCACACGTAGAGCTGCTAAGCCCCAAAAAAAAAAACACACACACCCGGACCGTCTTACTATACCCTACCTCATGCAGGGGTGTTCAAATCCAAACTTTTAGGACTTGTCCAGCCATGACTGTAGCTGAATTTTCACTTGCCCCTATTCATTACAATGGAATTAGCTCTCATTTATTTATTGAAATTTGTTGACTGGGTAAGCCCACTGAGACAACAGAGCCCCCTTTTCAGGGGCGACCTGGAATTAATTACATTTAATAAAGACATCAAAAGCATACAGCAGATAAAGGTAGAGCATTAATTACATTGATTGAATGCATCAAAAACCGTACAGGAGACACAAGCGGAAACAGGCAACAGTAACGGTACTCAGTTATACAAAGTTAGCAAAGAAGGCTATCAACCACAAATCAATTTCAGCAGCAAGACCTATCACAAGCAGAAAACGGTGGGGGGGGGGGTGATACTTGAGACTCTGTTGGCAAGGGCTGGACTCCAGCTTGGCAGAAGGGATACTTGGGTTAGGCGCTAATCAGTGGACATCATGGACTAGAAGGAAAGCCCAGTGAGTTCAGGTGGGTACACTTGCTCTTCAAGAAAATTTACTTGCCCCAGACAGGGGCAGTAGGATTTGCACACCTCTGCCTCATGCCCTTAACTTTATTTAAAAAAAAAAAAAAATCAGTTTATTTTACCCAGAAAGAATAGTCCAGCTGAGATGCAGTATCCTATTTCTAGTAGGGTCCTGTTGGCTTTAACAGTGTTTAACCTATAATCTGATTCCCAAGCTGCTTTGCAGATAACTCCGCTCCACTATTTCTTACTCTTGCCTCTTGCTCTTATCCATCCTGATCCCAGTGCACCTGTCCCCTGGCCTTTGGCTAGGCGATCGGTTTGGTTGAATCCTACTCCATTGGATTATGATCCAGATGCCTATTATGAATTGGAGTGGGAGGGGACGAAGACTATCCAGAACAAGATGATGAGGATTGTAACAGTTTAGAAGGTCTGGATGTGCCCATTGAACCGGGCATCTCCCCAGACAGACCCTCCAGTGTCTCCCCTCCCAAGCTTTCTGAGTCCCCTTCACACTTTCTGTTCTACAAAAAGGTGGCTGAAATCCTCCAGCTCCCTATGGTAGAATCTGCAGAGGAGGAAGGGGAGCCTGATTTTGTCGAGATGATGGACATCCCAGAGTCTAAAAGCTGTCTATTCCCCTCCACAGATCTTTGAGGAAAAGGACAAAAAAGATTCTTCAGACACCAAACTCTTTACCTCCAGTGGACAAAAGAATGGACAGAGGTACATGTTGTCAGGCTTAGGTACAGAGTTTTTGTACAATCATAGCAGCCATGTTGGGGTAGTGCAGGCTGCAGCCTGTGACAGGGCTAACGTACCTTTTTTTTTTTTTTATTTCAATTTTTAATTTTTACAAAAAAACAATATAGCCATACATTGTATAGTACAGGTAGATACTCTTTAAACATCCAGGACAAAACATAAATAATCTTGGTAGCAGAAACTTACTGGAATTTAAAAAAAACAGAAAATAATCCCTTCATCTGACCATACACTTAAATTTATCATCATAGACCAAAAATTTTCAAATAAATGCCAGTTATATTCGTTTCACTGATACTGTTACTTCTAAGCACAGTTTTATAGGCATAGAATTAGGTAATCTACAAATTTGAATCAGAGTGTGTTGAGATGAAGTACCCTGAGGACACAGCCTCCTCATGGAACAAATTCAGGATAATGCTCCAATTGATAAGAGGTCCAAAGCCTCCACTTACTATTAAAACTTATTTTCCTGTTATTCTAGCTGAGGTATGTTCTGAATTGTACACCTCATATGTGAGGGTTCTCCATGCCTCTTTAGTAGGAGTTTTATCAGCGAGCCAGAGCCTAGTCAGTATCTTTTTTAGCTATCAGAATTAAGAGTGTTACTATTTTATATTGTATCCAATTTATTTTAATTCCAGAGGGAGGATTGGCTGTCAGGACAAAATATGGTGTGCACCATTCTGATATATTAAATATACCTGATAGTTATGATATAATTTCTTCCCAGTATTGATTGAGCAGGGGGCAGTAACAAAATGTATGCATTACTTGCTTTTATACATCCACATTTTCTCCAGCAGAGTCCCCATCCCAGCCCTTGTATTTTAGCAGATACATCTGGAATCTTAAAAAAACGCACTCTGGCCTTCCACACAAATTCCCTCCAATAGGTTGTGGGTAGTGATTTTAGAGTAAGGGAGGGCCACTTGTTGCCATCTCTCTTCCTCAATCAGGGAGCCTATGTCCTTAACCCATCTCTGTCTGACCTCCTCCAGTTTATCCTGCCTATAGAGTTGTAGGGTCTTATACAGATTACTAATAATATGTTCTGAGGTTTCACCCTTCATATGAAGGATAATGAGTGAAACCAACCTCGAGGGGGACTTAGCAGTTTTTATTGACGAATCCTCTAGGGGGAGAGCCTTTCTTTGAGCTTCAGATAAGTTGAGTAATGTTTTGAAGGTAGTTTATATATGGACTGTAAGTAGGAAAAGGAGTGAATACCCAAGGGGCCCACCAACTGAAAAATGAAGCATAGAGAGTATTGTTCCCAGTCTCTTACTAATTTACTTAACCGAACTGAGCATAGATCTAAGTCATATGCCATGGCTGTCAGGTAGTAGTTCTCTGGTTTAGTGAGAATATAGCTAGTTAAATATCTCCAAGACTTAAAGAACTCTCTTGTAGGGTTTAGAAACTGCGTCATGGGCATACATTTTGGGGGGGGTTCCCACTAAATAGGGGTAAAATGGTTCCAATCAGTTAATAGTCACCTCTGTGTCTTTCCAATGTGCCGTATAATTGGTAGAGGCATGTAAGAGGGCTATTCGAGTTTGTGCAGCTATAGTATAATTCTTGAAATTAGGTACGGTAAGCCCTCCTTGGACATTGTAATAGAGTGAACTTCACCCACGGTATCCCACCTCCCCATAGGAATCTAGGGATAAGTCTATCCCACGATCTAAAGTATGACTCAGATGGGGTTATTGGAAGGGTTTGTAAATAAAAAAAAGCAACAGAGATAAAATATTTTGTTGTATAGTTTCTGCACGGTTAAGAATTCCCTAATATAACTGACCAATTAGATAAATCAGCAGTAGTTTGCTGGGAGATAGGGTCAAAGTTCACCAACTCCAGATGTATCATATTGGAGGGAATTTTAATACCCAAATAGCTCGTTTCTATTCTGTGCAAACGGAATGGGAATGTGTTTTTCAAGGTACAAGATGGAGAGAATGAAAAGTTAAGTACTTCCGTCTTAAGACTATTCACCTTATATCCTGAGACTCTACTAAATAGGTCTAATTGGTCCCATACCGCTGGCACAGACGTTTCAGGTGAGGTCAGGGATAGCAAGATGTCATCTGCAAATAGAGTAAGCTTATATGGCCTTCCTCCCAGTGGGATCCCCCCGTATCAGCTTGCTTTTTGATACTAGCTGCTAGGGGTCCTAAGTAGAGGGCAAAAAGTAAAAGGGACAATGGGCAACCCTGTCTGGTTCCCCTAAATAAAGGAAAAGGAGGGGAAAGGGATCCATCTAATTTGACGTAGGCCACTGGGGAGCAGTACATAGTCTGAATTTGGGAAATAAATTTCTTTGGGAAAGCAAATTGTTTTAGTGTGACCCACAAAAAGGGCCACGACGCCCTATCAAAAGCCTTCTCAGCATCCAAGCCGAGAAGTATTAAGGGTATTTCTCTCTTTATGGCATATTCAGTAAGCAGAAGCACTCGCCATACTGCATTATGAGCCTGATATCTTCTAATGAATCCCACCTGATCTGGGACTATAAGCTGGGGTAAAAAGGTATCTATCCTATGAGCTAGGATTGACATAAAGATTTTATAGTCACAATTCAATTTTGAAATGGGGCAGTATGAAGACATTGAAGTGGGATCCTTTACAGGTTTGGGGATTGCTACAATTTCAGCATATCTCCAAGAAGATGGGGGCTCTCTTTCCTGTATTTCCTGAAAAGCTGGTAGCATTGCAGGGTGAAGTAGCTTTTGAAATTTCTTGTAAAACTCATTTGGGTACTCATCTGGACCTGGGGCGTTTTGAGACTTAATTTGCTTAAGGGTAGTTTTGATTTCTTCCCCAGTAATGGGGCGAAAAAGTTTTGCTGCTTGTTGGGTTGATAGACGTGGCAGTGGGGAGGTTCGTAGATATTCTGTTATCTGATGAGGGGTGGGCTGAATTTCTTCTGAATACAAAGTACGATGAAAGTCTGCCATAGCCTGCCTAATCTCCCTAGGTTGAAATAATAATTGTTTAGTCTTTAAATCGAAAATTTTAGTAACCATCGCCTTCTGTCTAGCACCCCTCATACGCCTTGCCAAATTCCTGGCTCCTCTGGGGCTCCCTTAAGTTAATTTTTAAATAGTATAGTTGCTGTTCTATTTTTTGTTCCGTCAGTCTCTGAAGTTTTTGTTTGGTAGCAACTATTTGAGGTTTAACTGTCTAGTCCCCCTAGTAAAGTTGCTATAATAGTTTGACTAAAGTTTCTCCCAATTGTTTCCCTAAAAATTATTTTTATTTTTTGTTGCAACGAATATTTTATAATGTTCCCTCTCAAAACTGTTTTAGTGTGTCCCATTCAATAGCCGCTAATGTATTAGAAGGGGTATTTTCCCTCAGGATGAGTGGGATCTGTTTTTTAATCAACTCTAGAAACTCTGTATCCTGAAGGTGGAGTAAATTCATCCTCCAAAATGTTTGCTTTCTAGTTTTTGGGACCTCTATTTTTAAATATGGGGGGGCATGGTCTGATAGAATAGAGGCCCCAATTGAAATATCACTAATAGACTCCATATGTTCCACAGTGGAGAAGAAATAATCTAATCGAGCCGAAGTATTTGTTTTGGGGGCATAATGTGTATATGCCCTAACAGTAGAAAAGTGCCTCCAAATATCTGTCAGCCCTAGTGTAGGGAGGGTATGTCTTAAATATTTTTGGAGTGCTGAGGCCCTATGTCGAGAAGGAGTAGAGGAATCTAGGTTTATATTCAGTGTTACATTAAGGTCTCTTCCAATTATGCAGTGGCCCTCAGCCTCCAGCAAAAGTTTATCTAGAACTTTTTGCGCTCTGTGGGGTTTGCTCCCCAGAGGGAGGCATACTGATGCGATTGTAACTTGGGTTGAATAAAGCCATCCCACCACTATTGCATAGTTCCCTTCATTATCTATAATTTGTTTCTGGACCTGGAAGTGTACCCCCCCCGTAGTATTAAAATTGCAGTACCTCTTTTTCCTGAAGTGTGTGACGGGGCGACTACTATCTTAAACCCCAGTGTCCCAAATTTAACATGCTCAGGGTGCGAGAGGTGTGTCTCTTGCAGACTAATAATGTCCGACTTAGTTTAAGAAAGTTTAACAGGCGTTTATGCTTTATCAGTTTGTGAATGCCATTGACATTGAATGACAGAATCGTTGCTGTATCAACCATTACTGTTTATTACAAAGTGTAGTTCTCCCCAGGTTCTCCCCCCTTCTCTCCCAACTGCATCAAATCAATTATATCGGATGGAATCCATTTAGTCGAACAAGGTTTACCATTTCTCCATTGTTCCACATTTCGTTTTGGATGCTGTCAAGAGTCCCCATCTCTGCCAACTATTTGGTTTAAAGTATGTTTAACTAGTATGGCATCAACAAAACTATGTAACAATAACTGTTCTATCAACAGAACATAGTAAAAACTGGAACACAAATATTTAAAGAACAGTTCGAACATGTAACTTTTTCGCAAGGTTATTACCTCAACATAAATGACTTCTGTGGTAGGGGAAATTATTTTCCATTTCCATATGTAAGCTGGGGAAGCATGGATGTATTGAGGTTTCATCCCAACCGGGGGGTTGAGTCCAAGGTAAAACATTCCTCAGGCCCCTTCTGGGCCAATTAGGCTCCAAATTAAACTAACAATGAAAAGAGAGTAACTAAAAAAGGTTGTGATCAGGTGAAAAAGGTGAGAAACAGCCCTGGCGTAGGAAATGAGGAAACTGGTGACCATGGAGCACGGTTTTTCATATCTCCCAGCCTCCCTATCTCCATTTAAAAAGTTTAAATTTGAATGGACCACTAATTGCATAGTTAGGCTGAAATATTGCTAAATGGGCAACTAAAACATCATTATAATTCCTCAGGAAAAACTGCTCCACATTGGTTTCATGCATGAACCATTATGTCTATCAGTGAAGGTAAAGGGGAAGATTACCTCCCCTCCCCTATTCCAGAAAAGAAAAGAAAAAAAAAAAAGAGGGTCTCTTCCTGGTATATGCTTCATGCGTCTATGTTTAGTCCATTATTAGACTCTTTGTCAGTGTTTAGTAAATGTATTTTCAAACAACATGAAGTCTTGCTATATTATGACATATGCAGTATAACCCCAGGTTAGAACTGCTCCGGCGGTGAAAGAGTTAACTTCCATGCAGGGCATGGAATCTTGAGCGCAAGCTCGGTTGAACACTCTGTCTGTTGAAGCTCAAACTTAAACTGTCAGATTCTTTACTCCGCCTCACTGAACAGCCGCTCCGGAGATTCCTCCTGCTGCTCGGTTTGTTTGTCGGTTTTAAAGTGTAATTCTCGGTTTATTTATCGAAATTTAACCAATCGTCAGGTTCAAGCTCTGTCTGTGGTATTGTAAGTAATAGATAGGCTTACTTTTTATTTTATTCTGTGTGGAACTTGAGCGTCTTTTGGTTTGGTTTGAACCCGATCAGAGGGATTTAAAATTTCTTTCTAGCCCTTTAGAGTGCGGTTCCGGTTCTTATCGGTTCTAAAAAGCAGTTTCATTACGTTTTTTCCACGACCGTAACACGGATTTGGGAACCGATAAGAGAGTCTTGCTGGTGGATTGCCGTTAACAGGCAAGTTTTGGTTAAGGCTGGCACTATGTCTGAGAAACCCAAGAAAAACCAGACCCACTGGGTTTCAGCACTGTGGCCTCTGTGGGAAGCCTTTGCCAAGGCTGACCCACATACCATGTGTATATTGTCTGGGTTTGACCACCTCAATGCAGACTGCCAGATTTGTAAGAATTTTCCTGCTGCCACCGTGGAAAAAAGAGTTGGTAGGCTCCAGGAAAGGGAGGCCAAAAGTCCGCTGGCCCAGATGGCCAGCCAGTTCGGTTCAACGAACCTCAGGGATGCCCTCTGACCAGGGCGATGCGTCCTCGGCAAACGAAGAGCCAGCTCTGAGGAGCCGGTTCCAACTAAAAGGGCTAGAAGGTCAGCTAGTTTGGCAAAGCTATTCAAATTGTCCAGTCTCTTTCCCCAGTTCCGTCCGAACTGGCACCATTGGGTAAGCACCCGGTTCGGTCGGTTCCCTCGGTTCAAGATTATGATTTTGAAGATTTTTATGAACCAGGGGAAGGGGAGGAGGGGTACGAGGAGAGTGAGTGTGATTTTGACAGTCTGGATGTGCCCATTGAACTGGACATCTCTCCAGACAGACCTTCAGGAGTATCCCCTCCCAGGCTATCTGAGTCCCCTTCTCATTTTTTGTTTTACAAGAAAGTTGCTGACACTCTGCAACTCCCTGTTGAGGAAGCTGTTGATGATCAAGAAGAGCCTGATTTTGTGGAAATGATGGATATTCCAGAGTCTAGGAGACTGTCTGTTCCCTTGCATAAATCTTTAAGGAAACAGACAGTAAAAATTCTGAAAACTCCTCATTCTATCCTCCCTGTGGATAAAAGGATGGACAAGAGGTATGCTTTATCAGGCTCTGATACAGAGTGTCTATCTCAGCAGTGCAGCCATGTGGGGGTAGTGCAGGCTGCAGCCTGTGACAAGGCTAATATTCTCTAGCCTCTCACCTCCTGAAAAGGATTCCAGGAGGATGGATGCCATGGCAAAAAGCAGTACATGGCAGCATCTTTGGGACTCAGACAGACAAATTATATGGCTAACGCAGCTAGGTACCAGAAATCCAGGTGGGATACTGTCCTGGCCCCTAGCAAAACAGGCACCTGAACAGCTTGCCGGGAGCTGGAGCAGGTGGCTGCGGATGGTGATTGAGGCATCAAGGTGCAATTTCATGCTGCTGTAGACTCTAATGATGTTTCATCTAGAGTTATGGCTACATCTGTGTCTCTTGCAGAATGGCCTGGCTCAGATGTACTGCCCTGTCTCAGGATACCCAGTCTAAGGCTATGGATTTTCCTGTTGTGAGGAAATTCTCTGTTTGGGGAGCAGACAGAGAATTATATGAAGAAAATGGATGAGTATAGGACCACCTATAGGAGTGCACAGGCCAAAAGGCAAGTCACTCCTCAAAGGCAGCATGTCAGGGGCAGGGGCAGGCCTTTCATAGGCCATTTACCAAGCCCAGTCCTCCTCTTCTGCTTATGCCCAGAGGGTTCTTTAGAGGAAGGGCAGAAGGGGTTCTAGTAAGCCTGCTTCTCCCCTCAACCCAAAGCCCCTGCAAAACAGGCTCCCTGATGGGGTAGCCAGGGCCGATTCTCCACTACCAGTAGAGGGCAGGCTGGCTTACTTTGTCCAGGACTGAAGTCTTAACATCAGACAAGTGGGTCCAAGTAGTAAGCCAGGGACTGGTTCTCAGCTTCAAAAAATTTCCGAAGATGAGAGCCAGATCTTTTCCACCTGCAAACCCATCAGAGGCACTTGCCCTGGAAGCAGAAGTTTCTGCCCTCCTGGCTCTCAGAGCCGTGGAAAGGGTTCTACCCATACACCAGGGCAAAGGGTTGTACTCCAGGTACTTCCTTACCCCAAAAAAGACAGGAGAATGGCGACCCATTCTGGATCTCAGGTATCTAAACAAGCACCTTTTAAAACCAAAGTTCAAAATGGTGACCCTGGGGATTATTTTACCCTCTCTAAGGCCAGGGGACTGGCTAGCCTCCTGGACCTCAAGGATGCCTACTACCATGTTCTCATCAGAAGCTCCCATCAGAAAGTACCTCAGATTCGAGCTGCCCTCAGGCCATTACCATTTCAAACAATGCCCTTGACCTCTCCTCGGCTCCAAGGGTGTTCACAAAATGCCTGGCAGTAGCAGTTGCTCATTTAAGAAGGCAAAAGATTGCCATCTTCCCTTATCTGGACGACTGGCTCATTGTAGGCCAGTCTCCAGAACAGGTCAAACTTCATTTGCAAGTAACCCAGCAGCTGCTTACATCTCTAGGTTTCCTTCTCAATCTTCCAAAGTCAGTTCTGGAGCTTCTCACCTTCATAGGCGCAGAACTGAACACAAAAGAAGCCAGAGCCTTCCTTCCTCTGGAGAGAGCAAGGACTCTGGTGTCTCTGGCCTCCTCTTTCACCCTGCAGGTCTCTCGACCAGCAAGGCATTTTCTACAGCTCCTGGGGCACATGGCTGCTTCTACAGCAGTAGTGCGAGGCGAGATTTCAGATGAGGGACATTCAGTTCCATTTGAGAGCCTTTTGGTCTCAAAGGACGGATCCCAACCAAATTGATTCCAGTGACTCGAACCCTGATCCAGGCCCTTCAGTGGTGGCAGGATCAGAACAATCTGAGACAGGGGTTCCCTCACCCCAGTCTCATTCCTTGACCCTTACTACAGATGCATCCTCTTGGGGTGGGGGCTCACATGGACGACCTCTCCACCCAAGGGCTGTGGTCCCTCAGGAATCCCTGCTCACATCAGTTTGCTGGAGCTCAGAGCAGTTTTTCTAGCACTTGGGTTTTTCACATCTGTCCAGAACAAGGTAGTTCAGGTCAGAACAGACAATACCACTACAATGTGGTACATCAACAAGCAAGGGGGCACTTGGTCTACGGCCTTGTGCACCGAAGCGATGAAGTTGTGGTCTCTGGCTTACTCTCTGAACGCCTCCCTTACGGCAGTTCACCTCCCAGGCAAGGACAATGTCCTAGCGGATGCTCTCAGCAGGATTTCCCAGGGCCATCACGAATGGGCACTGGATCCCCTAGTACTGGAGGTAATATTTGCCAGATGGGGCACCCCGCAAATAGATCTCTTTGTAGCCCTAGACAGTCACCAACTTCCCCTTTTTTGCTGCAGGCCCCCAGTGTTAGGCTGTGTCCCTCTGGATGCCTTCCTTCTCAGTTGGGAAGGGAAGTTTCTCTATGCTTCCCCCCCCCTTCCCCCTTCTTTTCAAAGTGCTAGTCAGAATCAGATCTCAATCCTGCAAGATGATCCTGATTGCTCCAGATTGGGCCAGGCAGCCCTGGTACCCAATCCTCATGTCCTTAGCAGTCCACCTCCCTATGCCTTCCCAGGAATCACAACCTGTTATCCTGTGCCCAGGGGAGAGTTTGGTATCCGAACCTCAAATCTCTCAATCTCAAGGCTTGGCTCTTGAAGAGTTAGAGTTTGCTGACCTACACCTTTCTCAAGGTGTATTGGATATCTTGAAGGCCTCTAGGAAGCCTTCCACCAGGGCTACCTGTAATTCAAAATGGAAAAGATTTTCCATATGGTGTGCTGGTAAACATATTTCCCCAGAATTTGCTGGTGTGCCCACGATCCTGGATTATTTGGTGCATTTGAATTCCTTGGGGCTGAGACCAGCTACCCTAAAAGTGCACTTGGCAGCTGTCTGTCTTCTTGTCAGCAGGTAAGCCCTCTTCTTTATCAGCTCACCCTGTGTTCTCCAAGTTTTTTAAAGGGTTGCTTCACACCAACCCCCCTTTCAGGGATCCTGCCCCTGCTTGGGATCTTAATATTTGCATCGCTCAGCTTATGCAACCCCCTTTTGAGCCATTGTCTTCAGCAGAGCTGAAGTACTTGACTTGGAAAACTGTGTTTCTGGTAGCCATCACCTCTGCCAGGCGCATAAGTGAGCTACAAGCCTTGTCAGTGGAGCCTGATTTCATCTCCTTTCATGAGAGATAAGGTAGTCCTCAGGACTAACAGGAGTTTTGCGTAAAAGTGGTTTCAGACTTTCACCTTAATCAATCCATGTCTCTCCTTGTGTACTTCACTGACCATTCCTCCTCTGGTGAGAGGAGATTGCACAGTTTAAATGTCAAAAGAGCCCTTAGTTACTATATAGAATGTACCAAGGGTCACAGGTTGAATCCTCTGTTGTTCTCACCTATGGTGAGGTTGTAAGGAAACCTGCCTCTAAAGATCCATTGCCAGGTGGATTGTCTCTTGTATCCAATTCTGTTATGAAAAACTGGGTAAGGCTCCTCCCTCAGGCCTGAGGGCTCACTCTACTAGAGGTACAGCTGCATCTCTGGCTGCTGCCAGGGACATTCCTATCCTAGAGATATGTCAAGCAGCTACCTGGAAAACAGTTCACACTTTTACTAAGCATTATCCTTGGATATCCAGGCTGGGAGTGATGCTCGATTTAACACAGCAAGTCTTCCAGAGCCTATTCCCAAGTAGGTTCTGTCCTCCTTCATGGAGGTACTGCTGTGTAGTCTGCATATGTCATAATATAGCAAGACTTCATGTTGTTTGAAGAAAAAATTACCCATCTTAGTAATGTTGTTTCTTCTAATGGAGTCTTGCTATATTATGACTCCCCAACCTGCCCTCTCAGAACCTCTGTTTTTGGGATGTGAGTGGGCAGTGCAATAGTAGCACTTCTTGATGCCCACTTTATTTCACCCTTCTAGGGTGCTTAGGTGTAATGCTTAAGTTTTCTTCTTGAATCCCCGACTTGAGTCTTTGTTTGGGATCAAGATCAAAAGGTGTTTTGTAGTTAGTAGCCAGCGGCTGAGTGTAGGTTCACGGCTTCCACACAGAACCTTAGTGAGTTTTGCTCGTAAAGATCTGACAGTTTAAGTTTGAGCTTCAACAGACAGAGTGTTCAACCGAGCTCACGCTCAAGATTCCATGCCCTGCATGGAAGTTAACTCTTTCACCTCCGGAGCAGTTCTAACCTGGGGTTATACTGCATATGTCATAATATAGCAAGACTCCATTAGAAGAAACAACATTACTAAGGTGAGTAATTTTTTCTTAAAGCGTATTGTCCAAACATAGATTTAATGTCATTATTCAGGTTGGAGGGTGTGGGAGCTTCCCGGAGACGATGCAGTTCCCGAGGCAGACCCTGACAAGTGACCTTAGGATTCCCAGATACAGAGGGATAGAATTTGTATTGTTCGTGCAGTCTGGAATCTGGTCTACCTCAAGTCCACGACAAGCACTGTAGAGAAACAGCTTGACTATCTCCTCGTCTTCTCACCCCCCACCACACACCCATTACCTCCGTTTCAGTCGGGTGTTCTTAAAGATGTAGAAAAAATCAGCTACTTGCATTGATCAGGTACTTTAAATTGATGTTTCCCTGCGAAATTCAGCCAGATGGTGTACAGGGCCTTCATCGCTGGAGTTGTTTTCCTGTATCTCTTTAGTGTTAAGTGCCTTCTGGGTATTCTGCCATTGTGGTGGTTGCAGGGAGGCAGCGTGTGCATTATCAGGGAAAACGATTCCCTTAGCCGACATGTCCCCCGCTTCTGCTGCCGAAGAAAACTCATGTTTTCCCTCCGACAAGAAAACCACCAGTTTTGCTGGGTATGGTGTGCTGAACCTTATTCCTTGTGCTTTCAGCGTGGGAAGTAACGGCAGGTAGGCTCTGTATAGCTTCATGGTGTGGGGAGCATAGTCATGATCAATGTAGAATCTAATCTGGACCCAATAAATCTTTTGTTTACGCCAGACAGTTAGTAGTAGTTGCTCCTTCACTGCATAGCTAGCAAAGTGGACGATTATTGAGCGTTGGCTGGCATTTGGTGAGGTAGGTTTGGGGGCAAGAGCCCTATGTGTATTCGCTCTAGGTATAGAGGCATGGTATCTGGTAGATCGAGAGATTTTTGCAGTAGATTTGTGGTGAATTCCTTGATTTTCCCACCTTCGGCCCCCTCCGGTATACAGTAGAGGCGTATATTCTTGCGCCGTGCTCGATTCTCTGCATCTTCTCGATGGGCTTCTAACATTTCCTATTGGTCTTGCAGTTGTTTTACTAGGCTCTCCTCATCGTCCACCCTATTTTCAATGGCTGTAATTTGGCGCTCATTATCATTGGTTCTTTGCTCTAAGGTGGTAATATCTTTTCTCATTTTGCCATAGAGGTTTTTTATATCAGCTTGGAATGCACACAGCTCATGGTAGATTGTATCTAGTTTGATTTTTTTTTTATTTGTTTTACCTTTAGGCGTGCGGGACGTAGTTGTTTTAGCTGGAGTCTGGGCTTGTTTTGCTGGCGCAGTGTCAGACTCGGAGGCCTCCAACTCGGATCTTTCAGCATCCAACATATAATCTTCCATTTTTCAGTTTTTTAGTGGTTCAGATCCTTTAATCCCCTTCTTATTCATCTTTTAGATGTTTTATTTCTGTATATCTAGCAGCAGTAGAGGAGGATTAGCTAAGGAGGTTGAGCCAGTAAACTCCCTAAGCAGCCATTCAACTCGGGGGTGGAACCGGAAGTCCTCAGGGCTAACATACCTTTGGCTTCACACACCCCAGATAAAGACTCCAGGAAGGTGGATGCCATGGCCAGAAAACAATATTTGGCATCCTCTGTGGGACTCAGGCAGGCAAACTATATGGCCTATGCAGCTAGGTACCAGAAGCCCAGGTGGGATACTGTTCTGGAACTGGCCAAGCAGGCTTCCCCCCCCAGCTGGCCAAAGAGCTGGAGGAGGTGGCTGCTGATGGGATTGAGGTGTCCAAGGTGCAATTCCATGCTGCTGATGACTCAAATGATGTGGCATCATGAGTCATGGCTGCATCTGTGTGTCTCAGGAGATTTGCTTGGCTCAAATGTACTAGCCTTTTGCAGGACACCCAGGCTAAGGCCACGGATTTCCCTGCAGTAGGTAACTCTCTGTTTGGGGAGCAGACAGAGGCTTACATGAAGACAATGGATGAATGCAGGACTACTTCCAGGAGTGCTCAGGCCAAGGAAAGGCAAGTCATTCCTCAGAGGCAGCAGTCTAGGGGCAGGCCTTTCTACCAAGCCTAGGCCTCCTCTCCCTTCCCACAAGGGGGTTCTTCTGAGGGAGAAGCAGGAGGGGGATGAGCAGGGCTGCATCCCCTTCCCAGTCCAAGGCTCCTGCCAAGCAGACACCCTGATGTGTCAGCCCCGGGTCGACTTCCCAATTCCAGTAGGAGGCAGGCTAGCTTACTACCTGGCCTGGAAGTCTGTGACCTCAGACAAGTGGGTCCTGGAGGTAGTAAGCCAGGGACTGGCCCTCCGTTTCAAAAAATTTCCCAAAATGAGGGTCATGTCTTTTACACCTGCAAACATCTCCAAAACCATTGCTTTAGAAGCAGAGGTTTCCTCTCTGCTGGCTCTCAGAGCCATGGAGAGAGTTCCTAGTCCACACGGGGCAAAGGTCTGTACTCCAGATACTTCCTTACCCCCAGACAAGACAGGGGGAGTGGTGACCCATCCTAAACTTAAGGTATTTGAACAAACACATTTTAAAACCAAAGTTCAAAATGGTGACTCTGGCCTCTGGGAGTAATTGTTCCCTCTCTAAGGACAGGAGACTGGTTAGCATTCCTGAACCACAAGGATGCCTACTTCCATATTACCATCAGGTGCTCCCACAGAAAGTACCTCAGGTTCGAGTTGTCTTCAGGCCATTATCAATTCAGAGCGATGCCTTTCGGTCTAACATCGGCTCCAAGGGTGTTTACAAAGTGCCTTGCAGTAGCAGTAGTGGCCTTCCTCAGAAGGCAGGGCATTTCTCTATTTCCATACCTGAACAACTGGCTCATTGTAGGGCAGTCTTCCGACCAGGTCAGGTCAGCTCTACAAGTCACTCAGGATCTGCTCAGTTCCCTGGGGTTCCTTCTCAACCTGCCAAAGTCAGTTCTTGAACCAGTTCAGCTTCTTACTTTCATAAGGATAGAGTTGGATACTGTTCAAGCAAAGGCATTCCTTCCACTTGCAAGAGTTCAGGACCTTACAGATCTCACTTCTTCTTTTCATCCTCTGGTTTCTCATCCAGCAAGACATTTTCTTCAGCTGTTAGGCCACATGGCAGCTTCTACTGCAGTGGTGGAAGGGGCCAAGTTCCAGATGAAGGACATTCAGTTCCATCTAAGGTCCTTTTGGTCTCAGAAGAAAGACTTGATTCCAGTGACTCGGACTGTGGTCCAAGCTCTCCAGTGGTGGCTGGACCAAGACAGTCTCAGGCAAGATGTCCCATTTCTCAAGCAAACTTCCCCCGGTGGTCCTCACCACAGATGCTTCTGTGTTGGGCTGGGTAGCTCACCTGGGAGCCTTCACAGCACAGGGTGTTTGGTCCCCAGAGAGTCTATTTTCCATATCAAGCTTCTGGAACTCAGGGCAGTATTCTTGGCCCTTCAGGTTTTCTCAGACTCAGTGAGGAACAAGGTGGTTCAGGTCATGACAGACAGCACCACCACCATGTGGTACATCAACAAGCATGGGAGCACTCGGTTTACGGCCTTGTGCACGGAGGCCATGAAAGTATGGTCTTTGGTCTACTCCCTGCAAACTTCCCTAATGGCAGTTCACCTCCCAGGGACGGGCAGTGTGCTAGCAGATGCTCTCGGCAGAATCTCCCAGGGCCATCACGAATGGACCTTGGACCCTCTCATCCTGAAAGTAATCTTCACCAGGTGGGGCACTCCAGAGATGGATCTCTTTGCAGCCCCAGACAATCATTAACTTCCCCAGTTCTGCTGCAGACCTCCAGTCCTGGGGACTTTTCCCCTGGATGCTCTGATATTGGACTGGGAAGGCAAGTTCCTTTATGCCTTTCCCCTGTTATTTGGGGTTCTAATCAAGATCAGGTCACAACCCTGCACAGTGATTCTAATTGCTCCAGACTGGGCCAGGCAACCTTGGTATCCTCTGTTGTTTCCCTTAGCAGTCTCACTTCCCCTGTCTGTTCCCAAGAGACACAATCTCTTAACCTCCTCTCGGTGGAGGATCTGGTACCCCAATCTCCAGTCTCTCAACCTCAAGGCATGGCTTTTCAAGAGTTAGAGTACGCAGGCCTGCACCGCTCTCAGTGAGTTTGACATCCTCAAGAGTTCTCGGAAATCTTCTACCAGGAAAACCTAGAACTCCAAATGGAAAAGATTCAGCATTTGGTGTTCACCAAGGGATATCCTGCCAGATACTGCAGGTATTGCCACAGTCTTGGATTATCTGGTTCACCTTAATGGCTTAGGTCTTAGGCCAGCCACTTTAAAAGTTCATCTAGCAGCTGTTTCTGCGTTCTTGTCTGCAGGAAAGGGCTCTTTTCTGGCATCCCACCCTGTCTTTGGAAAGTTCTGTAAAGATCTGATCCATATCAACCCTCCTTTGAGAGCCTGCCTCAGCCTGGGATCTCAGTATCTGCATTGCTCAGCTTATGCAGCCACCCTTTGAACCTTTGGTTTCAGCTGAGCTAAAGTACTTGACCTGGTAAACTCTGTTTCTGGTAGCTGTCACTTCTGCCAGATGAATTAGTGAATTACAGGCCCTGTCAGTTGAACCTGATTTTATCTCGTTCCATAGAGATGAGGTGGTCCTCAGAACCAATAGGAGGTTCTTACCCAAAGTGGTCTCAGACTTCCATCTGAACCAGTCCATGTCCCTTCCTGTGTTTTGCACTGATCATTCCTCTCTAGGAGAAAGAAGGTTACACAGTTTGGATGTTAAAAGGGCACTTAGCTATTACATAGAGCATACTAAGGCACATAGGAATGACTGTCTTCAGTTGTTTCTCACTTACGGGAAAGTGGGAAAGGGTTGGCCAGCTACTAAAAGAATTATTGCCAGGTGGATTGTAGCCTGTATACAGTTGTGTTATACCAAGCTAGGTAAAACACCTCCCTCAGGCCTGAGGGCCCACTCGACTAGGGGTACAGCAGCTTCTCTGGCTGCTGCTAGAGATGTACCTTTACTAAAGATATGCAAAGCAGCCACCTGGAAAACAGTCCATACATTCACCAAGCATTAGTCTCTGGATATCCAGGCTAGGAGTGATGCTAGGTTTGGTACAGCAGTACTGCAGAGCCTATTCCCAAAATAGGTTTGGTACCCTCCTCCATGGAGGTACTGCTTGCTAGTCTGCATATGTCAGAATACAGCAAGACTTCATGTTGTCTGAAGAAAAAATTACTCACCTTAGTAATTGTGTTTCTTCTAATGGAGTCTTGCTGTATTCTGATTTCCCCCCGCCTCCCCTCTTAGAACCTATTTTTTGTTATGCGGACTGGCAGGTGCAATGTTGCACCTCGGGTATACCTTGCAGCCCTCCTTAGGGTGGGGTGGTTGTTCTAGGTTTAATTATATACTACTATATATTGTTCACTACCTGTGTTTTTTTTTTTTTATCTTTAGTTCTTGACTTGAGTCTTTTGGGACCCAAATTTGTTACCTGTTAGTTTATTGTTTACAATTTCCACACTAGAAGTGTAGTTAGTTGCTCGTAAGAATCTGACTGTTACACTCTGAAGCACCACAGACAGAGGTTTGAAATCCGAGCTCGAGCTCAACCTTCTATGCTCCTGCATAGAGTTAACTCATTCATCTCAGAGACAGTTCATGTGCTGGGGCTGAGTATGTCAGAATACAGCAGGACTCCATTAGAAGAAACACAGTTACTAAAGTGAGTAATTTTTTCTTTTTGCCCATGTGAGAAATTCTTTCGAGATATAAATTCTCATGGAACATGGGTTGAGTGGTCTGACCTCGACTTCGTTTTTAACAGAAGGCATAAATTGTTGCATCCTTTTTATATGGAAATATGCTTGCTGATAATCCAGTGAGAGGGTAAAGGGCTTGGGATACAACAGTTATTCTCACATACCCTGCAGCTGTTGAGTGCAAACGATCATTGTGTACAGAATCTTGTCACGTACAACTACTTTGGATGGAGTGCCCCGCACAGTAGTGTGCAGTACTGACTGCTGAATCGCATTTCCTGTCCCAGTTCAGTTGTACTTATTAAAACCCACTGGACAGGGAAATCTCCAAAAATATGCAGTGTTTACAAATATTTGGGCAGCAAGAGAAGAGGCAAAGTTTGAACTAAGTTAGTGTTATGAGTCTGTTTTAGTAAACTGTTATGACTGGGCTGTCACATTATGCTCATTCATTTAAAAACAAAATATCTAGAAGGTTTGTAATCTGGCTTACTGAGTGTGTTTCTTTGTTGCCAGTTTTGAGATTCTGTCCGATTTTTCATCCTGAGTTGTGTACCGGCGTGCATCAGTGGGACCTAATGGGAAATGACTAGGTGAGGGGAAAGTTTGAACTCTTCCAGGCTGCTTTACCATTGTCAGATAGGATTTGTCAAACTTGGAAAGTCCAAGCAATCATTTTATGTTCCTTTTTTGTGGCAGTTTAATGAAATCTCATTCGATGTGTAGTGTAGCAATTTCCTCTTTTTTTTTTTTTTTTTTTTATAATTTTAGAATGGCAGTATTTGAAGAGGCTTCAGTGACTTAACTCCAGACTATTGTGCACAACAGTCTGGAATCAGTCTCTGGAGCGCAGGAGAGGCCTCTTTAAATGCTGCTGTTCTCTCTAAAAAGAAAAGTGAGGCGATTACTATACCACATAATACTAACTGCTTGAATATTCCTTACCATTCCCAGTTTGAGAAATAGGTCCTGTCAGTTTTAAAGCAGCCAGGGATAGTTCAAACTTGATGCTCCTATCTGATCGGGTCGATGGCACTAGCACTGCACCAAAAAGTAGCTGAAGCAAGCAGTTTAACCTGTTCGTAGTGTTGCACTGTTTCTTGTGCCCATAGCAGTCAAAGAAGTCTCTCTCTGCCTGGTCTGCCCCAAGAGTGTGTTTTGAGATGACTCACTGGTTTTCGCACTCATATCAGCTGAAGCAGTCTCTCTCTCTGCCCCAGGAGTGTGTTTTCTAAGCTGACCACATCTGGCCCGAAAATCTGTCTCCATTTGACCCTAAATAACTTGGCAAAATGACCCTAATGCTAGCACAAGAACTGAACATCTAACTGGACATTTAAGTATAACGGACATTTAAGTTTAAATTTAAAACAAGCTCTCATGGCATTTCCTCTCTGATAGGCTATTTCTCGCTGAAATTGGAAATAAGTGTTCCCTGCACGAGTCTCTCACGCTCTGCACTAAAACATTCAGCCGCACAAAAAATGCAGTAAACGCATAGGAATTAAATGCAGGGGTCTTTATTGTGAGATGAGAATCCCAGACATGCTGGCAGAACCCCCTTGTACCTATACCTCTTGTAGTTTAATTATCCAGTACTGCAGCTGCTATTAAGTACCTGGTATATTTGTGTACTGCTACAGCTGACATGATTAATGTGGTTCCCCACACCACTTCATTACTGCTGTTCAAGTATCTCTATGGCAGTGGTCACTGCCTGTACTTCGGAAGATGAACAAAATGAATAAAAAAATAGTATAATACCCAAATATGAACTTGCTGGTAAAGTCACATATGACTACTTTATGATGCAGGAGAGTGAGGCAAACTGTATTATCCTGATTTGGCACACTAGCTCTTTAATATACAAAGGCAATGATATTTAATGTTTTAAAAATGTATTATTGCATTGCACTTTTTGTCAGACAGAAGTTTATTAGTTTTAACATATGAACAGATACACAGTACACACTGTAATAGCACACATGAGAAGACCTCCTTTTACATAAGCAGAGTAAGCGTATCATACATAACAGAACAAAGGATGAACAAATCAAAATCATTCATTTCTGTTACCAGGCAAGATAACTTGGCGCATATATATATGGTATGTATATATAGAGATATATGTGTGTGTGTGTGTGTGTGTGTGTGTGTGTGTTATATATATATAGGGATACATAGTGGGCATAGTGTGATATGGCCGTATTGTCACCTGCAGAGTGGATATCCAAGCTCACAATGCAGGAGTGACAATATTTGCTTGTAACACATGATCTGCCATCATTGTCATTCGATACTCTACAATAGAGCCAGGAGTTTCAGTTTGGTTATGCTGTCTTGTGTTCTGTTCCTGTTAATGTGTTTGCTCATTCTGTGTGTGAGCTTTTCTGAATGGGCTGGCAGTGTTATAAACTCTGAGAGACACATGAGTGTGTTTTGCAGTGCTAAATGAGTTAGTTTTAGATAGGAATGAGAAACATACTTTTGTGAAGCTGTATTGTTTAGCAGTCTGGCTGCAGTGAAGTTAAAAGCATCACAGTAATTGTAATGAACTGAGAAGCAGAGTGTCAGAACAGCTGATACTGTTTTCAGTGGTAATTAAGTTAGCTGCAGGCAGAGTGCAGAGTGTTCTGTGAAATGTGCTCTTTAGGATTCTGGCTGCAGTGAAGTTGAAGTGTCACAGTGATTGTAATGGGTGAGAATCAGAGTTTGAGGAACTAGTGAGTGTGTTTCAGTGGTAGTTGAGTTAGCTGCAGGCAGTAGTTTAGACTGTTCTGTGAAGTTGTGCTGTTTGGAATTCTGGCTGCATCAAGTTGAGAGCATCACAGTAATGAGCTGGAAGTTGGGGGATAGGTGTGTTTGTAATGCTCACTGGAGTTAGCTGTAGGCACGTGGAGACCTCTCAGGTAGTTCTGCATTTGTGTCTATGGTAACAGCACAGGTGTTTCTTTCATCCTGAGGAAAGCTGCCTAGGGTGATGATATCAGTGACCTTTTGTGACCTGTGTGTGTAAATGTCTCATATCATCACAGTAGAGGAGAGGGTAAAAATATCACACTGCAGTGGATGATACGCTGTTTTACCTCACTCATTTACCACTAATCCCTATTGTATATATACACACGTGTGTGTGTATGTGTGTGTGTGTGTGTGTATATATATATGAGAGAGAGAGAGATATATGTACGTGCCTATTTTAAGGCATGACCTGGGAGAATTAAGACGAACAGCAGAAAAAATATACAGCAAAACAGTATACAATAAAATGAGAGCAACGACATCAGTGAGGTTAAATTATTAGACATCATGAATAAGCAGTACTACAAACATAAAACAGTAGTCTGTGCAGTTGAAAATTGTGCTTGCCAAAAAAGGAAAACACAGTACAGGACAGAAGGGGAAAAAAAATCAGTGATACAGCAGTACAGAGTGCAATAACATGTAGTATGAAAGATAATACACAAAATGGAGCTGAAAGTACAGTAGTGCTAGACTAACCAGTTGTAAGGTTACTAACAGGAGCAAGGGCTGGGAAGACGCACAATGCCTCCCCCCACACTACAGTAGAATTCCATTTATCTGGAAATCCCTATCTACCGGGAGTCATGACATATTCCCCAATGTACCCTGATGGGGTGCTAATTTTGCTGTTTCAGCTCAGCAGGTGTTAAGTACAGGCGCTTATTACAGTAATCACACAGTAATTAACGTGATTACAGTAACTGATGGCACCTGATTGCTGCTCTCGTGCAAAATCCATGTCATGGGAAACATTATGGGAAGCATAGCACCGGAACGGGTGTTCAGTTTGGTTTGCAAAAAAAAAAAAAAGTGACAGCTCTGCATTTATCCTCATTAAAGTATCAGCAGTTTACGGGCAGCATAAAACCGGAGAAGGGAGAGAATTATGGATCTGTAATACTGCACAATGAAATGGCTCCGCTACCTTGGGAGCAGTCTTTGCCCCAAAAAAAAAAAAAACACCTGAGCTGGTAATGGTTTGTGTGGATGCCTCTAGGGATTCGGAGATGGCCACCCTCAGGCCCATCAAACCTTTGCCTGGGTCTGATGTGGGTGGAACAGCTGGTAACTCGGACGTTGGTTCTGCCGACCTCTGCACAGTCTCGGCACTCCCATGGGACCCAGACTCTAGGTCCGGCGTGGGGTCTCAGGACTAGCGCCAGCTGCCGCTATGGCTGCATCTCCTCTGAGAGGAATCCCTTCCCCCCCGGACACTTCTTCACTCCCATTGGGCCCTTCTGAGTCTCCCACCCACTTGGAGCTGGAGGAGACGCCACCAGTTGACCTGATGGAATGGCCAACACCAGCAAGCCCTACGTTGGATCCTCCAGGGGGCCCCTGGACTTCCAACCCACCAACCAATCTGGGACTCCAGCTTTGCCCCGACTCCAGAGGTGCCTGTTGCCCCTGTAAGGCCAACACCGGTCCCTCCTGTGGGTTCAACGCCAAATAACCCTCAGTCAAGCCTTTCGGGCCCTCAGCTGGGTCCTTCTGCTCCACTGTCGGGGCCACCACCGGGTTACCCGATGCCTGGGTACCCAATGCCTGATTACCTGATGCCGGGATATCCAATGCTGGGTTATCTGCCAGTCTGTACACCGCTAGTACATCAGCCTCGTCCACCACCTCCTCCACGGCCTCAGGTGGATTACGAGGCCCTCTTTGACTCCTGGTGGCACAGGGCAAAAAACCGTCTGGTCTCAGAACTGAACTGACGTCAGCCGGTTGTGACTCATGTGCTGGTCCGGCCTATTCTTATGCAACAGTCTTTATCGCCCGTGGATTCTCGCCCCTCAGTGGGTGCCACCACAGAGCAGTTTCAGGATCGTGGGCGGGAGGACTCTCAGAGGGAGGTCCCTCATCAAAGGTCTGTCTCCTGACAGGAGCCCTTCATCTGACGTGGAGTAAGACTCCTCCTCCTCCTGCTTCTGGCTTGGAGTCTTCTATGCCAGAAGAGCCGAAACCCAAGGAGATCCCTCTTTCATGGACATCCTCCAGAAAATCCAGGAGGCCAACGATTGTAAGACTGAGGAGCAGGATCCCCAGCGTTGGAGGTTGGCAGAGCATCTCGACCTTCCAGAGCTCACTCCTCTTTTCATCCCCCCCCCCTGGACAGGGTCCCACAGTGACCTTACCACCACTATTTGGCAACAGCCATCATTTGTTGCGGCCTTCGCCAAGAAGGCAGACAGATTGTATCGTGCCTCAGAGGGGAAAGACCACCTAGGAAACCATCCAAAGGCTGATTTGGTGGTCATCAATGCAGCTCACAACTGCTCCAAGTAGCCAAACCACATGAGTACCTCCCCTCCGGATAAGGAGTCGAGGCAACTGAACCAGCTTGGCTGTAAGGTCTACTCATCCTCCATTGCCCATATTGTCTGTTACCAGAAGTCCATCTTGGGCCAGCTAGAGGCTCAGTTCCAGCCCTTGCCAGACTCTGAGGCCAAGACTAAAATTGAACAAACTGTCCAGACCACAGAGATCACCTGTCGTCACACCCTGCATGCGACTTGTGACACTGTCGATGCCTCCGCAAGAAGCACAGCAATGGTGGTTTGCCTACGCAGACACTCTTGGTTGCAGGTGTTCGATTCACCGATTCGCCCAGGATGTCCAGACGTCCATCCTAGATGCTCCCTTCAGGGGCTCTGTGCTCTTTGGAGGGGATGTCCAGGACATTGTGACAGACCTGCAGGTGCGAAGGAAGGCCCTTCGATTGGTGCACTCTCTCCATCATACCATTCCGAAGCCTAAGCAGTCCTTTCACCGCCAGCAAAGGCACCAACAGAGGCAGCAGCCCACCAAGTGTCAGGGCAAACATTGGTCTCCACCCTCACCCCCACCGCCAGGTCTCAAAGAGCTTCAAGGGCGGCACTCCCTCCACCTCGTGACTCGTAGCTTGCCCCCCAGACTGTTCTGGAGGAGCCTGTAGGGGGCAGATTTCGCCAGTCACCTGTCCAGGTAGGAGGCGATCATGACAGACTCTTGGGTGCTTCAGTTCATAGCTTAAGGTCGTATGCTGGAATTCTTAGACCTCCAGAAAATCCTCGCGGTTACTCTCATTACCCGCAGGATCACATTCCACTCATCAGAGAGGAAATTAACAACTCTACTGTAGAAATCCGCCATAGAGCGAGTTCCTCTGAGGCAAGAAGGAAGGGGGTATTCCTCCCACTTCTTCCTGGTCCCCCAAAATACGGGAGGCCTCTGTCCATACTGGACCGCGGCACGCTGAACCTGTACGTGGAGTACAAAAGGTTTCGTACGTTGACCCTCCCAGGTCTGTTGCCACTACTCCATCAGGAACACTGGCTCTGTGCACTGGACATGCAGGATGCTTACCTGCATATCCCAGTTTTCCCTGCCCACCGCCGCTTCCTCAGCTTTTCCTTCCAGGAGGATCACTTCCAATTCATGGCCTTCCCCTTTGGCCTGTCCTCAGCTCCCAGGGTTTTTACCAAGTGCCTAGCGGTAGTGGCAGCGGCTTTGCAGCGCCAGGGTCACTATGTGTTTCCCTACCTTGATGAGTGGCTTCTGTCAGCCTCGTCGAGGCACAGCCTAGAGGCCTCTCTAGTGGCTACCCTGGACCTGTTTTACAGGATAGGGGTCATGGTGAACTACCTCAAGTCTCGTTTTACTCCTTCCCAATGCCTCTAATTTATTGAAGCAGTTCTGAATACTTCACAGGGTCAGGCCTTCTTTCCTTTAGACAGGGTGGAAATGCTGCAGAGACAAGCTCGACTTGTGGCCTCCAGCTGCTGGACTACAGCCAGAACAATCCTCTGCCTCCTAGACCTTATGGCGGCGGCTGTTCCCACAGTCTCCCTGGCTTGGCTTCACATAAGAGTTGCACAGTGAACCCTCAGAGTTCAGTGGAACCAGAGGTTGGACAATCTAGGCCATAAGGTTCTTGTGTCCAACCCGATGAGGAAGGCTCTCCTTTGGTGGCAAGATTTGGGCAATCTCTGCCGAGGGGTCCTTTTTCAGCCTCCCCCTGCCAGTTTAGTCCCCGACCATGGATGCTTCAGGTCAGAGCTGGGAGCACATCTGGAAGATCGCAGAACCCAAGGATCCTGGTCTCAGCGGGAACTCTCACTGCACATCAACATGCTAGAGATGCATGCGGTGCTGTATGCTCTCCAGGCTTTCCAGCCCCTCCTTCTCCCAGGACCACTCCTGGTCCAGTCGGACAACACGTGTGTGTTGTCTAGTATCTGAACAAACAGGGAAGCACTCGATTGTACCCCTTGTTCAGGAAAGCGATGCGAGTGTGGTATTGGGAGTCCGGCACCAGCTCCAACTGTCGGCGGTGCAAATCCCGGGCGTTCAAAACATAGTGGACAGTCTCAGCTGCACTCAGGCAAAGGCTCACGAGTGGAAACTGCGACAGTCAGTGGTCGAAAGCATATTCAACCTCTAGGGTTGCCCAGTTCTCGATCTGTTCGTCTCCACATACAACACGAAACTACCCAAGATTTGCTCGCTCGTTTCCAGACCTGGTGTCTTTTAGCAGGATGGTGAGGTCACTGTATGTCTTCCCTCCCTTTCCGCTCTTGCAGAGGCTACTCCTCAAACTGCAGGCGGAGGAAGCTCAGATGGTTCTCGTTGCTCCTTATTGGCCTCGCCAAATATGGTTTCCTTTGCTTCAGCAGTTAGCGGTGGAGCCTCCAGTTCCTCTTGCCCTCTGCCAAGACCTTCTGATTCAGGATCAGGGCAGACTGGTCCATCCAGACCTCAAGTCCTTTCACTTACACGCGTGGCACTTTCAGACATAGCAGTATCCCACTTCATAGTCTCCTCCAGAGTCACTGAAGTCCTTGTAGAGACAAGAAAGCCATCTACAAGAGCCACCTATGCGATGAAATGGAAGATTCTTTATCTTGGCAACCTCCAATGATTGGGACCTTTTTCCGTGCCCTGTTTCTCAAGTTTTGGAGTATCTGCTGCATCTCTCTAGCCTGGGACTTAGTTATTCCTCGCTGAAGGTCCACTTGTCTGTCATATCCGCCTACCACATTCTGGTGGAAGGCAAAACTTTAGCTCAGTTGGCGGTCTCCCATACCTTTCTGAAGGAATACTCCACATGAAACCCCCCCAGTGAGGACCCCCCCCACCGTGGGACCTGAACTTTATCCTTGAGAAACTCCCTGTGCCTTCCTTTGAACCGGCCGTGAGTTGCGACCTGCGCTATCTGACTTGGAAAGTGCTGTCTTCAGTTGCTATTACTTCAGCTCGAAGGATTTCCGAGCTTCAGGCCCTCGTGTGCAAGGAGCCTTATTTGATTTTCCTTAGTGACTGGGTGGCTCTGTGTACGAATCTTAAGTTTCTACCAAAAGTGTTTTCTGAGTTTACGTTGAACCAGTGTATTGTCCTGAGCAATCTTAACCGAGGGGAGGCCATTCTGCACACACGGGATATACATAGAATTTTGCGTTGCTACACAAATTTAATGAAGTTAGTCCACAAATTGAGTCAGCTTTTCGTTTCCTTTGTGCCCAAAAAAGAGGGTGCTGCAGTTTCAAAACAATGTTTATCCAACTGGTTGACAAACTGCACTTTGTTCTGTTATCAGAAGTATAACAAACCCCTTCCGAGGGAAGTTAAAGGGCACTGAACCAGAGGCGTGGCTGCAGCCACTTGGAGCTCTGTCCACACCTTCGCTAAGTATTACAGTCTGGACAGTGCCTCTAGACACAGGGAAGGCTTTGGACTAGCTGTCCTTCAGGGCCTTCTGTCTTAATTCCCTGCTTTTCTGCAGACCTTTATCCTGCCTCCTATGTTCAGTATTTGCCCAAATTACACTGCTTTGTACTCGGTCCTAAGTGTTATTGCCTACTGCGAGAGCCCTCTCGAAGTAAGACAGTACAGTTACACAAGAAAATTACCGTAACAGTAGATCTTAGAGAGAAGCTGTTGCAGTAGGCAAGCTTTTTCCCTCCCTCCTTCCCTCTACTGCTGCTGCTTTTTCAGTCTATTCTACTGGCTTCAGGAGCCCTCTTCTTCTCTTGGGTCTCCGGCGGGAGAACTGGAGGCTGGCGAGGGGACCGTCCGCTATATAACACTGGGCTGACGTCGGTCACGTGATGCTGGGTGGGCGGCCCCCGCCAGATACTGCTAGCTAAGTTTTCCATGTGGTCCTAGTGCCTGGCGGCTCACTTCGAAGTGTCATTGCCTATTGCAGTTGCCTCACTTGAAGATCTGCTGTTACGGTAAGTTCTTACATAACTGTACTTTTAGGTGTTTGGCATTGATAGTGCAGAGGTGATAATGAACTTATTAATAAAGTAGTGAAAAACCCGGTCCTAAATGAAAGTTCGAACCTGCAGTCATTAAGAGACATGTAATGTAACGCTCTGTAGTCAGTGTTGGAACCCATAGCCCAAGGTCAACAGGACACTTGTGATCAGAGTAGCTTTTTTTGTGTGTGTGGGGGGGGGGGAGCTACAGATATTGTCGGCAGTCATACTTGAAATGTAAAATTGGGGATAAACTTAAATTACACACATTCTGCAGCTTATAATACTCAATTATATTTTTAAACTATAGACTATATTGTCTGACTGTTGTAACAGTCAACTCTTGATACGGTACCCACTCTTCTAAAATGCCTGATCTATGTCAAATCATTGTTTGTTTCCATGCAGCCCGATCCTTGGGCTGGCAGTGCAGATCAGGTGTGGAACAGCTATAGCGTTCCACAAGGGTACCTCCTTTCAACTTTCCCAGCCAGGTAGGACTGTTGAGTTCATTAGTCCAAAACCTGGTTCTGAATGAAAGTTTGAACCCGCAATCGTTAGGAGGTATGTAGTTTTGTAATGCTCTGTAGTCAGAAGTTGGAACTGCTCAACAGGACACTAGTGGTCAGAATAGTTCTCTTTTTTGGGTGGGGGTGGGGTGGTACAGATATTGTCAGAGCATACTTGAAAGTGAGCCCCAGTATCTGCAATTTACACCCCAGCATCTGCAGTATAAGCTGTAGTCTACCATCATTTACAGTACTTAAGTTGGGGTAAAAGATAAAGCAGTGTTAAACACAAAGAGTCACCTCTTTGCGTCAGTCGCACAGTCCTCTTTGAAAACAGAATCCCAATTATTTCAGCAGGAGTTCAGCAGTGAGTGAAGGCATGGGAGGGTCCCCGACCTGTGGCTCCAGTGTTGTCCAGTCCCTTGTTGGTGTCTGAATTAAGGCAGCATGGTAGTTGAGTAATGTGGAAGAGCGCCGGTTTTGCCCAAGTGGCTTCAGCATTGTCCAGTCCCATGTTGGTGTCTGAATTAAGGCAGTACGGTAGTAGGTGGAAAAGTGCCAGTTTTGCCCAATTTGGCAGTCTCAAATTTGCTGTGAACTGCAGTACCGTGCAGGCAACAGCGATTCAATGAGCAGCATGTCCCGCCAAGGAGTGGAGTTGAAAGTGTGCTGCCATGAGCGCAGACATCAGCTAGTGACGCAGCACAAAAGAGGACGTTGAGTGCAACTTCATGGTGTGGATGGTGGAATAGTGCCAGAAGGGCCAGATTCAGCAGTGTTAAGCTTATGTTTTGCAGGCATGGGGCGAGTTTTAAAACAAAAGCACCCAGCAAAACCAGGCAGTCTGCCGCAGGGAGAGGATTAAAAGTCAAAGCCCAGAGGAAACTGGCAATACCAGAAGGAGAGGGGAGGACAGAAAAGGGGACTGTCATAAAGCCAATCAGCTGTTTGCTGACTGGCATTATGCAAATGAAACGAAGTGCTGTCTCACTGGAATGCTTCATTCGTAACTACACAAAGTTTCTGCCCATAAACGGTGAACCACTGTCATACTTAGCTTGTATGATCATTGGTCTGTCAAGGACAAGCCCAAAACAGCTGGACCTGCATTGGGCTAGTCAGTGACACACCTCTGAAATGCCATTCTCTGTAGCAAAACTTTCATGCTCAAGCAACGTTAAAAGCAGTCTCAGAGCCTACTGAGAAGGAATTTTGGCTCCAAGACCCACCATTGCTTCTCAACAGTCTGCTGTGAAGCAGTTTTGTTATGATTGATCTGCTTTTGTATTTTTTGTCATTGTTTGTATTCTCTCTCTTTGTACCTATGTATGTATATCTTGTAGTATTCAAAACTGGACGACTGTGAAAATGGGCATTTGTGCCCACAGGCCTTCCAGTATAAAATAAACATGAAATTAAATTTTGACTCCTGAGACTGCTTTTTCTAGCAGAGGCAGTGTGCTGGACAGAGTGCTGCCACTTCCCGGTATCTTTTTCTTTATTTAAATCTTGCCTGCCAATTCCATGCCCGAACAGTGTTGGCCTCTGCTTTTAACAAAACATTACTTGTATCCTTTAGCCCCACCCCTTCTGCGGCTCACAAACCTAGCTTTCATTCGCTAAAAAGCTGTTTGCGTAAACTGGCACCAGCGGGTTCCACCATTCAGCCTGAGATTTGCTGCAAAGATTGAAACAATGTGGGCTAGTACACAGAATACATTAATCAGCGGAGGCAGTGGGTACTGAGAAAGTGGAGAACCCAAGGTACATGGAAGGTATGGAATCAGCAAACTGGTACCATTCTTTAACCCTCACTCTCTCCCTTATAGACAAACTGGCATTTGAAAGTGGATGTTCTGTTGGGTGAGTGGGTGGCGAGTCCAAGTCCAGGATATGACTAAAGGGACGAGAATCGATAACAGTTTGAAATCCATCGGCCTGACCATATTGCACTAATGTGGTGGGCTGTGCGACAAGGGGCTCTTTCTTTTCCGTGCCATACCCTCCAAATATTTTGAATCGAGAATCCCTGTTACATGCAACAACGTTGTGTTTTAAAGTGTAGAGCATTTCAGCTGTCGCATATTCTTCAAAGTTGAGAGTGTAGAGTCGAGTCTGCCTGTGCCGATCAACATTGTTAATGTGTGTGATCTGGATATTTGCAAACTAAAGTGATCCCTACCTTGACATTTTGTATGATTCCAGGGATACTAAAACGGAGGTACCCTTTATAATGTGACAAAGTGGCATGGAGCCTGTGGGAACTGTTAAACCATAAGCATTATTAAATGTGAATTGCATTTTTAAAAATTGTGTACAGTGCAAGCGATGGCGATTGAATGAGCAGCACGTTCCTCCAAGGGGTGGAGTTGAAAGTGTTACCATGAGCACGGATGTCAGCTAGTGATGCAGCACAGGACATTGAGCGCCACGCCGTGGTGTGAATGGCGAAATAGTGTTGGAAGGGCCGGATTCTGTAGTGTTAGACTTATGTTTTGCAAGCACGGGTCGAGTTTTAAAACAAAAGCGCCCAGCAAAACCAGGCAGTCAGCCGCAGGGAGAGGATTAAAAGTTAAAGCTGAGAGGAAACTGGGCAATGTCAAACCGGGAAGTGGGGGGAACAGAGAAGGGAAATGTCTCATAAAGCCAATCGGCTGTTTGCTGGCCGGCGTTTTGCAAATGAAATGGATGAAGTGCTCTCTCATTGGCATGCGTGATTTGTTTCAACTACACAGTTTCTGCCCATAAACTGTGAACCACTGTCGTACTTAGCTTGCATAATCATTGGTCTGTCAAGGAAGGCCCAAAGCAGGTGGACCTACATTGGGCTAGTCAGTGACACACCTCTGAAATGCCGTTCTCTGTAGCAAAATGTTTCTTGCACAAGCAACGTAAAAAAGGAATATGCCTACCCATTTTACTAAGTACCCATCTCCACCCTGCAACAAACACTACATTAACTTTTCAAAATGTGTGTTTTCAGGAGAAACTGACATGCTTTAACGTTGACATAGCAGGCATCTGATCCTCGCACTCCAGTATTCACAGCAGCTCAGTCCACCCACGTACCCACATGCTCATCCACCCACAACATTATCCGATCACATAATTATTAAATAGATGTTGTTTCTTGGTAGTTAATAACATAAAACTGAAACAGTATTTCGGAGCGAGCGGCACGATCAACTACAGTGATTGTGAAGCCGCAGGCTCATACTGCAGCGCTGCTACTGGAACTGCACACCACGGCAGCTGCTGAGGGACACACCGCTTCCAGTGAGGTTGCCAGCTTGCAATTAAACAGCATGCTGCAGTCATTAATAAAAATGACATCAGGCCGACCTGCGAGCGCGAGTAAGCACTACCGCTCATGACGCCGGCGGCCCATGTTCAGGAAACGAGCTGGGGGTTGAGCATCTCAAGGATGCTCTTATGTGGGGAGGGAGGGCTCCGCTGTGGTACTGCCACTTGGGTGACCAGAGGTGGCAGTGCAGCTGGACACTGACAGTGGTGGTGGTAGTGGCGTCGTAGACATTGGCGCAGGGATGCACACATAGCGTACCCGCACTCGCATTGATGTCCATGCACACTTCGTCCCAGGGGATGAAATGGGAAGAAAACACAGCAACCCCAGCACCTCTGCAACAGAGATGGTCCTGGTACATCTGGGTCCCCCACCTTTTTTTTTTTTTTTTTAATTTAAAGAACTTTATTAATCTTGGCTGAGACAAGATACAGAACACATGAAGGATACATACATGTATGTCCATTATATACATGTCAATATCCAGGTCAAATGAGAAAAAAGGTATCCAGTAATTTTGCAAGGTTCTCAACCAAGTTAGTTCTAATACTATCTCCCCATTCCACCCCCTCAACCCCATCCCCGTCTCTGGAATTCAAGGTATGACCAGTATCATATAGATGACAATAACTACAACATAACAATGAAAATGCCAGTATATGGTGTAGTGTAGTTATGGTTAAGTCAGAGGGTATAAAATCATCTGTGATTGAACCTGGAGGGGAACCATGAATGTCAAGTGGCAGATATACAACCATCCTTCACCTGGGGTTCAATGATAAGGTGTAAAAAGGTGTAAAGGGGTTCCCAAACTTGTTTGTATTTTTTGTATGTGTGTGACATACTATCAGTGGTACACTCAGCTTGAAGTGCAAATAAAATTTCCTGATACCATTCCCTGTAGGTAGGGATAGCTTGGTCACAACTAGTGCCAAAAGAACAACCTTTTGGGTGTGGTGGGCTGTTATTAGAGCCGTATGTGGTTTCTGATTGCCAAGTAAGGTTTTAGTGAAGTTACCTAAAATACAAATCTCAGAGGTGAAGGCCTGATCAAGGCCCAAAAGGGATCTATACGATGGCTAATATCATCCCAAAAGGGTCTAACTTTATCACAGGTCCAAAGAATGTGAGATAAGGAGCCCCAGTCTCCCTGAAATCTAGTGCATATGTCCTGGGGCTGGGTCCCCCACCTAGCCAGCACGTGCCCCGCCTGACGCAGACATGACAGTACAGGGGTGAGTCCTCCACCCCCACTTGGGTTGTAGAGCCGCAGCCATATGGAAGAAGGAGGCAGTGGCTGGGAGGTAGGAGGGGCTTGGGAGGTGCCTGGCGGTCCTGAGGAATAGAGGGGCTGGAGAAGGGGGCATAAATAAAACATACCAAAAATAAAATCCATTAAAACAAGTGAAAGTAAAGAAAATAGACTTTCTGTCTGTATGTCTTGGTGAGGGAGGGGGGCGCAGGAAGAACATTGTGATACACTCACAGTCGCTTCCACTGAAACCATCTACTTGGTTGCTTCCTCCCAAAGACACTGAAAAAAATAGAACAAAAATTAAAAAAAGGCATATTGTGTGTGTGTGTGTGTGTGTGGTGGGAGATGGACATCACCTCCCTGAAATGCTAAAAGTAAGTATTAAAACATTCTGTAGCTCTGCATTAAAAGGAACTGTTTTCTTCAACCCTGAAAAAAAAAAAACAGATTAATAACATTTTACTTGTCAAATATGCACTAACTTGTTCAGAATCTATACTGAAAACTTTCTTCCCATTTTATAGACTGAATAAGACACCTTAAGGTGTGGTTTATGGCTGATGAGCACTTTCTGGTTTCTGCTGGCATTCGCACAAGGGCCTTCTGCCTCATTATGATACTGGGGCGTGCTCTTATCAGCCCATAAACCACATCTCATCATGTCTTATTCCTTACTTATGAAATGGGTAGGAAAAATATCTAGAACCTGATTAATAGAGGACCTTGTAACAAACCCCGTGACGATAAAACCAAGTAGCCCAGTCGCAACACAGATCACTGAGGGAGCTGTAATTTCTTCCCACAACACCAACCTCGGCCCGACCTCTGTTAAATGGTGGTGGGGGTGGAGCTTGGAGAGGGCATGTTGTGATTGGGTGGGCTGGACAAATACTTGGACTAGATGCTGACTTCGGTGAACTGGGCCAGCTAAGCAGTTTTGGACTTGATGCTGACTGGGTGAACTGGGGCATTAAACATTTTTGGTCTTGATGCTGACTTGAGGCAGAGTGGTTACGTGCATTTTGCTTGTTTGGGTATTGCTGGATGCTGACTGGGGGCGCAAAGTGCTTATGTACATCTTGCTTGTTTAGGGATGCTGATTACTGCTGGGGGGGACCTGAATGTACAAATTGATTGGGTATTGCTGATTACTGCTGGGAGAGGGGCAAGTGATTGTGTACTGACTGTAGGAACTATTACTGCTGGTAGAGGGCTAAATTGCTCACACCCAAAATGAGGATAGGTTTGGGAGTCGCAAGAGCAAGCATCTTCGGTAGGATAGTTGGATGTACCGGGTGCAGGGCGGCCATAATATTGGACTGGATGTGGCGGTTCGGAGGATGCCCAGTTTGTTTCCAGTTGGCAGGTCTTAGGGAGGAGGTCAGGGGATCAGGAGGCAGTTGGGGGAGGAGGGATGGAGAGGTGGTTAGGCGAGTCAGAACAGCATACCCAGGAGATAGGGGCAGGAGTGGTGGGCTAGGACCACATGGTCTGCTCGGGGACGACACACACGAATCAAACATACAAAAATCACTCCATAGGGAGGGGTGGCCCAGAAGGAACCGGGGGTAGGGGACAGGAGTAGACAATTCTGGGGCAGGCATCACACTTGCAAATCACTTCACCCTGCTGCATCCAGGCGATGAGGGTGGAAGGGCTGGAGGGAGCAGGTGGACAGAGAGGATTGATCAGAAAGCAGAGGGGGCAGTGGGTGGTAGTGAGCACTCAGGAGAGCTAGGGGGGGAGCAGGAAGGAGGAGGAGTAAGGGGCAGGGAGCAATAGGGTGAAGGGTTGGGAAGTGAAGAACCTAGAGGGGAGGAGGCAGAGAGGAAACAGTAAAGGAGGCTGGGTGGAGATCTGAGGACCAACTCAAATGGGGAAGTCAGGGGTAGAGCTGGGGCAACTTGTGGCACCCAGGCAGTGGGGGTGCAAGGAGTAAGCTGGGGGATGTAGATAGAAGAAAGAGTCTGGTCAGGAACACACAGACTTGTGGCTCACAGGCTGTGGGGGATGGGAGGAGCAAGCTGGGGATTGTTGACAGAGGAGGAGCCTAGAGGGACACAGACGGGCTAGTAACTTGAGGGTGAGGCTGACGTGATACTGCTGGGTGACTCCATGACCAGGGGTATCCAGTGGGAGGGTGGGGAGAAAAAGCAGCCCAGTTAAGGCTAAATGTATCCCAGGCCTATCTGTACACAAGGCCAAATTCCAGCTATACTCGATGGCAAGGAATCGCGGGGATCCCCAGACTTTATAGTACACCTGGGTACAAATGATTTAGAAGGGAACAGTGAACTGGAGATACAGGCGAGATTCAGGGAGCTGGCCAGGGTTTGCCACTCTCTAGGAAGCTCAGTCTCCTTCTGTGAGATTCTGCCAGTACCAAGGGTGACTTGGGAGAACAAACAAAAACTTAAGAGGGGTGAACCAGTGGCTCAGGGACTGGTGCAAGACAGAGGGGTATGGGTTGGTGGGGACTGGGGTGATGCATGGGAGGATAAGGGACTATATGCCAAGGATAGGCTACACCTCAACCTGGGGGAGGAGATCCTCAAATGAAACTTTCTGGATTCATAGGAGAGGTGGGATTTAAACTTGTAAGGGAGGGATACAAAAATGACAGCTCCTGGGGGCTGCTCGAGGGGCTCAGGACTAGGGCATGAAATGGAGGCTGCGGGCTGTGTTGCAAAGCGGGGAGGGAACTGTGCGGGATAGTATGACGGGGACTGCAGGGCAGTGAAGACTGGGAGGGGAAAGGGTCAGGTGGAGGACGGTCCTGATCAGCGCCAGGAGCATGGGCAATAAAATGCCTGAGCTCCAGGCAATGCTAGTTGAGGGAGCAGTGGATGTAGCAGCAATTACTGAGACATGGGCCACCCAGAGAATGACTGGGACCCAAACTTGGAGGGCTACAAAATGTTCAGGAAGGATAGAGGGTGGGAAGGGGGTTAGCGCTGATGTCAGAAATGACATAGTAGTTAGTGGAGTGGAGGAGGTGATGAGAAGTGGAGGCGATTTGGTAACCCTGCAAATGAGGGAGGGTAAAGATTGAAAATAGGCGTGGGTACAGACCCCCGCAATGGAGGCAGACCTGGAGGACAAGTTGGCTGAGAACATCAGGGATCACTATGACCTTGGAAGGGGTAGAGTGGAGGTCATGGGTGACCTTAATATGCGGGGGGTGGACTGGTACACACTGACATCCTCTGTGGCCAGGGAGCAGAGACTGATGGATGATTTTCAGGATGCCTTCCTAGTCCAGCAGGTGGGGAAACCTACTAGGGAGGGTTGGATATTAGATGTTGTCCTAGCAGACAGTGACCAGATAAGGGGCCTGGAGGTGAGCAGCCCACTGGCAGGTGGTGACCATGCCACGGTCTGTTTTTTGCTGTATCTGGGGATAACCGCACTAATACAGTAGTAATAGACTTCAGGGGAGCGGACTTCGAGGGCATGGGTAGGATCCTCAGGGGATGCTTGGATGAGATAAGGTCAGGCATGGATGCTGAAAGCTTGTGGGAGACCATTAAAAGGGGGTGCAGGAGGCTACTAGGTCAGTGTGTAAAAGTAAGGCGAAAACAATGTAGGGACAGCAAGCGGTGTTGGTGGACCAGGGAGGTACAGGAGTGGTGACGGATAAAGGCATGCCAAACGCACTTGCTGCCTAAGGAGAAAGGGAGGGGAGATAAGTTGCTGGCTGGGAGGGCAGCCAGAGTGGTGAGAGGGGCCAAGGCGAGGATGGAGCAAAACCTGGCCAGGGATATTGGGGGGGCAGGGGTTCTATAGATATACAGGGAGAAAAGAAAAGTGAGGCACAGATCACAGGATTAGGACTGGGGAGGGATGGGCTCAGGAGGCAGGGAAGAAAGCAGAGGAACTAAATGAGTACTTTGCCTCGATCTTTACCGAGGGAGGAGAGGGATCCTTCAACCCCGACGGGAGGGAAGGGGGGCCTACAAAATCGGGAGGTCAGTTGGAATCTGGAGGACCGGAAGAGGCTTAGGTAGGGGTTGGGCCAAATATAGAGGGGCAGTTGCATGAGGAGGTGGGTTGGGAGGGAGAAATCACAGTGGATAGGGTGAGGGAGGCCCTCCACTGGTTAAAGACTGAGAAGGCACCAGGACCAGATGGGTTGCATCCGAGGGTTATGAAGGAACTGGTGGACATGCTGGCAGCTCCACTGGCTGCACTCTTCAGCATCTCTCTGCAGACAGGATGGGTGCCTCAAGATTGGAGGGTGTCCCATGTGCTGCCTATCCTCAAAGCGGGGTCTAGAGATGAGATGGGGAATTACAGGCCTGTCAGCCTAACGTCTGTGGTGGGCAAAGTAATGGAGGGCATATCACAAGGAGAGGCTTGGGGGGGCAGATGGAAGGGTTGGGGAACCTGGATGACGAGCAGTATGGTTTTGTCCTGGGGAGATCGTGCCAGACCAACCTTGTGGAGTTTTATGACAGGGTGACAGGTGCTGTGGACCGACATAGGCCAGTGGATGTCCTCTACCTGGACTTTAGCAAGGCGTTTGATTCGGTACCCCACCACAGTGGCCTGCTAACAAAGTTGGGGGGATGGGGTGGGGGCGCAGTTGCTCAGGTGGGTAGAGAACTGGCTTACTGGGCGAATACAGAGGGTTATGGTTGGTGGGATAGTCTCCTCCCCCAGAAGGGTCACCAGTGGGGTCCTCCAAGGTTCGGTACTGGGGCCACTCCTGTTCAGTGATTATGTCTTGGGCATAGAGAGGGGTGTTAGGAGTAGGCTGAGTCTCTTTGCGGATGACTCAAAACTGGGAGTGCTGGCGGACGGGGAGGATGAGAGAGAGGCTCTCCAGGGGGATCTGGATAGGTGGTCAAGGAGGTGGAGATTGAGGTTTAACACAGGGAAATACAAGGTACTGCATCTGGGAGTCAGAAACCCAGGCCATGTGTACACCCTGGGGGGGGGGGTCGCACTGCAAGCCACATTGGGCAAGAGGGGATCTAGGGGTGGTGATGGACGTCAGAAAGAATAACACTGAGAATTGTCGAAGAACTGCAGCAAAAGCAAACAGAATAGTGGGCTGCATAGCCAGGGGAATTACATCCAGGAGGAGGGAGGTGATCCTCCCTCTGTATAATGCCGTGGTCATTTCGCATCTTGAGTACTGTGTGCAGTTCTGAAGACCTCACCTTAACTCGTTGGGTCCAGTAGACACCATATGGCGTCAGAACCATCCAACGCTGAACCTGATCCAAAATGGCCACCCAGACTCAATGAGTTAAGAAAGACCTAGCACTGCTGGAGAGGGTCCAGAGGAGGGCGACCAGGATGATTCGAGGTATGGGGGGAGGCCCTACGAGGAGAGATTGGAAGAGCTTGGGCTGTATTCACTGGAGGAGAGATGGGACATGATAGATATCTTAAAGTATGTAAAGAGGATCAGTAAGGGTGGAGCCAAGGAGGTGTTCAGGCTAAAGAAGTGGGGGAACAGCCAGGGGGCACAAGTGGAAACTGGAGGGGGGAAAATACAGGGGGGGAGCGTAGGAGACACTACTTCACTGAGAGGGTGGTGGAGCCATGGAATGCACTGCCCAGGAGCCTGGTGGAAGAGGGCACAGTGGAGGGATTCAGGAAGAGGTTGGACAGGCACAGGAGGAAACTGAAGCTGGGGAAGACTCTCTCTGGGGGCGGGGAAGCGAGCACCCAGTAGGGGGTCTGGCAACTGAGCAGACACAACAGACCAAGAGGCCTATTCTGCTGGCTTTTAGTGTGTTAGTATGTGTGATATCCCAGAATGAGAAAAAGGTCCGATCACCTATCTCAGCCTGTTTACTAACTAAACCAGTCTGCACACAGAATGCCCACAGTATGCATGGCTGTCTTATTTCATGAAATGCGCCAACCACACTAATGTCAGCCTTACAATTCTACTTCTTCCATGAGCTGGTATTGTGTAGAAATGCTACTGCCTACCTGGGCAGTCTCCACTCTGATGCTAACTAAATGTGTTCAGACTGCGAGTGCAGCTCTGCCCGCTTATGCAGTCTCCACTCCCAATGTCACTGAGTGCGGCTTTCATGTTCTCAGTTCTTGTTCCCACTCAGCGGGAACTGCCACACTCGTAGAACCAAAAGCAAAGACTTTCCTTCTAGTTCTGTGGCTACACTGCTACTGACTGTGGCAGTTGCATGAGCCTCACTGCTGCAGCGCTTGTGCACAAGCCAGTGCTAACTGCTGCATCTTTCTCAACCGACCACTGTACTCACTACAAAAAAAAAAAAACTCAGCCTGGATAACTGACGGCAGGGTGTCAGATTTCCCTTTCCCCTTGAATTCACAGCTCACAGCATTATAGTACTACTACCCATACTTTCTCCTCCGTAACGAGTGTTGGTGTCACCTACTGCACTAAAACAGATGAGACTTTTTTCACCTTGCTAATTTTGTACCTTTTTTTTTTTTTTTTTGCAGATTTGCATCAAATCCGTGGACTTGTGTCATAATTGCAATGTGCCATATACTGGGATATCTGCACTTCTCAGGTGGTGGAAGCACTTGACTTCGCCTCGTTAGCCAGCCCACCTGAGGTGTGCCATTATCCCAGCACAACACACATCTTGTTGTGCCTTATTGCTTATATATGATTCGGTGTCCAAACCGAATGTCAGTGTCCACAAGATCCAAAGTGATGTGAGTCAGTAGGGAAGGGAATGGGTGTTCTGGCTGTGCACTGAGCAGTTTTAACATGTTAATTCAGTACAGTACCTCAGAGTCCTAGGTCTCCTCTGAAAGTTCAAGCTGAGTCCAAACAAAATTTCTCTGACTCCAGTTTATCAGTTGACTTGCTGGCCTTGTGCGAATTGTTAAAAAGATAGGTTTTAGCAGCCGCTTCCACCCACAGTCTCCCTGGTAAGAGGAGGCAAAAGGGACTTTCAGAGCTTTGCTTCCATCATGGGTGGAGAACAGTGTGTCGGGAAATAGGTGGACTGCTGCATTCCCTGTAGAGATTTCACCTGTCCATTGCACTGAAGCAAGAACCCAATCCTGAAAGGCTCACTTTGGACATGGTGATTAAAACTGTACGTGGCTGGTACAGATTATTCGGGGCCTTCCTCGGGTTGATTCTGTTGGCTGGAGCAATAAAGCCTCCTGGTGGTAGCCAGGCCTCCAGGAAGTTAAGGCCATTCCTTTTTGGTTCTCTGGGAGACCCACCAGTTTCACATTCTTATCTCCTAATGTTAGCTCTGCTGACTCCCTCTAGCCTCTTGTGGAGCACAGATGTTTCTCCTAGCACTCTTGTAGCGCCAGCCAGTGCCTTCTCTGCATGTGCCTCAGCCCCTTCAGCTATCTCCATCCAAGCAGGCGACCACTGATTGTTCTAGGGTTTGCATCCTAGTGGAAAAGTCCTCAAAACGTTTTCTGATTGCTTGAAAACCGCGGCTCATGCCTTGCAGAGGGTTATATGTATTCGTTGTGTTGGTGGACTGGGCTTGCTCTCTGGGCTGTGATGCTGCTGTATTCCAGCTGCAGCTGCCAGGTGACTGTTTCGACTTGAAGTAGTCTGTAGGTGTGGAAATTGATGGCTGTTTGTTGCAAGGCTTCCCCATTTTATTCTACCTCTGTAGGTTTAACTGCAAATAAGTTTGGTTCAGTTTGTAAAGTGAAATTGCTTGAAACTAAAGATTAAATTTATCTTGCAGTAGGAGCTCTGGAGCACAGGCGGCACCACCACCAACATTGCAATTTTAAGGTATAAAGGAAATGGAAAATACAGGAATATTGTTTTGTGTTCTGTACCAGCACTGAACTGTGAAACTGGTGATAACATTTGAATTGTACCAGTAACTGTCTCATTACCTGACTTTTGTCCCACCTGTATATTGTGGTGGAAGCTGGACCCCACTTCTGAAAGATGTTGCATCTAGGAATATCAGGTTATTACAGAAACATAGAAAGTGCTGGCAGAAGAAAGCTTTGCAGTGTCATCTAGTCTGCCCAGTGAAGTGAAACCTGCATCCTTGGGTGTGCAGGACCAGGCTTTCACAGTTTCATGACAGTGAAGTATTGGAAGTCATAGTATTGCTACTGTGCATAATTCCTCGCACTGTGATAACTGTACGTTCTAGGGATGTGGATATGATGATCTAGCCACACTTTTTGGCAGTTGCCTCTCCCTTTAAGACTTGCCATAAACGTCTTCAAGCTGGCTCCTCCCACCCACCCAGGTGACAACTCCCTCAACTGTGCCTCATGACGCCAGATATTCCTTTCTGCTGGAAGAAGCAGGTTCCTTCTTTATCGCTCTCACACTGAGTAGGCCCTTGTGACTAAATCTACGGATTTACTTCCTAAGAAGTTTAATACTTTTGGTCTTCAGCTCAATCATTGATGACGACCGCGACGGATGACAAGTCTGTTCCTGGGTTCCGTTGATGTCCTTGCAGGCAGATGATGTCCCAAACGGATTCGCATGCCACATGCGTCTACTGCCTCGGGCACGAGCACGCTCCCCAGGCCTGCGACTTTTGTTGGACTTTCCATCCTGCCGTTCTCGAGGACCATCCCACCTGGCTCAAGTTAGGCCTCCCGAGTGATCGGAACCCGCTGGTCAACTCTAAGGATGCCCTTTGGGTGATCTCTGCAGCTGCGGGGTCCGCTGAACAACTTGCAGCATTCGAGGAGACAGTGGCCCAGGCTGCTTCTTACTACTCTCGGCTTGTGCCTTCGTGCCGCTCCAGCTGGGCTCGACTTTTACGGGGCCTTCAAAGAACTGGTCCAGTCCCTGCCAGCCTTCGGTCAGGGACCCTCATGACACAAATCTAAGAAGAAAGAGTCCAAAAAATACGATCTTGTGGCCCGTTTCATGGATTGAGGCGCTCTCAGTCGGTAGCGTCAGATTCCATACATCTGGATCAGACTTTAGTCGAATCCTCGGCCCAAGCTGCCAGCTCCACGGTAACCCCGTCGGGCCAGTTGGCTGAGACACTGGTTGATCTTCCGGCCAAGGTGTTTCTTGAGCTGGTCGACCAGTTGTCGACTGAAGAGGCCGACATTTCCTTATTCAGGACTCTGGTCTTGACTCAGACCGTTGGGGGGACAGATCAGTCCATTGACCCGCCAACTACCTCCGAGCCCTGTCGAGGTCGTGATCTCTTTCTTCCTCCTGTGGGTTGAGCGGTTCCCGTTGACATCGGTGCTCCTGCTCTCTGTACCACGGAAAGCAGCGCTGCCGCTACTGTTCATCTTTATCCTCCTCGGGTGAGGGGAGAGGCTTTGGCGCAAGTTGCGTTGATGCTACAAGGATCTCATGTGGCAACAGCTGGTGCTCACCAGCGTGAAGCCGGCTTCTGTTACTATGCCGGCCATAACCTGGCTTTTGCCTAAGAGGCCGCCTTCTCCGTCTAAGGAACCGACCATGAGACGATCCCATCTCAGCTGACCCCGGTGTCTCCACTGGTTTTGGTGGAACTGCCACCTAAACAGCTGCTGACCGGCACTCCGACCAAGGAGTCTTGGTCATCCAAGAGGCTTCCCCATTGGGTGTCAGTCACCATCACTCCTGACTGTTTGTGGAGGGTCAGTGGGGACTCGGGCGGTCGACCCCTCTTTTACGACTCCTCAGAATTGGAGGGTTCCTCCCTGCACTCCCGTCTGGTTGTCGTAGAGTCGGTGGGGGAATCTCTCAACGGACGAAGGCCCTTCCTCTTTTATGGGCCTTCTCCACCTGATCTCTTGAGGACACGGGTAAGAAAATGGAGCCCCTCCAGAAATTGGCTCATTACCCATTGACAGAGATCCTCAACCAGGGAGACACTCCTCTGGAGGCTTTCCCGATGGCAGAGGCCATTCTTGGCCCTGTCCTGGAGCTTTGGCAGCACCCTGCTTCCTGCCCTGCGCCCTCTTCCTGGGTGACCAGCAAGTATGCAGTACCTACCAATTCCCTATCTGAATTCACGGAACACCCCTTGGCTGAGGGGCTGCTGACTGACTCTGTGTTTAGGTGCTCTGGTGATACGGGGATATAGACGAGCTGCCTACTAAGAATCCAAGAAATTAGATCATACGGCTAAGAAGGTCTACACTGCCTCTTTGCTCAGCCTTTGCCAGGCGAGCTCAGCCCTCCTTATGGCCCACTTCTCACATGCCCTCCTGGGCACCCTGGATGAGGTGCTTCCTCATCTTCCGGTGGACCTCCAGACCACGGTCAGGCAGGTCTGGGACCAGGGCCGGGCTGTAGTTAAGCAGCAGCTCCAGACAGCCATGGACATTGGGGACTCTTATGCCTGCTCCGTGGTGGCTGCAGTGGCCATGTGCATTACAGGGCTTGGCTGATGATCTCGACCTTCACAGCAGATACTCTGCACAAGCTGGCAGATGTTCCTTTCTTGGGCACTGACTTGTTTGGACTTGGAGTTGAGGGCCACCTCACCCGCATCAAGAAGTCCAGTGCCACCTTGGACTGTGTGACATCTACCCAGAAGGACCCCAAGAGCTCCAAGCAGCAGCAGAAACAGAAGCCCTTTCACTCCACCTCTACTCCTGCGGCCAAACCAGCCCATCCCCAGGCTGGCCAGCAGGCCCAGGCCTGGTGACCTTGGCCAAGTCAGTGGCCCATGTCATCTGTAAGCCTGGGGGGAGGAGGCTGTGATGGCTTCTCGGCCGGATCCTCCTCCTCTTCCTCCAAGCCTGCCCAGTGACATGATGAGGGGTGCCTCCCTTATGCCCGTTATACCTCCCCTGGATCCTCCCACGGGGTCCAGCTCTGCCACTTCCTTTCTGCCTGGTCCGCTGTCACCATAGACCAGTGGATTCTCGAGGTGGTCGGTCAGGGTCTGCCTCTGGAATTCGAGCAGTACCCTCCTTGCCAATCCCAACGGGAGGACTTGGTATCCGCTGACTTTCTGTCAGCTCTTTGAGACAACATAGCCCAGCTCCTCCGCAAGGAGGTCGTGGCTCCTGTTGCAGATTCTCTGTAACACCCAGGGTTCGTCTCCAGGTACTTCCTAGTGCCAAAGCGGATGGTGGGCTGGTGCCCCCATTCTAGAGCTGCACGACCTGAACAAGTTTTTCAAGCTGCGCACTTTCAGGATGGCCACTCTTTCAGATCATACCATCTCTGGAGCAAAACATGTGGTTTTGCTCCCTGGATCTTCAGGACACATTCTTCCATGTCCCAGTACGTTTGTCGCATCGAAGGATCTTGCTTCGGGAGGGCTCTTGCAGTAGGTAAATGCATGTAGGACTGAAGCTGGCAGGCGCCAGAACCCCACGGAAACATTTCTAGCTAGCCGTCTCTGGCGGGGGACCTCCCCACGTTAGGTGACTGGCGTCAGACGATGTCAGTATAAAGGGGTGGTCGACCACGCCCGCCTTCCAGTTCAAACAACATGAAGTCTTGCTGTATTCTGACCATTTGCAGTTAGCTCCAGTCTTTGAACTGCCCTGGAGTGTAGAGGGTTAATTTTCTATGCAGTGCATAGAACATTGAGCTTGAGCTCAGTTGGCGTCTCTGTCTGCAGCACTTTGAAACCCAACTGCCAGATATTTTACTCCGCCTCACTGAACGGTCGCTCCAGAGATTTCTCCTTCTGCTCAGTTCAAAGTCGGTTAAAGTGTCGGTTTTTCTGCTTAACTCCCGTAGTATTACGGTTCAGGGCTCTGTCTGCGGTACAGTAAGTACTTTAGGTAGTAGTTCTGGGTTATTTGTGGAAATTGTAAACAACTTTTCTTGATCGGTTCAGCTGAACCGATCCAACATATTTGAATTCTGTGTGTTTTCCTTTAGTGTGTGGTTACCAGTCCTTATTGGTTTTAAAAAAAAAAAAAAGTGTTTTAACGTTTTTTTCCCCAATACCCGTAACACGGTTAGAAACCAATAAGGGAGTCTTGCCTGGCAATTGCCAAAAAAAGGCTAAGTTATAGGGACATGGATATGTTGTTCAATCCACACTTACTGGCAGGTTCCTTGCCACTTTAAATCTTGCTGGAAGGTCTTCAAGCTAGCTCCTCCCACCCACCCGGGTGGTAAAACTCTCTGCTCCGTCCCATGACTCCAGATCTTCCTTACCGCTTGGAAGCTCAAGTTCCCTCTTTTGCACTCTGCATTTTAGGCCTGGATTCAAACTCTTCGGTTAAACCGAAACTCAGTACTTAAATTTACTAAACTTCGGTCTTTTTCTTCCTTCGCGGCTGCGATGGACAAATCGACTCACGGATTTCGGCGGTGCCCTTGTGGGCAGAAGATGTATCGGACTGATCCACACTCCATGTGCGTTTACTGCCTTGGGCTCAACCACGATCCACAGGCCTGTGAATTGTGCAAGTCCTTCTCGGTCAATGTTCTTGAAGAGCGTGCTGCTAGACTTCAGCTTGTGCACCCGAGAAACTTATTCGTCCGGTAAAGTCGAAGGAGGCCTGTTGGGTGGTGTCCGGCGGCGGGCTCGGCTGAGCTACTTGAGAAAATGATCGCCCTCTAGGAGGAGGTGGCCCAGGCTGCATCATCATCTTCCTTGGTCATGGCATTTATCCTGCTCTCCTTGGGCTCCTCCTACTCGGCTTCTTTCAAGGAGCTTTGTCAATCCCTCTCTACTAAGGGAGAGGGGCCATCAGGACATTCCTCTCGGTCCAAGAAAAAGGACTCTAGGGTCTTAAAGTCCCACCGTCGGCGTTCGTGGGAGGCGGAGAGGTCCTTCCCGAGTCGACACTTTCGATCGGTCGGAGTTCTTGACTAAGGCGCTGGCTTCACGGTGTCCCGTCAGGTCAGCCGGCCGAGACATCCATCGACGCAGTCGAGATTTTTCTTGACCCGTCGGACAGGCTGTTGACTGGAGAAGCCGACAACCCTTCACCTGTTCCCCCGGTGGAAACCAAGAACTTTCCTGTGCTGGAGTCCCCGGTTAAGGTTCCAGAGCCGATGGAGGAACGGGTTTCCCCACTCCCTCCGAGACCCACCCTCAGAAACACCGAAGGTCTCTGATCTCTTCTCGGTCCAGCCGATCCCACCGACATCGGCGGTCTCAGTCTCGGCACTGAGGGAGGCGGCGGCGCCGCTCATCCTCATCATCGTCCTCTTCAGAGGATAGGCTCTGGCGCAAGTTGCGTCGGCGCTACTAGGATCTGATGTGGCAGCAGCTCCTTTTGACCGTGAACAAGCCGACTCCGTCGCCTTCCCCGACCATTAAGTGGCTGTCACCTGAGCGGCCGAAACAACCCCTCGTGGTCATCGAGGAGCCAAAGCCGGCGTCGGTTGTTCGGCCGAAACCAGCTGCACCACCCACTATGGTGGAACCCCCTCCTCCACAACCAAAGTCTGGGGCTCCGACCAAGGATTCTCAGTCGGGTCATGGGTTGCACCATCGGTTGTTGGTCACCCTCACTCCCGATCGTCCTCGGCAGGTGGAGGGTGGCTCAGGCCCTCGGCAGCTGTTTGCAGACTCCTCTGAGTCTGACGATGACTCTTCCCTGTTCTCCAGGCCCCTCGACCTGGAGTCCACTGGGGGACAGTCGGTGGACGAGAGCCCATCCTTGTTCATGGAATTGCTTCGGCTCATCTCAGAATCTACTGGGATGAAACTCGAACCTGTGTCAAAGTGGGCCAAGTATCCCCTCACGGAGATACTGGACCAAGGGGATTCTCCTACGGAGGCCTTGCCTGTGGCCGAAGCCGTTGTTGGCGTGGTCCTAGAGCTATGGCAGAGGCCGGCTTCGTGTCCAGCTCCCTTGGCCAGGATGGCCAGGAAGTATGCCGTTCCCACCGGCTCACTTTCTGGATTCTCAGAGCACCCCTCTGCGGAGGGGTTGGCGACAGACAGTGTTTTCCGGCACTCCGGATACGTTCGGGACGTGGACAAGCCACCAGATAAAGAGTCCAAGAAACCGGACTACTCCGGGTGTAAAGTCTACGCTGTGTCCTCCTTAGACCTTCGTCAGGCCAGTTCGGCCGTACTGATGGCATACTTTTCCCACGCTCTTTTGGGCTTCCTGGATGAGGTGATTCCTCATCTCCTGGCTGACCTCCAGACTACGGTCAAGCAGGTGCGGGATCAGGGAAGGGCGGTGGCAAAGCAACAGCTCCAAACTGCTGTTGACATTGGAGGCTCTTGTGCCCAGTCAGTAGCGGCCGCAGTGGCCATGCACTGCAGAGCTTGGCTGCGGATCTCCACCTTCACGGCGGATACCCAGCACAAGCTGGCAGACATTCCCTTCCTGGGTGCCGACTTGTTCGGTCCCGGGGTGGAAGGTCATTTGCAGAGGATCGAGAAGTCCAGTGCCACCTTGGACTCGGTCACGTCTGCCCAGAAGAACAAAGGCCGCCAGCTGCAGCGTAAGCCCTTTCGGCCTTCTGCCCCTGCGGCAAGTCCAGCCCAGCAACACCAGCATCAGGGCCAGCAGGCTCGCACTTGGCACCCCAAAGCCAAGCCTGCAGCCTCCTCCAATAGGAAGCCGGGAGGGAAAGGCCCAGGAGGTCCCTCGGCCGGTCCTTCCTCCAAGCTTGCCCAGTGACGGTTTGAGGGGTGTCGCCCCCAGTCTTGTCACTCCCCCCTGGCTTCCCCCTGGGGGAGACGGCTCTCAACACTGCAGTGAGTGTGGGGAGGTCTTTGCTAAGGCCGATCCCCACACTACTTGTGTTGATTGTCTGGGGTTTGACCACCTCGATACAGACTGTCAAATGTGTAAAAACTTTCCTAAGTCTACCCTGGAAAAAAGATCAGGTAGACTTAAGGAAAAGGAGTCTGAGAAGTCTGCTGACCTGGATGGCCAGCCCAGTTCAGTTCCGACCAAACCAGAAGGAGTACCCTCTGACCAGGGTGATACTTCTTCAGGCAAGAGGAGAGCTGATCCTGAGAGAACAGTTCCTACAAAGAGGAAACGTAAAGAAAAATCAGCCGGTTCGGATCTGGAGTTTCATGTTCCGACCGCTGATGAGATTGACAAGCGATTCAGATTGTGGAATCGCTTCGCCCGGTTTCGTCCGATCCGGCTCCATTAGCTAGGGGTTCGGTTTGGTCGGTTCCTCTGGTTCAGGATTGTGCCCTGAAGATTTTTATGAACCGGAATTTGAGGAGGAGGGGGATTATGAGCAAGATGATGAGTATGATGGAGCAGAAAGTCTGGATGTGCCCATTGAACCGGACATCTCCCCAGACAGACCTTCTGGTGTTTCCCCTCCTAGGCTATCTGAATCCCTTCCCCACTATCTGTTCTACAGAAAAGTGGCTGAAATCCTCCAGCTCCCTATGGAGGAGGCTACAGAGGATCAAGAAGAGCCTGATTTTGTTGAAATGATGGACATCCCAGAGTCCAGGAGGCTGTCTATTCCCCTACACAAATCTTTTGGGAAACACACAAAAAATGTTAGTCTCCAAATTCTGTACCTCCTGTTGATAAAAGAATGGACAAGAGGTATACCTTATCAGGCTCAGACACTGAGTTTTTCTGTCAACAATGCAGCCATGTTGGGGTCGTGCAGGCTGCAGCCTGTGACAGGGCTAATGTTCCTTGGCTTCACACCCCCCAGATAAAGACTCCAGGAGGATGGATGCCTTGGGAAAGAAACAGTACATGGCATCCTCTTTGGGACTCGGGCAGACTAATTATATGACCTATACAGCCAGGTGCCAGAAGTCCAGGTGGGACACTGTACTGGCACTTGCTAAACAGGCGCCCCCCCCCCCAAGCTGGCCAAGGAGCTGAAGAAGGTGGCTGCTGATGGGATTGAGGCATCTAAGGTACAATTTCATGCTGCTTTGAACTCCAGTGATGTCATCAAGAGTCTTGGCTACATCTGTGGCTCTTCGGAGAATGGCTTGGCTCAAATGTACTAGCCTCTCACAGGACACCCAGGCTAAGGCCATGGATTTCCCTGTGGAAGGTAATTCTCTGTTTGGGGAGCAGACAGAGAATTACATGAAAAAGATAGAGGAATATAGGACCACTTATAGGAGTGCACAGGCCAAGGAGAGACAGGCAACTCCTCAAAGGCAGCAATCTAGGGGCAGGGACAGGTCTTTTCATAGGCCTTTCTACCAAGCACAGGCCTCTTCTCCCTTTTCACAGAGGGGATTCTTCAGAGGGAGAGGCAGAAGGGGGATGAGCAGGGCTGCATCCACTCCTCAGCCTAAGACCCCTGCCAAGCAGACACCTTGATGGGTCTGCCCTGGTCGACCCCCCCATCCCTGTAGGGGGAAGGCTGGCTTACTTTGTCCAGGACTGGATGTCTGTTACTTCAGACAAGTGGGTCCTGGAAGTAGTAAGCCCGGGACTGGTTCTCGGCTTCAAAAAATGTCCAAAGATGAGAGCCAGATCTTTTCCACCTGCAAGACTTTCCGAAACCCTTGCCCAAGAGGCAGAGGTTTCATCTCTTCTGGCCTTGAGCCATAGAGAGAGAATTCCTACCCTACACCAGGGCAAAGGTCTGTACTCCAGGTACTTCCTTACCCCAAAAAAGACAGGGGAGTGGCGATCCATCCTAGATCTAAGATATCTGAATAAACATCTTTTAAAATCAAGGTTCAAGATGGTGACTCGGGGAATAATTCTTCTCTCCCTAAGGCCAGGGGACTGGCTAGCCTCCCAGGACTTCAGAGATGCCTACTTTCACATCCCCATCAGGTGCTCCCACAGAAAGCACCTCAGGTTCAAGTTGCCCTCAGGCCATTATCAGTTCAAAGCAGTGCCCTTCGGTCTAACATCAGCTGCAAGGGTTTTCACAAAGTGCCTGGCAGTAGTAGTTGCCTTTCTAAGAAGGCAAAAGATTTCCATTTTTCCATATCTGGACGACTGGCTCATAGTGGGTCAGTCTCCAGACCAAGTCAAGTCAGACCTGCAAGTGACTCAGCAAGTGCTTACTTCCCTAGGATTTCTTCTCAACCTCCCCAAGTCAGTTTTTGAACTGGTTCAGCTTCTTAGGGGCAGAGCTAGATACTGTCAAAGCAAGAGCCTTTCTTCCCCTGGAAGGGACAAGAGTTCTTATAGAACTGGCTTCTTTCTTCAGCCTTCTGGTGTCCCAACCAGCAAGGCACTTCTTTCAGCTCTTGGGCCACATGGCAGCTTCTACAGCGGTGGTCCAAGGGGCAAGATTCCAGATGAGGGACATTCAGTTCCATCTGAGGGCCTTTTGGTCCCAAAGGAAGGATCCTCTTACCAAACTGATTCCAGTGACTCGGACACTGATCCTAGCTTTTCAACGGTGGCAGGATCAGGGCAATTTAAGGCAAGGGGGTCCCATTTGTCACTCAGTCTCATTCAGTGGTCCTTACCATGGATGCTTCCCTTTTGGGGTGGGGAGCCCATCTGGGGGCTCTCACAGCCCGGGAACTGTGGTCCCCTCAGGAATCCCTTCTTCATATTAATCTCCTGGAACTCAGGGCAGTTTCTCTGGCCCTGCAGGCTTTCTCTCAGTCCGTGCAGAACAAGGTGGTTCAGGTCAGAACAGACAACACCACCCTGTTTATGATTTGGTATCTTTGCAAGGTGAATGTAATATGTTTTTAACATTTTCATTTTAATGTGAATAATGGAATGACTGTCAATTGTTGTAAAAACTGTCAAATCTTCTCTAATAAAAATTATATTTACAGAACAGACAACACCACCACGTGGTACATCAACAAGCAGGGGGAGGCACTCTGTCCACGGCCTTGTGCACGGAAGCCATGAAATTGTGGTCCCTGGCTTATTCTCTGCAGACCTCTCTGATAGCAGTCCACCTTCCAGGGAAGGACAATGTCCTAGCAGATGCACTGAGCAGGATCTCCCAGGGCCATCACGAATGGTCCCTGAACCCTCTGGTGTTGAAAGTGATTTTTTCAAGATGGGGCACTCCAGATATAGATCTCTTTGCAGCCCCAAACAATCACCAACTTCCTCTGTTTTGTTGCAGACCCCCAGTCTTGGGCTCAGTTCCTTTGGATGCTTTGGCATTGAACTGGGAAGGGAAATTTCTCTATGCCTTTCCTCTACTGTTCAAGGTTCTGGTCAAGGTAAGGTCACAACCCTGCAAAGTGATTCTGATTGCTCCAGGTTGGGCCATGCAGCCCTGGTACCCCCTCTTACTGTCCCTAGCAGTCCATCTTCCCCTGGCTCTTCCCAGGAATTACAACCTGTTAACCTCCTGTTAAGGGAGGATCTGGTACCCCAATCTTCGGTCTCAATCTCAAGGCATGGCTCTTGAAGAGTTATAGTATGCAGATTTACATCTGTCCCAAGGGGTTCTGGATAGTCTCAAAGCCTCTAGAAAGTCTGTCACTAGAAAGTCTTATAACTCCAAATGGAAAAGATTCAGCATTTGGTGTTCCAAGAAGCATACATCTCCAGACACTGCTGAATTGCCTACAGTTCTGGACTATATGGTCCATCTTAATGGCCTAGACCTCAGACCAGCTACTTTCAGGGTGCACTTGTCAGCTGTCTCTGCCTTTCTGTCAGTGGGAAAGCCTTCCTCACTGTCATCTCACCCTGTATTCTGTAAATTTTTCAAGGGGATTGCTTCATACCAATCCTCCCTTTTAGGCATCCTGCCCTTGCCTGGGACTTAAATGTTTGCATTGCTCAACTTATGCAACCCCCCTTTTGAGTCTATGTCCTCAGCAGAGCTTAAGTACTTGACTTGGAAAACTGTGTTTTTGGTAGCTATTACCTCTGCCAGACGTATCAATGACTAGCAAGCCCTGTCAGTGGCACCTGATTTTATCTCCTTTCATAGAGATAAAGTGGTCCTTAGAACCCATAGGAGGTTCTTGCTCAAAGTGGTTTCGGACTTCCATTTAAATCAGTCTGTGTCTCTCCCTGTTTTCTTCACTGATCATTCTTCCTCAGGGGGAGAGGAGGCTACACAGTTTAGATGTTAAAAGAGCCCTTAGCTACTACATAGAGCGTACCAAGTGTCACAGGTTTGATTCCCTCCAGTTGTTTCTCACTTATGGGGAAGTGGGAAAGGGCAAACCTGCCACCAAGACAACTATTGCTAGGTGGATTGTTTCCTGTATACAGTTCTGCTATGAGAAACTGGGAAAAATTCCACCCTCAGGCCTGAGGGCTCATTCCCCAAGAGGTACAGCTGCTTCCCTGGCTGCTGCCAGGGATATCCCTCTGTTAGAAATTTGTCAAGCAGCCACCTGGAAAACAGTCCATATCTTTACCAAGCATTACTCTCTGGATATCCAGGCTAGGAGTGACGCTCGGTTTGGCGCAGCAGTACTTCAGAGCCTATTCCCAAGGTAGGTTCTGTCCCTGCTCCATGGAGGTACTGCTTGGTAGTCTGAGTGGTTGCTCGTAAGAATCTGGCGGTTGGGTTTCAAAGTGCTGCAGACAGACCTCAACCGAGCTCGAGCTCAATGTTCTATGCACTGCATAGAAAATTAACCCTCTACACTCCGGGGCAGTTCAAAGGCCGTTAGCTTGCGAAAGCACCTCATGGTTAAGTTCACTGCTTCGTCAGTAAGTTCGTCGGTTTTGTTAATTTTTTTCTCGATTTTCTTATTCAAAATCATCTATCTGCTGTGCATGTTGTCCCCTACTCCATCCGATTCACATAAAAATAAGTGCGATTGCTGCGGCGCCCATCTCCCGCACAAGGATGGACACTCCCAGTGCCTCTTCTGCCTAGGCCCGGATCACCCCATGGAGAAGTGCCAGCACTGCCAACAATTTAACACCGCCACCCGCAAACAGAGACAGCAGTCCCTGGAGGCCCACATTCTGAAGAAGATGGCCTCCATGGAGAAGGAGCTGAAGAGGCTCTGGCAGGCTTCAGCTTCCCTGAGGTCACCGTAGAAGCAGCACTGGGACAGGGACTCTGGCTGGGTCGCCCGTCAAACAGATAACCCCCAGGGACCGTTCGTAGACCGCGGTTTCTGAGGTGGCGGCGTCTCCTCCCGTTGGGCTCGCGCTCAGGGCCCCATCGGGAACCTCCGGGACAAAGGAGGCAGCCGCTCCCGTGAAGCCCGCCACTGTTCAGCCTTCTGGCTCGAGCGGCTCCGGTAAGTCTGCCGTCGGTGCCTCCAACGTCCACGCGGTCAAGGCTGCTAAGATGACCGCTCCTCCCTTGGGGCCTTCTTCGGGAGTTGGGTCCGATAAGTCGGACACGGGCTCCTCCGATGCCCGTCCGGACCCCGCCAGTAAGGCGGATGCACAGTGTTAGAGCCGATGCTGGACCCTATCATCAAGTCCATCGTCCCTGGCTCGCCGTTACTGTCCAAGGCTCCAGCGTCTCCTTTGTTAGACCCTGGGGACTTTAGTGCCCCTTCCCTGGGCGACAACGAGGATTCAGGTACTCTACCTTCAGGTCTCCCTCCCACCGGGCCGGACGACCTGACGTCGGACCCTCTGACGCCGGCTTAGACACCAGCCTATCCGACGCTGGGTGACATCCTCTTACCAGATGCCGTCCCAAAGCCAGACCCGATGCCCGCCAGGCCTCCTGTACCTGGCCCGCCAGCGGGGCCTTTCCCTGGGCCTTCTGCCCCGTCAGAGCCCCTGGTGCCCGGGTATCTGACCCAGTCTTATCTGATGCCGTCCTACCCGGGACCGCAGTATCCCACGCCGCAGTACCCGACGCTGGCCTATCCAACACTGCAGTACCCAACACCGGGCTTTCCGCCATCGGGAGATGGATACTCACCTTACGGATACCCACAATATCCGTATCCCCCTCTTCCACCACCCCCACAGCCGCCGGTGGACCTGAAGGAGACTCTGGATTCCTGGTGCGCTGAGGCTGTCTCAGCTCACCAAGGAGGTGGAGCGCCACCTACTGACGCCGGACCCAGTTCTGGACCCCCGGCGTCAGAGACGAGAGACTCCCTGCCCCTTGCCCGACGCAGAGAGATCCCTCAGGCACTAGGGCAGGGAGACCACGCTTCCGAGGGGTCCCAAAGGGTCTGTTCCTCCCCGCCGGGAAGGTCTTCTTCTTCGGAGACCTTGGACTCTGATTCCGATGGGTGCTCCGATCCAGGCGAGCCATGCACTCCAGACTGTCCCAGGCCAAGGACTCCTCCGAAGTCTCCTCTGGAAGACCTTCTTTCCTGGAGCTGCTTAAAAATATCTAGGTGGTCCACCAGTGGCAATCTCTGGAGCCGGATCCATAGCGGAAGAAACTCGCTGTTCACCTGGATCTGCCTGAAACTTCTCCAACGTTGATTCTACCCTGGATCGAGCCTCATGTGGACCTTGTTTCCACTATTTGGAAACAACCATTGGCATTTGCCCCTTCCGAGGAAGGCGGATAGGCTTTATCAGGCTCCAGAGGGTGTGGATTCCTTGAATACACACCCCAAAGCTGACTTGGTTGTGATTCGTGCCGCTCATGGCCGGTCAGCGAACCGAAAACATCTGAACTCTTCTCTACCCAACAAGGAATCCCATCTTCTGGACCAGTGTGGGAAGAAGGTGTATGTTTCTTCCACTCTGGGCATTAGGGCCCTGAATTATGTTGCTCATATTGGGGATTACTAGAAGACGATCCTGAGTGAGGTGGAAGCCAAGTTAGACTCCCTTTCTGAGTCTCAGACTAAGCAGGAAGTGGCTGATCTAGTCCGTTCTGCTCGTTCGGCCAGTCGGCACATGCTTCATGCCACGTATGATGCAGTAGACGCTACTGGTCGGAGCTCAGCTTTCGCCGTTGGTTTGCAGCGTCATGCCTGGCTCAGAGTATCAGGTTTGGTCCCTGAAGTGCAGTCTGCTATTCAGGACGTGCTCTTCAGGTGTTCGGTGCTGTTCAGTGGGGATGTCAAGGACATCATCACCGACCTGCAAGGGAAGGGCACTGCACTTAAGTCTGTTGACTCTCTGTACAGGCCCCCTCAAGGACAGCGTTGCCCTTTTCGCAAACGTTCTCGGCCCAAAGCGAAACCTCAGGGCAAGCAGACCAACAAACATTGGGCCCTTCCAGCTGCCAGGCTCCCGCCCTAAAAAGTGGCGGGAGCTTCAGCCACGGCGCTGCCCCACACCTCCTGACTCCTTTCCCACAGCCTCCGGGGCTCCCAGGGGAACCAGTAGGAGGGAGGTTCTCTTTCCATCTACGGGGTTGGGAGAGGATCACATCAGATACTTGGGTGCTCAGCTGGTAGCAGAGGGCACTCAGTCGGTTTCTACAGAACCCCCCAAAGTGGTCTTACTCCCAGAGACATCTTCCTCTGGATCGAGAAGAAATATCCTCCTTCTTTTGAAGGCGGGGATAGAACCTGTCCCTTCCCACCTTTGGGGGACAGGTTACTAGTCCCATTTCTTCCTAGTCCCAAAGAAATTGGGAGATGTGAGGCCCATTTTAAACCTCGGCTCCCTGAACATGTTTGTGGAGTACAAAAGGTTTAAGATACTCTCCCTGCAAAGCCTCCTGCCCCTACTTTGGCAGGGGCAGTGGTTGTGCGCCCTGGATATGCAGGATGCCTACCTGCATATCCCTATCCTCCCTTGCCACCGCAAGTTCCTTCGATTTTCATTCCAGGGGGACCACTACCAGTTCAAGGCCCTCCCATTTGGTCTTTCTTCGGCGCCCCGAGTGTTCACCAAATGCCTTTCCATGGTAGCGGCTCACCTGCTTACCCAGGGAGTGTAGGTTTTCCCGTACCTGGATGACTGGCTCCTGGTGGCCCCGTCCAGGGAGGATCTCCTTCGCACTCTCTCCCTTACCCTGTAGGTTTTTACCAGCCTGGGTATCACCATCAATCAGGCCAAGTCCCACCTGGTCCCCTGTCAGAGGCTTCAGTTTATCGGGGTGATCCTGGACACGACCACCGGCATGGCTTTTCTGCCGCTGGACAGGGTGGATTCTCTGCAGGCTCAGGTGAACCTGCTGTCCAGTCACAGGCGGGTCAGTGCCCGGTCAGTCCTTCGCCTTCTCGGGCTCATGGTGGCTGCTATTCTGAGAGTCCCTCGTGCTCGGCTCCACATAAAGCTCTCTCAGTGGACACTTCGGTCTCAGTGGGATCAGCTGTTGGATGACCTAGACCAGGAAGTCCTGGTCTCCGACCCCATGGTTCAGGACTTGCAATGGTGGATGGTTCAGGAGAACCTGTGCCGGGGAGTTTCCTTCTGCATCAGGCCTCCTTCCCAAACACTGACAGCAGACACCTCGGGAGAGGGTGGGAGCCTATAAGGCCTCGCCAGGACTCGGGAGGTTTCTGGTCAGGTTAAGCAGGTGATGCTTCATATAAGCGTCATCTAAGCTCAGGGCTGATGCTTATGCTCTCCAGGCTCTGATTCTGTATGTGCTTCTCAGTCATCTGGCTTTCCAGACGAACAACGTGTGTAGTCTGGTACACCAACAAATGGGAAGGAAAGTGTTCCTACCCCCTTTGCAGGAAAGCAATGAGAGTTTGGGATTGGGCAGTGCAACACAACCTTCACCTCACAGCGGTTCACGTTCCGGGAGTCGAAAACACGCTGGCAGACCACCTCAGTCAGTCGTCTGCACAGGCTCACGAGTGGGATCAGGGGTGGTAGGCGATATCTTCCTGTGTTGGGGGACACCTCAGGTAGACCTGTTTGTATCTCCTCACAGCTCAAAACTTCCTGCCTTCTGCTCGCTTGCTCCAGGGTGAGGCATTTTTTGGAGAAACGCTCTGTCTCTAGATTGGAAGGACATATTTGTCTATGCATCCCCACCCCGATTCCTTTAATTCTGAGGGTCTTACACAAACTCAGCTCAGAAGGAGCTCATATGATCCTGATCGCTCCTTTCTGGCTCAAGCAAGTTTGGTTCTCTCCTGTTCCAACCAACAGTGCTCAGAGGAACCTCCTCTTCCTCTGTTGCAACTTTGCTGACAGGATCAGGGCACCCTCAGTCACAGGTTTCGTCCCTTCAGTTGCATGCGTGGCGTCTGCAGACGTAGCTCAAGCCTGATTCTGGAGGTCTCCCTGCTTGTGGTTGCGATTCTGGTGGAGGCTAGAAAGTTTTCCTACTCTAGATCTAACCACGCCATGAAATGGAAGCGTTCTCTATTTTAGCCTCTTCTAAGAATTCTAAGCCTTTTTTTGTGCCCTGTAAGGAGGAGTCCTGGACTGTCTTCACCATCTCCTTGACCTGGGTCTCAGTCATTCATCTCTGAAGGTTATTTCCAAGCCTTTTTTTGTGCCCTGTCGGAAGAGTTCTGGACTGTCTTCACCATCTCCTTGACTCCAAGCCTCAGTCATTTCATCTCTGAAGGTTCACATGGCAGCTATCTCTGCCTATCATCTCCCTTAGGGGACAGAACTTTCACACAGTTGGAAATCTCCAAGACTTTTCTTAGAGGGGTCCTCCACTTGAGACCCCCATTCGCGTTCCTGGCCCCCACCTTGGGATTTGAATTTCTTTCTCAGGAAGCTTACTCTGCCTCCTTTTGAACCGGCAGCCTCAGCAGACCTGAAGGTTCTATCCCTGGAAGATTCTCTTCCTAGTGGCCCTGATACCTCAACTAGAAGCGTATTTCTGAGCTTCAGGCCTTGATGGCCAGCAAAATTCATATTTGATTTTCACAAAGTGTAATGGCTCTACGATACCAACCCTAAGTTTCTCCCTAAGGGGGTGACTGAATCTACGCTGAATCAATCCATTGAGCCTACCCACTTTCTTTATGCAACACTCCAATCAAGAGGAGTACCTCTTGCATACTTTGGATGTTCATCAATTCTGGATACTACACCAACAGGATGAAGGATCTCAAAAGTCTGATCAACTTTTGTCTCTTTTGCTTTCAAAGAAGGTAAAATATCACTAAGCAATGCCTTTCTAAGTGGTTGGCTCATTGTATCACTTTCTGCTACGACAAAGTACCATGAAGAGCCTGCCAGGTCAGAGTCAGAGTGCTCCACCAGAGTGTTGCTGCCTCTGCGGAGCTTGTTTCAGAATGTGTGTCATGGCTGACATTTGTGCAGCCGCAACTTGGACTTCTATCCATACCTTTATGAAACACTACAGTTTGGACATTGCCTCTCGCTGTAGAGCAGGCTTTGGGTTGGCTGTTCTGCAAGGTCTCCTTTGTTGAGACCCTTACAGCTGGAAGTTCCATGGATGTGTTGGTTTCCTCCTCCCATGTGCTGCTTCTTCTTCCAGACTGCTTGGGACTCAGTCCTATATGTAATTACCTACTGCAAGGGCCCTCTCGAAGCAAGATAGTACAATTCGTAAAGAAATTACGGCAGTAGATCTTCGAGGAGAAGCTGTGCAATGGAAGTAACCTATCACGTCCCTCCATCCCCTTAGCTTTTTCTGCTAATTTTCCAGGAGGAAACATCCGGCTTCCTCTTGTCTTGCCTTTTACGGCCTTTGGTGGGAAAAAAGAACTGGAAAGGGCGGGTGTAGGGGGACTGCCTTATACCGACGTCATCTGATACTGGTCACCTGACATGGGGGCGGTCTCCAGCCAGAGACTGCTAACCAGAAATGTTTCCGTGGGGTCCTGACGCCTGCCAGCTTCAGTCCTATATGTAATTATCTACTGTTACAGTAAGTTCTTAAGTAACTGTACTTTCCTCTGCTTCCGAGCCGAGGGAACCTCTATGAGTTCCAGGCCGTGCCATTCGCTCAGTCCTCAGCACCCAGGGTCTTCACTAAGTGCATTGCAGTGGTGGCAGCTTACCTGAGGTGCCGAGGAGTCCTGGCTTACCTCTACCTGAACGACTGGCTGATTGCAGGTCTCTCCAGGCAGGAGGTGGAGTGGACTAGGGACCTGACCCTCCAGACCTGCGTTGCCCTTTGCCTCCTGTTAAATGAGGCCAAGTTGGAACTCGTATCTTTGCAGGTGATCCACTTCATCAGGGCAGAGTCCGACTCTTGCTGAGCTTGGCTCTAGTGGATTAGGACGGACGCTTTCTCCTCCTTTGCATGATCATTTCGGTGGGCACTGCGCCTGCCCAGGACTTCTGCGCTGGGTTACATGGCAGCCTGCACCCTCACGTGGGCCAATTGGCCCGCTGGAATGCGCTCCCTGCAGTAGACTGACCAATAGCGGTCTCGGTGCAGGGTCATACGACCAGCTGGTCACTGTGACCCAGTGGATGTTTGACCCCTCCAGTGGTGGTTAGTCCCAGAGCATCTGCAGGAAGAGATCCGTTTGTCTGCCCAGAGCGGCGGTCATCCTGATGACCGATGCGCTCTCATGGGCTGGGGTGCCCACCTGGGGAACACCAGTCCGCAGACTCTGGACACCCCCAAAGTGCCGATGCCATATCAGTCTGCTGGAGCATTGAGCAGTTTGGCTGGTGCTGACTGCATTCAGTCTGCATCTGTAGTCAGATGCTTCCAGGTCAGGCCGGACGCACCAAAACAATACTGCCTCCAACAAACGAAGTGGGATGCACTCCCTGCCACTGTGCAGGAAGCTCTCCACGTGTGGACCCTCGTGTGCAGCCTGGAGGCCAGTCTCCTAGCCATCCATGTGTCAGGGGTCTTCAACCAGCTGGCGACGCTCTCGGCTGTGTGGGCGAGGGGTTTCATGAGTGTTTTTTCTACGCAGAGGTAGTACACAGTCTGTTCTCCCAGTGGAGCACCCCTCAGGTGGACCTGTTCGCCTGCAGGGAGAGTGCCAAGCTGAGACTGTTTTGTGCCCGCCCTTGTTAGCAGTGGATGCCTTCTTAAGGCCCCGGACCCCAGGTCTCTTCTATGCTTCCCTTGATTCACAAAGTGTTGCTCAAGGCCAGGAGGGACAAGGCACAAGTGATCCTGGTGGCTCCAGACTGGCCCCGCCAGATCTTACTTTGAGTTGGAGCTCTTGCAGTAGGCTATATCATAAGGACTGTGCCGCCAGGCACTAGGACCCCCACAGAAACAGATTGGCTAGCAGTGCCCAGCGAGGACTGCCCCTAATGTCTGCCAGTGGTGTAAAGGGGTCAGTCTCCAGTCGCACCTCAGTTCATTTCCCACCGCCGACCCATGCACATCGGCTCCACGGATGCCTCCTGCTACCAGTCGACCGCCATTTTCTTTGTTGATTCGTTTAACTTTTCAGTGCTTTTTTGATCTGCTTCGTCAGTGCATGTCTTCGTCCTCCACCTCTCGGCGTCGGTAGTCCAAGTGTGCGTGTGGGAAGCAAATCCCGGCTAGGAACGGTTACTCGGCCTGCCTCATCTGCCTGGGGCCTACCCATGACTCCCAAGTCCTACCCGCACTGCCGCGGCTTCAACAGCAGGACCTGCATCTGTTGTCTGAAGACGCAAGACTTATCATCTGGAGCAACAGCTAGCCACCATGCAAAAGACCCCATCAGGCCTAGGTTCCTCCTGTTCTTCGGGGTCGGGGACTTCCCACAAGGAGAAAAAGAAAAAGTCCAGTAGGGAACATCACCACCATGAGAAGGACAGGACCCAAATGGATTCCCACTCCAGTCTCCGCACCAGAAGAAGACCAGCATGAATCCTCTCCTGCGGGAGGTCGGACTGTGCCCCCACCCCGGTAACCCAGGCTCCCTCCCGTTACCGGTAGTGGCCAAACCTCTGGCCCTAGTGAGGAAGTCAGGTGGAGGATCTACAGGGCAGGGACTTTGTCCTCTTCCAATGCAGCTCACGACCCCCGTGTCCCTCTGCACCCCTCACCTTGAGGTCTCAAGTCTCCCCTGCCTTCTGCCCCTCCAAAGCTTCTGAGGGAGGGAAACTGCCAGGCAAGAGTCCCCCGACTCTCAGGCAACCAGATGCCAGATCAACCAGTCTGCCACTCCGCTGCCTGCGGGACAGATGCCAGATAAGCCCAAGTCCCAGAGCGTCAGTCAGTCCCTGACCAGCCGTCTGGTCCACTGCCCAAGAAGCCTGTCGAACCTCCTCAGACGCCAGGCCCTTTAGCACCGGCTATGGTTTCTCTAGCCAATGTCAAAGATTTATTCAGTTCCTGGTGGGATACAGTCAAAGGGGACATCATCCTGAAGGAATCCCTTGATGCTACGCCAGTGTCCGCCCCGGCACGCTCTCCACAGCAGCCACCAAAATCGTCTCCTCCACCCAGGGAATCGTCGCCAACCCACAACGAACCCCTTGCTCCTACCGGACGACGGGTCCTCCAGATGACACAGACTCTCATCTCGGTTGTCCTCCAGGTACTGCAGGAGACTGTACTGATGCTCGCGTTTGAGGTTCTCCTCCTCAGGATCTTCTGACACAGGCTTTTTGGCCTCCTCCAGGTCTTCCGGTGATTATTCCTCTCCTCCCCCACCCAGATCCTCTGGGAGAGATTCATTCTCGATCTCCTCGGGATGACCCTATTTTTCTAGGACGTTATGCATCACATTCAGTTCTTGAACCAGTGGGAGTCGGAGGATTTGGATCAAAGTGGAAACGGCTTGCTCATTTTCTAGGGATGAATGAGCCCAAGTCCTTAGTAGTGTAACCCCTTTGGTGGCACCATAGATACATAGACACTGTCGACAGATGGGACCTAGAGCACACCCAGTCTACCCATTTGAGCTTGTAAGTTCACTTTGTTTTCCTTGAAGTCTGTTGCCCCTTACCCATGACCTCCAGAATTCCCTTATGTCTATCCCATGCATTCTTAAATCCTGTAATTGTTTGAGCCCCCACTACTTCCTCTGGCAGGGTGTTCCACTTGTCCACCACCTGTTCTGTGAAGAAATTCTTCCTCACGTTTCCTCTGAATCGCCCGCCCTCTGACTTCATCCCATGCCCTCTGGTCCTGGAAAATCTTTTTAGCTGAAAAATAGTGTGTTCCTGCACTCTGTTCCTCCCTGTAAGATACTAATATGTCTCTGTCATATCCCCTCTCTTCCTCCTCTCCTTCAGGGAGTACATATTCAGGTCCTTCAACCTGTACTCATAGGACTTGTGATGCAATCCAAGTACCATCTTTGTTGCCGTCCTCTGAACCTTCTCTACCCTGTTTATGTCCTTACATAGGTAAGGTCTCCAGAACTGTATACTGTACTCAAGGTGGGGCCTCACTAGTGTCTTGTATAGTGGAATTATGACCTCCCTTTTCCTGCTGGTGATGCCCCTTCCTATGCATCCTAGCATCCTATTTGCTTTACCTGTTGCCTTGTTGCGCTGTTTCCCTACCTTGAGGTCATCAGAGATGATAACCCCAAGATACCTTTCCTGCTTGGTGCATGCTATATCCTCACCCCCCAAATGATATGTTTTTCCAGGGTTTTTGTGCCCCATATGTATTATCTTGCGCTTCTTTGCATTGAATTTCAGCTGCCAAACCCCGGCCTGACAAGTCTTCAAGTTTCTGCAGGTCCCTCCTCATTCTGTCTACACCCTCTGGCATGTCAGCTCTGTTACAGAGCTTTGTCATCAGCGAACAGGGAAATTCTGCCTTCTAGGTCCTGCATAATGTCACTAATGAAGGTGATGAATAAGACCGGTCCCAGCACTGATCCCTGTGGGACCCCACTGGTCACTCTTCCCTCTGTGGAGTGACAGCCATTTACCCCCACCCTCTGCATCCTGCCACCCCGCCAGTTACCTACCCACCGCACTACTGTCCTGCCCACTCCCATATTCCCTAGTTTGTTTAATAGCCTTCTGTGTGGCAGAGTGTCAGGCCTTGCTGAAATCCAGATAGGCCTCGTCCACTGCCCTCCCCTGATCCATCTCCCTAGTCACCCAGTGAGGCTGGTCACCAGGCTGGCCTGGAGACACCCGTCGACAGCCTCTGCTATGCCCAAAAAGGCGGATAGGGTGTATCACACCCCCACCAGCGAGCCATTCTTAGGGGAACAGCCTAAGGCAGAATCTGTGGTCCTCAGTGCTGCCCATGGCAGGACGAAACAGCCTCGTCATATGAGCTCCCAGCCACTGCGTAAAGAATCCAAGCGCCTGTACCAGTTTGGACGTAAAGTGTACTCCTCAGCTACCTCCACCATATATTCACTGAGTTTTTTTGCACACATAGTGTAATACCTGAAGTTCCTCTGGAACAAGGCTATTGAGATAGCGCAGAAGCAGCCTGACTCGACCTACAAGTCGGAGCTGTTGGATATCCTGCAGTCCATTGACGTGGGCAAGCACATGCTGAGATCCTCTTACTACTCAGCTGATACAGCAGCCAGGGTGGCCGCAACCGGAGTCTGCATGAGGAGGTACTCTTGGCTTCGAGTATCTGGTTTTCGTCAGGACCTCCAGGATGCTATCCTTGATGCTCCTTTCCATGGGTCTTTTTTTTATTTATGACTTTGGTAACTGGGTAGGTGCGCTGATCCCAGGGACCATTTTTAGGCACTACCCGGGCCATATACTGTGGCACAGGAACTAATGTAAACAAAAACAAAACATGGAACAGTTGACAAATACAAAACAAAAAAAAAAGATAAAAGTTTCAATAGTGCATGGGAATAACAAATAGAGCAACAAAAAATACAGGATTCCATAAACCATACATCAGTTAGGCATTACAGTAAGTAAAGGTATAAATGTACAGTTCTATCAACAGTAGTTACAATAGGAGACAAACAAGGGAATCTAAGTAGAAAGAGGGATAAGGCATAGCAAAGTACAGGGAAGGGGTGGAGCAGAGATGTAGGAGTCAGGATTAACAAACATAGGTACTAAAGCTCAAGTGCACAAGCAGGCCAGCTTAATTGATTTCCACTTGACCTAATATACATACACATTCCCTGGTAGGGTGCAGTCGGGAAAGTGAGTGAACTACCCATGGAAGCAGTGGTAGCAAGAAGTTGTCAGGAACCAGTCTTTGAGGCAGGTTTTGAACTGGCAGTGGGTGTCGAGGGAGCGGAGCTCGGCAAGCAGTTTATTCCACAGTGTAGGGGCTGTCACAGACAAGGCACTGCCGCCCATGTTGGTGGATTCCCTGGGGATATTCAGATGGGGATGCTGTTTGAGCAGAGGCTACGGTGCAAGGTTCGTACAGCAAGGTGGCCAATACGGATGGCGGAATCCACCATGCAGCACAGGGCTAGGTTGAAATGGCCTTGTAGCGGGAGCCATCCTAGTGAGTTGTAGAGGACACAGTGGTGTGTGATAATAGGGCCCAGCAAGGTGAAACGACAGGCACTGTTATAGGCAGAGGAGAGCTTGGCCATGAGGGTGGCGGATGTCTGGGCATAGATAGGGGAGCAGTAGTCCAGGATAGGGAGTAGATTTCCCTGTACCATGGTAAGTCTGGCTTCCAGAGAGAAGTATTGTCGGAATCTGTAGGCAGCACCCAATCTTCGGTGAAACTTTTGCACTAGTGAATAGATGTTTTCAGAAAAGGAGAGGGAGGGGTCAAGTATAACTCCTGTCTGTGCTTTTTGGTCCAGATATCGAGAAAATGATCTTAGACCTTCAAGATTCTGGCAAAGCCATTCCAGATGTACAGGTCTGACCAAACCCAAGGGAGACGAAGGCATTTCGCCCGCCAAGGGTAGAATCCTAAGGGGCAGCAGCAGAGAGGCAACTTACCGCAGCTCCCCTTTCAGTCTGGTGGTGCACAGGGACCCAGGAATGTCAAGCCCTCCCAGGTCTCCTTGCCCACCTTGGAATCAAGTGCCTGACACCCCCCCCCCCCTTCCCCACCAGCTGAATCCCTGGAGGAGACAGTAGGGGGTTGGTTCTCGCTCTACCCCGAAGGGTGGTCCACCATCACTACAGATGCGTGGGTGCTGCAATTGATAGAGCGAGGTCACATGTTCGAATTTCTCCAGATTCACCCGGACAATCCTCCTGTCCAATCCACTTACTCCCCCTCCCACGCTGCTCTCATTTGAGAGGAGACCCAGTCCCTACGCGACAAGAAGGCCATAAAACCCCTTCCAGTACCGCAGTGGGGAAAGGGGTTCTACTTCCACTTTTTCTTGGTTCCCAAGAAGACAGGGCACCTGCGCCTGATCCTGGACCTGAGCCTCCTGAACAATTATATAGAGTACAGGAGGTTCAGGATGGTTACTCTGCCAGGCATCCTTCCCATGCTGCATCAAGGGGACTGGCTTTGTTCCCTAGACATGCAGGATGCCTACCTCCACATCCTGGTGCTTCCAGCGCACCGGAGGTTCCTGAGGTTTGCCTTTCAGGGACAACATTTCCAGTTTCAGGCCTTGCCCTTCAGCCTTTCCTCGGCTCTGTGAGTGTTCATGAAGTGCCTAGCAGTGGTGACAGCAGCCCTCAGGAGGCAAGGGAACTTTGTCTACTCCTACCTTGATGATTGGCTCCTGACAGCAGCCACAAAGGATCGGCTTCTGGCCACTTTGGAGGATACCTTCTGCTTATTCAGCTCCCTGGGGATCACTCTGAACTTGCCCAAGTCTTCCCCATGGCTGCGTCAAAGGTTACAGTACATAGGGGCAATCCTTGACATGGAGCAAGGGAAGGCTTTCCTCCCGCCAGACAGGGAAGCGTGCCTTCAGTTGTTGGCCCACAAGGTTTCGGTTTCTCACCAGGTCCCAGCTTGGACCATGCTTCAGCTTAGGTCACATGGCAGCTGCCATAGTGACAGTTCCCTCGACACACCTTTTTATGAGGGTTCCACATTGTACCCTTAGAGTGCAGTGGGAGCAAAGAGAAGACGATCTCGACCAGCCGTTCCTGATCTCCAGAGCTATGGACCAAACTCCCTTGTGGTGGCTCTCGCCCCAGAATATGGAGCTAGGAACTCCCTTTTGGAGAATTGGACCTCTTCGCGTCCCTGTGCAACGCATAACTGCCCAGTTTTTGCTTGCTTTATCCAGGGCCTGGTGTTTTCTGGTGAGATACATTGTCCCTCTGTTGGACAGGGAGGTTTCTGTATGCCTTTCCTCCCTTTCCTCTCCTTCAGAGGGTCTTACTCAAGCTCTAAGTGGAGGGTGCGGAGATGATTCTTACAGCTCTGCTTTGACCTCGCCAGATATGTTTCCCCCTGTTGCAGCAGCTAGCAGTGGAACCTCCAGTTTCCCTGTCCTTGTCATCCCGCTTACTGTCGCAAAAGCAGGGCATGCTGGTTCACTCGGACCTCCAGTCCCTGTACCTGCATGCGTGGCTCCTGCAGATGTAGCTACGCCCTGATTTGGAGTCTCTCCAAGAGTGGCTGAGGTCCTGGTGACAGCCAGAAAACCTTTCACTCGAGTCACTTATGTCATGAAGTGGAAGCGGTTTAGCCTGTGGGCCACTAACCGGGAACTGGACCCATTCCTATGTCCTATGAATGTTGTCCTTGAGTACTTCCTCTCCCTTTCAGACATGGGCCTCCAATATTCTTCCATTAAGGTGCACCTCTCTGCGATTTCAGCCTACCATGCACCAGTGGATGGCAACAGATATATTGCTCAGTCTGATCTGGCCCGGATGTTCTTAAGGGATATACAGCATCTCATACCTCCCATTCGGGACCCTATCCCACCATGGGATCTTTTATTTTTGTTAGAAAGCTTACGTTGCCTCCCTTTGAGCCAGCCACGGATTGCGAGCTGCGCTTTCTGTCATGGAAAGTGTTTTAGTTGCTGTTAGTTCTGCCTGGAGGATTTCCGAGCTTCAGGCCTTTATGTCCAAGGAGCCGCATTTAGTTTTCCACAAGGACAAGGTGTTCTTGAGGACTAATCCTAATATCTTACTTAGAGAGGGTTCCTGCAGTAGGTCATCACATATAGGACTGCGCCCCCTGGCGTCAGGTTCCAACGGCAGACTTGTAGATGGCAATCATCAGCGGGGATCGCCCCCGACGTCAGGTGACGTGACATCAGCCTGACTATAAAAGGGGCGGTTCCACGCCCGCCCTCCAGTTCTTTCCCGCCGTCACCTCAGTTTGTTCAGCTCACGAGTTAGAGTAGCGATCGAACGCCCGCACGTCAGTCGAAGCTTTTCTTCGTATTTTAACTTTTTTTTCTCACTTATTCGACTGATTGTATGTCAATCCTGTCTGAAGAAGTGCTTTGGGCAAGTGGAGCCCTGATCCCTTATTTGGGGACAACCATTCAGCTGCCTTGGTGTCTAGGCCCCAAGTACAACTCCGACGAGTGTGCTATCTGCCAGGCTTTCAGTCAAGCCACTAGGACCAGGTGCAAGCGGACCCTCGAGGCCCACTTCGTTACCCGACGTCTGGCATTGATGGAAATGGAGCTCCAGGAGTTGAGGGAAAGGTAGTCGTTGCTGGCCCCGAGAAAAAAGGACAAGGAGAAGCGCTGGGACAGGAGTCCATCGCCACGTGGGAGGCCTGCTCCAAGAACCGTGAGTACTCCTTCAGGTACCCTGTCCGCTTCTTTGGGCCGGGCACCTTCTCCCCCTCCTGCCAAGGTGTGCAGGCAGCTGGGGATAGCGCCTCTCGAGGTCTCTGTTGCATCTCCTCCCAGCACTGCCAATAAGTCACCCCTCAACTCCGTCCACGGGTGCGCGGCTTTAACTGATAAGCCTAGCACCGGCCTTCCTGCTTCCACTAGCCCGGTTAGGTCTGATAAATTGAACGGCGGATCTTCTGTCGCCCGCTCGGACCCTTCCTCTCTCCCGTCGGGCTCCTATGTGCTGCAGAGACACTCTTCATCCCTCTGGATTCTTAACCCTAGGGATTCACCACTTGTTCCTGACTTGTCCCTGCTGTCAGGATCGCTTTTTGACCTTTCATTGGGGTCCCTCCCGGAATTACCCCCTTCGCCAGGTCTTTTGCTGCCTCTGGACAGGAGTCTATAACCGGCTGGGGATCCCTCTCCCTCGGGACCATTGGGAGCCCATGCCACCTTGTGGCCCTTTGGCACCACCCCGGTGGGTCCAGTCGATCCTCCAGGCGGTCTTCCGGGGCCAGACCCCCACGCACTGCCGCCAGGTGGCCCGCTGTCGGCACCTCAGTACCTGATGTCAAACTACGTGCCTCTGTCGCCGGGATACCCTGGGTACACACCTTATTATAACCCATGATTGCAATACTCCTGGCACTACCCGCAGTACCCAGGCTACCCGAGCTTCCAGCCTCCTTCTCCTCCTCCAGTGCCTGATCACGAGTCGATACCCACGTGGTGGTGGTAGAATGCCAGGACCCAGCTCATCACGGGGTTAAGGCAGTCCGTGGGGGACATCCCCCTACCTAGGGCTCCTCCCCCACTGCCTCCCTCTGGACGAGCAGCGGGTGCTCTACCAGTAGGCTCTTCTAGGGTAGACCCTTCCATCGGTTCTGAACCTGCCGACTCTGACTCTCACTCCAACCCTTTGGTCCCTCAGTCCCCAGTCGAGGTACCACTCAAGGAGTCCCCAAAATCTCTTCCGGAGGATCCTTCCTTTGGGGACCTTTTGTGCGCTATTCAGGCAGCAGGAGGCTGGCCTTCCAAAGAAGTGGACCCCCAGCGTAAGAGGCTGACAGAACATTTAGATCTTGTCACTACAGATCCCCTACCCATTCCCCCTTGGATGGGTCCTCACGAGGATCTGGTGAGTACTATCTGGCAGCAGCCGTCATCCATTCCTGCTGTCTCCAGAAAGGCAGATCATACCTACTATCCCCCGGAAGGGATTCAGCATCTTACTGCTCATCCTAAAGCTGTCTCTATGGTGATTACTGCCGCTCACGACCGGTCGGCACAACCAAAGCACTTGAGTTCCTCACCCCCCCACAAGGAGTCTAGGCAGTTGGATCAGTTTGGCCGGAGGGTTTATTCCTCTTCCTCCTGCGCCATCCAGTCCTTCAGCTATGTTTCACACATGGTGGCATTCCAGAAGGCCTCTCTCTCCGAGCTGGAGAGGGACCTTCAGGAGGTCCAGGATGAGTCACTCCGTAATAAGTTACTGGACAAAGTCAGAATGGGCAATTCGTCTTCTCATCATGTCTTGCATGGAATGTATGACTCAGTGGCTAGGGCGGCAGCCACGGGGATCTGTATCTGTCGCCTTTCTTGGCTTAGGATTGCAGGTTTGGCACAAGACGTCCAGTCCTCCCTTTTGGACGCCCCTTTTAGGGGTTCCGTTCTTTTTGGCTGCAACGCCAAAGATAAAATTACAGGGCTGCAAAAGAGCGGAGGCTCCCTTCGGGACGTATGCTCCATGTACTGGACAGGGCAGAAGAAGCAGCCTTTTCGTCGCCAAAGGAAATGGAATAAAACCAGGGTAAGCGTCCAGGACAAGCGGCAGGCCTGGTTGGGACCCTCAGGTCCCCAGGCCAAATTCCCTAAGCGGCCTCCGGGCTAAGCCCTTCCCTTGGCGTCCTGAGTCCTTTCCCCTCCTCCCACTACCTCCAGCAGTCAAGGAGGAACCGGTAGGAGGGAGGTTCGGCCTCCACCTGGAGGGGTAGAGGTATGTCCTCGCAGAATCTTGGTTCTTGCAACTCATCCAGCAAGGTCACTCGATAGAGTTTACAGAGATTCCTGCCCCTCATCCTCCGGGACAGTCGTTTTATCCAAGGGATTAGATTTCCATAGTCTTCCAGGAGATTCAGGCCCTCCTGTCAAAAGTGCCCATAGAACCCGTCCCTCAAAACCAGCTAGGAGGGGGGATTTTACTCCCACTTCTTCCTAGTTCCAAAGAAGACGGGTGATCTGAGACCGATCCTGGACCTCAGCATGCTCAACCTCTTCGTCAAGTATAAGAGGTTTCGCATGTTGACCCTTTAGAGGCTTTTCCCTCTGCTCCAAACAAATTCTTGGCTGTGCTCCCTGAACATGCAGGATGCCTACCTGCATATCCCTATCCTCCCGGCCCACCGCTGCTTCCTCCGTTTTACTTTTCAGGAGGACCATTTTCAGTTCCGAGCACTCCCCTTTGGCCGTTTCTTGGCCTCCCCGAGTGTTTGCCAAGTCTTTAGCGGTGGGCACGGCCTTTCTTCACTACCAGGGCATTTACGTGTTCCCGTACCTGGACGACTGGCTCCTCGCAGCACCCTCTCCGAACAGCCTGAAAGAGTCTCTCTCTTTCACTCTTGAGCTTGTTTGCTCTTCTGGGTATCACAGTCAATTTGCCCAAGTCCCAGCTAGTACCATCACAATGGCTCCAATTCATTGGAGCAGTACTAGACACAGTTCAGAGCAAGGCTTTTCTGCCATCAGATCAAGCTGAAACCTTAGTATCTCAAGCCACTCTTGTGGCCCAGGCTCGGTGGATCCCAGCGCACGCTGTGCTTCGTCTCTTGGGACTGATGGCAGCGGCCATTTCGACTGTTCCGCTGGCCAGACTTCACATGAGGGTCACACAGTGGTCTCTTCAAGTCCAATGGGACCAGAGGACTGACGACATGAACCAGAAGGTCATGACCTCCAACAGCCTACAGAAAGATCTTCGCTGGTGGCAAGATCTTTCCAACCTTCTACAGGGAGCCCCTTTTCATTCCCCTATCCCTACTCAGATCCTTACCACAGACGCCTCAGACTTGGCTGGGGAGCCCATCTGGGGGTTCACAAGATACAAGGGTCTTGGTCCGACCAGGAGCTTCTGCTCCATATCAATGTCCTGGAGACCAGAGCAGTTCTGTATGTCCTCCAGGTGTTCCAGTCCCTCTTGTTACCGGGATCACTTCTTATCCAGATGGACAACATGTCCACTGTCTGGTACATCAACAAACAGAGAGGCACTTGCTCAGTCCACGTTCCAGGTGTAAGCAACGTCCTGGCGGACAGTCTGTCGATCAGCTAGAGGTAGTCGAAGATCTCTTTCTTCTATGGGGTCGGCCAGAGATAGATCTGTTCTCCTCCCCATTCAACACAAAACTACCCAGCTTTTGCTTGCTTGTTCCCGGGGATGGTGCTTTTTGGCGAGATGCACTGTCGCTGTCCAGGACAGGGAGGTTTCTTTATGCATTTCCTCCCTTTCCTCTCATTCAGAAGGTTCTAGTGAAACGTCAGGAGGAAGGAGCACATTTGATTCTGATCGCTTTTCTCTGGCCCTGCCAGATTTGGTTCCCTCTCTTGCAGCATCTGGCGCTAGAACCTCCGGTTCCCCTACAGTTATCCCACGATCTTCTGACTCAGGAGCAGGGCACCCTGGTGCATCCGAGCCTTCAGTCTCTCCATCTTCATGCGTGGCACCTGTGGACATAGCATCCTCTCGCTATGGTGTTTCTTCACAGGTTGCTCATATCTTGGTGGAAGCCAGAAAACCTTCTACCAGATCCACCTATGCCATGAAGTGGAAAAGATTCTCGATTTGGGCCCTAGCCAGGAGCTGGGACCCTTTTTCATGCTCGGCTGCTCAGGTGTTGGAGTACCTCACACATTTGTCAGAGATGGGCCTGAGTTATTCCTTCATTATGGTCCATCTCTCTACGGTGTTGGTCTACCACCTCCCGGTGGAGGGCAAAACTTTGGCTCAACTGGAGGTTGCCAAAACTTTTTTGAAAGGCATCTTCCACTTGAAACCTCCGGTCCGGAATCCTTGTTCCCCTAGGACCTGAAATTTATGCTAGAAAAGCTGACCTTGCCTCCTTTTGAACCAGCCTCTAGCTGTGACATGTGCTTCCTCTCGTGGAAGACTTTGTTTTTAGTCGCAGTCACTTCCACCAGAAGGGTTTCAGAACTTCAGGCGTTTGTCTGTAAAGAACCCTATTTGATTTTTCATAAGGACAGAGTAGTCCTTCGGACTAACCCTTCATTTCTTCCCAAGGTTGTTTCAGAAACCACTCTCAATCAGAGTGTCGAACTGCCTGTCTATTATCCACAGCATTCTAACGGAAGAATACCTTCTGCACACTCTTGATGTGCACAGGATTCTGAGGTATTGCACAAACCGGACTAAAGAGGTTCGTAAGACAAATCAGCTCTCTGTGGCCTTTGCTGCCCAGTACCAGGGCAAGGCCATTTCCAAACAGACAATTTATAGGTGGTTGGCTAACTGCATCCACTTCACTTCTCAAAAACACAGGAAATCCCTTCCGGGGGTGGTTAAGGGTCACTCCACTAGGAGTGTTGCTACTTCTACCACCTTTTTCAGGAACGCGTCCACTGCAGAGATCTGTGCAGCAGCCACGTGGTCATCTGTCCACACCTTCACTAAGCATTACAGTCTGGGCATTGCCTCTAGGCGCAGAACTGGCTTTGGTCTTGCGGTTTTGCAAGCCCTCATGTCGTAACTAGCAGTTGGCGACTTCTGCTAATTCTGCTTGTACCTCCGTATTATTTCTTTTGGACTGCTTGGTATTCAGTCCTATATGTGAAGACCTACTGCAGGAACCCTCTCGAAGTAAGATATTGCAGTTACGTAAGAACTTACCATAACAGTAGATCTTCGAGAAAGGTTCCTGCAGTAGGTCTAGTTTCCCACCCACCTTCCCCTACGCCTGGAATGTTTCCTTCATTTTCATCCTGCCTAGCCCTTGGGTCTAGAGAGGAAGCACTTCCCTTTATATTGGTTCTAGTTTGGAAATTCTGGAAATGAAAAAATTCCATGTATTTAATCCATCTGTCCATCTTGTAATGCTTATATTTATTCTTTGGTATAAAAATCTTTTAGATTTTTTGGTAATTTGTGTACATTTGTCTCTTGTATGTATGTTGTGAAACTATGTTTGTGATATTTGTAAAATTGTTCCTGTAATATACTTAATTACATGATGCTCTGTATTTTCTGAAACTGTACTTTAAAACAGGACAGCTTTGATAAACAAGGCCTATTTTGGTCCTAAAAGTTATTTTCCTGTCAAAAAATAAAAGTTTTTTATCTATCAATGGTCCTAGGAGTCTTCGCTCCTAATTTTTCTCTTACCTTTCTCTAGGTCTCCAGTGAAAGAAGCTGGGAGGAGGCAGGGACCATGCCTTTATAGTTGGGCTGATGTCACGTCACCTGACGTCGGGGGTGGTCCCCGCTGATGATTGCTATCTATAAGTTTGTCGTTGGAACCTGGCGCCAGGGGGCGCAGTCCTATATGTGAAGACCTACTGCAGGAACCTCTCTCTAAGATCTACTGTTACGGTAAGTTCTTGCGTAACTGCAATTTCCTGCCTAAGGTAGTGTCCCGATTTACTCTTAATCAGGACAGTAACCTCCCGTTAATTTTCTGGAATATTCAAAACTGGGTGGGGTGGGTCCTTCTTCACACTCTGTATGTACATAGAGTGCTTCAGTACTGTACTGACTGCACTCGAGATTTACACAAGTCTGACCAACTTTTTGTTTGCTTTGCCCAGAGGACTCTGGGGGCTCCAGTAGCAACGCAGACTCTTTCCAGATGGCTGGTAAACTGCATTATCTTCTGCTACAACAAATAAAACAAACCCTTACCGGGCTCGGTTAAGGGTCACTCCACTAGGTGTGTTTCCGCTTCCTTCGTAGCACTTTGCAATTTTTCTGCAGCAGACAACTGTGCGGCAGCTACCTGGGGCTCAGTGCATACCTCCTGTATGTCTCTGTATGTAAACTATGTGATGTGGAACCTTTGTAAAGGAGTCTCTGACTCAAAGGTAATTTCCGAACACTCAATAAATAAAATAAATAAAAATACTTTTGTGAAGCACTAGCCTGGACATTGCTTCCCGTTGGAGAGCTGGTTTTGGTTTGGCTGTACTTCAGGGCCTTCTATCCTGAAGGATCCCGCTATCTTTTGTTTACCACCTCCCTTTCTGACCAGAGTCCAGTTAGTACTGCTTGGTTCTCACTCCTCGTGGTATAGCCTGCTGCAAGAGCTCCAACTCGAAGTAAGATAGTACAGTTACGTAAGAACTTACTGTAACAGTAGATCTTCAAGAGGAGCTCTTGCAGCAGGCGCTGTTTTCTCTCCTTCCTTTCCCCTGGTCTGTTTTCTTCCTCCTTCCTCTTGGCAGGGTTATCCACTTTGCCTCAGTTCTCCATTTCCTGATTCAGCCAGGTCTCCGGCGGGAGAACTGAGGTGTGGCTGGGGCCCGCACCCTTTATACCACTGGCGGATGTCTGAGGCGGTCCGACGTCAGGGGGCAGTCCCCGCTGGGGACTGCTAGCTAATTTATTTTTTTTTCCCCCCGTGGGGTCATAGTGTCTGGTGGCATTGTTCTTATGGTATAGCCTGCTGCAAGAGCTCCTCCCGAAGATCTACTGTTGCGGTACTTTTTTTTACTTAACTGTACTTTATGGTGCCCCAGTCTCCTCAGCCTCAGCAGCAGGCACCCAAGGAGTCTTCCTCTCTGCCCGTACCTGCTCTCCATCAGTCGGGGAAGGTACTCCATCCTGGACCTTCAGTCTCTGCACCTGACAGCCTGGTTCCTGAGCGGCTAGAGTTCCAGGCTTTGGGTCTCTCCAGAGATGTCCTCACTGTTGTGGAGACATCTCGGAAGGAGTAGATCCAGGAAATGCTATGCCTTCAAGTGAAAGAGGTTCTCCATTTGGTGCCAGGGCAAGGGGCTGGATCCCTTTTCCTGTCCAGTGTCTAGCATCCTTGATCACCTGTGGTCCCCCTCTAAGTTGGACCCTCGGTTGACGACCTTTAAGGTGCACCTGGCGGCCATCTCTGCTTACCAGGCGTGGGTGGGTCAACAGTTGGTGGTGCAGGAGAAGGTCGTCTGGCTTTTTTTTTTTTTTTTTTTTTTCAGAGGCTGTGACCACATTTCCCTTCCAGTGTGTGACCCACCACCACTGAGGGACTTGCTGCTGGTTTTGGCAAAGATCATGGGCAAGCATTTGAACCGATGCACAGGTGTGACATGTCTCGTCTGTCATGGAAGACCGCCTTCCTGGTGCTATCACGTCAGCCAGAAGGATCAATGAGCTCCAGGCACTTTTGGTGGAGTCTCCTTATCTGGTCTTCCACAGGGACAAGGTTGTCCTGCACCCCAACCCGAAGTTCCTCCCGAACATTGTATCTGAGTTTCAGCTTAATCAGGTGATTAATTTCTCGGTATACTTCACCAGTCACACTTCAGAGGCTGAGCACAGGCTCCATACTTTGGACCTGTGGCAAGCGCTAGCCTACAATAAGCGTATGGCTGGAGTTCAGGGAGAGGTTCGCCAGCTATTCGTCACCTACGCTGAAACCACACCTTGCAGACTGGCAGCTAAGCAGATGATTGGCAGGTGGATTGTATTCTGCATCGACCTCTGCTATAGGTTTGTGGGTAGGGAGCCTCCCGTAGGGCTTAGGGCTCATTCAACCCATCTAACCGCTGCCTTGGTGGCTGCTTTCAGGGACGTCCCTATCCAGGAAATCTGCAGGGCTGCTACCTGGAGGTTAGCATACACCAGAGTTTCCCATTACTCCGACCTTGAGTCACGCCATGATGCTGGTTTTTGGGGCCTCAGTTCTCCAATCTCTGTTCCCTAAGTAGGGGGTGTGCGCCTTGCCTCCCTCTTCCCAGAGAACTGCTAGGAGTCTGCCAGAAAGTGAGAATAGAACATCATATCCACGTCCCTAGGAAAACTGGTTACTCACCTGTAACAGTAGTTCTGGGAGTGGTATATGATGATAATCCTCACGGACACACCCAACCTCCTCTGTGCTTTGACGCACAACACTGCTTCCAGCTGGCAAGATCTGGCATCGTTGGGTGGAGCAGAGGGAATTACCACCCAAGTGGGTGGAAGAAGCCAGCTTGAAGACATTTCTGGCAGGTCTTGAAGGGAAAGGCAACTGCCAGAAGTGTGGATAAACATCATGTACCACTCCTAGAACAACTGTTACAGGTGAGTAACCTGTTTTTGGTGTCTGCTCCTATGGGCAGGCAGCAGATGGTATGTGTGGACTGTTTTCTTCTCTCAGCTGGGATAGATTGAAAGTTTGGAGAGTGAGGGACACCCCCCCGTCCCATCACCGTCAGTATTTCAGTCTGTCCTAGCTAGCTGGTAGACATCTCACTGACTAGCAGGGAAGCTTTTTCTTTATTACCTTTTTTCTTTTTTTTTTTTCTTCTGTTCTGCTAATGTGTGAATTCTGTTTCATGGTATACCATGTTTGCGAGGCCTGCCACCTCGGATGCCCCTATATTCTTCCTGTTCCTGACGTGTGTCAAACCCTATTCCAGATTCACATGCTTGAATTTCGCACCCTAAACCGTGGTTACGGTGCTATGTATACGATATTTTGCTGTACCTATTGTATACATTGGACTGTCAGGAGACCGTCATCGTGTTAACACAGTGCTTTAAGAAATTGCTGATTGGATGGTTTTTGCTTGACTGGGTCTTAATCACGATGGCTTCCACCTGGCTGAGTCTCTACCCGACCAAGTTGGAGTTGCTGCTAGTGGAGCCAGGTCCTCAAGGGTCGACTGGAAGATATGAGGCTATCAGAATACCATCTCTAAATGGCAATGTACTGAGAGCCATGAATAGGGTAAAAAAAAAAAATCTGAGAGTCATTGTGGACTCTGAGCTGACACATGAGCATCGGGTATTGTCTGCAGTCCTCAGTGGATTTTTCCAGTTAAGGAATATCTCCCTGATTAGACCCTGTCTGGCGACCCTGGTTACAGTTGCAATCGCTAGCCCCCTCCCTGGGCTTACTGACATGTTTGACTTGCTTCACTACTACTGCCATTTCTTTTCTCCCATGCACCTCTTATGCAGAATTTGTCAAATGTACTGTGCACCTGTCTTTAACACCTTGTGAGCCTGCTGTTTCCCTGTTAGTGCTTAATACCTGTTCCACTGTATGTATCAACTGTAGCTATTGTATATTAATTCCGATGTATGTAATTGCTGTAACTAATTCCGGGTGGCCCCTGAAAAAGGGACTTCTGGTCTCAGTGGGTTTACCTGGTCACCAAAATCTAAATAAATAAATGGTTTCATGACCTCAAGACTCAGCTATTTGTAACGCTCTGTATCTAGGGCTGTGTGGGGGTTTGGTGAGACTCTTGCAGCTAGTGCAGAATGCCACAGCCATGTTGGCGCTGGGTGTGTCATACAAGGATCATATTTTGCCTGTGCTTTGACAGCTACACTGGCTCCCAATAAGATGGCACTTCACCTTCAGGATTGCTTTGTTAATATACAAATCCCTACGTGAATCAGGCCCTGCCCATCTTAAAGACCTCGTGGCCTGTATACTCCTGGTCACTCTGTCTGCTCCACTGAGGAATTACTGTTGGCTCTTCTGAGACAGCACGTCAACAGTATGGTGATGGAGCTTTTTTGGTGGCAGCTCCAGCAATATGGAACTCCCTGCCATTCTAACTTGGAGATCCCCCTGGTGGAGACGTTTAAAAGGGGCCTAAAAAGTCATCTTTTTGATCTGGCATATGACTTGGATGTCTGAGTTGCTCTGTTTGTATCACTAACTGTATATATTGATTGTGGCAGGACACGGGGCTCAACAAATAAAATTGCCTTGCCTTGCTTTCAACCTACTAAATGAAGACAAAAATTAGGTCGCCATAGACTAGATGCAGCTGGTGGTCTGGCCTGGGAATACACAGTGGAGGTCTCAGATTCCATTAGCTGTGCAGCATTAAGAGTATATTACTAGATGACAGTGCAGCAAAACCTATGGTTGAGGGTCCGGAAGGCAAATGCTTCTGCCAGAATAGACCTTGTGAATCTCCTCTACAGTGTCTTCTGTATGGGGTACCACTTGAAAATGCAATCAAGGATTTGGGGGATATAGTTTTAGGTGTGCATGCCCTAGTCCAGGGGCTAAAACTGCAACTGGTTTGGCTGCTTCATGACTCGATTTGTGCTCAAAGCTCCTATGGAAACTCAAATCTGCAGAAAATCCCTGTTTCCAGAATGTTTTCCTCTTTATCACCAGGGTTGCAGTTTCTCCAGCGAATTTTATGCTGTTTTTTCCTTACCATAATCCTGTTTATATCATGGGGTTGTGGATTTGCTCACATCTGTGCTCTGAAACCTGGATTCCTGCTCTTTCAGAAGAAATAGTTTTTCTCCATTCTGTCTGCCTTGGTGCTAGGTGTGTACATTTTACGCATGGTATCGGACAGTTACTCTGCGTCTGGCGGCTGTCCAGAGTTTGTGACACTCTTCCCGCCCCCGTCTAGGGTTTGTGGATTATAGCCCTGGCTTGCAGCTTCTCTGGAATTGTGTATGCTGCCTGTCTGCCCTTGAGGGGGTGGCATCTTGTGGTGGGAAGTTCTTCTATCTCTTTCTGTTAAGTTTTCAGTAGTTTATATTTAATTATTTCTTTCCTTTTTGGTAAACATGGTGTTTGTTTTCACGCTCCTTACTTAACTGAACTGAGGTAGCTACAGCGCTGAAGGTATTGGCTCCATCTTTCACAGTCACGCAAGCACTGGTGCCCACAACAGTGTTGCTACCCTGACTGAAAAGCTTTGCTCCTGCGGGGTCCTGTCGAGACTTAACACCAAGGAGGGGTGCTGTGTGGAGAAGATATTGTTGAAGATCTGGAGTTATGATAACTGTTTTTTATAAAAGCCACTTATGCATACTGTGCTATTAACAAGTATATCACAGATGTGCTGTGGAGTGTCAGAATTAACAGTCCTAATAGAACTTCTATGCTGGGCCAGCTTTTCGGCACTGTGGTAGAGCACTGATGACACTGGTTTTGAGAATTAGTTGGGGTCAGCAGGGATTGGCTGGAGTGGAAGATTGAGAATCCCATAGGACATTTTCCTCCAGGAAGGAAGAATCTTTTTCAGCCCTGCAGTGCTGCCACCTGGGTGACCAAAGGTGGAACTGCAGAGGAGGCATGGGGGGGGGGTGACATGACACATTGAGGAGCAGCAAAGATTGCTGTCCCTGTCGCTCCCCTCCTGTCACGCTGCCTGATGCAACATGAGATCGAATAGTGCCACAGCTTGATGGAGGTGGTAAGTTTCGGTTGGGGAGACAGGCTGGTACCTTGTGGTAGCCCGAAGGAAACCTGAACTGAAAATTGATGGGAACATAAATAGAAAGGAAAAAAGATTGCTATGCTGATCGAAAGAGAAAGCAGTGAAGCTCGTCTTAATTAGTATACTTTATTGAGGTTTTTTTATTATGACACAGTGGAAGACATCACAGGGCTTACAACCCGACATAGACCCCCTCCCAATAATACAGCCATACTTTTTAAAATGCTAGGAATTAATTACTTTCATCAGAGTAATTCATTCCATTTTTAATAAAACAGATTATGTATCATGACTTTTATACACGTCAGCTAGTTCCAGAAATGTGTGGCGTTTTTCTCATCTTTTTGGGTACGTACAGTATCTATTGTTAATGTTTCCTATAGTGTTCCCAATCTTTTTGCCTCCTAGCCATGCGTACAGCCATCTCAGGCATGGTGGCCCCAGACTCATTCCTGTAACCTGGCTCCCAATTCCTGTGTCCTCGGTCAGCCCAGACATACCTTTGCCGGGGGCCCTCCCATGAGGGCTTGTGGAGAGGAGAGTCTGGGATTCCAGTCTTCGAGGCACGGGGTATGGGAGCGCCCAAGAGGCAGCCTGCTGGGCACTTGTGGCTGGGAGGGCCAGCAACCATCATCCGGTTGGTTGGGCCGGCTGTTTTTCCAGTTTCCTCGGAACATGATGAGCCACGAGGCGTCAAGGCCGAAGCTGATGTCCGTCACACTCCCTCCCACAGTGGACCCCTACGTATTGCTATGCCTCTGCCAGGGGTCAGCAAATGCGGAGGCTCAGACCCCCCCCCCCCAAGAAGGCGAGCAGTCGTGGGATGGTCAAGCCTTCTCCCCTGGCCGGCCCTCTGACTCCTGGGCCCGTTCCCGAACCCGGGTTGTCGGTGTCACAAGTGGAAATTCAACCGCTGTGCCAGCAGGCCGACTTTATTTCTCGATCTGTAATGCAATCAGGATATCACCGTGCCACTCCATAGGAAGGCACTTCTGAATCCATCCAGTGTCTCATAACAACTGGTTTTGCAGTGAGTGACATGAGGGCCACGTGTTTTTAATATGCCCCTAACAAGGTGTTTACCGTGGTCGCCCAGGATGCAAATCTTAGGGGTAAATGCTTCATCTAGACCCAGAAATGGCTCAGGCCTACTGTTGCTCCCCTCCCAAAGAGGGTTTGCATTTACACATTCCCATAATATGTGTAGGAGACTATCTTCATGTCCTCCACATCTAGTACCATTTTTGATGTCAGCACGCCCCATTTTAAATAATAGTAGTAAAGTATTAGGCTTTCCATTCTTCTCCCCCGTTGACCACCCCAAATCACCGGCGCAGGCGACATGCCGCCATTGCCTCTTGTCAGTTGAGGCCGCGCTGACACCAGTGCGGTGGGGAGACCGGCTTCATCCCACCAGTCGGCTTCTTTTCTCCTCCGTTTTTTTTTTTTTGTCCCGAGCGTGGAGCCAAGACGTGCAGTGATGCCAATGGCCAGGCCATGCACGCTTCCATACGCGGCACGCTAAGTGTCTTTCTCTGCTCTGCTCCCCTTGTGTGGGTCCATTGCACTGGCCCCCAGCCACCGCTAGGGGCCAGTCAAGCAGCGGACTCCATCCCCACCCCTCCCCAGGAGAGGGGAGCTGTGCTCCGGAAGCCTGAACCTCCCCCGACCCCCGGCGACCAGTCGCCGGCGTGGCAGGAGGTAAGACATCACTGCCTCAACCCTCCACACTCCACTCGGCTGGCATTAGGCTTTCCATTTTTAATGCATTTATACAGATTCTTCCATGTGACCCTCCACTAACATCATCCTTCATTGGCAAAGCTTGATTCCAGTAGCTCCCAATTTCTGCCTCATCTGAGAGGCATGCTTCATTTATAGCCTTAAGAAGAGTGGCAGTTGCATTGGGGCCTCTTTCTAGTACTGCTAGAGGTGCTATTGCAGTTGACTATGTAGTGTTTAGGAAGGGGGACCCAGACTGTGGGTGGATGGCATGGACTAGATACAGGAATTGAAAGACTGTATCGTTAGCAACACTACATCTCGTTTGAAAGTAGCCAAATGAGACTGTATTTCTCATAGGGAAATGTGGTCGAGTGACTGGATCTGTAGAGAATACCACGGTTCATCAGTGATTGGCTTTCCCACTACTGTATACAAATATTTGGGTTATACAGTATGAGCTGAACTGCATCTTTATTGGTGAACTCTGAGTGCGCAGTGGGGGTGTTCTGGTGCTGTCAGCCTGTTGTATGCCCATCTAACCATTTTCCCATTCCAGAAGAATTGTGTTAGCATAGATTGTACATTTTTAAACCATGTCATAAAGACCATTGGGGTGGAGAAGCCTACGTAAAATGTTCACTTCAGTTACACGGATGTGGCCCACCAGTGAGTGGGGGAGTTTGATCCATCTATCTAAATCAGTTTGGATTCTGGTTACCAGCTTGTCAAAGTTTTCAGATCGCAGTTTCTTGGTGTCCCTGTATATTGCTGTACCCAAGTGTGTTGGGGAGTGAGCTGACCTTTGCAGTCCTAGGTTTGTGATGTCCGACTGCAGTACCCCATGATTTGGTGGCATTACTCTTAAGGTGTTACTAACATTTAGTGTTTAATCGGAGATCTCACTGAATTTTGAGAACTGTGTCCAGTACTGCAGGCAGGGATGTCCCAGGCTGTATCATATGCAGCAGAGTATCCTCTGCATACATGGGAAAATTTACATTGTTCCCCACTCTCTGAGACTCCCTTAATGATAGGGTCTTTGCGTACTTTAGAAGCTAGGGGGTTTAAAAATAGGTTGAGCAGTAATGGAGAGAGGGTACATCCCCTGTCTGGTTTCTCTACTTAACAGAAGCAGTATTTCTAACTCGGGGAGCAGAAAATAACAGTAAGCTGAGCCAGCCAGCGGCTTATTGTGCCAGCATCTTGACTATTCAGTCCAACAAGTTTAAAATCTTTGGTTTCATGAGCGGCTCTACAGTGCATATGTGTGTGTCTACATCTGTATGACAATTATTTCTGTGGATACAGTATGTGTTTTTGTGTGACTCTTGACATGTGTCTGCTAGTGTGTCTCTCTGAGTATGGGGGGGGGTTCTTAGTGTGCGATTGTGTCTAGGCACCCTTCCTTAGTGGAAAAGCAAGGAATAAGAACAGAGTCAATTTACGGAATATATATATTTCAGCGGGGATAATTTAATTGAAAATTTGGAATGAGTTGTGGAAAAACTGAATCAAGCCCTCAGAAAACCACACACACACACACACACACACACACGCACACTCCTTTCCGTTAAGCATGTGTCGAAAACGTATGTTATGGTTTGGAATGGTGAGATACAAGAAATAAAAAAACGGCACATGTCCTTTTGACAAATGGGTTATGGGTTGATCCCAAGTGTGCTTGTTCCTCATTGTCATACATTAATTCATTGATTTGCAGCATGCAAACATTACTACAGCTATTATGAGTCTGTTTTTGGGGGGGGGTCCTGCACTTTTGGGCTACACACTGTACCTTGCCTTCACTTAATGTTTAGATTATTTCCATGGTGGTGCGGGCATGCAGACAGGTGATTTTTGTCATTTCTGTAACTGAAATATTTAAAACAGTACTGTATGGGGGGAAATGTTCTTCAAGGGCAAGCCAGCTCTATGTGTTGTCTAAGTTTAGTATAATGCTTTCTACATCATGCCAGCTAACATTGGGACCACTGTATGCTGTGGTACATCTTGAGAGGCAGCCACTAGCAGAGGTGATGAGGGAGGAGCAGCAGCAAGCGGTTCCAGTGTCTTAAATGTGGCAAAAAGGAGACTGAAAATGTGACCTTATGAAAGTCTTAAAAACACTGTAGGAGCGTTTCACAATTATTGATTTATTTTGAAATTTATTGACCAGGATGAGCACACAGTTGAAGCTCATTTCCAGATGCGACTGAGGGATTTGGGGGAGGAGGAGGAGTTAGAAGGATACAGTCTGGAAATTGCACAGATGTAATTGTAAGTAACTGGAACATTAAAAAATAGAAAAGGAATAGTTGTGACTGCAGTTTTGCATATTATTCCAGTTCTGCAAAATTAAGTGTACAAAATTTAAGAACACCTAAGGGGAGTTGGGATATTTTGCTTTGAAGAGAGGACCAGAGAGCAGACAAGAAGTTGTTCCAGAGGAGGGGAAGGCAGGAGCAGAAGGCAGATTATCCTGAGGAGGATTTACAGGAGGAACAGAACAGAAATGAGAATCAGAAAGCAAAGTAGGAATAAGGCAAATGTGGGCTATTGGGTGGGGGTGGGGGGCACTGGAGGAGCTGGACCAGAATTTAGCAAGGAGGGCAGCCAGTGCAATAGGTGCCATAAGTTGATGTAGGGAAGATGAGAGAAAGGAGCAGTGGTTGATCCGGGGAAGGGCATTTGAGTGCAAAGTAGCAGAAGTACAGTAGTGAAAAACTGGGTCCAGCATGGTGAGGAAGGATTTAGAGGTGATGATAGTGCTCCAGATAATGTCGAGAGGTAAGAGTAATTTACTCACTAGTTTTGAAATATGGTGAGAGAAATGAAATCTAGGTGCATTTAAGTGCTTTAATCTTTGGAAAACTGCTCCTTTTGAAGCACCACGAGTGTTAGGAAGCATTATTCTGTAGGGTATGGAGCACTTTCCAGTGTTGGGATGAGTACTGGTAACGACTGAAAACAATTTCTGAAAAGTATTTCTTAAAAAAAAAAAAAAAGGGGGGGCTAAGATGGGCAATTGCTCAGTTTATCTGGAGCACTGAACTAGACAGCACCGTAGAGCCAGGGGTCGAAATTAACATACCCAGCCTGTTCCCTTTGCAAGTAGAGACAGACTAGGTGCATGTAGTTTTTACTCCCGCATGCACAGTAGTGCAGGTAGCTAATTTCTGTTCTGTAAGGCTGCAATTCTCACAAGCCGCCACAAGTGGCGCAGCGCCGGAGAGTGACAAGCCTTTTGTTTTTAGGGGCCGACGCTAAGTCACTTGCATGGCGCACACACTACCATAAGGACTCATTCAGGAGTGAGCAGGCGCAAGTACTGGCTGGCATGGACTGTCAGAGAGAGAGAGAGAGAGAGAGTGAGACGAAGACATACCGAAGGAGGTTGGAGTAGACATTGGGGAAGGCGGGAACATGCGGCCAGACATCGGGAGGAGCTACAATCCCAGAGAGGCAGGATCAAGCTGGCTGAGTTCCTGGGCTGTGGCAGTGACTGGCTGGTAAAGAAGGGATTGGGGGTGGGCACTGGGCAGAGAATGTTGCTGCTGACAGTGGCAGTCATGGATGGCCGGGAACCGGGTGCTTGAAGTGCGGGTGGGGGTTTCAGAGCACAGGTCGTGATGGTAATGACATATCTGTAATGCAATCTGAACATTACTGTACCATGTGTGCCTCTTTCTGTCACCCGCTTGGTGCAGTAACGGTTCAGCTAGGCATGTGTGAACTATGCATCTTGGAGTTAGCTGCTGCAGTGATTAGATGCTTGGCGCCAAGCTCCGTGTGTTGAATTTGCGATCAGTTGTATTTAGTTGAAATACTGATAGCACTATATTTATGCAAGATCATCAGACTTTGTTTAAATAAAACAAGCATTTGTCAGTGCCGAATGTTGCTTGCTTCTATGTGCTGTTTAGGTATTTGGAAGTCATTGGAGTGCAAATATTGAAAATTTGCAGAACTTCACAGTAGCATGGAACGCGCAACGACGCCGTAAAAGTCATTTTAGGAATTTTTCACCAAATTTTCAGCATAGCCATTTTAAGACCTCTGCCTCGCGAACAGTGTCACTGTGATTTTGTTAATGTCCCATACATTGAGTTTGCACACCGACGCGCCATTGTGCTTACGGGCTTATCGCTTTGGGCAGGATGTGAAAATGACAGCTGTACTGCTCATAAGGAGGTGTGGTAAAATGGCAATGTTGAAAATCTGGAGGAAAATATTGAAAATTTGCAAACTTACGAGCTCATGAGGAACTGCGCAATGCACGTCAGAAAAGTCGCTTTTAGGAATTTTTCACCAAATTTTCAACGTAGCCATTTAAGACCTCTGCTCATGAACAGTGTCACTGTGATTTTCTTAATTGTCCCGTACATTGATTTACTTTACCGGACTAAGCCATTCTACGCTACATGGCGGAAACACATTTTGGGTGAGATGTGAAAAATGACAGCTGTACTACTCATAAGAAGGTGTGGTAAATGGCAATGTTGAAAATCTGGAGTGAAAATATTGAAATTTCGTGGAACTTACGAAAGCCTGGGCGAGGAACCGTTAACGCGACGTCAGAAATAGTACTTTTTTGAAGTTTAAACTAACATGTTTTAGACCCTTCATGAATGAGTCACCGTCATGGCGAGTGCTGGGCTCGGACGATGATTTCAGTCACTGCGCCAAATCACCCTTCGCCCGGTCAACGCCATGACAGTGACATCATTCATGAGAAGGGGTCCCAAAACCCCATGTTGAAAATTTCCGGCAAAATTCCCAAAATGCCTGAGGATGCAACAAAGTTGAAACCCCCTATCTAGGCCATTATACAGCTTACGGCATTTCCTCAGTTCGCAGTCGGCTTTGAAGAGTGCAGGCGTGTTCCCGGTCCACGAAGATCGTCGTGCTGGAGTCCGGAGGTAAGTATGGGGTGGGGAGCTGGAGTGCGCAGTGGGTGAGTGCGGGTTGTGGGAGGGGTCGGAGGCGCTCCGTGGGACCGTTTTCGTTTTGGGTTCAAAATAAAAAGACATTGTGGGACCGTTTGCCCACGCTGGTGGGCTCCCAGCGTGGCACAGGGACAGGGGCGTTCAGCCGACGGGGATTGGGCACCCCGCCGGCCTATGGATTGATTGCCACGCTGGGGTGGGCTCCCAGCGTGGCACCTAACTGGGGGAAGCTCGCCTCAGCCGGCGGGATTGGGCACCGTTGGCTACACAGGCTCTGCATCTTGGGCGCGCGCCTCCGTGTCGGGGGAGCTACGCTTCTTATCTCTGCTCACTGAAGCGTAGCTTCCCCTTTCAACTGTATGCCACTGCAATTTGGAGCGTGTCAGACAGCTCCAAAATGCATTGACTTACAGGGGTCGCACCTGCCAGCTCGCTGACTGAATTGGAGGAGGAGGTGACACACCTCCGAAATCTCCGATGATGGCACTATGTTTCTTGCACATGCATGCAAGCAACATAAAAATGAGCAAAGCAAACAGAAAGGCACATAGATAGAGCTGGGGTTTCTTTCACCTCTCCCCCAAGGAGATTTTGAACAGGCCTTGCTTCAGACTCTGAAGAAATATAAGAGCACCTGTTTAAATGCTGACCAGCAGTTGCTGTGAGAATTAGTCTGTTAATATAAAGGCTTTGTGTATTCTGAAAACATTGTCAGGAATGGCAGTTATATAATCTAGCCTACCACAACCTTGATTCCCCACTCGTTAGTTTTGAGGGAAATCTTGTTGAGCATTGTGTTTGTTTTTTTGCTGAGGGCAATTTATACTAAAATCTAATGTACTTCATATTACTGTGACCTCTACAGTTGACAGAGCAGACAGTAGTACTTGGCACCAAAGTACCCTGCCTTGCTCTGAGTCTGACCACTGGTGGTCTTTATTTTTGATGGGGGAATTTGTGATTTCTAATTCTTATTAGCACAATCTTAGTGACCTTGCTTGGTTGCTCCCACCCAGTCTACAATTGAAACAGCGGTAGTGCATCCATCAGCACCAACGGTAGTCGTGCTTGTATCTGAATGTGAAATTAAGAAGAAAAAAAAACAAACTGAGCCTTAAAATCATTATTAAAAATAAATACAACTGTGGTATAAATATCCCAATGCAAAAATAATAAAAAAGCTAAGGCACTATGAGATTTGCTGCAGGCAGGGTGTGTACTGTCTACAGCCTGATGCTGCCCTTTTGCTGCTGTGTGTGCCCATTGCACCCTGACCCCACTATTGTTAGACAGTTATTAGTGTGAAAAAATATATACTTCTGGCCTATATTCTGTCTGCTGGTCTCTCTGGGTGGCTCTGACTATGTCGGCATACCTGGTGGAGACTACCTGACCGTGACACCTACATATATACGTGTGCATCAGTGTGTGAGCAATACTGTCCTGATCTTTGATACTAATAATCAGTGATGGCAAATTTGTGCTGTTTTACTACTACAGTACTGCCTTACTGCTACACTTGCCAGACTGACCCCTTAATTGTGTGTGAGAAACGGTGGGTATGGGTGAGCTTTCAGTCCAGTAGGGTACATCTTAATCTCTGCTGAGCCTGTACTACCACAGTATGTCAATCTAATCCCAATGTGTGTGTATTATTGAACTTTCTGAAGTTCAGTAAATCTGAACGACAGTAGTACTGCCTACATGGCTCTGCCCTGGTTCAGACTGAGTCATGCGGACCTACTGCAGTCTATAACTTGCCCCTCTCTTCTCTATCTGTAGCTTGAGTGTAATTTGTAAAGTTACTATTTTTGAGAGAGAGAGAAATAAATACTGTATATATTACTGCCTACCTGGCCCTGGTTCAGACTAAGAAAGCCTTATGGACTTAATTGCAGTGCCATCTATATAATATAACCTGTCCCTCTCTATCTGTAGCTTGAGTGTAAACTGTAAAGTTACTGTTTTTGTGAAAGAGAGAAATAAATAAATACTACACTGCCTACCTGGCCCTGGTTCAGACTAAGAAAGACCTTTGTTGCAGACTTACTGCAGTATACAGAATTAAATGTAACTGTTGCAGAGTAGTTTCTCTCTGCTGTGCAGTCATTGTGACTCTGAGCCTCTGTGTCTGTGTGTGCTACCTACTAGTAGGCACGCTACACCAAACTAGTCTTGGTTACTAATTTAGCGAGATAACTAAAAAAAATCCTGCCTGATTCAGCTAAGCCTTGTGTACTTAGTGTAGTCTAAAGAATTTAACCTACAAAGTAATAAAAAAAATACACTGACATGCTTTATGACTGACAACAGTTTTTATTGACATTAAAAACACAAACGATGTCAAAGGCAAGCTCATTTCATTAGACATGGTTCAGGGGAGTTTTAAACAAGCTCTTAAATCTTTTTATGGGAAAGGGCATATGGTTCGACTGTTTATTAATCATTATCCGTGTTTTTAATATTTTCTTATGTCCTCAATTTGTACTTTGTATTTTTTTCTATTATTTTATTGGAATACGCCTTGACATTGAAGGTGCAACAAATCAATATATATATATATATAATATATATATATATATATATATATATATATATGATAATAAGAAGAAAAAGGCTGGGAAAGTGACGAAGACACTGAAATATAGAAAAGTATACTACAGTTGTTCCATATGCGACTGTTTCAAGATTCAGTATGTTTTTTTCAATTTTTATCATTTTTGTCTACCCGTTCAGGTAACCCGACTCCGGTGCATGTAACTTTTATTGTCACATGCACCTTGGTCCAGTTACCGCAAAAAGTTAATTTCTATCCCTGTGTAGAGCACATCCACATTAAGTAGATCACTGAGGGGATCATCTTGAGGACGGTCTCATGGTGGATAGGAAATGGGAAGCAGGATTTATTGCGGTAATGTGGTCCAAGTTTAGGAAGGAGGTTTTTGTGAATAGTATTGATGTAAGTGAAGAAATCAAAGGAATGATCTGACCACATACCTAGATAATTTAAGTGGGGTACTTCTTTGGGGTGGGGGATTCCAAAGTGGTAAAGAGCAGGGGTTTTGTTGAATCTGGCAAGTCCAGGCTTACTGCCAAAGGTCATATAATCAATGAGTCAGGAGAGGGATGGGGTGGAGAAGTGAGTCTTGCAGAAGCCAGATTGGTAAGGGTGGAGAAAGAAGAGGAATCCAGAAAGGAGGAGGTGAGCTGGGAAAGGGTGATTGTTCCCTTGCACTTAATAAAAAGAGCAGGGAGGAGGGAAATGGGGCAGTAGTTCCAGTGGGAGGACGTTTTACCCCCTTTTTGGAGTCAGGACTTGCATAGTACAAAGGCTGAGTCCTGAATCTCATACTATATGTGAAACAGTAGATTTTTGTGGATACAAGCTTCCAGTAGTTCACAGATGAAACCCCATTTAGTGGGACTGCTAGCTGAATCACCAAACAGGTTATTATATTTTTATTGCTTTTCAGAGCGCAGTGGAGATGCCTGAACAGTTTTAGCACAGCCTGTTGATTAAACCAGTGTTTTTGTAGGCAGCATAGTGTTGAGCAGTCTAAGATGCATTTAATGGTTTACAGCTGATGTTGAAAAACACCCCCCCTTTTTTTCTAATTGAGATAAAATTAGCTGAGAGAAATCTGGAGAATGTTTTAGATTAATTATACTTGTATTCATGGAGGAGGACTTTTTAAGGGGAAATGCAATGGAAAAATCTGACTCTGATGATGATACATATCCTTTTGGAGTAACTTGATTACATAAGGGTTTACAATGTCCAAAGGGGAGTAGGTGCTGTAGCCTTACATATGTAAAGGACAGACTGTTTTGTGGTCACTGGACACTGCTCCTGCCCCCCCAGACTTGCATTGACACCGATCCTCTCAGGCTTGCTGTCATCGAGCCTGCGTTCTCCCGACGGATGAGAAAGGGAGGTGCCCGGCAGACTCCTGTTACCAGGATGCCTTCCGTGGCTTTCCCCGCAGGAACGGGGCTGCGAGATTGCGCCAAGCCCAACGGAACACTATGCTAGGTCAGTGACCAAGTGCTGTTGGGGGGGGGTGACGGAGTGGGGTGCCATTGATGGAGCCCGTGTTTCTTTCCAGTGCACATACCCCATGGGAGACGTGGCGTGCAGTGGCATATCGGCGCAAAGCACTAGCGCCCGTGACACCTACCTGTAACTCAGGCTCCAGTAGTTGCTCCCTCTGGTCTCCGCCAGAGGTCAGTCTTTACTCTGCACACTCACCCAGCCTCCTCTCTCTGGCTGGCCCTGTGATTCCTCAGGTCTGTTTCCAAACCCAGGGCGTCAGTGTCGCAAGCAGAAGCACTATTGCTGCGCCGACGGGCTGGCTAAAGGGCAGACTTGGTAACGAGTGGGGCGCACTGGTGACATCTTATTCTGAATCGCATCTGATTCAAAGGATCTTACTTCGAGAGGGTTCTTGCAGTAGGCAACACCATAAGGACTGAGCCATTGGGCACTAGGACCACATGGAAAAATTAGCTAGCAGTGTCTGGCGGGGGACTGCCCACCCGGCGTCTTGTGGCTGGCCTGATGCTGTATAATGGGCAGTCCCCACACCCACCTCCAGTTCCTTCCCACTGTCAAGTTGTGCATGTCTGACCTCGCGGAATGCTGCTACAGTTGACTGCCATTTTTCGATAAGTATATCTTTCTAAATTTCTGATTTTCTACAAGAAATTAGTATTTTTGACGTCAGATTGCATGTCTTCTCCTTCTGCTACCGAATCCCACATGAACAAGTGCGCCTGAGGCAAGTGGATCCAGAGAAGAACGGCCATACCTCGTGTCTCCTCTGCCTGGGGCCTGACCAAAACACCGATGACTGTGAGGTCTGCGAGAGCTTCAACCAAGCCACACAAAAATGCCATCAAAAAGTCCTGAAGGCCCATGTTTTGAAATAAAAACTGGCTTCAGTGGAAAAGGAGCTGCAGCAGGTGCAGAGTGCTTCTTCATCTCCTGGGGGTTCTCCAGGCTCCCACTCCTCCAAGCAGAAGAAGCATAAGCGGGACAAAGACAAGTACCAGGGCTTGGATCGGTCTCCCTCCAAGCCGCGAACCTCTTTGGAGTGCTGACCAGCAGTAGCCCTCTACCAGTAAGGAAGCGCCACTCCAGCCAAACCTGCTCCTCCTGCTTCGGAGCAGCCTTTGGCCCCCTGCACGAGCTGGCAATGGTTCTGGTGAGGACCTCTGGCAATTTGGAGGCTACTCCCACCCTTAGGCTGTTCAACTCTCAGCCAGGGCCTAAGTCGGGTGGGTTGGCTGGTAAGTCGGACACTGGCTCCACTGACGTTTGTATAGCCCCGGTGCTCACGTTGATCCTCCGGACCAGCGTCCGCTACTGCTTCGGCTGCGGCCGCTCCGAGGGGAATCCTTCCCCTCGGGACAACCCTTTGTCTTCTCCGGTGGGACCTGCAGATTCTCCCTCCACCCTGAGCCGGAGGAACTGCCTCTTGCTGGCCTGATCACCCAGCCAGCCCCGGGCAACCGTATGCAGGACCCTCCCGGGATCTTCTGATCACTCCGCCTGTGATCTCTCGGTCTGGGTACCTTCCCTCACCCCAGACTCTAGAGACGCCTGTTGCTTTGCCCGGGCCAACGCTATCTCTGCCGTGCGCACCCCCCTCCCCATGGGCCTGACGTCAGCTCTCCCTGCAGGTCCACAGTCGGATACTCAGCCTGGGCCTTCTGGCATCCCTTCAGGTCCCTCAGCCCCACCATCGGGTCCTTCTCCAGAATACCTGACACTGGGCTACCCTATTCCAGACCATTCTTCTCCTCCAGGATTCCCGACACTGGACTACCCAACGCCGGGGTACCCAGTGCCAGGCTATCCACTGTCTGGGTATCAGAAGCCTGTCTATCAGCATTCTTCATAATAATAATATAATAATAATAATAAACTTTATTTATCCACGCCTTTCTTAAAACCAAGGCACATTACAATAAAATACAAAATAAAAACATACTAAAACATCATAAAACTGAATTAACAGCGGGGCAATTAATAGGCATCAAAATTATCTACAAATGCCTTATTCCTTAAAAAAGACTTTAGGCCCTTTTTAAAACCCTCCACCGTCATGCACTCTCGAATCCAACGTGGTAGAGAATTCCAGAGGGTCAGCGCCACGAACATAAAAGCTCGGGCGCCAGAAGATTTTAAAATGACCCTCGGGATCTCTAGCAACCCCTCGTTGGCTGAGCGGAGTGGTCGTGTCCGTCAGTAAGGCACCAGAAGCTCTTTCAGGTAATCCGGACCCAACCCGTGTAGGGCTTTATAAGTCAGGAGACCGACTTTAAAGGTGATCCGCCACTGAATCGGCAGCCATTACAGGTCTCGGAGCACCGTTGTAATATGAGAGGAACGAGAGGTCCCCGTTAACAGCCAGGCTGCCGAGTTCTGCACTAACTGCAAGCGGCGGATATCAACCCCAGGCAGCCCAAAGTAAAGGGAGTTGCAGTAGTCCAGACGCAAGGTCACAAAGGCGTGGATCAGCGTGGGTAGGTCGCTGGATGGAACAAGGTGCTTGATCCTGGCGATGTTCCTAAGATGGTAAAAGGATACCTTAACGACCGCCGACACTTGCGCACGCAATGTCAGCTGATCATCAAGGATCACCCCCAGGTCTCGCACCCGTTCAGAAATCGGGAGCTCCACATCTCCCAGGAATAAACCACAGGTTTGAAGTGCCCTGGACCCCTCAATCCGGCGGCCAGGATCCACAACCAGCACCTCCGTCTTCCCGGAGTTCTTCAACCAGCTGGGCCTCATCCAATCCTGGATCTCCCTGAGACAGTTGTTAAACACTGAGAGTGCTCTATTCTGGTCAGGTACAAAAGACAGATAGAGCTGGGTATCATCGGCATAACAATGAAACTCCAGCCCATATCGTCTTACAATGTCTCCGAGGGGAAGCATGTACACCGCAAACAACATGGGGGATAGTAGAGAGCCCTGAGGCACCCCACAGGTCAGAGCAGTAGGATCAGAGGAAAAATTCCCCGATACCACTCTCTGAGTTCTACCTGTGAGGAAGGATGTAAACCATCTGTGCACCAAATCCGACAACCCACAGATGCATCTCAGGCGTTCAAGCAGCACCCCATGGTCTACGGTGTCAAATGCTGCTGACAAATCTAGAAGGACCAAAATGGACCATTTTTTCTGGTCTCTCGCCATCAGGAGATCATTGAGGACCCGAACCAGCGCAGTCTCAGTGCTGTGTCTCTTACGAAAACCTGATTGAAGAGGGTCGTAGATGTTATGGATGGTAAGATGGTTGTCCAGCTGGACTGCCACCACTTTCTCGATTACCTTCCCAACAAAGGGAGGTTCGAGATGAGTCTATAGTTGCCAGGAGTCGGGTCCAAAGATGCCTTTTTCAACACTGGTGTCACCACCGCTTCCTTCAGGGGCGGGGATATTCACCAGTGTCCAAGGAACACTGAGACTATCCTGGCTAGAACCAGAAGATAACCTCCCCACAGCCATAATCAGGCCTGTGGGACCCGAATCAAACTACAGCTTATGAATGCGCATGCCTGAACAATCCTCATAACATCCTCGATTTCCAGCCTTGAAGTAACTCCAGGTGAACAGTGTGCTTGCGACCATAGGCTGGACCACCACAACTCCCATGGAGAGGCGGGCAAATCTCGGCCCTGATGTTTGCCACCTTATCGGCAAAGAATCGAGCAAGCTCCACACACTGTAACTGTGAAAGGCTCGGCTGAACCTGCAGACAGGCTGGGTTGCACAGCCTGTCTCTGAGTTCGAAGAGCTGAGCTGGTCGATTCTGAGCAGCAGCAATTTCTCCGGACAGGAACACTGCCTTCTTATGAGTAATTGCTGACTGATAGAGTTTATAATGCTCTAGGAGTCTAAGATGGTCGCATCTAAGCGGACTTCATCTAACATCTCTCAACCTGCAGCCAAGTCTCCACCCAACTCCCTCAGATCCTGATCAAACCAGGGATTGGGAGGCGAAGGGAGAGAGGCCGCACACGGGTGGGAGCAATTAAATCCAAAGCGGAGGTGACAGCCTTATTATAGGCTTGCACCATTACTTCCGGATTTAAGCTCAACGCAGGAAATTCTGATAGGTTAAGAACCGCAGTTAGACCGGTGGGAGTAACATCCTGTGAAGGGTGGTACTTGACCATCTCCACTGGGGTAGGTCTACGAAGGGGAGTGCAAAAATTGAACTTCACAGTGTGGTGGTCAGACCAACCGACTGGTTCCACTACTCCAGAGCCGCCAGTGGATTATGATGCTCTCTTTGCTTCATGGTGGAACAGAGCCAAGCACCAGCTCATGTCGGAGCCTGACTGACGTCAGCCAGCCGTGCCTCCCACGCCGATCTGTCTGGCCCCTGCTCTGTGTTCCCTCTCACCTATTGAGACACATCCCTCCACTTTCTGACACACGTCGGATGCCTCCGTGGGAGAGGACCAGAGTCGTGGCCAGGCTGATCCTCAGAATGAGGACCCTGGCGAAGGTCCCTGTCCCCAGACAGGAGCCCTTTGCGAGACTCCTATTTGGACTCTGCCTCTATTTCCTCGTGCTCTGTGTCCCCTCTATCAGAGGATCCCAAGCTTAAGAAGACCCCTAAGTCTTCCTTCGGAGGACCCCTCCTTCATGGATATCCTCCGAAAAATTAAGGAAGCCAATGGCTGAAAGACAGAGAAGCAGGATCCTCCGCGTCAGAGGTTGACAGAGCACCTTGACCTCCCGGAGCCGATCCCTCCCCCCTTCTTATCCCTCCTTGGACGGGACCCTACCACGATTTGGCCACCACGATATGGCAGCAACAGTCATCTGTTGCCGCCATCTCCAAGAAGGTGGACAGATTGTATCATGCCCCTGAGGGGAAAGACCATTTGGTCAACCACCCTAAAGCTGATTTGGTGCTTATCAATGCGGCGCACAACTGCTCAGCTAAGCCTAAGCATATGAGTACCTCACCTTCTTACAAGACGTTGAGGCAACTTTACCAGTTTAGTTGCAGGGTTTATTCATCCTCTGCTCTGGCCTGCAGGCTCTGAATTATGTAGCCCATATGGTTTGCTACCAGAAGGCCAGTCTGGGTCAACTGAAAGCTGAATTTGCGGCCTTGTCAGACTCTGAAGCCAAGACCAAAATTGAGCAGACGGTTAAGACGGCAGATTGCCTGCCGCCACACCCTACAAGCAACTTACGACGCCGTCAATGCCTGCGTCAGAAGCATGACGATGGCGGTCTGTCTACGCAGACACTCCTGGCTGCAGGTATTTGGTTTCGCCCAGGATGTTCAAGCATCCATCCTGGATGTCCCTTTCAGGGGCTCGGCGCTCTTTGGAAGGGACGTTCAGGACATCGTGACTGACCTGCAGGAGCAACGGAAGGCACTTAGTTCAATGCAATCCTTCTATCACACCAGTCCCAAGTCTCGGCAGCCATTTCACCATCAGTGAAGGCGCCAGACAAGGCGGCAGCCTGCCAAAAGTCACGGCAAGCGCCAGGCTGCATTTTCTGCCTCCATCCCCCCGTCAAGTTGCACAGTCCTTCCAGGGTGGCACTACCCAACCCTCCCTCTGCTTCTTGGCTCGCAGTCTCTCCCTCCCCATCCATAGTTCCAGAGGAACCAGTTTGGGGGCAGATTCGCCAGTCACCTGTCTGGATGGGAGGTGATTACGACAGACTCTTGGGTTCTTCAGCTAATAGCTCAAGGTCACATGATAGAGTTCATAGAGAGACCTCCAGAAAATCATCCAGGCCACTCTTATTACCTGCAAAGTCACATTCCACTCATCAGAGAGGAAATTCGGGCTCTGTTGCTAAAGTGCTCCATAGAACCCGTTCCTCAGGGCCAAGTAGGAAGAGTGTATTTCTCCCACTTCTTCCTGGTCCCCAAAAAGACGGGAGACCTCTGGCCGATACTGGACCTCGGCATGCTCAACCTCTTTGTAGAATACAAAAGGTTTTGCATGCTGACTCTCCCGGGACTGTTGCCACTGCTCCATCAGGGACACTGGCTCTATGCCCTGGATTTAGGAAAGGGGAAATTGTTTAACCAGGAAAGGCACACTAAGCCAGAGCTTGTTTTCCAGGTGCAACCTGGGGACTCAAGGAAGTTAAGTGACGTGCTCAGGGTCACACAGTATGCAAGTGGGGGCTGATGAGATTCAATCGAAGGACAGCCTGGAGGCTTCTCTGGCAGCCACCCTGGACCTGTTCTACAGGGTGGGGGTCATGGTGAATTACCCCAAGTCTCACTTTACCCCTTCCCAGCGCCTCAATTTATTGGGGCAGTACTGGAAACTACCCAGGGTCCGGCCGTCCTCCTCTTGGACTGGGCAGAAATGCCGCAGAGGCAAGCTTGGGTTGTGGCCTCCAGCCATTGGATAATGGCAGGAACGGTCCTCTACCTCCTGGGTCTAGTGGCTGAGGCTGTCCCCACCGTACCCCTGGCCTGGCTCCACATGCGAGTCGTGCAGGGGACACTCACGGTACAGTGTGATCAAATGTCGGACGACCTGGATCACAGGGTTCTGATGTCCAGCCCTATGCGAAGGAATCTTCTTTGGTGGCAGGATCTGGAAAATCTCTTGACAGGGTGTCCCCTTCCAGCCACCCCTACCTGTTCAGACCCTGATGATGGATGCATCCGGTCAGGGCTGGGGAGCGCATCTGGGAGATCGCAGAACCTTGGGATCCTGGTCTCGGCAGGAGCTCTCACTGCACATCAGCATGCTGCAGATGCCTGCTGTACTGTATGCCCTCCAGGCATTCTAGTCCCTTCTCCTCCCAGGACCACTCCTGATCCAGTTGGACAACATGTATGTGGCCCAGTATCTAAACAAACAGGGAGACACTCAGTCATACCCCTTGTGCAGGGAGTCAATTTGAGTATGGTACTGGGCAGTTCAGCATCAGCTCCAGCTAACAGCAGTACACGTCCCAGGCATTCAGAACGTCCTGGCAGACAGTATCAGCTGCACCCAGGCAAGGGTTCATAAGTGGGAACTGCGTCAGTCGGTGATCGAGGACATCTTCGACCTCTGGGGTCATTCAGATCTTGATCTGTTCGCCTCCCCATACAACTCCAAACTACTCAGTTTTTGCTCGCTTGTTCCTGGAAGTGGTGTCTTTTGGCGAGACACGCTCTCTTTGCTGGACAGGGAAGTTCTGTATGCCTTTTCTCCCTTACCACTCTTGCAGAGGGTCCTCAAACTGCAAGTGGAGGGAGCTCAGATGATTCTCATTGCTCCATATTGGCCTCACCAAATATGGTTCCGTCTGCTCCAGCAGTTAGCGGTGGAGCCCCCGGTTCCTCTTGTCGTCTGCCAAGACCTTCTGACTCAAGATCAGGGTAGACTGGTCCATCCGGACCTCAAGTCCCTTCACTTTCATGTGTGGCGCCTTTGGACATAGCTGTCTCTCGCTTTGGGGTCTCCTTCAGAGTAGCTGAAGACCTTGTAGCGGCCAGAAAGCCATCTACAAGAACCACATATGCAGTGAAATGGAAGAGGTTCTCCATCCGGGCAGTCTCCAAGGCAGTGACAGTGCTGGGGGGTTTAAAACATGAGCCGAAATTGGACCCACTGGTGTAACAAATGTGGGTCTAAAGAGCAACCTATTGAGTCAAAACATAGTCAGTGGCAGATTTTGAACAGTTCGCATTCCCTTCCTTTAGAAAATGTTATAGAGTAGGTGCATCAATTTGGACCCACTGGCAAAGGAAAGAGGGGTCAGTTTTGGAAAGGGTGCAACTTTTGCCCTTTTGGTACATGTTAGTGCTGTCCACTGCTCCAAGGTTTGGGACTCCTTTTTGTGCCCAGTTCCTCAGGTCTTAGACTATCTCCTGCACCTCTCAGACCTGGGACTCCTTGCTGAGGTCCACTTGTCTGCCATGCCTACCACGCTTTGGTGGAAGGCAAAACTTTGGCTCAGTTGAAGGTCTCCCGTACCATTCTGAAGAGAATCCTCCACATGAGACCCCCGGTTAGGAACCCTGTTCCCCTGCTGGATCTGAGCTTTATCTTTGAGAAACTCATACTGTCTCCCTTTGAACTGGCTGCAAGATGTGACCTGCGCTATCTGTCTTGGAAAGCACTATTTTTAGTTGCTATTACTTCTGTTCAAAGGATTTCCGAGCTTCAGGCCCTTGTGTGTAAGGAGCCCTATTTGATTTTCCACAGAGACCCGGGGTGGCTGTGCGTATAAATTCTGTTTTTTACTGAAGGTTGTTTCTGAGTTTACTTTAAATCCAACTATCCACTTGCCAGCGTATTATTCTGAGCACTTTAATCAAGGGGAGACAGTTCTGCACACTCTGGATGTGCACAGAAGTTTGTGTTATTACACTAATCAGACAAAGTCAGTCCTCAAAATGGATCAGCTTTTCGTTTCTTTGCGCCCAGATGAAAGGGCGCCACAGTTTCAAAACAGTGTTTATCCAAATGGTTAGCAAACTGCATTCTGTACTGTTATCAGAAGTAAAACAAACCCCCTTCCAGGGGAAGTCAAAGGGCATTCAAGCAGAGGCATGGCTGCATCTACTGCTTGTTTCATAAATGTTTCTGCCACAGAGATCTGTGTGGCAGCCACTTGGAGCTCTGGCCACACCTTCACTAAACACTACAGTTTGGACATTGCCTCTAGACGCAGGGCAGGCTTTGGACTGGCCGTCCTTCAGGGCATTCTCTCTTAGCTCCCTGTCTACTGCAGACCTTTTCCTGTCTCCCGTGTTTAGTCTTTGCTTGACATACACTGCTTGGGACTCGGTCCTAATGGTGTTGCCTACTGCAAGAGCCCTCTCAAAGTAAGATAGTACAGTCACGCAAGAACTTGCTGAAACGGTAGATCTTAGAGAGAAGCTCCTGCAGTAGGCAAAGGTTTCCTTCCCTCCTTCTCCCTGCTGCTGCTGCTGCTTTCTATTCAGCCTTTTCTTGGGGCTCCAGGAGCCCACTCCTTCTCCTGTAATACCTTCTCACAGGTCTCTGGCAGGAGAACTGGAGGCGGGCGTGGGGGACCACCCATTATATAATGGGCCGACATCATCCACGTGACGCCAGGTGGGTGGTCCCCCACCAGACACTGCTAGCTAATTTTTCCGTGTGGTCCTAGTGCTTGACAGCTCAGTCCTTATGGTGTTGCCTATTGCAAGAGCGCCTCTTGAAGATCTGCTGTTACGGTAAGTTCTTACATAACTGTACTTTTCAGGTGTTCAGAAACTGGTTTCTTTCTCTATTGAAGATCACCTGTTTAGGTGCTTTAATCATACCTTGCAGTGGTAACTTAACTTACACGGGATGTAAACAATCCTCTTTGCAGAATTTTTCATTTCTTGCTTTTTGTAGGGGAAGGGGTTGTAAATTCTGCTAGTCTGTCTGATCTCTTCCCCTTCCTGGTTCCTATTTTCGAATGCTTTGCTGCCCCCACGCTCTGACGTTCTGTGATGTATTAGTTTGTAGAGTGTGGGAGAGTGCTCTGTCAATTTCAGTGGGACCATGTTTGGTAATAATTTAGAGAGTCACTGGTATCAAATCAAAGCCACAGCTCAACTAACAAGGACCTTGCATTTTTTTGTTTAATCCTGTTCTCATTTGCTAGGATGCAGAGGCATGTGAGATGTACCACTCGTGCACCTTAATGAGCATCTTCCCAGCTGCACTGCCACCCGCACCCTCTCACAAATGCTTCACTAAGTTTCCTCCTCCACCTGCCTGCCCTCCAGCCACTAAAACCTAATTTGTGGTTTCCGTGCATCAGTTCCCCTGGACTGGACACGGAAGTTTTGCCCCTAGAGAAAGAATTGTACATTTGGATCTTCTGAGCCTGATAGTTTCAGACTCCCCACCCATAAAAGAGTTTACTTGCAGTTGCAGGCCTCTGTTCTGAGCCTGACGGTTAAGTGCCCTCCCCACCCCAAAAAAAAACAAAACCAAAAAACACACACACACCATTCATATGCCTCAAGGAAGGGAGCTGCCTCTTTGTATTGGTTGGTAGAGCCATAATCTCTACATAGAGAACTGCTACTGTGACACAGAATGCAAAATTGCACGCTTATAAAACGTTTTACTTTTTCCTGAGGATATTTTGAAGTTTATTTTTAATTCAGCATTTTTATTTTCATTTACAGCACCACATGTTAACTGTTTGGACGACTCTCTGAACTACTACAGATGTATCTACAGCCTGACTTACGCCAGTGACGTACCCTTAACTAAACTGTCTATCTTTCTGTCCTCTGGTTGGCTGCTTGGTGATGGCGGCAACCATCGGCAAGGAACACCTCTGGGAGGAAGAGAAAAAGATAAGAACATCACATTAAAATCTGGAAAGTTGTGTGGGGGGAATGAAAGGTAAAAATGTGCCAGTTATTTTTGTATTTCAAGCTGTTAGGAACACAGTCCCCAAGCACCAGATTTATTGAACTGTAAAGTACAATTTCATTTTCTGTAGGATCTTTCATATCATGGTACCAACAAAATGCAAAGTAATGAAAGAAAAAAGGCAAATTTGAGTGAAGAATACCGAAAGGAAGTAGCAAAATTAAATACTAACCAAACAAATCAGTGTTTTATATGGTGAAACTTAAGTAGTCAGTTTGACACAGAATAAGAAGGAATTTACATGAATGGCAGAGTAGTAGTAGTAACAGCCCCCAAAATGGGCATAAAGAAGATGAAGAACCCCCCCCCCCAAATAGCATAGAAGTTGGAATGGGGAGAGTGAAGGGAACTAGAAAAGCAATGAAAAGAAAATGGGGGAATAGGAAAGAGGACTTTAAAGAGGTAGGATGAGGCAAGTCAAAATCATAAGGAAATGTTAAAAAAAATTTTAACACCTATAGCACAAATTATATATAATGGAACACCATCAGATATCATGGAGGAAGCATTATACTTGACACATCCAGTCCTCTGAATGTGTAATTGCAGCTCCTCTACCAAAGAGCTGCTCAGTAATTCAGTACAGCAGGAATCCGAGCACATCTGCAGCTTTCTCCCCTTCTGAATCTCCAAAGAAAGTAAAGAAGGGTCTACAAATGAGGGACCTTTTTGTCCCCCAGCTGTCTGAGAGATCTGTGTTCATGTTTGGATTCAGGTGCGCTACCCACTGACTTTTGGTAGCCAACTGCATTTCAAAGGTGAGACCCCTCTGTTCCCAGCTCTTAATCGTCCCCTGCCTGCCTACCCTGGAGTGGCTTTGAAATAGAAACGTAGACTTTGACAGCAGATAAGGACCGCTTGGTCTACCTAGTCTGCCCATTTCCTTACCTACAAGATAAGCTACAGATCCTAGTTAACCAACAGCCTTCCTACCCCCCACAAGAATCGCCTTATGTCTATCCCATGCATTCTTGAATTCTCCCACAGTTTTAGACCCCACAACCTCCTCAGGAAGGCTGTTCCATGCGTCCACCACCCTCTCTGTGAAAAAATACTTCCTCACATTGCTCCTGAGCCGTCTCTCCTCCGTCTTCAAATTGTGCACCCCCTTGTTCTTGCACATCTCTCTTTCTGAAAGATGCTACCCTCTTGGACTTTGTTGATTCCACTGAGGCACTTGAAAGTTTCTATCATGTCCCTCTCCTCCCTCCTTTCCTCAAGGGTATACATATTAAGCTCCTTTAGTCTCTTCTGGTATGGCTTCTCTTGCAGACCCTGAACCATTTTAGTTGCCCTCCTCTGGACTGCCTCCATCCTTTTTATGTCCTTGTGGAGATGGGGTCTCCAGAACTGGACGCAGTACTCCCAGATAGGGTCTCACCAACTATCTGTACAGAGGGATAACAACTTCCTGTTTTCCTCTGTGATGCTTCTCCCTATACATCCCAGTATCCCCCCCCCGGTCCTCCCTACTGCCTTCTCACATTACTTGCTAACCTTAAGGTCATCTGATATGATTACTCCCAGGTCCCTTTCCATTTCTGTTGTTGTTACTACCTCTCCCTCCATTATGTAATTTTCCCCTGGGTTGTTGTTTCCCAGGTGCATTATTTTGCACTTCTTTGCATTGAATCCAAGCTGCTGTACATCTGACCATTCCTCCAACCTTGCGAAATCCCTTCTCAACCTTTCCACACCTCCTTGTGTATCAACTTACAAAGTATGATGCACATTCTGCTAAGGACAGTCTGGGTCTTTGGTGACCCTGGTTGAGGGGGGTGGTTGAACTGCCGCCTCCCCCTTCCCCAAATTGTGTGTACAGTTTCAGTGAACCGTTCCAGTTTAAAATGCTCACAGATGATCAGTATGCTCACTGGAAGTTCATTATCAACATTCAGGAGACAGGGGCAATTGAAATGTTTCTGATGTACAGCCCTTAATTCATTTTAATTTGTATTATCCTATTCAGTATTAGAGATGCTTTTTTTATTAAGCACTTCATAGTAGTGGAAGAACAGAGTTTGAGCTAAGTCACTGGGATGTTGGGGTCGGATCAGGACAATAGGTCTTATACTGGAGCAGCATAAACAGAAAGTAGGAATTTGTTTATAAAAAACAGTTTGGTTCCCATGGCTGTGGGTGCTGGCTTTTTATCAGTCTGTTATGAATGTGAGGAGCTTAGATTGCACACTTACCTGTGAGGCTGGAAGATTGGAACTTGGAAGGTTGTGGGTTGTTGCACCACACCGAGAACTTGGGGTAAAATCTCAATACTGACACTATAATGCAGCATTTTGGGGGGGGGGGGGCTGCACTCCTGAGGGATGAAATGCTAAACCGAGGTTCTGTCTGCCTGTTCTGGTGGTGGTTCAGTGGACATTAAATATCTCATGATACTTCTGTAAAGAGATGGAGAATTTCTGCAGTGTCCTGGTCAAATTATCATTAGGACAGTATAGTCTTGAGGTTTGAGTACAAGCTACAAATTATCTTGATACATCCAGCAGACCTGGGTTTGAGTCCTGCAAACTCCACTTGCATACTGTGCAACTTTAGCAAGTCACTTAACCTCCCTAGTGCTCCTGGGTTGCCCCTGTCAACAGCCACTTGTGACTAGTGGGCCTAACCCGGTTACCAGTGAATTGAAAAAAAAAAAAGTTGACCCTTTGTACATTCCAGCTGAGATGTGTTGGTACTGCCATCTGCTGCAGCGGCAACCAGCCTCACATGGTGGGACGAGGAGCCTGCTCCTTTGAGGGGTTGTCAGGAGATGCGCATGTGCCAAGCCCACTGCTGTCAGCAGGGCCAAAAGCTGGTTATGTACGGCATCAGAGAGGAGGGAGTTCTTAGCGGAACACACATGAGATGTGGGGTGAGGTGCACATGTGCCAGGCTCACTCCTGTCTGGGGCCAGGGTCACTATAGCGTGGAAAAAAAACACGCATGAAGAACTGCGCTGTCTTAAGTGCGTATGGAAGTACAGCAATGGGTATTAGAGCGATACAAAAATATCGCTACCTCTGTTGTGTGGAACGGAAGTGGGGAAAAGAGTTTTGAGCAATGCTGGTCGAGTGCTCTGTCGAGTCGCTCTCATGGTGGAGTGGCCAAGGCACTTGACCCAGCAGTAGGCGAGAGGGAGACCAGGTTTCGAAACCCTGCTCCAGAGAAATTTTATTTTACTCCTCTCTGAGCGGCCATGAGCAAGTGCCGCAATGTGAATTTTAACTTGCCCCTCTGTCCCTACCCCCTCGGAGTTGATTATAATTATTCTGGGGGGGCACCAGCATTATATGAGTAGCTTGGGTGAGGGGTGGGAGGGGAAGTACTTAAAGCTGCCAAAAAATCAAATTTCAGCTATAATAAATAAAAATACTAGCACACCTGTCAAATCTACTTCTCTAAGCACCTTCTGTATTGTGCACCATGCACCTTACTTTTTATTTTCTTGATTTCTAACCCTTGGCAGGTTTACAGTTGTACCTCTATGCTAGATGTGAAGGCTGTCTCTTCTTCTTGAGAAAATACAGATTAGAACATTTCTGAAATACTCAAATATCGGTGGAGCTAGAAAATGTTACCGCCATATAAAACTGGAAGATGCCTGGAATCTTTTATTGGGGACAGCATAATGTTTTGGTTGCTGTGTTTTGTTTTTGCCCTGTTTCATTACAGTGTTATTTTAATGTGCAGCTGTTACCTTTGGGGCAGGCAACTCATGTCCAGTAGCTGCCTGCCGTAGGACCTAAACTAGCCATATTTTGACATTTTTCCCTCCAAAGGAATAAGCAGCATTTTATAGAAGTAGTGTGATAGTATTTCCTAGTTCCCCTGAAGCCACCGAGCACTGTCCGTAGCCCCATCCAGAAAACCGTGTTTTGATGTGGCAAAGTAGGGAAGGGGCTGCAGAGCTAAGATGGCATTATGATGCTATAAGGGTGGCGGAAGCGGCAGCGTTTGTCAACTACTGGAATTTATAACAGGCACTTGTGCTTGTTGAGGAGTAGTATTACACGTACTATCTCCTTAACATGTGCACAAGTGCCTGTTATAACTTCCAGTAGTGACAGGTAAGAGGCCGCTACTGGCCTTCCTCAATAGCATCATAAGGCAATGTATAGCCCTGCTTCCTTCCTACTGTGGTCATGAAACATGGATATGACTTCGAGGTGGAGCTCTTGCAGCAGGTATTACCAGTAGGACTAATGCTGCCAGGCGTTAGGACCCCACGGAAAAATCTTGTAGCTAGCAGTCTGAGGTGGGGGACCGCCCTCGATGTCGGCTCCGACCGACGTGGTATAAAGGAGCCGGTCCCCCAGCACGATCTGAGTTCTTTTCTCGCCATCGATCTGCTTAGTTCGGCTCCACAGATGCGTTTACTCACAGTCGACTGCACTTTTTTGCCGTTTTTCCGATTTTTGATAGTGAATTCTGTTGCATGTCTTCACCCTTTCCACTGCGGCACAAGTCAAAGTGTGCATGCAAGAAACAGATACCGGCCAAGAACGGCCACGCGGCCTGCCTCATCTGTCTAGGCCCTGACCATTGGCCTACCGACTGCCTGCACTGCAAGAAATTTAACTAGAAGACGAGGACTCTGAAAGCCAACGCCCTTAAAACTTATCTCCTCAAGCAGAAGGTGGCAGCTATGCAGAGGACCTTGGAGCGCAGCTGTTCTTCTCCCACCAAGGACCCCATCCCCGAGAGAAGGCTTCTTGAGGGAAACACCATGGGGAGAAGGATAGGGCCAGGTCCGAGTCCCACCAGAAGTCTCCTTCCAGGGTGTCTTCGACCTCTGGCGGAAGGTCGGGTTCAGTCCTTCTGACGCTGCAGGGACATCTTTGAAGTCGGCTTCCCCCTCTTCTCAAGGTAAGCACAGGGAGCTGTCTTCCTCCGGGCCTTCGCCCGCCCAGCCTTCCCTGGCCCACAGACCCCACAAATCCTCCACTGGGTTGACTCGGGGAAGGTCACTCGCCTTCCGACGGGTTGTCCGAGAAACGCAAATGACAGGACGATGCAGACAGGCAGCAGGTGGCTGTTCACCATTAGACACCACCTCCTCCGACCAAGGTATACCTGCCCCCAGCTTACAAGCATCCCTTGAGCCAGTCGCCCTCTCCTGCGACTCTGGTCCCGATGCCAGATGATATACAGATGCCTGCCCCACCTTCCGAAGGTCGGTTGCCTGATGGGCTCCCTCTAACTCCAGACGTTGGGTCCCCAGGGACACTGACATCGAGCAGCAGCCGGACAAGGCCAAAGAGGGTTCCCCTGACCAGACGCCAGATCCTCAGGATCTGCAGATACCCGGTCCCATGAATCCGATGCCTGCCCCACCTGTAGTTCCTCTGGCGGACATCGGGTCTCTTTTTTCGACTTGGTGGAATACGGTCAAAGGGGACCTACTGTACAGACCCTCCTCCTAGGGAGTCTCCTATGGGCCTCCCTCCCAACTCCTGACAAACCTGATGGGGTTGAGCAACCCCAGCCAGATCCAAAAGACAAACGAAGGAGAAGGTACTCGTCCCTGGTCCCGCTCTCCAGCGGGTGCCCAACCTCTTCGGATGAAGGTGCTGCAAGCCCCTCTTCCTCGGACTCTGCAGACGAGGAGGGGTTTGCTTCCTCATCTCCAGGTCCCAGGAACTCGCCCAGCCCTCCAAGACAACCCCTCTTCCTGGACATTATGCACCATATACAGTCCATTTATGAGTGAGACACTGAGGAGCTGGACCCAGAATGAAAGCAGCTAGCCAAGTTTCTGGGATCCAGGGGTCCGCAGGGGCAAGGTGCCGACCTGCAATGCCGGCGACCCGGGTTCAGGAACGGACTCGGCTGCTAGAGGGCCAGCTTTGGGAGAGGGATTGAGCGCTCCGTGACTGCTCTCCTGTCCGGGGGTGTTCGGTGCACTAGAGACACCTGGCAAAGGCAGGGTGCACCACAGCACCAACGCCAGCACTTCGGGGGTGGGGGTGGACGCTGGTCGTCATTGCACATCCTCACCCCCATATACTGGGTGGACAAATCTTGCAGTTGGCTGCCTCCGGCAAGACAGCCTCCGGCTTTAATTAGCCTCCGAGCCGGCTCCCCTATTCAGTTACTGGCTTTGCGGCAGTATAGTGACGGTGCCGTGACCCCACCCCCTGGGGGGGGGTAATCCAGGGGGTTCAGGGGATCGGCATGGCAGTTGAGGTGGGAGTGCGGAGGTCTGTGACCAGGCGGATGATCAGTGGCCAACTGCGGGACAAAAAGAAGGGAGGGGTGTTTCTGGGGTCCAAAGAACCCAAGCCTCTGGTTATCCCACCGCTGGTGGAGCCCTTCCAGGACATCGGACTTACTTGGCAGAAACCATCGTCCACCTTGGCTGTTCCTAGGAAGGTGGACAGACTCCATAAAGCCCCCAAAGAGGAATCTGTCTTGGGGGAGCATCCTGAGGCAGACTCTTTGGTGCTGGCAGCTGCTTACGACCGTGTCAGTCAACCCAAGCACCTGAGTGCCCAGCCCCTTGATCCAGAGTCCAAATAGTTGGATCACTGGGGCAGAAAAGTATATTCATAAGCCACTGGATCTATCTGCTCACTGAACTTTCTTGCCCACATGGTCACCTACCAACAGTCCCTGTGGGAGAAGACCATGGAGCTAGTAAAAACTCTACCAGACTCGGACAGTAAGAATGAGATCCTAGCTTACGTCCAATCCGGAGTGGACGTGGACAAGCGTGTCCTCCGCTGCTGTTATGACTCGGTGGACATGGCTTCCCATGTGGCCACAATGGGAATCTGTCTGAGGAGGCACTCCTGGCTTAGGGTGTCTGGTTTTTGCCCTGACCGTCAGGACTCCATACTGGATGCCCCATTCCAGGGCCCAGTATTGTTTGATCAGGAGGTAGTCACTCGTCAAAGTCTGCAAGATTCAGGCAAGGCTGTTCCTGACGTTCATAAGATGTATAAGTCGGAGCCTCAAGGTCCCCGTCATCATCCCTTTCGTAAAGGTTAGGGACAAGGGGGAAAGTAACCTCAAGGAAAAGGATTCAAGAGGCATGGCACCCTGTCCCTCAAGTCCGGGGCCCCACAACCCAGCCCTTGCGCCAGGCCCCCAACAGCCTGACTCGCTGCAACCCCTCCCCATCCTTGGGTCATGCAGAATGAGACAGTAGGAGGGAGGTTTCTCCTTTACCTTGCAGAATGGTCCAGTATCACCTAGGACCAGTGGGTGCTAGAAACCATTCAGAGGGGTTACTCTCTTGAGTTTCTCAGCATACCCCCAGACAGTCATCCCCCGCCATTGTTAACTTGACCATGCACTGCTTCTGGCAGGCGAAATACAGTCCCTCCTTCAGAACAAGGCTGTTCAGCCAGTTCCCCCTGCCCAGCAGGGTACAAGCTTCTACTTCCGTTTTTTCCTGGTTCCCAAGAAAACAGGAGATCTTCATCCCATACTGGATCTCAGCCAACTCGATCTCCTTATCAGGTACCAGAAATTCTGGATGGTGACATTGGCAGGCCTGTGACCCCTTCTCCATCAGGGAGACTGGTTATGCTCTCTCGATATGCAGGACGCCTATATGCACATCCAGGTCTTGCCCTCGCGCAGGAGGTTTCTACACTTCTGCTTTCAACACCGGCACTATCAGTTCAGGGTCTTGTCCTTTGGCCTTTCGTCAACACCCAGAGTTTTCACCAAGTGCCTGGCGGTGGTAGCAGCGGTCTTGAGGAGGAAAGGCCACTTCGTCTACCCTTACCTGGACGACTGGCTCATTTCGGCTCAGTCAGCAAGCCAGTTGACTTTGGCCCGGGAGGAGACTAAGGATCTATATCTCTCCCTGAGTGTCACTGTAAACTGGCCGAAGTCGCAACCCTGGCACTTCCGGCAGCTTCAGTACATTGGAGCTGTTCTGGACACTACCCAGGGCAAAGCCTTCCTGCTATCAGACAGGGCAGACCGTCTGATGGACTTGGCACACAGGGTTCAAGCAGCAATTTCTCTTTCAGCGTGAGTAATTCTTCAATTACTAGGCCACAGCTGTGGTCCCTCTCGCCAGACTGAACATGAGGGTTTTGCAGTGGCATCTCAAGGGTCAGTGGGACCAGGCGGTGGACGACTTGGATTACCCGATTCGAGTTTCAGCGGTGATTCGTTCTCTTCAGTGGTGGCTCTGCCTTTCATATCTTGAGAGAGGAGAGGAGTCTCTTTCCAGAGACCGTGCCCATCGCAAACTTTGACGATGGACGCCTCAAATTCAGGTTGGGGGGCCCATCTAGGGAATCACAGGACCAGAGGAGCTTGTTCCCCACAGAGAGGTCTCTGTGTATCAACATTCTCGAAATGAGAGCCACTCTATATGCCCTTCGGGCTTTACAGGACCAGGTAGCCCATGGTCCTCTCTTGGTGCAGTCAGACAATACCCTGGTTGTCTTGTACATCAACAAGCAAGGGAGCACTCTGTCATATCCCCTATGCAGGGAGGCCATGAGAGTTTAGAACTGGGCAGTGGAACACCATCTGGATCTCACTGCAGTGCACGTGCCCAGAAGCCAGAACATTCTCTCCGACAGTCTGAGTTGCTCTCGTTCTCTGAACCACTAGTGGGAGTTGCTTCAGGAAGTCACAGGCGACCTCTTCGGTTGTTGGGGCTGACCAGAGTTGGACCTCTTTGCATCCCCATTGAACGCCAAACTGCCACATTTTTGCTCGTTGGGTCCAGGGCCTGGTGTTTTCTGGCAAGATGCATTGTCCCTCTGCTGGATAAGGAGGTTTTTGTATGCATTCCCCCGCTTCCCTCTCATTCAGAGTCCTGCTCAAGTTGCAGACAGAGGAGGCCAGAATGATTCTGGTAGCTTCTCTTTGGCCTCAACATATCTAGTATCAGCTGCTACAGCAATTGGCCATGGAGCCTCCTGTGCAGTTGCCCCTCTCCGCTCACTTGCTCTCTCAGGAGCGGGGGACGCTTGTCCTTCCTGCTCTGCGGTCTCTTCATTTGCATGCCTGGCTCCCGAGTCCTAGCTGAAGAGAGATTAGGAGTGTCAAGCAGGGTGGCAGACATCTTAATAGTAGTGAGGAAATCCTCCACAAGGGCAGCCTATGCTACGAAGTTGAAGCGTTTCTGCCCCTGGGCAACAGCACGTTCCCTAGATCCTCTGGATTGTCTGGTGAAGCTTGTGCTAGACTACCTCCTCCACCTTTTGGACCTGGGCTTGAGCTACTCATCCATCAAGGTGCACCTGTGTGCCTTATCAGCATACCAAGCACCGTTCGAGGAGAAGACTCTGGCACAGCTTAATGTGTGCAAGACCTTCTGCAAGGTGTCTTGCATATCAGACCCCAGAGAGACCCTGTTCCCTCCTGGGATCTCCTTTTTGTTCTCGAGAAGCTTACCCTGCCTCCCTGTGAACCAGCCGTGACTTGCGAGCTTCGCTTTCTCTCTTGAAAAGCGTTATTTTTAGTTGCCATTTCTTCTGCTCGGAAGGTTTCCAAGCTTCAGGCCCTTATGTGCAAGGAGCCTTTTCTTGTGTTTTATAGGGGATAGGGTGACCCTGCGTAAAAATCCCCAGTTTTTACTGGAGGTGGTATCCGAATTGACGCTGAACCAGGACATCCAACTTCTGGTTTATTTTCTGGAGCCCTCCAATAAAGGGGAAGCATTGTTGTATACTCTGGATGTTCACAGAGTTCTATGTTATTGCCTTCACAGAACCAGTTCCTTCAGGAATACAGACCAGTCATTCGTCTCCGTTGCTCACAGAAAGACAGGTGCTCCTGTCACCAAGCAGACACTAACCCGGTGGTTAGTCCACTGCATTTCTTTTTGTTACCAGTATTATGGTAAGCCCTTGCCTGGCTCCGTCAAGGGTCACTCCACCAGAGCTGTGGCTGCCTCCTTTGCCTCATTGAGGAATGTGTCCTCGGCAGATTTCTGTGCTGTCGCAACCTGGAGCATAGTTCACACTTTCATTAGATATTACAGCCTGGACATCGCCTCTAGGAGGAGAGCAGATTTTGGACTAGCCGTCCTTCAGGGCCTGCTCTCTTGAGGCTTCTCAGCTGTTTATTCTTCTCTCCCACCCATCAGACCTGGGCCTATCTTTGGGTGCTGCTTGGGACTCAGTCCTATTGGTAATACCTGCTGCAAGAGCTCCACCTCGAAGTCAGATACTACAGTTACATAAGAAATTACCATAACAGTAGATCTTCGAGAGGAGCTCTTGCATCAGGTGCGCCCCCCCAGGAATTGCTGTTGTTACCCTTCTTTAGGGTAGGGGAGAGCCTAATCGGTTCTCCATTTAGTTCAGTCACGTCTCCGGCATGAGAACTGAGATGGCGCCAGGGGACCGCCCCTTTTATGCCACATCTGATGTCGGGTGGAGCAGACGTTGGGGGCGGTCCCCCGCCTCAGACTACTAACTATAAGATTTTTCCATGGGGTCCTGTCGCCTGGCGGCATTAGTCCTGTTGCTAATATCTGCTGCAAGAGTTCCTCTCGAAGATCTACTGTTACGGTAAGTTCTTACGTAACTGTACTATCTTACTTTGAGGGAGCTCTTGCAGCAGGCAACACTGGTAGGACTGAAGCCACCAAGTGCCAGAACCACATGGAAAATGTCTAACTAGCAGTGTATCGCAGTCAGCACGCTGATGTCCACCAATCCTATAAAGGGGTGGTCCCCCAGACCTATCTCAGTTCTTTCCCGCCTTCAATCCGTGTATGTCTAACCTCCACGAACGCCTGCTTCAGTCGACTGCCATTTTCTCGCGTTTTACCCTTATTTTACTTTTTCTTTTTCAGTGTTTATAACGTCAATTTTTTTCAGCATTTTCTCAAACAAGAGTTCTTTTTCCCCAGCCCAGTCTTCCGGGGCATCTTCTTCCTCCCAGAAGAAGTCGAGTGGGAAGCATAAGCTCCAGAACCGTCTTTGGCCAGCCTCACGGTCGCAGCACAGACTGGCCACCACCTCTGGGTCTTCGTCCCACAGGGGGTTGGCTCCTCCTTCCTTGTCAGCTCTTTCACTCTCCCGGCTGCCGGTGGTGTAGCCATCTGCCCTTACTTCCATTTTGGGTGGCGGCTCGGTAGCTGACTTTTCTAGTGTAGACACTGCATGTGTGGTTGGTGCAGGCAAGATAGTGACCACCTATAATAAGGTGGTCTCTGAAGTGCGCGATACCATCACACTGGTCCGTATACAATCCAGATCTTCTCACATGAGATCACCTTGGTTTGATGGGGATCTCAAGGTGATGATCAGGGGTCGGATATTGGAGCGTTGCTGGCGGTGGACCCAGTTAAAGGAAGACAAAATGGCCCTGTGCATTCATTATCATGAGTACCAAGGGGCAATCAACAGTGAGAAGGCAGAGTTCCTGTCCAGGGAGATTGCTGCATGGAAGAACAGACCATATTAGTTATTTCAGACTGTGGACAGGCCTTTACATCCAGTCTGTCTACAGCCGAAAAAGCTTTTTCAGTCACTTTGTGTGAGGAGTTTGCTCTGTTCTTCTCTGACCAGGTGTCCTCCATCTGGTCGGGGATCCCGTCAGTGAGGCAAGTTTTGCCTCATGGTGATCAGACTGTGGTTTGTAGAGGCGCTCAGTCTGTCTGGGATGACTTTAAACCAGTGGAGGTGGCCAAGGTCATTGAGGTGATCTTGAAGCTCAGGCACACTTATTGTGTACTGGACCCGGCCCCGATTCGTTTCTTGATGAGATGTGTCTGGACCGTTGGTTCAGTGTTCACTGGGATTGTCGGAGGGAGCCTTTCCGGATGCCTTGAAAGAGGCTTTGGTAAGACCCTTCTTGAAGAAGCCATCTCTTGACCCTGATGTCCTGGCAAATTATCGTCCAATCTCCAACCTGCTATTTTTGGGCAAGGTTGTTGAGAAAACAGTGGCGCAACAACTCGAAGAACATCTCATGTCTTCGATATCTGTGAGCCATTCTAGTCTGGTTTCAGGGCCAGGCATAGTACCGAAATGGAGTTAGGGTACACAATGACCTCTTCCGGGCTAGAGATAGAAGAGACAGGTCTATTCTTGTTCTCCTTGATCTCTCATCAGCTTTTGATACTGTGGATCACATTCTGCTCCTTGATTGCCTTCGAGAGTATTATGGACCTGCCGGTAATGTCATCAACTGGTTTCAAGTCCTGTCTGTCTGGCAGGGAGCAGCAGGTGATGATGGTGAATTTCTTCTCCTCCTGAAGCCCCTGTCATGTGGAGCACTTCAGGGTTTGATCTTGTCGCCGATGTTATTCGTGGTATACATGCTGCCCCTGGGAGAGCTCATTTGGCTGGCAGTGTGGGTTTTCACTTCTGTGCAGATGATACCCAACTCTATAATTTGCCCCTGGAATACACAACGCTGTAGAAGTCATTAACAACTGCCTGGCCGAGTTCAATGACTGGATGTCCTCTAGCTGGTTGCGACTGAACTCTGATAAGACTGAGGTACTGGTGATCGAGCCAGGTCACGGGCATGATAAGAGTGACTCTGGAGTTGATACAGATTGTTTCTGGGATCCGCTTTGTTGATGGTTTCCCCTTAGGGTGCGGGATCGTGGCGTTATCCCGGATAACAGATTGACACTTGAAGTTCAGGTGTCATCTGTGGTCAAAAGTGGTTTCTACCACTTGATGAATATCTCCTCTAATTCCGCCGGAAGACCTGCCATCACTGGTGCATGCCTTTGTTACATTGAGGCTTGATTACTGTAATGTTCTGTACTTTGGGATAACTGGAGTGAGTCTCTGCGGGTGGCAGCCGGTGCAGAATGCAGCAGATCTTCCATTGTCAATCTTCACCATTCATTACTGCTGGGTGTAAGCCAAAGGCATGCACCTGTACGGGAGCTTTTATTTTTTGGGTTTTTTTTTGGGGGGGAGGGGTCTGGCTCTGATGGCGCCGCCCACAAGGCCGACGCATTGCGTGGTGCACGAGGGTTGGCTGTTAAGTGCCACAGACGACTCCTCCTCCATCCCAGTCCTATTTCTCCCGCCATCGAGGTTGCACTTGCTGCGTCATCGGGCCTGTTTCCGTATTTAGACACAGTTTCCTGCTTCTCCATCCCGGTTCTGTTTCACCTGACGCTGTCCGATACCGATAAGACCATTCCTTTTATTATTTTTGCTAACGATGCCAGGTCTTTTCCTGTAAATTTTATGATTCTTTTCATGTCATGTCTGGTTTGGGGGCTTAGAGAAAATCCAAAGCGGGCTGTGTCCCCATGCGTCAGTGCCCCTGTGGCCGGCATTTTTCCGTCACGGACTGACATGACGTCTGTCTGCACTGCCTGGGTCCCAGCCACAATATGGACAACTGCATTGCCTGTGTCCATGGACTGCCGCATTCTGGAAATCCACGCGTTTATAGTTGGCAGAGCCCCACCAAGGTTCGGAGGACGGCATTGCTGTAGGGATGCCACGGCAAGATGTCTCGACCCTACCTCTGTGTCCCCTCCTGGGTCTTTACAGCCCAGTGAGGAGGAAGCCTCCTCGGATTCCAGCCTTGCCATCGAGGAGTTTTTTTTCTGTGATGTTGGAGGAACGCCTTGGCTACCTGCGGGGCCATGGCAGGAGCACCGCCACAGCAGTCACCTCTTTGGAGGTGCAGGATCCCCCTGTGTTGCGGCCTGTGGTAGCTGGACCTGGCACTGGCAGACCCTTGGCGCCGCCTGCCGGCACCGTTTTAGATCCTGGTGCTGTTCGCAGTGCTGGGGTCAGGGCAGCGCCGTAGGTGGTATGTCATGTCCTGCCATCAGTTCTGGGGCTCCCAGTGTCGCTAGTCTGGCAGTGTGTGTGGTCTCCTTTTCCTCTGAGGACGACTCCTCGCTGCCTGATCCAGGCTGGTGTCCCGACTCCCCGGAGTCAGGGAGCCCCCCTTGGACATGGCACTAGGCAGCCCAGTGTTCGCCTCCCGTGCTCCCCAGAATCTGTGGCCCCTGCGGGCCCCCTTATCGATCCCGGCGTCTGGCACTATGATAGACAGCGGTCCCGGAGGACATGATGTGGCGGTCTTTGACTTCAGGGGCCAGGGCAGCTGCCATGGTTGGTACTGCTTTGGCCCCTTTGGTTGGGATGGGGATTTACTCTCCTGTGGCCCTCCGGGGGGGGGGGCCTACAGGATTAAGGGGTCACGCTAGCACTGCAGTTGAGGAAGAGGTTGGCCTTAGAGACCTAGGGGTTCAGGGGCCCGGGATGAAGCACAAGGACCCTCCTCCACCTGCCTGCGGGGGAGGGGGGGTTGCAGTGCAGAGCCCAGCTTCTCCTCTTTGAAGTCCTCGGAGGTGTCCTTAGTGGACAGTGCTGAGGGTTGCCCTTTTGGATCCAAGCAACTCCAGTCGTACCACAGGGGAGCTTCCCCCTCAGGGCTCAACCAGGTAATGTTTTCACATCTACAGCATATGCTGACTGGGTCGAGCCCTGGATCCCCTTGAGCAAGAGGATCTTCAGTGAGGTCTCAGAGGCCGGGCACTTTCAATTAGGTGCTCTTCCCCAGTTCCTCTGCAGTCACCTCCTACTCTCCCGGGCCATGTGGGTCTTGCGGGGCCCTTAACTTGGGAGATGTTCAGGGCCATTGTGACGGCCTTCCCTAGGTATGTTAGAGCCATGGACGAGCAGTTCTTTCGCCTGTCTCCTCCGCCGCAGGAGAGACTCTGAGCACTTGAGTTCCTTGACCTCTTCGGCTTCCTCTTCTGAGGAAGAGGACCGTTCAGTCCACCTTTCATCCAATGCTGGTTTTACTGAATATCAGCGATTACTTTCGAGGTTGGTTAGTAACACCACTGACTACTCTCTTTACCAAATCATGGGAGAATGGGGTGGTACCTGAGGACTGGAGGAAGGCAAATGTGATTCCACTTCACAAAAGTGGGAGCAGGGCAGAAGCAGGAAACTACAGACCAGTTAGTTTGACTTCAGTGGTAGGGAGAATGATGGAATCACTTTTGAAGGAAAGAATTGTTGAATACCTAGAGGCCAGTGGGGCACTGGACCCAAGGCAGCATGGTTTCACAGCAGGAAGGTCATGTCAGACCAACCTAATAGAGTTCTTTGACTGGGTGACCAAAGTAGTAGACCAGGAAGGGGCTGTGGATATGACCTACCTAGATTTTAGCACGGCATTTGACACAGTCTCACACAGAAGATTAATATACAAGTTAGCCAGCCTTGGAGTAGGTCCCAAGGTGGTAGCCTGGATAAAAAACTGGCTGGATAACAGGATGCAAAGGGTAATAGTAAACGTAGTCCACAGTGAAGAAAGGAGGGTAACTAGCAGGGTACCGCAGGGTTCGGTACTGGGACCGGTCCTCTTTAATGTCTTTATAAGTGACATTGGAGAGCACCTGAAAGGAAAGGTATGTCTCTTTGCAGATGACACAAAGCTCTGCAACAGGGTTGATACACAAGGTGGGTTGGGGTGGAAAGAATGAAAAGGGACTCTGCAAGGTTGAATGAATGGTAAAATATGTGGCAGCTCAGATTCAATGCAAGGAAGTGCAAGGTAATTAATGCATCTGGGAAACAAAAACCCAGAGGAAGAGTACACAATGGGGAGTGAGTTAATAACAAAAATCGAAAGAGACCTAGGAGTAATTATATCAGATGACCTAAAGGTGGGCAAGCAATGTGAGAAGGCAGTAAGGAGGGCTGGGGGGATACTGGGATGCAGAGGGAGAGGCATCAACAGTAGAAAACAGGAAGTTGTTATCCCTCTGTACAGACGGTTAGTGAGACTCCATCTGGAGTACAGTGTGCAATTCTGGAGACCCCATCTCCGCAAAGACATAGACAGGATAGAGGCTGTTCAGAGGAGGGCAACCAAAATGGTGCAGGGTCTGCACCAGAAGACATACGAGGAGAGACTAAAGCAGCTTCCTTGAGGAAAAGAGGGAGAGGGTGGCATGATAGAAACTTTTAAGTATCTCAGAGGAATTAGCAAAGTCCAAGAGGGTAGTATCTTTCAGAAGAAGAGATGTGCAAGAACAAGGGGGCACAATTTGAAGATGGGGGGATGGCTCAGAGGTAATGTTAGAAAGTATGTTTTCACACAGAGGGTTACGGATGCAGGAACAGCCTTGCTGAGGACGTTGTGGAGTCAGGAACAGTGGGAGAATTCAAGAATGCATGGGACAGGCATAAGGCAATTCTAGTGGGGGGTGGGAGGAAGTAAGCTGTTGATTAACTATAATCTGCAGCTTATCTATCAGGCAGGGAAATGGGCAGACTAGGTGGGCCAAGCTGTCCTTATCTGCAGTCAAATTCGATGTTTCTGTGGTACAGGAACTCCATATATCCCAGTTGGTAAGGCGCAATACCGAGCGGGAGAAGCACTCCTTCCTGAACGAGTTTAGTACGCACCACCTAGTGGTACCATCTTGGCCTATTCCCTTCCAGGAAGCATCAAGTCCCCATCTGTCAGTCACCAGCCGCCTCATCCCCAGCCCCAGCGGACTGCAGGAGGAGATATTGCGCTCCCCAGGAGTCTCTTGGTTCTCTGCCTCATCTGCCTCCGGGGCTGACTGCCTTAGATAACTCCTTCCGGGCTTCAACAGCTGGCGCATGACCGACCACTGGATCTGGATTCCACGGAGTTCGACTGATTGGGAAAAAGTTTTCTCTTCAGCTCGTGTGCTGCTTTGTATTAGCTCACATCAGGCTCACCACGCTGCCTAAAACAGGCACCTGTGGTCGATGTTAGCGCAGATGCTAGCATCTCTGTCTGATTCAAAGGAATCTAGGCAAGCCATTGCCTTCTTTGCGCAGGGTCTGGGGCTCGCAAGGCACCAAGCAAGGGCATCAATGAGGTGGCCTCCAGACTGGTAGGGACAGCGATATGCATCAGGCGGACAGTATGGCGTCGTCTTTCCAGGTTGTCACCTGCTGCCCGCATAGGGTGATTTCTCCGCCTCCGGGGACTCTGTATTTTTCTCCCTGCAGGGCAAGGAGGAACTTATAGGGGCGTCTTCCATCCCTCCGGCTCCGGGGGACACCTCGGCCTGACCAGCCTTAGGCCATGTACGGTCTAGTAGAGCTATGGGTCTCCCCCTCATGCACCTCACCCGCAGGAGTCTGAGGGAATTTGTTCCCACAGGGCAGTGCCAGGTCCCCTCCGGAGGGTATGGTACTCACCCAGCAGTATTGAATGGTGAAGACTGACAAGGGAAGATATGAAAATTACATACCTACCGTAATTCTTGATCTTCTCTTGTATTTTCACCATTCATTACTGATTCCCGCCCACATTCCCCTCTTGGGCCTCAGCTCTTGGCTGCCGCCTCCACCCTGCTCACCTTCCCCCCTCTTTGAGACCAATTGGGGGCAGAGTCCCCCTGGTACCTCAGGGCCCTCTGTTTCCCTCTCTAAAAAAGTCACAGAGAACCCACTTTAGAAGGGTGGCGAGTAGGGTCTTCGCCCTGGCCTCGGAGGGAACTCTCTGCAATTCTGAGTGGGGTGCACTGTGGTTGCTTCTTCTCCTCACACAGATTTTCCATTGTTTTCTTATTCTTTTAGTGGGGACTGTGTCTGTGCATCTCGTGGGAGAACCTGTAGGGATTTTTCTCCCCTTCTGTCTTTCTCCCTTCCCCTCTACCTTAGAGGTCATTCTGGACAGTCCTCCCTTATTTAAGGGTCGTGGCACCCCTGATTAAGCTGTAGAGGACGATGTTCCAGAACTTTCTTCCCACATGGGGGGGGTGCCTGACTTCATCATGTTTTATATTCTCCAAGACCATTTCAATTCTCTTGTTCTGAACCTCCGTCCAGTGGTCCCTGAAGTTGACTGGATCCTTGCATCTGTGTCTTCACACCTTCAGGTTTTTGAGGCTGAAGTAAGCCAATGGGCTTCCAACTCAGCATGGCTGCGGGACCCCCCTTCTTCCTCTACGTATACTTTATTCTTCTCTCCTTTTCCCTTTCCTGTGGTGCCGCCCAAGGGTTGGGGGTCTATGGCCTCTTAGGGTAAAAAGTACAACCCTTCTGTCCTCTGGGTAGTGTCTTCCTTTTTCAGTTTATATCCTTTCCTTTTTCTATTCCTCGGCTCTCTTGCCTTACCTTGATTTTCTCTATCCCACTTTGTTTCATCCTCTCAAGCAGAACAGAACTGGGATGGAGGAGGAGTCTGCAGCGCCTAACATCCAACCCTCATGTACCATGCAATGCATCGGCCTCGTGGGCGGCGATGACTCCTCCGCGCCCCCACCCAAAAAAAAAGCTCCCATACAGGTGCGCGCCTCCGACTTACATCCATCGGTGAAGATACAAAAAAAGATCAAGACTTGCAGTAGGTACGTAATTTTCATTCAAACAACATGAAGTCTTGCTATATTATGACAATTGCAGTTTGTCCCACCATTAGAACTGCTCCGGAGGTGAAAGGGTTAACTACCATTCTAAGAATGGAGTTTAGAGCGCGAGCTCGGTTAGAGAAGCTCTGTCTGGATAATTTCAAACTGAAACTGTCAGATTCTTTACTCCGCCTCACTGAACAGTCGCTCCGGAGATTTCTCCTACTGCTCGGTTCATTTCTCGGTTTGAATAGTATTTTCTCGTTAAATTCAACCGCGAGTATTATTATTTTTAACCGCAAACCGATTGGTTCAAGCTCTGTCTGTGGTATTGTAAGTAATAGAAAGGTTTCTTTATTTCTGTGTGGAACTTGTAAGTGTTATCGGTTCGGTTTGAACCGATCAGGTTGGTTAAAACTTTAAAGTTTAAGCATTTTAAAGCTTTTAGAGTGCGGTTCCCGTTCTTATCGGTTCTAAAAAAAAACGGATTTCATTACGTGTTTTTTCCACGACCCGTGACACGGTTGGGAACCGATAAGGGTGTCTTGCCTGGCACTGCCGTAAAAAGGGCAAGTTTGTTGGTTAGGCTGGCATCATGTCTGAGAAACCCAAAAGAAAAACCGGGCCCACTGGGTTTCAACACTGTAGTGTCTGTGGGGAAGCCTTTGCCAAGGCTGACCCACACGCTACATGTGTTTATTGTCTGGGGTTTGACCACCTCAATTCAGACTGCCAGATTTGTAAGAATTTCCCTGCAGCCACCCTGGATAAGAGAGTGGGCAGGCTCAGGGAACGAGAGGCCAAAAAGTCCGCTGACCCGGGGCCAGCCCGGTTCGGTGCCAACCCAACCGGAGGAGTGCCTCTGACCAGGGCGTAGACTTCCCTGACAAACGTAAAGCTGGCTGTGAGGAGCCAGTTCCAGCAAAGAAAACTAAAAAATCAGCAGGTATGGAGTCCAAAATTCCTTCTCCAACTGCTGCAGAAATAGCAAAAGCTATACAAATTGTACAGTCACTTTCTCCGGTTCCGTCCGAACCGCCACTGTCTGGTAGGAGGTCAGTTTGGTCGGTTCCACCGGTTCAAGAATATGATATTGGAGATTTTTATGAGCGGGGAGAATTATGAACAGTGTGAATGTGACTTTGAGAGTCTGGATGTGCCCATTGAACCGGACATCTCCCCAGACAGACCTTTAGAATCTCCCCCTATGCTTTCTGAGTCCCCTTCTCATTTTTTGTTTTATAAAAAGGTTGCTGAAACCCTCCAGCTCCCATTAGAGGAAGCTGTGGATGAGCAAGAGGAACCTGATTTTGTGGAAATGATGGATATCCCAGAGTCTAGGAGATTATCTATCCCCTTACATAAGTCTTTTAGGAAGCAAACAACAAAAATTCTAAAAGCCCCTAATTCTGTGCCTCCTGTTGACAAAAAGATGGACAGGAGGTACACTTTGTCAGGTCCTGATACAGACTTTTCACAGCAATGCAGTCATGTTAGGTAGTTCAGGCTGTAGCCTGTGATAAAGCTAACATTCCCTTGGCTTCACATCCTCCTAACAAGGACTCCAGGAAGATTGATGCCATGGCTAAAAACAATACATGGCAGCGTCCTTGGGACTCAGACAAGCAAATTACATGGCTTATGTGGCAAGATACCAAAATCTAGATGGGACACTGTCATGGCTTTGGCTAAACAGGCCCCTGGCCAGCTTGCAAGGAGTTGGAGCAGGTGGCTTCTGATGGTATTGAGGCTTCCAGGTGCAATTCCATGCTGCTGTGGATTCTAATGATGTATCCTCGAGAGTCATGGGCTACATCTGTGGCCCTTCGTAGGTTAGCTTGGCTCAGGTGTACTAACTTGTCACAGGATACCCAGTCTAAGGCTATGGATTTTCCTTGGGGAATTCTCTGTTTGGGAGCAAACAGAGAATTACATGAAGAAAATGGATGAATACAGAACAACTTATAGGAGTGCACAAGCCAAGGAGGCGGCAAGCCACTCCTCAGAAGCAGACCCCCAGGGTAGAGGTAGGCCCTTTCACAGGCCTTTTTACCAAACCTAGGCGGCTTCTGCTTATGCTCAGAGGGGGTTCTTCAGAGGCAGAGGCAGACGGGGTGCAAGTAGGTCTGCTCCCACCCCTCAGACTAAAGCCCCTGCCAAACAGACACCCTGATGGGGTGCCCAGGGCCGGTTTTCCACTACCTATAGGGGGCAGGCTGGCTTACTTCGCCCAGGACTGGGAGTCTCTCACATCAGACAAATGGGTCCTGGAAGTAGTAAGCCAGGGTCTGGTTCTCAGCTTCAAAACATTTCCAAAGATGAGAGCCAGATTTTTTCCACCTGCAAACCCTCTAGAGACTTTTACCTTAGAAACAGAAGTCTCAACCCTCCTAGCTCTCAGAGCTGTAGAAAGGGTTTCCCCCCTACACCAGGGCAAGGGTCTGTACTCCAGATATTTCCTTACCCCAAAAAAGACTGGAGAATGGCGGTCCATTTTAGACCTAAGATATCTGAACAAGCACCTTTGGAAACCAAAGTTCAAAATGGTGACTCTGGCAATGATTTTACCTTCTCTAAGGCCAGGGGACTGGCTAGCTTCCCTGGACCTCAAGGATGCCTATTTCCATGTTCTAATCAGAAGCTCCTACCGAAAGTACCTCAGATTCGAACTGCCCTCAGATCACTACCAGTTCAGAGCAATGCCCTTCGCCTCCTCTGCCCCAAGAGTATTCACAAAATGTCTGGCAGTAGCAGTTGCTCATTTAAGAAGGCAAAGGATTGCTGTTTTTCCCTATCTAGACGACTGGCTCATTGTAGGCCAGTCTCCAGAACAGGTCAAATCACACCTGCAAGTTACCCAGCAGCTGCTCACCTCTCTGGGCTTCGTGCTCAATCTTCCAAAGTCAGTTCTGGAACCTGTTCAGGTACTCACCTTCATAGGTGCAGAATTGGACACAAAGCAGGCCAGAGCCTTCCTACCCTTAGAGAGGGTAAGGAACCTGGTGGCCCTGGCCTCCTCCTTCACTCTGCAGGTCTCTCGACCAGCAAGGCACTTCTTACAGCTCCTAGGGCACATGGCTGCTTCCACAGCTGTAGTGCAAGGAGCAAGATTTCAGATGAGGGATATTCAGTTTCACTTGAGAGCCTTTTGGTCTCAGAGAAAAGATCCCTTTCCAAGTTGGTCCCAGTGACTGAACCCTGATCCAGACCCTTCAGTGGTGGCAGGATCAGAGCAATTTAAGACTGGGGGTCCCCTTCATCCCTCTGTCGCATTCCTTGACTCTCACTACGGATGCATCCTTTCTGGGATGGGGAGCTCACATGGGTGACCTCTCCACTCAGGGAGTGTGGTCCCCTCAGGAATCTCTGCTCCACATCAATTTGCTGGAACTCAGAGCTGTCTTTCTAGCACTTCAAGTGTTTTCTGCATCTGTTCAGAACAAAGTGGTACAAGTCAGAACAGACAACACCACCACAATGTGGTACATCAACAAACAAGGGGGCACTCGGTCTTCGGCCTTGTGCACCGAAGCAATGAAGTTATGGTCTCTGGCTTATTCCCTGAACACTTCCCTCATAGCAGTTCACCTCCCAGGAAAGGACAATGTCCTGGCAGATGCTCTCAGCAGGATTTCCCAGGGCCATCACGAATGGTCACTGGATCCCCAAATACTGGGGATAGTTTTTGCCAGATGGGGCACCCCTCAGATAGATCTTTCGCAGCCCCAGACAATCACCAACTTCCACTGTTTTGTTGCAGGCCCCCAGTGATGGGCTCAGTCCCTCTGGATGCCTTTCTCCTAGATTGGGAAGGGAAGTTTCTATATGCTTTTCCTCCCTTCCCTCTCCTATTCAAGGTGCTAGTCAAAATCAGATCCCAGCCTTGCAGGATGATTCTGATTGCTCCAGATTGGGCCAGGCAGCCCTGGTACCCACTCCTTCTGTCCTAACAGTCCATCTTCCCTGTGCCTCCCAGGAGACACAATCTGTTATCTTGTGCCCGGGAGGGTTTGGTATCCAATCTCAAATCCCTCGACCTCAAGGCCTGGCTCTTGAGGAGTTAGAGTTGCTGACCTACACCTTTCTCAAGGTGTTCTCGACATCATGAAGGCTTCCAGGAAGCCTTCCACTAGAACCACTTATAATTCTAAATGGAAAAGGTTTTCCATCTGGTGTTTGAGGAGCATATTTCCCGGAATCTGCTGATTTGCCCATTGTTCTGGACTATATGGTCCATCTTAATTCTTTGGGCCTGAGACCAGCTACCCTGAAAGTTTCATTTGGCAGCTGTCTCTGCTTTTATTTCAACAGGAAGCCCTCTTCTCTTTCCACTCACCCTGTTTTTCCAAGTTTTTCAAGGGATTACTTCATACTAATCCACCTTTCAGGGACCTGGCCCCTGCCTGGGATCTTAATGTTTGCATTGCTCAGTTGATGCAACCTCCCTTTGAGCCTCTGTCTTCTGCAGAGCTCAAGTATTTGACTTGGAAAACTGTTTTTCTAGTAGCCATCACTTCTGCCAGGCGCATAAGTGAGTTACAAGCCTGGTCAGTGGAGACTGACATTATTTCCTTTCACAGGGATAAAGTAGTCCTTAGGACTAACAGGAAGTTTTTGCCTAAGGTGGTTTCAGACTTCCATCTTAACCAATCTATCTCCCTTCCAGTGTTCTTTACTGACCATTCCTCCTCTGGTGAGAGGAGGTTGCACAGTTTAGATGTTAAGAGGGCTCTTAGTTACTATATAGAGCGTACCAAGGGTCATAGGTTCGAATCCCTCCAACTTTTTCTCACTTTTGGTGAGGTTAGAAAAGGTAAACCTGCCACTAAGAGATCCATTGCCAGGTGGATTGTCTCTTGTATCCAATTTTATCAAAAACTGGGAAAGGTTCCCCCTTCAGGCCTGAGGGCTCACTCTACCAGAGGTACAGCTGTGTCTATAGCTGCTGCCAGAGACATCCCTATTTTAGGATATGTCAAGCAGCTACCTGGAAAATGGTACACACTTTCACCAAGCATTACTCCTTGGATATCCAGGCCAGGAGGGATGCTAGATTTGGCACAGCCGTGCTTCAGAGCCTATTCCCTAAGTAGGTTCTGTCTCTCCTCCATGGAGGTACTGCTGTGTATTCTGCAATTGTCATAATATAGCAAGACTTCATGTTGTTTGAAGAAAAAATTACTCACCTTAGTAATCTTGTTTCTTCTAATGGAGTCTTGCTATATTATGACCTCCCCCCCCAGCCTGCCCCTCTCAGAACTTCTACTTGGGTATGGGGTGGGAAGTCCAGTATGGGCACCGGTTATGCCCATTATGTTTTTCACCCCTTTTGGGGTTTTGGGGTGTGGTGTTTTATTCTACCTTATTTTATTATTTTATGGTTCCCTGACTTGAGTCTTTGTGTTGGGACCAGGAATATGTGTTAATATTTAGGTAGCCAGTTGGCTAGTGTAGGTTACAGCTTCCACACAGAACCTTAGTGAGTTTTTGCTCATAAAGATCTGACAGTTTCAGTTTGAAATTATCCAGACAGAGCTTCTCTAACCGAGCTCGCGCTCTAAACTCCATTCTTAGAATGGTAGTTAACCCTTTCACCTCCGGAGCAGTTCTAATGGTGGGACAAACTGCAATTGTCATAATATAGCAAGACTCCATTAGAAGAAACATTACTAAGGTGAGTAATTTTTTCTTTTGGTTGCTGATGGGACTGGCTGGGTCCAGTCATGTGACCCCAGTCCTGTGGGCTGTGCACTGGCTGCCTGTCAGGTGGAGGATCCTTTTCAAGGTGGGCTTGCTAACCTATAAGGCCCTATATGGGGGTTGGGTCCTGGCCATCTGGCTGATCTCCTTACCCTTGCCACCTTAATCCATTCCTTCCGCTCCTCGACTAGGGGACTCCGTGCTATTCCTAGAGTCAGACTAAAAATGTCAGGTGACTGTGCTTTTAGTGTCGTTGGGCCGGCCCTGTGAAATACCTTCCCAGCTGCTGTCAGGGAGGTCCAGACAGTTGAGTCTTTTAAAAAGGGTCTTAAGGCTCGTTTGTTTTGTTTGGCCTTCCCGACGAATGCGAGTGACCAGTATTAGTTACATCAGTTATTTTAATCATCCTGGGCTTTATTTATTGTTTTATAATATTTATTGATTTGCATATGTTGTTTATAGTTTTGTATGCGTCATATTACCTGTTTTTATGTAAGGCGCCTAGAGCCCCACGGATTGGGCGCCATATAAATAAAATTGCCTTGCCTCTTCTGGGCAGCGGATTTCTTCCAGAACACTCAGGCTCTTAGCTCCCACGGGTCCTCAGCCAGGTGGCTCAGCTGGAGTTGGTTCCTTTGGCAGCAGGTCTTGGCCTGTTGCCCCTCCAACCAGGGTGTTGGCTTCGTCAGTCCCCTACTCTGGAGCTGGTGCTAGCCCTTTCAGGCATCGCCTGGTGCAAGCACTCACCTATTCATCCAAACAGACTATGCCTCTGCCCTTGCCTCGGTGGAAGTCTTCCTCCATAGGCACCAGCCTCATCACTGGGGCCAACGTCTGCTGCCTCTCCTGACCGATGCCAGCCTTCGCCTCTGAGGCTGGTGCTAGATTTGCCAACACCTCAGCCAACGCCTCAACCGTCGTTGCCTCAGCCTGCGACGGCTGGTCCTCCTCGGGATCCACAGCCAGCGCCGGGTGGGCCTATACCAGGGTGCCCTATGCTGGCTCCTCCACTGATATATCTGTACCCCCCACCTCAGTATCCTTATCCTCCTTATAATCCACCCCCGCCGGTGGATTATAATGCCCTGTTTAAGGCCTGGTGGTCCTTCGTGCAAAATAAGGACAGACCCAGAAGGCCTTCTCCCCACTCGTCCTCTCCAGCATCCCCCACCTCAGGACCTGGATTGGGCAGGACCTAGCGACCTACGTACCACAGGGTCTTCAGGGGGACACACTAGTGGGGGCTCCGGCCAGTGTGTGGATGACACCAGTCCCTGATTCTGATCAGTCTAGAGACAACTCCTCCTCCTCTTCAGAGTCGTCGGAGGGCTTCTGGGGCTCCTCTGAATGGCAAGACCAGGCCAGGGAGGCCCCTAAGTCCCCATCCAATGATCCCTCCTTCCTTGACGTTGTGTGTCATATCCAATCCTTCATGGGCTAGGAAACGGAGGAGCGTGACCCGTTACACAGTCACCTGGCGAGATATCTCTGGGGGAAAAAGGAGATCCTCCCCTTGGTGGTACCACATTTAATAGACTCTTATGAGGACATTACTGAGGCAGCGTGGAACCACCCTTCTTCCACCCCGGCTTTACCCAAGAATGCAGGTCGCCTTTATCATGTGCCGGTGGGCAAGCTCTTCCTTGTGGAGCACCCCACAGCAGACTCTGTAGTCATGAGCGCAGCCCATGACCACACCAAAAGGCCTAAACTCCTTAGTACCCACCCTCCTGACATAGTCTCGACAACTAGACCAGTGGGGCAAGCAAATGTATTCTTCCACCACTCTGGCCATTTAGGCAGTCAGCTGTTTGCCCCATGTGGTGCAGTACCAGAGTGCCCTCTAGGATCAAGCGAGGGATCTGGTTCATACCCTCCCAGAGGGCTGTAACAAAACACAGTTGGCCCAGCTCCTATAATCAGGGTCAGGTGTGGGTACCTATGTCCTGTGGGCGACTTACGATACTGTTGATGCCTCTAGGCGTGGGGTGGTGGCAGGGATCTACTTTCGTCACCATTTGTGGCTTAGGGTGTCTGGCTTTGCGCCTCATCAAGCCAGTATCTTGGTGTCCCTTTCAGGGGTTCCAACCTGTTTAGGGAAGATGTCCAGGACATTATCTCTTGCCTCCAGAAGTCTGGCAAAGCCCTTAGGTCGGTTAATTCCCTCTACCGATCGCAGCCTCGGACTGCCCAGCGTCAGTCCTTTCGTCTGTCCTCTCGCCAGCCCTCTTAAGGGCCAGCAGGTAAAGAGCCCCTTCAAGCATAAGGTACACACCCTACCAGCTGGAGCAGCTGCCCCTAGGTCCCAAAGTGTGCAGACAGCCGCTCTGCCCACCCCTGGGTCCACCGCCTGACTCCTTGCCCGACGACCCCTCCCTCGCAGAGACCTTGTGGGAGGTGGTCAGGGGTCAGTTCTCCCCTTACCTCAATGAGTGGCGAACAGTGACATCAGATCAATGGGTGTTGCAGCTTATCGAGCGCTGTCACACCTTAGAATTTCTGGAACCCCCTCCGGAAAACTCTTCCATGCTCTCTCATTACCCTCCAGCTCACCTCTCCCTCATCCGGAAAGAGATTTAGGCTCTCCTGTTCAAACAGGCCATAGAGCCCGTCCCTCAGGCTCAAAGAGAAAGGGGTTCTACTCCCACTTCTTCCTCGTCCCCAAGAAAAAGGGGGATCAGAGGCCAATTCTGGACCTCGACCACCTGAACCTGGACATAGAGTACAAACGCTTCAGGATGGTCACTCTCCAGGGGTTACTACTCCTCCTTCACCAGGGAGACTGGCTGTGCTCCCTGGACATGCGGGATATCTATCTTCATATCCAAGTTTTCCTGGCCCACCACCACTTCCTTCGTTTTTTTCTTCCACTTTCAGTTCTGGGCCCTCCCTTTTGACCTTTCCTCGGCACCCCGGGTTTTTACCCAGTGCCTAGCAGTGGTGGCCATGGCTCTGAAGAGACAAGACTTTTATGTGTTCTCTTATCTAAACGACTGACTTTTGACAGCCCTTTCCAGGGACCTTCTGCTGCAGACCCTGGAATGCACCTTCCAGCTTTTCCAGGCCTTGGAAATCATGGTCAATTTGCCAGAGTCTTGTCTCTTTCCATGCCAATACCTCCAGTATATTGTGATTGTCCTGGACTCTTTCCAGGGCAGAGCTTCTCTACCAGCAGACAGAGCGTAACGCTAAATAGAACAGGCCCATCTAGTCTCCTCCAGTCAACAGATCCTGGCCACAACATTCTTCTGCCTGTTGGGACACACAGTGGCGGCTATAGCCACAGTTTCCTTGGCCTGTCCATATATGAGGGTCCCCAGTAGACCCTATGGGTCCAGTGGGACCAACACATTGATTACCTGGATCAGCTGGTGATGGTCTTCGACCCGGTGAGGAGGTCCTTAGAGTGGTGGCAGAACCCTGCCAATCTCCTGCGAAGGGGTCCCCTTCCAAGCTGTGTCCTCTTAGCAGATCCTCACTATGGATGCCTCGGGTCTGGGCTGGGGTGCTCACTTTGTAGACCCTCAGACCAAGGGGACTTGGTCCGAGGCAGAGCAGCCTCTCCACATCAATGTTCTGGAGTTGCGGGCAGTACTTTATGCTCTGCAGGTCTTCCAGACGTACATTCTGCCCAGCCCGCTGCTAGTACTGATAGACATGTCTGTAGTACACTTCATCAACAGGAAGCGGGGGCACTCATTCATACCCCCTTTGTCGGGAGGCAATGAGAGTCTGGTACTGGGCCATCAAGCACAACCTGGAGCTCTTAGCCATCCATGTTCCAGGTGAACAAAATGCCCTGGCCGATAGTTTAAGCCTGTCCAGGTCGAGGGTTCATGAGTGGGAACTCCTGTCCTCTGTGGTTGGAAGAGCTGTTCGACAGATGGGGACGCTCAGAGTTGGACCTTTTTTCGTCCCCACTCAATGCAAAACTGCCACTTTTTGATCCAGGGCTTGGAGTTTTCTGGCGCGACCGCTTGTCTTTCTCCTGGAAAGTGAGGTTACTGTACGCGTTCCCTCCTTTTCTGCTCCTGCAGAGGGTCCTTCACAGTACGCTTCTGTCAGAGGGGGCAGAGATGATTCTCATGGCTCCCTACTGGTCACGTCAGATTTGGTTCCCCCTGCTGCAGCAGCTGGCAGTGGAACCTCCTGTTCCCTTGCCCCTGTGCACCGTCTTGCTGTCCCAGGAACAGGGCACCCTGGTCCATCCTGACCTCAAGTCTCTACATCTACATGCTTGGCTCTTGCAGACTTTGCTGTCACCTGCTTTGGAGTTTCCTCCAGGGTCGCTGATGTCTTGGTGGCTGTTAGAAAACCTTCCACTAGAGCCACCTGTGCCTTGAAGTGGAAGCACTTCTCCCTTTGCACCACTGTTCATCACCTGGATCCCTTCACCTGTCCAGTGGATCTGATTTTGGAGTACCTGCTCTCCCTTTTGGACTCTGGCATGGGGTGCTCCTGTCTTAAGGTGCACCTTTCTGCCATCTCTGCATACCATGCACCTACTGAAGGCAAATCTGTTTCCAAGCTGGAGGTATTGCGCACTTTTTTGTGGGGTATCCTGCATTTGATGCCTTCAATTTGGGACCCCATCCCTCCATAGGACCTTCTTTTCATGCTGGAAAAGCTCAGTCTGCCTCCCCTTAAGCTGGCCGTGAGTTGTGAGCTACGCTTTGTCATGGAAAGCGTTATTTTTAGTTGCTGTTATTTCTGCTTGGAGGATTTATGAGCTTCAGGCTCTGATGTGTAAAAGGCCTTATTTAGTTTTTCACAAAGACAGGGTGTCTTTATGTACTAATCCAAAGATCTTATTTCAAGAGGGAGCTCTTGCAGCAGGTAACACATAATATACTATATAACTATAATGCTAGGCACTAGGACCCCATGATAAAATTTCTAGCTAGCAGTCCAAGGCGGGGAACCACCCCTGATGTCGGCCCCAACCTAACATCCCACGTGGCATAAAGGGGGCAGTCCCCCCAACACCATCTCTGTTCTTTTTCCCGCCATTGACCCACTAGTGTCAGTTCCCCGGATGCCTCTCTCGCAGTTGACCGCCTTTGTTGCATAGTTACCATTCATTTGCATTTTTCCTCTTTTTATGCATGTCTTAGTCATCTTCCTGCGAGCGGAAGTATGAAAGTAATGCGTGCAGCAAGCAGATTCCAGTTACAGACGTGCCACTAGGCCTGCCTTATCTGCTTGGGCTTAGGGCCAAGTCGGACGACTGATCGTCTGCCACAAAAATTCAACAAAAAGACTAGAATCCGCCCGACTCAAAACATTGAAAGCATACCTCCTGGAACAGCAAGTAGTTGCCATGCAGAGGACGCATTCGGGACACAGTTCCTCTTCCTTAGCCAGGGAATCCTCCCCAGAGAGAAGAAATCGGGTAGGAAGCACTGTCATAGGGACAGGGATCAAACCAAGGCTGAATCCTTCCCCAGGTCCCCCCACAAGACCGCCATGTCCTCTGCTTCCGGTGGGAGGTCAGAATCTGTTTCCCTCCGGCCCTTTGACTCTTCGTAGTATTACTGCGAAGAAGATTCCCGCCTCTTCCCATACGCAGGACAGGAAGTTTTCTGGGCATGGGCGTTCATCCACCCATTGTCCCTGGCTTTAAGGCCCCACAAGCAGTTGCTAGGGTCAAAGTCAGATGGACAGGCATCATCTTCGGGCGGCTAATTAGAGACTACCCCACGCAAGACATTGGAGTCATCAGACAGGTTGAAGGGATCGGGCGACACTACCAGACGCCAGGAATCTGAGCACCACCAGAAGCACCCACCGCCTCGTGACAGTGCGTTGACCACTTCAGAAGGATGCCAGACCTCAGGTCCTTCTGATTCCGCATCAGAAGTGGACCAGAAGCCCCATCCTAAATGGGCCTCTGCTCCGACAGATCAGATGTCTGACCAGGCGACAGACCACACACCCGAAGACCAGACGTCCGGGCCCCTCAAAAGAGGCTCGAACCCATTGTCCATGCCTCCTCCCAAGGGGCCGGACTTCCGACCTCAAGGGGACACTACCCACAAAGGAACAGCACCACCGGTCCCAACACCTGATGGCAAAGAACCGGCGGACCAGACGACCTCACCAGATGCGTCGCCAGGGGCCCCAAACGTCCCTACCCTGCTGCCAGAACAGCCTGTCGTCTCGTTGGCAGAAGCAGGTGCATTGTTCAGTTCATGGTGGAATACCATAAAGGGGGATCTGCTACCTAGGCCACAAGAGCAGTCCACTAGCCCTAGGGGACTACCACCTCTGGTTCTGCCCAGGGAACCCTTGCCCCACAGGCCTTTGAGACCGCCTCTGATGCCAGACCACTCGTCATCAAGAGACGACAACCGGGGGTCTCTGGCACCTAGCGGACGTGGTCGACACCCATTTTCCATACCCTCATCCAAGGAACATCCACATTCATCCTCTGGCGAAGATGCAGGGGACGACGACTCCTACGACTACTCCGAGGATGAGTTGCCTCTACCCTCTCCGGATCGCAAGACTGACTCTCCCAGGTCTCCTCCAGACGACTCTTCATTTTTGGATGTGATGCGGCACATCTAATACCTTAACCAATGAGACATAGAGGAACTTCACCCTGAACACTGGTGCCTGGCAAAGTTCCTAAGGGGCAAGCGACCAAAAACCCTTGGTCATCCCTGCACTAGTAGGAGCCTTTCCAGGACATCACTAAGTTAGCCTGGAAACATCCTTACACTACTTCTGCTGGTCCTACGAAGGCAGACTGCCTCTACAGGATGCTGAAAGGAGAGCCTCACCTGAGTGAGTAGCCAAAGGCAGACTCCATGGTGCTGACAGCCCACGGCAGGGCACAGCAGCCAAGACACATGAGTTCCCAGCCTCCAGACCCAGAATCCAAGAAACTGGACCCGATGGGCCACAAGGTGTACTCCTCAGCCACCTGCACTGTAAGGTCACTCAGTTTTTTGGTACATATGGTAATGTACCAAAAATCCTTGTGAAATAATGCCTTGGACCTAGCCAAGGCTCAGCGTAATACAGATAGCAAATCTGAGCTTATGGCTGTCATTTAGTCCGACATTGACATGGGAAAACACATTCTGAGGAGTTCATACGACACTGCAGATACAGCCACCAGGGCAGCTGCCTCAGGGGTTTATACGAGGTGCCGTACCTGGCTACGGGTCTCAGGATTCTGGCAGGACCTGCAAGACATAATCCTAGATGCACCCTTTCAAGGGTCAGTTCTCTTTGATTCAGAAACCGAAGAACTGATCACAGGGCTACAGGACTCTGGTAAGGCAGTTTCCAACGTCCACAGGATGTACAAATTGGAACCAGCAACTATCAGACACTGTCCCTTTCATAAAAACCAAGGTCAACAGGGAAGGCATCAGCAACCAGAAGGGGGTTTCACGGACAGGGGCCCTTCCCTGCTTTCAGGGACCCAAAAGTGCAAAGAATGCCAGAGCTCCCTTGCCTACCCTCGCCACCTCAGCATGACTCCCTGCCTGATTCCCCCCAACTTCCGGCGGAGGCTCAGGTGGAGGCAGTAGGGGGAAGAGTCTCCCTCTACCTCAGCGGATGGACCAACATTACCACGGATCGGTGCGTACTCCAGCTAATAGAAAAAGGGTACTCCCTGGAGTTCGCACAGATCCCACCAGACAACCCACCTGTCCCCGCCCTCATAAAAGTAGTAATCCAAGCTCTTTGCCCCACCTCTCCTCACATCCTCCACTCCCACCCCACTCTCTTACTCTTTCCAGCCCACCCTCCTGCATCCCTTCCTACACCATGTACCCTGTTTGTCTTGACAAAGCCTGCTGGCCAATATCAATGTACTGTATGTATTTTCTTGTGCGTGAAACTGATTAGCATAATGTGTGTCTGTTCTGTGTTGACTGTCCATTATGATTTTGTGTCGATTATGATTTTTGTACTTCCTATTTACACTTTATTGTACCGTACTTTACTGTCCTGTTTAATCTGTTGTCCTTTCTACTGACGTGGAACCTTTGTAAATGAGCTTTTAGCTCAAAGATATATGTAATCCGAGACTTAAATAAATCAATTAAAAAAAAAAAAAAAAAGTGATCCAGGTGGTACCTCCAGATCACAAAGGAAGGGAATACTATTCCCATTTCTTCCATGTACCAAAGAAAACGGGGGACCTCTGTCCCATCTTGGATCTGAGCCAACTGAACAACTTTATGGAATTCAAAAGATTCAGGATAGTGACTTTGCTGGGTCTGCTGCCCATGATTCGCAAAGGGGATTGGCTCTGCTCTTTGGACATGCAGGATGCTTACATGCACATAAAGATCCTGCCATCCCACAGAAAGTATCTCCGCTTCATCTTCCAAGGAGACACTTTCAGCTCAGAGCACTGCCATTCGGCCTTTCTTCGACACCGAGAGTCTTTACCAAATGCCTGGCAGTTGTGGCAGCAGCCCTCAGGAGGAGGGTCACTACTGTATGTTTACCCCTACCTGGACGCCTGACTTCTAACCGCCTCTATGGAGGAACAGTTGCGTTGTTCAGTAGAGGAGAATTTCAGTCTATTCCAAGAGCTGGAAGTCACTATAAACCTCCCCAAGTTGTTCCCCTGGCCTACACAAAGGCTACAGTACATAGGGGCAGTCTTGGACACTGCCCAGGGAAGAGCCTTTCTCCCCTCAGATCGAGCAGATAGGTTAAGGGCGATCACTCAGAGGGTCATCTCTACGAATCCGATCTCGGCCAGAGTGGTGCTGCAGCTTTTAGGTGACATGGCCGAGGCCATCACTACAGTTCCCCTTGCCTGCTTGCATATGAGGGTCCTGCAATGGAACCTCAGGGTTCAATGGGACCAACGCATGGACGATCTAGATCAACCAGTCAGGATCTCCAAAGCGGTACTGTGCACTCTGGAATGGTGGCTTACCCTTTCTTGACTGGACATTGGGATTCCCTTTCAGTCACCAGTCCTCAGCAGATCCTAACTGCAGACTCCTCAGGGCTTGACTGGGGTGCACATCTGGCATCACACCAAACAAGGGGCACCTGGACCTCTGTGGAACATATTCTCCATCCACATCAGCATGCTGGAGATGAGGGCCAACCTTTATGCCCTGCAGGCATTCCAGTCCATACCCACGCCAGGTCTTTTGTTAGTCCAGTCAGGCAACACTCCAGTTGTCTTCTATCTCAACAAGCAAGCAAGGGTCACACATTCCTACCCCCTGTGCAGAGAAACCATGAGAGTTTGGCAGTGGGCGGTGGATCACAACGTGGAAATAATAGTGGTTCACATTCCAGGGATTATCAATGTCCTTGCAGACAGTCTAAGCCGCTCGTCTCAGAGTCACGAATGGGAGCTGCTCCAAGAGGTCGTCAGTGACTTTTCTGAAAAGTGGGGTTGGCCAGAACTGGACACCTCTGTGTCACCTCACAATGCCAAGCTGCCAAATTTCTGCTCGCTAGATCCAGGGCGTGGTGTTTTCTGGTGCGACGCATTGTCCCTTCTGTGGACAGGGAGGTTCCTGAATGCCTTCCCTCCCTTTTCGCTCCTCCAGAGAGTGCTGCTCAAGCTGCAGGTAGAGAGCACACGTATGATTCTCGTAGCACCCTTCTGGCTTCGTCAGATCTGGTTTCCGTTGCAGTAGCAATTGGCATTGGAACCACCGGTCCCATTACCCCTGTCCACTCGCTTGCTCTCCCAGGAGCAGGGAACCCTAGTACATCCAAGTCTTCGGTCTCTGCATCTGCAAGCATGCCTCCTGCACACCTGATCAGTGACGGATTTGAAGTGTCCTCCAGAGTGGCAGAGGTTCTCGTGGCAGCAAGAAAACCCTCAACAAGAGCAGTGTATGCCATGAAATGGAAATGTTTCTACTTATGGGCATCCCCCAGCTCCTTGGACCCTTTCCACTGTCCAGTGGAATCTGTGCTGGAGTACCTTCTTTCCATATCAGACAGGGGATTCAGCTACTCATCCATTGAGGTGCACCTTTCTGCGCTGTTAGCTTACCACGCGCCGATGGACGGGAAAGCTCTAGCACAACTGGATTTGTGCAAGACCTTCCTACAGGTATCTTGCACATCAAGCTTCCAGGAGGGATCTTGTCCCTCCATGGTGTGGAGGGGTTGTGGGATAACAGATGGACCAGACACCGAACTTCAGGTTCATCACACAGTCTCTGTGTGATGTTTATTCAAAATACAAGAAATAAGCTTCTGCAATGCCGTATTCCTTCTTCAGTACATCAGTTTGCAGCAACAGACTATGAATGTCCTTTCTCTGCACTTAGCCAGCACCTGCTGACACTGATCTCTGATCCAACTCACCATTTGAGATGTAGCCACCACCCCTATGCAGGCCCCATTTGCTTGGGTAGTGGGGGCCCAAAAAGAAAAAAAAAACAAGCTATAGACAAAGAATCTCAATGCAGAATCACTGAAAGAAGGGTTACCCCAAAGGACATTGGCAAGAAATCAAGTTTCAAAGAAATACAACATCATACATACTTCCATAATGCAGTGCATCATGGGATATATGCAAATCATCATGACATTTCTTAAGTTTACAACAATATGCATGCATTTTAAATAGCACAACTAGCCTAATTTCTATAATAGTCACCTAGTACATTTTACCATGGTCAAAAACACCTAGTGCCATGGTATTTTCAACAATACAGGTTTCATAAACAAACATAAGGCATATTATGACATAGTGCTATTACATACTGAATCCAACAACGATAAACACAACCTGTTTTACATATGTTTGGAGGTCACCACAATACCCTCCCTGTACGAGGACCTAAGAGGGAAAAGGGAAATTAAAGAGGACACTATAGCATAGTCAAGAAAGAGAAGGAGGTGCCCATAGGTGGCCAACCTTGTGGACTAGAAACTTGAAAGGATAGATTAGGCTAAGAAACGGAAGAACTGTTGGAACAGATTTAAGAAAAGGTCAGCCCTCAAGAGTGGCAGGAGCTCCCCGTCACACATGGGACCTTCTTTTTATGTTAGAAAAGCTTACGTTGCCTCCCTTTGAACCAGCTACAGGCTGCGTGCTATACTTCCTTTCATGGAAAGCGTTAGTTTTAGTTGCCATTACATCCGCTCGAAGGATTTCCGAGCTACAGGCTCTGACATGTAAAGAGCCTTATCTTATTTTCCACAGGGACAGAGTTACCCTGTGTACAAATCCTAGGTTCCTTCCAAAGGTTGTGTCCAAATTCACTTTATTTGATTTTTCATAAGGACAGGGTGTCCTTGAGAACAATTCCTAAGTTTTTGCCAAAGGTGGTGTCCGAGCTTACATTAAACCAGAACATCAACCTCCCCGTTTACTACCCAGATAGCTTAAACAGAGGGGAAGCAATCCTGCATACCTTGGATGTCCACAGGGTATTACGCTACTACCTTACCCACACCGCTCCACATCGTAAAATGGAGCAATTGTTTGTGGTCCTTGTGCCACGCTGCAAAGGCAGTTCTGTGTCTAAACGGACACTTTCTAAATGGCTGGTCAACTGTATTGTTTTCTGTTACAACAAATATAACAAGTCCCTTCTGAGCCGGGTTAGGGATCATTCTACCAGGAGAGTGGCTACTTTGTTTGCCTCTCTATGTAACGTCTCCATCTGTGCAGCAGCTACCTGGAACTTGGTGCATACTTTCATCAAGCACTACAGCCTGGATATTGCCTCTAGCAGAAGGACAGGTTTTGGCCTTGCAGTCCTCCAAGACCTTCTGTCATAACTGCCTCCTTATACTTATAGCACTTTAGCATCCTGCCAGACTTGCCTTTCTCGGGATTGCGTGGCACTCTGTCCTAATGGTAATAACCTGCTGCAAGAGCTCCCACTCGAAGTAAGATAGTACAGTTACATAAGAACCTACTGTAACAGTAGATCTTACTTCGAGTGGGTTCCTTCAGTAGGCCATTACATGTAGAATTGGCGCCACCTGGCATTGGACCGCACAGCAGACTTTTCTTGCAAGCCCTGATGGGGGACCGCCCACCCGACATCACGTGACCGGCAGCGTGGCAAACGCTCCTCTCAAAGATCTCCTGTTACAGTAAGTTCTTACGTAACTACTTTCATCCACATGGACCCACCCGACCTCCCTGATTGTGGACGCACAACACCTGGCTTCCAGCGGGCTAAGATCTGTCGGCATGGGGTGGAAGTGCGGTATATACCACCCGGGTGGGTGGGAGGAGCCAGCTTGAAGACTTCCGGCTGATCTTAAAGTGGAAAGAGACACCAAAGAGTGTAGATGAACAACATATACCACTCCTAGAACTACTGTTACAGGTGAATAACCTGTTTTTTATCCCTGCAGGAATACTCCAATATTCCTAAATCTTATACAGTATGCCTTTAAGCCAGATCTGCCTTGAGATGGAATGTTATGCTAATGATGGAACACCATTGGCATGTGCCACTTTTCAAACACTGCCCCTATCAACTACCTACATTCTAACCTTCAGATTTCAGTCTCCACCTGTCAAGACTAGACGCTTCGAGATCCTCTCAACATCTCGTCATGAAAACTTATAAAAATATATAAATATTCCTTATCTTTTTCATTTGCTGCCCTTATATTTTATTTTTAGCTTAACCGTTAGGTTATTTTAGTTAAAATGGTTGATTTTTCTCGGTTTCTCCCAGTTCAGCATAACCGGAGGGGAACCGGGAATTTTTTAGTTTAGAGTGGAGTTTTATGAAAGAAACTCCTTTATTTTAGTGTAAATTGTTTAAATACATTTATTTTATGTAACCGCTAATACTGGTTACTGAACCCGCTAAACCTGGTTCGTTTTTAAATCGGTTCTCCGTTCCAGTCGGTTTCCCAGTCAGTTCCTGAACCAACCACAAACTGTAGTTTTAAATTTAAAATCCTTTTGCAGTTGGTGTTTTTCTGCTATTTTGGCTAAAATGTCAGAAAAGCCTAAGAGAAAGACTAGTGAACCCGGTTTTAAAAATTGCACTGAATGTGGAGAAGTATTCGCCAAGGCAGATAAAAACACTTCTTGTGTGACCTGCCTTGGCTATGAACATTTAAAGTCTAATTGTGAAATTTGCAACACCTTTCCTGAAAAAACGCTTGAAAAATGTTTGGAAAGGCTCAAAAAGAAATTGCCTCCACCTAAGGGTCCTTCAGTCTCTGACCAGCTGACACCCTCTGTGCCTGTGAGTGAAACCACAGAGACCACTGCTTCTACCCCTGACACGGGTACAAAGGTCATTGTAAAAAGGCCTGCTGAACCGGCTAGCTCTCTGGTTTCAGTAAAGAAAACCAAAAAGACCAAGCACACAGAACCCCCTGCTGATCAGCGTTTGGGGACTTCTGGTGTGACTGAAAATATGCCCTCTCCACTGGAGATTGCACAGGCTTTTAAAGTCTTGCAGGCTTTACAGGGGATGCTGCCTGCTGGACAGAAGCCACCAGTTCAGACCCCTACTAAATCTACCCAATCTTCCTTCCATGATGATAGGGAGGAGTACGGGGAATATGAGGAAGAAGATGAAGGGGAGCCCATAGAGCCTGAAGTCTCCCCTGAACAGGAGTTTGGTTCCTGTTTGGGAGCAGGAAGTGAGTGGTCACAGAGCCACCAAAGACTCGCCATCCTAGAAGGATAACAGTAGCTCTCCGTCATCCCCCCCAGCTGCTGGAGGTCTGACTCTGAGCAAGTAAGAAGACTGCTGAGAAATATAGGGACTTCTTGTCTCAGAACAGGAAGATCAGGAGCTTAAAGAGCACAGAGGCAGTAAGTAAGTAGGGAGAAAATAAAAAAACAAACAGAGGAAAGAGTAAGTATTCCAAACAACAGTTAGGGGGGCAGAGATGAGACATGATGGGAGTGGTGCAGTGTAGTGGCTGTGGAGCAGCAGTCTTCTGGGAGACGTTCTGGAGGATGTGGTGTTGTCCCATCTGCAGGCACCTCTCTGGGCTGAGGGAGGAGGTTGCTCATCTTCAGGCTGAGTTGTCCAGGATTTGTGGGTCCTCCTCTCCCACCCAGGGACCACCAGGGCCACTGCCGTTGCCTCAGAGGTTGCCAGGAGCACCTTTGCTGCAGCCACTTCCAAAAGCAGGGCCATTCTCTGTGCTCTTCAGGTGACATGCCTCAGACAGCTAGTTTTGGAATCCACCCGTGAGGGAGCAATCTTAGACTTCGTACTCTCAAATGGGGACAGTGAGAGGATCTCAGATCTAGAAGTGGGCAACCATCTGGGAACAAGTGACCACCAAACAGTGTGGTTCACGATAAACTCAGCTACAGAGTCAAACCATACAAAAGTGAGGGTTATAGACTTCAGGAGGGCTGACTGGCAAGATGGGAGAGTGCCTTAGAAAAGCACTAGCAAACAGGCTAGAAGGAGGGGAGAAGCAACAATGGGGAAACATCAAAACTGCCATTACAGAGGCAACAAGCCTTTGTGTGACGCAAATAAATCAAAACGAAAGAAAAAACCACTATGATTCTCAAAAGAGGTGGTGGTGAAGATTAGGAAGAAAAAGATGGCATTCAGGAAGTATAAGGAAACACAAAAGGAGCAGGACAGAGAACTGTACCAGTTAAGGCAGAAAGAAGCGGGGAGGGTAGTCAGAATAGCAAAGGCCACAACTGAGGAAAAGCTAGCCAGCTCGGTTAAGGAGGAGGATAAAACCTTTTATAGGTATCTCAGGGAGCGTAGAAAGGCAAAGGGAGGGATAGTGAGGCTGAATAGAGTGGACAGTGGGTGGGCAGAAAGGGACAGTGAAAAAGCAGGGATACTGAACGAATACCTCTGCTCAGTATTCACAAAAGAGGAGGAGGGGGAGGTGCCTAATCCAATTACCAAAAGCACTCTGGATAGGGGGGTCGATCCTAGTCCTTTCACAGAAGAGAGTTCTGAAAGAACTCCTAAAACTGAAGGTGGACAAAGCAATGGGGCCTGATGGAATTCACCCCAGAATTCTAAACGAATTAAGGAGAGAACTAGTAACAGCACTGACTTACCCTTTTTAATAAATCATGGGAGGATGGTGTTATACCTGAGGACTGGAGGAAGGCGGATGTGATTCCCCTTCACAAAAGTGGGAGCAAGACAGAGGCAGGAATCTACAGACCTGTCAGTTTGACCTCTGTGGTAGAGAAAGTGATGGATTCACTTCTGAAGGAAAGAATTGTTGAGTACCTAGAGGCCAATAGGGCACAGGACCCAAGGCAGCGTGGGTTCACAGCCGTGAGGTCATGTCAGATAAATCTAATTGATTTCTTTAACTGGGTAACCAAAGTAGTAGACCAGGGAGAGGCTGTGGACATGGCCTACCTAGACTTTAGCAAGGCGTTTGACACAGTCCCACACAAAAGATTAATAGTCAAATTAACCAGCCTGGGAGTGGGTCCCAGGGTGGTAGCCTGGGTAAAACATAGGCTGGACAACAGGATACAGAAGGTAATTGTAAATGGAGTCCACTCTGAAGAAAGAGAGGTTACTAGTGGGGTACCACAGGGTTCAGTACTGGGTCCAGTCCTTTTTAATGTCTTTATAAGTGACATTACAGAGGGACTGGAAGGAAAAGTATGCCTCTTTGCAGATGAGACAAAGATCTGCAACAGGGTTGATACACAAGGAGGTGTGGAAAGGATGAGAAGGGACTTGGCAAGGTTGGAGGAATGGTCAGAAGTATGGCAGCTTGGATTTGATGCAAAGAAGTGCAAAATAATGCACCTGAGAAACAAAAACCCAGGGGAAGATTACACAATGGGGGGAGAGGTAGTAACAACAATAGAAATGAAAAGGGACCTGGGGGTAATCATATCGGATGACCTGAAGGTTAGCAAGCAATGTGAGAAGGCAGTAGGTAGGGCTGGGGGATACTGGGATGTATAGGGAGAGGCCTCACCAGCATAAAACAGGAAGTTGTTATCCCTCTGTACAGACAGTTGGTGAGACCCCATCTGGAGTACTACGTCCAGTTCTGGAGACCCCATCTCCACATGGACATAGACAGGATGGAGGCAATCCAGAGGAGGGCAACTTAAGTGGTGCAGGGTTTGCAAGAGAAGCCATACGAGGAGAGACTAAAGGAGCTTAAATATGTATACCCTTGAGGAAAGGAGGGAGAGGGGGGACGTGATTGAAACTTGTACCACAGTGGAATCAACAAAGTCCAAGAGGGATCATCTTTCAGAAAAAGAGATGTGCAAGAACAAGGGGACACAATTTAAAGATAGAGGGGGGACTGCTCAGGGGCAATGTGAGGAAGTATTTTTTCACAGAGGGTGGTGGATGCATGGAACAGCCTTCCTGGGGAGGTTGTGGGGTCTAAAACTGGTAGAATTCAAGAATGCATGGGACAGACATAAGGCAGTTTTTGTGGGGGGTAGGAAGAAATAGGATGTTGGTTAAATATGATCTGCAGCTTATCCTGTAGGTAGGGAAATGGGTAGACTAGGTGGGCTAAGTGGTCCTTATCTGCCATCAAAGTCTGTGTTTCTATGTTTCACCTCCCTGGGCCTCAGAGGATTATTCCTCACATTTTGCATTTGTTAGAAAAATGGTAGATGCCCTTGACGTAACTACCACCGGCGTGATAGAGGATGAAGAAGCAGACTATTTGGAGGTGATGGGGTTAACACCCACCAAGAAGTTATGCTTCATGTGAATAAGTTCTTTAAAAAGGTATCGTGTCAGTTCAGCACAAGCACAATAGCGCAAGCAACAGAGTGCAGTCAGTACAGCACATAACAAATATCGCGCATATAACATTACAGCGCAGCAACATTTTCAGTGTATTAGGTGCTCAAAAAAATCTGCAGATCTTAGTGTTTTAAAAGCAGGTAGCACATCACATCATCAGTGGAGACATACGCTAGTGCTGGTATCGTTCGCACATTAAGGGCAAATTGTTCATCAACACTGTATGCTTTGTGCACTTCTGGCAGGTCTTGAATTTTCACCATATAGCTTGACAGGTGGAAGAAGCAACCTCTTGTCTCTGTCTCGGAGAATTGTGTGCTGAAAGCCTTAATTGCAGCCAGTTCGAAGTCTGTCATGATAGAGTGTGGACTGAGGTCACTGCACAATTCTTTCAAAGCTGTCAGGACTCGAACATAGCATGTGATTGTTCTGTGCACATTAATATAAATACACTTGGCAGTACTGCAGTGTACTGCACACCATGGATTGTGTGCAGTTCGGAGAACAGTGGAGGAGTACATTTAAATGTCCCATCAGCGAACCAGTGTTTGCTTATATTCCTTATATTGCAGGGTTTTTGGGGGGTGTATCAAAAATTAGAAACGATCTATGTCATCTTCTCCGGCTGTCAAGCGGTAGAAATTCCTCCCTCAGTCAGTGGCCTTGGTATTCGATGGGATTTTTTAACTGTGCAGCGCAAGTCGGCTGTACTGATTGAACAGATGCTGTTTTCCTTGCACACTGCAGAGTCCGTTTCAAGCAAGGGAAAGAAGGATGTTTTCCAGCAGTCGCTGGGTCAAGTTGGCTAGTAGCTTCTGCCACAATTTGTTGCGTGGCCTCCTGAGAGCACTGCCTTTTTTTATGTCGTGTACTACCTTGCGCATAGTAATTGCACCAGCATCAGGTACATGACTGTGCTTGTAAAGAAATTTGGCTATCTCATCATTCTCTGCTTGCACTCTCGCTGGACATCGTGCTCTTATCGTACTGGCAGCACTTTTAGTATGTCTTGGTGCCGTATGTTCGTTCTTTGCGATAAAAGAACCCATCATAACACAATAGCTGCTGCCCACGCTGACTCAACAAATTCTAGTGGCATCCTGAATACTGACTCCTGAATGCTAAATAAGTGACCTGACTGTAATTACCCCAACTTCGGCAACAGCTTGCATGCAAACGCATTATGGTGCAATTTCACAGCACGACTTTGACTTGTGTTGTCATGCCTGCGGTGGTATTTACCGTGCTGTTTTTTTGCGCTGATTTGACATGGAACCCTTTAAAAAGGACATATTTAAAATCCTCCAGACACCTGGATCTGTCCCTCCTTTGGACAAAAGGCTGGACAAGAAATATCATCTGGACAGGTAAGGGGCTGAATTCTTATTCTTTCACCCTGACCACCAGGGAGTGGTACAAGCTGCGGCCTGTGACAAGGCAAAAGTTCCTCTGGCATTTCGCCCTCCTGAACAAGATTCCAGAAAAATTTATATCATGGCCAAGAAGGGCTACCTGTCCGATTCCTTGGCCATCAGGCAAACAGATTTCCAGGCTTATGCAACCCTATATCAAAAATCTCTCTGGCAGTCTGTCATGGGTATGGCAGATAAAGCTCCATTTGGTCCCTCAGCTGACTTAGCTAAGACTGCTAGATTTGGCCTAGAAGCTGCCAAATACCAGTGTCAAATGGTAGCAGATACTAATGATACAGCAGCCATGTGGATGGCTAATACTGTTGCTCAGAGGAGGTTTGCTCAGTTAAGAGCCACAAATCTCACTCGGGATACTCAGGCCAAGGCATTAGATTTCCCTGTTGAGGGTCATTCCCTTTTTGGGACACAGAGGCTTGCATGAAAAAGATGGAGCAGTATAAGGCTACCTACAAAAGCAATTCTGCCAAAGAGAGGGCCACTCCATCCAGTAGACCCTATGGAAGGTGAAGATGGGGTAGACATTTCCACACCAGGCCTTTTTATCAGGCCATGGCTGTACCCCAGGTTTAACAGTGCCCACAGCAGGGGTACTTAAGGGGCAGAAGGGGTTCCAGGTGCGCTTCCAGTCTTAGCCTCAGGCAAAGCAAAACCCCTGACATGTTTTCCCAGGCCGCCTCCCCACTACCAGTAGGGGGCAGACTGACTCGCTATTTCCAGGCTTGGAAACAGATCACCACAGACAGGTGGGTCCTGGAAGTAGCGAGTCAGGGTTTGTCCCTAAGCTCAAAACCCTGCTCACATTAAGAACCAGAGTGTTCAAGCCAGCTTCCAATGCAGAAAGGAAGCTGCTGGAAAAGGAAGTACAAAACCTACTGCTGTCAAGGGTATTGTAACCTGTGCCCCCTCAACAAAAGGGAAGCGGTTTTTATTCAGTATACTTCCTTACAACAAAGAAAATTGGGGTGTGGTGGCCTCTCCTAGACCTAAGGGTGCTAAACATGCCATTGTTAAAGCCAAGGTTCAAAATGGTAACCTTGTCACAGATTCTGCCAGTACTCCAAAGAGGGGATTGGCTGGCATCTCTGGGTGTAAAAGATGCTTACTTCCACATCCCCATAAGGGAGTTTCACAGAAAATACCTCGGGTTCGGACTTCCTTCAGGTCATTACCAGTTCTCAGCCCTGCCATTCAGTCTCACTTCAGCTCCAAGAGTGTTCAGAAAGTGCCTGGCAGTGGTTGTGGCACACCTGCAAAGGCTAGGCGTCATGGTTTTCCCTTACCTGGACGATTAATTGGTGGTCGGAAAGTCACCACAACAGGGAAGGGAGCATCTGCAGCTCACCCAAGGTCTTCTAGAGTCACTGGGTTTTCTGATAAATCTCAAAAAGTCATTCTAGGGACATGGATATGTTGTTCATCCACACTGTCTGGCAGGTATCCTTGCCGCTTTAAATCTTGCCGGAAGGTCTTCAAGCTGGCTCCTCCCACCCACCCGGGCAGTAAAACTCTCGGCTCCGCCCCATGACGCCAGATCTTCCTTACCGCTTGGAAGCTCAGGTTCCCTCCTTAACGCTCTGCGTATAAGACTGGTTCCTAATTCTTCAAATTTTCGAATTTAAAAGTTTTTGCTAAAAAGACTTCGGTCTTCTCTCCCTCTCGGCTGCGATGGACAAATCGACTCCCGGTTTCCGGAGATGCCCTTGCGGGCAGAAGATGTCTCGGACGGATCCGCACTCCACGTGCGTCTACTGTCTAGGCCTGGAGCACGACCCGGAGGCCTGCAACCTGTGCTCTTCCTTATCGGCCTATGTCCTCGAAGACCGTGCTGCCCGTTTACAACTGGGGCGTCCCGAGAAGCGATTTCCTCCGGTGAAGTCAAAAGAGGCCCGGTCGGCGGTGTCCGGCGGCGGGCTCGTCGGATCAGCTCGAGTAAATGATGGCCCTCGAAGAGGAGGCGGCGCGGGCCACTTCTACCTCGGCTGAGGCATTTGTCCCGCTCTCTCTCGGTGCCTCTTATTCAGCTTCTTTTAAGGAGCTTTGTCTGACCCTCTCTACTAAAGGTGAGGGACCAACTTCTGCTGGACCGTTTTCTCGGTCCAAAAAGAGAGACAAGGGTAAGTCTCACCGTCGACGCTCTTGGGAGCGGGAAAGATCCCTCTCCCCGAGTTGTCTGCCGTCGACCGATCGACCGCTCGCCTCGGCCACTGGTCTCCACGGTGTCCCGTCAGGCCAGTTGGACCGAGACTCCTGTCGGCCAGTCGAGATTTTTCTCGACCCGTTGGACGGGTTGTCGCAGGAGAAGCTGAGAATCCCTCTCCCGGTTCCCCTGTGAGGTGAGGACCCATTGGCTTGTCTGTGCCTCCGGTTCCGGAGCCGCCGGTTGAACCCTCCGAACCCGGGAAGTGCGGTTCCCCAGACACCTCCGCTGCGTCCTCGGGAAAGCCGAGGCTCACGGTCTCTGACTTCTTCGCAGTCCAGCCGATCCCGCCGTCATAGGCGGTGTCGGTCTTGGCACCGCGGCAAGCGCCGCCGCTCCTCCTCGGACGAGGGGAGGCTTTGACGCAAGTTACGTCGAAGATATGAGGAACTCATGTGGCAACAGCTCCTTTTGACCGGGAATAAGCCGGCGCCCGTCGTCTTCCCCGCCATTAAGTGGCTGTCACGGCGCGAAACAACCCCTCGTTTATCCGAGGAGCCTGTTCCCCAGGCAGTTGTTGGCCAAAACCAGCTGCCCCACCGATTCCGGTGGAACCTCCGCCTCTACAGCCAGTTAGTTGGGGCTCCGACAAAATTCTCGGTTGGCTCAGGGACTGCCCCATGGGCTGTCTGTCACCCTCACTACCGATCGACCTCGGCAGGGTGGAGGTGGCTGGGCCAGGCAGCTGTTTGAGGACTCTTCAGAGTCCGAAGGCGATTCTCCCTTTTCTCCAAGCGAATGGACTTGGAGTCCTCAGGAGGACAGTCGGTGGGCCGATAGCCTCCGTCCTTCCTAGGATTGCTTGGCTCATCTCGAGTCCACGGGATGAAGCTTGAACCCGTTCTCAAGCGGGCCAGGTATCCCCTCACGGAGATTCTGGACCGAGGATTCCCCTAGGAGGCCTTTCCGGTGGCCGAGGCCATAGTGGGCGCCTTGGAGCTCTGTAGCGCCTGCTTCCTGCCCTGCCCTTTGGCCAGAATGGCCAGGAAGTATCACGGTCCCTACCGGTTCCTTGTCCGGTTTTGAAACACCCTCGGCCGAGGGTTAGTTACCGACAGCATTTTCCGGCGTGCGAGCGCTAGGGATGTGGACAAACCTCCCGACAAGTCCAAGAAATTGGACTATGCGGGCGAAAGTCTATGCCATCCTCCTCGGCCATCGCGAGCCAGTTCGGCCGTCCTCATGGCACATTTCTCTCATGCCCTGTTGGGCTCCTGAGAGCGTCGTCCCTCATCTTCCAGCGGATCTGCAGACCACGGTTAGGCAGGTCATGGGACCAGGGCAGGGCAGTGGCCAAACAGCAGCTCCAGAATGCTTTAGACATTGGGGACTCATGTGCCAGGTCTGTGGCGGCCGCAGTGGCTATGCGTCGTCTGGCTTGGCTGAGGATATCCACCTTCACTTCGGATACCCAGCACAAGTTGGCGGATGTCCCCTTCTTGAGGACCGACCTCTTCGGCCCTGGGGTGGAAGGTCACCTGCAGAGGATCGAGAAGTCCAATGCTACCTTGGACTCGGTCTCTTCCCTCAGAAGGACAAAGGCCATAAACCACAACCCTAAGCCCTTTCGTCCTTCTCGCCCCGGCACGTCCGGCCCAGCAACGTCAGGGCCAGCAGGCTCGGGCTTGGCATCCCAAACCCAAGCCGGGGCTTCCTCCAACAGGAAGCAGGGAGGTAAAGGCCCAGGAGGTCCCTCGGCCGGTCCCTCCTCCAAGCCTGCCCAGTGACGGGCTGAGGGGTGTCGCCCCCAACCCTGTCACCTCACCCCAGGTTCCCCCCGTGGGGGGACGGCTCCGGCATTTCCTTTCTGCCTGGTCCGTTATTACCACGGACAGGTGGGTGCTGGAGGTGGTGGGAAAAGGCCTGCCTCTGGAATTCGAGCAGGCCCCGCCCTTCAGAGCCGTCGCACCTCGGGGGGCCTCGGGGTCCGCAGCCGCACTGTCGGCTCGCCTAGCCGACATCGCTCTCCTCCTCCAAAAGGAGGTGATCAGGGAGGTGGCGGACCCTCCCTCAGACCCGGGGTTTGTGTCCAGGTACTTCCTGGTTCCGAAATGGACGGGGGGGCTGGCGCCCCATTCTCGACCTACACGACCTTAACAAGTTCCTAAGGTCCTCGAACCTTCAGGATAGTCACTCTGGCTCAGATAATACCATCCCTGGAACACGGAGTGGTTCTGCTCTCTGGACCTGCAGGGCCCGCGTTCTTTCACGTCCCTATCCAGTCCGTCAATCAGAGATTCCTTCGCTTTCGGCGGAGGGATCCCTTCAGTTCTGAGCCATGCCCTTCGGCCTGTCTCCCATCCTTGGGTCTTCACCAAATGCATAGCAGTGGTGACAGCTCTCCTGCGGCGCCGAGGGGTCCGGGTGTACCCTTACCTGGATGATTGGCTGATAGCAGCCCCCTCCAGACAGGAGGTGGAGCGGTCCAGAGATCTGGCCCTCCAGGTTTGCTCTCCAATCAGCCTTCTCATCAACGAGGCCAAGTCAGAACTCGAGCCAGAGCAGGTGATTCTTTTCATTGGGGCAGAGCTCGACTCTCTTCGAGCCAGAGCACAGCTCCCGGCGGACAGGGCCGAGGTTCTTACCTCCTTTGCCCAATCATTTCTGGTTGGGCAGTCGCGCCCTGCCCGGGACTTCCTGCGCCTCCTGGGTCTCATGGCGGCCTGACCAGCGTGGTCCGTTGGGCGCGCTGGCACATCGCCCCTTCAGTGGGGACTGGCCAGCCAGTGGTCGCAACGCTGCGATCCATTGGACCAGCTAGTGACGGTGACCCAGGGATGTGGAGACTCTCTCGATGGTGGACCGTTCCAGTTCATCTGCGGAGGGCATCCGTTTGTCCACCCGGCGCGGCGGTCTCTCTATCGACCGATGCCTCTCTGATGGGTTGAAGTGCCCATCTGGGGAACACGGCGCACGGCCTTCTGGTTCCCAGCGAGTCGATGCCACATCAACCTGCTGGAGCTCAGGCGGTCCGCCTAGCTCTCACCGCCTTTGCTCCGTTTCTCCGGGGTCAAGTGGTCTGAGTCCAGACGGACAATACCACGACCATGTACTATCTAAACCCTCAGGGCAGGACACGCTCCATGCTTCTATGCAAGGAAGCTCTCCGCATTTGGTCACTGTCGTTCACGCGGCTTGGAGGCGGATCTCCTAGCCATTCATGTGGCAGGAGCCTCAACACCCTGGCCGATGCCCTGAGCCGGATAGGGGCTGCATCCCACCGAGTGGTCTCTCCTGCGGAGGTAGCACAAGATCTGTTCTCCCATTGGGGCACACCTCAGGTGGACCTGTTTGCTTCAGGAGACATCAAAGCTGAGGCTGTTCCATGCCGCCCCTCAGCAGGGCTCGCTGCAGGGGATGCCTTCTCGAGGCCGTGGACCCCGGGCCTCTTTTCGCCTTCCCCCATTTCCTTGATACACAAGGTGCTTCTCCAAAGCAAGGAGGGACAAGGCGCAGGTGATTCTGATAGCCCCAGACTGGCCCCGCCAGTTACAGGTACCCAGATCTCCTCAGCCTCAGCTCCAGGCTCCCGAGGCAGCTTCCAGCTCGCCGGACCTGCTCTCAGTCAATCAGGGAAGGTGTTCCATCCGGACCTTCAATCCCTGCACCTGATGGCCTGGTTCCTGAGTGGCTAGAGTTCCAGGCCTTGGGTCTTTCGGCGAGGTCCTCGATGTAGTTGAGGCGTCCCGTAAAGTCGACCAGGAAATGCTATGCCTTCAAATGGAAGAGATTTTCCATTTGGTGTCAGAACAAGGGCGGACCCTTCCTCCTGTTCCTTAGCAAGCATCTTGGACTATTTATGGTCCTTTCGTCAAGGGCTTGAGTCGACACCTAAGAAGTGCACCTGGCAGCCATCTCTGCTTACCGGGCGCGGGCACGGGGAGCAGTCGGTGCAGCAGGAGAAGGTGGTCTGGTGCTTTTTCAAAGGCCTTGATCACATTTCCCCTCCGGTGCGAGAACCTCCACCTCCGTGGGATTTACTGCTGGTACTGGCAAAGCTCATGGGCAAGCCATTCGAACCAATGCACAGGTGTGAACTCTCTCACCTGTCATGGAAGACCGCCTTCTTGGTGGCTATCACGTCAGCCAGAAGGATGGGAGAACTCCAGGCGCTCTGCATCGAGTCTCCTTACCTGGTCTTCCACAGGGACAAGGTTGTCCTGCGCCCCACCCGAAATTCCTTCCGAAGGTGGTGTCGGAGTTTCACCTTAACCAGGTGTTGACTCTGCCGGTGTTCTACCCTAGTCACACTCGGTGGCGAATACAGGCTCCATACTTTGGACCCTAGAAGGGCGCTCGCTTATTATAAGGAGCGCACGGCTGAAATTCGGGGAGAGGTTCGCCAGCTGTTTGTCACCTACGCTGAAGCCGCACCTGGCAGACCTACAGCCAAGCGGACGATAAGCAGGTGGGTCACCTCCTGCATAGATCTCTGCTGGCGGGCATGGAGCCTCCCAGAGGGATAAGAGCTCATTCTACCCGCCATACTGGTGCATCGGTGGCTGCTTCCAGGGATGTCCCTATCCAGGATATCTGCAGGGCTGCTACCTGGAAGTCAGCACACACCTTCATCACCCATTACCACATCGACCTTGAGTCACACCGGGATGCTGGTTTTGGGGCCTCGGTTCTCCAGTCTTTATTCCCTAAGTAGGGGGTGTGCGCCTTGCCTCCCTCCTCCCGGAGAACTGCTAGGAGTCTGCCAGACAGTGTGGATGAACAACATATCCATGTCCCTAGAAATACAGGTTACTCTCCTGTAGCAGGAGTTCTAGGAATGGTATATGTTGTTCATCCACACGACCCACCCGACCTCCCCGCCTTCGACGCACAACCTGAGCTTCCAGCGGGTCAGGTCTGGCGTCATGGGGCGGAGCCAAGAGTTTTACCACCCGGGTGGGTGGGAGGAGCCAGCTTGAAGACCTTCCGGCAAGATTTAAAGCAGCAAGGATACCTGCCAGACAGTGTGGATAAACAACATATACCATTCCTAGAACTCCTGTTACAGGTGAGTAACCTGTATTTCCTTCTCCCTGACACAAGTGCTGCAGTTCATAGGAGCAGAATTAAATACCCAGAAAGGCAGGGCTTACCTACCTGTGGAGAGGGTAAGAAGTATTCTGCAGATGGCAGGTTCCTTCAGCCTGAACGGACCAAAAACTGCAACAGAGTTTTTACAACTACTGGGCCACATGACAGCCACCACTGGCACAGTCCTGGGTTTCAGGTTCTAGATGAGAGACATCCAGTTCCACCTCAGGGTACATTAGTGTTAGAGAAAGGATCCTCTCTCAAAGCTAATCCCAGTAACAAAACTGTTACTTCAGGCTCTTCAGTGGTGGAAAGAGGAAGCCAACATCAGGGAAGGGGTTCCTTTTCAATTGGAGTCTTAATCAGTGATTCTCACAACAGATGCATTATTACTGGGGTGTGGTGCCCAACTAGGGGATCACACCACTCATGGCAGTTGGTCCAGTGCAGAGTCACTACAGCATGCAAGTCTGCTGGAGCTCAGAGCAGTGTTGCTGGTACTGCAAGCCTTCACACAACTAGTACAGGGAAGGTTGGTATAGGTCAGAACAGACAATACTACCACAATGTACTACATAAGTGGGGAGGAACAAGGTTGGATCCTGTCTGCACAGAAGCTATGAACATTTGGACTCTGGCCTACTCCCTAAGAGTTTCCTTTCAGGTCATTCATCTGCCAGGCAAGGAAAATACCCTTAGCAGATTCTAACCAGGCCCATCACGAATGGACCTTGAACAGACAGGTAGCGGAAGTGATTTTGAGAAGATGGGGCACCCCAGAGATGGACCTCTTTGCATCCCACGAAAGTCACCACCTGCCACAGTATTATTGCAGACTCCCAGCTCAGGGAACAATACCCCCGGATGCTCTGGTTCTGGACTGGTCAGGGAATGTAATCACCACCCCCGGTGTACAGAGTGCTACTCAGCTCAGGTCCCAGCCAGTTTTAATGATGTTGATAGCTCCAGATTGGGCCAGGCAGCCGTGGTACTCTCTGCTGCTCTCCATGTCTGTAGCCGAGCCAATACACCTTCATCGGAGGCACAGCCTGCTAACCTCCAGTCAAGGGAGACTCCTGTGCCCGAACCTCAAATCCCTCAGGCTCAAATCATGGCTCTTGAGGACCTAGAGTATGCAGGTTTGCATCTCTTAGTATTCTGGACATTTTATGGAGCATAGGAAGCCTTCCACCAAGAAAACATGCGCCTCAAAATGGAAAATGTTTTCTATCTGGTGCTCCACCAGGGATGTGGTGCCAGCTCAGGCAGGGGTCCCAGGTGTGCTGGACTACCTTACTTATTTGCATTCACTGGTCCTGCAGCCCACTACTGTAAAAGTCCACCTAGCTTCAGTGTCTGCTTACACCTCAGCTGGGAAGAATGCCTCTATGGCATCAAACCCTATCTTTAAGAGGTTCTTTAAAGGTCTGGCTCACTTGCACCCCCCCTTCACAGGGAACCGGTGCCAGCCTAGGGCCTAAATGTGTATATTGCCAAGCTCATGGGTTCCCCCTTTGAACCCATGTCTTCAGCTCCTTTGAAGTATGTCACATGGAAAACGGTTTTCGTAGTGGCAGTTCACTTCTGGTAGAAGGATCAGTGAGCTCCAGGCACTCTGCATTGAACAAGACTGTGTTTCATTCCACAGTGGCAAAGTGGTCCTGCGAACAAACAGAACATTTCTTCCAAAGGTGGTTTTGGACTCTCGTTCGAACCAGTCCATTACCTTATCTGTTTTCTTCACTAAGCATTCGAGCTCTGGTGAGCATAGACTGCATAGTCTTGAAGTCAAGAGAGCTCTTTACTACATGACTATCACTAACGGCCATAGACAGGACAGGAAACAGCTGTTCCTGACTTATGGGGATGTGGGAAAAGGAAGTCCAGCATCTGAGAGGTCCATCTCTTGCTGGATAGTTCAGTGTATTCAGTTTTGCTACTCAAAGAGCCCCCTCCAGGGCTGCGAGCCCACTCCGGAAGGGGTACAGTTACTACTACAGCAGCTTCCAGGGATATTCCACTGGTGGACATCTGTAAAGCAGCTACCTGGAGAACAGTGCACACCTTCACTAAGCATTACAGCCTGGACACATGGGCTAGGGGTGATACCAGGTTGAGCACAGCTGTCCTGCAGAGTTTATTCCCAAAGTAGGTTCTGTACCCGCCTCCAAAAGTACTGCTTCTTAGTCTGCAAAAGAGTTAGGATTATTGGAGAATTCCTGGGGTGAGAAGAAAAAATTGCTTACCATAGTAATCTTGTTTTTTCCAGGGGATACTCCAGTATTCATAACTCTCCCACCCTGCCTCCCCTGCTAGAACCATTGGCCTCTGCACTCCATGCTGTAAAATCAGTGGTATGAGTGCCACACTCTGGCATTTCTGTTGAAACTTATGTTTTCATTGGTTTTACCCTCTTCAGGTGATTCTGACATTCCAGGAAGGGGGGTATTTTGGTGTTGTTCACGCCTGCTGGAGGCTTTTTGGGTGGTGGTGGTGGTATTATTATTATTATTACTATTATTATAGTGTTGCATAGGTATTTTCCTCATGAGGCCTGTCTTGTCAGTTGTCCATGAAATCTGAAAGTTAGAATGTAGGCAGTTGATAGGGACAGCGTTTGAAAAGTGGCACATGTCAGTGGTGTTCCATCATTAGCATAACGCTTCATTTCTAGGCAGATCTGGCTTAAAGGCATACTGCATAAGAGTTATGAATATTGGAGTATCCCCCTGGAAGAAAAAAGATTACTATGGTAATTTTTTTCTTTTGGCCCCAGTGGCAAGTGGTGGAGCATACCCTACCTGTGTTCAGACGGAGCACACTTTCTTCCCTTTCAGACACCCATGACTGGATCTTGTATAACAGATCATGTGATTACGGCAAGATTATTCTTTTGGAAACCCTGCTAAATTCAAACATTTAGCACTTGTTACTGCTTGAAATACCTTGAACCATAGAGGGCAGCCTGATAACACTACTGCTCTCCACACCAGTGACTGGTGTCTGGCTTGGGCAGGATTGAGGATTGAGGTAAGGCAAGCTTTAATTATTCCATTGACCACTCTTTTCCTTGGGTGAGTGGGGAGACGTGCATCCCACTATGAGACTTCCACCTGGTGGAGGAAAGGTGGTGGCACGCATCACAGAGGAAGGGACTGCTGCCGGAAGGCCAGCACACATGCATGCACGCGATTGGATGTAGGCACACTCTGCAGGCCCACACACAACCGTGTGAGGCTACCCACCATCACGGTGGGCCTGGGTATTTGGTGGTTAACTTGTAAATCCACAAGGAGTTTGGTGGCAGGATTAGAAAAAGCACTTTTCTGAGGTTATAAAGTAGTGCACCAACTGTTTAACTGTACAAGGAAGAATAAACAAGAGTAACATGAACTTACTGCATGAAATGAATAGTTTCTGCATGTGCTGTTGTAAATATTGCATGGTTGTGTAGCCGGCCCACCAACGCAGTGGTAATGCTGCCGCTTGTGATGCTGATGACCTGGGTTCAGGGACGAGCCTGGGAAGCTAGAAGGATTGAGCGTCCTATGGACTGCTCTCCTTCGGGGGGGGGGGGTGCTGATGTTTGGGTAACCCCTTGTGGTAGCCTGGGGTACGACAGCCGGTATTGACTGTGTTTGGGAAGTGTGTAAGATGTTCGGCATGCCCACCCCAATGTCATTGCATGACATGCCTCCTGGGGGGAAAAGGAGGTTCTGCCACCACACAGTGATGTCCGTCCCATGTTGCAGACCCTGTGCCGCTGACCGAGCTCTGGCTTCCGTTCTTCCGTCGGGGCCCCATCAAGCCGGGAGTGAGGTAAGTCCCAGGGTGTGTGGCAGGGCTGTGTGGGTGCTGGCTGATGAGGAGATAAAGCACAATTAAAAAAAAATGGCATAGTTGTTACAAGGAACTATCCTCTGCTGCCACTCTGTGTGAAGATACTACCAGTTAGAAAACTTGTTTATTACAGCTTTTTATCCGCTTCCCCCACTGTTGTCTAGGGATATACTCTACTCAAACTGAAGCCATCATATAGATGGCAGCCAGGTAATTTTTTTCTCCTGTATTCTCTCTCCTTCCTGTGGTGCGTCCCCATAAGCCCCGTGGACATATAGCATACCCCTGTGGAAGGAGGAAGCTCCCTGGTCCACCCACAGGGGTCGCTCTCATGCCAGAACTTACCACAAACCCTCCTTGGCCAACGTGCACTGTCTCTCAGCAGCTGCTTGCAGGCTGGCCAAAATCCAGGCACGGTCACTTTAGAATGCTCTTGAACCCAGACCTGCTTGCATGGCAGTGCACCATGCTGCCGTTGGTCCATTGGTGTATGGAAAGAAAGCTTGCTATAAAAAGGTCTATGTTTAACAAAAATTGAGACAATTTTCTTGTCTGCTATATGTGGTGCTGCTAGCTCTTGAAATACTTAAGTTCAGAGAAATGCTGGAGCTAAACAAGGGTGGACTGCTTTAATATTTCACTGTTGAACGGTAAATTTAATTGCATCTTAGAGCTAATCTAACTCACTGACATATGGATACATGGAATGAATTAGTAAATGTTAAAACAAGTGCCACAGGGAACTGAAATAAGCCATTGCCATTTTTACATACTTGTGATCCGTTAGCTGTGCAAGTTTTAAAACCTGCTTCTTGACATAGCTTAGATGAATTTGTGTGATAAAACAACCAGCACTGTTCCCAGTTCATATATGGTAGTATAGTGCCAGTTTGCAGGGATCGTACTTCATCTTTTATTGTGAAGAAATAAATGTGGCTACCTCATCTAAGCATGCTAAATATTAAGCCATGACTGACTGTTGCCTTGCCATCGGTTAATGTAACCCTAGGGTGTCCTGAACTAACAGGCACAGCTGCATCTCTTGTGCCCCTAAGGTTAGTTTACTAAAGGTAGCCCAAACCCAGGTATGCCTTAATGCCATTATTAAACTAAAATATATATATTTTTTTAATATGTTTCTGTAGGTAATATTGTTAATAGTTCTATTGCACGTGAGAAATTGCAGCTGGTCGTCTGACCTTTTTAGGATTCTGTCAGCAAATCAGAATGCTCAGTTTCCAACCATTGTTTATTAATTACATTTAACAGCAACTGGAGCCTGGCCTATCGAGCCCACTGGGCACCATAGCCATATCGAACTTTATAAATAGCACCAGTCCTGTGAATTTCCAAGTATACGAAGTTTGAGAAAAAAGGACCTGACTGATACGTTCTTTCTCAGACCATCTGTGGGAATACAGTCATCCCTTTTTCTTTAATCTCCTGATCTAGTTTAGGCTTAAAAGTGAAAAAAGTTCTCGCTGACTCTACTTGCTCTGGGAGCCTTCTCTGAAATAGTTCTCCTTTTTCCTTTGAATCTTCTTTTTAAAGATGCTAGATGTCTTTCTTGTCACCATTTTACATCCAGAGGAGCAGAATTTAGTCTGATGGTATTATCCCATTAATATATTTGAACACCATAGTCATATGTTGGAGTCTTCTCTTTATTATGCAGAACCATCACTGTTTTATCAGCCAGCCCTCAAGGCCCATTTTCCAAGCTGTCAACCACTTTGGTCACTCTCCTCTTCACCTTCTCAGTCCTTTCATTCCTCATATATGGGGAGCCTACAGGGGGCATGCCTCAGACAGCTAGTGTTGGAACCCACTCGGAAGGGAGCAATCTTAGACCTGGTACTCTCAAGTGGGAACAAAGAGAAGATCTCAGATTTAGAAGTGGATAGCCATCTGGGAACAAGCGACCACCAAACAGTATGGGTCACTATAAACACAGCCGTAGAGTAAAGTCATACAAAAGCAAGGGTACTGGACTTTAGGAGGGTTGACATTGGCAAAATGGGAGAGTGCCTCAGAAAAGCACTAGCAAACGGGCAAGCCTGAGGGGTGGAGGAACAATGGGGGAAAAATCAAAACTGCCTTCACAGAGGCAACAAGCCTTTGTGTGAAGCAAATAAATCAAAACAAAGGAAAAAAACACTGTGGTTCTCAAAAGAGGTGGCGGGGAAGGTTAGGGAGAAAAAGATGGCATTCAGGAAGTATAAGGGAACAGAAGGAGCAGGACAGAGAACTGTACCAGTCAAAGCAGAAGGAAGTGGGGAAGGCGGTCAGAATAGCAAAGGCCCAAACTGAGGAAAAAATAGACAACTCAGTTAAGAAGAGGGATAAAACCTTTAATAGGTACATTGGGGAGCGAAGAAAGACAAAGGGAGGGGTAGTGAGGCTTAATAAAGGGAAGGGGGGATGGGCAGAGGGTGACAGTGAAAAAGCAAGGATACCGAACGATTACTTCTGCTCAGTATTCACAAATGAAGATGAGGGGGAGGTACCTAAACCAGCCAATAGAAGCACTCTGGATAGGGGGGTCGATACCAGCCCACTCACAGAAGAAAGGGTCCTGAAAGAACTCCTAAAACTGAAAGTGGACAAGGCAGTAGGGCCTGACTGGATTCACCCCAGAATTCTAAAAGGACTAAGGGGAGAACTAGTGACACCACTGACTACCCTTTTTTAACAAATCTTAGGAGGATGGTGTGGTACCTGAGGACTGGAGGAGGGCGGATGTGATTTCCCTTTGCAAAAGTGGGAGCAAGGCAGAGGCAGGAAACATCAAACCTGTTAGTTTGACCTCAGTGGTAGGGAAAATGATGGAATCATTTGTGAAAGAAAGAATTGTTGAGTACCTAGAGGCCAGCGTCGCACAGAACCTAAAGCAGCGTGGATTCACAGCGGGAAGGTCATGTCAGACAAATCTCATAGATTTCTTTGACTGGATGACCATAGTAGACCAGGGAGGTGCTGTGGACATGGCCTACCTAGAATTTAGCAAGGCATTTGAGACAGTCCCACATAAAAGATTAATAAACAAGTTAGCCAACCTGCAAGTGGGTCCCAGGGTGGCAGCCTGGGTAAAAAATTGGCTGGGCAACAGGACACAGAGGGTAATAAACTGAAACTGAGTCCACTCCGAAGAAAGGGGGATTACTAGTGGGGTATCGCAGTATTCAGTACTGGGACCGGTCCTCTTTAATGTCTTTATAAGTGAGTGATATTGCGCAGGGACTAGAAGGAAAAGTATGCCTCTTTGCAGAAGACACAAAGATCTGCAACAGGGTTGATGCAACGGGGGGGTTGGAAGGAATGAGAAGGGACTTAGCAAGGTTGGAGGAATGGTCAAAAGTATCGCAGCTTAGATTCAGTGCAGAGAAGTGGAAAGTAATGCACCTGGGAAACAAAAACCCAGGGGAAGCGTACACAGTGGGGGGGTGGTACTAACAACAAAAATAGAAAGGGACCTGGGGGTAGTCATATTAGGTGACCTAAAGGTAGGAAAGCAATGTGAAAAGGCAATAAGGAGGGCTGGGGGGGATACGGGGATGCATAGGGAGAGGCTTCAGAAATAGAAAACAGGAGGTTGTTCTCCCTCTGTACAGACAGTTGGTGAGAGACAAGTCTGGAGTACTGCGTGCAGTTCTGGAGACCCCACCTCTGCAAGGACATAGACAGGATGGAGGCAGCCCAGAGGAGGGCAACTAAAATGGTGCAGGGTCTGCACGAGAAGCCATACGAAGAGAGACTAAAGGAGCTTAATATGTATATCCTCAAGGAGAGGAGGGAGAGGGGGGACATGATAGAAACTTTCAAGTACCTCAAGGAATCAACAAAGTCCAAGAGGGTAGCATTTTTCAGGAAAGGAGATGTGCAAGAACAAGGACAAATCTCATAGATTTCTTTGACTGGATGACCATAGTAGACCAGGGAGGTGCTGTGGACATGGCCTACCTAGAATTTAGCAAGGCATTTGAGACAGTCCCACATAAAAGATTAATAAACAAGTTAGCCAACCTGCAAGTGGGTCCCAGGGTGGCAGCCTGGGTAAAAATTGGCTGGGCAACAGGACACAGAGGGTAATAAAACTGAAACTGAGTCCTCCAAGAAAGGGGATTACTAGTGGGGTATCGTAGTATTCAGTACTGGGACCGTCCTCTTTAATGTCTTTATAAGTGAGTGATATTGCGCAGGGACTAGAAGGAAAAGTATGCCTCTTTGCAGAAGACACAAAGATCTGCAACAGGTTGATGCAACGGGGGGTTGGAAGGAATGAGAAGGGACTTACAAGGTTGGAGGAATGGTCAAAAGTATCGCAGCTTAGATTCAGTGCAGAGAAGTGGAAAGTAATGCACCTGGGAAACAAAACCCAGGGAAGCGATACAGTGGGGGGTGGTACTAACAACAAAATAGAAAGGGACCTGGGGTAGTCATATTAGGTGACCTAAAGGTAGGAAAGCAATGTGAAAAGGCAATAAGGAGGGCTGGGGGATACGGGATGCATAGGAGAGGCTTCAGAAATAGAAAACAGGAGGTTGTTTCTCCTCTGTACAGACAGTTGGTGAGAGACAAGTCTGGAGTACTGCGTGCAGTTCTGGAGACCCCACCTCTGCAAGGACATAGACAGGATGGAGGCAGCCCAGAGGAGGGCAACTAAAATGGTGCAGGGTCTGCACAAGAAGCCATACGAAGAGAGACTAAAGGAGCTTAATATGTATATCCTCAAGGAGAGGAGGGAGAGGGGGGACATGATAGAAACTTTCAAGTACCTCAAGGGAATCAACAAAGTCCAAGAGGGTAGCATTTTTCAGGAAAGGAGATGTGCAAGAACAAGGGGGCACAATTTGAAGATTGAGTGGGGATGGCTCAGGGGCATCGGGAAGTATTTTTTCTCGAAGAGGGTGGTGGACACGTGGAACAGCCTTCCTGAGGAGGTCGTGGGATCAAAAACAGTGGGGGAATTCAGGAATGCATGTGACAGACATAAGGCAATTCTGGTGGGGGTTAGGAGGAAGTAGGCTGTTGGTTAACTAGGATCTGAAGCTTATGCAGTAGGTAGGAAATGGGCTGACTAGGTGAGCCAAGCGGTCCTTATCTTCCATCAAAGTCTGTATTTTTGTGTAGCCGAACTGTACACTGTACTCAAGATGGGGTCTGACCAGTGATCTGTACGCGACATTATACTGTCTCTTGATCTACTGAAAGTGATCTTACTTTGAGAGGGTTCCTTCAGTAGGTCATCACATATGGGACTAGTGCCACCTGGCGTCTGGCCGCACGGCAGACTTTTTCTAGCAATACCGGACGGGACCGCCCACCCGATGTCACATGACTGACGTCAGCGTGACGCTATATAGTGGACGGTCCCCATGCTCACCCTCCAGTTCTTTCCCGCCGTCGCCTTGTCAGTCACATTGCAGACTTCCCAAGCAGTCGTCAGATCTCACCACATTTTTTTTCCCACAAGTTTTTGAATTTTCTTCTATGTCTTCACTGAAGAAGTGTTCCACATGTGGCATGCAAATTCCACCTAAGGACGGCCACGTGAAGTCTGTGATCTGCTTTGGCCCAGACCACCCAGTTTCTTCTTGCCCGGACTGCCAGCCTTTTAACCAGGCCACAGGCAAAAGGAGGCAGCAGGCTCTGGAGGCCCATCTTTTGACAACCTGGCTGGCGTCTTTAGAAAAGCAGATGGAGCGGATCCGATCTTCTTCGTCTCCTTCCAAAAAAAGAACAGAGGAAAGAGAAACTTAGGGAGCGGGAACGCTTCTCAGAGGGGTCCCAGGCCGAGGCCTCTCGTCCCTCGACCAGCAAGACTTCTTCCCAGCCGCCGCCTAAGGCCAAGCTGTCTCTGGATGGTAAGTTGGTCAGATCCTCCTCTGTGGGTAAGTTGGTTATCCAGGCTTTGGGGACCCGCACAGCACCAGCCGTTAAGTCGGCAGGGGGCTCCTCCCCCTCCCACCTGGCTCTATCTGGTCAGACGCCCATTCCAGGCAGGCGCTTAGACGCAGCTCTCCGTTGGGGCGAATGGCGCTCAACGCAATGTCTGGCAGAGCCCAGGGGAGAATGCCCCACTCCCTCCTTCCACTTCGCTGGTAGCTTCCCCTGCTCAGGCGACGATAGTGCGGTACCCCTGGATGTCAACCACATCTCTGGGTCCGTTCCACACACTGAAGGGGTTGTAGGGAAGGAGGCTCCTCCTCAGCCGTCTTGCCGTACTCAGCCTTCGGCTCCGGTGCCAGACACGGTCCCTTCATCAGGTCCCCTTTGCCTGGCTCCAGCCTTGAATCAGGGGGTGCCGACTCCCCCGACTCTGGACCTGCTGCCGATTTATACGACGGCGGGCCCTACGTGCATTCCCCCTCCGTCCGGTCTTCTGACATTGGGCCGCTACTCATGACCCCGGGCTGTCCCACATTACCCCTCTGGGTATCTTGGGGACCATCTCCCGGCTGGTCCTCCTCCAGATTGGAGTGGAGCGGGGCATTACTTCCCAGGATATGGTCAGTACCCAGGATATGGCTGTTCGGGTTACCAGGGGTATCACTACCCTCCTGCCCTGGTAATCCCTCCTCCACAAGCCCGGTGCAACCGGACTTCAAGACTCTTATTCAGTCTTGGTGGCAGGGGGCATGCTCATAGCTGGTATCTGACCTAGAGAGTAGACTCCCACCACCGCGCTCTCATAGGTATCCATCCCCGAGGAGTTTGTCTCCTTCCACAGTTCACATCCTGGGGGACCACTCGCACGGATATCACACTTTCGGATCTTGGAGAGCATCCAGACGTGGGGGATGAAGATGGTGATGAGGATGGCAATATGTCACTGGAGGAGCCCTCGGATCATGAGTCTACGGTCCCGAAGGGCAAGGTTTCCCCCAAATCCCCACTGGAGGACCCTGGCTTTTCGGGCTTCCGGAGTTTCATGCAGAATTATTTTAAGTGGGAGTTGGAAGAGTAGGATCCGATGCAACAGAGACTCGCCGAACACCTGGACCTGGAGTCTCTGTCCCCGATCCCTGTTCCCCCATGGATAGGACCTCACCTCTATGGTCTGGCAGATGCCTCATTCCATCCTGGCTGTCCCCAAGAGGGCGGACAAGGTTTACCGGGCACCGAAGGCGAACTCCATCATGATTTCAGCTGCTCATGACCGCTCTTCAGCGCCTAAGCACATGAGCACCTCTCCTTCAGACAAGGAGTCAAGGCAGATGGACCAGTTCGGTAAGGTCTATTCTTCGGCCACATGTGCGCTTCGGTCCCTTAATTAATTGGCCGACATGGTGTCACACCAAAAAGCTACCTTGACCAGGCTCAAGGCCTGGGTCCAGTCTATGGGAACCTTCAGATCTCAAGGAGGAGCTCGCCCATGAACTCCGCCTGTCCCACTTTTTTGCAGGCATGCGTTGAGGGCTGCTTAAAACTCTTGTCGATTCAGTAGCTCGCGCCTTGGCGACTGTCGTTGCTTTGAGACGACAGGCCTGGCTTCACATCTCTGGCCTTGTAAATGAGGTCCAGTCTGTGATTCAGGATGCCCCCTTTTGGGGCTCAGTACCTTTTGGCAGTGACACCAAAGACATAATCACCGATCTCCGGGATAAAGGTCAGGCCCTGAGATCAGTGCGGTCCATGTACCGAACAGTTGCCCAACAACAGCAGCCGGCCCTGGCTCGTCACCAGGGCAAGCATAAGTTCATGGGTTCCACCACCCCTCCTGCCTCCAAGAGCCAGAGACATTCAGGGGGCCCTGTTCCCTGACCGTCCTGCCACCTCCTGACTCCCTCACCCCACCCCCTCCTCAGCCTCAGTGCCAGGAGCCGGTTGGGGAGAGGTTCTCCCTCCACATGCAGGAGTTGCAGGGCATTACCTCTGATGCATGGGTCCTGCAGTTGGTGTCCGTCAGACACCATAGAGTTTCTGGAGATTCCACCAGACTCTCCACCAATCCGATCGTCCTACTCTTGAGACCAGGCTCTTCTCATCAGAGAAGAAATCAACTCTCCCTTGCTCAAGGAGGCTATAGAGAGCGTTCCCCTCCGGCAAAGGAGAGGGGAGTTCTATTCCCACTTCATCCTGGTTCTAAAAAAGTCAGGCGACATGAGACCCATTCTCAACCTGAGCAGTCTCAACATGTACGAGTACAAGAAATTCAGAATGCTGATCCTACAAAGCCTTTTCCCTCTCCTGCTGGAGAACCAGTGGCTTTGTGCTCTGGATATGCAGGATGCTTACCTGTACATTCCAGTTTTCCCCTGCCACTGCCGGTTCCTGTGATTTTGTTTCCGGGGGAGCATTTCCAGTTCCGGGCCCTCCCCTTTGGTCTGTCTTCTGCACCTCAGGTCTTTACCAAGTGCCTGGCGGTGGTGGCGGCCTTTCTGCATCGCCAGGGCATAGCAGTTTTCCCTTACTTGGACAACTGGCTGATTTCAGCTCTTTCCAGGGATTCTCTTTCGGAAGCTCTGCATTTCATTCTGGATCTGTTCTCCAAGTTGGGAATTGCTGTCAGTTTCCCCCAAGTCGTCTCTTTCCCGGAATCAGAGACTTCAGTTCATCGGGGCAGTTTTGGACACCGTCCAGATCAGGGCCTTCTTTCCTCCGGGCAGGGTGGAAACTCTGGTCCATCAAGCTTCAGTGGTGGCCTCATCCAGGACCATTCCAGCAAGGGAGGTCCTTCACCTTCTTGGCCTGATGGTGGCCTCCATCACTACCGTTTCCCCTGGCGAGACTCCATATGAGAATTACTCAGTAGTCCTTGTATCCTCAACTCCTGGATGACCTGGACCATCCGGTCCTGGTATCGTTGGCAGTCCAGAAAGACCTGCTTTGGTGGAGGGATCCCTGTAACCTTTCTTTGGGTCTCCCATTCAGGAGTCCTGTCCCCTCGGCATCTATGACTGCAGATGCATCGAATATGGGCTTGGGAACACCAAGCACAGGGACTTTGATCCTGCTCGGAGGCATTGTTGCACATCAGCGTTCTAGAGATGAGGGTGGTCTTGTACGCACTTCAGGCGTTCCAGATCCTTCTCCCCTAAGGGATCACTGCTCACCCAGATGGACAATATGTCGGTAGTCTGGTATCTCAACAAACAAGGAGGAACTCGCTCGTACCCTCTCTGCAGGGAAGCGATGAGAGTGTGGAACTGGGCAGTCCAGCACGATCTGTCCTTAGTGGCCGTGCATGTTCCAGGTGTTCAAAACGTCCTGGCAGACAGTCTCAGCAGATCTCGAACCATCAGTCACAAATGGGAACTAAGTCAGGAAGTGGCAGAGTCTCTTTCTAAGGTGGGGTGTCCAGAGCTCGACCTTTTTGCCTCCCCATTCAACGTAAAACTTAAGTTTTTGCTTGCTTGTTCCAGGGCATGGTGCTTTCTGGCACGATGCATTGTCTTTCTTGGACAGGGACATTTTTGTACGCCTTCCTCTGTTTCCCATTCTCCAGAGGGTTTTCCTCAAGCTTCAGGCAGGAAAGACACAGATGATGCTCATCCCCGACTGAGACAGATTTGGTTCCCGCTTCTGCAACAGTTGGCGGAGGAACCACTGGTTCCACTTCCTATGACTCACAATCTCTTGACACAGAATCAAGGTCAGCTTGTCCATTCGGGGTCTCCTCTCGAGTTGCCCAGATACTGGTTGAGGCTAGAAAGCTGTCTACCCATTCCACCTGTGCTAGGAAGTGGAAACGTTTTTCCATTTGGGTGGCTTCCAAAGACTGGAACCCTTTCTCTTGTTCTGCCCCACAAGTCATGGGATATCTCCTTCATCTGTCAGATTCAGGCCTATCCTGTTCCCCCTTAAAGGTCCATCTTTTGGCTATTTCGGCGTACCACGAGCTGGTGGATGGTAAACCCTGTGGCTCCATTGGAAGTCTCAGAAATCTTTCTGAAAAGGATTCTCCGTCTGAAACCCCCCATCCACAGCCCCACACCACCTTGGGATTTGAACTTTGTGTTGGAGAAGCTCACTCTCCCACCTTTTGAACCAGCGATAAGCTGTGATTTACGCTTCCTGTCCTGGAAGACGTTGTTTTTAGTTGCGGTTACCTCAGCTCGAAGAATTTCTGAGCTTCAGGCTCTGGTTTATGAGGGGCCTTATTTAATTTTCCATAGGGACCGGGCGGTCCTCAGGACAACTCCTAAGTTTTTGCCTAAGGTGGTTTCGGAGGTCGCACTGAATCAGTGGAGGTCCCTGTATACTTTCTGTCCCCTGCAAATAGAGGTGAGGCACTCCTGCACACTATAGATGTGCATCGTGCTCTCCAATGCTGTACCCATCATAGAAAAGAATTCCATAAGGATGATCAGCTGTGTGTCTCCTTTGCCCCCAGACCTTTGGGCAAAGCTGTTTCTAAGCAGTGCCTGTCCAGTTGGTTGGGCAGTTGCATTCGCTTTTGCTACCAGAAGTATCACAAGCCTCTGTCGGGGCTCATGAGGGGTCATTCTACTAGGGGCATGTCTGCGTCCGCAGCTTTTTTGTGTAATATGTCAGCAGCTGATATCTGTGCAGCAGCAACTTGGAGTTCTGGCCATACCTTTACCAAACACTACAGTCTGGACATTGCTTCTAGGCAGAGGGCAGGTTTTGGCCTAGCTGTTCTGCACGGCCTTCTGTCCTATGCTGGCTCCACTCTGTTTTTTTCCTTGGTTGTTAGAGTTTGTTTGTTTTGTTTTTTTAACCTCCTCCCTGGTTTCTCTCAGTCTCTTTTAGGAGGGAGTGCTTGGAATTCACTCCTGTATGTGATGACCTACTGAAGGAACCCTCTTGAAGTGAGATAGTACAGTTACATAGGAACTTACCATAACAGTAGATCTTCGAGAGAGGTTCCTTCAGTAGGTCATATTTTTTTCCTCCCTCCTTCCCACTTTTTTATTTAGGGAATCCAGACTCTGTTTCCTCCTACTGTCAGACCTATTCCGGGCTCCGGCCGGAGAATTGGAGGGCGAGCATGAGGACCATCCACTATATGGCGTCATGCTGATGTCGGGTGGGCGGTCTCCCATCCGCTATTGCTAGAAAAAGTCTGCCGTGCGGCCAGACGCTAGGTGGCGCTAGTCCCATATGTGATGACCTACTGAAGGAACCTCGAAGATCTACTGTTACGGTAAGTTCCTACGTAACTGTACTTTTCTCTTGATGCACGCTGTGATCTTTATTGCTTTGTTAGCTGCGGCCCAGTTGTTCTCTTTATTTGAAGTTGTTTGTGGTCATTACTCTCAGGTCCTTTTCCTGCCGTGTTTCGGTAGTCTCCGTGTTCAAACAACATGAAGTCTTGCTATATTCTGAGATAATGCAGTTAGCCCCAGCACTTTAACTACCCCGGAGAGGAAAGAGTTAACTCTATGCAGAACCATAGAATGTTGAGCTCGAGCTCCGTTTTCAAACCTCTGTGTGTGGTACTTCTCAGTGTAACCATCAGATTCTTTACTCCGCCTAACAGTGAAGTCGCTCCAGAGATTTTCTCTGCTCGGTTCTGTACAGTAAAAAGCGTTCAGTTTAAACCATATCTATTTGTTATTTTTAGGATTTCCAGCCTCTGTCTATGGTACAGGTAGTGTAGTAGATAGGTAGTGACTGTGTTTTATTTTGAAAAGTGTGGAAATTGTTATTTTCCTCGGTTTCTTATTGGTTGGTCCAGTTTGGAACTGACCTTGTTTTTCTTGTTTAACTTTTTTGAATTTCTGGGATTAGAGTGGTGTTCCGGTACCGATCGGTTTCAAAAGAACCGGACCTTTTTCTGGTTCTTTTTCAAAACCCGTGACATGGTTTGTAACTGTTCAGTGATTCATTACCTGGCTTAAAAGCTGCTGTAGAGTAATTTGGTAGGTTGGCCATGTCTGAGAAACCCAAGAAGAAAAACGGTCTCACTGGGTTTCAACACTGTACTGAGTGTGGGGAGGCCTTTGCTAAGGCCGACCCCCACCTCATCTGTGTTTATTGTCTGGGGGTTTGACCACCTCAAGTCAGACTGCCAAATTTGTGTAAACTTTCCCAAAGCCACTCTAGAAAAAAGATTGAGTAGGCTGAAGGAAAGGGAGGCCGAGAAGTCCATAGATCCAGATGGCCAGCCCGGTTTGGTTGCGACCGAACCTGAGGAGGTGCCTACTTACCTAGGCGATGCCTCCTTGGGCAAAATGAGAGCCGACTCTGAGGGGCCGGTTCCGTCAAAAAGGAAACACAAGTATGCCAGTTAGGATCCAGTACCGCATACTCCAACCGCAGACGAAATAGCCCAAGCGATTAATATTGTTCAGTCGCTTTGCCCGGTTCCGTCTGAACCGATACCGCCGGTTAGGCGGTCGGATCCTCTCCTTAGGTTTACGATCCAGATGCTCTCTGTGAGGAGTGGGAGGGTGATGAAGACTATCCCCATGATGAAGATGATGACCGGGTTGGGTCTGGATGTGCCCATTGAACCGAACATCTCCCCAGACAGGCCCTCAAATGTCTCCCCTCCCAGGCTTTCTGAGTCCCCTTCAACTTCTTTTTCTACAAGAAGGTAGCTGAAACCCTCCTGCTCCCATTGGTTGAAGCTGTTGAGGAGGAGGAAGAGCCTGATTTTGTGGAAATGATGGACATCCCAGAGTCCAAAAGATTGTCTATCCCTCTTCATAAGTCCTTGGGGAAACAGACACAGAAAATTTTACAAACTCCTAACTCATTACCTCCTGTGGATAAAAGAATGGACAGGAGGTATATGTTATCAGGCTCGGGTACAGAGTTTCTTTATAATCATAGCAGCCATGTTGGAGTAGTGCAGGTTGCAGCCTGTGACAAGGATAACATTCCTTTGGCTTCACACCCCCTGGACAAGGACTCCAGGAAAGTTGATGCCATGGGCAAAAAAAATATTTGGCATCCTCTTTGAGACTCAGGCAGGCAAACTACATGGCCTACACAGCCAGGTACCAGAAGTCTAGATGGGATACTGTTCTGGAAATGGCTAAACAGGCCTTCCCCCAGCTAGCCAAGAAGCTGGAGGAGGTGGCTGCGGATGGAATTGAGGCATCTAAAGTACAATTTCATGCTGTTGTGGACTCCAGTGATGTGGCATCAAGAGTCATGGCTACATCTGTGTCTCTCAGAAGACATGCTTGGCTCAGATGTACTAACCTTTCACAGGATACCCAGACCAAGACTGTGGATTTTTCTGTAGTGGGTAACTTTCTGTTTGGGGAGCAGACAGAGGCTTACATGAAAAAAATGGATGAATATAGGATCGCTTATAGGAGTGCACAGGCCAAGGAAAGGCAAGCCACTCCACAAAAGCAGCAGTCTAGGGCCAGGAGCAGGCCTGTTCACATTTCTTTTTACCAAGCCCAGACCTCCTCTCCCTTCCCACAGAGGGTTTTTTCCCCAAGGGAGGGGCAGGAGGGGGATGAGCAGGGTCGCTTCCTCCTCCTCCCAGTCTAAGGCTCCTACCAAGCAGACACCCTGATGTGTCAGCCCGTGTCGACTCCCCAATCCCAGTAGGAGGCAGGCTGGCTTACTGCTTTCAGACCTGGAAGTCTGTGACCTCAGACAAGTGGGTCCTGGAAGTAGTAAGCCAAGGACTGGCCCTCAGCTTCAAAAAGATCCCAAAAAAGAGGGCCAGGTCTTTTCCACCTGCATCAGTCTCAGAAACCCTTGCTCTGGAGGTAGAGGTTTTCTCTCTTCTGGCTCTTAGAGCTGTAGAGAGGGTTCCTACTCAGCACAGGGGAAAAGGCCTGTACTTCCATACCCCCAAAGAAAACGGGAGTAGCGACCCATCCTAGACCTAAGGTATTTGGACAAACACATTTCAAAACCCAAATTCAAAATGGTAATTCTGGGAATAATCCTTCCCTCTCTAAGGCCAGGAGATTGGCTAGCATCCCTGGACCTCAAGGATGCCTACTTCCATATCTATATCAGGTGCTTCCACAGAAAATACCTCAGATTTGAGTTGCCTTCAGGCCATTACCAATTCAGGGCCATGCCATTCGGCCTAACATCAGCTCCAAGGGTGTTTACAAAGTGCCTTGCAGTAGTGGTGGCTTGCCTCAGAAGACAGGGCATCGCCATTTGCCCATATCTGGATGACTGGCTAATTGTAGGTCAGTCATCACACCAGGTCAGCTCTGCAAACTACCCAGGGCTTGCTCAGTTCCCTGGGGTTTCTTCTCAATCTTCCAAAGTCTGTCCTCGAACCAGTGCAGCTTCTTACTTTCATAGGAATAGAACTGGACACTACCCAAGCGAAAGCTTTCCTTCCCGTGGCAAGGGATAAGGCCTTAGTAGATCTTGCTTCCTCTTTTTGACCTCAGGTCTCTCGTCCAGCAAGACAGTTCCTCCAACTCCTGGGCCACATGGCAGCTTCCACTGCAGTGGTACAGGGAGCTGGATTTCAGATGAGGGACATTCAGTTCCACCCAAGGTCTTTTTGGTTACAGAAAAAGGACTTCCTCACCAAACTGATTCCAGTGACTCAGACTCTGGTCCAAGTTCTGCAGTGGTGGCTGGACCAGGACAATTTCAGACACGGAGTCCCATTTCTTCCTCAAGTCTCCTCAGTACTTCTAACTACAGATGCCTCTCTCCTAGGTTGGGCAGCCCACTTGGGAGCCCTGACAGCACAAGGAGTCTGGTCTCCACAGGAGTCTGTCCTTCATATCAACCTCCTGGAACTCGGGGCAGTTTTCCTACCCCTTCAGTGCTTCACAGACTCGGTCAAGGGCAAGGTGGTCCAAGTCAGAACAGACAACACCACTACAATGTCGTACATCAGCAAGCAGGGAGGCACTCAGTCCATGGCCTTGTGCACAGAAGCCATGAAACTGTGGTCTCTGGCCTATTCTCTTCAGACTTCCCCAGTAGCAGTTCACCTTCCAGGGAAGGACTATGTACTAGCAGATGCCCTGAGCAGAATCTCCCAGGGACATCACGAATGGTCCCTGGACCCTCACATCCCGCAGGTCATCTTCTTCAGGTGGGGCACTCCAGAGATGAATCTCTTTGCAGCACCGGACAGTTATCAACTTCCTCTGTTTTGTTGCAGACCTCCACTCCTGGGGACTGTGCCCCAGGATGCTCTTATCTTGGATTGGAAGGACAGGTTTCTCTATGCCTTCCCTCTGCTGTTCAGAGTCCTGATAAAAATCCAAACTCAACCCTGCATAGTGATACTAGTGGCTCCATATTGGGCCAGACAGCCTTGGTATCCTCTGCTGCTGTCCTTGACAGTGTCACGTCGCCTGTCTCTTCCCAGGAGATGCAATCTGCTGTCCTCCTCCCAGAGGAGAATCTGGTACCTCAATCTCCAGTCCCTTAACCTCAAGGCCTGGCTCTTGAAGAGTTAGAATATGCAGGCCTGCATCTTTCTCAGGGAGTTCTGAATATTTTTTGAAGGTTTCTAAGAAACTTTCCACTAGAAAAACTTATAATTCCAAATGGAAGAGGTTCAGCATTTGGTGTCTCAGAAGGGCATTGTGCCTGATTCTGCAGACATCTCCACAGCCTTAGATTATCTGGTTCACCTCAATGGTCTAGGCCTTAGGCCTGCAACTCTGAAGGTTCACCTAGCAGCAGTTTCTGCATTCTTCAGCAGGGAAGAGCTCTTCCCTAGCATCTCATCATGTTTTCAGTAAGTTTTTCAAAGGTCTGGTTCATATTAACCCTCCCTTTAGAGAACCGACTCCAGCTTGGGATCTTAATGTCTGCATTGCTCAGCTTATACAGCCACCCTTTGAACCTCCGGCTTAGGCCGAGTTGAAGTACTTGACCTGGAAAACTGTGCTTCTGGTAGCTATTACTTCTACCAGGCAGATTAGTGAATTACAGACCTTGTTAGTTGAACCTGACTTCATATCCTTCCATAGGGATAAAGTGGTCCTAAGAACCAATAAGAGATTCTTGCCCAAAGCGGTATCAGGTTTTCATCTGAGCCAATTTGTCTCTCCGTGTTTTTCACTGACCATTCTTCTTCAGGGGAAAGATTACACAGTTTGGATGTTAAAAGGGCTCTTAGCTACTACATAGAGCATACTAAGGCACACAGAAATGACTGTCTTCAATTGTTTCTCACTTATGGTGAGGTGGGGAAAGGTAAGCCTGCCACTAAAAGAACTATTGCCAGGTGGATTGTCTCTTGTATACAATTCTGCTATGACAAATTGGGTAAAACGCCCCCTTCAGGCCTAAGGGCTCACTCGACTAGGGGTACAGCTGCTACTCTGGCTGTGGCCAAAGATATACCCTTATTAGAGATCTGTAAAGGAGCCACCTAGAAAACAGTACATACATTCACCAAGCATTACTCTCTGGATATCCAGGCTAGGAGTGATGCTAGGTTTGGCACAGCAGTACTGCAGATCCTGTTCCCAATGTAGGTTCTGCATTCCCTCCTGCATAGGGAACTGTTTGGTAGTCTGCATTATGTCAGAATACAGCAAGACTTCATGTTGTTTGAAGAAAAAATTACCATAGTAATGTTGTTTCTTGTAATGGAGTCTTGCTGTATTCTGACCCCTGCCTCCCCTCTCAGAACCTAGTTTTTGGGAAGTGGGCTGGCAAGTACAGTGTTGCACCTCAGGTGTGTACCTTGTACCCTCCTCTTCAGGGTGGGGTGGTAGTTTTAGGGGTTCTTTTCTTGTTTTTTATATATATAATATTGTCACTACCTTTCTTCTTGGGTTCTCGACTTGAGTCTTTTGGACTCAAATTGTTGCCTTTTGGCTTACATATTTGAACAGTTTCTATAGTTTAGTACTCAGTTAGTTGCTCTTAAGAATATGACGGTTACACTGGGAAGTACCACAGACAGAGGTTTGAAAACTGAGCTCGAGCTCAACATTCTGTGCTTCTGCATAGAGTTAACTCTTTCTTCTCCGGGGCAGTTCAAGTGCTGGGGCTAACTGCATTATGTCAGAATACAGCAAGACTCCATTAGAAGAAACAACATTGCTATGGTGAGTAATTTTTTCATATGGCCCCTTCAGGCCAGCCTGAAGCAGATTCTTTGGTTGTATGTGCTGCCCACGATGGATCGAAGGCACCAAAGCATCATAGTTCTCTTCCTGCTGATGAGGAGTCCAGGAGGTTGAACGTGATGAACAAAAGAACCTATGCCGTGCCCTCTTTGGGCCTGAGAATTGGAAATTACCAGGCCCATATGGTCAAATACCAAACACACTCTGGAGGAAAGCTAAAGCAGCTGCTCAAGCTCTCCCAGAAGTTGCTCCAAAACAGGAGCTTCAAAGCTTTAATGGCTGGGGATAATGTAGGAAAACATCTACATACAGTCTATGATATATCAGATGCTTCAGCTAGGGCAGCTGTATCAGGAATTGGCCTCAGAAGGTATTCCCGGGTAGGGGTGGTGGACCTTTTCGCAAATGACATTCAGCAGTCAAGTCTCAGTGCCTTTTCAGTGGATATAAGTTGTTTGGTGCAGTTGTTCAAGATAATCCCCTGTAATTTGCAGGTCTCTGGCAGAATCCTGACTCTCTATTACACCCAGCCAAGGAACTGTATTGAGTCATTTTTTCTTTTGGTAGTAAAGTACCTTCATAATATTCTTTGCCTAGACTGCCGCTTTCGTAGTTGAACTTCATGTCTATAGATGGGGATGATCTTTCACCCGAGAAACCAGAGCAGAGTCCTTACAGGCTGTGCCTTTCCCATCGGTAATCACTGCCCTTGCAGAAAATTGAGCCCACAAATCCACATGCTAACTAACTGGATTCAGTTATTATCCACACTTGAACAGTATTACTGGACTTTACTCAGTCACTGAACATCTTTAAGCTTTACTCCTCCAACCACCTGTGGTGGTGTCCTCCAGTTTCACCCAGATAGACATGTTTTTTCTTCCCGCTGTAAAGGATGGGTCTCCTAGTTTTCAACTAATACCTTTGTCTCGTCTCCTGGTTCCTGTGCTGGCAACGAACTGAAAGATGAAACGAAAGAAACTGGGTTTTAAGAGATGTGTTCTGTGCACACAGAAGGTGTCTGCCATGGACATCCATGATGCTTACATTTACTACTTGGGGCACAACACAATGTGGGGAACTGCCTGCCATGCATCCATCATTCCTTGACAAATGTAGGGTGTACTGCCTCCAAGGAAGACCTTGGTGGCCACAGGCTTGGCAGCACAACTTCAGGCTATGGAGGAGGATGTGATGGTAACGTAGAAGTTTAAGGCAGTTAAGGACCATGAGGCCCATCCAGTTGCCCATTTTTATGTTGTCTTGTGCTTGCGTAAGCTACATATTGCGGCGGTAGCACAGTGACAGGTGTGTCAGTGTTGGCAAATACAGGGCATGCTTTAGTAGGTGCGTCCCTTATTCTCTAGTTAGCTAGTATGCTAGCGCTGATGCAGCTATTGTGTAAAGTGCCACCAACTTGAAAGAAATCTGTCACTGCAATCAGAGACAAGCTCTTCATGCAGCGGCAGAGATGACATGCTTCCCGTACGTGCCTTTCCTGGTGAAACATTTCAGTAAACATGGCAGCGGCTCCTGCCTCTGCCACACAATCCCCAAAGCCAACATTGGTGGTGCAATCCCCGGGTCGGCATGTTTCTCTCCCCCCAACATTGTGTGGCACACTGGGAGCCCACCCCAGTGTGCTGCTGCTCACACAAAGCCAACCGTGTCGGCATGTTCCACCCCACCCCCATTGTGTGACACATTGGGAGCCCACCCTAGTGTGCCCAACAAACCATACCGTAATGTCCTTTTCTTTTTTTCAGGTTAAAAAAAAGGTCCCTCGTTGTCTGGCGCCCCCTTCCCCAACTGGCACCCACCCTCAGCGCACCCCATACTTGCCTCCGGAGGTCCAGCACTGTGATCTTCGGTGCAGTGGGACCATGTCTGGACTCTTCAAAGCCGAACTGCAAAATGAAGACATGCCAGTAAGCTGTATAATTTCATCATTGCGGGGGTTTCAACTTAGGTGGATATCTCAGCCTTATTTTTGAATTTTGGCTTCAAATTTTCAACATGGGGTTCTTGGAACCCCACCTCATGAACACATGCGCTGTCATCTCATTATTTGGTCCCAAAAGGCGATTTCGCCGTCACTCCACAGAATCACCTTTCGGAACCGATTAACGTAACGGCAGTGCCACTGTTCTTTAAGTGGGGTCCCAAAAAGCCTGTGTTGCAAGTTTTATGAAAAAAAAGTCCAAAAAATGACTGTTACGAGCATGCATTGTGCAGTTTCCACACATGCTCTTAACTTCGACAATTTTTTTTATATTTTCACTCCAGATTTTCAGCATTGCCGTCTTTTCACACCTCCCCACGAACAGTACAGCTGTCATTTTTCACGTCCTGCCCCAAATGTGTGTTTGCACCTGTGGCGCCAAATAGCGCATTCCATACCTCTCAATTGTCCCTGATTTTCAGGGATGTCCCTGATTTTGCCTCAGAAATTTCTTCTGTCCCTCCTAATTTTGGCATGTCTGTCACTGAAGAGTAGGGATTTGAATCACAAAATAATGACAGCCATTGGTGTTAGACTACTTCTCATTAAGAAAATGATGTTCACACTAAGAAGCATATTATACACAGCTTCTGAAACTACTATTATTATTTTTTCAGAAGTGTCCCTGATTTTGATCATTTGTCCCTGATCATTTTTAGCCTTGTCCCTGATTTGTGATGAGGGAGGTTGAGAGGTATGGCGCATTCGCTGTGCAAAATCACCTTTTGGCTAACGAACTGATAGTGCCACTGTTAATGAGGTGGGATCTCAAAAAGCCGATGTTGAAAATTTGGAGTGAAAATACCAACAAACGCCCAGGGCATTAGGGTTTCCAACCATAACACCCCACCCTGTAGAGACTGACGGGCGTCAGGGGTGTGAATTGGGATTGTCGGCAATCATGCTCACCCCATTCCACCCCACCCTGCAGCCAGTGACAGGTATCGAGGTGTGCCTTGGACTCTTCGGCCCCATAGTTCACCCCATTCTCTTGTACTGCACCCATCTCCACATATTTCCTTATGGAATGGGGTGAGCGTAAGGCCTGAAGACTCCAAGGCACACCACAACACTTGTTGGCGTCTGCAGGGTAGGGTGAGGTGAAATGGTGCGACGACCCAAAGGCACATCCCAATGCCTGTCAGTCTCTGTAGGGTGGGGGTTGGGTTCGCGTCAGTTCAATACTTCACTGCTATTCCTATTATGCATCTCTCTTCTAACTCCTGCACTACCAATGCTAATGCTAGCAAGACAACATTCGGCATTGACAATGCTTGTTTCTACCTTATGAATGTGCCATAGGCCTTTACTCTGTCAATGGCCTGTTTATTCATACTCATCTGTATTGTTCCCTGATGCCTATCCCATGCCTGTTTGAAGCCCTGCACTGTATTCATATCCACCACTTCCTGAGGTAGGCCATTCCATGCATCCACCACCCTTTCTATGAAAAAGAACTTCCTTACATTGCCCCTTAATTGGCCTCACTCTAATCTCATGCTGTCTTCTTGTCCTGCTATTTTTTTTATATTGAAACATGTTACTCTTTCACCTTGTTGATGCCCTTAAGATGTTTGAATGTTTCAATCATATCACCTTTCTCCCTCCTTTGCTCATAGATATACATATTGAGCTCTGTTAATCTGTCCTCGTATGTTTTCTGATGCAGTCCCTGCACCATTTTGGTTGCCTTTCTCTGGACTGCCTCCATTTTGTTGATGTTCTTGTGCAGGTGCGGCCTCCAGTACTGCACGCAGTACTCCAGATGAGGCCTAACCAGTGTCTTGTAAAGAGGGATCATTACCTCCCTCATACGACTTGTGATACCCCTACTAATACACCCCAACATCCCTCTATCCTTACCTACTGCTTTAGTGGTCTGCTTGGATGATTTCAGGTCATCTGTGATGATGATGATGCCAAAGTCTCTTTTCTTCCCTTGTAATTGCCAGCAACTCCCCTTCCAGTCTATACGTAGCTTCAGGGTTTCTCTTCCCTGTGTGCATGACCTTGCACTTCTTTGCCTTAAACCCCAGATGCCACTCTTCCAACCATTTTGCCAGTTTTTCCAGATCTCTTCTTATTCTGCCCACCCCATCTGGATCATCTACTCTGTTGCAGATCTTGGTATCATCTGCAAACAAGCAAAACCTTACCCTCCACACCATCTACAATGTCACTGATGAAGATATTGAAGAGGACTGGCCCCAGGACTGATCCCTGAGATACCACACTTGTGACTTGCATCTCTTCTGACTGTACACCATTTACCACCAGTTTTCTGCCCACCAACCAGTGTGCCACCCATTTGACCAACTTCTGACCTACCCTGAGCTTACCCAGCTTAATCAATCTTCTTTGTGGAACCGTAGTGAAAGCTTTGCTGAAGTCAAGGTAGGTGACATTAGCTGCACTCCCCTGAGTCCACCACTGTGGTTACCCAGTCAAAGAAATCTATGAGATTAGTTTGACAAGACCTTCCTGTTGTAAACCCATGCTGTCTTGGCTCCTGTGCTCCTATGGATTCCAGGTGTTGCACTATCCTTTCCTTAAGGAGTGCCTCCATAATCTTCTCCACTACTGAGGTAAGACTGACTGATTTGTAGATCTTACTTGAGAGGGCTCTTGCAGTAGGTAATTATATAGGACTGAAGCTGGCAGGCCAAGGACCCCACAAAAATTTCTAGCTAGCAGTCTCGGCGGAGGACCGACCTCCGTCCAGGTGACCGCGCCAAACGACGCCGGTATAAGGCGTTCCCCAGCCCACTCTTCCAGTTCTTTCCGCTGTTAGCTTGCGAAAGTGCCTCGGGGTTAAGTTTACTGCTTCATCCGTCAGTTCGTCGGTTAATTACCATTTTTTTCTCTATTTTCTTTCAAAAAAATCATCCATCTGCCGTGTATGTCATCCTCTACTGCATCCGATTCTCATAAAAATAAGTGCGATTCCTGCGGCACCCAGCTCCCGCACAAGGACTGACACTCCCAGTGCCTCTTCTGCCTAGGCCCAGCTCACCCCGTGGAGAAGTGCCGACACCGCCATCAGTTTAACGCCGCCACCCGCAAACTGAGGCAGCAGTCCCTTGAGGCCCACATCCTGAAGATGTCCTCCATGGAGAAGGAGCTGAAGAAGCTCCAGCAGGCTTCAACTTCCCCTAAGGGTCACTGTAAGAAGAAGGAGAAGCACCGGGATTCCGCTTCCACGGCCACCACGACTTTGGCTGGAGTCGCCATGCCCCAGGTAACGCCCGGGACCATCCTTCATCAGCCGCTTTGGAGGTTTCTGAGGTGGCGTGTCTTCCTCCTGTCAGGCTTATGCTCAGGCCCATCAGGAGCCTCCTGATAAAGGAGGCAGCTGCCCCGAGAAGTCCGCCACTGTGTGGCCTTCTGGGTTGAGCGGCTCTGGTAAGTCGGATGTTGGTGCCTCCGACGTCCGCACAGTTAAGGCTGCTAAGACGCCCGACCCTTCGGGGCAGCGCACAGCCTTGAAAACCTCTGCCAAAACCGCTTCTCCCTCGCAGCCTTCGTCCGGAGTTGGGTCCAAAGTCGGACGCCAGGTCTTCTCCGGACGCCTGCCCGGATCCCGCCGTAAGGCGGATGCCGGTTCGGCAGACGACAGCGCGAGAACCGACGCTGAGCTCCTATCGCCAAGTCCGTCAGTCTCCCTGGTTCTCCGTTATTGTCCTAGGCCCAGCTGCTCCTTTGTTAGACCCCAGGGACTTAGCCCCTTCCTGGGTGACGACGCGGATTCAGGCACACTACCGCCAGGTCTCTCCCACGGGCCAGACGACCTGATGTTGCCCTCGGATGCCGGCTTCGGCCGGCAACATCCCCATACCGGACGCCGTCCCAACGCCGGACCCGATGCCCGCCGGGCCTCCTGTACCTGGCCCGCCAGTGGGGCCTTTCCCAGGGCCTTCTGCCCCGTCAGAAATTCTGCTGCCCGGGTATCCGACACTGTCCTATCCGACGCCGGACTTCCCACTGTCGGGATATGGATACTCACCTTGCGGATATCTGCAACATCCGTATCTCCCTTCCTTCTCGTCCACCACCCGCAGGTGGACCTGAAGGAGACTCTGGCTTCCTGGTGGGCCAAGGCTCAGCTCACCAGGGAGGTGGAGAGCCGCCTACCGACACTGGACCCAGTTCCGGAACCCCGTCGTCGGAGACGAGAGACTCGCTCCCCCTTTCCCGACGCCAGAGACAAGCCCTCTGGCACAGGGGCAGGGGAGGACACGCTTCCCCGAGGGGTCCGTTCCTCCCCCACGTTGGGAGGGGTCTTCGGAGACGTCAGACCTTGATTCCGATGGGTGCTCCGATCCAGACGAGCCACACACTCCAGACCGTTTCAGGCCAAGGTCTCCTCCGGAAGATCGTCCTTTTCTGGAGTTGCTTAAAAAGATCCAGGCGGTCCATCAGTGGCAATCTCTGGAGCTGGATCCACAGCGGAAGAAATTCGCTGCTCACCTGGATCTGCCCGAAACTGCTCCGATATCGATTCCACCCTGGATTGAGCCTCATGCAGGCCTTATTTCCACTATTTGGAAACAACCGTCTTCATTAGCCCCCCTTCTGAGGAAGGCGGATATGCTATATCAGGCTCCGGAGGGTGTGGATTCCTCGAATACACACCCGAAAGCTGACTCTCTCGTGATTAGCACCGCTCACGGCTGGTCGGCGAACCCAAAACATCTGAGCTCGTCTCCACCCAACGAGGAATCCCGTCTTCTGGACCAGTATGGGAGGAAGGTGTACACTTCTTCCACTCTGGGGATAAGGGCACTGAATAATGTCGCACATATGGGGGATTACCAGAAGACGATCCTGAGTGAGGTGCAAGGCAAGTTAGACTCCCTTCCTGACTCTCAGACTAAGCAGGAAGTGGCTGATCTAGTCCTTTCTGCTCATTCGGCCAGTTGGCACATGCTTCTTGCCACGTATGACGTAGTGGACGCTACTGATCGGAGCTCTGCTTTTGCCATCGGCTTGCGGCGTCATGCCTGGCTCCGGGTGTCAGGTTTGGTCCCTGAAGTGCAGTCTGCTATTCAGGATGCGCCCTTCAGGGGTTCGGTAATGTTTGGTGGGGATGTCAAGGACATAATCGCTGACCTGCAAGAGAAGGGCACTGCACTTAAGTCTGTTGACTCTCTGTACGGGCCCGCTCAGGGACAGTGTCACCCCTTTCGCAGACGTTCTCGGCCCGAAGCGAAACCTCAGGGAAAGCGGGCAAACAAATGTTGGGCCCTTCCGGCTGCCAAGCCCCCCAACCCCGCCCAAAAAGCATTGGAGCTTCAGCCGCGGCGCTGCCCCACACCTCCTGACTCCTCTCCTCTCTCACAGCCTCTGGGGCTCCCAGAGGAACCGGTAGGAGGGAGGCTCTCCTTCCATCTACCGGGTTGGGAGAGGATCACATCAGACGCTTGGGTGCTCCAACTGATAGCAGCAGGACACTCAATCGAGTTTCTGCTGAAACCTCATAGAAACAACCCCCCCCCAAGTTGTCTTTCTCCCAGGAACATCTTCCTCTGGTTCAGGAAGAAATATCCTCCCTTCTTTTGAAGGTGGTGCTAGAACCTGTCCCTTCCCACCTTTGGGGGATAGGTTACCACTCCCATTTCTTCCTGGTTCCAAAATAATCGGGAGACGTGAGGCCCATTTTAGACCTCGCTCCCTGAACATGTTTGTGGAGTGCAAAAGGGAGGCAGTATAGCGCAGTGGTTTAAGGCTCTGAGCTGCAAATCTGGTGACATCCAGCAGACCAGAGCTGAGTTTGAATCCCACAGCTTCCACTTGCATACTTTGTGGCCCTGAGCAAATCACTTAACTTCCCTGTGCTCTGAGGTCGCTCCTGTAAAAAAAAAAAGCTTTCAGCTTAGTGTGCTACTCAACTAAAAAAAAAAAGGTTCAGGATGCTCTCCCTGCAGAGCTTTCTGCCCTTACTTCGGCAAGGACAGTACATGCATATCCCTATCCGCCCTTCCCACTGCAAATTCTTTTGGTTTTCGTTCCAGGGGGACCACTGCCAGTTCAAGGCCCTCCCATTTGGTCTTTCCTCAGCGCCCCGAGTGTTCACCAAATGTCTTTCTGTGGTAGGGGCTCACTTGCATGCCCACAGAGTGCAAGTTTTCCCGTACCTGGACGACTGGCTCTTGGTGTTCCGTCCAGGGAGGATCTCCTGCATTTTTTCTCCCTTACCCTGCAGGTTTTTACCAGCCTGGGTGTCACCATCAATCAGGCCAAATCCCACCTGGTCCCCTGTCAGAGGCTCCAGTTTATCGGGTCGATCCTGGACATGACCACCAGCATGGCTTTTCTGCCGCTGGACAGGGTGGATACCCTTTGGGCTCAGGTGAGCCTGCTGTCCAGTCGCAGGCGGGTCAGTGCCTGATCAGTCCTTCACCTCCTCGGGTTCATGGCGGCTGCGATTCCAACAGTCCTTCGTGCTCGGCTCCACATAAGGATCTCTCGGTGGATGCTTCAGTCTCAGTGGGATCAGTTGGTGGATAACCTAGACCAAGAAGTTCTGGTCTCCAACCCCTTGGTTCGGGTCTTGCAATGGTTCAGGAGAACCTTTGCCGGGGAGTTCCCTTCTGCGTCAGGCCTCCCTCCCTCCCAAACACTGACAACAGACACCTCAGGAGAGGGTTGGGGAGCCCACCTGGGGGGGTCTCAGGACTGAGGGCTCCTGGTCCAGGCTCGAGCGGTCGCTACATATAAACGTCCTCGAGCTCAGGGCCGCAGTATGCACTTCAAGCTCTGATTCTGTACGCAGCTTCCTCGTCATCTTGCTGTCCAGACGGACAATGTGTGTAGTCTGGTACATCAACAAACAGGGAGGAATGCACTCCTACCCTCTTTGCAGGGAAGCAATGAGAGTTTGGGATCGGGCAGTGCAACACAACCTTCACCTCAGGGTGGTTCACATTCCGGGAGTCGAAAACATGCTGGCAGACCACCTCAGTCGGTCATCAGCGCAGGCTGACGAGTGGGACTGGATATGGGGTGGTAAACGATATCTTCCTGCACTGGTGGACACCTCAGGTAGACCTGTTTTCTTCTCCACACAACGCAAAACTTTCCCGCCTTCTGCTTGCTCGCTCCAGGATGAGGCATTTTTTGGAGAGACACTCTGTCTCTAGATTGGAAGAACAGATTCGTCTATGCCTTTCCTCCAGTCCCTTTAATTCCGACGGTTTTACACAAACTCAGCTCAGAAGGAGCTTGCATGATCCTGATCGCTCCTTTCTGGCCCAGACACATTTGGTTCTCTCTTCTACAACAGTACTCAGAGGAACTTCCTCTTGCTCTGTCGCAACTTTTGCTGACCCAGGATCAGGGGACCCTGGTTCATGCAGGTCTCAAATCCCTTCAGTTGCATGCCTGGCTCAAGCCTGATTCGGGGTTCCCCGCTTGTGGCTGAGATTCTGGAGGAGGCTGGAAAGCCTTCCACGAGATTGACCCACCTTCGCCATCTCTTTGACCTGGGTCTCAGTCATTCGTCTCTAAAGGTTCACATGGCAGCTATCTCCGCTTATCATGTTCTCTTTGGGGACAGAGCTTTTGCGCAGTTGGAAGTCTGCAAGACTTTTCTTAGAGGGGTCCTCTGCTTGAGACCCCCTGTTTGCATTCCTGCCACCCCTTGGGATTTGAATTTCATTCTCGAGAAGCTTACTCTGCCTCCTTTTGAACCGGCAGCTTCTGCAGACTTGAAGTTCTTCTCTTGGAAAACTCTCTTCCTAGTGGCCATTACCTCAGCTCGATGTATTTCCGAGCTCCAGGCCTTGATGTGTAAAATTCCTTATTTGATTTTTCACAAGGAACGCGTGGCTTTGTGTACCAACCCTAAGTTTCTCCCTAAGGTGATGGCAGAGCCTACACTGAATCAATCTATTGAGCTACCGGCCTTCTTTACGCAACACACTCCAATCAAGGGGAGTACCTCTTGCATACTTTGGATGTTCATCGAATTCTGAGATACCACAGCAACAGGACGAAGGATCTCAGAAAGTCTGATCAGCTTTTTGTCTCTTTTGCTTACAATAGAGAAGGCAATGCTGTCTCTAAGCAATGCCTTTCTAAGTGGTTGGCTCATTGTATCACTTTCTGTTACAGCAAGTACCACAAGAATCTGCCGGTTCAAGTCAGAGGTCACTCCACCTGGGGTGTTACTGCCTCTGCGGCTTGTTTCAAGAATGTGTCAGTGGCTGACATTTGTGCAGCCGCAACTTGAACTTCTGTCCATACCTTTACGAAACACTACAGTTTGGACATTGTCTCTCGCCGTTGAGCAGGCTTCGGGTTGGCTGTTCTGCAAGGTCCCCTTTCTTGAGACCCTTACAGCCAGCGATTCCATGGGTGTGTTGGTTTCCTCCTCCCATGTGCTTCTCCTTCTCCTTCTTCCAGACTGCTTGGGACTCAGTCCTATATGTAATTACCTACTGCAAGAGCCCTCTTGAAGTAAGATAGTACAGTTACGTAAGAACTTATCGTAACAGTAGATCTTCGAGAGAGGCTCTTGAGGTAGGTAATGCCTTCCTGCCCTCCATCCCCCTTAGCTTTTTTCAGCTCCTTTTCCAAGAGGGGAAACATCCACTTCTCTCTTGTCTTGCCTTTTTTGGCCTTTGGCGGGAAAGAACTGGAAGGCAGGCATCGGGGACTGCCCCGTTATACTGACGTCGTTTGACGCCGGTCAACTGATATGGGGGTGGTCCCCCGCCAGAGACTGCTAGCTAGAAATCTTTCCATGGGGTCCTGGCGCCTGCCAGCTTCAGTCCTATATGTGATTACCTACTACAAGAGCCTCTCTCAAAGATCTACTGGTACGGTAAGTCCTCACGTAACTGTACTTTCCCTGCCTCCTCCCTGCTGCCATGCTTGTGGAGTGGGATTGCATGAGTCATCCTACAGTCTTCTGGGACCTCCCCTGTGCTCAGAGACTCACTAAACAGTTCTGCTAATGGCTGTGCTAGTTCCACCCTTAGCTCCTTTAGTACCCTGGAATATATGCGATCAGGTCATAGTGCCTTGTCCACCTGGAGCTTAGCGAGCTCTTGTAGGACCCTTTCTTTTGTGAAGGGACTTGTGCATACCTCTCCCAAGGGTGTCCATGGTGCTGAGCTGTGGGCTCTGCCCTGCCTTCTCTTCAGTAAATACTGAACAGAAGTATCTATTTAGGATAGATGCTTTGTCTTGGTCATCCTCCACTTACTCCCCTTTATCCCCTTTGATGTTAGCAATACCCTCTCTGGACTTTCTCCTTTCACTAATGTATCTATAGAAAGTCTTGTCCTCTTTTACTGTTCATGCTAGTGTTTCCTCAGTGTTAGGCCTTTGCCTGCTTTACTGCCTTCCCTGCTTGCTTTAGGGAAGTTTGGTATGCCTCCCTATCTTTGTCCCGCTGCGTTCCCTTGTATTTCCTGAAGACCAACCTTTTGGCTCTGATCTTTTTTGCTGCTGTTTTTGAGAACCAAAGTGGTTTCCTCCTTCTTTTGCTCTTGCTTTTCTCCCTAACCCAGTGGGATGTTGTTTCAAGTATTGCATCTTTAATGTTTGCCCATTTTACCTGTACCCCCTCTCCTGTATTTCTTCTTGCCAGTGCTAACTTAACTCTGTTAACTATCTTATCAAAGTCGGCTCCTGTGAAGTCCCATATTTTTGCCTTGGAATGCATGATTTTGTTCTATTGGCTAAATTGAACCATACCATGTGATGGTCACTGGCCCCCAGGTGACCTTCTACCTGGAGATCTGTGATCCTTTCCCCATTAGTCAGTGCTAGATCCAAGATAGCCCTGTCGCTTGTGGGTTGTTGTACCAATTGTTTGAGGCCCTCCCCCTGCAGGGAATCCACTGTGTGTCTAGTTCTGGCGGATGCTCCTGCTGGTATTGACCAATCTGTATCTGGCATGTTGAAGTCTCCCGTTATCAGAACCTCCCCTTGAGCTGTCATGTTTTGTATGTCTTCTAACAGTAATGTGTCAGTGTCCTCCCTCTGGAGGCCTGTAGACAACCAAAGTTCGTATGGCTAACCCATTTCCTGTCTCCAAGGTGACCCACAGTTCTTCTGGCTCCTTATGTATATTCTGAATTTCTGTAGCTTTGATATTTTCATTGACGTAAAGGGCCACGCTCTCCTTTTTGCACCTCTGTCTCTTCTGAACAGTACATAGCTGGGTGCTGAAGTCTCCCAAGTGTGGTTACTGGTGAACCATGTCTCGCTAATGGCTCCTATGTCCAGTTTAGCCTCTGCCATTGTTGCCTTCAGGTCTGGGATCTTGTTTCCCAGACTGCGGGCATTTGTGTACATTATTTTCCTTTGGCCAGATTTTGGTGTGTTAGGCGAGGTCTGGCTTTTCCCCTGCACGTCCTTTTTCCTTACCTGGTGATGCAAATGAACTACAAACATAATGAATTCCTGTTTGATCACTAGCTGAGGGGGAGGGTGTTCTTCCCATTCGATGTATCGGGTGCTGCATCTCTTTCCCCATTTGCTAGTTTCAGTATTCTGCAGACACATGAAACTTCTGCCCCAGTGCACTGACTCCCTCCTTAGTCAGATGCAGTCCATCGAATGGTGGCAGGGTCATCGTCAGCCCTGGCCTTGGTTCCAGTTGGAGTAATTTATTTTGATATCCATATTTTTATTTGCCACAAGAAGATAGCAGAAAAAGCATTGAACCATCTGTCTGGTGCCTCCGACAGTGTTTAAAAAAAGGCCCTTTCAAATCGTTTGTGGTTTAGTTCCTCATATTCCTTATGTACACAGCTGAAATAACATGCAGCAAAGCAAGCCGTTTGCTGAATTCTTTTGTAAATTAAGAGCTGTTGTACAGCTAGCATATTTTTGACCATAGTCTGTTCTGGCTCTTTGTAGTTGGCGTGTTACATAATTGAGCTCCTGGAGCTGTGCCTTCTTATTGGATATATTTTGTGTGTGTTCTTTTCCTTTTGGGGGGCCTAAGGGAGGGTTCAGAACGACCTTGGCACCATTCGTCTGCTAGAAGAGAGATCAGCATTTGCAGGAAGTTCTGCCTTAATGTCACAGTCCATTATCACCAGTGTCCATCACTATGAGGCCAGCAGCCAGTCCCATATCAGGCAGAGAGATCTGGACTGAGATAGTTTGAGTTTAGAGCTGTAAAAGGGATGGGGTAGGGTAAGAAGTGTTCTGAAATTGCTCCTAAGTGTCTGCAAAGTGAAAGCAGACCTGTTTAACTTAGTAACAACTGATCAGATGGAGTCTATCGAAAAGCAAGTAGTAACAACATTGTGATGGTGATTTATATTGTTCTGCAATATCACAGCACCCCACCTGTTTGGTCCCCATTTTGTCTCCCTCCCTTCATCAGCTGTGTATGGGTTTGGATGGAGCCATGGCTTGTAAGGCTGGAACCCTTCACTTGCACCCCCAACAATCCAGTCAGAAGTTCTGATTCCATTATTTTGGGTATCCTAGGAGAGCAGTGTGACGTAGACAGCCAGCTCTGAGTGCTGTATCATTACTTTTTAATATAAAGTGTGTTACTGAATGTCTCCTGCTGGAAATCAATGCCCTAGAGTGACCTCACTCCCCCACCCCTGTGATTTTAGCTAAAAGATGAAAGCCATGAGGAAATGCTGACAGCATGTGAGTTCACACACACTCAGTGTTTAGAGACAATGTGTTACATGGAAGACTTTAATCAAGGACCCTCTTTCTCTGAGTTAAATACAGACTTGTTTAAGTTAATTTTTTTGAGAGAAATCATAAAGAAGGTTTATGACGTTGGAGAGGAACCTAGGTTGTTACATAGTGGTGCAAGGTTGTAAATGTCCCTGTGAAGCCTGTGTGAGGGAGGATATAACATGAGATCAAACGAAGTGTCATTTGAAGGACATGAATTATGCTGAATTTGCAGAATGTAATACTTTTGTATAAGATATGTATTTTCATATATCCTGACAGGGAGGAGCTAGGTGACCTCCTGAAAAGAGGTGGGGTAAAAGCCGGCTTTTAATTTAGTCTGTTTTACTTCACAGAGACACTTTTTTTTTTTTAAAATACCTGGACTCTGACCACGAAACATCTTTGGAGCACTTTTAAGCAAGTATTTAGAGACTAAGTACTGTAGTAGGAATTGCACTGTTAAAAACCTTGTTATTTTAATATATTTGTATGTCTTGTGATATGAGTTCTGTATTTTGTGTTTTACATATTTTTAAATATTTTAGTAAAATTCTTTTTAGAGTTTACTTGGTCTGTCTTTGACTTCTTTTTAGTTGTAAAAAAAAAGTATATGGTTATTGCAGATACTAAACATAAGCTTGAATGGTGATACCAAACTGGAAAGAGAAGCGTTTTAAATCTGAGGTCTTTATTAAAGTTTTTAAGGGTTCATCTCTGTATACCTGGTTAGGTGCCCATAGGCAAAGATATCTGGCCCCCCGAAGACCGATATATCTGAGCCTGTGCATTGGGTATGCTAACAAGAGGTTAACAGTTTGAATCCCTCCAGAACTTGAGACCAAAGGTTGATCTGAACTAAAAAAAAAAAAAAAACAGACGAGAGGGTTACCTTGTCTGTTACACTGTTCACAAGACTGCGCTCAGAGGTTGGCACTTTGGGAGTAGAGGGCCTGACCTGCTGAGTGGGTTTGTGACAGATTGGTTGGCAGTGGTGCGGATAATTTTGGTATCACAGGCTTTATTGCTCTGTGTCAGCTGAGTCCTTAAGCTCTCTTACAAAGAAAGAAAAAGGCAGAGTTTTATTTTAAAAAAGGAAACAGAACTATATTTCACTTGGCGTACAGTCCAGTTCCTACCCATTTTATTTATTTTTTCTCTAAAGTGCAAGTCAGAGTAGCCGTAGTCGGGGAAGAAGATGGCTTCCAACTACAGCAGGCACACTGTAGATTACTTGAAGCAGTTGTGCTGGGACAGGGGAGTCCCGTTCAAGGTGACAGCCAAAAGGCAGAACCTCATAGAGGCCCTGATAGTAGCAGATACCCAGAGCGGCGAGTCACTGACCGTGACTGAAAAGGACAGCAGGGCCACAGCAGCAGGGAAAGGTCACCAGAATCCTGGATCCAGAAGTACTCAGGCTACAAATTGAGTTGCGCAGGATGGAACTGGAGGCAAAGCGAGAGGTGTCCCGAAAGGCAGAGCGAGAACAGAGAGAGGCGGATTGAGAGGCAGAGTGACAACAGAGGGAGGCAGAACGTGAGGAGCGTGAGCACCAGTGAGCTGCAGAGAAGAGAGAGCGAGAACGCAGAGAGGCAGAGGAGAGAGGAGCACCAGTGGCAACATGAACTGGAGAAGCTACGACTCTGTCCGGCGGCACCAGAGCAGATAAGTGGCTTGGGTTTAACTGGGACTGCAGGACTGGGTTGCAAATTGAACTCCAAATTAATAGCTGAGTTTAAGGAAGGGGAGGACATGGATGCCTTTTTAAATTCTTTTGAAAAAGTGAGTCCTGGAGCTTCCAGCTATACCTGCTACTTACCGGGAAAGCTCTGGATGCATTGGGTCAAATGAACAATGAGGACAGTGATGATTACAGCAAGATAAAAGCTGCACTGTTAAAAAAGTTTGTATTAACTGCTGAATCACACAGAGCTGAATTCCGGAAGCTCAGGAGAAGCCCTGATATGAGCTATGAGGAGCTAGCCACGAAACAACGTCCGCTTTTAAAATGGTGGGAAGGAATTGAGGCAACCTCTGTTGATAAAATTGAAAATGTGATTTTATTAGAACAGTTTTATTGGGCATGCCCAGCAGAGGTAAAAACGCGGCTAGAGGACCGAGATCCAAAAACCGTGCAAGAGGCTGCTGAACTCTCGGACTGCTATGCCAAGAGCAGACCTGCTCTGGGAGTGAATGGGGCGGGCGTGGCAGTGCAGAAAGGGAAAAGCGCTCCTTCAGGGCAGCTAAAACCCTCACTGTCTCCACCGAAACCAGTTAGCCCCAGGTTTCAACGAAAAGATTTATCTGAAGTAAGAAATGCATGTTGGCTGTGTAAGGAAACTAGGCATATTGCCAGACAGTGCCCCCCAAAAAGGTGAGCCATAATACACAACAGGGTGCTAGAAAAGAAGTGGGTTGTTTGTGTGTCCCTGAGAGCATGCCAGTGAACATGAGGGAACACATGCACCCAGTCATAGTAGATGGTATACAGATGCAGGGGTTAAGGGATACAGGGGCATCCCTGACATTGGTAAAGGGGGATCTGGTACAGCCTGCTCAGCTTATACCCCATAAATACATAACTGTACAATGGTTTTTCTGGTGAAGAGAAAACATTGCCACTCGCTAGTGTTCTCCTGACTGAAACAGGGGGAACTGTGCAACAGGTGGCTGTAGCCAACACATTAGCAGTGGGTGTGATCCTGGGTAACAGTCTCCAGCAGGGGATGGTATGTGCAGTTATCCGTAGCCAAGTGGCAAGGGAAAATTGTAGCTCCCGGAACCCTACAGAAACCAGTGTGGAAACCACTGAGAGGCTGGTTCCCCAGCCTGTGTCTCCAGAAGGGGAAACTGATAAAAAGGGGGTAGAAATTTCCCCAGTAGCAAGTAAGCACACAGCTACAGAGGGTTACTCCGAAGAGGGAGGGGTGACCTCTTGTCAGAGGGTTGGGATTGACAGTGATCCTGAGGGCCTTGACGCTAATGCTAGGGACCCTAGTTTAGCGACGGAAGTGGACCTGTCCCATGCCTTGGGACTGTGTGAGGGGTTTGCAGCTGCTCAGAGGAGTGACCCTAGTTTAGAGAAGCTGAGGGCTTGGGCAGATTCTGAGGGCACACAGGGAGGTGACGGCAGACATAAGGTTTATTGGGAAAATGGACATCTTACTTCGAGAGGGCTCTTGCAGTAGGTAATTACATATAGGACTGACGGCGGCAGGACCCCACGGAAAAATTTCTAGCTAGTAGTCCCTGGCGGGACCGTCCACGCCAGGGTGACCGCGCCAGATGATCGCTGGTATAAAGGGGGCGGTCCTAGACGCCCACCTTCCAGTTCTTTTCTCCGCCATTCATTGCAGTAGCACCTCGCGTGAAGTTCAGAAACACAGTCCTGTTGCTTCTGCCGGTTTTTCCTGAAGTATCAGTATTCTGTATTTTATTCGGCTAGGTGAACATCGGTTTATGTCATCCCTTCAAAAATAAGTACACTGCATGGGCGCCTAACTGCCTTCCAAAGACGGTCACTCCTCTGCCTTTTGTTTAGGTCCCAACCACGCGGGTCGACAAGTGCCCGTACTGCCTGCATTTCAACGCGGCCACCCGCAGACAACACCAGCAGTCTCTAGAAGCCCGTCTCCTTAAAAAGATGTCCGCAATGGAGAAGGAGTTGAAGAAGCTTCGGCAGGCGTCGACCTCCCCTGAAGGACACAAGAAGCGGGACAAAGAAAGGCACCGGGAGAAGGCCTCCTCTTCTGCGACTCCAGGTGGAGCCACGGCTAAGGTAACATCCCCTTCGCGGGATCGCCCGACTGCAGCCTACAAGGCTTTGGAGGAGGCGTCGACCTGCCTGTCGGGTTCGCGTTTGAGCCCGCCGGGTGCCTCCGGGCAAAAGGAGGCTTCTGCCCCCAGTACTGCCACAGGCTTGGCGGCCCACTGGCGCGGGCGCCCATAAGCCGGGCGCCGGCCTCCGACGCCTGCCAGGAGAAGGCCGCTAAGACGCCGGACCCTTCGGGCGGCACGGCAGTGTCTCCCTCGACCGGCCTGGCCCACCTCCCGACGAGGGACCCCAAAGTGGGACACCGGCCCTCTGGCATCCGCTGATTCGGCCCGTAGCTTTGTCTCTGCTTCTTCAGCGGCGCTGGCGTCTGGAGCTCTCCGACAGACCCTGCTCTGTCTGTCGCTCCAGGTTCCCCGCAGAGCCTTCGCTGCCGTCCGGGAGCCCGAGTCCCCTGCCTGACCCCCGGACTTTTCCCTCCGCCCCGGACAATGCTCGTGATGCTTTCCCGCCGCCAGATCCCTCCTACAGAACCAGATCTGACGCCGCCCGACCGGCGGGGATATTCCTTCCCATCGGGCCCTCCACCCCACGGGCCTATCACAGTTGATCCGCCTCGGGGAGTTCCCTACTGGGCGCCTGCTCTGCAGCTCCTCCGTACCTGGGTATCCGCTGCCTTATCCGACGCCGGTTTACCCGGTCCACAGTATCCTGCGCTGCAGTACCCGGGCGCTGATCCACCGACGCCGCAGTACCGACGTCAAGAAACCCAGCTCCGTATTCCCGCGAGCCAGGTTACGGATACTCACCTTACGGATATCATCCATACAACTATCCTCTCCTCCTCCTCCACGCCCCTTAGGCCGCCGCGTGACCTGCCGCTGAGGCCAAGGCTCAGCTCACCAAGGAAGTCGAGAGCCGCCCTACGGGCGACGGGTGCCACCCCTGCCCCGGACGCCCCCAGACGGCACACTCCCTCTCCGCCTCCGGATTCTCGAGCCTCCCTCGGATCCAGAGAGGGCAGGACACGCATCCAGGGATCCCCTAAGGAACCTGCCTCCCTAGACGTAGTAGGAAGTCTTACTCTGCTTCAAATTCCTCCTCTTCTCTCGGACTCCTCCGACGGATGCTCCGAGAAAGACGACGAGCCTCGCCTCTCCGTCCAAGCACCGCCGAGGACTCCTCCGAGTCCCTCCGAGGATCCTTCCTTCACGGAGTTGCTCAGGAAGATCCAGGAAGTCCATCAGTGATGCTTTTAGAACCAGATCCTCAGCGGTTAAACTACCAACATCTGGATTTGCCTCACGGCCCCTACTCTAGTGCCACGTGGATCGAGCCTCATGCCCACCTTGTTTCCACCATTTGAAACAACTGCCTGCTTTTAGCCCCACTTCCTCGGAAGTCCAACAGGCTATACCAGGCTCCAGAGGTGTGTAGACTTTTTTGACTCGAACACCCGAAACATTTGAGCTCGTCTCCCCCGGATAAGGAATCTCACCTTCTGGATCAGTATGGAAGGAAGATCTATGCTTCTTCCACACTGGGGATCAGGGCCCTTAATTATGTAGCACATATGGAGGATTACCAGAAGGCTGTCCTTACTCAGGCGGAATCCAAGATTGACTCCTTGCCTGACTCCCAAGTCAAGCAGGAGTTAGCCGACCTTGTCCGTTCTGCCGTTCGACCAGTTGTCACATTCTGAGGGGCGACCTATGATGCAGTGGACACGCAGATGGAGCTTTTGCGCTCACTGCAGTCTCGGCGCGCCACGCATGGCTCCGTGTGTCACGCCTGGTCCCGAGGTGCAGTCAGCTATTCAAGAAGCACCTTTCAGGGGTTCTGTGCTTTCGTGTGATGTCAAGGACATCAACTGACTTCAGGAGAAGGACGCCTCAAATCTGTTGATTCAATGTACCATCCCCATCCCCCGCAGCGCCGTCCCTTTCGCAGACGCAGCCGGCCTCAAGCAAAACCCCAGGGAAGGCAGGCCACAAAACGTCAGGCCACGGGTTTGACCACAAAACATCTTGGGAGCACTTTTAAGCAAGTATTTAGAGACTAAGTACTGTAGTAGGAATTGCGCTGTTTAAAACCTTGTTCTTTTAATAGATTTGTATGTCTTGTGATATGAGTTCTGTATTTTGTGTTTTACATATTTTTAAATATTTTAGTAAAATTCTTTTTAGAACTTACTTGGTCTGTCTTTGACTTCTTTTTAGTTGTAAGAAAAGAGTATGGTAATTGCAGATACTAAACATAAGCTTGAATGGTGATACCAAACTGGACAGAGAAGCATTTTAAATCTGAGGTCTAAAGTTTGTAAGGGTTCATCTCTGTGTACCTGGTTAGGTGCCATAGGCAAAGATATCTGGCCCCCCGAAGACAGATATATCTGAGCCTGTGCATTGGGTATGCTAACAAGAGGTTAACAGTTTGAATCCCTCCAGAACTTGAGACCAAAGGTTGATCTGAACTCACAAAAGCAGACAACAGGGTTACCTTGTCTGTCACAGTGTTCAGAAGACTGCGCTCAGAGGTTGGCACTTTGGGAGTAGAGGGCCTGACCTGCTGAATGGGTTTGTGACGAGCAGTAGTGCTTGGAAGGGGGAAGTGGGTCTTGAAGAAGAATTGCTAATGTGTTCTGGCTTTTCATCATCTTACTGTAGTCTTTAGTTTTAAATAAATCACACAGCTTTATATGTAAGAAATGTGCTTTTCTGTATGCAAACACACTTGCAAACATGATAATTTCTGCAGCCGCTAATCTGTACCTAGGCAACATGTCCTAACGCCAATAGTTATAGTGTCTAATGATAATAGGCATGTGTAGAAATGGATACCTATAGGTTAAAGGACAGTGGGTGCTGGATTTGTAGTCCGCTGCTATTTTTCAGTCCAAATCGTTGTTTTTTTTGGGGTGGATGGATTATTTGATATATGAGTAAGCCACCCTGTTTTCATAGTTGTACACCCAGATCATTATCACTGATACAGTTGCACCTTTATTTCTATAGGTCGGGCAATCAACTGAGTGTAGCCTAGTTAGATCAGAGATGTGTAAACCTGGAGATTCAAGTTTTAACCCTATCACTGCCACTTACTCACTGTGTGTTCTCAGTAAGATCTTTTTTGGTCCCCCTGGCACTACACTCTCTTGGGTCCTGCTTGACTCACCCTCAGGTATGGTCTGTCTCATCCGGGGGGGATGCAGAGGTAATCATTCGGTGTGCCAGGCATTTTTCTGCTTTAGTCTCAAAGTTTCTTCACCAGCCTCGGAGAGCATGCAAGGTCACCCATACTGCCAGTGATACCACCACCTTGAGGTTTCACATTAGTAGGTGTGCTCCTCTGTTACCCTTCCCAGGAGAATCACACACACACACATATTTACTTCGGTTTTTAATCCTGTTTTCTTTGTATTCATATGGTGTTGTTCACCTCTTAACCTTGGCAGATGCCATTCACTGGCCACTGCGTAGCTCAGTTGTTAGCTCCTGAATTCCCCTTTCATGCTGGGAGGACAGGCAATTATGAGTTCAAACATGCTGTGGATTCACCCACTCAGGTCAAAGGATCCCTTTTTCTGTTTTCTGCCTTCTGCTGGGATGTCAGCTCGAAGTGCTGCACCAGCACACAGTGGGCATACGTGTAGCTCAGCCAAGTGTCTCTTCTGCCTTCTGCATTTCCTGCTTGGGTCAGGTGTAAATTATGCATTTTTGTATTTTTTCCACAAGTAGTGAAACTATTAAGGCATTCAGCACTTTCACCAGAAGGCGACTGTATATGACATTATCCCCACCATACGTACTCAGACTGCGGAGGTAGTGACATCAGCTGCCCTCTACTGGTGAAAGATCAGAGTGCAGCTACATGGATTCTTAGATCTGCTGTTTCATCTTGTGTGTAAAATGTATGAACAACACTAAAAGAATAATGGTGAAATGAACAGCTAATCTTGAGATAAATGTAAAAAAAAAAAAAAAAAAAAAAATGACTTTCAGTTTTCATTGCAGGTCACCTACAGTGGGGTGGGGTTGGAAGATGAAAGTTAGGGGTAAGAAAAGGTTTTACCCAGAGAGTGATGGAACAAGCTCCCAAAGAATGCAGTACAGTTAGACTGTTTGTTTATTTAACTTTGATCATTTCCTTGTGGAGAATAACATTATTAGGTACATCATTTAATTCACTGTGGGAAGGAAAGAATTCAGTATGTTGCATAATATTAAATGCTGTAGCTGCCCAGATTACAGGAGATGACCATGATGGGCTTTTTTTGTGTGTGTGTGTGTGATCTTTTTGCAACAGTCTGGTGTCCCCCTCTCCTTTGGGCCTCCAAGTACTCTATTTACCCCGGCAGTCCTCTTCTGGAGCCCTTCTCTCTGCCACACATTGCAGCCGACCCATGGGTTATCTCGGCGTATCCCATCGACGGGCAGGTCCCCCTCCGAGGGGGAGGGAGGGCACCATGGGTGGGGAAACCCAGCACACTATTTCTTTACGGACCTTGGGTGCTACTGTGGATGAGGAAGCTACAGGAGGTTCCGGTGGCATAGAGGACGGAGGCCGTCATCCAGCAGGCGCCGAAGCTGTTTTTCGGTGTTCTGGTTTGTCCCTCTTCCGCTGCTACTTGTAGTGCCCCGGTCTCCACCGGGGCCTACAGAGCTAGGCTTCCCACCTAACCCACCCCAGGAGAGGGAGAGCAGTCCTCTGACACTTTATCCTCTCCTTCCCTGCCAGCTCCTGGCGCCCCTTAGTCCGTTCCTGAACCCAGGTCGCCAATGTGGTTCGAGGTGTGGTATCCAGCGCCTCAACCCTCTGCGCCACCGGGCCAGCCTCTGGGTCTTTTTAAATTAAACATATCTAATGACTATAAGACATTGACAATAGAAGTCAACAAAAACTAATCCCAGTTTGTTTGTGTTTTCAGTTGAGGAACTGATTTAAACAACATGAGTTGGAGCTTCCTGACCCGTCTTTTAGAGGAAATCCATAACCATTCAACATTTATTGGAAAATTATGGCTGACCATTTTGATCGTCTTCCGGATAGTCCTGACTGCTGTGGGTGGGGAGTCCATATACTATGATGAACAGAATAAATTTGTTTGCAACACACAGCAGGTTGGCTGTGAGAATGTTTGTTATGATCACTTTGCTCCACTTTCCCATGTCCGGTTTTGGGTCTTCCAGATCATTCTGATAGCCACACCATCTCTGATGTACCTAGGATATGCCGTTCACAAAATTGCCAGGCTGGAAGACCAAAATAGTAGGGAAAAAAAGACAAAGAATAAAACTTTTTCAATGCACTGGAGACAGAACCGGGCTTTAGAGGAGACAGAAGATGACAACGTGGAAGACCCCATGTTGTACCCTGAACTGGGAATAGAAAGTGAGAAAGAAAACCATGAGACAAGCACTTCCAGAACAAGGCACGATGGAAGACGGCGCATTCAAGACGACGGGCTTATGAAAATTTATGTGTTGCAGCTTCTGGCCAGAACCATTTTTGAGACTGGCTTTCTTGTTGGTCAGTACTTCTTGTATGGTTTTGAGGTCATCCCATCCTATGTTTGTGAGAGGAAACCTTGCCCACACAAAGTAGATTGCTTTGTGTCACGGCCCACAGAAAAGACCATTTTCCTACTGATAATGTACAGTGTTAGCTGCCTTTGCTTGATTTTGAATGTTTGGGAGATGCTCCACTTAGGGCTTGGAACTATTAGAGACATATTAAACCGCAAAAGGAACTTGCTGGAGGATTCACCAGCCTACAACTACCCATTTACTTGGAATACTCCATCTGCTCCCCCAGGGTATAACATCACAGTCAAGCCTGAGCAGATCCCATTTACCGAACTGTCGAATGCCAAAATGGCATACAAACAAAACAAAGCGAACATTGCTCAGGAGCAACAGTACGGGAGCAATGACGAGAACCTTCCCGCCGACTTAGAGAACCTGCAAAAACAAATTAAAAAGGCTCAGGAGCATCTCGACTTGGCCATCCAAGCTTACAACAACCAAAACATTCCCAGCTTCCAGAGAGAAAAAATCAAAAGCTGGCTCACATAAGAGCAGTACGAGCAGCAAATCAGGAGATGGGAAGACATCTGTATGGATTTAAAGCTCTGTGGCAGAAAGATTGAATTGTTCATTTCTTTTTTTATTGAACTGTTCATCTCTTTCTTTAAAAAAGTTTGTTCTTTATAATAGTGTGCCTACCCAGTGAAGAACTGGTGTGAATCTTAAAGGGAAACTGTCAGCTGCCCCCGGACCTAAATTGCCCCAGATTTAAAGGGGTCATAAACATTGCAGGCTTCACTGAACGGTGAAAGCCACTGTAAGGATCTTTCAAACAGTGGGCTTACCTGTAGCTGTCAGGAGCCTGACATAGGACTATCTGAATCATCTGTAAATTAAAACAAGGCAGCAGCCGTTTCATGGTATCATCATAGAGCAAGTGATGTCACTGAGGGGCAAGCTGTAATTAACATAAAGCTTATCCCTTTGTGACATCACTTTTTGTTTCAAGATTCTATAAAATGGTTGCTGCCTTGCTTTCTTTACAGTTGGTTTAAATATTCATATCTCAAGACTGCTGACTTCTACAGTTAAGTCCACTACCTCATTTGATAGGTTATTTTAATTTGGGGTACCCCAGCAATGTTTACGTATCCTTTAAATAAAAATGGTAGGATTGTTCGCCTTCTGTAGATTTTTGCTGATGTAGCTGTTTCTCCTAATAAAAGTTAGAAAGTGACTGCCATATTAGTATTACCACACCCTGTTTATTTACAGTTCATGGCCTCCTACTGTATCCTTCCTCAAACTTGGAAACACTCCTTATACAATCTAGCCACTCACAATGCAGCTGGAGGGGAGAATACTGCATTGCAAGTTTCTGGACTTTGTGTGGATGTCCCTAAAGTTCTGGAAGGGTGAATAATAATAATACCTTTATTTATAAAGTGCCTTTCAAAAAAATCAAGACACCTTAACAATAAGAAAAAGTAGAATGCAGTAAAAGACAGTTAAATACAAACTCTCATAAAATTCAGACTTCCAGTGAAATCAAACAAGGTAGGCTAGATGCCACAAATGGGTTTTTGAGGCCTGTTTAACTCCTGGAGCTGATGGGATAGAGAATTCCAAGGGCTGAGGCTGCGTACATAAATGCATGGACCCCCGAAGATTTTAAAGAAACCCTTGGAATCTCTAGCAACCCCTTGTCAGCCGAGCAGAGTGATCACTCCGGGCAGTAAGGAACCAGAAGCTCTTTCAGGTAGTCCAGGTCCTGTCCGTGTAGGGCTTTATAAGTCAGAAGTCCAACTTTAAAGGTGATCCGCCACTGCACTGGCAGTCAGTGCAGTTCGCACAGCACTGGAGAGATGTGACAAGTCCGGGGAGTTCCCGTCAATAACTGGGCTGCAGCATTCTGCACCGGCTGCAAGCGGCAGATATCAACCCCAGGTAGCCCTAGATAAAGGGAGTTGCAATAGTCAAGGCGTGAGGTCACAAAGGCGTGGACCAGCGTAGGAAGATCACCGGATAGGACTAGGTGCTTAATCCTGGAGATGTTCCTCAGATGGTAGGAGGAGAATTTGACGACTGTTGACACCTGCGAATGCAGTGTCAGACCATCGTCAAAAATCACCCCCAGGTTTCGCACCCATTCAGATGTGAGGAGCTGGGTGCCTCCAAGGAAAAGTCCTGAAGGTAGACCCGCTCCCAGCCCCTCTATCCAGCAACCGGGTCAACGACCATCACCTCAAGTCTTTTCAGAGTTCAACCTCAGCCAGCTCAAATTCATTCAACCCTGGATTTCAACGAGGCAGTTATTAAATACTGAGAGAGGTCTATCTTGGTCGGGTGCAAAAGACCAGTAGAGCTGGGTATCATCAGCATAACAGTGAAACCTCAGCCCATACCTTCTTACAATGTCTCCAAGGGGTAGCATGTACACTGCAAAGAGCATGGGGGACAATACTGAACCCTGAGGTACCCCACATAACAGAGAGACTGGGTCGGAGGAATAAATCCCCGACACCACCCTCTGAGCTCTGCAAGTCAGGAAAGATTTAAACCATCTGAGGACTGGATGTCTTTTCCACCTCTTTAGAGGCACCGCACCTTGCCGCTAAGGTCTTACAAGCCATCAGTTTCCCCTGCAGTTGAAGGGCAAACTCTCCTTAGCCTGCTATAAGGGTCACTGTGGCCATGGAATGCGATGCCCCTACTTTGTGCTGCAGGAAGCCCTGTAACAGGCTGCACTCAGTCACTCTTGCCTAAATGAGAGTCGCTACTTCTAAGCCATTCATTGGGCGGTGCCAGTTATTCACTTTTACTAAGAAAAAGGAAGTTGTTACAAAATATACATAAACAATATTACAGCAGGTGAGCAGTCACTGAATGATATTTTTAAACTAGATACTGTACATTGAAGCCTAACAAGTTGAAAGTTTTCCTTTAAGATTTGGTTATCTGTTCATACAGTGTGCTGAACTGCCAAATGCATAGTGCAGGTTTAAAATAATTTGAAGACAGTACAACAGGTCCCTGGGCCGCATTGGTGTGGCATGCAAATATGGACATTAAAATAATTCACATTTATATCCAAGTACATCTGTGTAGCAAAAAAAATCAGCACTGTGCTCTGTGTATAATGGTATCAACTCAAATATATATAGGTGCCTTAAAACCACCAAAAACTAGTTTGAAAAAGGTTAAAAGATCAAACTTTCTTTTTATAAATCTCTGTTGTTCAGGCATGAGAAATTCTAGTTCATAAGAAACTGCAGTTATGCTGATCGGCACATTTGTTATTATGCAGTCCTGCCAGCAGGCAGCAGTGGTCTCACCACTGGAAGATCTTTGTTACAGTAGCCCATAAATGCTCAGTTTTTCCTCAGTTTGTGAGCAGCAGAGGCAGTTATTCTGGGTTTTTTTGGGGAAGGATCAAAGTGTCAACAGAGCCGGAGTCTGTTTATCCTCTTCCATATTCCAGAGGAAGCAATCACTTATTCTGAATTTATAGCACAGAAACCTATGGCACAAAGAAATTTGAAGATTGTATAGCAACCAAGGGTGGTTTTCAACACCCCCACTCCCACCCAAAACAAACACTATCCTCTGCAGGAAATGATCAGACTGTTCCCTGAATGTTATGTTGGTCACACATTGAAGATCACAAGGAGACACAGTGCCGGTCACATGCGAGTTAGCAAAATTCACTGACAATACAATGTTAACCATAACCTAAATATTTTAGCAGAGTGGACTGACTGCAAATTAAATTTGATCATTTCACAAGGAAAATCTCGTTCCATGTTGTCGTTAGGCATTCATTTACTGCTATACTGTTATATGTGCTTCCCTACAAGAGGCCAACAGACTCCCAAGCTTTGGCAGTATCACAGATCCCCTGGCTCCACCCCATTCAGCATCAGCTTTGACTCCTCTGTCTTTTGTGTTGACTGAAGGAGCAGGCAACATAGCTATGCGCTGTCCTGCTTGATGACTTTTCTTTGAAATCTTTGTTGTTTTTTTTGAGTGCTGTATCTGAAGCACGTTCAGCGTGGCCTATTAATGCACTCGTATATTTGAAAGGGGAGCCTGTTATGCACAGCACATCCATTTAGGTTTTTTAAGCACAGGGGTACCTGGATGTATGTTACTTGTAGGCCCCCCCAAAAAAAATTCTAGTAGTTGGAGAGTTATAAATTGTTTTGTGATGGGAAAGAGTGGAAGTTTAACTGCAAACGTGGATAAATTGGACCCTGTAGCAATTATAGCTCAGATATCAAGCTTTACTTCATCCTGATCTGTACTGTCGCATCAAATGGTTATTACGTACCTTGAGGTGTACATACACTGTAGCTTGTGTCTGGCTGACATTTTGTCTTTCAAGAATTAAAACATACCCGTATGATAGAGTGTAAAACAAACGTAATTGGCAGTGCCTAAAATTATAATTTTTTTTTTTTTTTGAAGTCCCACTTAAAAATAACACAAGGGTTATCAAATCAGAGTTTCTGTTAATATACCACTAATGGTCCCAGGGCCCCCCTGAACTTGCTTGAGACTCTGGGAGCAGGGTGGTGCAGAGATGCACTATGTTTGTTAACCCCAGCTTTTGATAATTTGGGTTTCCTATCCATCATTCCCACACAGAAATATTTTTTCCCAGAATGGGATGCAGACTCTTGAAAATCGGGGGTTATATAATGAAACAATAAATTTGCTCAAAACTGATTTGAATCTAGAGGGAAGGCACTGCTTCAAAGTACAACTGCTCTTTGTGTCTCAGTATTTTTATGACAATGTTAAAAGCTGTCACTGTTGCTCAGCCTCACTGCCATTCCAAAGCGACCAGCCTGATGGTTGGGGAGGGAGATTTCTGGTGAAAGAATGATAATGAAATCTGCCAGCACATTTACTTCAGAACATTGCTTTTTGTGCCCAGCCATTTTCCTCTACCTCCTCTCTCCCCCTTTTATTTGACAGAAGATTGTCATTAGATGAGTGGAGGCACTCAGGCTGCATTTTTAACAAACATTTTTCAAAGTTCTTAACTCTTTGTTTTTGAGACTGGATTTTCCTGTTGGCTTGTCTCTTAACTCCAGTTAACTTTTGCAAATGTTGAGGAGTTGCTCTTAAATCTCTTTGCCATTGACTCTTGCAGCTGGCAATATTTGTGGCTGCCTCCAGTTTACTGAGGCACGAGTATTCCAGAGAAATGAGTGGTTTCACTGAATAAACATTCACTTTCTGTTAATCTTCAGGAAAATTACTAGCAAATCTTGGGGGTTAGTGCATTTGTACTATGCCGTACTATTGTATATAAGGTTCCACAATCTGTAGTAAACTGGTTTAAACCACTGTGGTTATATAGCCAGTTACTGAACGTTTGATCAGCTGTGTTAAAAATGTTTTAGTTTTATATGCTGCATTTCCAAAGTGCCTAGTTCACAAGGACTAGTTGATTTCAGTTGTGTGTAACAAGGATCTGGTGCTGTTTGAAAAATGGTAGGGAAACACAGTAACCATGGGTTGGAGGGATAATGCCAGGATTACTGTGTCTGTGTGATATTTGTACACCACCACCCCCCTTTTTGTGGGTGGCACTATTTCTGCTGCACAGATCACGATTTTACTTTTCGAGAGACTTCAAAATACAGAGCTTCATGTTAGTTATCACAACGAGCAGGAAAATGCTGCTGTCCAAGTACTGTTAGTGTATACCGAAAGATCCCCGATTCCTGGTGACCATAATATTCATTTTATTCACAAAATATTTCAATGGAGTGACACTTGGTTTCTAGATAATTATAGTTCTTAAAATAACTGCTAGTCTTAGCAAGAAAAATCAAGGAATTGATCATTTTCCCAACATCTTTTGGACATGATCATTAGGTCCTAAAAATAGCTGTGATGCTTAGCTTAAATTGAACTGTAATGCTTGGCAGCTTGATGCAGAGCCACAAAAATGGTGGCCACGGTTTAGTAAAACATCTGTTTGACTGCATCAGATCTCCACAAGAGACCTCTGCTACCCAACAAATGGTGACGCGTGCACAAAATTAGATAAAATGTTAAATAATTATTTTTTAATTGACCAGTTAAGATTTCTTGATTGGTTAGACAAGGGGCACCAGAAAAAAAAAATCAGTGAAGACCACTACAGTATGGTATTGATTTTTGGTTTTTCCCCTATAATTTTCTAAGTACTGGTAGTACATTATCTTTGACTGGCAATGTATCTGTTGTGTTTTATTTCTATTTTCAGTGATAAAATGTGAACTTTTTTCCTTTTACAGTACTAGCGTACACGATGATGGTAAAAGTTATGTTTGCTGGTTGGTTTGGTTAGCAAAGTTAAAGCAACTTTGGAACGTTAATAGATTACATTGCTTGCTTTTTTCACAATTCCTGTTTACATGTTCCACAGTTTTGGCTTACACGGTAGTAGAAATCTTGTTTTCTAAAATGTTCTAGTTTTTATTGAAGAATATTGTCTAAATCTTAATTTTTATCATCCTGCCTTACCCATTAGCATTTTGAATAAAAGATGCACACTTTGGACAATGGATACACTATTCTATGGGTCCCAGTCCCAAAGAGCTTTATAAATTTGATCTGGATGCAGCTGCTGTTCTTTTCCCAGTTTGGGTTGATTTTAAAAAATGAATATCTCTTATTCTTCCAGTTTTGAACACTCATATCTTTTCCAGAGATTAATTTGTGTTTATTTCCTCCTCCCAAAGAATTTGCCCAGTTCTTCAGAAACTGAATATAAATTTAGGATTTTCCAACAGATTGTGTGGCAGTGGTTTTTAATCTGCATGTGAACCAGACAAACCAAGAGGTTAAACTTTTTTTTTTTTTCCGTTTTTTTCCTGCCTCAAGTTGGGGTTGACACAGCCTCATGTCTGTTCCCACTCTTCAGTACCAGACCGACGGAGAACCCTTCAGATGCAGCCCTGGGTCTCATGCCATACCCCCCCCTCCCAAAAAAAAAAGGCAGTATTAGCTACATCCAACCATGATCCAGTGGGCTGAAGGTCTTCTGTGGCTGGTGGTCTGAGTCAACTAGCATGGGGGACTGAGCTGCATTATCGTGAACTTCTAAGAAATCTCTTCCACGGAGTTACACACATTGCACTGTAAACTGGTCCGTCAGTGCAGCGGTAGGGTACCACTGGCAGTGCCACCAACTCTGGTTCAGGAACAAGCCTGAGTTGCTGGGAGGAATTGAGCATCCCAGCAGATGCCTTCCCTCTCCAGGGAGGGAGAGCAGACGGAGCTGATGCTCGAGCACCTCCTGTGGGAGCACACTGGAGGGTGGAGTCGACAGGCTCATGCATGCCTGTTTCTTGCTTGTGTGTGCATGTTAACATTGCCAGTTCCAACGGGAGGAAGAAAGTAAGTTGGAAATGGGGGCAGGGCTGCGGGATGACAACAGTACTTGGCAGGCCCCACATGAGGCGACCATTCTCCCCCAATCACAGATTGTTTGTTGGGGTTTGGTCAGCCCTGATGGCCTCACTGTGGGGGGCACACCACGGGACTTCTGTGGGGATGAGGTAAGTCCTGAATATAGAGAGGTAACAGGGCAAGTGGGTGCTGGCTGAAGGGAGCACAACATAAAACACACACACTCACACTGCACAGTAAGCTGGTGGTTTAAGGACCTTGGAGGATAACCAGGGTTCCCACATTGACTTACGACCCTGTGCACACCATGGGATGCCTGAATGCCACCTATATATTGTGCGCATCCCTCAATCACTTTTTTTTTTTAACCCTGCCATCAAGTACACGTCTAGCCAGTGGAAACTAGTGTTTAGTCAATTGTCAGATTTGTCTCACTTCAACTCTGTTTCTGACTGAACTGGTTGACACCATCCCCCAGGATCCACATTGCCCACTCATCTTTGCATTGTATGCTGTTGAGTCCTTTGCTTTGCCCACATCTCCAGTGCAGTGACACACACACACATATGCCTGGGTGCGCTGTTCTGTGGGGGAGCCATAGACATTGCATGGCCACCCCCAATGTCTGGGCTCCCCTCTGACAGTGTGACAGGTCTCTCCCTCTGTAATTTGAAGGTGCTGCCTCCAGAGTGTACCCAAGGCTCCACTGGAGCAGGCAGATCTAGTGACTCGAACCCGGGTCTCCTGTAGTGTGACATGCCACCATTTAAATCATTGCGTATTATGCATGACAGAAGAAATGGAAAAATTAGATGTCAAAAGACTGAACTAATTTGCTAATTATTTTATTTTTGTGCCATTTCTGTTTGTACTTTTCCCCCAGACTAGTCTGGACTACTGGATTTGGCTCTATTACATTCAGCATTACCACCTCTTCAGTAGATGCTCTCTACATAGTAGAACACATTCTAAAACTTGGCAGTTTGTCTAAAAAAAAAAAAAACAAGGGCAGTTGTCCCTACAAGGTTCATAATTCTTGGTATTCTGTCCACACAGTTTGTACATACCAGATTGAAAGTATCAGTGCATGATAGTGGTGAAAATTCTGACTCGCTGTATCCTTTTTTTAATTCTATTTTAGATTGCCCCTTATTTCCTGGTTCACATGATCCCTTATTTCTTCATTTTGTGTCTGCTTTAGTACTTTTTTTTCCACATTTGAAATAAAAGGAGCACTCCCCTTAATATAACTTGGACCAGGTTTTCATCAGTATTCTAAGCTTTTTTGGTACACCTATTGTCCCTTAAGATCAGAGAGTACAGCCTCCTGTATGCTAATTCATTTTAGTCAAACCAGAAGTGATGTTAAAGTGATTGTACAAGTGTTTTTTTATGTTGGCTTGATCGCACGCGCAAGAAACAGCGATGCACCATATGACTTTTGGGTGTGCGTACGCTCTTATCCATTTGCAGGTGCGTACACCACACCATCTTGATGTGGCAAGCTGTCTATGACTAGCAGTTCAGATGCAGTGGCGTGCAGTTGAAAGAAAACCACACTTGCAATCAGCGGTGTAGCGATGTGGGCAGTTTGCATATTGACCGCAAACAGTGGCTGTCGCTGGCCACCTCCTCAGTTCCTAAGAGTTACCAACAGGGGTGCTCAATCCTCTGGTCGGCATGCCCCTCCCAGTTAGTTTGCCGACAGGGTAGCCCAATCGCTGTGGGCATAATGTCGTGTTCCCCACCACCACACACACACACACACAATTTGTTGTGTGTGCCGGGGTGCCCAGTCCCTCAGCTCATGGGCCCCAAGCACACGGTATGGCCAGTAGGGGTGCCCAGTCTCCTTCGGCTCCAGCCTCCCAGCCAACAAACACCCAGGTGGCATGCTGGGAGCCCACCCCAGCGTGCCAAAAGCCTCAGTGTAGTTGTTTATTTTTTCCCCTGTAAAACAAAACTGTCCCTTGCTGTCTCTGGTGCCCCGTTCTCCCCCAATACTTTTGTCTGGAGCCCAGTGCAATGATCTTCAGTGGTCCAGGAACACGGCTGCACTCTTCAAAGCCGACCCTTGAACTAAACAAATTCCAGTAAGTTGTATAATAGCACAAATGGGGGTTTCAACTTGGGTGGATATCTCTGCCATTTTTTTTATTTTTTTTTTTAAATTTTGGCACCAATTTTCAACATGAGGTTCTTGGGACCCCACCTCATGAATTCAGTTGTCGTCATGTCATCATTAGGTCTTGAAAGGTGATTTTACAGTCACTGTGCGGAATCACTTTTCGGGACCGATTAAACAAATGACAGTGTCACTGTTCATAAGGTGGCCTCCCAAAAAGCCTATGTTGCAGATTTGGTGAAAACATTCCAAAAAATGGCTGCGTTATGAGCATGCGTTGCGCAGTTTCTACACATGCTTGTAACCACCAATTTTTAATATTTTCTCTCCAGATTTTCAGCATTGACATTTTTTCACACCTCCCTATGAACAGTATAGCTGTCATTTTTCACATTTTCCTGAAATGTATTTTCACACCCGTGGCACGGTCGTTGTGGGAAATCAACATTCAGGACAGAGTAACAAAATCACGGTGCCATAGTTCATGAGGAGAGGTTCAAAAAATCCCATGTTGAAAATTTGCGAAAATTTTTAAAAAAAGATTACAAGAAGGCATGTCATGCAGTTTCTGCTAATAACGCTTGTAACTTCACTAATTTCTAGGTTCACTCCAGATTTTCAGCATTGCCATTTTTTCACACTGCATCACGAACAGTACAGCTGTAATATTTCACATCCTGCCAGAAATGTGTTTTCACACCTATGACGCCAAATGGTGTAGTCGCTGTGTAAAACCACCTTTCGGGATTGAGTAACGAAATGATAGTGCCACTGTTCATAAGGTGGGGTCACAAAAATTACATTTTGAAAATCTGGAGCGAAAATAACAAATGCCTGGGGCATTGGGGTTTTCTCACCACAATGCCCTACTCTGTAGAGACAGACAGGTGTTGGGGGTGTGGCTTGGGATCGTCGCCTGTAATGCACATGCTATTCCACTCCCATCCTGCTACCAGTGACAGGCATCGAGGTGTGTCTTGGGGTCTTCAACCCCAGCGTTCACACCATTCTTCTATACCACACCCATTTCAGCATATTTCCTTGTGGGATGAGTGTAAGGCCCGAATACCCCCAAAGCACACTGCAACACCTGTCAGTGTCTGCAGGGTAATGTGAGATGAAATGGCGTGAGCGTTATGCCCAATGCACACCCCCAACTCCTATCAGTCTCTGCAGGGTGGAGGTGGGATTGGTGTCGGTTCAATACTTCACTGCCATTCCTATTGTGCATCTCTCTAACTCCTGCACTGCCAATGCTAATGCCAGCAAGCCAACATTCGGCATTGACAAATGCTTGTTTAAATAAGAAAACAGTTATGTAGTGCTGAAGCTCATGTTAGCGAATACTTTTTAGGGTGAAATTCTGTTCATACTTAGTCTGTATGGAAGTTGAAGGGATCGTAGTTTGGCCCCGACGCAGAAGCCAGCTGATCCTTTCACTTCCCGATTGAGCTAATCAGCCCTGAGCTCAGACACGCGATGATATGTGTGCCCCATTGAAAGTTAATGGGGTCAGATTTACATTAGTTTTTTGCATGTAAAAATGGTCAGTTTGAGAGTAATGAAGGGCATTGCTCGACTAACAAGGTCTCAAACTGACCATTCGTATGTATAAAAACGGATATAAATCAGACCCCATTAACTTTAATGGGGTGCACCCCACACACACACAAACACACTCTCCCTGGGCATACATCATTATGTGCCTGTGCGCAGGGGCGGATTGGCTCAATTGGGAAGTGAAAAGATCAGCCAACTACTGTGTCTGGGCCAACTTCCATACAAACTTCAAGAATAATCAGGATTTCACCCTGAAAAGGTATTCACCAGTATATACATTTCAGCACTATGTAACTGCTACCCTGTATAAAAAATTCACTTTAACATTACTTCTACTCTGCTGTGCTTAAATAAACTAGCAGGCAGTGCTCTCTGATCTTATGGGACAATAGGTGTACACTGAGAATACTGATGAAAACCTGATCCAAGTTATATTAAATGAAGTGCTCCTGCTCCTTCTATTTCAAATGTGGGGCAAAAGGACAAAAACAGACTCAAAATGAGGAAAGCAGAGTGTCATACAAGTCAGGAGAATAACTGGCAACATAAAATAAAGTAGTATAGGTCAAAATGTTCACCACTCTCATGCACTGCCAGTTTGTGTCACGCTGATACGCCAGCTAAATATAATTTCATTATGTCACCACTTTATATTTTAATTTTAGCGGAGTGCTGCTTTGCACTGCTTACTTCAGAGCACTAGACAAGGCCAAACACACAAATTAGATTTTCTGACACTGTCACGCTCCTCCTGCTGCTCTGTAAGGGGGAGGGGCCTATCCCAGCATTATAAGCATCCAGCCTGCAGGCCTGTGATCTAAATGGAAAGGATGGTGCGTCCAGAGTGGTAAGGGGTGACTCTCAAAACACAATTCCCAGTGGACTAAATGCTCCCTTTCATCCAGTCCTTGGGAATAAAGCATGCACTGCATCCTGTTTACAGCTTGATGAAGTCATGTTAGAACACGTTTGGCCCAAGTGCAATTTACATGAACGTTTAGATGGAAAAGACTAGCAGCTGTTCCATTAAGTCACCCCCACAGGCTCAGTGAGACTACCCAGTCACACCCTTATTTCCCAAGATGTAGTATTTTTCAGATCTAATGCCACAAATAAAGTATTTAAACATATGTGCACTAAAGTTACAGTAGATCTTTACATTGTAGAAAATTTGTATTTTGTTGTAATTTACAACTTTTTAGAACTAATACTAATTGGTATTTTTTTTTTTCCCCATCAGTTCTCATCCTTGTTTACTTTCTTAATTTATTGCCTGTGTAATACCCAGGGAACTGGGTTTAAAACTGGAGCCCTTAATTTTAGAATCAAAGTGTTCCTGAAAGCAAATTATGTTTAATGTTAAGGATTAAGCTATATTGTTAACCCAGCAGGACGTAAAGCTCTTCCCTTCATGTAAAAACTAAGTACATTCCTTGGTCATGTCAAATTGAAGAGTCCTCAAATTTGCAATCAAAAGGAGCCATTTAAAAAAATGTTTTGATGTAAATTGTCTACTAATAAATAAATTAGTGATTGGGCCGCAGGTATAATTAAAAAAAAAATACTGTGCTTATGTAACTTGTCTAATAAGTAAATTAGTGAACAGGTTGCAGGTGTACTAACAAAAGAAAATTGATTATAGTACAGCATGATAAATTGTCTTGACTTTCTCATCTCTGCTGCTCCGGTATGAGCGAGATTTCAAATTCCCCACCTCTCCAGTCAGATTTTTGTTCTTTTTGCTCGAATTATAAATGCCAGAAATTAATAATATATTGTGATATTTCTTGCACAAATATCATGATACTCCACACTTGATATTGTGATGTTCCTAATCTTGAACATTCCTAACTTTACTTGAGACTCATCATTTTGTACAATTCTAAATAAAAAGGAGATCACAAAAGAATACAAATTGTATTGGCCCCAAGGAAAGACTTTGGCTTCTGGTTGTGCAAATAAGGATTTTTTTTCTGTTAAATTTGTTTATTGTTTTTTATGGATGACAGCCATATAAATTGATACTGGTGACAGAGTACAGAAAATGAGTATTGCCAAAAGAATTACAGCAGGATATAACACTTTGTTCCCTTTGGTACTATATGTTGGGAACCTAAATTCTCTGATACTAAATTAGCAACTGGGCTATATTGCACCATAGTCATGGACATAGTCCAGGAATAGTGTCCATAAAGTTCCAACATACTAACATACTATTTGCCAGCAGATTAGGCCTTACGGTCTATTGAGTCTGATGCATGATACATGATGCATTGTACACCCGAAATGTCATGTCAGATGACAGTAGTGTCCATGTTGACACAAAAATAAAGTAATTGTAAAATGGAAGCAGTATGAGCAGAATTCAGTTGAACTTTAAGAGAACTAATTCGCCATTCTCCTGCTGTATGTTTTTATGAGGGTTTCCCATACTCAACACAAACCAAACGTTGTCCAGGTATTCCGTTGATTGTACTATCTAGCCTGCTGTTTAGACTGTTTCAGGGAATGAAACTAAAGGTTTTAATTGTCATTAACAGTTGCACTGGGTAGCTCATTCTTGCTTCTTTCCTCTCCTGCTAGTCATATGCCCTGCCTCCTCCCCCCCCCCCCCTTGTCATTTGGAGCAGTTTTGAGTGTGTGAGTGCCTTGTTTATTTGCAAGAATTCTCACACAGTTGCCTTCACACCTCATAAAAAAAAAAAAAGATTTTGGTAGTGTGGGTCTTTCCTAATTAATAAGATGCTTGATCAAATATTACAAAATAGAGGAATAAATAATTCAAAATTAAACTAAATATTGGTTTCTTTTGGCAGTAAAAATTGTATTCATTTTAGTTAAATTATTTGCTGTGGATGTACAGTATTCACTGAGCTTTGATTTGTTAGCTAAAACTGTCATTTGTTGAGAAACAGCACCAGTAATCTGGAGACTGGAGCGTACATAAATAGTAGTGGCCTCCCAGTGTCATCAATAATCCACCATTATTCCTTTTTTTGATGTCCTGGATAAATTTTTCTTTGCACAAATAATCCATTAAAGGTTATCTTTTGCTTTACACCTGGGAATAACCCTTTATAAGGTTAAACAGTTTTTTTTACATTTTTTAAATTTGTTTGTGGAAGTCCAACATCCAGTGTGTGCTTTTTGTATTATACCCCCGCCCCCAAAAAAACAAGTCATGGACTTACAAAAGGTTTGGTTGTTCTAGACAAGTGCTTTTGTGTATATGAATGTCACAGGCTCCCTTGTATGACCCAAACATTGGACAGTATATAGACTATACAGAGCCAAATGTTTGTACCCATTGCTGCGGAGTGCATTACATTCCTTACATGTCGAGTTGGGAAATGTCTTTGTTCATTTGTTATGTTTGTTTTCTATGTTATTATATTACATTATTTTTGTATTACAGAGTTGATATTTACGCAAGGGAGATCTAGCTGGATATACACTTATGTTTGGGGGGTGATAACGTTTTTGTACTCGTTTATGCATGTTCAAAGAAAAATTATTTTACTAAAGTTGTAAATACAGTCTAGAAATTTCATTTGTTTCGTGTTTTTATTTTCTGAATTTCTCATAAATGTATGGAAGGGATGGACACCATCACCCTCAAACGGATATGATAAGATGTGAACATTTGCATAGAAAACCTAGTTTGGTACATACAGGACAGCCAGCATGTTCAGAATGGCTGATTTCGGGATCCTTCTCAAATTTCAAAAAAATACACTCCTCACTGGGGAAATGCAATTAGGTGTAAAATATACCAAGTTTGAAAGGTATATGGTGTTCAGTGGGAAACCATAAATTGGAACTTAGACTTTTAACACGTAGTTTGCCTTCTCCCTTGTTCCTTTTGTGGGGAGGGGCCTTTGTGGTGTGAGGTACTGATGTAGAAGATTTGAGCCTGCCAAGATCTGGAAGTACTTCAGTGAACAAAATCTCACTATGCAGAATTACATAATGTACACATTCAGCCCCTCTGTAAAAACTAGGTGTCTGTTTTGGGACCTCACTGGGATCTGAGGAATGCAGTGTGCATTGGCAAACATCAGAGCCGAGACTGTGTGTACCTAGTTTACATAACAGTACACTGCTTTTCCTATATTTATTTGGAAATTGTATCAAATGGCCAGCAAGATGGCATCATAAGATAGTGTCATTGTGTGGCAATCCTTTTTTGGTACATTAGGGTTTCCCATTGGCTACGGAGGAAGTCCTGAGGCAGTTGATATCCTGTGGACACCAATAAATGTTTCCAGTCATTTCTAAACCAAGGGTGCAATTTCTGGTGTTTTTTGTTAACTACTGTGGTCCCAGAGTTATTACCTGACCTTTTAAGGGCAGGACAGAGCTCGTTTAAACACATTTTTGGACTTGGGCTGTAGTGAGGGGACCAGAAGTGGGCAAACATGCTACTTCCAGTCACAGCGCTATATTCTTCCCCATAATGGCGAGCCCAGCAAAAGCCACACAGCTAAGGCAAACAGCTTGGTTGTGTCTGCCGTGTCTGGCAGGGAAGAGGACAGAAGATTATCAAGATAAAGTAAGAGATGAAAGCTTCCAGCTAAAATGGGCATTAATGAGGATGGTAACTGACTGGTTTATTTATTTTTATTTATTTATTTAGTGATTCGGAAAAGACCTTTGAGCACAAGCTCTTTTACAAAGGTTCCATGTCATAGATTGCAAAACAAAAAAGCAATAGGAGAAAGCAAAGTTCTAGGGACGTGAATATGTTCATTCCACACTTATTGGCAAGTTTCTTGCTGCTTTAAATGTTGCCAGAAGGTCTTCAAGCTGGCTCCTCCCACCCACCCGGGTGGTAAAACCCTCGGCTCTGCCCCATGACTCCAGATCTTCCTTACCGCTTAGAGGCTCAGGTTCCCTCCTTAGCGCTCTGCGTTTTAGGCCTGGATCCACACTCTTCGATTAACCCGAAACTAATTCTAAAGTTTACAAGACTCCGGTGTTTGTCTTCCCTCATGGCTACGATGAACAAATCGACTCCCGGTTTTCGTCGGTGCCCCTGTGGGCAGAAGATGTCCCAGACCGATCCGCACTTCATGTGAGTCTACTGCCTGGGGCTTGGCCACGATTTGCAGGCTTGTGAATTGTGCAGCTCCTTCTCGGCTTCGGTCTTGGAGGACCGCGCTGCTCGACTTTTTCTTGGGCACCCTGAAAAATGGTATCCGCCGGTCAAGTCAAAGGAGGCCCATTGGGCGGTGTCCGGCGGCGGGCTGTGCAGAACAGTTGGAGCAGATGATCGCCCTCGAGGAGGAGGCAGCCCAGGCCACTTCTTCTTCCTCCTTGGCCGCAGTATTTATCTCGCTTTCCTTTGGGCTCTTCCTATACAGCTTCCTTTAAGGAGCTTTGTCAGTCCCTCTCCACCAAGGGAGAAGGACCATTGGGACATTCCAGTCGGCTTCACGGTGTCCTCGTCAGGTCAGCAGGCCGAGACAACCGTCGACGCAGTCGAGATTTTTCTCGACCCGTCGGATGGTTTGTCGACTGGTGATGCCGACAACCCTACTTCACCGGTTCCCCCGGTGATTACCGAGGACTTGCCTGTGCCGGAGTCCCCAGATGAGATCCCTGTACCAAAGGAAGGACAGGTTTCCCCCATTCCCCCTCTGACCCGCCCTCGGAATCCCTGAAGGTCTCGATCTCTGTCCTCTTCCAGGTCCAGCCGGTCCCGCCGACGTCTGCGGTCTCGGCACCATGGAAAGCGGCGCGCCGCGCTCATCTTCGTCCTCTTCAGAGGATAGGCTCTGGCGCCAAGTTGCGTCGGTGCCTCTGAGGACTTGATGTGGCAGCAGCTCTTGCTGACCCGGTAACAAAACCGACTCCATTGCCTTCTCCGGCCATTAGTGGCTGTATCACTGGAGCGACCGAAACAACCTCTCGTGGTAGTCAAGCCGGTGCTGGTTGTTCCGCCGAAACCGGCTGCTCTACCCATTGTGGTGGAACCTCCGCCTCCACAACCTAAGATTGGGGCCCCAACCAAGTATTCTCGGTTGGGTCAGGGCTTTCCCCATAGGTTGTCGGTCACCCTCACTCCCGATCGACCTCTGCAGGTGGAGGGTGGCTCAGGCGCTCGGCAGCTGTTCGCAGACTCCTTGGAGTCTGACGATGACTCCTCCCTGTTCTCCAGGCTGGTTGACCTGGAATCTGCAGGGAGTCAGTCGGTGGACGAGAACCCATCCTCGTTTTTGGGAATGCTTCGATTTATGTCAGAGTCTACTGGGATGCAGCTTGAACCAGTTCAGAAACGGGCCAAGTATCCCCTTACGCAGATACTGGACCAAAGGGGATTCCCCCACGGAGGCCTTTTAGTGGCGAAGCCATTAGCCTGGCCCTGGAGTTGTGGCGGCCAGCATCTTGTCCCGCACCTTCGGCCAGGATGGCTCGAAAGTATATGGTCCCTACCAATTCACTCTCCGGTTTCTCGGAGCACCCCTCTGTGGAAGGGTTAGTGACCGATAGTGTTTTCCGGCGTTCCGGGACCACTCGGGATGTGGAAAAACTGCCCGATAAGGAATCCAAAAGTTGGATTACTCAGGGTGGAAGGTATACGCTGCTTCCTCCCTAGGCCTTCGTCAGGCTAGCTCGGCCGTTCTGATGGCACACTTTCGTACGCCCTTTTGGGCTCACTGGATGAGGTGACTCCTCATCTCCTGGCTGACCTTCAGACGACGGTCAAGCAGCCCATCCATCCCCTTATTCTTCCTTTCCCAACCTCGGATAGGAGCTCACTACCCTGGGTTGTGACATCCTACCATGCCCCGTACTTTATAGCATTCAATCCCGGGGCTCACACATACTCCTTTTCTCCATCCACCTTCTCTACATCCAGCTTTACCAACTCCTTTCTGTGCACCGTGCCTTCCTAGCCTTTCTCCCCCTACTTCCCTCCCTCTCTTCCCCCCTACCTTCACCTCTACCTGGTGTATATTTTTATTTTTATTTTTTTCTTCCGTTACTTCCTCCTGCAACCTTAGATAACCTGCTTTATCTTCCTATAGACACTTCTATGTATGTAAATACCGTGTAATCTGTACAATATCTGTATAATTCTATGTACATATGAACTTCTTTTTCTTCCTTTCTGTAAAGAGTATTATCTGTATTGCCTTGTAAATACCTGTGTTGACCTGTATATACAATTGTTCATGCTCCACCCAGGTCCAACTTGCAAATGAGCTTCTGCTCAACGATGAACGCCTGGTTAAATAAAGACTTGATTGATTGATTGAGGTGTGGGATTAGGGAAGGGCGGTAGCTAAACAGCAGCTCCAAACGTCGTTGGACATTGCTGATTCGTGTGCCTGGTCAGTAGCGTCCATGATGGCCATGCGCTGCAAACAGCTTGCGGATCTCCACCTTCACGGCTGATACCCAGCACAAGATGGCAGGCGTTCCTTCCTGGGTACTGACTTGTTTGGGCCCAGGGTGGAGGGTCATCTCCAACAGATCGAAGTCCAGTACCACCTTGGACCTCGGTCCATCTGCCCAGAAGGACAAAGGCCGCCAGCAGCAGCGTAAGCCCTTGTCCTTCACCCCTGGCGACGTCAGCCCAGCAACACCAGCATCAGGCCCAGCAGGCTCATGACTTGCCCCAAACCAAGCCTGCTGCTTCCTCCAGCAGGAAGCCGGGAGGAAAGGCCCAGGCAGCTCCTCGGCTGGCCCTTTCTCCAAGCCTGCCCAGTGATGGGTTGAGGGGTGTCGCCCCAACCCGTCACTCCTCCCCAGGTCCCCGCCCCGTGGAGAGACAGCTCCGCCACTTCCTTTCCGCCTGGTCCGCTATCACCACGGACCGCTGGTGTGGAAGTGATAGGCAGGAGTCTGCCTCTGGAGCTCGGCAGTCCCCCATCAGACGTCACCCCAGGGGCTACAGGTTCCGCAGCCTCTGTCAGCTCGTCGAGCTGACATTGCCTGCTCCTCCAGAGGAGGGTGACCAGCGGTGTGGGCCCCCAGACCCAGGGTTTCTGTCCAGATACTTCCAGGTCCCAAAACGGATGGGGGCCTGGCGCCCCATTCTCGACCTGCATGACATGAACAAGTTCCTAAGGTCTCGCACCTTCAGGATGGTCACTCTGGCTCAGATCATTCCATCCTTGGAGCCAGGCATATGGTTCTGTTCCCTGGACCTTCAGGATGTGTTTTTTCATGTCCCAATCTGTCTCATCAGCGATTCCTCCGCTTCAGAGCAGAGGAATCCCTTTACGAGTTCCGGGCCATGCCCTTTGGTCTCTCTCCAGCTCCCAGGGTCTTCACCAAATGCATGGCAGTAGTGACAGCATTTCTGCGGCGCCGGGGGATCCGGGTGTACCCTTACCTGGACGACTGGCTGATTGCAGCCCCCTCCAGGTTGGAGGTGGAGCGGTCCAGGGATCTGGCCGTCCAGGTCTGCTCTGATTGGCCTCCTCATCAACGAGGCCAAGTCGGAACTCGTGCCATCGCTGGCGATTCAGTTCATCGGGGCAAACCTCGACTCTCTTCGAGCCAGAGCCCGTCTCCCGCGGACAGGGCCGAGGTCCTTTCCTACTTTGCCGAATCATTTCTGGTTGAGCAGTTGCACCCTGCCCGGGACTTCCTGCACCTTCTGGGCCTCATGGCGGCCTGCACCAGCGTGGTCCGTTGGGCCCGTTGGCATATGCGTCCCCAGCAATGGGGGCTGACCCGCTAATGGTCACAGCGCTCCGGTCCTCTGGACCAGCCAGTGACGGTGACCCAGGAGATGTGGAATGGCCTACAGTGGTGGCTCGTTCCAGCTAATCTGCAGGAGGGTATCCCGTTTGTCCGCCCCGAGCTAACGGTCACTGTGACGGATGCGCCTCTGATGGATTGGGGTGCCCATCTGGGGGAGCTCAAAGCCCGTGGCCTCTGGTCCCCTCAGGAGTCTCGATGCCACATCAACCTGCTGGGGCTTCGAGCAGTCTGACTAGCCCTCACCGCCTTCGCTCCGTTTGTACGGGGTCAAGTGGTCCAGGTCCAGACAGACAACACCATGACCACGTACTACCACAACTGACAGGGCGGGACGCACTCCTTGCCCCTATGCAAGGAAGCTCTCTGCACTTGGTCTCTTGTGATCAGCCTGGAGGCGGATCTCCTAGCCATCCATGTGGCAGGAGCCTCCAACAGTCTGGCCGATGCCCTCAGCTGGATGGGCGCTGCATCTCACGAGTGGTCTCTCCTGCCAGAGGTAGTACTAGATCTGTTCTCCCATTGGACACCCCTCAGGTGGACCTGTTCACCTCCAGGAGAATGCAAAGCTGAGGCTGTTCTCATGCCCCCAAGCAGTGCTAGCCTGCAGGGATGCCTTCGAGGCTGACACGCTCCCTCCATTACCCTTGATCCACAAGGTGCTTCTCAAGGTGAAGAGGGACAAGGCGCAGGTGATTCTGGTAGCCCCAGACTGGCCGTGCCAGTACTGGTACCCAGATCTCCTCAGCCTCTGCTCCAGGCTCACGAGGCGGCTTCCAGCCTACCCCGGACCTGCTCTGTCGACAAGGGGAAGGTTCTCCACCCGGACCTTCAATCCCTGCACCTGACGGCCTGGTTCCTGAGTGGCTAGAGTTTCAGGCCTTGGGTCTTTCCGATGAGGTCCTCAACGTAGTTGAGGCATCCTGTAAGGAGTCGACCAGGAAATGCTATGCCTTCAGATGGAAGAGATTCTCCATTTGGTGTCAGGACAAAGGGTTGGACCCTTCTTCCTGTTCCTTGGCTAGCATTCTGGACTGCCTGTGGTCCCTTGCTCAGCTAGGGCTTCGGTCAACTACCCTTAAGGTGCACCTGGCAGCCATCTCTGCTTACCAGGCGCGGGCCAGCAAGCAGTTGGTGGTGTAGGAGAAGGCGGTCGGGCACTTTTTCAAAGGCCTTGATCACATATCTCCTGCGATGCGAGAACCTCCACCTCCATAAGATCTACTGCTGGTATTGGCTAAGCTCATGGGCAAACCATTTGAACCGATGCACAGGTGTGACATCTCTCACCTGTCATGGAAGACTGCCTTCTTGGTGGCTATCACATCAGCCAGAAGGATGGGAGCGCTCCAGGCGCTTTCCATTGAGTCTCTTATCTGGTCTTCCACAGGGACAAGGTTGTTCTGCGCCCCCACCCGAAATTCATTCCAAAGGTGGTGTCGGAGTTTCACCTTAACCAGGTGTTGACTCTGCCAGTGTTCTACCCCACTCACACCTCGAAGGCTGAATATAGGCTCCATACCTTGGACCCTAGAAGAGCGCTTTCTTATTATAAGGAGCGGATGGCTGAAGTTCGGGGAGAGGTTCGCCAGCTGTATGTCACCTACGCTGAAGCCGCACCTGGCAGACCAGCAGCCAAGCGGACGATAGGCAGGTGGGTCACCTCCTGCATAGATCTCTGCTATAGGTTGGCAGGCATGGAGCCTGCTTCGTTGGCTGCTTTTAGGGATGTCCCTGTCCAGGAAATCTGCAGGGCTGCTACCTGGAAGTCAGCACACACCTTCATTTCCCATTACCACATTGACCTTGAGTCATGCCGGGATGCTGGTTTTGGGACCTTGGTTTTCTAGTCCTTATTCCCTAAGTAGGGGGTGCGCGCCTTGCCTCCCTCCTCCCAAACTGCTAGGAGTCTGCCAATAGGTGTGGATTGAACAACATATCCACGTCCCTAGAAATACAGGTTACTCACCTGTAACAGGAGTTTTTGGAGTGATATATGTTGTTTATTCACACAACCCACCCGACCTCCCTGGCTTCGCGCAACCTGGCTTCCAGCAGGCTAGATGTGTTATGGGGCGGAGCCGAGGGTTTTACCACTCGGGTGGGTGGGAGGAGCCAGTTTGAAGACCATCCGGCAACATTTAAAGCTGCAAGAAACCTGCCAATAAGTGTGGATGAACAACATATACCACTCCTAGAACTCCTGTTACAGGTGAGTAACCTGTATGTACAGTACAACGAATAATACAGCTTGGATTCAGAAATTAATGAATAACTCAAAACATAGGTTCAAGTTAAAATGACAAGAAAAACACTTTATGAGGGTGAGGGGGAGCAGTCGCAGAGTGCCTTGTCAGTAGTTCAGAGGGATGGAGATAGCTGGCAGCGGGGTGAAGAAAGGAGGTATGAGAGAGAGAGAGGTAGATACTGTGGTGGAGGTGAAGGGTGGGGGGAGAAGGACGATAAGGTACAGGGAGAAATGGGAGGTGAGGGAAGGCTGAGTGGAGAAGACGTGCTAGAGTAAATGGTGTGGTGTGAGGGGGCATGGTCAGGCAGCCTGCATTAGTAGTGACTGTTAGGGAAACTCACGAGACTGTGAGTTGGGAAAGGGTGGGGTGGCGGGTGCCGAAAGAGCATGACGCAGATCGATTGCCGAGGCAAGTCATGAGAAGGGACAGAGGGAAGGGGTACCCGAGGCCTGCTTAGTGCTTGCTGGGGGGGGCAGAGAGAGCAGGTATGGCTGGACTCAGGGGCAGGTGAACGTAGAGTGTTATTAGGTGCTGTTTGAGGTCAGTTTTGAATTGTGCCAGACAGTTGGTGGCCAGGAGGTGCCCAAGGAGTTCATTCATCCACAGGGGTGCCTGGTAGGCAAATGCACATTGCCCAAGTGAGGTGCGACGGAAGGGGATAGCCAAGGCCCCTCGAGTCCTCCCTCTGGTAACCTGTAACAAGTTGGCCGCCTTGATCAAATTGCCTACACAAGGTGGTGTTTTACCCAATAGAGCCTTCTTCCCTAGGATGCAAGTCTGGAATTTGATCCTGTTTCTTTATGACAGCCAATTTGCACATTCATACAGAGTACAGGTGTGAGTGCCACGCTCAGCATCCAGGGTGAATCTGCAGGCTTTGTTGAGTGCAGTCTGAACCCTCTTGAGCTCTGTATCTGGGAGAAAACATGAGAACTGTGATATGTGGGAGGAGAGAGGTGGTTGTAGAGCAAGGTACATGTAGAAAATGTGTCTATATAAAAGAGCTCATGATTAAAATTGGGCAGCTACAAAAGGAATTGGAACTCCAGGCTGGGATTAAGGAACTAAAGCGGTTTAATAGCACCAAAAATATCCTACAGGCAAACACCGATATCATGATTAGATCAGGCAAACAGTGGAGAAATTCAAACATGCATGGGACAGACATAAGGCAGTTATAGTGTGGGGGGGGTTGCAGGAAGTAGGCTGTTGGTTAACTAGAATCTGCAGCTTATCCAGTAGGTAGGGAAATGGGCAGACTGGGTGGGCCAAGTGGTCCTTATCTGCTGTCGAAGTCTATGTAAAGGCCCCTTGGACAAAAGAAAGACAAGGCCAGATGATCCTGATATTGGTAATATAGATGCAGAAGATTGGTGTTTGGTCTCTAAGGGCCCCAGAAAATGTCGAATGGAAGATATTACACAGATAAACACCTCAAATTGCTATGATGTCCCTAGTCCAGGTATTACTAGTGACATAAGGGCCGAATCTTGCCAAGTTAACAGTGTTCAGATGGAGACAACTGGACAAGGTATACATAACTGCCAATCATCCCAGGAGCAGCTAAGAAACTAGATAAGGCACCAAAGTCTAATAGACAGCAGCAACTTAGTATATCATGGGACACACTGACTGAAGGAGAATCTAGTCAGGTCACCTGTGCTCAGATGGAGATAACCGGTACACAAAATAACTGCTCCCTGGCAATGGATTTCTATCCTCCTTAAGCTATATAATGCTACCCAGCTTTTTTGACAAAGGATCTCCATTCTGCCTAACCTGGTTCATTGTCCTCCCACTGCTCAATTGTATCTAGTCTGAACCCTGTATATAAATTATTGTAATACTATTTGTTTCTTCACCGTGTTGTTTAAGTCTCTGTAGTATAGTCACTATCTGTTACCTGACGTGTAGCCTTCGTAAAGGAGTCTGATTTAAGGGATTGTAATTCTGATATGTGCCTAAAAAAAAAGCCATTTATCCCATGGCCAGGAGCAAGTAACAAACTAGATAAGGCACTGAAGTCTACTAGACAGCAGCAACCTAGTACATCTAGGGACACACTAACTTTATAGCAGGGGTTCTGACATTACTTCCCCAAAACTGCTAACAACATGCAGCTGTTCATATCCTTAAAGGCACAACACACTGAATAGGGGGTAGACACACTCACAAGCTTGCACACACTAAAACAAGAACAAAAAAAAAAGAAAAGCATGTGTAACAGGAAGGGACATGGACATGTGGGGAGTGGTGCAATGTACTGACTGTGGAGCAGCAGTCTTCCTGGAGACATTCTGGAAACTGCATTGCTGCCCTATTTGCAGGCACCTCTCTGGTCTGAGGGAGGAGGTTGCTAGTCTCCATGCTGACCTGGCAGTGATTCGGAAAACCTGCTCCCCCACCCAGGCCACCGCCACTACCTCAGAGGTTGCCAAGAAAGAGGAGTGGTTGGACCACGGTGGACTCAGGGAGGGTGAGGGTGGTGGAACAGAGACGCATCCCTCCAGTTGTGCCTCTCCACAATTCATTTGCCACACTGGTGGAGCATGGTTCCTCTATTGAAGCACCTGCAATGGAGACCAAGGAGGATGCTGGTAACCTCCACAATGGAGACCCACAGGAGGGTGGCACAGGACCCCACAGGGGAAGGAAACAACTCCTGGTGGGGGACTCTATTGTTAGGGGGGTAGAATTGGGGGAGTGAAGGGAAAGGGAGGTAAGGTGCCTGCCTAGCACCATGGCTTGGAGGGATAGGAAATGAATCCTCAGGATCGTGGGAGCAGCTGCAAGGGGGAGTAAGCTGGATGTCCTTATCTACCTAGGGACGAATGACTTGGCTGAGAATGGGATCAGAGCAGTGCAACAGGAGTTTGTGGAGTTGGGGAGGGGCCTTAGACAAGTAGCACACACAGTAACTTTCTCAGAAGTGCTACCTGTCTATGGTATGGATGAGGCTAGGGTACTCCACAGCATGGGATTCAATGATTGAAAAACTGGTGCAGAGCTCAGGGATTTGGCTTCATTGGGGCTGGGGCTCCACCTGGAGGGATGCAGGCCTATACAGGTGTGATGGTCTGCATCTGTTCTGGAAGGGAACCAGGATCTGAGGTGATAGGTTTAAATGCTTCATTGGCAAGCATTTAAACTAGCCAAGGGGAGGCACTGAAAGAAGCGAAATCCTAGCCCCCCAAAAGAATCAGGGTAGTTAGGTAAACACCAAGATAGAGCAGTCAATAGGGATAAGGGCAAGGGTAAACGGAGAAAAAGACAAAGGCAGTAAGGACAGGGATGGGGCAAAAATAAAAAACGCCAGAAACAAATTGAGGGTTATGAGTACCAATGCCCGTAGTCTAGGTAAAAAGCTCCCCAAACTGGTGGCCTTGAAGGAAAAGGGATGCCTGGATATTGTGGCAGTCACAGAACCATGACTGGGATGTCAACATACCAGGTTACACAATATACAGGAGGGACAGGGAGGAAAGAAGAGGAGGTGGAGTAGCTTTCTATGTAAGGGAAAGGATCAAAGCAACAGAGCTAAAGGGTAAAAAGGGAGGAGAGGAGGCAATGTGGGTCACCCTGGAGACTGGAAATGGCTGCACAATCCGCACAGGGGTTGTATACAGACCCCCGTCTCGGGGAGGAAATGGACCAGGAAATGATAGAAGGCATCGTTGGGATGGCAGAGAAAAGGGAGACTTTGCTGATGGGGGACCTGCATATGCCAGATGTTAACTGGAGCACCTTTGCTGCGGCCACATCCAAGAGCAGGGCCATTCTCGATACCCTACAGGGGGCATGTCTCAGACAGCTAGTTTTGGAACCCACTCGGGAGAGAGCAGTCTTAGACCTGGTACTCTCAAATGGGGACAGAGAGAGGATCTGATCTTGATGTGGGTAGCCATCTGGGAGCAAGCGACCACCAAACAGTGTGGTTCACTATAAATTTAGCTGTAGAGTCAAGCCACACAAAAGTGAAGGTACTGGACTTCAGGAAGGCTGATTTTGTCAAAATGGGAGAGTGCCTCATAAAAGCACTAGCAAACAGGCAAGAAGGTGGGGTGGAGTAACAATGGGGAAACATCAGAACTGCCATTACAGAGGCAATAAGCCTTTGTGTGTGAAGCAAATCAAGACTAAAGAAAAAACACTATGATTCTCAAAAAAGTGGGAAGGTAAGGAGAAAAGATAGCATTCAGGAAGTTATAAGGAACACAGAAGGAGAAGGCCAGAGAACTGTACCAGTTAAAGCAGAAGGAAGCGGGGAAGGCAGTCAGAATAGCAAAGGCCCAAACTGAGGAAAAGATAGCCAGCTCGGTTAAGAAGGGGGATAAAACCTTTTATAGGTACATTAGGGAGCAAAGAAAGATGAAGGCAGGGATACTGAGGCTGAATAAAGAGGAAGGTTGTTGGGCAGAATGTGACAGTGAAAAAGCAGGGATACTAAACACATTTTTCTGCTCAAGTATTCACAGTGGAAAAGCAGGGGGAAAGACCTAATCCAATCAATAGAAGCACTCTGGATAGGGGGGTTGATATGAGTCCTGTCACAGAAGAAAGGGTTCTGAAAGAACTCTTAAAACTGAAGGTGGATAAAGCAATGGGGCCTGATGGGATTCACCCCACAATTTTAAACGAACTAAGGGAAGAACTAATAACACCACAGACTACCCTTTTTAATAAATCATGGGAGGATGGTTTGGTACCGGAGGACTGAAGGAGGGCGGATGTGATTCCCCTTCACAAAAGTGGGAGTAAGACAGAGGCAGGAAACTACAGACCTGTCAGTTTGACCTCAGTGGTAGGGAAAATGATGGAATCACTTCTGAAGGAAAGATTTGTTGAGTACCTAGAGGCCAGTGGGGCACAGGACCTGAGGCAGCATGGATTCACAGCAGGAAGGTCATGTCAAACAAATCTAATAGATTTTCTTTGACTGGGTGACCAAAGTAGTACACCAGGGAGGGGCTGTGGACATAGCCTACCTAGACTTTAGCAAGGCATTTGACACAGTCCCACACAAAAGATTAATAAACAAATTAGCCAGCATGGGAGTGGGTCCCAAGGTGGTAGCCTGGGTAAAACACTGGTTGGACAACAGGACACAGTGGGTAATTGTAGATGGAGTCCACAGTGAAGAAAGGAGGGTTACTAGTGGGGTACAGCAAGGTTCAGTACTGGGGCCAGTCCTTTTTAATGCCTTTATAAGTGACATTGCGGAGGGACTGGAGGGCAAGGTATGTCTCTTTGCAGATGACACAAAGATCTGCAACAGGGTTGATATGCAAGGTGGGGTGGAAAGGGTGAAAAGGGGCTTTGCAAGGTTGGAGGAATGGTGAAATGTATGGCAGCTTAGATTCAAGCAGTAATGCACCTGGGAAACAAAAACCCAGGGCAAGAGTACACAGTGGGGGGAGAGATACTGACAACAAAAATAGAAAGGGACCTGGGGGTAGTCATATCAGATGACCTAAAGGTGGGCCAGCAATGTGAGAAGGCAGTAAGGAGGGCTGGGGGGATACTCGGATGCATAGGGAGCGGCATCACCAGTAGAAAACAGGATGTTGTTGGCCTTCTGTACAGACAGTTGGTAAGACCACATCTGGAGTACTGTGTACAGTTCTGGAGACCCCGTCACCGCAAAGACATAGTCACGGTGGAGGCTCTCCAGAGAAGGGCAACCAAAATGGTGCAGGGTCTGCACCAGAAGATATATGAAGAAAGACTAAAGGAGCTTAATATGTATAGCCTCAAGGAAAGGAGGGAGAGGGGGGACATGATAAAAACTTTCAAATACCTCAAGGGAATCAACAAAGTCCAAGAGGGTTGCATCTTTCAGAAAAAGAGATGTGCAAGTACAAGGGGACACAATTTGAAGATGGGGGAGGCTCAGAGGTAATGTGAGAAGTATTTCTTCACAGAGAGGGTTGTAGATGCATGGAACAGCCTTCCTGAGGAGGTCAGAGTCAAAAACAGTGGGGGAATTCTAGAATGCATGGGACAGACAAGGCAATTCTAGCGGGGGGTAGGAGGAAGTAGGCTGTTGGTTAACTAGGATCTGCAGCTTATCCATTAGGTAGGGAAATGGGCAGACTAGGTGGGCCAAGCGGTCCTTATCTGCCATCAAATTCTGTGTTTCTAACTGAAGGAGGTAACAAAACTGAGGACAATGAGACACACCAGCAAAACATGAATACAAGGGATGTGGTTGTAATGGGGGATTCTATATGGAAATATGCAGATAGGATTATCTGCAAAGATAGAAAAGAAAATGTTAGTGTCTAGTCTATCTGGAGTAGGGATCTGTAATGCTAAAATTTTACTACCTGGTTTCCTGGAGAACTTGAGGGAGCCTCTAGTAATTTTACACATGGGTGCAAATGACGTAGGCAGGAAATAAATGATTTTTGAATTTCGAAATTTTGAGGAGGTAGGTACTTATCTTAAAAATCAGTAGTGTTCGGAAGTTACTTCTGAAATACTACCAATCCTGACAGCAGGAAAGTGTAGAACAGAAATTAAAAGATTGAATGGTTGGCTAAAGAGGTGGTGTGCCAGGGAAAATTATAGATCTTACTTCGGGAGGGTTCCTGTAGTAGGTCTTCACATATAGGACTGCGCCCCTGGCGTCGGATCAGAATGGCAAACTTGTAGATGGCAATCATCAGTGGGTACTGCCCCTGACATCAGGCATCATATCAGCCCGGCTGTAAAAGAGGCGGTCCCATGCCTGCTCTCCAGTTATTTCTCGCCGTCACCTCAGTAATGTTCGTCATGCAATAGAACAGTGATCAGACATCTGCCATTTTATCGAAGTTTTCTTCGCCTCATAACTAGTTTTTCACTAAATTGTTTCGCTCTATTTGATGTTTTCTAGACAGAATAAGAAGTGCTCGAAGTGCGACACTCAAATCCCGCGCGGGGACGACCATCCCTGCTGCCTTCTCTGTCTTGGTTCTAAACACAACTCCCAGGAGTGCTCCCATCTGCCAGGCCTTCAACCAGGTGTAAGTGGACCCTCAAGGCCCATCTCCTGACCCGATGACTGGCGTTGATGGAAAAGGAGCTTCAGGAACTGCGGAATAGGTTGTCGCTGGGCCCAAAAAAGCAAAGAGAAGTGCTGGGATCGGAGTCTGTCGCCATATGGGAGGCCCTCCAAAACTGTGAGTACTTCTGCCAGTGCCCCGATTGCTTCTTTAGGCCTGGCACCTTCTCTCCTTCCTGCCGAGGTGAGCGGGCAGCCTCTTTAGAGGTTTCTATCAAGTCTACCTGCCCTGCCAATAAGACACCCCTCAATTCCGTCGAAGGGCGCACGGCTCCTGCCGATCAGACTAGCGGCAGTCTCTGGACTTCCACTAGCCCGGTTCGGCCCAATCAGCCGGACGACGGCTCCTCTGTCGCCCGCCCAGATCCTTGCACTCTCCCGTCAGGCTCCAGTTTGGCCCCTGACGTGGGGTAGAGCGACCCTTCATCCTCTAGGGTGTTGCATCCCAGGGACTCACCACCTGATCCGTTGAGTTTCCTGCCAGCGAAATCGCCTTTGGACCTGCTGTCAGGGCTCCTTCCGGATCTTCCCCCCCTCACTAGGCCTTCCGCCGTCCACGGACATTAGTCCGCCACAGGCTAGGGATCTTTTCATGGAGCCTCCTCCCTCAGGACCTTCGGGGGCCCTTCCAGATCCCGTGCCTTCCTGAGGCGCCATGGCACTTCCCTCGGCTGGACCAGATACTCCGGGCAGGTCTCCGGGCTCAGAACCCGTTGTCCCACCTCTGGGTGGCCTGCCATCGACTCCACAATTTCCGACGCTAGGACACCCTGGGTACTCATACTATCCACAAACGGGTTATCACTACCCTTCTTGGCCTCAATTCCCAGGTTATCCTACCTTCCATCCTCCTCCTGTGGCGCCAGAGACAACACCCCAATGGTGGCAGGAGGCCAGAACCCAGTTGTCGTAGCTCAGGCAGTCTGTAGGGGAACCTCCCCAGCCTAGGGCCCCCCACCACTGCCTCCTGCGGGCAGAGCCTCGAGTTCTTCTGCTGTGGGTACCACTGGTATAGAACCTTCCATTCCCAGCGGCTCCGAGCCATCTGACACGGACACCAATCCCTCGGATCCCAGATCTCTGGTTGAGGTTCCCCCAAAGGAGTCCAAGTGTCCTCCAGAGGGGGGCTTCCGGTGAGTGCATCAACCCAATGGCAGCCTGATTTGGAAGCTCTAACCCGCCATCAACCACAGTCACTAGGATGAAAGACCCATCCAGATCTCCAACAAAAAGAAAACGAAGCTGCAATGTCCTCAAGACATAAAATGAAAGAAAAATAAGCACTCTGCAGTTGAAACAGCATAAAACGCTGTTTGATTTCACTCAACCCACTCTGGCCTGCACAACCACGGCTTTGCCATGTTCTTCACCAACCATCGAGGAAGCAGAGGAACAGGAATGCACAATAATGTCTAAGCAGCTATGTGCAACTCTTCAGAAAATGAGTGCAACTCTAGAAAGATTAGAGACTAGAGCTACGGAGGATCGCCAGAAACTAGACCTCACAGCTCAAAAAACGGAGCAATTGGAAAAAGGGCTGAATGAATATTCTACCACCACAGATATTTATAACACAGCCCTCCTGGACCTGCATCGGAGAGAGCAACAACTAGAAATCAGATTAGAGAAGCTAGAGAACCGTAATAGACGCAATAATATCCATATACATGGGTTACCTGAAGGTACTGTATCGGGTCCAGTCCCTACTTTCCTGGATTCATTCCTCCCTGAGATTTTAGGATGGCCAGTCGATAAACCTCTACAAATTATTAGGGCACACCGTTCTCTGGTACCCAAACTGAAAGACCCTAAAGCCCGCCCTCGATCCCTGGTGATAGCCTTCTTAGATTTTCGTACCAAGGAGGAAGTATTAAAGCTTGCCTGGTCTTAGAAGGAGGTGATCTTCGGTGACACCAGGCTTTATTTTGAGCAAGACTACACCCCTAAATTGCTTATTCAGCGTAGAAAAGTGCTTACAGTTGTTCGCACTCTCCAACAGAAAGGTATAAAGGCGTTTGTGGAATACCCAGCAAAATTGAAAATATCTACAGAAAATGGCTTCAGAAGATTTCCTGACCTGATGGCAGCTAAAGAATTCCTTTTTTCGTTAGATGTGGAGATTCCTCAAGATGCAGTACAACTTCAGAGAGATTGACTAAATGATGGGGCCTGGCAGAAAGTGGGAACCAAAAGGAAGGAGCTACACGACCACCTGGGCGTTTCTGGTTTGTGGGAAGCAGTAGGCCAATGCAAGGACCCCAATGCCAGCCTGACCATATCGATTACTGCATCCAGTGGGGAGAGAGTGTCCTCGAGGGAGGAAGATAACACGCCGGAGGACCGGCAAACCTGAAGAATGGTGGTAAAAACTAGTCGTTTCTTCAGTAGAAGAGACTATGAGCGTTTTCTTTTTATGGAGAACTATCAAGTGTGCTAGCACAAGCAGCACCTCTAGGCTACACCCTGTTAGTACAGCAGGGGAGATGGGACTCATTGCATAAAACATTAAGGATTTTTCTTTAAGTCTAAGGTGGAAAAAGTTAAAAGTTTTCGATATTAATTGCTGAAAGCGGGAGGAGTGGGGGGGGTGTTTCGGGTGCTTTAGCGCTTACCCCTGAAGGGGGGTGGGTAGATCTGGGGAGGCCCGAAGTGCAATCTCAACTGGGAAGGTCAGAAACTGAACGGCTTGATCAAAGGTCAGTGTGGGCGCCTACGATTCATTGCTGGGGCCACATTACGATTTTAACAAATTTAAAATGGCTCAGGAGACTACATTGCGGCTAATAAATGCTAGCACTAGTGATGAGCTTCAGGTAGAAAGATCCCACAAGGAGAGCTGTAACTGTGTCGGATTCCCAGAGGCCAGATTGGTCTGTCCTTTGGCGAGAGCCACTGGTTAGGGAATAAAAATAACTAATAAAACAAGTCCTTGTGGGGAAGCATTTCTCCATGTGTCGCGGCCCTAACAAGTGTTAAATCTACATGGGAAAGCATGATCACACTCAGAGGCGCTAGGTTGGCTATCTGGCCTTGATCAGTTGTTTCTGACAAACAGTATAGATCAAGTGAGGTCTGCAGCTATTGGCCTTCAGGGGGGTGTCTCTGCCCACCCCTGAGATGGTTGTGAAGGGGGCGCTGGGTAGGCCAGATCACACCATATTTTAACACTCCTCCCTGCTTTTGCCAGAATAGAGAGTTTAAGGTGGGAGTTCTTCTTGTTCTCTTGTTTTGGGGGACAGAGCACCACCTCAGACGCACAGATAAAAGGGATATCTGTTCTAAGTGAGAAAGAAGAACTGGCGAGGCGAGATTCTTCTAAATCCAGACTGGGATACCAGATAGAGAGTTAAGACTGGTGCCCCTAGGATTGGTGTTAATGTGCCTTTCTGGCTATCGGGCTGTTCCACACCCTGGGCTGGATAGAGGGTTCACTAAGTTGGGACACTCCAACCACTATAACGAATGAGATCTAAAAGAGGGTGGAATTAGGGTAAAACACCTTGAAGACAACCATGTTTAGTTGGGTTAAACAGTTATTCAGGTTCCAATTAAGTTGTATAGTTGATTGCTATAGGTTAATGTTGGTAAGGTTACTGAAAATGCAGTGTTATAGGGCATACGGGTATTGAGTGGCATGCATCACCCCCCCTTCAGATTGGGAGTTGGTACCAGTCACTCCCCAGTATCAATGGCTGACCTTAAAATAGTTACGCTTAATGTGTGTGAGATTAATAGTCCGATTAAAAGAGCCAGAATCTTACAAGATCTGCGCAGGCAAAGGGATACAATAGCCTTCTTACAAGAAACACATTTGACTGCTGCAGAACATGTTAAGCTAAAAAGATCTTGGGTAGGAAGTGTGTAATCTTCGTCGGCAGGACCCCATGGAAAAATGTCTAGCTAGCAGTCCCTGGCGAGGACCCATTGCGATCAGGAGGCGTCTGTATACAGGGGCAGTCCCTCACGCCCATCTTCCAGTTCTTCCCCGCCATTAGCTTATGCCAGCGCCTCACGGAAAAGGTTCCTGCTCGTCAGACTCCTTCGGTAGTTTTACCGAGTATTTTCGATTTTTTTTTTTTTTCTCAGCCATAGTCAGGTACCCGTTGGTGTATGTCATCCCCTACACCCTCCGAGCACAAAAACAAGTGCGACTCGTGCCGCGCCCAACTTCCTCACAACGACGGCCATTTATTGTGCCTTTTTTGCCCCGACCATCCGGTGGAGAGGTGCCAGCACTGCCTCAACTTTAACATGGCCACCCGGAGAAGGCGGCAGCAGTCCCTGGAAGCCCACAATTAAAAAAAAAAGAAAATGAGCTCCATGGAGAAAGAACTGAAAAAGCTTCGGCAGGCGTCGACTTCCCTGAAGGCCATCGCAAGAAGAATAATAAGGAAAGGCACTGGGACAAGAGCTCCTCTCCACTCGTCTTCCTCGGAGTCGCCGTGAAGCGAATAACGTCACCCGGGGACCGCTCACGACAGCCGCCTTAGAGGCTTCTAAAGCGGCGTCAGCCCCGTCTGGCCTTTGAGGCGCCTCCTGGACTAAGTGGAGGCCTCTGCTGCTCCCAGTAAAAGCCGTGGTTCGCGGCCTACTGGTGCAACATCCGATAAGCCGGACGTCAGCTCCTCCAGCGCCCCGCCGCGGAAAATCGATGAAAGTCGCCCCCTCCAGCGCTGGCCCCTCCGGTATCCGCCCGATCCCGCTAGCCAAGCCGCACGCCGGTTCATACAACGCCCGCACAGCGGATGAGCCGACGCTGACCCCCACATCCGCTGCTCCCTGCCCCTGCAGCCTTTGCTGCCCTCCGGGGACCCTGAGTCTCCTCAGCCCGACCCTGCGGATTTCTCCCCCGCCCCCCAATCTCCGGGCGACGCTGAGGTTTCTGGTCCACCTCCGTCAGACCATCCCCCTTCTGGTCAGACTGATCTAACATTGGTTCCCCGGATGCCGGCTCTGACGCCAGACGACATCCCACCCCCCGATGTCGCCCTGACGCCGGGCCCTCCGCCCCCTGGGTCTTCCGCTCCAGAACCGCCCGTGGGGCCTCCGGCCGGGCCATCTGCTCAGGCAGCTCCTCCGGCTCCTGGGTACCCAGCCCCGTCATATCCGATGCCGCCATACCTGGGACCGCAGTATCCGGCGCCTCAGTACCCAGCGCTGGACATATCTGACGCCGCAGTACTCGGCTCCTCAATACCAGATGCCGGGCTTCCCACCGTTGGGTTATGGATACGCGCCCTTTGGGTATAGTTCATACCCGTATCTCCCCCACCGCCCCCTCAGCCGCTGGTGGACTTGCAGGAGACTCTGGCCTCCTGGTGGGCTGAGGCCAAGGCTCAGTTCACCAGAGAGGTGGAGAGTCATCTTCCGACGACGGTGCCGGTTCCCATACATCCACGACGACACACTCCCTCCCCGCCTCCGGATGACAGGGCTCAACCCTCTGGGTCCAGAGAGGGACAGGACACGCTTTCTCGAGGGATTCCCAAGGGGTCCGTTCCTCCCCCTTGTCGGGAGAGGGAGTCTACCTCTTCCTCATCTTATTCCTCGGACACCTCGGATCCTTCCGACGGTTGTTCCGAGCAAGACGATGAGCCGTGCTGTCCATCCAAGCCCCGGCCAAGGACTCCTCTGAAGTCCCCTCCGGAGGATCCTTCCTTTACGGAGTTGCTACGGAAGATCCAGGAAGTTTATAAGTGGCAATCCTTGGAGCCAGACCCCCAGCGTAAGAAAACTCGCTGAGCATCTGAATCTGCCCATGACAGCTCCCACTTTGGTGCCACCCTGGATCGAGCCTCATGCCGACTTTATTACCACCATATGGAAACAATCGTCGGCCTTAGCCCCACTTCCCAGGAAGTCGAACAGGCTATACCAGGCTCCAGAGGGTGTTGACTTTTTAGACTCCCACCCTCGTGCTGACTCGGTTGTGATTAGCGCCGCTCATGGCCAGTCAGCTCAACCCAAACATCTTCGCTCATCTCCACCTGACAAGGAATCCCGCCTTCTGGACCAGTATGGCAAGAAGATTTTTGCTTCTTCCAGTCTGGGTATTAGGGCCCTGAACTACGTTGGCCACGTGAGGGATTACCAGAAGGCGATTCTTAGTGAGGTGGAATTGAAATTGGACTCCCTTCCGGACTCTCAAGTCAAACAGGAAGTGGCTGACCTTGTCCGTTCTGCACATTCGGCCAGTCGGCACGTTCTTTGTGCGACCTACGATGCAGTGGACACTGCTGGGAGGAGCTCAGCTTTCGCTGTAGGTTTACAGCATCACACTTGCCTCAGAGTGTCAAGGTTGGTCCCGGAAGTGCAGTCCGCTATCCAAGAAGCGCCCTTCCGGGGTTCGGTGCTGTTCGGGGGGTGATGTCAAGGACATCATCACCAACCTGCAGGAGAAGGGGACGGTACTAAAGTCTGTTGACTCTATGTACCATCCCCATCAATCACAGCACCGTCCCTTTCGCAGATGGAATCGGCCCAGTGCGAGACCACAGGGAAAGCGGGCCACTAAACGTCGGGGGCCCCACCAGCTGCCAAGCCCCCCCCCGCCCAAAAAAGCAGCGGGAGCTTCAGCCGGTGCTGCCCCACACCACCTGACTCCTTCCCTCTCCCACTACCTCTGGGCTTCCCGGAGGAAACGGTAGGAGGGAGGTTTTCCCTTCCACCTTCCGGGCTGGGAGAGGATAACATCGGCTTCATGGGTGCTCCAGCTAATCGCAGAAGGACACTCAATAGAGTTTCTGCAGAAACCACCTCGTCACTCTCCCCCAAGGTTGTCATACTCTCGGGAACATCTTCTTCTGGTCCAGGAAGAAGTTTCAGCACTTTTGCTGAAAGAGGCGATAGAACCTGTCCCCCTTCCCTTGCAGGGAACGGGTTATTATTCCCACTTCTTGGTCCCAAAGAAAACAGGAGAGGTCAGGCCTATTCTAGATCTCAGTTCCCCGAACTTATTCGTGGAATACAAGAGGTTCAGGATGCTCTCACTGCAGAGCCTTCTGCCCCTCCTTCGCTCGGGTCAGTGGCTGTGCGCTCTGGATATGCAGGATGCTTACCTGCACATATCTATCCGCCGTTCTCACCGCAAATATCTCCATTTTGATTTTCAGGGGGACCACTACCAGTTCAAGGCACTTCCATTTGGCCTTTCCTCGGCTCCCTGAGTATTTACCAAATGCCTTGCGGTGGTGGCGGCCTTCCTGCATACCCAGGGAGTACAGGGTTTCCCGTACCTGGACGATTGGATCCTGGTGGCCTCATCCAGGGGGGGATCTCCTGTGCTCCCTCTCCCTTACCCAGCAGGTCTTTGCCTGTCTGGGTATTACCATCAACCTTTCCAAGTCTCACTTGATCCCATCCCAGAGGCGCCAGTTTATTGGGGCAATACTGGACACGACCCTAGGCAGGGCCTTCCTACCACAGGACAGGGCTGCCACACTCCAGACTCAGGTAAGCCTGTTGTCCGGCCGCAGTCGGGTCAGTGCAAGGTCGGTTCTTCACCTCCTCGGGCTTATGGCGGCTGCTATCCCAACAGTTCCTCGCGCTCGGCTCCACATGAGGGTCTCTCAGTGGATGCTTCGCTCTCAATGGGATCAGTTGGTGGACGACTTAGACCAGTTAGTCCTAGTCTCCTCTCCCATGGTTTGAGACTTGCTGTGGTGGGTGGTTCGAGATAACCTTCTTCGAAGAGTTCCATTCTTCCTTCCTCCCCCCTCTCAGACTGTGACCAGACGCCTCGGGCGAAGGTTGGGGAGGCCATCTCGGTCCACATCGGACCCAGGGCTCTTGGTCCAAGCTCGAACAATCCCTGCACATCAGTGTGCTCGAGCTTCGGGCGGTGCTTTATGCAGTCCAGGCTCTCCACCTGCATCTTCTTCCAGGCCACGTAGCCGTCCAGACGGACAATATGTGTGTGGTATGGTACATCAACAAACAGGGTGGGACTCGGTCCTACCCTCTTTGCAGGGAAGCGATGAGAATTTGGGATTGCACAACACAACCTTCACCTCACAGGAATTCATGTTCCGGGGGTCAAGAACTCCTTAGCAGACAAACTAAGTCACTCGTCTGCTCAAGCTCATGAGTGGGAACTGGATCATTGGGTCCTAGACGATATCTTCCTTTGTTGGGGAACACCTCAGGTGGACCTGTTCGCTTCACCTCTAAATGCAAAGCTTTCTGATTTCTGCTCACTCGTTCAAGAGCGAGGCATTTTCTGGAGAGACGCTCTGTCTCTAGATTGGAAGGACAGATTCATCTATGCCTCCCCCCCCCCCGGATTCCTCTGATCCCGCATGTCTTGCAGAAACTCGATTCAGAAGGAGCACGAATAATTCTGATCGCTCCTTTCTGGCCCAGGCAAGTTTGGTTCTCTCTTCTGCAACAATACTCAGAGGAATCTCCTCTTCCTCTTCTTCTGTCACAAATTTTACTGACCCAGGATCAGGGGACCCTGGTCCATCCAGGTCCCAAGTCCCTTCAACTACATGCGTGGCTTCTGCAGACAGCTCAAGCCTGCTTTGGGGTTTCTCCCCAGGTGGCTGAGATCTTGGTGGAGGCTAGGAAACCCTCCACTATGTCTACTTATGCCATGAAGTGGAAACAGTTCACAATCTGGGCTGCTTTAAAAGGCTTCGAGCCTTTCTCCTGCTCGGTTGGGTGACTGCTGGAGTATCTACGCCATCTCTTTGACCTGGGTCTTAGTCACTCGTCTTTGCAGGTACACGTGGTGGGCATTTCGGGCCTACCATGTTCCCTTCGTAGATAGGAGTTTTGCTCAACTGGAAGTCTCTAAGACTTTCCTCAGAGGGGTTCTTCACTTGAGACCCCCTATCAGAGTTCCCGCCCCTCCTTGGGTTTTGAACTTCGTTCTTGAGAAACTTACTTTGCCTCCTTTTGAACCAGCAGCTTCAGCAGAAATTAAGTTCCTTTCATGGAAGACGCTCTTCCTAGTGGCCATTACTTCTGCTTGGAGGATTTCCGAGCTCCAGGCCCTGATGTGTAAAATCCCGTACTTGATTTTTCACAAGGAACGTGTGGCTCTGCACACCAATCCTAAGTTTCTCCCCAAGGTGGTAGTGGAATCTACATTGAACCATTCCATAGAGTTACCCGCTTTCTTTTCTTTACGCAGTACTCCCAATCATGGGGAGTATCTATTTCACATTATGGACGTTCACCGGATCCTGAGATACTACACTAACAGAACAAAGGATCTCAGAAAGACTGAACAACTGTTTGTCTCTCTTGCCCCCAAAAGAGAAGGCAATGCTGTTTCCAAGCAATGCCTGTCTAAATGGTTGGCTCATTGCATCACCTTCTGTTATGACAAGTACAACAAGACCCTTCCAGATCAAAATAAGAGGACACTCCACCAGAGAATTCGCTGCAAAGCGAGCATGTTCAGAGCGTGTCAGCGGCAGACATCTGTGCTGCAGCTACTTGGACTTCTGTCCATACATTTACAAAACATTACAGTTTGGATATTGCCTCTCGCCGTAGAGCAGGCTTCGAGCTCGCTGTTCTGCAAGGCGCTTTCTCTTAAGGCCTTCACAGCTAGAGGATCTGCTTTGAGTAGCTTTCCTCCTCCCGTGTGCTGCTTCTTGTTCCAGACTGCTTGGGACTCAGTCCATATGTAATTACCTACTGCAAGAGCCCTCTCGAAGTAAGATAGTACAGTTACGTAAGAACTTACCGTAACAGTAGATCTTCGAGAGAGAGGCTCTTGCTGTAGGTAATACCTTCCCGCCCTCCATCCCCCTAAGCTTTTTCAGCTCCTTTTCCTGTGAGGGAAATCTTCGCTTCTCTCTCATCCGGCCTCTTTGGCCTGTGGCGGTAAAGAACTGGAAGGCGTGCGTGAGGGACCGCCCCTTTATAACGACGTCTCCTGGCATTGGTCACCTGACTTGGGGCAGTCCCGTGCCAGAGACTGCTAGCTAGAAATTTTTCCATGGGGTCCTGACGCCTGCCGGCATCAGTCCTATATCTAATTACTTACTGCAAGAGCCTCTCTCGAAGATCTACTGTTACGGTAAGTTCTTACATAACTGTACTGTTACTATCCCCAGCATTCCGGGGGGAGAATACCTTCTGCACGCCCTAGATGTGCACTGGATTCTGAGGTACTACATGAACCGGACTAAAGAGGTTCATAAATCTAACAAACTTTTTGTAGCCTTTGCTCCCCAGTGCCAGGGCAAGGCTATTTCCAAACAAACTATCTCTAGATGGTTAGCCAACTGCATCCATTTTTCTTACACGAAATATGGGAAGTCCCTTCCGGGGGCAGTCAGAGGCCACTCAACCCGCAGCGTGGCTACCTCTACTGCCTTCTTTAGGAATGTGTCCACTGGAGAGATTTGTGCAGTGGCCACTTGGTCGTCTGTCCACACTTTCACTAAACAATACAGTCTGGACATTGCCTCTAAGCTCAGAACAGGTTTTGGTCTCGCAGTTCTGCAAGGCTTCCTGTCATAATTTCCTATGGTGACTTCTCCTCCTCCTCCCAGATGCACCTCTGAATAAGTTTTTTTGGGGACTGCTTGGTATTCAGTCCTATATGTGAAGACCTACTGCAGGAACCCTCTTGAAGTAAGATACTGCAGTTATGTAAGAACTTATCATAACAGTAGATCTTTGAGAGAGGTTCCTGCAGTAGGTCTCATTTCCCACCCTCCTTCCCCCAGTTCCGGGATGTTTTTTCCTTTATTTTCCATCCTTCCTAGTCTTTATGTCTGGAGAGGAAGCAGGGTCCTAGGAGTTTTTCTACTCCTAGCTCTTATTTACCTTTCTTAGGTCAATGATGGAAAAAAACTGGAGAGCGGGCGTGGGACCGACTCTTTTATAGCTGGGCTGACGTCACGGCGCCCGACGTCAGTCCCTGCTGATGAATGCTATCTACAAGTTTACCATTTGGACCTGACGCCAGGGGGCGCAGTCCTATATGTGAAGACCTACTGCAGGAACCTCTCTCGAAGATCTACTGTTACGGTAAGTTCTTACGTAACTGCAATTTTCCTCAAGCATTGGCAGAGATTTGAGAATGCTCATCGCTTATATGCGTCAGATGGACTTCATTTGAACAGAATAGGCACAAAAGTTGTAGCAGAAAGAATAAATGGTGTTAACCCCTTTTTAAACTGAATAGGGAAGGGTGGAGATCTGAAATGCAATATCCCAGACAAGTACCCAAAGTCAAAGAATTGAAAAACATTAAAAATGCAAGGGGCTTAAGAAATAAGAGATGAGCTTGTGTACATATTAAATACAGAGAGTATCGCCCTTTGGGCAACCACAGAGACATGATGGCGAGGTGAAGACTGGGGACAGGAGATAGCTGGTTACCAATCGTAGGGTCGGTGGGGTTGCACTCTTTATCAGGAATGATATAAAGGCAGTTGAGATTCAGAATACACCAGAGCAGGGTATGGAGCAGTTATAGGTCCAAGTTTTACCACCCTGGGATGAGAAAAATCATGGTGGGAGTTTGTTACAGGCCGCCATCCCTTACCAATGAGAAATCTACTGCATTCAACAACTACATCAGGGAACTGGATCCAGCCAATAAACTATTAATATTTGGGGATTTCAATTATCCTGTAATTGACTGGAGCACTGGTGACTAATTCTTCCTCATCTGAAGCAGAATTCCTGGAAGTACTAGACATCCTTAATGTGGTGAATCATGTTTTGGGGACCAGTAGGGACAACCACTGCCTTGATCTAGTTATTAGTAATCTGGGGGAGTTTATGAGTGATTGTATTAATAGGGAACCACTGTTGGGGAGTGACCACAGAATGGCAGAATTTGATATCAATGCCAGTGGTGAAGGCCAAAGGGGTAAAACTGAAGTTAAATGATATGATTTGGCAGATTATCAAAAGATGAAAGCATTGGTAGTAAACTGAAATTGGGCCACAGAATTTAAGGATAAAAATGTGAAACTGAGGTGGGGTTTGCTAAAAACATTCCTGCATGAACTGGTAGAAAAGCATGTACCCACTAAAAAAAATATTGTACTAAAGGGAAGATTCCTCTATGGTTCAATGATAAAATGAGGAAACTCTTGAGGGCCAAGAATAGACCTTAGAAGAGAGCCAGTAAAGAGGGAACAAGTGATTATAAGAAAAGGTACAAGTTGAAATTGCAGACAATAAAAAAAGATGTAGAATTAAAATTAGCTACCAAACTGCATGATAATAGGAAGGCCTTCTATAATTATGTGGGTAGCTTAAAGAAAAACAGTATCATCATTGGACCCATTCAACAGGGCAGTGTTAAAATCGGCGAATGTCAGGAAATGGCAGAGGCGTATAATGCCTATTTTGAGATTGTATATCAGAAAGGAGATGTAATTAGTAACTTTGGACCTGATGACTCAGTCTGCAGTGTCATTTTAGTGGTGTAAATGATTAGAGATAGATTAGTTAGACTTGACCCCACAAAATACCCAGGGTGGATTAACTACATCCCAGGCTCCTTAAGGAACTGGCAGACGTATTGTGTGAATCCATCCAGGCTATAGCTCAGAAATCCCTTAAGGAAGGAGAAGTCCCCGAAGATTTGACTACGGCCATGTTATACCTATACATAGGAAAGGAACAAAATCATCCTGTAGCAACTACCGACCTATCAGTCTCACCTCTTTTGGGAAGACAGTGGAGGCTGTAGTTAAGGAGGTGATTGAGGAACACCTGCAAATGACTGGGTGTATATATAGATAGATAGGTATCAACATGAATTAGAAGACAGGTCATGCCTAACTAATCTATTACATTTTTTTGGCCCGGTTAGTTTAGCCCTAGAAAATAACTTCCCGGTTGATGTGCTCTATGTGAACTTCCAAAAGGTATTTGATAGTGTATCGCATGCTGAACTGCTAAACAACCTTGGGGAGATCAAGATAGATGAGGACATTGTACGTTGGATAATAGCTTGCAGGGTTCATTTCAGATATTTATCTGTGTAGGACATTGACCCACTTTGTATAAAAAGTGAGGGTCAAGTGAAAAAAAAAGGGTCATATTGTTTAACCAAGCACAGATTCATGAAACAGCAGTTAAAACCTCTATAGCAGTAAGCAGATTGTTCCTAAGGTAGAAGAAAAGGTGGATTAAAATTAAAAACTGTGTGCTAATTGTCTCAATACCCCACCAAAAAATGAACCCTGAGCTTGGTTGACTAAGAGGGAGCAAAGTGTGTCCATTAAAGGACACTATTCCGATTTGGTAGAAGTGACTAGTGGAGTCCCCCAGGGCTCAGTGCTCGGACCTGCACATTTTAATATCTTGATTGCTTCCATCACCTCCACCAATAGGGCTTGGACGACCAAGTTTGCAGACGGCATCAAAAGGGGGACCTTAATAACAGGCGAAATTGATGCTAAATCTTTCCAGGAAAATACCAACTCTGTGATAGAATTAGATGAGGCAACCAGAAAGAAGCTAAGGTTGAATATGGACAAATGCAAAATAATGCAACTCGGTAGGAACAATAGAAAATATAAATCTTACTTCAAGAGGGAGCTCTTCCAGCAGGTAACACCATTAGGACTATGAGGCCAGGTATTAAGACCCCACAGAAAAATTTCCAGCTAGCAGTCCAAGGCGGGGGACTGCCCCTGACGTCGGTCCCGCCGCAACATCCCGCATAAATGACATAAAGGGGGCGGTCCTCCAGCACCACTTCAGTTCTTTTCCCGCCGTCAACCCATTAGTATCAGCTCCATGGACGCCTGTCAATGTAGTCGACTGCCATTTTCGTGCTTCACGTAGTACTGTTAGAATTTTTTCCCCTTGTCCTTTTTGATATTTGGTGCATGTCTTCTTCATCCACACAGCAGCAGAAAGTCTGAAGTGCGTGTGCAGCACGCAGATCCTGGCTAGAGATGGACACTCGGCCTGCCTCATCTGCTTAGGCCCGGGTCACAAGCCAGACGACTGCCAGCATTGCCAAACATCTAACAAAAAGACTAGAATTTGCCGCCTCAAGACTTTAAAAGCATACCTCCTGGAACAGCAAGTGGCCACCATACAGAGGACCCATTCGGGACATAGTTCTTCTTCTTATGCAGCCAGGGATTCCTCCCCCAGAGAGAAGAAATCAGGCGTGAAGCACCATCACAGGGACAAGGATCGAGTCAGGTCAGAATCCCGCCCCAGGTCCCGCCACAAGACCTCCACATCCTCTGTCTCTGGCGTCGGGTCGGAATCTGTTCCCCCAGCCCTTTGGCTCTTCCCGGGGTTACCGTGAAGAAGACTCCCACCTTTTCCCATATGCGTGGCAAGGTGTCTTCTGGGCATGGGCATTCACCCCTGTGTCCCAGGCTTTAAGGCCCCACATGCAGTCGCTAGGGTCTAAGTCGGATGGACAGGCGTCTCCTTTGGGCGGCAAGTTTGAGTCTGCCGCCCATAAGACCTCGGCGTCATCCAACAAGTCGAAGGGGTCAGGCAACACCATCAGACGTCAGGATTCAGAGTGCCATCAGAAGCACCCGGTGACAGGGCGTCAACCACTTCAGAAGAACACCAGTCCTCAGGTCCTTCCGATTCAACGCAGAACCGGACCAGACGCCTCTCCCTAAACACCTGTCTGCTCGGAAGGACCAGGCGTCAGATCACACGCCAGAGGACCGGACATCCGAGTCTCTCGATCGAGGGTCAAACCCTTCATCCCCATCTCCTCCCAAGGAGCCAGACTAGCGACCCCCGGGTGACACTACCACAGAAGGCCCCGATGCCTGACGGTAAAGAACAGACGGACCGGACAACCGCACTGTCCTCACCGCAAGGGCCATCACCAGGGGGCCCCAAACGTACCTACCCTGCCACCAGCACAGCCTGTTGTCCCATTGGCGGAGGTAGGAGCTTTGTTTAATTCATGGTGGAACAGCATAAAAGGGGATCTGATGCCTAGGCCACGAAAACAGACCCCCTAGTCCTAGAGACCTCCTGCCTCCGGTCCCACCCAGGGAGTCCTCGCCCAAGAGGTCTTGGAGACTGCCCCTGATGCCAGACCGCCCGTCGTCAGGAGACTAAAACCGGGGGTCTCCAGCACCTAGTGGCCATGATTGGCAACCCTCCATAACCTCATCTAAGGGACGTCCATGTTCTTCTTCAGGTGAAGATGCAGGGGACTCTTACTACTACTCCAAAGATGAGCTGATTCTGCCCTCCCCGGACCACAAGAGGGACTCTCCCAGGTCTCCCCCAGACAGTCGTCCTTTTTTTGGATGTGATGCGGCATATCCAGTACCTCAAGCAGTGGGACATGGAGGAACTTGACCCCAAACGCCGTCGTCTGGCAAAGTTCTTGGGAGGCAAACAACCGAAGCTCTTGATCATTCCTCCACTGGTGGAGCCATTTCAGGATGTCGTAAAACTGGCCTGGAAGCACCCTTCCACCACTTTGGCTGTCCCTAGGAAGGCAAACTGCCTTTACAGGATGCCAAAAGGAGAGCCTCATCTTAGTGAGCAACCAAAGGCAAACTCCATGGTGCTGACGGTCGCTCATGGCAGGGCACAGCAACCAGAAAATATGAGCTCCCAGCTGCGTGGTGATGTATGAAAAGTCTTTGTGGAATAAGGCCTTGAATTTAGCCAAGGCTCAGCCTGATTTGGACAAGAAATCTGAACTTATGGCAGTCATTCAGTCCAGCATTGCCGTCGGCAAGCATGTTTTAAAAAGCTCATACGACTCGGCAGACACGGCTGCCAGGGCAGCTGCCACATGGGGTGTGTATGAGATGCCACACCTGGCTACAGGTGTCGGGATTTCGGCAGGACCTGCAGGATGCAATCTTAGATGCACCCTTTCAGGGGTCAGTTCTCTTTGATCAGGATACTGAGAAACATCACAGGACTACAAGACTCGGGTAAGGCGGTTTCCGACATTCACAGGATGTATAAATTGGAACCGTCAACTGCCAGACGCTGTCCCATTCGCAAGAACCAGGGCCAGCAAGGAAGGAGACAGCAGGCAACAACCAAAAGAGGGTTTCAAGAGAAGGGGACCTCCCCTGCCTTCAGGCACACAGGAACCCAAAAGTGCCAGGGCTTCCCTGCCTACCCCTCCGCTTTAGCATGACTCCTGCCTGCCCCCCCACATCCAGCGGAGTCTCTGGGGGAGGCAGTAGGTGGTAGATTCTCCCTTTACCTCAGTGGATGGTCCAATATTACCATGGATCAGTGGGTACTCCAGATCATAGAAAGAGAGTACTCCGTGGAGTTCACATAGATTCCACCAGACAACCCACCTTTCCCCACCCACTGCTCCACATCTCACAAGATTCTCATAAGAGCAGAAATGCAGGCCCTCTTGGAAAAGAGCAATTCAGGCAGTACCCCTAAGTCATAGACGAATGGGATACTACTACCATTTCTTCCTGGTACCAAAGAAGAGGTCCCCTCCGTCCCATCCTAGATCTGAGCCAACTGAACACCTTCATCGAATATAAAAGGTTCAGGATGGTGACACTGCCTGGCCTGCTGCCCATGATCCACCATGGGGATTGGCTCTTCTCTCTGAACATGCTGGACACCTATATGCACATAAAGATCCTGCCGTCCCACAGAAAGTATCTCCACTTCACCTTCCAGGGAGAACACTGTCAGTTCAGAGTGCTGCTGTTTGGCATTTCATCAGCTCCGTGGGTCTTCACCAAGTGCCTGGCAGTGATGGAAGCATCTCTCAGGAGAAGGGGTCTTTATGTTTACCCCTACCTGGATGACTGGCTTCTTACAGCCTCTACGGAAGAACAGCTGTGTCGTTTAATAGAGGAGACCTTCCGTCTGTTCGAAGAGTTGAGGGTTACCCTGAACCTCCCCAAGTCATTCCCCTGGCCTATCCAAAGGCTGCAGTATATAGGGGCGGTCTTGGACACCATCCAGGGAAGAGCCTTTCTCCTCCCAGACCGAGCCAGTAAGTTAATGGGAGTGGCTCAGACGGTCATCTCTACAAATCTTTTCCTGGTCAGAGTGGTGCTGCAGCTTTTAGGCTACATGGCCGCGGCAATTACCACGGTTCCCCTTGTCCGCCTGCACATGAGGGTCCTGCAGTGGAACCTCAGGGTTCAATGGGACCAATGCATGGACAATCTCGATCAACCGGTTAGGATCTCCAAAGCGGTTCATTGAACTCTGGAATGGTGGATCACCCCTTCCAGGCTGGACACCGGGGTTCCCTTTCAACACCCCAGCCCTCAGCAGGTCCTGACTACAGATGCCTTTGGGCTAGGCTAAAGGGGGCATCTGGCATCCCACCAAACAAGGGGCATCTGGACCCCTGTGGATTGCAGTCTCTACATCAACGTACCGAAAATGAGGGCCGTCCTGTATCCCCTATAGGCTTTTCAGTCGGTCATCTTACCAGGCCCTCTGTTGTTCAGTCAGACAACACTCCTGTAGTCTTCTTTCTCAACCCCTGTGCAGAGAGGCCATGAGAGTCTGGCAATGGGAAGTGGATCTTAACCTGGAAATAACAGCTGTTCACGTTCCAGGGATTCACAACGTCCTCACAGACAGGCTAAGTCACTCTCGGTCTCAGTCATGAATGGGAGCTACTGCAAGAAGTTATAGACGACCTCTTCAAAAAGTGGGGCCAGCCAGAACTGGACCTCTTTGCATCCCCACACAATGCCAAACTGCCCAATTTCTGCTCGCTAGATCTAGGGCCTGGTGTTTTCTGGTGCAATGCATTGTGTCCCTCTCTTGGACAGGGAGGTTCCTGTACGCCTTTCCTCCCTTTCTGCTCCTTCAGAGAGTGCTACTCAAGCTGCATGCAGAGAGCACACTTACAGTATGATTCTTGTGGCGCCCTTCTGGCCTCGACAAATCTGGTTTACGTTGCTCCAGCAACTGGCATTGGAACTGCTGGTCCCGTTACCCCTGTCCACTCGCTTGCTGTCCCAGGAGCAGGGTACCCTAGTACCTCTGAATCTTCGGTATCAGCATGCATGGATCTTACTTCGAGACACAGCTCTTGCAGCAGGTTACACCATTAGGACTGAAGCCGGCAGGCATCAGGACCCCACGGAAAAACTCTAGCTAGCTATCTTCAGCGGGGACCGCCCCCGACGTCGGTCCCGCCTCCGACGTCGGACATAGTATATAAGGGGGCGGTCCCGCCAGATTCCCCAGTTCTTTCTCGCCGTCGACTTGCATGTCTCGACCCTTTGGTTCAGTCTCTAGCGAGCGACGCGTGGTAAAGTTTTTTCCTACGGGAAATTCGTTCTGTACAATCAAGTTCTTCGCTGATGTCCTCTCCGACCTCTGGTCACTCCTCGAAGTGTGCTTGTGGGAAGCAGATCCCTTTTAAGGATCTGCACTCGTCCTGTGCCCGGTGCCTAGGCCCAGACCACGACACCTGGTCCTGCTCCTTTTGCCAGGGTTTTAATAGCAGAACCCGGATCCGTCGCCAGAAGGCCCTACAGGCATTCCTGCTAGAAGAGAAACTCAAGACCATGGCTTCCAAGGGGGATTCTTTGCAGAAGGCCCACAAGCATGCTGAGAAGCATAGGGAGAAGGCCCCTTCCAGATCCCCGTCTAGGGCCTCCAGCTCGCACAGCTCTGGTTCCAGGTCCAACCGCTCTCCTTCCCGGGCCAGCTCTCAGCCTCCCCCCGCTGCGGTGAGAAAGTCTTCATCCTCTTCCCAGGCCTTCCTCGTCCTCCAAGGCCCTGACCAAGTCGGGGGACCACCACCATCACCATAAGTCGGGTTCCCGCCTTTCTGAACCCGACGTCAGGTCTGCTTCTTTGCCTCCTCGCAAGACCAAGGAGCTCACCTCTCTGAAGAGGCCGGAGGACCCGGCCTAGTGTGTCCGTCACCGACCTCTCGCCACAGTTCCCGGAGCTGCCATCGTGAAGACCGTCGCCGGCCAGAATAGCGCACCACCAGGCGCGGTGAGGACGGCGCCCGCTCCTATTGAGAAGAGGACCCCGACGCCTCCGACCGACGTCGGTCAGGAGACCATCAGTGAGGAGGAGTTGACTCAGCCCGAGGACCAGACGAGCGACCCCGGTCCTGTCAAGACGCCCAGGGAACCCTTGCCACAACCCGAGCCCCCTGTGGAGCCGACACCAGGACCCGACGACCGTCCACCGACGCCCGGACCATCGTCGGGCCTTTCCTTTTCGGAAGTAAAGGAGCTGTTTACTTATTGGTGGGACAACATCAAGAAAGACATGGTCCCCACTCCACCTCCGCTTCCTCCTCCTCCTCCTCCTACACCGGTTGCTCCTCCGGTTCCTGCACCCCCCTCTCCATCGGGGTCAGCAGGCCGGTTACCTCCTCCCCGGAAGTACAGGACACCTCCAAGGGGGAGACCAGACAAACGGAGACCTCTGTCCAAATCCTCTTCCAGGTCACCCAGCCCTAAGAGACCCAGAAGACGCCGACGATCGCCTTCGACGGAGGACACGGGATCAGAGTTCTCAACATTCAGATCCCCATCTCCTCTCTCCATCCCTTCTCCGGACCCACGTGAGATGCCAAAGTCTCCTCCGGATGACCCTTTGTTCTCGGATATTATGAGACACATCAAAGAGAACATGGGATGGGATGGGATGCGGAAGAGCTAGACCCAGAAAGGCTATGCCTTGCGAAGTATCTTCGGCAGAAGGACCCCAAGCCTGTGGTGTTGCCACCCTTGGTAGACACTTTCGTGGGCGTCCACCAAGGCAGCGTGAAGCGTCCACGTTCGCTCCCAGCGATGCTGAAGAAAGCTGATCAGCATACAAGGCTCCAGAAAGACCAGTACTTGATTTAGCATCCTCAGGCTGACTCTCTGGTCATCACAGCCTCACATGACCGGTCCCAGAGACCGCAACATTTGAGCACCCTGCCACCGGACCCAGAGTCCAAGCAGCTGGACGCCATGGGCAGGCGAACGTATGCTTCCGCTACCTGCGCCATCAGATCCCTGAATTATTTGACCCACATGGTGCAGTTCCAAAACGCCCTGTGGGAGCAGGGTCTGGATGCGGCTGAGAAACTGCCGGAAGGTGATCAGAAGGAGGAGATGCTACAGCTCCTTTGTACGGGTTCGGACGTGGGGACCCAGGTGCTGCGAGCCGTGTACGACTCCTCGGCCCAAGCAGCAGCTTCAGGCGTATGCCTCCGGAGACGCTCTTGGCTCCGTGTCTCCAGTTTTAACCCGGACGTCCAGAAGAATATCATGGATGCCCTATTCGAGGGAGAAGTTTTGTTTGGTAAACCCTCAGAGAAGATTATTACCAAACTCCAAGAGGCCGGGAAGGCGGTGAGGTCGGTTCAAGCCATGTACCGACCCAAGCTTAGTTCCTTTCGTAGGAACCAAAGCCGATTTCGTGGACGGACGCAGAGACAACAGTCCTGCTCCGCCCCACAACAAAGGGGCTCCGGCTTTCGCAGAGCCCAGGAGAAACATCCCGCAGGCCGAAGCCAGCATACTCCTAAGCCGGCCCAGCCAGCGGGACCCTCAGCCGCCACAGCCTGACTCCTTTCCGGCCCCCGGCCCTCAGGATCAACGGGAAATCATGGTCGGGGGTCGCATTGCGAACTTCCTGCCGGGATGGCAGGCTGTAACCACCGACAGGTGGGTTCTTCAGTTGGTCGGAAGAGGCCACTTTATAGAATTCGCAGAAAAGCCACCCTCGAGGCCTCCTTTGCTCTCCCGGTATCTGGGTCAGCACAAGTCACTGATCTGGCAAGAAGTACTCGCGCTCTTGCAAAAGGGAGCGATAAGTACGTCCCGGAGACCAGAGGACAAGGATACTATTCCACTTCTTCCTGGTTCCAAAGAAAACAGGGACCTCCGTCCTATTCTGGACCTCAGCGACCTCAACATCGATTCGCCTACAAGAAAATTCCGCATGGTGACTCTTCCGGGTCTCATTCCCATGCTGAAGCAGGACGCCTTCTTAGCGTCTCTAGACATGCAGGACGCATACCTGCACATCTCTATAGCCCAAGCGCACAAGAGGTTCCTGCGCTTCGAGTTTCTCGACCACCACCTTCAATTCCGAGCCCTTCCATTCGGGCTGTCATCAGCACCCAGGGTCTTTACCAAATGCATGGCAGTCGTGGCAGCGTCTCTAAGGAGACAGGGCCATTATGTGTTCCCGTACCTGGACGATTGGCTTCTCATGGCGCCTCCAAGAGGCGTTATTACAGGCGATCCAGAGTACCCAGGACCTGTTTCGATCTCTGGGCATCCTAATCAACCACGAGAAGTCTCTCCTGGTACCGTCACAGAAACTGCAATTTATAGGTGCAGTACTGGACACCGTTCAGGGAAGAGCATTTCTTCCAGACGACAGAGCGGAGCACATCAGATCCCTCATCAGGGAGCTTTCATCGAACAAGACCGTCTCAGCCAGGTCGGTCCTTCGCTTACTCGGACACATGGCTGCGGCCATTCCTACCGTCCCTTTCACAAGGCTCCACATGCGGGTAACTCAGTGGATGCTCAAGGTGCAATGGGATCAAAGGCAAGACCACATGCAGCATCCGGTCAGAATCACGAGCACCGTGATTCGAGAGTGGCAGTGGTGGCTAGACCCAGGGACACTCTCCACGGGCGTCCCATTTATAGCACCGTCCCCGGAGGTAATCCTCACCACAGACGCCTCAGGTCTAGAGTGGGGAGCACACCTGGACGGGGTGAAGTCCCAGGGTACGTGGACCCCTCTGGAGGCCCACCTCCATATCAACGTCCTAGAGATGAGGGTGGTCCTTTATGCCCTGCAGGCCTTTCAGTCAGAAATCCGCTTGAGTACTCTCCTGCTTCAGATAGACAACACGGTGATGTATTACCTCAACAAACAAGGGCGCACCTCTACCCCTTTGCAGGAGGCCATGAGGGTGTGGGATTGGGTAATCCGACAGGCGCAAATCTGATCACAGTACATGTTCCCGGGTGGACAACACAATCGCAGACGGCCTGAGTCACTCCTAGGCCAGAGTCTACGAGTGGGAACTTCTTCAAGAGGTAGCAGAGGATCTGTTTCTTCGATGGGGAACTCCAGAGTTGGACTTGTTCGCTTCCCCATCCAACGCAAAACTGCCCAATTTTTGCTCGCTAGATCCAGGGCCTGGTGTTTTCTGGTGAGACGCGTTGTCCCTCTCCTGGGCGGACAGATTCCTCTACGCTTTCCCTCCCTTCCCGTTGATCCAGAGAGTTCTTCTCAAACTGCGCAGGGAGCAAGCAAGCATGATCCTTGTGGCCCCCTTCTGGCCCAGACAGATCTGGTTCCCTTTACTGATTCAGCTATCCCAGGAACCTCCGCTTCCATTGCCGTTCAGCTCCCATCTCTTGTCTCAGGAGGAAGGTTCACTGGTCCACCCGGACTTACGCTCATTGAACCTGCATGCATGGCTCCTAGAGACATAGCCATCTTGCGTCACGGGGTCTCACAAGAGGTTGCGGAAGTTCTTTCTGCAGCCAGAAAGCCGGCAACGTATGCCATGAAATGGTGCCGTTTTTGTTTATGGTCGCAAGCACGCGGCCTTTCCCCTTTAGGTTGCCCGGTGAGAGCGGTGTTAGACTACCTGCTCTCCCTTTTCCGTTTGGCCTCGCCTACTCCTCTATCAAGGTGCACCTCTGTGCCATTTCAGCCTACCACCTTCCGGTGGGACAGTGCACAGTGGCACAATTAGATGCCTCTCGGAATTTTTGAGAGGGGTGTTACATCTTAGGCCTCCCATTAAGGACCCAGTGCCTCCATGGGATTTGCTCTTTGTCCTGGAACAACTCACGCTCCCCCCTTCGAACCTGCCGCGGATTGCGAGCTGCGTTTTCTGTTGTAAACGCTGTTTTTGGTCGCTGTTACGCTGAGTAGAAGAGTTTCTGAGCTTCACGCTCTTATGTGCAAAGAGCCTTATTTAATTTTCCACGGGACAGAGTATCCCTGAGACGAATCCTAAATTTTTGCCTAAGGTGGTTTCTACACTCACTCTCAATCAGGATATTGACCTGCTGGTCTACTTCCAAATTACTCTAATGAGAGGAGAGGCACTGCTCCACACCTGAATGTTCACCGCAGCTTGAGGTATTACCTCAGCAGAACTAAACAACTTAATGAGTTCGAACAACTTTTCATTTCCTTTTCTGAAAGGATGATGGGCCAACCAGTATCCAAACAGTCCCTGTCTCGCTGGCTTGTCCAGTGCATCTCATACTGTTATGATATCAAACAAAAGGCCCTCCCAGGATCAGTCCCGGGTCATTCCACTAGGGGTGTGGCCACCTCCTTTGCAGTACTCCGAAACGTCTCCACCTCTGCCATATGTGCTGCAGCCACTTGGAGCTCTGTACATACATTTATCAGGCATTGTAGCCTGGACATCGCTTCACGGCAAAGAGCCGGCTTCGGCCTGGCTGTGCTACAGGGTCTCCTGTCCTAGATTCAGGACCTGGAATGTATTTTCTAGTTTCCTCCTCCCAGAATGTTTGCAGTGTTACTGCTTGGGAATCAGTCCTAATGGTGTAACCTGCTGCAAGAGCTGTGTCTCGAAGTAAGATAGTACAGTTACGTAAGAACTCACCGTAACAGTAGATCTTCGAGAACAGCTCTTGCAGCAGGTACCTTCCCGCCCACCTTCCCCACCCTTGGAGGAGGCATGGCTTAAGCCCTTACTAACAGGAAATTTTTCCCTTTGTCTTCTGACGGTGGATCCTTGGTCTCCCATTTCTATGTCAGCCTGCGGCCGGAAGTCTCCGGTGGGAGAACTGGGGAATCTGGCGGGACCGCCCCCTTATATACTACATCCGACGTTGGAGGCGGTCCCCGCTGAAGATAGCTAGCTAGAGTTTTTCCGTGGGGTCCTGATGCCTGCCGTCTTCAGTCCTAATGGTGTAACCTGCTGCAAGAGCTGTTCTCGAAGATCTACTGTTACGGTAAGTTCTTACGTAATTGTACTTTCCTGCAGACTTAATCGGGCAGATTTGGAATATCCTTTAGAGTGGCAGAGGTTCTCGTTGCAGTGAGAATGCCCTCCGCTAAAGCTACGTATGCCATGAAATGGAAACGTTTCTGCTTGTGGGCATCCCCACATTCCTTGGACCCTTTTCAGTTTCTGGTGGAGTCTGTGCTGGAGTACCTACTTTCCCTGTCGGATGAGGCGCTCGGCTACTCATCCATTAAGGTGCACTTTTCTGCACTGTCAGCTTACCATGCGCCAGTGGATAAAAAGCTCTGGCACAATTGGATTTGTGCAAGACCTTCTTACGGGGTATCTTGCACAGCAAACCTCCAAAGAGACCCCATCCCTCCATAGGATCTTCTTTTATGTTGCCTCCCTTTGAGACAGCCACAAGTTGCGAGCTACGCTTTCTCTCCTAGAAAGCATTATTTTTAATAGCCATTACTTCCGCTTGGAGGATTTCTGAGCTGTAGGCTCTGATGTGTAAAGAGCCTTATCTTATTTTCCACAGGGACGGAGTTGTCCTACGTACAAATCCTAAGATGTTACTTCGAGAGGGCTCTCACAGTAGATATTCACACATAGGACTGACCCATCAGGCGTCAGGACCCCACGGAACAATTTCTAGCTAGCAGTCTGTCAGGTGACTGGTGTCATACGATGTCAGTATAAAGGGCCAGTCCGCCACGCCCGCCTTCCAGTTCTTTCCCGCCATCGGCTTGTCAAAGTTCCTCGCAGTAGAGAAACGTGACAAGGAGAAGCATTGGGAGCGGGAAACTGCTTCCACGGCAGCCGCAACTCCAGACGGAGTCGCAGCACTCAAGGTAACGTCCCCTCCAGGGGATCGTTCATGACAACAGTCTTGATGGTATCCAAGAAGGCGTCGCTTTTCTGTCTGGCTCGCGCTTGGGCCCTTTGGGAGCCACCGGGGAAAAGGAGGTTTCCACTCCCGGGAAGGCCGCTTCTACCATGCGGTCTTCGGGTCTGAGCAGGTCCGGTAAGTCAGATGTTGGTACCACCAACGTCCGCCCGGACAAGGCTGCTAAGCTGCTTGCCCTTCGGGGGGGTGCCCAGCCAAACCTTCACCCGATAAGGCCACCTGTCCAGCGCAACCTTCCTATGGCAAGAAATCCGATAAGTCAGACGTCGGCTCCTCCGACGCACACCCAGATTCGGCCGGCACCACCTATGCCCGCCCGGCCAAGGAGCCTGCGTTGGATCGTAAGGATCAGTCCGATGCCCCAGGCTCTCCACAGTGCACTGCGTAGCCTTCTGAGGCGCCTGCGTCCCCTCTGCCGACCCCCGGGGATTCTAATCCTCCCTCCCTCCCCGGTCGTCACAGAGGACCTCGAGACACTGCCGTCAGGGCCCCCTTCTTCGGGACCCGATACCCTGACACCGGACCCTCAAACGCCGGCATACCCGACGCCAGCCAACGTCCCCTTACCGGACAGCGTCTCTATGCCGGGCCTGACGCCAGCGAGGCCAGCATTACCTTTGCCTGGCCCACCAGCTGGGCCTCTGCCAGGTCCCTCTGCTCTGTCAGAGCCCCTGGCTTCCGGGTATCCGACACCTCAATACCCGGTTCCGCAGTATCCAGCGCCTTACTACCTGATGCCGCAATATCCGGCGCCACAGTAAGTACCCAACACCTCAATACCCGATGCCGGGTTACCCGCCGTCAGGTTATGGATACCCCTTTTATGGATATCCTCAGTATCCGTATCCCCCTCCTCCTCTGCCCACTTCCCAGCCGACGGCGGACTTGAAGGAGACTCTGGCCTCTTGGTGGGCTGAGGCCAAGGCTCAACTCACCAGAGAAGTCGAAAGTCATCTACCGACGCTGGACCCTGTACAGGACCCCCTACGTCGGAGATGGAAGACTCCCTCCTCCCTACCCGACACCAGAGGAGAGCCCTCTGGTGCCCGGGTGGGGAGGACACACGCCCCAGGGAACTCCCCAAAGGTGCTGTCCCTCCCCCTCCTAGGGGGGAGTCTTCCTCGTCGGATACGTCTGACACAGACTCAAGAGACTGGACACTCTGATCCTGATGACAAGCCACATACTCCAGATTGACCCAGGCCAAGGACCCACTCCAAAGTCTCCTCTGGAGGATCCCTCCTTTCTGGAGTTACTGAGGAAAATCCAGAACGTCCATCAGTGGCAATCACTGGAGCCAGACCCACAGTGTAAAAAGTCCGCTGCTCATTTGGATATGCCAGAGACTGCTCCTATGCTGATTCCACCCTGGATAGAGCCTCACGTGGACCTTGTTTGCACTATTTAGAAACAACCTTCTGCGTTAGCCCCCTTTCTGAGGAAGGCAGACCGGCTATATCAGGCTCCCAAGGGCCTTGATTTTTGAACCTACACCCCAAGGCAGATTCAGTCATCATTAGCGCTGCTCACGGCTGTTCCGCTAACCCAAAACACCTCAGCTTGTCCCCATCTAACAAGGAGTGATGTCTTCTGGACCAATACAGGAAGAAGATCTATTCCTCTTCTACCCTTGGTATTAGGGCCCTGAACTACGTGGCACAGATGGGGGACTTTCAGAAGACCATCCTTAGTCAGGTGGAATCAAAATTGGACTTCCTTCCCGAGTCTCAGACTAAGCATGAAGTGGCAGATCTTGTCCGTTCTGCTCATTTGGCCAGTCAGCACGTGCTTCATGCCACTTATGATGCAGTGGACACAGCCGGAAGGAGCTCGGCTTTCACTGTGTGCTTACGGCATCATGCCTGGCTCTGTGTGTCAGGACTGGTCTCTGAAGTGCAGGATGCTCCCTTCAGGGGTTCAGTGCTGTTCGGGGGTGATGTCAAGAACACCATTACTAACCTGAAGGAGAAGGGCACTGCACTGAAGTCTGTAGATTCTATGTACAGGCCCCCTCAAGGGCAGTGGCGTCCTTTTCGTAGACGGAACCAACAAAAACAAAAACCATAGGGCAAACGGGCCAACAAGTGTCGGGCTCCTCCAGCAACCAAGCCTCCCCCTAGCAAAAAAGCCGTGGGAGCCTTGGCTGCTGCGCTGCCCCACACCTCCTGACTCCCCACCTCTCCCACTGCCTCTGGAGGCTCCAGAGGAACCGGTAAGGGGGAGATTGACCTTCCATCTGCCGGGCTGGGAGAGGATAACGTCGGATGCTTGGGTGCTCCAGTTGATATCAGCAGGACACTCAATCGAGTTTCTTTAGAACCCCCGGTTGTCTTACTCCCCGCAACATCTTCCTTTGGTTCTAGATGAAATCACCTCCCTTCTCTCGAAGGCGGCAATAGAACCAGTCCCCAACCATCTTTGGGGGACAGGTTACTACTCTCATTTCTTCCTGGTTCCAAATAAGTTGGGAGATGTGAGGCCTATTCTAGACCTAAGTTCCCTGAACATGTTCATGGAGTACAAATGCTTCAGAATGCTCTCTTTACAGAGCCTTCTACCTCCTTGGGCAGGGGCAGTGGCTGTGCGCTTTGGACATGCAGGATGCCTACCTGCGTATCCCCATATGCCCTTCCCACCGCAAATTCCTTTGTTTTTGCTTTCAGGGAGACCACTACCAGTTCAAGGCCTTCCCATTTGGTCTTTCCTCGGCCCCCCGAGTGTTTACCAAATGCCAGTCGGTGGTAGCGGCCCACCTGCGTACCCATGGAATTCAGGTATTCCTGTACCTGGACAATTGTCTTCTGGTGGCCCCGTCTAGGAGGGAACTCCTACTCTCCCTTTCCCTTACCCTGCAAGTCTTCACCAGCCTGGGTATCGCCATCAATCAAGTGAAGTCCCATTTGGTCTCTTGCCAGCGCCTCCAGTTTATAGGGGTGATTCTGGACACGGCCGTCAGCAAAGCCTTTTTGCTTACGGACAGGGTAGACACCCTTCAGACACAAGCCTGTCTTCTGTCCGGTCGCAGTAGGGTCGGTGCCAGGTCAATCCTTCGCCTCCTCTGGCTAATGGCGGCTGCCATTACAACAGTCCCATGCGCTCGGCTCCTTATGAGGATCTCTCAATGAACGCTTCAGTCTCAATGGGACCAAACTCTGGACAATCTAGACCAAGAGGTACTAGTTTCTGATCCCATGTTCAGAGACTTACAATGGTGGATGGTGCAGGAGAACATATGCCTGGGAGTTCACTTCAATATCGGAACCCCCCTCCCAGATGTTGATGACAGATGCATCAGGAGAAGGCTGGGGAGCCCATCTCGGGTCTCACAGGACTCTGGGCAGCTGGTCCAAGTTCGAACAAAATCTGCACATAAATGTGCTAGAACTGAGAGCAGTCCTTTATGCTCTTCAGGCTCTACACTCCATTATCCTTCCCAGTCATCTCCTCATACAAACAGACAACATGTATGTAGTCTGGTATTTCAACAAGCAGGGAGGAACACACTCCTACCTTCTGTGCCAGGAAGCAGTGAGAGTCTGGAGTTGAGCATCCCAGCATTACCTTCACTTGACTGCGATTCAAGTTCCGGGAGTGGAAAACACACTGGTGGATTAGCTCAGTCGGTCCTCAGACAGGGCCCACAAATGGGAATTAGATCAAGAAGTCGTAATAACATCTTTCTGCATTGGGGAACACCCTGGATAGTCCTCTTTGCTTCCCCCCTCAAAATGCACAATTTCCCGCGTTCTGCTCGCTCGTTCCAGGGCACAACATTTTTTGGCGGAATGCTCTGTCTCTCGATTGGAGGGACAGATTTGTTTATGCCTTCCCTCCTATTCCCTTAATTCCGAGGGTCCTGAACAAACTCAGATCGTAGGGGGCTCGAATGATTCTCATTGCTCCCTTCTGGCCCAGGCAAGTTTGGTTCTCTCTTCTGCAACAGTTTTCAGAGGAATCTCCTCTCTCCTCTTCCTCTGTCACAGCAATTGCTGACCCAGGATCAGGGGACCCTTGTTCATCTAGGTCTCACATCCCTTCATTTGCATGCATGGCTCCTGCAGATATAGCAAAAGCCCGCATCGGAGTTTCTCTGCTTGTAGCGGACATTTTGGTGGAGGCCAGAAAGCCTTCCACCAGGTCTACCTATGCCATGAAGTGGAAACGGTTCTTCATTTGGGCCACTTCGAAAGCCTGTGAATCTTTCTCATGCCCAGCCAATAAAGTCCTGGACTACATGTGTCACCTCTTCGATCTGGGCCTCAGCCATTCTTCGTTGAAAGTACACTTAGCAGCTATTTCAGCCTACCATATTCCCTTCGGTGGCAGGACTTTTGCTTAGTTGGAAGTCTCTAAGACCTTCCTCAGAGGGGTTCTCCATTTGAGACCCCCCATCCGCATTCTTGCCCCTCCTTGGGACTTGAATTTCATCCTGGAGAAGCTTAATCTGCCTCCCTTCAAGCCAGCAGCAACAGCTAATTTGAAGTTCCTTTCTTGGAAGACACTCTTCCTAGTGGCCATTACTTTCACTCGGTGGACTTCAGAGCTGCAGGCCTTAATGTGCAAAATCCCGTATCTGATTTTTCAAAAGGAACGGGTGGCTCTACGCACCAACCCTAAGTTTCTCCCTAAGGTAATGGCTGAATCACTCCATTGAGCTTCCCACTTTCTTTATGCAACACTCCAATCAAGGGGAGTACCTCTTGCATACTTTAGATGTGCACAGAATACTGAGATACTACGCCACTCGGACTAAGAATCTCAGGAAAACTGATCAGCTTTTTTTCTCTTTTGCTCACAAAAGAGAAGGCAACGCTGTTTCCAGACAATGGCTGTCAAAATATTTGGATGATTGTATCACTTTCTGTTACAACAAGTAAAAGACCCTGCCAGGTCAAGTTTCCAATTGTTTAACCAGGTGAGACACACTAAGTTGAAAGCTTTTTTACAGGTGCAACGTGGGAGCACAGAGAAATTAAGTGACTTGCTCAGGGTCACACGGTATATGTAAGTGGGGGCTGTGGGATTCAAATCCAGATTTGCAGCTCAGAGCCTTAAACTACTGTGCAATACTGCCTCCCAAGTCAGAGGTCACTCCACCAGAGGAGTAGCTGCTTCTGCGGCTTGTTTCAAGAATGTGTCAGCGGCAGACATCTGCACAGTTGCCACTTGGACTTCTGTCCATACCTTTGCAAAACACTACAGTTTAGACATTGCCTCTCACCATAGAGCAGGCTTCGGGTTGGCTGTGCTTCAAGGTCTCCTTTCTTGAGACCCATTCAGCCTGAGGTTCCATGCTATGGATCACTTTCCTCCTCCCAAGTGCTCTTCCTTGTTCCAGATTGCTTGGGACTCAGTCCTATATGTGAATACCTACTGCAAGAGCCGTCCCGTAGTAAGATAGTACAGTCACATAAGAACTTACTGTAACAGTAAATCTTCAAGAGAGGGTTATTGCCTTCCAGCCCTCCATCCCCCAAAGCTTTCTTGGCTCCATTTCCATGGGGGGAAATATCCTCTTCTCGCCTCTTTTGGCCCTTGGTGGGAAAGAACTGGAAGGTGGGCGTGAGGGACCGCCCCTTTATACTGACATCCTATGATGCCGGTCACTTGACGTGGGGGTGATCCCCCGGCAGAGACTGCTAGCTAGAAATTTTTCTGTGGGGTCCTGACGCCTGGCAGGTCAGTCCTATATGTGAATAGCTACTGCAAGAGTTCTCTTGAAGATCTACTGTTGCGGTAAGTTCTTACATAACTGTACTTTCCTTCCAAAAGTAGTGTCCGAATTCACTTTAAATCAGGACATTCAACTACAGTTTACTACCCAGAGTGATCTAATAAAGGGGAGGCCTTGTTACATACTCTGGATGTAAACAGAATCCTTTGTTACTATATAGACCGTATGCATTGTTCTAGAAAGACAGACCAGTTGTTTGTCTCCTTCACCCAAAGGATGTCCGGGGCTCCAGTGACCAAACAGACATCGGCCAAATGGCTGGTCAACTGCGTAGCATTCTGTTACCAAAAGTACGACAAACCCTTGCCGGGACCGGTCAAGGGCCATTCCACCAGAGGTGTCGCAACCTCCTTTGCGTCCCTCAAAAACATTTCTGTAGCAGATCTCTGTGCAGCTGCTACTTGAAATTCGGTCCACATCTTCATTAAGCACTACAGTGTAGCTATTGCTTCCAGAAGGAGAGCAGGTTTTGGCCTTGCGGTCCTCCAGGGACTACTCTCCTAAGGAGTGCCAAAGACACTGTTTATTATAGTCCGCCACCCTTCTGACCTGGGTCACTTCTTGTACTGCTTGGGACTAGGTCCTAATTGTGTTACCTGCTGCAAAAGCGCCCCCAAGAAATCAGATAGTACAGTTACGTAAGAACTTGCCTCAACAGTAGATTTTCGAGAGGAGCTCTTGCAGCAGATGTATTTTCCTTCCCACCTGCCCCCGGGGCTGGGCTGACGTCAGGGGGCTGGTCCCCCGCCTTGGACTGCTAGCTAGAAGTTTCTCTGTGGGGTCCTAATGCCTGGCAGCATAATTCTAATGGTGTTACCTGCTGCAAGAGCTCCTCTCGAAGATCTGCTGTTACAGTAAGTTCTTACGTAACTGTACTTTACCATATCAACGGTAAACAACTCCATACTACCACCCTTGAAAAAGACCTGGAAGTTTTTGTTAATAACAGACTTCTCAGAACATTGCTCTTCTGTAGTCAGAAAAGGTTATGGCATACTGGGCATCCATTAAAAGGAACATTAGTAGTAAGTCAAAGAGAGGTGCTGGTGCCTATGTATGTGGCCTTGGTCTGGCCCCACTTGGGAGTACTGCTGTCAGTTTTGGACACCTCATCTGAAGGCAGATGTGAGGAAAGTGGAGGGGGTCCAATGCCAGCAACTAAGCTGGTAGCTGATATTAGTATGAGAGGCTGAGTGATCTGGGGATGTTCCCCCTCCAGTATAGAAGGCTTAGGGGGAGACATGTGCTTGGTATACAAGGCTTTTGAAGACCAGGATCTGTGGGTGTGTTTAGGATTAAGTTTGAGACCAGATACTAAACAGGCCAGGGGACATCACAAGCATCCATAATATCAAATAATACAACAAATATTTTTAAAGGGACCTTGGATAAACATTTCCCATCGCACTGCTATTCTATGGATATCTAAAAGAAGTGCAGGTCACTAAAGGCTAACGCTATTTGACCTTTTAGAAATCTTATGAATATATGGAAGGGATGGACACCATCACCCTGAAATGGATATGTTAGGATGTGAACATTTGCATAGGAAACCTAGTTTGGTACATACAGGACAGCCAGCATGTTCAGAATGGCTGGCTTCAGGATCCTTCTCAAATTTCAAAAAAGTGCACTCCTCACCAGGGAAATGTAATTAGGTGTAAAATATACCAAGTTTGAAAGGTATATGGTGTTCAGTGGGAAACTGTAAATTGGAACCTAAACTTTTTACATACAGTTTGCCTTCTCCTTGTTCCTTCTGGGGGGAAGGGCCTTTGTGTTGTGAGGTACTGATGTAGAAGAGTTCAGCCTGCCAAGATCTGGGAGCACTTCAGTGAGCATTCAGGGTAATACACTGGTAAGTGTATGATCTGATTCAACGTGAACTCGGAAACCAGCTTTGGTAAAAACTTAGGATTTCTATGCAGAGCCACCCATTTTCTGTGGAAAATCAAATAAGGCTCCTTACACATCAGGGCCTGAAGCTCAGAAATTCTTTGAGCAGACATAATAGCAACTAAAGAGTGCTTTCCACGAAAGGTAGCGCATGTGACAACTCACAGCTGATTCAAAGGGCCCAGAGCAGAAGACCGAGGACTGTGAGGCCTGCCAGAGCTTCAACTTGGCCACATGGAAACGCCATCAACAGGCCCTGGAAGTCCATATTTTAAAACAATAAATGGCCTCCATGGAGAAGGAGCTGCAGAAACTGAGGAGTTCTTCCTCTTCACAGGAGGGACATTGCAAGAAAGGACAAGGAGAAACATCGAGACCGAGGTCGGTCTTCCTGCCTGCGACTCCTCTCGAGGACCACAGATGTCGAGCATCCTTCCCCCGGGGAAGTGCCCCTTCTGCCACTGCGGAGCAGCCATTGGTGCCCCCGCCGGAGTTAGTCTCTGTTCCGACTGGAGTCTCCAGGAAACAGAAGAGGCCTGCTACCCTTGGGCTCATCAAAACCTCTTGGTCTAAAGGGAGTAGCAAGGCCGATAAGCCGGTCATCAGCTCCTCTGATGACTGCCTGGCCATAGCTTAATTGGGCCCCAGTCCCACCAGCAAATGCCCAGCCCCGGAACCTCCATCAGTCCTAGACAACAGGCTTGACATTGAGCCTCTGGACCAGCTGCTGCCTGTGCCGCGGCATTCCCAGGAGGGTTTGCCATCTCGGGACCCTCACTCTCCACCTCCTTTGGTGGACCCTCTGGATTCCCCTGCACATCTGGAACAGGAGGTGGAAGAGCGACCACCCATCGGCACCGCCTCGCTGCTAGTGCCGGTTCGCCAATGCCAGAGCCTCCTTCGGGCCCGGTGCCTATACCTTATGTTCCTCCATCTGGGCCCTCCGCTCCTCCCTGGACTCCAGCGGGACCTCCCAGCCCTTTGAGCCAACAACGGACCATCTACCTGGAGTTCTGACGCCGGACCTTCCCATACCAGATCCTATCAGTGTGCCATCGGACCCTCTGCTGGGTCCCTTGGCTCCGACACCAGGCCCCTACGTTGGACCCCTGTCTGGGTCCTCCGCTGAGCCACTGGACGCCCAGCTACCCAGTGCCACATTATCCCTTTCCAGGGTACCCATCGCCAGGTTCCCAACACCCGGGTACCCAACACAGGCCTATCCATTGCTTATATATCTGACACCGGGATATCATACGCCGGGGTACCCGCCGGCAGGATACCAGACGCCTCAATACCCTGTGCCGGGTTACCCTCTGTCAGGGTATACTTCCATTTTTGAACTGCCTCCGCCACCCCAGCCTCAGGTGGACTTGCAGACGATGCTATGTTCTTGGTGAAATGAAGCCAAGACACAATTTGCCTCCAAACTGGACAGACGTCAGCCGGCGGCTACCCCTTTGGTCCCCTCAGAACCGACGACTAGGTCTCTTTCGTCGGTGGAGTCTCGCCCATTGACTTCAGGTAGATCTCACAAGACCATTACCTTGCCCGACTGTTCCAGGGGGCTCCCTGTGGCCATTGAAATTCCAGTTCCTAAGCCTAGAATATCCAACAGAAGTCCGATGTCGGAATCTGAGTCCATCTTCTCTCCATTGGGCTCAGATTATGAGTTTCCTTCTCCAGAGGAACCCAAACCGAAGGAATCTCCTAAGTCCCCTTCAGAGGACCCTTTCCTGATGGAGCTCCTCCGAAAGATTCAGTATGCATACAATTGGAAGATCGAGGAGCAAGATCCTCCACGTCAGAGGCTCGTCGAGCACCTTGACTTGATGGATCAGTCTCCAGCACTCATTCTCCCGTGGATAGACCCTTACGAGGACTTGGCATCCACTATCTGGAAACAGCCTTCTTCTCTAGCTGTTGTATCCAGCAAGGCTGACAGACTTTATCACACTCCTGAAGGTAAAGACCACCTCAAGATCCACCCGAAAGCTGACTCTGAGGTCATTAGCGCGGCTCATGACTGCTCTCCCAAACCTAAACACCTGAGCACCTCTCTTCTGGACCAGGAGTCGAGGCAACTAGACCAATTTGGATGCAAGTCCTATTCATCCTCTACACTAGCCATTCGAGCCCTTAACTGTGTGGCTTATATGGTGGTCTACCAGAAGTCCATTCTGGGCCAGTGGTGGCTGCGGCGTTATGGCCGTCAGGGCATCCATGTGTTCCCGTACCTTGACGACTGACTTCTAGCAGCCCCATTGAGGGACAGTCTTGTAGCCTCCTTGTCTGCTACCCTGGACCTTTTCAACCAAGTGGGCATCATGGTGAATTACCCCAAGTCTCACTTATCATCATCACAGCACCTGCAATTCATTGGAACAGTGCTGGATATGGTCCAGGGAAAAGCCTTTCTCCCATCAGACAGAGTGGAAACTTTGCAAAGGCAAGCCAACCTTGTGGCCTCCCAATGTCGGACTACAGCAAGATCTGTCCTCCTTCTACTGGGTCTCATGGCAGCAGCCGTCCCGACAGTTCACCTGGCCAAACTCCACATGCGGATCACGCAGTGGGCACAGTGGGATCAGAAGGCAGACGCCCTGGATCACATGATCTTGGTCTCCAATCCTATGGCACGAGATCTGCCTATGGTGGCAGAACCTGGACAACCTCAACAGAAGTGTCCCATTTCAGCCTCCTTCCTCACCCAAACCCTGACGACGGATGCTTCGGGACTGGGTTGGGGAGCCCATTCGGGAGATCACAGGACGCAGGGGTCCTGGTCTCAGAGAGAACATTCTCTACACATCAGTGTGCTAGAGATGAGAGAAGTGCTATATGCCTTACAGACCCTCCTCAGACCAAGGTCTCTCCTGATCCAGGCGGACATGTGCATAATCTGGTACTTGAACAAATAAGGAGGCATACGCTCGTATCCCGTATGTCGGGAAGCAATGTGTGTATGGTTTTGGGCAGTCCAACATGGCCTTTATCTCTCGGCAGTGCACGTCCCGGGCGTTCAAAATGTCCTAGCGGACAGCCTTAGCCACACCCAAGCCAAGGCTCATGAGTGGTAACTGAGACGGTCAGTGGTAGAAGAAATCTTCGATCTTTGGGGTCGGCCAGACTTCGATCTTTTCGCAACCCCATCCAACGCAGAACTTCCCAGTTTCTGCTCGCTCGTTTCAGGGTGTGGTGCTTTCTGGTGAGATTCACATCTCTTTGTTGGACAGTGAAGTTCTTATATGCCTTACCACTGTTGCAGAGAGTGCTGCTGAAATTTCAGTCAGAGGGGGCACACATGATCCTGATCGCCCCTTACTGGCCTCGCCAAATTTTATTCTCTCTTCTTCAGCAGTTGATGGAGGAACCTCCAGAACTTACTTCGAGAGGGTTCTTGCAGTAGGTCATAACATGTAGTACTGCGCCCCCTGGAGTCAAAACTGCACGGCAAACTTTTACTAGCAATGTTTGGTGGGGGACCGCCAACCTGACGTCATGTGACAGACGTCAGCGTGATCCTATATAGTGGGCGGTCCCTGCAGCAGCCTTTCAGTTCTTTCCCACCGTCTACCTGCGCAAAGAACTTTGAGATAAATGTTGTTCAGTCGATCGCCATTTTCTACCTTGTTTTACGAGTTTTCAGTCCGATTTTCGATTCTTTCATGTCTTCTCCGACTTCGAAGACCAAGAAGAAGTGTGGTGCACAGATCCCTCACAAGGACAGCCATCGTCGCTGCCTCTTCTGCCTAGGCCCGAACCATAACACTGCAGCCTGCCCTGACTGCAGGCCCTTCTATCAGGCCACACGCAAACGCAGGCAGCAGGCTTTAGAGGCCCATTTATTGAAGTCCAGAATGGCCACTCTTGAAAAGGAGATGCAGAAAATGAGGGATACCGCTTATTCACCTTCTTTGGAGTCTAAACAGAAGAAAAAGAACAAAGAAAAGCACAAGGAACAAGAATATACAGAGGATCGGGACCAAGTTACCTCCAGCAAGGCCGTTCCCCCACCGCCTGCCCTCATGGTTGTCCAGGCAGCATCTGGGACTTCTCCAGGTTCCTCTGCATCTTTTCAGCCTTTCTTCACCGGTAAGTCATCCACCGGCTCCTCCGGGGCCCGCCCAGTAGTCGATGAACCGAATCCCCAAAAAAGGGCAGGGATCCGCACGACACAGACCGATAAGTCAGTTGAGGGTCCCCTCCTCCTCCATCGCCCAATAAGCTGGTCACTCAAGTTTCGGACGACCGCCTGGACGTAGCTCACTTGTCAGTGGCTGATGCCACCTCACCCAATGCCCGGTCGAGCCTGCCGACCTCCCATGGTCAGCCCTCCTCCCAGGTCTCTCCTGGGAAGGAGCCTTCCTTGCCACCTCCCCCGATGGTACCTCCTACCCTAGATGTCACATCTGGGGTGGAGGAGGAAGAGGGCTCCCTGGATGTGGTCTTCTCCTCTCTCACTCCAGCGGCTGTGCCCCAGGTCCCTCCTGTGGATACCCTACCAGGGATACAGACGCCAGACCCCATTCTCACGAGGGCTCCTGGCCTCATTCCCCCTTTGTCGGGCCTACCTACAGCTGCGCCGTCAGGGCCTCCTCCGCCAAGTGCCCCATCTCTGATGCATGGGGCACCGCCAGACATCCTATACAACCTCCCTCCATCAGGGTCCTTACATTTGCCCCAATGCAGGCTATTACTACACCAGGCCTGACACCAGATCCCCAGATGTCGACTACCCTGACGTCAGTCCCTCTGACGTCGGCCACCCCAATGCAGGATCCTTTTCCATGTCCTTCAAGACTCCCAACAGAACAAGGTCATCCATCAGGGTGTCATCCCTATTCAGCGTTTCAGACGCCAGCTTTTCCACCGTCTGGTCAGACCAAGGACTCTCCAGCACCCCCTGGTGTCACTCTGTCGTCGGTCCCCACACCAACACCGGTCGAAGGGGCAAAGGACACAGGGTCGGTTGTGGAGATACCAACGTCCCCGTCGCCCAAGTCCTCCTCCCCCGGGCCCTCAGGAGAGCTCTCCTTCGCGTCCAGACGTTCCGGAGACTTCATTTCTGAAGCGAGCGGTTGAAATTTTCTCCAAGGATGAGCTCAAGGAGCTTTTCTCCTTTTGGTGGGGGCAGGTCCACAAGCAGTCCTCCCTGTCGCTGGCCCAGACACCGGTACCGGACCCTGCGGGAGAACCACAGCCGGGGGGTGAGACTTCCACGTGGAAGTCACCGGAGCGCCAGCCTTCACCCCCCTCCAGGGCTCGTTCCCGCTCCAGGTCCGAGGACCACCGACGTCGCTCCAGGATTTCTACTGACTGACGTCGGTCTAGGTCTCGTTCTAGGAGCCCTTCTCGCACTAGGCGGGAACACTCCCAATGTCGGTCATTGCTCCGTCGCCGGTCCAGGGACCGGAGTCGGTCTTCGGACCGACGTCGGTCCCCTAGTTACCGATGTCAGCGAAGGCATGGTCGTAGGATGGGGTCAGACTATTCCAAATCGGATAGTTGATCCTCCTCTTCGTCGTCGACCTCTTCATCCTGTCTCAGCCTCAAGCGCTCCCTGGGAGAGAAGGACCAGCCTCGCTCACCTCCGGACGATCCTACTTTTATGGACGTCATGAGGCACATCCAGGCTTCCAATGAGTGGGGCACGGAAGACCTGGATCCGGAACGCCGGAGATTGGCCAAATACCTGAGGCAAAAGGAGCCAAAGCCTCTAGTTAGTCCTCCTTTGGTGGATACTTTCCAGGATCTTACTAGGACCACCTGGATGCATCCGGCCTCGATCCCAGCAGTCCCTAAGAAGTCGGATAGGCTGTATAAAGCACCGAGGGCGGAACCCTTCCTGGCGGAACACCCTCAGGCTGACTCATCGGTGATCACTGCTGCCCATGACAAATCTCGGCAATCGAAACACCTCAGCTCACAGCCTCCCAACCCGGAGTCCTGATATCTGGATCAGGTGGGCAAAAAAGTTTATGCGGCCTCCACCTGTTCCATCCGCGCCCTGAATTTCCTAACGCACATGGTACAGTATCAGAATGCACTATGGGAAAGGGGACTTGAGCTGACACAGGCCATGCCAGACTCTGACAAGAAGACAGAGCTCCTGGCCCTTTTGCAGTCGGGCTCAGACGTAAGCTCCCACGTACTGAGAGCCTCGTATGACACTGCGGACACGGCAGCCAGGGCAGCCGCCTCTGGGGTGTGCCTTCGGCGCCATGCCTGGTTAAGAGTCTCGGGCTCTCACCAGGATCTGCAGTCCGGTATCCGAGATTTGCCCTTCCAGGGTACCGTGTTGTTTGGGCAGGAGACGGAGGCTTTGATCTTCCACCTCCAGGAGTCGGGCAAGTCGATCTGGTCGGTCCGCCAGATGTACCGTGGCGACCAGCGATGTCAACACCATAGACGGCCCTTTCGCAAGCCCTCAAGCAATCAAGGTTCAGCCTGTGGCAACCAGCAAGGGCAGAGAGGTGGCTTCTGCAGGAGATCCGGAAATCAGCAGTCTGGTGGACCTCATGCCCGTGGGCCTAAGTCCTCCCAGACCTCTCTCCCAACTCCCGGCTCTGCCCAATGACTCCCTTCCACCCCCCCTCTTCCGACAGAAGTTCTAGGGGAGCCGGTTGGGGGCCGCTTCTCCCGTCATCTCGAAGGGTGGAAGTCTATTACCGCAGACCAGTGGGTCTTGGATATTGTACGGAGAGGACATACACTAGAGTTCACAGAGTTTCCTCCGCATACTCCGCCAAAGCTCTCCCATTATCCTCCTTCTCACATCCCACTGATAGGAGAAATTCAGACTCTCCTGCAGAAGAGAGCAATAGAGAGGGTCCCCTTGGCACAGCGGTATCAGGGGTTCTACTCCCACCTTTTTCTAGTCCCAAAAAAGACTGGGGACCTTCGTCCCATTCTAGATCTCAGTCCTCTAAACCTCTTTATTGAGTACAAAAGGTTCAGAATGGTGACTCTTCAAGGACTCCTCCCCTTGCTGCACCAAGGGGACTGGCTCTGTTCTCTCGACATGCAGGATGCATACATGCATATAGGAGTCTATCCTTCCCACAGGAAGTTTCTGAGGTTCCACTTGCAAGGGGAGCATTTTCAATTTCGAGTGCTTCCGTTCGGCCTCTCTTCCGCTCTGCGAGTCTTCACCAAATGCCTAGCAGTGGTGGCTGCGGCTCTGAGGCGGATGGGACACTATGTGTTTCCCTTCCTCGACGATTGGCTACTTACGGCCCTGTCAAGAGACAGCCTCTTACACGCTCTCGGAGACACTTATACTCTGTTCTGAGAACTGGGGATCACCCTGAACTTACAAAAGTCATCCCGGAGCCCAGCCAAAAGCTCACCTTCATAGGAGCGATCCTGGATTCAGTCCAGGGCATGGCTTTTCTCCCACAAGATGGGGGGTTCGCTTGCGAGAGTTGGCAGAACGGTTCTCTATAGCGTCTTGAGCTCCGGCTTGGAACTTCCTCAGTTTACTGGGGCATATGGCGGCGGCCATTCCAGTCACTCCCTTGGCCCGCCTCCACATGAGAGTCCCACAGTGGATGCTCAGGGTGCAGTGGGACCAAAGCTACAATGACCTGGATTCTCTGGTTAGGATCTCAGAGCCAGTCAGGAGAACATCGCTTTGGTGGATGGACCCCAGCAATCTGGAGAAAGGGGTCAGCTTTCGTCCAGAGCCACCAGGTCAGACTCTGACAACAGACGTATTGGACCTGGGGTGGGGGGAACACCTGAGTGTACATCGAACGCAAGGGGTTTGGTCACCTGAGGAACAGTCCCTCCACATCAATGTGCTGGAAATGCGAGCGATCCTCTACGCACTTCAGGCTTTTCGAGAGGATCTGGTACCAGGCTGTCTTCTGATTCAGACGGACAACATGGCGGTCGTCTTTTACATCAACAAACGAGGCACTCATTCGTATCCTCTTTGCAGGGAGGCGATGAGAGTCTGGTACTGGGCACTGGAGCAGGGCATTCTACTGTCCGCAATGCACGTTCCAGGCGTCCTAAACGATCTGGCCGACAGCCTCAGCAGGTCGCGGGCCAGAGCACATGAGTGGGAGCTGCTACAATCCGTAGCAGACCAGCTCTTCGACAGGTGGGGTCTTCCAGAGCTGGACCTCTTTGCATCACCACGCAACGCCAAACTGCCAACGTTTTGCTCGCGAGAGCACGTGCCTGGAGTTTTTTGGCCAGACGCATTATCCCTTTGCTGGGCAGGGAGGTTTGCTATGCCTTCCGCCCTTCCCTCTCATCCAGAGGGTTCTGCTCAAGTTGCAGGCAGAAGGGGCCCGGATGATCCTAGTGGCCCCCAAATGGCCTCGACAGATTTGGTTCCCACTTCTGCAGCGGTTATCCATGGAACCTCCAGTTCCGCTGCCCCTATGCTCGCAGTTGCTGTCCCAGGACCAGGGGTCTCTGATTAATCCGGATCTTCGATCCTTGCACCTACATGCTTGGCTCCTTCAGACGTAGCTCAAAACAGATATGGGGTTTCCCCGGACGTGGTGGCAGTTTTAGCGTTAGCAAGAAAGCCCTCTACTTGCTCCACCTATGCTATGAAGTGGAAGCGTTTCTGTCTTTGGGCATTGCCGCAGCATTTGGATCCCGTCACCTGCCCTGTGAACTTAACTTTACAGTACCCCCTCTCCTTGTACGAGAAGGGCCTGAGTTACTCCTCTATCAAGGTGCACATGTGGACAATTTCTGCCTACCATACCTCGTGAGAGAGAGCATTAGCACAATTGGAGGTGGCGCACCTTCATAGGGAAATTGCACATGAGACCTCCCATTCGGGACCCTGTCCCACCCTGGGACCTCCTTTTTGTGTTGGAGAAACTCACCCTCCTCCTTTTGAACCAGCAGCGGATTGTGAGCTGCGTTACCTTTCTTGGAAGGTTTGCTTTTTGTTGTTACTGCAGCTCTCAAGGGTTTCGAGCTTCAGGCTCTGATGTAAAGAGCCCTATTTGGTTCTCCACAGGGAAAGGGTTTCCCTCAGAACAAATCCTAAGTTTCTTCCAAAAGTGGTCTCAGAATTGACCCTCAACCAGTCGGTTGATCTTCCTGTTTATTTTCCTTCCCCTTCCAATAGAGGGGAGGCTCTCCTCCACACACTGGATGTCCACAGGACTCTGAGGTATTACCTCAAGAGGATGGTTCAGCACTGTAAATCGGAGCAGCTATTTGTGGCTTTTGTGCCACACTGCTTGGGTCAACTGGTGTCCAAGCAAACTATCTCTAAATGGATAGTTCGCTGCATCTTGTTTTGCTACTAGCATCACAATAAACTCCTGCCGGGCCCATTTAGGGGTCACTCCACCAGAGGAATGTCAGCTTCTTTCGCCACCCTGCGGAATGTCGCTATACAGGACATTTGTGCGGCCGCAACCTGGAACTCTGTGCATACTTTTATCAAGCATTACAGCTTGGATATAGTCTCCAGACGCCGTGCTGGCTTCGGCCTAGCCGTTTTACAAGGGCCTTTGTCCTAAGGCCTCTGGAGTCAGCATATTCCACCTCCCGGAGTCGGCTACTTTCTTGCTGTGGGACTGCTTGGGATTCAGTCCTGAATGTAATAGCCTGCTGCAAGAGCCCCCACTAAGTAAGATAGTACAGTTACGTAAGAACTACTGTAACAGTAGATCTCGAGAGGAGCTCAGTTGCCACTTCCTCCCTTCCTCCTCCTCAAGGTGTGCAGATCCATTTTCTTCCTCTCTAACTCTCTTCATGGTAGGCTTCACCTTCTTTGTCAGGCCTTCTGCTGGGTTCTGGCGGAGAACTGAGGTGGAGCTGGGTCCACCCCCTCTTGTACCCTGACCGACATCGAGGCTGGGCCGGCATCGAGGGCGGTACCCGCTGGTATTGCTGGCAGAAGTTTTCACCGAAAGGTCCTAGTGCCTGTGGCATAGTCCTGAATGTAATAGCCTGCTGCAAGAGCTCCTCTCAAAGATATACTGTTACAGTAAGTTCTTACGTAACTGTACTTTACTGAGCTTCTCTGCATTATCCAACAAATTAACGGCTGGAATGCAAAGGAGCAGGACCCGAGAAGAAAACATCTAACGAAGCACCTAGACTTGGAGATTGTTTCTGCTATCCCTGTCCCCCCTTGGACAGCCCCCCACGAGGACCTCAACAGTACTATTTGGCAGCTGCCATACTGTGTCCCAGTCATCCCAAAGAAGGCAGTCCAGATCTACCATGTGCCTGAGGATATTTCCTTTCTGGACTCTCATCCCAAGGCGGACTCTATAGTTACAGTGGCTACTCATGATCATTCAGCCACACTGAAACATATGAGCACCTCTCCAGATAAAGAGTCTCGGCAGCTCAACCAATTTGGAAAGAAAATCTGTCCATCCTCTACATGTGCCCCCATTCCCTCACCTACGTGGTGCACATGGTTTCTTTTCAAAAAGCAACTGTGGCCAGGCTTGAGGCCCGTATCCAATCTATGGAGGCCTCAGACCTCAAGGAGGAACTGACCAAAGACTTGCGCCTGTCCAAAATCTCTTGCAGACAAGTGCTCAGAGCCACTTACGATTTGGTGAACACAGTGGCTTGTTCCTCCACCATGGCTATCTCCTTCAGAAGACATGCTTGTCTACGCATTCCTGGACTCTCCACGGATGTCCAGTCAGCTATCCAGGATGCTTTCTTTAGCGGTTCAGTCCTTTTTGGGGAGACACCAAGGGCTTAATTATGGGTCTCCAGGACAGCGGCCTGGGCCTGAGATCCGTCAAGTCAATGTACCAAATGGGCTTTCGGAGGAACCGCCCCTTTTGGTGCCAAAACAAGAGGCAGAGTAAATGGCCGTTTAACAGGCACCAAAATAAAAGAAAAGCTACGGGGTCCTCTTTCTGCTCTCTTCCTGCCTCAAAAACACAGAAAGCGACTGGGGAGGCTCCCCCCCCCCCTCGTTCCTCAGCTTCCTGACTCGTCCAGCCCTCCCCCTCCTCCACCCTCCAATGTGGAGCCAGTGGGAGGAAGGATCGCCCTCCATGTGCAAGAGTGGAAGGGCATCACCTCAGATGCATACAACTAGTTTCAAGAGGACACACTATAGAGTTTCTGGAGTTCCCTCCAGGTTGTTTCTGGTACTCTCTGAACCAGGCACTTCTGCGCGAGGAGGAAATCCTGTCTGTAAGACAGAAGTCGGCTATAGAGCCAGTCCCTCCATCTCAGAGAGGAAAAGTGTTTTACTCCCATTTCTTCCTGGTCCCGAAAAAGACGAGCGACCTCAGACCCATTGTGGACCTCAGCTGGCTGAACCTTTTGGTGGAGTACAAAGGTTCCCCATGCTGACTGTACGGGGTCTTCTGCCCCTTCTGCAGAAGGATCACTAGCTTTGCCCACTGGGTAGGCAGGATGCCTACCTTCATATTCCAGTGTTCTCGGGCCACCGCCGTTTCCTGCGTTTCCTTTTCCAAGGGGAGCACTTCCAGTTTACAGCCCTCCCCTTTGGCCTTTCCTCGGCACCCAGGGTCTTTACCAAATGCCTAGTGGTGCTGGCAGCGGCTTTATGCCATCTGGAATTTGCAGTGTTCCCTTACCTGAATGATTGGCCCTTAGTTGCCCCATCCAGGGCCAACCTAAAGTAATCTCTTTCCTTTACACTGGATCTTTTCCCCCCAACTGGGTATTACTGTCAACTTCCCCAAGTTGTCCCCAATCCCCTTCCAGAGGCTTCAATTCATCTGAGCCATTTTGGACACGGTCCAGTGCAGGGTCTTCCTGCCCCTGGACAGAGCAGACACTCTATGAGAGCAGGTCAGTCTAGTCCTTTCCTCCTGGCATATTCCCACCAGAGCATTCTTGTGCCTTCTTGGCCTCGTGACAGCGACCATCTCTACGGTTCCCTTAGCCAGATTATACATGAGAATCACCCAATAGAAACTACGCGTCCAATGGGATCAGCGCTTGGACGACCTAGATCATCCTGTCCTAGTCTCCAGCGCACTCGGGAAAGATCTTGTATGGTGGCAGGATCCTCAGAATTTGTCTCGTGGGGGAGCTTGGACAACTCATCCATTATGGACCCCTCACCACAGATGCCTCTGGTCTGGGTTGGGGAGCCCACCTGGGGAATCACAGAACACAGGGATTGTGGTCTCAGCTGAAGATGTGTCTCCATATAAATATATTGAGGATGAGGGCTGTGCTAAACACCTTGCAGGTGTTCCAGCCCATCCTGTCGACGGGAACATTGCTAGTCCAGATGGACAGTATGTCTGTGGTCTGATACATCAACAAGCAGGGAGGCACCCATTCATACCCGATGTGCAGGGAGGTGATGTGGGTGTGGTTCTGAGCAGTCCAGCATGGTCTGTTTCTCACAGCCATGCACATCCCAAGCATCCAAAACGTCTTGGCGGACAGCCTTAGTCGGACGTCATCCCAAGCTCACAAATGGGAATTGAGTCAGGAAGTAGCCGATCTAGTGTTCAACTGATGGGGATGGCCAGAAATAGATACCTTTTCATCCCCACACAACGCAAAACTTCCCAGTTTTGGCTCACTCGTTCCAGGACCTGGTGCTTTGTGGCACGATGCGTTGTCGTTCTGCTGGACAGGGAAGTACTTGTATGCCTTCCCACCCTTTCCTATTCTACAGCGTTTCCTCCTAAAACTTCAAGCAGAGGGGGCTCGGATGATCCTCATAGCCCCCCTCTGGCTGAGGCAGATCTGATTCCCACTCATGCAGCAGCTGGCAGTGGAACCCTCGGTTCCCCCTCCATCTTCAACACGACCTTTTGACACAGGATCAGGGCAGACTAGTTAATCCGGAATTCAGGACCCTGCATCTTCATGCATGGCATCTTCAGACATAATTGTCACATTTTGGAGTTTCCCAGAGGGTTGTTTAGGTCCTGGTGGAAGCCAGGAAACCCTCCACCAGGTCCACCTACGCAATGAAATGGAAGCGTTTCTCCATCTGGGCCTCATCCAAGGGCTGGGACACCTTCACTTGCTCAGCTCCTCAGGTCATGGAGTACCTGTTGCACCTGTCTGACTCTGATCTAAGCTATTCCTCCCTTAAGGTCCATTTGTCAGCTATTTCAGCCTATCACTCCTTTGTGGACGGGAAACCTATCGCACAGTTGGAGGTCTCAAAAACTTTTCTGAAAGGGATCCTTCATTTGAAACCTCCCCGATCTGTAACCCCACCCCACCTTGGGATCTAAATTTTATTTTAGAAAAGCTTACACTCCCTCCTTTTGAACCAGTGGTAAGTTGTGATTTGCACTACCTGTCTTGGAAAGCGCTCTTTTTGGTTTCTATTACTTCTGCTTGAAGAATTTCCGAGCTTCAGGCCTTGATGCATAAGGAGCCTTATTTGATTTTTCACAAGAACCGGGCGGTCTTGTGTACAAATCCTAAGTTTCGTCTCAAGGTGGTTTCAGAGTTCACCTTGAATCAGATGGTTGAACTCCTGTTATACTATCCGGTTCATTCTAACAGGGGTGAGACTCTGCTTCACACCTTGGATGTTCCTAGAATCTTGCATTGTTACATCCACAGGACCAAAGACTCATGCAAGTCAGATCACCTTTTTGTTTCCTTTGCCCCCAGATCTTTGGGGTCAACAGTTTCTGAACAGCATATTTCCAAATGGCTGGCCAACTGCATCCACTTCTGCTGCCAGAAGTACAATAAACCTCTTCCGGAGGAGCTCAGAGGTCACTCTACCAGAGGCATGGCTGCTTTGACAGCGTTCCTCAGGAATGTTTCTGCAGCAGATGTTAGTCCGGCAGCAACTTGAGGTTCGGTCCATACCTTCTTGAAGCATTGCAGTCTGGACATTTTCTCTAGGCGTAGGGCTGGGTTTGGCCTCGCCGTCCTGCAGGGCCTACTGTCTTAGGCCCGGTTCTGGTCTTTTTTTCATTTGTTCCTCCTCCTCTCCTTGATTCTCTCAATCTCTCTGAGTGACTGCTTGGGGTTCACTCCTACATGTTATGACCTACTGTAGGAACCCTCTCGAAGTAAGATAATACAGTTATGTAAGAACTTACTATAACAGTAGATCTTCAAGAGAGGTTCCTGCAGTAGGTCACACTTTCCCTCCTTCCTTCCCCCAGTTTCTGCATTTCTTACAGATCATTCTGTACTGGACTCCAGTATTTCATCCTTTTCTCCTTTCTCATCCTCCTTGGATCTGCGGCAGGAGAACTGGAAGGTGGGTGCGGGGACCGCCCACTATATAGGGTCACGCTGATGTCCGTCACGTGACGGGTAGGAGGTCCCCCGCCAGACATTGCTAGCAAAAGTTTGCTGTGCGGTCCTGATGCCGGGGGGTGCAGTCCTACATGTTATGACCTACTGCAGGAACCTCTCTCGAAGATCTTCTGTTATAGTAAGTTCTTACTTAACTGTACTTTCCACTGCCCATCTGCCAGGATCTTCTGACTGGAACAGGGCACCCTTGTCCATCCAGGTCTTAAGTCCCTTCACGCGTGGCACCTGGTGACATGGCTGCTTTACTTTTTGCAGTTTCTTCCAGAGTGGCTCAGGTACTGGTGGGGGCTAAAGAGCCATCCACAAGATCTACCTATGCTATGAAATGGAAAAGATTTTCCATCTGGGCCACATCTAAGGGTTGGGACCCTTTCTCATGCCCTGCACCACAGGTCCTGGAGTACAGGCTGCACCTATCCGACCTTGGGCTAAGTTATCCACTTGTCTGCCATTTTTGCCTACCACCCTCTGCTGGACAGCAACACTTTGGCTCAGCTGGAGGTATCCAAAACCTTCCTGAAAGGGATCCTCCATTTGAAACCATGTGACATGTGCTACCTTTCGTGGAAAGCGCTCTTTTTTTTAAGTTGCTATTACGTCTGCTAGAAGGATTTCTGAGCTTCAGGCCCTGATGTGTAAAGGAGCCTTATTTGATTTTCCACAGAAAATGGGTGGCTCTGCATAGAAATCCTAAGTTTTTACCAAAGGTGGTTTCTGAGTTCACGTTGAATCAGACCATACACTTACCAGTATATTACCCTGAATGTGCTAATGAAGGGAAAGTAATTCTACATACTTTAGATGTACACAGAATTTTGTGTTACTACACTAACTTGATGAAGTCAGTCTGTAAAACGGATCAGTTCCACAGACAATTTTTTTTTCTCTATGTCGATGGTCTTGAGCTGCTCTTGGACTGTTAAGACTCTGCCTCAAGTTTATTCCTCCTGCCCTCCAGCACAGAAGAAGGCCCTACAAAAAGAACATTCCTAATGGAGCAGTTTTTTGACTGGGGACCCTCCAGGGTTCTCTCCTCCCCATCGCTGTTTTTTTTTTTTTTTTTTTTTGAGCTAGTAGGCCTCCAAGACCCGGGAACAGCCCTCTGGGATTAGTCACTGGAGAGACTGTTATCAGGACCACTTCCCCCAGCGTTACCGTTCCAGGTGGCAGCCTAGTGACCCAGTTGCAAAAGGGGCGGTTATACTAATGGGAGACTTCAACCTACCAGATGCAAACTTGGAAATCCCATTGGCCAGAAGTGCTGGGGCAAGAGTCAGATGCTGGTAGAGGTAATGCGGGAGTGCCTACTAACCCAGCATAACATCTGTGTCAATAAAATTGCTCTAGACCGATTGTGCTGAAAAGATCTGCTCTAGGATCAGTTTACCACCCAAGTTGCTATGAGATCCATTTACTGTGCAAGTACTTCATGTGAAGAGCTATTTCTTCTTGTACTTGACTCCCTATAGTATATATTTACTATTCTACCACCACACCACCATGAATCTCTACTCTAGTGAAATTTGAGGGTGCCAGAAACTTCAAATATTGTTGCAGCTTTGCTTGGATTCAAGGTCAGACCTCATGGCCATGAGCTGTAACCACTACACTATTCTGGCCTCTGCTCTGCAAGCTTGTGGTTAGACATCTCTCTGACACAGACTGATCCTGGAGCAGTTGTTATGGGCAGTCTCTACCTGATGTCAGTAAAATCAAAGATAGAATTAACTTCAAACTCCTGACCTTTTCCTATAACTTTCTCCGGGGTCTGGTTCCCATCAGCATCACTTCTTGCATCCAGAGGCCAACCGGGGTTCACACCACCAGAACCTCCTTCCACCACTGCTTTTTGGTTCCTTTCTTTCATACCACCCATGGACTTCACTCCCTCTCCTCCTAGGGTACTAGACCCTTTAACAGCCTCCCTCTTGCCCTTGTTCAATTTATATCCCCAAGAGCCTTCGAAAATAACCTCAAACGTTACCTCCTTGAGAAGTCTGTTTGTTCCTGCCCCTAATTACTGTCCTCCCTCTCCTTACCTTCTACTGCAATCTTCTTAGATGAAGTTACCTGTACAATTATATTATCATCTCCATTGTTAAGTTTCTCTTTCCATGCTATGTATTATGTAGACGGGATGCTTGTGAAAACTGGCAGTTATGCTCACGTGCTTTCCAGTATAAAAAATAAAAATCAAATGAAATGAAAATATAAGCAGACTAGCATCAGTTTTTTTTTTCCCTTCCATACCACTAGATGGTGCATCAAGTCTGCCTTGTGCTATTATATCTGCATGTCCAACTCAAAGCAAAAAAGGGTTTCTTTTTCAGGAGTTCCTTCGGGTACAGATACTTGGGGGTGGGGTGGGGGGTGGAAGTGTGTGCTGTACTGGGGAACGTTTCTATTGCCGTTTCCCTTAATACTGCTGACCAGGAATGCAGCAGCCACTATTCCAAGAACTACTGACCCATGCGGAAAACTGAAAACAGATATATACATTAGCCAGACTACCGGCGCAGCAGAAGCACTGCCGCTTGCAGCACCAATGACCCGAGTTTGGGAATGAGCTCAAGTCAACCGAGGGTCTGCCGGGGGAGGATGGTCAAGCGCCCTGAGAGCAGCACTGTCCCCTAGTACAGGCTGGGCGTTATGTGCACTGAGGAGTGACAGGTGCTGGTGTGCCTTGCACAGCAGTGTGCATGGTGCTGCCATTGACACCATTGCACACCGGTCCTCTGTGCCACAAGGGAAGGATGGGGGGGGACAAGAAAAGGGGGAAGAAAACATCCTAGTTGGCTCTCACAGGCCCCACACCTTGTGACTCTGGCATGGCTGCTGGATCCTTGACTCAGCAGATCGAGTGTGCTCCCTGCCACAGGTACGTCCAGTTGTGTCGCAGCAAGAAAAGGCTGCGGAATCAGATGTGCAGGCAGACCCCGACGCTGACTTCTTAGAAGGCCAGGATTAGGATCTTGGGGAAGCTCTTGACCTTAACAAAACTGCTCTCTGATGAGGAGGACATCCTCTAGGAGGAGGAAGGGGAGTGGATGGAGCACAGATCAAGGATTCCGATTCCCCTCTGGTTTGGCAGTATGTCCTTGTCCTTTTTCATAGCTGAGGCTTGTAGATCCTTACAGCTTAAGGAGGAGCACTCCATGGAGATGGTGGATGTCAATCCAATTCTGTCTGCATCCTCCTCTGCTCCTAAGTGTTTCACAGCTGTTATTCACTGTGATCAAATTATTGAGCAAGAATGAACAGGTGTGGAGCAGAGAAAATATCTTCCCAAACCAAAGGCCACAGACTTTACCTTTTTTTTTTTTTTAGAGTAAAGATTTCGCAGCTGGGAAGCTCCACTGGCGGGACAAGGATGTGTATAATTCAGTAAACCACACCACCCCACCTATTGAAGGCTCTCTGGCCCTAGCAGATTCTCATGACAAGTGGGTGGATACTGCGTGCAGGAGTGCTTTCACCTCTAATGGCACAAAGATTCGTATGTATCGTGCTTCATTTATTGTTGCCAGAGCCTTAAACATTTGGATCACTACTCTGGCCAGTTGTGTTCTGCCTGACTCAGAAGATGCAAGCGTTTTGTAATTGGTGGCCATGGCCTCCACTTTTCTTGGTGATTCTGCAGTGGAGAATTTGTGCACGTCAGCCCGTTCAGCCTACCACATTGCTTGGACCATGATGGGGGTGTGACTTAGATATTGGGTCACTGATCAAGCTTCAAAAGCTAAGCTCTTTAACCTCACCTTTGAGGGAGGCTTATTGTTTGGTTCCAGCCCGGATACTATTTTGAAGGATGTTTAAGACAAGAAGAGCCATTTTCCAGTGTCAAAACAACAGCGTAAGACCACCGTAACCCAAAGGGTCAAGGTGATGGCCAGAGCAGGCAGTCCCAAGGGGGGGTTTCGCCCCTTTTGGAACTTTGGTAACCAGAGAAATAGAGGAGCCTACTCAGGTAACAAAGGTTACAGTAACAGAGGAGCCCTGGCCAGGCGCCGTGCAGGTGGCCCAGCACAAAAGCCTGGTGCCTCACAGTGAGGGTATGCAAGTCCATCCCTGCTCCCTTTCTTTGGTGGACGACTAAAGGTTTTTTTTTCTCAAGATAGGCCCAAACAGCTTCGGACACCTGGGTTCTGGAAATCCTTCACTGGGCTATGCCATTGAATTTTCAATGGTTCCCTCAAGGACATGGCAAAATGCCAGGTGGTGTCAGAGACCCTGACCCCACCTCATTCAAATTAAGGCCATTGTGCCGGTTCTGACAAGCGAGCAAGGTCAAGCGTTCTATTTGATCTGTTTCATAGTTCCCAAGGGTTCTATTCGATTTATTTCATAGTCCCCAAGAAGTCGGGGGTTTTCAGGCCCATTCTGGATCTGAAGCATCTGAACAAGTTTGTGCACCGCAGAACTTTCAAGATGGAGTCCCTGAGGTCAATAACCTGGACTGTTCAGCCAGGGGATTTCTTAGCTTCAAAAGATCTGATGAATACTTACCTTCACATCCCCATCTGTCAGTCCCACCAAAAGTATCCAGGTTTTCTATACTGTGCCAACATTTCCAGTACAGGGCGCTTCCATTGGCCTTGCAACAGCCCCGAGTTTTCTTGAAGGTGTTGATAGTCCTGGTTACCATACTTCCTATAACAAAAGTAATACAGTTTGCTAACCATTTGGACATGCACTGTTTGGAATGCCCTCTTTCCCAGGGGCGAACAACGAAAAAAGCTGCAAGGACTTTCTGCAGTCCTTCGTGCGTTGTATGTAGTACCTGAGTATTCTGTATGCATCTAGAGTATGGAGCAGTGCTTTCCTGGATTGGCATGCTCAGGAAAACAAACTGCAGGTGGATGGTTTGATTTAAAGTAAACTCAGACACCGCCTTTGGTAAAAACTTAGGATTAGTACGTAAAGACATAATGTCTGTGTGGAAACTCAAGTAAGGAGGCTCACACATCAGAGCCTGCAGTTCTGAAACCCTTCAAGCAGAAGTAATGGCAACTAACAACGCTTTCCGTTGGCCCATTGGCAGAGCAGTAGCACTCCTGCTTGCAACCCCGGTGACCCGAGTTTGGGAATGAACTTGAGTTGTCGGGGCAGACAGGGGAAGGATGATAGAGGGTTCCGTCCTCTGCCGCACTACTGCCACCTAGGTGATTATGGGTGGTAGTGCGGCTGGGAAGCAGATCAGGAGAGTGGGGATGTTGCTGATGTTGGTGGGCCACACGTGAGCTTGCATTGACGTCCACATAGGTTACGTCCCCTGGGGAGAGGAACTCTAAGGAAAATGGCCCTGGTATACCTCCACGATGATGGCCCACAGGAGATCCCCAAGCCTCCATCGCCCACCAGATTGCTGCACCCGCCTGGCGAGACAAAGAATTTCGGGCAGTTGACCTTGCTTGGGGGTTATAGCCAGAGATCCATGGAGGTGGGTGACCGTGACCAGGGGGCCTGGGGGGTTGCCTGTGGACCTGAGAACATAGGAGGGGATGGAGAGACAGGAGCATATAAAGAAATTGAAAAAAAAAAAATGCTTTCCAAGAAAGAAAGTGTAGGCCACAAGCCACGGCTGGCTCCAAAGGAGCCAAAGTAAATTTTTCCAGCACAAAATTCTGGTCCCAAGCCAGGACTGGATTATGGATAGGAGGCTTAAAGTGTGGATATTACTTCACAGAAAGAGTCATTGAACCACAGAATAGGCTGCTTGCTGAGGTGGTGGGTACTGAAACCATTGTGATGTTCAAGAGAGCGTGGGACAGAGTAAGAGCTCAACTAGGTACAGAGGGTACAAGAACTGGGTAGGGGGGTTAGGTCATGGGACCTGTAGAAGGTCTCTGAACCCTAGGCCAGACTTGATGGACCCATGGTCTCCTTCTGCCATCATTTTCTATGTAAGTGCAAAATGCCTCTTAAAAACGTACAGGCCACCTCTAGCTGGGCCGCCATACGACCCTCAGTAGGTACATGGAAAGCTGAGATAGTAGCCAAGTGCTGCCTAATGGAGATGTATTGCAGGCCTGCATCTGACAAGGACAGTAGATATTCTAGAACCTAATTTATTGGACAGGTAGAAGGGTCTGAGTGGTGAGAAGTAGGCCACAAAGCAAACCACTTCCACTTCATGGAATAAGTGGCCCTAGTAGTAGGCTTTTTAGCAGCCACCAAGATGACAGCCACTTTTTGGGAGACCCCAGATCTAGCAATGGCTATGTTTTCAGGAGCCATGCATGTAGGTGAAACAAGTTGAGGTCTGTATGGATCAGGGTTCCCTGCTCCTGTAACACAAGACGCTGGCATAAGCCCAGAGGTACTGGTGGTTCCACTGCCAGCTGCATTAAGGGGAACCAGATCTGTCAAGGCCATAGTGGAGCAATGAGGACTAAAGTTGCCCCCTCCATATGAAGTATGAGTAACACCCTCTGAATTAGAGGGAAGGAAGCGAAGGAGTAGAGAACCCTCCTCTTCTAAGAGAGGAACAATACGTCTCACCAGAAAACTCCAAGCCCTGAAACAAGCAAGCAGAAAAGCAGCAGTTTTGCATTGTATGGGGATGCAAAAAGTCCCAACGCTGGATGACCCCATCTGTCAAACAGGTCTTCCAGCACTGAGGTCAGCAGTTTCCAGTTGTGCATTCTGGACTGTGACTCACTTAGTGTGTCTGCCAAGATGTTTTGGGCACCTGGAACATGTACTGCTGAGAGTTGTAGACTGTGTTCTAGAGCCCAATACCATGCTCTCATTGCCTCCTTGCACAGCGGGTAAGAGTGCATTCCCCCTTGTTGATATATCATCATCATACTGACGTTGTCCACCTGTACTAACAGAGAGGACCTGGGTATAGGTGAGCCTGGAAAATCTGTAAGCCATACAGAACAGCTGTCATCTCTAGAACATTTATATGCAGGGTGCTCTCCACTTTGGTCCATACATCCTGCATCTGATGGGGCCCTAAATGTGCCCCCCAGACCATCCCCCCGAGGCATCTGTTGTTAAAAATCTGGCGAGGGGAAGAGATCAGGAAAGGAACCCCCTTCAACAGGTTGCTGGGTTCCATCCACCACTTGAGCACCTTGTGTATAAGAGAGGTTACTAGAACCTTCTGTTCCAGGTTGTCTGTGAGATGCTCCCACTGGACTCTCAAGGTCCACTGAGGGATCATCATATGGAGCCTGGCTAGAGGTACTGTGACAGTGGCTGCTGCCATTAGGCCCAGAAACTGAAGAAACATTCTGGCTGTATCATATCAGCTGTTGTGAACTAGCTGGACCTGTGCAGTCAGACACTCGGTCCTGTCCAGAGGCAGAAATGCTGAGCCTATGGCCATATCAAAAACAGCACCTATATACTGCAGACGCTGGCAAGGTGTCAGAACTGACTTTGGCACATTGACAGTGACCCCCCCCAGAGAATTGAACAGTTGTCTGCTTCAGGCTAGAGTGTGTGTGAGTTGCTCCCTGGAGTGAGCTTTTGGAAGCCAGTCCAGGTAAGGAAAGACATAAAGGCCTTCCCTGCGAAGGGCTGCTGCCACCACTACAAAGCATTTGGTAAAGACCTGCGGTGTAGATGACAAGCCCAAGGGCAATACTCTGAAGTGGAAGTGTTCCCACTGAAACAGGAAACAGAATACAAACAAAAAAAGGCTCTCCTCTACTAATCCTGTGCCATAGTGAAACGGTAAGCTGAAGTCAAGCAGGAGAAACATACGGCACCAGGAGACAGTAAATGCTACATTTGCAGGAATTTACTCACAAAGATCAAAAACTGCAGGAATTTACTCACAAAGATAAAAAAAAAAAAGTTACAATACCCGGCTATGTTTGGCAATTTCAAAGTGCAAAAAAGTGGCTGGTTATTTGACCCAACCTGAGACAAGGAACCAGCAAATCCGGGTATGCACTTTATACCTTTAAGGGCATGTAATGCTCATGCAGTCTCTCTTAGTATTTAACATACCCGGATTTCCTGGTTCTGTGTCCTTTGATAAAGCCATATAGGTGAAACCAGGTCAGGTCAAATAACCAGCCACTTTTTTGCACTTTGAAATTGCCAAACACAGCCAGGAATTGTAATGTCTCTTTGATCTTTGTGAGTAAATTCCTGCAAATGCAGCATTTACTGTCTCTTGATGCTGTATGTTTCTCCTGCTTGACCTCTGAAACAGGAACCTTAAGTATTTCCTGTGAGGCTTTCATATTTTGATATGAAGGTAGGTATCCTTCATGTCGAGGGAACAGATCCAATCCCCTACCTGCAGTAGCGGTGGTAGGCCCTGCAGAGTATTAACCATCCGGAACTTTTTGTATTCTATAAAAAAGTTCAGGTCCCTGAGATCCAAAATAGACCTCAGATCTCCTGTCCATCTTGTAACTAGGAAGGACCAAGAATAGAACCCAGTGTTTCTTTGTTCCAGGGGTACATGTTCTATTGCTCTTTTCTGCAGCAATTTGTGGATTTCCTCCAGAAGCAGTGGAATGTGGTCTGGAGAATAATGTGTAGGCACTGGTGAATGGTCTGGAGGTAGCTCCTTCCACTGGTCCAGGTGAAGGGAGAGACGACCGCCAGCAACCACCCTGGGAGGCAGCAGTGACTGGGGGGTGTAAAAGGAATCAGGCGGAACCAGCTGTGGTTCCTGCCACCTCTAGTGGCTCTTGAGTGGGCACCTGGAGTGACTGCTGGAGTAGGCAGGGCTCCTGCTCCTTTACCCTTACCTGATTGTCTGGTGGTGGTAAGCTTCTTGGCTGGGTGTAATAGAGGGAAGTTACTGATTTGAGGGTTCTGCCTGAGGCCTGCAAATTGGAGAGGATATCTTGCACATCTGCACCAAACAACTTATATAATCTGAAAGGGGCACTGAGAATTGGCTCCTGGACGTCATTTACAAAACCCACCACCCTTAGCCAGGAATACCTTCTAAGACATATTCCTGATGCTGCTACCCTACCTGAAGCATCCAAAATATCATAGGCTGCATGTAGTAGGTGTTTGCCTAAGTCAGCCCCAGTTGTTAAGGCATTAAGGAGCTCTTGCTTTGGTGCACCTTCTGGAAGAGCTTGGACAGCTGCTTTAGCTTTCCTCCAAAGTGTGCTTTGGTATTTTACCATGTGGGCCTTGCAGTTTGCAATTCTCAGGCCCAGAGAGGCAGAGGCACAGGTCCTTTTGCCCATCACGTCCAACCTCCTGAATTTCTTGTTAGGAGGAAGAGAACTGAGATGTTTTGGTGCCTTTGAGCTGTCATGACATCTCTGGGCTTCACACAAGTTGTTTCCTCAGCTACTCACAAGGGTGGTCACTCTCTTGATTTGGTCTTCCTCCTGGGGATCGAGGCCTCTGACTTGGTGGTGGAATCAGTCGGTTGGTCCGACCACTACTCCATTGGGTTCAATTATTTGGCCCCCCTTGGTAGGTCAGCCCCTGTGGAGATGGTCAGTTATCGCCCTTTGCGGGATGTGGTCCCTGAAGACCTGATGGCGGTAATTGACCTCTCGTTATTAGACGAGATTAGCACAGATCCTGAGCGGTTAGTTGCGGCCTGTAATAGGGCCGTCTCTTCAGCTCTCGATCTGATTGCTCCTGTTCATGTTCGCCCTCTTCCGCGTCGCCCTGGGGCCCCTTGGTTTGATGGGACTCTATGCTACTGTTTGTTGCTAACATTTCATTACTTTATTTTTCTCTGTAGCAAAGTGTTTCTTACAGCGTATATCTTCTCTGAAATTATTACAGGTGGTGCTTTACAGGTTTTACAGTTTTATCTAACATAAGGATAAGCTTTCAGGGTTACTGCATTTGTTGTTGACTGATTGTTTCTGCTCTTACCTCCTTGTTCTTTCGTCCGTGGTTCTTCTTTTTCGGCAGGGGAAGGGCCCAGCCACCCACCCCCATCCCCAACCACCCCACACTACACTCCTTTTATAGGGTACCACAGTTGTGACATTTCCTGTGGCAGAGCAGGAAGGTGGATCAGTGGGCCTCCACAAGGTGAGCTCATTTACTAGGGCACTAGTAATTTAACTTGTTATAAAAGTTAAACAAAACACAATCAAACCATTACTTGCATATTTTTTCCTTCTAATTACTCTGACTAGGTTATAAACCCAGCAACTTATCTGGAATGGATATCATTAACTGCAGGTACTGTGGAACAATTTTCAGAAGGACAGTCTTACAGGATTTAGGACACTGTCCTACATGCTGGGCCTTTGGAGATCTTAGGGCTCAGCTCCGGGCAGCATGGGCAGAGATTGCACGCCTCAAATTTCATATTCAAGAGAAAATACATTATAAGAACCACCCGCCACTTCCCCAGCATCCAACTGAAAAACCTCGACCACAGAGGGTAGTTGGTCCAGGAGGTTGGCAAGTGGTTAGGAGGGGCAAATCGGGTGCCCTATCACTCTCTGCTCTCCAACATCTTACTTCCAAAAACCATATAAACACTACAAACAGGTATCTGCCTTTATCTCTGAAATCAAACAAAGAGGCAGAAGACACTGCTGAGCAGGATACTGCAGCACAGGAGCTAGCACAACAAAACTCACCCAAATCAGGAACCAAAACAAAAAAAGCAAAAAGGAAATCCCAAAAACTTCTGATCATAGGAGACTCCATGATTCAGGGAGTTGATACCCATCTCCAGCCAAGGGTAATGGTCAGATGTCTCCCAGGTACATCAGCATGGAGAGACACTGACCGCATTGCTAAATTGTTCACAAAGCAGGAGAAACATTGATGTCCTAGTACACATAGGGACTACGATTCGCCAGCCGTCAGTTGTGGAGACCAAGGAACACCTGACCAGGCTGGGTGACAAACTATCGCCTATTTCATCCGGCATCTCCTTTCTGAGATCCTGCCAGTCTGGGAGAGGGAGCAGATGGACGGAAGGTCAGAGAAGGGAGATAGGGAGCTAAACACGTGGCTCAAGGCTGGTGCCAGGAAAAGGACACAGATTTGTAGGGAACTGGCAAAGTTCTGGGAGCGAAAGTTCTTTAAATTTGATGGACTGCATCTGACTAAGGAGGTAGTCAGTGCATTGGGACAGAAGTTTGACGCCTTTGCAGAATATTTAAATTAGCAAATGGGAGAGGGGTGCAACCCTACGTTGAATGGGAAGAACACCCTCCCCTCAGCTAGTGGTCAAACAGGATTCAGCATGTTTGCAGTTCATTTGCATCACGAGGTAAGAAAAAGGTTTGTCTTCCCCATACGACGACACAGGAGTAAGTGCCAAACCTCACCCAACAACTAACACAGCAAAATCTGGCCAATGGAAAATCATGTACACAGTGCTCACAGCCTGGGAAATAAGATCCCAGACCTGCAGGCAATAATGTCAGAGGCTAAACTGGACATAGTAGCAATTAGTGAGACGTGGTTTACCAGTAACCACACTTGGGAGACTTCAGTACCTGGCTATGTATTGTTCAGAAGAGACCGAGGGCAAAAAGGGGGAGGAGGGCCTGTATGTCAATGAAAATATCAAAGCTACAGAAATTCAGAATACACATAAGGAGCCAGAAGAACTGTGGGTCACCCTAGAAACAGGAAATAGGACAGCCATAAGAACTGGGTTGTCTACAGGCCCCAGACCAGGGGAGGATATAGACATTACTGCTAGAAGATATACAAAACATGACAGCTAAAGGGAGGTTCTGATAATGGAGACTTCAGCATGCGGATACAGATTGGTCAATACCAGCAGGAACATCTGCCAGAACTAGACACATAGTGGATTCCCTGCAGGGGAGGGCCTCAAACAACTGGTACAGCAACCCACAACAGACAGGGCTATCCTAGATCTAGTACTGACTAACAAGGAAGGATCACAGATCTCCAGGTAGAAGGTCACCTGGGGGCCAGTGACCATCACATGGTATGGTTCAATTTGGCTACTACATCTAAATCATCCCATTCCAAGGCAAAAATATGGGACTTCAGAGGAGCTGACTTTGATAAGATGGCCAACAAAGTTAAGCTAGCTCTGGCAAAAAGAAACACAGGTGAGGGGGCACAGGCAAAGTGGGCAAGCATTAAGGATGCAATACTTGAAGCAACATCCCATTGTGTTAGACAGAAAAGGAAGTGCAAAAGAAGAAGGAAACCACTTTGGTTCTCAAATACAGTAGCAGAAAAGGTCAGAGCCAAAAGGCTGGCCTTCAGGAAATATAAGGGAACACAGCGGGATGAAGATAGGGAGGCATACCAAACTGCCCTAAGGGAAGGCAGTAAGGCAGGCAAAGTCCCAAACTGAAGAAACACTAGCACGAACAGTAAAAGAAGGTGACAAGACTTTCTATAGATACATTAGTGAAAGGAGAAAGTCCAGAGGGGGTATTGCTAAGCTTAATGGAGAAAAGGGAGCATGTGAGGAGGAGGACCCTGTAAAGGCATCTATCCTAAATAGATACTTTTGCTCAGTATTTACTGAAGAGAAGGTAGGGCAGGGCCCACAGCTTAGAATCATGGACACAGGGGAGGGAGGCGAGCACTACTCCCTTCACAAAAGAAAGGGTCCTACAAGAGCTTGCTAAGCTCAGGGTGGATAAGGCAATGGGACCTGATGGCATACATCCCAGGGTACTTAAGGAGCTAAAGGTGGAACTAGCAGAGCCATTAGCAGAACTGTTTAGTGAGTCTCTGAGCACAGGAGAGGTCCCAGAGGACTGGAGAAGGGTTTCATGTGATCCCGCCCACAAGAATGGTAGCAGGAGGAGGCGGGAACTACAGACCAGTCAGTCTTACCTCAGTAGTGGCAAGATTATGGAGGCATCCTTAAGGAAAGGATAGTGCAACACCTGGAATCCATAGGGGCACAGGATCCAAGACAGCATAGGTTTATAAAGGAAGGTCCTGTCAAACTAATCTCATAGATTTCTTTGACTGGGCAACCAGAGTGGTGGACCAAGGGGGAGCAGTTGATGTCGCTTACCTTGACTTCAGCAAAGCTTTGACACTGTTCCACATAGAAGATTGATAAATAAGCTGGGTAGGCTCGGGTTGGTCAGAAGTTGGTCAACTGGGTGGCAAACTGGTTGACGGGCTGAAAACAGAGAGAGTGGTGGTAAATGGTATATAGTCAGAAGAGATGCAAGTCACAAGTGGGGTACTCAGGGATCAGTTCTGGGGCCAGTCCTCTCAACATCTTCATTAGAGACCTTGCAGATGGACTAGAGGGTAAGGCTTGTCTGTTTGCAGATGACACCATGATCTGCAACAGAGTAGATGATCCAGATGGGTGGGTAGAATGAGAAGAGATCTGGATAAACTAGCAAAATGGTCAGAAGAGTGGCAACTGGGATTTAATGCAAAGAAGTGCAAAATCATGCACATAGGGAAGAGAAACCCTGAAGCCACCTATAGGCTGGGAGGGGAGTTGCTAGCAGTCACAAAGGAAGAAAGAGACTTGGGCATCATCATCACTGATGACCTGAAATCATCCAAGCAGACCTCTAAAGCAGTAGGTAAGGCTAGGGGGGTGTTAGGGTGTATTAGTAGGGGTATCACAAGTCATAAGAGGGAGGTAATAATCCCTCTTTACAAGACACTGGTTAGGCCCCATCTGGAGTACTGCGTGGAGTATTGGAGGCCACACCTTCACAAGGACATTAACCAAATTGAGGCAGTCCAGAGAAGGGCAACCAAAATGGTGCAGGAACTGCATCAGAAAACATATGAAGACAGATTAACAGAGCTCAATATGTATACCCTTGAGCAAAGGAGGGAGAGAGGTGATATGATCGAGGCATTCAAACACCTTAAGGGCATTAACAAGGTGAAAGAGTCTAACATGTTTAAATATAATAAAAATAGCAGGACAAGAGGTCACAGCATGAGATTAGAGGGGGGATTAAGGGGGAATGTGAGGAAATTCTTTTCCACAGAAAGGGTGGTGGATGCATGGAATGGCTTACCACAAGAAGTGGTGGCTATGAATACAGTGCAGGGCTTCAAACAGGCATGGGATAAGCATAAGGGAGCAATACAAATGACTATGAATAGATAGGCCACTGACAGAGCAAAGGCCGATGGCACATTTATAAGGTAGAAAAAGAAATGGGCAGACTGGATGGGCCTTGTGGTCCTTATCTGCCGTCAACTTCTATGTTTCTATGAGTTGCAGAAACAGGGGCATAGGTTGGAGTATCGTTGGCAGAGGACAGCCTTAGATGCCGACCACTTTATTTTGTTAAGAGCATTATAAACTCTATCAAACAGAAATTTCCCGTAAGAACGCAGAATTCCTGTCCAGGGAAATAGCTGCCGCATGGAACCGACCGGCTCAACTCTTCAGAACTGTTGACAGATTGTGCAACCCAGCCTGTCAGCAGTTCCATCGAGTTTTTTCACAAAATGATTGTGACGAGATCGCTTGCTTCTTTGCGAATAAGGTGGCTGACTCACTCTATGGGCGATGCTGTTGATCGGTGCAATGTCACAGAGCCTGGAGTTTCCTGGAGTACCTTTGATCTGCCAGAGTTTGTAGATATTATGAGGATTGTCCAGGCGATGCATCCCACCTGCTGTAGTTTAGACCCGGGCCCTACCTCCCTGATTTTGGGTTGTAGTGACATCATTGGCCCGGTCTTAGCTCGGATTATCCGGTGCTCTCTGGATTCGGCTGAGTCTCCCAGCTCCCTGAAGGTGGGGGTGGTGATACCCCTCCTAAAGAAAGCTTCTTTAGACCTGGATAACCTAGCAAACTACAGGCCTATCTCTAACCTCCCTTTTGTGGGAAAGGTTATTGAGAAAGTTGTGGCAGCTCAACTGGATAACCATTTAGCCATCCATAATTTATATGAACCTCTCCAATCGAGTTTTCGTAAGAGGCATACAGTAGTACTGAGACTGCTCTGGTTCGGGTGCTCAATGATCTGATGGCGACAGATCGGAGACCTGTCTTTTGCCCCCGACCAGGTTAGTGATATCTCAGTGTTGAACAGCTGCCTCGTAGAAATCCAAGATTGGATGAGCACCAGCAGTTTAAAGTTGAACCCAGGAAAGAATGAGGTTTTGGTAGTGGACCCGGGTCATAGGGCAGAGGGGTTGAGGACCGAGCTCCCCTCCGGTTTAGTCTTGGGGGGCCCAGATTCTCATCTCTGAATGGGTGCGTAACCTAGGAGTGGTGCTTGACGATGGTCTGACCCTTCGTCATCAGATGTTGGCAGTTGTCAAGCTGGCCTTTTACCATCTTAGGAACATTGCCAGGATTAGGCACCTTGTTCTGTCTAGCAACCTACCTGTTTTGGTCCACACCTTTGTGACATCACGCCTTGATTACTTCAACTCCCTTTACTTAGGGCTTCCTGGGGTTGATATCCGCCGCTTGCAGCTGGTGTAGAACGCGGCAGCACGTTCGTTGACTGGGGCATCTAGAAGAAGTCATATTACCCCTGTGCTGCACTGTCTGCCTATTCAGTGGCGGATCACCTTTAATGTAGGTCTACTGACTTACAAAGCCCTACACGGACAGGGTACTGATTACTTGAGAGCTCCTGGTTCCCTACACCCCTCTGCGACAGCTCCGCTTAGCTGACGAAGAGGGGTTGCTGGAGATTCCAAGGGTAAGTTTAAAGTCATCTGCTGCACGTGCTTTCGGGTTTGTGGCACCTTCCCTCTGGAATTCTGTCCCACATCAGCTTCGGGAGTGCAGGATGGTGGGGTGCTTAAAGCAGGTTCTTAAGACTTTTTTGTGGGGAAAAGCCTATTCTGTATTTTCTTGATATTCTTGTATTCTGTTTTTATCTTGAATGTACAGTGCTTTGATATGTGAAAGACACTATAATAAATACATTTTATTATTATTATTTAGACAACAGAATCCGCTTCAGGTTGGCCTGCAAAGAACGGCCTGCCTGAGGGAGCCATGTACATTTCATCTACCTTTCTAGGTATGGCAGGAATTACATTACACCTGTGCCAGGCAGCAAAGGTGGCATTCTCTAGGGCAGGGAGGAGGGGTGGAATTACAATGGGAGGGGAGTCGGGTAGTTCCAAGAAGTCTGCCAAGTTCTTCTTGGTTGTGTCCTGCTCCTCCAAGTGAAATCCCAGAATAGCTTGAAGTTGTTGCATCATGGTTATGAAGGATGGGTCCTTAGGAGGGAACCTAAGGGTGTAAACCACCGAGTCCTCGTTGCAGGTTGAAACTGTGGAACTAGTCCTCCCATAGGGACTTTCCACATAATCTTTGGTGCCTCCTCATCCTGTTCCATGAGGTCAGGATTATATTCTAGGTCATCGTCTGTCTGGTTGACAGGATGAAGGGAGCACACTGGCAAAGCCGTTGGTGCTCAAGAGGGCACCCTAGTAGGCGTCAGTGTGGGGTTTGGATGAGAGACTGTCGACGGAGCTCCTAGTGTAGGAGGAGGAAGCAGAAGCCATTTTAGGATGTCTGTGAAGGAAGACAAGATGGCTTGTGCATATCTGCGCCCGTGTATTTGATGGGAGCACTGGAAGAGGGTGACAGGGGGAGGCAAGGCCACCTGGCATCGATGGCAGTGCACCAGCTGTACTAGGCCTGGTGGTGCCTGTAGCCTGTCCTGACCTGGAAGCTAGGCCGACAGACTGAGCAGCTGGTGATGCTGCTGCCGAAGTGGTCAGATCCATGTGGTAGGGTAACCAATAATGAACTGGGGAGGTTTTGTCTCTTTCTCTCTCTCTCTCTCTCTCTCTCTCTTCTCTCTCCCGGTGCTTATGCTTGTGTGACCTGGACATTTTCCCCCAGGATTTCGATGATTTGGATCCCAAGGAATGCACCGGTAACGCAGCAAAGCTGTTTTGCTGGAGCTCCTTCTTCATTGAGTGTGCTTAAGTAGGTGCTTTTCTAGAGCACCTTTTCAGCATCACCGGCTGGCTGTTTTAAATCCCTTGCAAATCGGGCTTGCCCAGACATTATTTATTTATTTAGCTTTTGTTTACCGGGTAAGTATACTAGACAAGTAGTATGCCTATTTTCAGGAACGACCCGGGAGAGCACAGAACATACAGTATACATACATGGCAACATTGGAGAAACAGCATGATACAGTAAAAAACAGCTATAACAACGCATGTATAAGGGCAGAGATACTGCCACACATTGTACAAATTGTTACAGGACAGAGATAGACATTAGAATCACTTAATACATATTTCATAGACCATCATGGACTCAGAGTGGACAATAGTGGACCAATATGGTCCAGTCCGAAGCAGCACATGCAGACGTCGTGTGAATCTCCAGAGTATATTTTTTTGTCACACTCGCAGTAGCAGAACAGCTTCGACGACCCTGTAGGCAACGTACACGCTATCGAGGATCACTTGGGAAAGTGACAGCATGATTACGGTACAAATAAAATGAAAAATCAGTGATTGTAAGTGTTGTTTCCGTGCACAGTCAGATGAGAATGTTTAACGGTGGGAAAAGAACTGAAGATGGAAGGGGCTGCCCACATTTATATGGGACAGCTGCTGTCTAACGTCTTTGTGGGTGGTTCCTAGTGGACTGCTTGCAAAAGTTTCCATGTGGCCCTAGTGCCTTGCGGCTTATAGTTCCATAGGTGTGGCCTGACAAAAGAGATATCCTCAAAGCTCAAAGAAGATGCACCATTCCAGCCATTCAGCAGTGCCAGAGTATGAAATACTGACGGGAAGAATTCATATGCCATGGTGATTAGGCTGTACAGGACAGTGTAACAGAGATTAATATAGAAACATAGAATTTGATGGCAGTTAAGGACCGCTTGGCCCACCTAGTCTGCCATTTCCCTACTTAATGGATAAGCTGCAGATCCTAGTTAACTGACAGCCTATTTCCTCCTACCCCCCACTAGAATTGCCTTATGTCTGTCCCATGCATTCTTGAATTCCCACACTGTTTTTGACTCCACTACATCCTCAGGAAGGCTGTTTCTTGTATCCACAACCCTCTCTGTGAAAAAATACTTCCTCACATTGCCTGCTGAGCCGTCCCCCCATCTGTCTTCAAATTGTGCCCTCTTGTTCTTGTACATCTCTTTTTCCGAAAGATGCTACCCTCATGGACTTTGTTTATTCCCTTGAGGTACTTGAAAGTTTCTATCATATCCCCCCTTTCCCTCCTTTCCTCGAGGGTATACATATTAAGCTCCTTTAATCTCTCTTCATATGTCTTCTGGTGCAGACTCTGCACCATTTTAGTTGCCCTCCTCTGGACAGCCTCCATTCTATCTATGTCCTTGCGGAGATGGGGTCTCCAGAACTGCATGCAGTACTCCAGATGGGATCTCACCAACTGTCTTTACAGAGGGATAACAACTTCCTGTTTTCTACTGGTAATGCCTGTCCCTATGCATCCCAGTATCCCGCCAACCCTCCTTACTACCTTCTCACATTGCTTGCCCACCTTAAGGTCATCTGATACCCCAGGTCCCTTTCCATTTTTGTTTTTGTTAGTATCTCACCCCCCATTGTGTACTCTTCCCCTGGGTTTTTGTTTTCCAGGAGCATTACTTTGCTCTTCTTTGCATTGAATCTAAGCTGCCATACATTTGACCATTCCTCCAATTTTGCCAAGTCCCTTTGCATCCTTTCCACCCCACCTTTTGTATCAACCCTGTTGCAGATCTTTGTGTCATCTGCAAAGAGACATACTTTTCCTTCCAATCCCTCTGCAATGTCACTTATAAAGTCCCAGTACTGAACCCTGCGGTACCCCGCTAGTAACCCCTTCTTCAGAGTGAACTCCGTTTGCTGTTACCAATATAGGCTGTTGGAATGATGAAAGCCAATCAAAATGGAGCATTTCTGAGATCTTTTTTATAATTACACTATTAGAATGCATTCTAGGTCTATTAAGAACGGAAACTGATAAAACAACCTGTAATAACATTTTAGAGAAGGTAGGTAAGCATAATGTGTGGTTCAACTGGAAATAATATAATTCAAAAAATAAATATACTTAATTTAAATTCAGATCATGCCAGTTGCCTTAGTTATTGCACAAAACGTAATTTAATGTATATAAAACCTGAATCGGACTATGTAGTTTAATATCTGAACTTTGAATGTCATACTGGTCCATGCTAAGTATCTTTAATATACCGCACTCCTCTTTAAAAGATGTTATTTTGCTAATAGTGGTAATGTTATATGAAGAACATAGATGATTGCCAGACTACAAAAAAAAGGAGACGAGACTGTGGCAGAAAAGTATATACAGGGCTGTCATTTTCTCTATCATAAATTCAAATTCATTTTGTTGTTTGGTGCTGATAAAGCCTTTTTCACCTCCATACTGCAGTGCTCGCTGTATGTTTTTTCTTGTTAGAACATTACCAACTGAGTGGCCTCAGGTGGCAATGCAACGGAGGGTTTTTAGGAGGTGAGGGACATTGCTGCACCTTGACATCCGTCCTTCTAAGGCGGGAAGAAATTGTAGGAAAACCACCCTGGCTGCAGCAGGATAGTGTTGGCAGGCCCTACACCATCAACCATGGCATCCTTCCTCGTTGCTAATTTTTTTTCTCAATATTTTATCTTCCTGCCTGGGTCTGCCTGATGGCACCTCTCAGCCCCATCACTGACCTTCTCATGGACTTACCAATTATCCACCACTTGCACAGGACCCTATTTGGTAGGTGTCCAGCCATGTTGGTCATGTGAGAGCCTGCGGGGGGTTGCCGGCATGTAGCAGCCTTATATTTTCTTTCCTAAGCTGGAGCGTTGGTACGTGTGCACCAGCACGTCACGCTCCAGCTTTGCCCTTCCTGCGTAAACTCTTGCTGTGCTGTCACCCAGTCTCCACCAGGTTACAGTCTCTGCAGTGGCAATTGGTGTCCCCCTCTTCCCCTTCCGAGCAGGTAGAGCTGCCATCAGGCGCTTGATCCTCCCTCAATCTGCCAGCTCACCAAGTGATCCTGTCCTTCCGGAAGCCGGGTCACCAACATGGGGGAAGAAGTGCAGTTGCTCATCTACGAGACCGACCCTCGATGCTAGCTTTAAGTGACTTGGGCCTGGCCAGCCCTAATGAAGGAGCTCCACCATAGGGGGTAAGCCGTATGGCAGAAGAGGAAAGAGTAAGTCCAGGAGAAGATGGGTGATGGGCATAGGAGGGGGGCAGCCGAGTGACAAGGAAGTGTAAACAGAAAGTAAAACAACAATATTCAGTTCTCACCCCAGGAGTCCTTTAGTATGATTGACAAGTGCAGTATGCAACAACTGGATTCAGCTGTCCCAGAAGTGGAGCCAATGTAAATGAGTAGCGAGCACTGGCCAATCAGAAGAGAGAGGGAGGGAGAGTGCTGCCTGCAGTCAGCTTGGAAGGCTTCAGAACTTTTTCTCTGCTGACTGAACAACTCTGCCCCGGAGTGCTCTCACTTCTGTCCCTTCAGAGGCCCTTATTTGGCTCTGAATTTTGGTTTTCTTGGTGCTGCCTTTGGTTCTGAGGCATTCTCCGTGGCTCCCGTCTGGTTCCTGGGATCCGCGGACCTTTCAACCATTTTTTCTGCACTTGTGGGTTTTTTCAGTTTTCTGAGGTAAAAATTTCACGTTTGAGTAAAATTCCCAAGTTTTTTTTATTTTCTCTATTTGAGGTATCCGCGGTTTGCATTTTTCTACAGAACCATGTTTTTTCCCCACATTTTACTTCATTTTATAGTGGTTGAGGTGCGTTTTCTTCCACGGTTCTCCTTAACCTGGGACCAACTTTTCTCTATTGAGAATTCTGTTTTAAGGGGTTTTCTCTCTTATTGGCATGCCAGGGAGACCCCCCCCCCAAGAAGGACAGGAACAGTACAAATCAAAACTTGTACCAAATGCTCTGAAATTGTGGCTAAGGCAGATGGCTACAATCTGTGTTTCTGTTGTTTAGTTCCAAACCATTCCTGTGAAGCTTGTGCTAAAATAATTATTAAAAAGATAATAGAACAAAAAACTTGACCCAGAGTTTGGTCTACACAATAAAAAATTGAATGAATAGCCGGCCCCGTGGCACTGAGGGTTGAGGCGCTGGACATCACACCACGCCAGTGACCTGGGTTTGGAAACACCCCGGGCCATCGGGGGTCATCAGGGAGGGAGAAGGATCGAGCGTCCGGAGGACAGCTCTCGTCTCCTGGGAGGGGGGGGGATCCACACTCTGCACTTGACTGGCCTGTGATGGGAGCCGGTGGCACAGCAAGCACAGACGCACACAGAGAGGGCTGGGGGTGATGCAGAGATGTCAGGGTGCATGCCACTCCTCCAGAACAAGAGAAAATGCTTTCCAGGCTCCAAGAAGACAGATCATCGGAGCAGACCCCTTATAGCTCGCACCTGCCTGACCAACCAGATCCCAACAAGACCTGAATTGTTCAGGGTGTAGCTGCTCCATCTTGTCCCCACCTGGGGGGAAGAGCCACGGCTCCGTGGGGAATGGGAAGGTCCAGGTAAGGTGGCAGAAGCGGGGGCAGACTCCACAGGTGCTCCTGATGAAGCGGAGCCTGGAGAGGCTGGGAAGGTGAATAAAGTACAATTTCAAAAAAAAAAAAAGGAAACTGAAAGAACCAGTTGAAAAATTAGACTTTGAGTTAAAAAAGGAAAAACTGGTGGAGTTCAAGAGGGATTTGGAGGACTATCAAAACAACAGGGTTTATACCTGGAAGAAGAAAAATGAACCCAGGAGCATTTTCAGGGGTGAAAGAAGTCTCATTCAGCATAAATACTGACTGTAGTGAGAATGAAAAAACTGCTTCTGGGGATGAGTCCTTTGAAGCACCAAATGCAGATCTTACTTTGAGAGGGCTCTTGCAGTAGGTATTCACATATAGGACTGACCCGGCAGGCATCAGGACCCCATGGAAAAATTTCTAGCTAGCAGTCTCTGGTGAGGAACCGCCCCCACGTCAGGTGACCGGCGTCATACAACATCAGCATAAAGGGGCCGTTCCCCACGCCCACCTTCCAGTTCTTTCCCACTGTCGGCTTGTGAAAGTTCCTCGAGGTAGAACAACGCACGTCAGTGTTTCGTCGGTCCCTAAGTTTTCAAACTTTTCAACCTATTTTCTCTTTATTTTCATTCTTTTTCACGATTCGCTGTGTATGTCATACCCAACGCCCTCTGAATCGCATAAGAATAAATGCGACTCGTGTGGTTCCCAACTTTCACACAAGGACAGCCACTCCTTGTGCCTCTTCTGTCTGGGCCCAGACCACCCTGTGGAGAAGTGCTAGCACTGCCAGAAATTTAACTCCGCTACCTGCAAAAGAAGGCAGCAGTCCCTGGAAGCGCATATCCTAAAGAAGAAAATGGCCTCCATGGAAAAAGAGCTAAAGAAACTCAGGCAGGCATCCACTTCTCCCGAAGGTCACAGGAAAAAACGCAACAAGGAGAAGCACCGGGAGCGGGAACCAGCTTCCATAGCAGCTGCGACTCCGGCGGGGTTGCAGTACTTAAGTAACATCCTCCAGGGATCGCCCATGAACAGTTGGTCTTGGTGGTTACTAAGAAGACATCGACCCCTCTGGCTTATGCTTAGCTGCTCAGGAGCCTCAGGGGCCAAGAAGGCCTCCGCTCACGCGAAGGCTGCTTCTACCATGTGACCTTCGGGTGAGAGCGGGTTCAGTAAGTCAGACATCGGTAGGGGAGCGCCCAGCCAAAACTCCACCCGACAAGGCCGCATCTCCATCGTGGCCTTCCTCAGGCAGGGAGTCCGATAAGTCGGACACCGGTTCCACCGATGCCCCCCGACCAAGAAGCCTGCGCCGGACCCTCCGCAACACTCCAAGTTGCTCTCTGAGGTCCCAGCGTCTCCTCAGTTGATGCTCAGGGATTATTATACTCCTTCCCTGGTCATCTCTGAGGATACTGGGATGCTGCCATAAGGGAACCCTTCTGCTGGACCTGATCCCCTGACGCTGGCCCCGACGCCGACCTTCCCGACGCCATCCGGCATCCCCTTACCTGGTGATAGGCCTATCCTTCCGTCAGGTCCTCCGGACCCTATCGTAGGTATACCCACGCCGGGCCTGATGCCCACGGGGCCAGCGTTACCACCGCCTGGCCCATCAGCAGGGCCTCTACCAGCTCCCTCTGCTCCATCAGAGCCCCAGGTACCCAACACCGCAATATCTAGTGCCGCAATACCTGACTCCACAGTATCCGGCGCCGCAGTACCAGACGCCTCAGTACCCGTTGCCAGGCTACCTGCCGTCAGGTTACGGATACTTCTTCTATGGATATCCTCACTATTCATACCCCCCCTCCTCCTCCACCTCTGCCGCCCACTCCCCAGCCGCCGGAAGATCTGAAGGAGACCTTGGCCTCCTGGTGGGCTGAGGCCAAGGCTCAGCTCACTCATGAGGTTGAGAGTCATCTGCCGATGCTGGACCCTGTACAGGATCCCCTACGTCGGAGATGGGAGATTACCTCCCCCCTTCTCGTTACCATAGGAGAGCCCTCTGGTGCCCAAGGAAGGGAGGATACGTGCCCCAGGGAATTCCCCAAAGGGACCGTTCCTTCCCCACATAGGGAGGAGTCTTCCTCCTCTTCATCAGATACGTCTGACTCGGACTCAGAGATGGGACGCTCTGACCCCAAAGACAAGCCACGTACTCCGGATCACCCCAGGCTGAGGACTCCTCCTAAGTCTCCTCCAGAGGATCCCTCCTTTCTGGAGTTATTGAGGAAAATCCAGGAAGTCCATCAGTGGCAATCAGTGGAGCCAGACCCACAGCATAAAAAACTCGCTGCTCACCTGGATCTGCCTGAAAACCACCCCTATGCTGATTCCACCCTGGATAGAGCCTCACGTGGATCTTGTATCCACCATTTGGAAACAACCTTCTGCATTAGCCCCCCTTCCGAGGAAGACAGACAAGCTATGTAAGGCTCATGAGGGTGCAGATTACCTTACTCTCCACCCCAGGGTAGACTCAGTCGTCATCAGCGCCACTCATGGCCGTTCCGCAAATCTCAAACACCTCAGCTCATCTCCGCCTGATAAGGAATTCTAGTTTCTGGACCAATACGGGAAGAAGATCTATTCCTCTTCTATCCTTGGTATTGGTGCCCTGAACTATGTGGCACATATGGGGGATTTTTCAGAAGACCATCCTTAGTCAGGTGGAATCTAAACTGGACTCCCTTTCTGAGTCACAGACTAAGCAGGAGGTGGTAAATCTGTTCTGCTCGTTCGGCCAGTCGACACATGCTTTGTGCCACCTACAACACAGTGGACACAGCTGGAAGGAGCTAGGCTTTCACCTTAGGTCTACAGCGTCATGCCTGGCTCCGCGTGTCAGGTTTGGCCCCTGAAGTGCAATCTGCTATCCAGGATGCTGCCTTCAGGGGTTCGGGGGTGATGTCAAGGACATCATTACCAAACTGCAGGAGAAGGGCTCTGCACTCAAGTCTGCCAACTCTATGTACAGGCCCCCTCAAGGGCAGCGGCGTCCTTTTTATAGACAAAGCCAACAAAGGCAAAAACCACAGGGCAAACGGGCCAACAAACGTCGGGCCCCTCCAGCAACCAAGACTCCCCCCAGCAAAAAAGCAGCGGGAGCCTTGGCTGCTGCACTGCCCCACACCTCCTGACTCCCTGCCTCTGGAGGTTCTAGAGGAACCAGTAGGGGAGAGATTCTTCTTCCATCTGCCGGGTTGGGAGAGAATAACGTCAGATGCCTGGGTGCTCCAGTTGATATCAGCAGGACACTCAATAGAGTTTCTACAGAAACCACCCCAAAGACTACCCCCCCCAGTCATCTTACTTCCCACAACATCTTCCTCTGGTCCTAGAGGGAATCTCCTCCCTTCTCTCGAAGGCGGTGATAGAACCAGTTCCCAACAATCTTTGAGGAACAGGTTACTATTCCCATTTCTTCCTAGTTCCCAGGAAGACGGGAGACCTGAGGCCTATCCTCGACCTCAGCTCCCTGAACATGTTCGAGGAGTATGAACGCTTCAGAATGCTCTCCTTGCAGTGCCTTCTACCTCTTCTTCAGCAGGGATAGTGGCTATATGCTCTGGACATGCAGGATGCCTACCTGCATATGCCATTCCCACTGTAAATTCCTTCGTTTTTGCTTTCAGTGGGGCCACTACCAATTCAAGGCCCTCCCATTTGGTAGCAGCCCACCTGAGTACCCAGAGAGTTCAGGTATTCCCGAACCTGGATGATTGGCTCCTGGCAGCCCCATCCAGGGAGGAACTCACGCACTCCCTTTCCGTTACCCTGCAGATTTTCACCAGCCTGGTTATCACCATCAACCAGGCCAAGTTCCATCTGGCCCCTTGCCAACGCCATCCAGTTTATAGGGGCGATTCTGGACACAACCATCAGTAAAGCCTTTTTCCCTCTGGATAGGGTAGACACCCTGCAGACTCAGGCCTGTCTCCTGTCCAGTCGCAGGAGGGTCAGAGCCAGGTCAGTCCTTCGCCTCCTCGGACTTATGGCAGCTGCCATTCCGAAAGTCCCACTCGGTTCCATATTAAGATCTCTCAATGGGCACTCCGGTTGCAATGGGACCCTACCATGGGCAATCTAGACCAAGAGGTACTAGTTTCCGATCCCATGGTCAGGGACTTGCATTGGTGGATGGTTCAGGAGAACCTATGCCTGGGAGTTCACTTCAACATAGAACCCCCTCCCAGACGTTGATGACAGATGCATCAGGAGAAGGCTGGGGTGCCCATCTAGGGTCTCACAGGACCCAGAGCAGCTCGTCCAAATTTGAACAAAATCTGCACATAAATGTGCTCGAACTGAAAGCAGTCCTTTATGCCCTTCAGGCTCTACATTCCCTCATCCTCCCCGGTCATCTCCTCATACAATCAGACAACATGTACGTAGTCTGGTATCTCAACAAGTAGGGAGGAACATGTTCCTACCCTCTGTGCTGGGAAACTAGGAGAGCCTGGCATTGGGCAATCCAGCATTAACTTCACTTGATTGTGGTTCACATTCCAGAAGTGGAAAAAACACTGGCGGACCCACTCAGTTGGTCCTCAGCCAGGACCCACGAATAGGAGTTGGATCAAGAAGTCACAAACGACATCTTTCAGCAATAGGGAACACCTCAGATAGACTTCTTCGCTTGCCCCCCATAATGCAAAACTTCCCGCCTTCTGCTCGTTTGCTCCAGGGCGAGACATTTTTTGGCGGGATGCTCTGTCTCTCGCTTGGAGGGACAGATTCATTTATGCCTTCCCTCCCATTCCCTTAATTCCGAGGGTGCTGAACAAACTCAGATCAGAGGGAGCTCAAATGATTCTCATCACTCCCTTCTGGCCCAGGCAAGTTTGGTTCTCTCTTCTGCAACAGTTTTCTGAGGAACCTCCACTTCCTCTTCCTCTGTCACAACAGTTGTTGACCCAGGATCAGGGGGCCTTCATTTACATGCATGGCTCCTGCAGACGTAGCAGAAGCCCACTTTGGAGTTTCTCTGCTCGTAGCAGACATATTGGTAGAGGCCAGAAAGCCTTCCACCAGGTCCACCTACACTACAAAGTGGAAATGATTTTCTATTTGGGCTAGCTTGAAAGACTTCAAACCTTTCTCATGCCCAGTAAAAGTCCTGGACTACATGCGTCACCTCTTTGATCTGGGTCTCAGCCATCCTCGTTAAAGGTCCATATGGCCACTATTTCAGCCTACCATATTCCCTTTAGGGACAGGACTTTTGCTCAGTGGGAAGTCTCCAAGACCTTCCTCAGAGGGGTTCTAAATTTGAGACCCCCCATCTAGATTCCTGCCCCTCCTTGAGACTTGAATTTCATTCTGGAAAAGCTTACCTTGCCTCCCTTCGAGCCGGTAGCTGCAGCCAATTTAAAGTTCCTGTCTTGGAAAACACTATTCCTAGTGGCCATTACTTCTGCTCGGCGCATTTCTGAGCTTCAGGCCTTGATGTGCAAAATCCCATGCTTGATTTTTCACAAGGAACGTGTGGCTCTACGCACCAACCCTAAGTTTCTCCCTAAGGTGGTGGCTGAATCTACGCTGAATCAATCCATTGAGCTACCCAATTTCTTTACGCAACATTCGAATCAAGGAGAGTACCTCTTGCATACTTTGGATGTTCACAGAATACTGAGATACTATACCACTCTACAAGGATCTCAGGAAAACTGATCAGCTTTTTGTCTCTTTTGCAAGCAAAAGAAATGGCAATGGCCATCAAAATGGTTGGCTCATTGTATCTCTTTCTGTTATGACAAGTACAAGACCCTGCCGGGTCAAGTCAGAGGTCATGCCACCAGAGGAGGTGCTGCCTCTGCGGCTTGTTTCAAGAATGTGTCAGCGGTAGACATCTGTGCAGCCGTAACTTGGACTTCTGTCCATACTTTTATGAAACACTACAGTTTGAACATTGCCTCTCGCTGTAGAGCGGGCTTCGGGTTGGCTGTACTACAAGGTCTCCTATTTTTTCAGCTTGAGGTTCCACGCTGTGGATGTCAGTCCTCCTTCCGAGTACTTTTCCTTGTTCCAGACTGCTTGGGACTCAGTCCTATAGGTGAATACCTACTGCAAGAGCCCTCTCAAAGTAAGATAGTACTATTACGTAAGAACTTACCGTAACAGTAGATCTTACTTTGAGAGGGCTCTTGCAGTAGGTAATCACATACAGGACTGAAGCCGGCAGGCATCAGGACCCCACTGAAAAATTTCTAGCTAGCAGTCTCTGGCGAGGGACCGCCTCCACGTCGGATGACCAGCGTCAGGAGACGTCGGTATAAAGGGGCGGTACCTCACGCCCGCCTTCCAGTTCTTTCCCACCATTTGCTTTCGATAGCGCCTCATGGTTCAGTTCCTCTGCTCGTCAGTCAATTGTCGCCGGCAGTTATACCGTAGTCGTTTCTTCGATTTCGATTATTTTCGTCAGGATTTTCTTACCTGCCGTGTATGTCATCCCCTACCACGTCCAAGCACAAGAACAAGTGTGGCTCGTGCAGCGCCCATCTCCCGCACAAGGACGGCCATTCTCGGTGCCTCATCTGCCTAGGCCCTGACCACCCCGTGGATTCCTGTCAGCACTACCTGAAGTTCAACGCGGCCACCCGCAAAAGAAGGCAGCAGTCCCTGGAGGCTCACATACTAAAGAAGATGATGTCCTCCATAGAAAAGGAGCTGAAAATGGTCCGACAGGCTTCCACCTCTCCCGAGGGCCTTAAGAAGAAGAAGAAGCACCGAGACCGGGACTCCTCATCCGCGGCTGCGGCGACTTCGGCTGGGGTCACCGCCCTTCAGGTAATGTCCCCTCCGGGGGACCGTTCCTCGACAGCCGTCTTGGTGGTGTCTGAGACAGCGTCGCTCCCCCCAGCTGGTTCGCGCTCGGGCCAGTCGGGAGCCTCCCGGGGCAAAGGAGGCATCCACTCCCAGTAAGGCCACCCCTCTCTGGTAAGTCGGGCGTCGGCTCCTCCGACGTCCGCCCAGAGCTGACCACTCATCAAGGTCGTCAAGCCGCCCATCAAGGTCACCTCCTCTGCGCAGCCTTCTTCGGGCGCTGGGTCCGATCAGTCAGACATCAGCTCCGACGCCCAACCGGATCCCACCGGTCAGACGTCTGCCGGCCCGTCCGGTGCTCACTCGGCGAAGGAGACTACGCTGGATCCTCTGATCTCATCCGGCACCGCCGGCTCCCCGCAGCCTTCGCAGCTGCTGTTCGAGGCCCTGCGTCTCCCCAGCTGGACCTGGGGAATCCCTCCAGCCCTTCCCCGGACGCCGCTGGGGAGTCTTCGGCGTCTCTGTCAGGCCTTCCTCCCATAGGTCCGGATGGCCTGACGTCGGACCCTCGGACACTGGCCCCGTCGCCAGCTGACATCCCCTTGCCGGACGTCACCCCGACGCTGGACCTGACACCCACCGGGCCCCCTGTTCCAGGCCCGCCTGTGGGGCCTCTTCCAGGATCTTCTACTCCAGTAGAGCCCCTGGTGCCGGATCTTACGCCGTCTTATCCAATGCCATCTTATCCGGCTCCGCAGTATTTGGCACCGCAGTACCTGATGCCACAGTATCCGACGTCTCAGTACCCGGCGCCGGGATTCCTGACGTCAGGCTACGAATACTCACCCTATGGATTCCCCCAGTATCCGTATCCCCTCTCCTCCACCACCTCCTCAGCCGCCAGTGGATCTGAGGGAGACTGTGGCTTCTTGGTGGGCTGAGGCCAAAGCTCAGCTCACCAGGGAGGTGGAGAGTCACCTCCCGACGACGGACCCGGTCCCAGATCCCCGTCACCGGGGGTGAGGGACACCTCCACCCCAACTCCAGAGACATTGCTACGGGGTCTAAGACTGGGGGTGGCACCTTGGCCCCTAGGGGTTGTGTTCCTCCCCCAAGTGGGGAGGGATCTTCGTCCCCTTCTTCGTCGGACTCATCGGATGACTCCGATAGCTCCAATCTGGACGAGTCTCACACTCCTGACAAGCCCAACCCCAGGACTCCTCCGAAGTCCCCTCCAGAGGATCCCTCATTTATGGAGTTGCTGAGAAAAATCCAGGCTCTTCATCAGTGGAAATCTCTGGAACCGGATCCACAGAGGCAGAAGCTAGCTGCACATTTGGATTTGCCCGAGGTCGCTCTCACGTTAGTTGCACTCTGGACTGACCCTCATGCCGACCTCGTCTCCACTATCTGGAAACAACCGTCAGCTTTAGCCCCCATTCCTCGGTAGGCAGATTGGCTGTATCAGGCTCCTGAGGGGATTGACTTTCTTTCATCACACCCCAAGGCTGATTCGGTTGTGATCAGTGCCGCCCACAGCCATGACACTTGAGCTCGTCCTCACCCGATAAGGAATCCTGCCTTCTGGACCAGTACGGCAAGAAGGTCTTTTCTTCTTCCACTCTAGGTATCAGAGATTTGAACTATGTGGCTCACATGGGGGTTACCAGAAGACTATCCTTAGCGAGGTGGAAGCCAAGTTGGACATCCTTCCTCAGTCCCAGACTAAACAGGAAGTGGCAGACCTAGTCCGCTCTGCACGTTCAGCCAGTAGGCACATGCTGTGCGCTACTTACGATGCGGTGGACGCTTCTGGATGAAGTTCAGCATTTGCCATGAGTCTGCGGTGACATGCCTGGCTTTGGGTGTCAGGTTTGGTCTCGGAAGTACAATCCGCCATTCAGGACGCCCCCTTCCGAGGTTCAGTGTTTTTCGGTGGTGATGTCAAGGACATCATTACTGGACTGAGAGAGAAGGGCACTGCTCTCAAGGAGGTTGACTCCATATACAGAGCCCCTCAAGCACAGCGTCGTTCCTTTTGCCGTCGCGTACGGCCTAAGGCGAAACCACAAGGAAAGCAGGCCAACAATGCAGGGCCCCTCTGGCTGCGAGACCCCCCATCCAAATGGGCTGCGGGAGCTCCAGCCGCGGTGCTGCCCCACACCTCCTGACTCCCTCCCTCTCCCACAGCCTCTGGTCGATCCAGGGAAACCGGTAGGTGGGAGATTCTCCCTTCATCTGCTGGGTTGGGAGAGGATCACTACCGATGCTTGGGTCCTCCAGCTCATAGCAGAAGGCCACACCATAGAGTTTCTTCAGAAACCTCCCCCCAGGTCGTCTTACTCCCCCAAACATCTTCTCAAGGTTTATGAAGAAATCTCCTCCCTTTTGTTGAATGAGGCAATAGAACCCGTCCCTCTCCCTCTTCGGGGGACGGGTTTCTCCTCCCATTTCTTTCTGGTCCCCAAGAAGACAGGAGACGTGCGGCCCATTCTGGACCTCAGCTCTCTAAATCAGTTCGTGGGGTACAAAAGGTTCAGGATGCTCTCCCTACAGAGTCTCCTGCCCCTCCTTCGGCCGGGGCTGTGGCTGTGCGTTCTGGACATGCAGGATGCCTACCTGCATATCCTTATCCACCCTTCCCACCGCAAATACCTCCGGTTTGCTTTCCAGAGGCACCACTATCAGTTCAAGGCCCTCCCATTTGGTCTTTCCTCTGCCCCCCGAGTATTCACCAAATGGCTGTCGGTGGTGGCGGCCCACCTGCGTACCCAGGGAGTGCAGGTTTTCCCGTACCTGGACAATTGGCTCCTGGCAGCCCCGTCCAGGGTGGAGCTGCTGCATTCCCTTTACCTTACCAGACAGGTCTTTACCAGCCAGGGTATTAAAATCAACCAGGCCAAATCCCATTTGATCCCATCTCAACACCTCCAGTTCATCGGGGCGATTCTGGACACAACCATCGGTATGGCCTTTCTACCCCAGACAAGGTGGCCACACTGCAGGCTCAGGCAAGCTTCTTGTCCTCTCACAGGCAGATTCCCACCAGGTTGATCCTTCGCCTCCTGGGGCTCATGGCGGCTGCAATTCCGACAGTTCCGCATGCTCGTCTCCACATGAGAATCTCTCAGTGGACTCTTCAGTCTCAATGGGATCAATTGGTCAATGACTTGGATCAAGAGGTGCTAGTCTCAGCCCCGTTGATTCAGGATTTGCACTGGTGGTTGGTTTAGGAGAACCTTTGCCGGGGAGTTCCCTTCTGCCTTCCTCCCCACTCCCAAACCCTGACAACGGATGCCTCGGGCGAAGGTTGGGGAGCTCATCTGGGATCCCAGTGCACCCAGGGCTCATGGTCCATACTCGAGCAGATGCTTCACATCAACCTGCTCGAGCTCAGAGTGGTGTTGTATGCTCTTCAAGCATTACACCTCTTTCTGCTTCCCGGTCACCTGGCTGTCCAGACCGACAATATGAGTGTAGTCTAGTACCTCAACAAACAGGGGGGGGACTCGTTCCTACCCTCTTTGTCGGGAAGCAGTGCGGGTCTGGGAGTGGGCGACCCTTCACAACCTTTATCTCACGGTGGTCCACGTCCCGGGGGTAGAGAATTTGTTGGCAGACCACTTGAGCCGATCCTCAACACAACCTCATGAGTGGGAACTGGACCAGGAAATAGCAGACGGCATCTTCCTATGTTGGGGAACCCCTCAGGTCGACCTGTTCGCGTCCCCACTAAACGCAAAACTGACCACCTTTTGCTCGCTCGCTCCAGGGTGCAGGCGGCTTTGGAGAGATGCTGTGTCTCTCGACTGGAAGGGCAGATTCATCTATGCTTTTCCCCCAATTCCGTTGATTCCAAGGATCCTGCACAAGCTCAGCTCAGAAGGGGCCCGTATGATTCTCATCACTCCCTTCTGGCCCAGGCAAGTTTGGTTCTCTCTTCTGCAACAATACTCAGAGGAACCTACTATTCCTCTTCCTTTTTCGCGGCTTCTGTTGACCCAGGATCGGGGATCCCTGGTCCATCCGGGCCTCAGGTCCCTTCAGCTGCATGCTTGGCTCCTACAGACATAGCAAAAGCCCATTTTGGGGTTTCCTCTCAAGTGGCAGAGATCTCGGTGGAGGCCAGGAAGCCATCCACTCGCTCCACCTATGCCATGAAATGGAAAAGGTTTTCTATTTGGGCTTCGTCCAAAGACTTGGAGCCTTTCTCCTGCCCCATTGGGCGGCTACTGGACTACATGCGTTATCTTTTGACCTGGGTCTTAGTCATTCCTCTTTGAAGGTTCACATGATGGCTCTGGACGCTTATCATGTTCCCTTTGGGGACAGAACTTTCGCTCAGCTGGATGTCGCAAAGACCTTTCTATGAGGGGTTCTTCATTTGAGACCCCCCCCATTTGGGTTCCTGCCCCTCCTTGGGATTTGAATTTCATTCTTGAGAAGCTTACGCTGCCTCCCTTTGAGCCGGCAGCCTCAGCAGAACTTAAGTTCCTTTCGTGGAAGGCTGTCTTCCTAGTAGCCATTACTTCCGCTCGAAGAATCTCCAAGCTTCAGGCCTTGATGTACAAAATTCCATATCTGATTTTCCATAAGGAATGTGTGGCTCTGCGCACCAATCCCAAGTTTCTTCCTAAGGTGGTTGCGGAATCTACGTTGAACCAGTCCATTGAACTGCCTGCCTTTTTCACGCAGCACTCCAATCACGGGGAGTATCTTTTACATACCCTGGATGTTCACCGGATTCTGAGATACTACACCAACAGGACGAAGAATCTCAGAAAGACTGACCATTTGTTTCTTTTGCCAGCAAAAGAGACGGCAACGCTGTTTCCAAACAATGTTTGTCCAAATGGTTGGCTTACTGTATAACTTTCTGCTACGACAAGTATCACAAGACCTTGCCAGGTCAGGTCAGGGGTCACTCCACCAGGGGTGTCGCAGCCTCTGCTGCGTGTTTCAAAAATGTGTCAGCGGCTGATATTTGCACCGCCGCAACTTGGACTTCTCTCCATACCTTTACGAAACACTACAGTTTGGACATTGCCTCTCGCCGGAGAGCTGGCTTCGGGTTGGCTGTTCTGCAAGGACTTCTTTCTTAAGTCCTTCTCAGCCAGAGGATCCCCTATGAGTAGTTTCCTCCTCCCGTGTGCTTCTCTTTGTTCCAGACTGCTTGGAACTCAGTCCTATATGTAATTACCTACTGCAAGAGCCCTCTCAGTAAGATAGTACAGTTCGTGGAAAACTTACTGTAACAGTAGATCTTCGAGAGAGGCTCTTCTGATAAACTCTTGCCGCCTCCATCCCTAAGCTTTTCAGCTCCTTTTCCAGTGAGGAAATATCCGCCTCTCTCTCATCTTGTCTTTTTGGCCTTTGGTGGGAAAGAACTGGAAGGTGGTGTGAGGACCGCCTTTATACTGTCTCCCGGCGCGGTCACCTGACATGGGGTGGTCCCTCGCCAGAGACTGCTAGCTAGACATTTTTCCGTGGGTCCTGGCGCCTGCCGGCTTCATTCCTATATGTAATTACCTACTGCAAGAGCCTCTCTCGAGATCTACTGTTCACGGTAAGTTCTTACGTAACTGTACTATCTTGAGAGAATCTTCTAATAAATGTACTCCTGCCCTCTATCCCCTAAGCTTTTTGGCTCCATTTCCATGAGGCAAATATCCTCTCTCTCTCTCGTCTTGCTCTCTTTTGGCCCTTTAAGGAAAGAACTTAAGATGTGGGGAACGCCCTTTATACTGACGTCGGATGACGCAGGTCACCTATCGTGGGGGCAGTCCCCTGCCAGAGACTGCTAGCTAGAAATTTTTCTGTGGGGTCCTGACACCTGGTGGGTCAGTCCTATATGTGAATATCTACTGCAAGAGCCTCTCTCTCGATCTACTGTTACAGTAAGTTCTTACATAACTGTACTTTTCCCCTGAAAACCCACTCCCTAGAAGGAATACACGAGTAAATAGATACCAGGGTTTTCAGATTCCGCCACAGTGCGGGCCTGGCAGGGGGTACAATGGGAGAAAGGGGAAAAGGAAGACAAGAAGAGGTAAGGGGGGGCAAGAGGAGATGGATGGGAACAGCAGGACAATTACTGGAATGAGGGACCACACCAACTATCCAACCCCCCAACCCTGGCAACAGGTACAGCAACAGTAATACAGGGGTCAACAACAGTACCTGCACAGATCCAGTGAAGCCCAGAATCAAAACTGGGGAAACCAGCGTCAACAAGAGAGACAGTGGAAGAACTGTTAAAAATAATTAACTTATCTGATAGACCCCTGACTGACACCAAAGTACATGTACTTAATAGAGGCCTCTCCTTTGCGCCCACCTCAGGTATAAATAAGTTTGAGACATTTTTGGACCTACAAAAGCTGTGTCGGATTCTTAGTTTAAAATCTTTTTCTCAGAAGCATGGCGAGTGTTCTCAACCTTCTGTGTAGGGGATCTTTTGCCTAATTGTGCTTTTTTCTATGCTGTTTCGTTTTTGGCTCTCCTCCCCCCCCCCGAACTCCCTAGGCCACCTTAAATACACATTGGCCCCTCCCACTTCTTAGGAAGAACCTCCTCATTGGGTATCTCTTCTCAAGCTTCAGTTGTGCTTTTACTTAAAGGCGTATATACCCCTTTCAAGCTGCATGCTTGCAATACCTTCAAACCACCTGTCACTCATTTACTTAAAGGGTCGCAACTTTCACGCACAAGTTGTGCAACTGTATTACTTCAAAGGCTATCCTCCTACCACACTGCAGGCATTCAGTTTAGTGTTAGCAGTATCCTTGCACTCCCTCCATGCAGCAGGAATTCAAATCTGTCAGTAGTATCCTTGCTCTCCTTTTTCTGCCTGCTGATTAGGCAGAACTACATGCCACGAATAACTCTGAGATCCAGCTTAATTATTATAGCCAGATATTTGCTGCCCTGTCTTCTCTTAATATGTTCCCTTGAGTTGTATAATGTTCATCCACAGCACCCTAACAGTGCATACGAAAATCATGCTACAGCCGATTGTTTGGGTACACATCGCAACTCTGAATTATGTTCCTGGATAATTCAGTTACCCAAACTGGAGCCTCTAGTGCAAGGACCATGGCAGATTGGAACCCAGTCAGGGAAATACAGAGAGTGTCTGACTCCTTCATCATATTCAGCTCCCCAGCTCTCCCTGCCCTTTTTGGCCAAAGTTCTTGTCTATTCAACATTATGTTCCTTTGGTTTCTGCCTTAGTAATCCTCCCAACATAGTCGAATATCCATGCAACCAAGAACGAGCTAGAGCCCATAGAGTACTTTTAGGGGCTATCAAGAAACTCTTGCTACTCCTATTATTGTGTTCTGGCAATGTCTAGCTAAACCCCGGCCCCCCAGTGGCCATCCCATCTCCTGCTGATTTGGCTGCTATCAGAGGTGTGAGTTTCATGCACGTCAATGTGTGCTACCTTCTAAAAAAATGTGCTTCTACACAGGGCTGGATTTTTCATACTAAGCCTGATGTCCTCATGGTCTCTGAGTCCTGGCTTAGACCTGGTACCATTGACTTTGAGGTGAATATACCATCCTATACCATTTTCAGAGCTGACATACAAACGAGGTCGAAGGGGTTACCATCTATGTCTATGATACGCTTTCAGCATCTGTTAGTAACTCAACCTCTATTCGTAAAGAATACAAAAGCCTGACTCTTAAAGTCGAGCTCTCCCCATCTCTCTCATTCTGTGTGGTAGGATGTTACAGGACCCCATCAGCTGGACTGCTGCTTTTATATCATTTATACAGTATATTAGGGTCCATGTCCTCTGAAATTATCCTACTGGGTGACTTTAACCTGGACTGATGCTCCAGTATCTCCAAACCACTCAAAAACCTATGTGACTCCTTCAGATTATCCCAACTTATTACAGAAGCAACGCACCCCACTAAAAAGAATCCAAATAATAGTACACTGTTGGACCTTATCCTAGTAAATAAACCACACCTATTCTTTCATGCTGGACTACTTTTCTCCAACATCAGTGACCAGTTTCATTGCCGATGTGAGATCTGCCACAAAAACAGCCCCTACATCCAAATTTACTGTTAAGAGGAGTCGCTGTAACTTCATCTCTTGTTCATTTACAGTATATCTGATCTGCAGAACTCTCTATGATGGCAGGATTTCTGTCTAGCAAAAACAGTAAGCACGGTGTATATTTTCCAAGAAATTCTGCTAGGGTCCCTAGACAAGCATGCACCCATGGTTAAAAATCATACAAAAAAAATCATGCCTGTGGTTTACAGCAGAACTGAAGGGGGCCTTAGTTAATAGAAGCTTACTCTGGAAAAAAGCTAAAATCAAAGCTACCGGCAGATTGGACTTCATTTAGGAGGGCCAGGAACCAAGCAGGGGGCATGAGGTCCACCAAACTCTGCACAGAGGCAATGAGAAGTTGGTCCTTGGGCTGCTCCCTGGACATGACCCTATTGGCCATTCATCTTCCAGGCAAGGACAATACCTTGGCAGATGCCCTTAGCCGCATCAGTCAGCGCCACCACGAGTGGACCCTGAGCTAGCAGGTTCTTGCCACCGTCTTCAGAAGGTGGGGTGTCCCAGAGATGGATCTCTTTGTGTCCAACCTCAGCCACCAGCTTCCACAGTTCTGCTGCAGGCCCCCAGCACTGAGGACCATTCCAATAGATGCTGTAACACTAGACTGGACAGGGAGGTTTCTGTATGCCTTTCCTCCCTTCCTTTTGATTTACGGAGTACTCCTCAAGCTCAGAGATCGGTCAGCCACCATGATTCTAGTGGCTCCAGATTGGGCGAGGCAGCCCTGGTACTCCCTGCTCCTCACTCTGTCAGGAAGACCATGAGATTGCCAACAACCCACAGACACCTGACTCTTCCTCAGACAGGGGTAGCTTACCCTAACATCCAGTCTCTTCAACTCAAGGCCTGCTACTTGAGTTAGAGTTTCCCAAGTCCCAGTACTCAGAACAAGTTCTGAGAATCCTTTGAATGGCTAAAAAACCTAGCACTAAGAATGCTATGCTTCCAAGTGGAAGAGGTTTTCCCAGTTGTTCAAGGATAAAAGGACAGACCCTCTGCAGGTCAATCCTCCTTCCCTTTTGGACTATCTGGTCCACCTTCAGAAAGCATGCCTTAAAGCCTCATACCTGAAAGTACATCTAACAGGCGTTTCAGCTTATCTTTCCATTGGGAAAGAAATCTGTCATTTCTCAGCCCATTTTCAAAACATTTTTCCAAGGCCTTCTACACCTTCAACTTCCACTGAGGGAGCCTGTCCCTCCCTGGCAATCTGAATAGCCAAGCTCATGGAACCACCTTTTGAGCCAAAGGCTACTTCTCACCTAAAGTTGGTCACCTGGAAGCCTGTCTTTCTCAGAAGGATTTCGAAGCTCCAAGTTCTGTGCATAGAGCCTAACTACATCATTGTCCACAATGACAAAGTAGTACTTAGGACACACACAGCATTTCTGCCTAAAGTGGTTTCCGAGTTCCACCTCAACCAGTCTCACTCTCCCTGTCTTTTTTTTTTTACAGAAAATTCCACTCCAGGAGAACGCAAGCTGCATACCCCGGATGTGAAAAGGGCTCTGACCCGCTGCATACCCCGGATGTGAAAAGGGCTCTGACCCACTACTTGGAACACACCGAGCAGTTCAGAAGAGCTCATACTCAGCTTTTTCTCACCTATGATGAAGTGGGCAGAGGAAGGCCAGCTACAAAAAGAACTGTTTCTCACTGAGTTGTCTCTTGTATTCAGTTCTGTTGCAGCAAAGTTGGTAAACGGCCCCCACAAGGCCCATTCCACTAGGGGCACTGCTGCCACAGTGGCAGCTGCAAGGGATATCCCCTTGCTTGACGTCTGTAAAGCAACCACATGGAAGACTGTGTACATACATTCACAAGGCATTACTGCCTGGATGTGCAGTCCAAATCAGATGCCAAGTTTGGCACAACAGTGCTGCAGAGCCTCTTACCAAAGTAGGTTCTGTACCCACCTCCCAAATTGTACTGCTTTATAGTCTGCACTTGTCAATCATTCTAAAGGACTCCTGGGGCAAGAAGAAAAAATTACTGTAGTAATATTGTTTCTTCCAAGGTGTCCTTTAGTATGATTGACCCCCCAACCATCCTCCCCTGCATAACCTAACTGGGGATGGCTCTGCTTTTATTTCTTTAGCCAATTAAAAAAAAAAAACTTTTTATACAATTTATCTTTGTTCACAGCAATGGTGTGCATGTGTTAGGGTAGTTAATTTATTTTTTCAATTAGTTTTTTTCATTCCTGTTGGAACAATCCTTTTTACTAGGGTTTAGTTTTGCCCTTTTTTTCCAGCGTCAAAACAGTTCTGAAGCCCTCCAGGCTGACTGCAGGCTGTACTCTCTCTCTTCTAATTGGCCAGTGCTCACTACTCATTTACATTGACTCCACATCTGGGACAGCTGAACCCAGCTAGCATATGGCATTTATCAGTCATACTAAAGGACACATTGGAAGAAACAATATTACTACAGTGAGTAATTTTTTTCTTTCTACAGTTTTACATAAGCTACTTTCTGGTCCCTAATGTACTTGCTTTCTAGGGAGGCAGGACAAAAGCATATCATTCCTCAGTACCCCCTTTTGAGCAGGATTTTATGGGTGCCTTGATGACCTTTCCTGTGCCACTGTGAGGCTGCCACACTAGCAATTATGATGCCCCTCCCCCATAGAGAAGGTGTAACTGGCTACTGAATTTGTAGGGCTACCCCCCCCCCCAGAAAGTATTCAGCTTGCTACTGAACTTGTAGCACTGTCCTCCCCAAAATGGTTCTGCTGGTTACTGATAATTTCCTAACTGCTCCTGAGCCTGCTTTTTGCATTTGCTGTAGTTACAATGACGGTCCACCTTGTTGCTTAGCAGTGTTGGCTATCTGTACTAACTGCTTACTTCATATTATGCAAGTAGTGGCTGAAGGCAGGGCACTTAAAGAGCTAGTGTATTGCCTAAAACTGATATTAGTTTTTAAAAGCAGACTACCACTATCTTTTATATCAGAGGTACTTCTTTTTCCTTTAGTTAATTAGAAGATTGTTTACCTGATGTTAGTAGGCTGTCTTAAAGCAGCAGTGCAATGTAAAAAAATCTGTGCTTTTTCAACAGTTTATTTCCTGTGCTCTGTTGAGCATTTCCCTGGTACTCTTTCTTGCCAGCATTGTACTATCACCCCATAAGTCGCTCAGTTTTCCTTTGTTATTGTTTACATTTCTGCCATCCGCCATGTTGAAAGCAGCAGTAAAAGATATGCAGACGCCTTATTTCCTGTAGCGCTACAACAACTGTAAACTGATCACTTCCTGATTAGGTAGTACTGTTACTTTAACTCTCTCTGTTCCTCCATTACATCATCATCATTGTGCCTCACTGGCTATGACATCACCGCTCTTAGGAACAGCCACTCGGTAGCTACCAGGTCAGTCACGTGTGATGTCACTGTCAGTGACATCACAATGCTGATGATATAGTGGTGGAATAGTGATAGATATGTCAGCTGCCAGGTTGAGAGCTGTTCCACATGTCCCTGATCCAGCACAATATCATCACTAATGAGCATAAAGAAAAAGATAAATACTTCAGAAACAAAAAGTTACAACTGGCTACTTCTTAAAATTGTAATCATTTTCCTGTCTGCCTGTTGGTTCCACTAGTTCTTTAAATGCTTTGCCTCAGCAGCCTTTAAACAGTCTCTTCCTCTTTCTCTAAATCTCCCTCTTGCCCTACCCATGACCAAGATGGCAAATGGTAAACCAAACATATAGAACCCAGGGGACCAGGATTTGCATTCAATCCCTGGAATTCCATGATGGGACCATCACAATTGGGATGGGAGCTCACGGAGCCTAAGGATGGAGGTTTGCTCACTTCCTGTCAACCAACCAGGGAGCAGTATAGATGTCAGCTGTGAAGTTTGCCACTTGCAAGGCTGAAGAAAGGGTGCTGCCTGAGTGGCCCCCTACATCGGGATGGGGAACAAAAGGACCCAAAGGGGCAACATGCGGGAAATTATAAAAAAAAAATTAACTCCGCCTCATACTTTTTAGTAAAGTTTTATAAAGTAATATGTTTCTAGTAAAGTTTTATGAGTATAACCTCAAAAGAAATTGTTGCTTCAAGACATCGTTTTGATCATGTTTGTACCATTTAGCCTTTCTTCTCTGAATTTCATGCTGATGAATAATGCAACTCCTGACTGGTTTGACGTCATGCCCAACCCCAAGGTGCTCTTTCTAAGGGAGACAAGCACTTAATGACTGCAGTGCAATTTCATTTAATTTTCTTCCCCTTTTCATTGCACTGTCCTCAGTTGAAGGAGCACAATCAGCAACTAGCTGGTCCTGGCAGATTGATGTTTGTGCTGTGAACTGAGCAGAAATTAGGCTTGCCGAGAAATGCCAATTCCTGGATCTTCTGCAAGGAACAATCTGAGGCCAACTTTCAAAAATGAAATTAGGTCTCTGCCATGTGAAGGACAGGGTGTAATGACTGCAGGATCATCTTCCACATTCATGAGAAAATCATTCTTGTCTACATTAACCCCTCTTCTGTCTTAGTATGGCTGTGTAGATCTTGGGGATGAGATGTTTTGCCCCCAAATGAGTGCATACTACCAGCAAGTCCTGTAGCCTGCTATAAATTCTGGTAATGTATATTATGCAAGAAATTCACACGGTAATGCAGAATAGCACTGGTATTATTTAAGGACATAGTTGGATCATGGTGGAATAGAAACAGAGAAACATAGAAGTTGACGGCAGATAAGGACCGCAAGGCCCATCCAGTCTGCCCATTTCTTTTTCTACCTTATAAATGTGCCATCGGCCTTTGCTCTGTCAGTGACCTATCTATTCATAGTCATTTGTATTGCTCCCTTATGCCTATCCCATGCCTGTTTGAAGCCCTGCACTGTATTCATAGCCACCACTTCTTGTGGTAAGCCATTCCATGCATCTACCACCCTTTCTGTGAAAAAGAATTTCCTCACATTCCCCTTAATCGGCCTCCCTCTAATCTCATGCTGTGTCCTCTTGTCCTGCTATTTTTCTTATATTTAAACGTGTTAGACTCTTTCACCTTGTTTATGCCCTTAAGGTGTTTAAATGTCTCGATCATATCACCTCTCTCCCTCCTTTGCTCAAGGGTATACATATTGAGCTCCATTAATCTGTCCTCATATGTCTTCTGATGCAGTCCCTGCACCATTTTGTTGCCCTTCTCTGGACTGCCTCAATTTGGTTAATGTCCTTGTGAAGGTGTGGCCTCCAATACTGCGCAGTACTCAGATGGGGCCTAACCAATGTCTTGTACAGAGGGATTATTACCTCCCTCTTACGACTTGTGATACCCTACTAATACACTAACACCCCCTAGCCTTACCTACTGCTAGGGTCTGCTTGGATGATTTTAGGTCATCAGTGATGATGATGCCCAAGTCTCTTTCTTCCTTTGTAACTGCTAGCAACTCCCTCCCAGCCTATAAGTGGCTTCAGGGTTTCTCTTCCCTATGTGCATGATTTTGCACTTCTTTGCATTAAATCCCAGTTGCCACTCTTCTGACCATTCTGCTAGTTTATCCAGATCTCTTCTCATTCTGCCCACCCCATCTGGATCATCTACTCTGTTGCAGATCTTGGTGTCATCTGCAAACAGACAAGCCTTACCCTCTAGTCCATCTGCGGGTCACTAATGAAGATGTTGAATAGGACTGGCCCCAGGACTGATCCTGAGAGTACCCCACTTGTGACTTGCATCTCTTCTGACTGTATACCATTTACCACCACTCTCTGTTTTCTGCCAGTCAACCAGTTTGCCACCCAGTTGACCAACTTCTGACCCACCCGAGCCTACCTAGCTTATTTATCAATCTTCTATGTGGAACAGTGTCAAAAGCTTTGCTGAAGTCAAGGTAGGCGACATCAACTGCTCCCCCTTGGTCCACCACTCTGGTTACCCAGTCAAAGAAATCTATGAGATTAGTTTGACAGGACCTTCCTTTTGTATCTTGAATCTTTTTCTTTTAAAGTGCTTTCATATTTTGGGCTTCCCAATACCTAAATTCTTAAGGCCATCACAGGGCTAGTTCCTTCTCCTTCTGGGCTGAGATACACATGAGGCACACTGATAAGTCCTGAGAAGGATGAAACATGTCTGTGTCTTCTGTTTTCAGCCTTTGGTGATTTGCATATACTTCTCATAATGCTTTGCATTATTGGGATACATGTGATTTTGTATTTCTAAAGTTAGATGAGGCCCACCTTGTATTTTTACATTCCATGATAACCACCAATATCTAATAGTTCTCAGCCAAGAACTTGTATAACCAAACGTTATTACTTTATAGCCTCATCCAGCAAGACATTCCACAAATTAACTTTACCTTAATGTGGGTCACAGCACAAATTATTACAATGCAGTGCTACAAAATCGCGCTACGCTACATCAAGTTGCAGTGTAGCACAGTGGTTCTGTTCAACACCCATAAAAAAAGGGAAAACGTTCAAATCCTTGCATGATTTTCAACATTTTGTGTTTTCAGAAATGGAACATTTTACCAAAAAAAGTCACAAACATTTGGTAGGAGAATATTATAAAGAGAGCTCAGACTCACCACTCCAGAGCTCTCAGTGCCAGAAAAAAAACAAAAAATGTCTTCATACTTACTGCACCATAAGTTTATTTTCTGTTTGCTCTAGCATTGTCAATGGGGTTCATTAAGAATGGGTGATGTGTGCACTCCCTACTAGGGAAATGGTACAGCCCAAAGCTGTAATAAGCATAGAATCCTGGTCACCTGAACATTCTGGACAGCAACTCTCCAGTCACTTTTGTCCACACAATGCCTTTAAATATGAAAAAAATACATCCATATAGATCATTGTGACAGGGCTGAATAAGGCTCTGTCCCATTTGTTATGCAGAAAGAGTTAAACACAATGATCTGTTCTGTCCTCTCCTTTTCTGTTTCTTGTCTGGTTGCACAACCAAATGTTCTCATGAGACCTAGGAACTGATAACTGATGGTCTTGTGATTCTCCACCGCTCGCTATCTCTGTCTTCACTTGCTGTTTCTGTCTTTTCTTCCCCTTGTGTATCTGCGGTTATAAAAATATATGTGAATCCTTATATGAAACTGAGATCCTTTGGTTTGAAACTGTATATAGTTACACTGTTGAAATGATCGCAAAAAGCTATTTGGAGCTCAACAGGTTAACCTTGAGATGCAGCACAAACTTTTGCAGAGCTGTCAACAGGAGGTCAGTTCGGGGACACCATGTTCTATTTTGTTGCACCTGCAAGGAAACTGACAAACTTATACATTGTATGAGAAACAGGATACCTGTTAACGAACTTGCAGAAGTTAATTAGCAGGCAAAAACTTGTTATAGAAAGAGCAGCAATCTTTGCTGGGGAGAGACTAAAACTTGGAATTAGAGATACCCTCAGACGAAGGATTGTGTTTACTCTGTTTGCACTGCTTTTGTAAATAGTTGTACTGAACAATTTTTTTTTTATTTTACCATTATTGATATCTATTTATTTATTTCTGATCTCGGATTAACCATTTGAGCTCAGAGCTGTTTACATAGGTTCCACATTAGTACATTTAGAACAAGTAGGTGATAATACAGAGGACTGAGATAAACAAGGCAATAGAATTAGAATGAGAACATTTAGGTACATTTGGTCTTTAAACAAAGAAATGCAAAAAATACAGCAAAAACTAAAACTGGAATAAGTAAACACAGTCAGATACATACAGGAACAGACTAAATAACTGTGCCCAACAGGGAGCCTGTTAGTTGTCAGCAACATGAGGGGGTTAGCGCACAATAAAATGCTACTTGAGAATTTTATAACTGCTCCTGGTTTTCCTATGCTTCCTGACATGTGCCTCAATGACAGATGGTGTTTACAGTGGGATTTACGCTGTGCATACTCTTAGCCAGTAGTTTTGTGCGTGGGTACTAGACATAGTACCAGGGAAGCATAGAAGAAAGGTATGGATTCTGCAGCAGCAAGCCCAGGAATGATTACCAGAAGAATGGCAGCAAAACTAGCAGAGACAGAAGTCTAAGCTGAGACTGTACAGACAGCACAAGTGATGGAAAAAGAATAATAGGCAGTGACAGAACCTGAAGCCTGACTGCCTTTTTCAAATGGTGAGCTATACAACAAAAAAAGACAGAGAAGCACAGAAAAGAAGAGATGCAGCGACAAGGGCAGCAGAGACGGGATACAGCGATGGCTGGATGCCTTGCAAGCAAGATATCAAAGCTGGAGGATCTGGCACAGGTCTAGCAGAACAACAAGACACAAACAACATAAAAGACATTAAACTTGACAAAAGCTGTGTCCCTCTGATGATATCAAAGCATACCTGACAACTTTTGGAAGGGTTGCCACATCCTGCCAATTGCCAAAGCAGCATTGGGCAATCAGTCTGGTACCTTACCTGACAGGTAAAGTCCAACTTGCCTACAGCAATATGGACACTGTCAGAAGACTATGACCTGGTGAAAAGAGAAATCCTGAAAAGGTATGACATCTCAGGAGAGATCTACAGGCAGAGATTACCGTTTCTGAAGTACAACTCAGTCGACAATCCTCAAAGTCTTCACCTGACTCCGAGAACTCCTTATTAAATGGCTTCAACCAGAGGGCAAAACAGCCCCACAGATCACTGACACACTTGCAATGGAGCAATTCATCAGCATCCTGCCTACAGACATGCAGCTTTGAGTAAATGAACATCAACCAGAAAGTGGGGAAAAGGTTGATCTTACTTTGAGAGGGTTCGTGCAGCAGGTCATAACATATAGGATTGCACCCTCTGGTGTCAGGATCGCATGGCATACTTACTTTTGCTAGCAATGTCTGGTGGGGGACCGCCCACCCAATGTCACGTGACTGACATCAGCGTGACCCTATAAGTGGGCGGTCCCTGTGCCCACCTTCCAGTTCTTTCCCGTCGTCGGCCTGCGCAAGGACCTCGCAGTGAACGTTGCTCAGTCGATCACCATTTTGATAAGTATTTCAGCTATTTCTACCAATTATAGTTCATTTTTCTTTAGTTTTATGTCTTCTCCATCTGATCCTCTGAAGGCCAAGAAGAAGTACGGCTAGCAGATCCCTCATAAAGACAGTCATGAGCTCTGCCTCTTCTGCCAAGGCCCAGCCCATGATATCGAGACCTGCCCGGATTGCAAGCCTTTCAATCAGGCCACACGCAGGCAGCAGGCCCTAGAAGCCCATCTTTTGAAATCCAGGATGGCCACTTTAGAGCAAGAGATGCAGAAGCTGAGGGACTCTGCTTCTTCCCCTTCTTTGGAGGCTAAAAAGAAAGACAGAGAAGGAGCTGGAGCATCTGGAGGACCAAGAGTGGCCCTCTACCAGTAAGGTTGCGGGACTCAAGCCTACGGACAAGACCACTCCTCAGCCACCTCCCTTGGTGATTGTCCAGGCCTCATCATCCATTTTCTCTGGTTCCTCTACTTCTCTTATACCCATTAAGATGGGCTCCAAGTCAGGATCCTCGACCAATAAGTCACCTGCCAGGACCTCCGGCGGATGCCTGGTCAACACCGGTAAGTCAGACTCCGGTTCTTCCGGAGCACACCCAGTCGTCGATAAGTCGGCTTCCCACCCAGAGGGAACCTGCCCGACATCAGCTGTTAGGCCAGTCGGGGGCTCCTCCCCCATCTGCCCGGCTCTTCCTCCACCAACCGACAAGTCAAATGCAGGGGACTCTGGCATCCGCCCAGTTGAAGCTCACCTGTCAGGGCTGACGCCGACACACCCAATGTCTGGCCGAGCTCGCTGACCTCCCAAGGCCAGCCCTCCCATTATGTTTCCCCTGACAGGGAGCCTTCTCCTTTACCTTTGCTGGTAGAACCTCCTGTGCCCGACCCTGTACCTGGCACGAAGGGGGAAGTGGTTCCCCTGGAAGTGGTCCTTTCTTCAACCACTCCAGTGCTGGTTACCATCCAGACCCCCACGGGTGACCCTGCTGGGGCTCTCACATTGGAGTCGATTCCTCCACCTTCTCCCAGTGATCTTCCTACCCTGTCAGGCCCTCCTTCAGCCCCGACACCAGGAATCTCTATGCAGGGCTCCAGGCCACTGACTTCAGGTTCCTTGGGCCAACTCCTGTTAGAGCCTCTGACAGGCCCCCTAAGTCTGACATCATCTTTTCTGACGCCTGAGAACCAGACGCCAGACTTCCTGGCGCTGACCCCGATGCCAGCTATCCTGATGCTGGGACTCCCGACATCGGATAACTAGCCAGGTCCCTCTGCTCTGTCTCCTTCGAGGCCCCCGGTGACCCCTGTGGATGATCAGGGTATTCCCCCATGGTCCGCCCTTGGGCTAACCACATTACCTGGGCCTGTCGACGTCAGGCCCAACCTTTGCTCCTTTTACCCACGGCTTTTACCATATTTATCAGGCACCAGGATATGGAATCCCTTTTCAGGCTCCAGGCCTCCCCCTCATTATCCAGGGGCGGGTTACCAGTACTTCCAGCCTCTACCTCAGCCTCAGCAGGACCTTCAAGCCATGTTCCAGATCTGGTGGCAGGAGGCCAGATCCAAGTTGGTATCGGATTTGGATAAGAGACTGCCGGCCCCAGTGGCGACCCCCACCCCATGCTGTTTGTCTCCCATGGGCTCTCACAGGTCAGGCCATTCCACCATGGCACGCATTTCTGGTCGTGCTACTCCAGAGGTCACTCTGTCTGAGACAAACACCTCTGAGAAGGGAGAATCCTCGGACTCAGAGGCTGACTCCTCTGACTCATCCTCTGGAAACTTTTCGGAAGCCATGCTGTCCAAGGGTAAGGAGTCTCCCAAATCTCCTCCCGAAGACCCCTCCTTCACCGAACTCCTCCGTATTCTCCAACAAGCTAATGGTTGGAATGCAGAGGAGCAAGACCCAAAATGCAAGCACCTAGCAGAACACTTGGACTTAGCAGAGGCATCACCCATTCTGATCCCCCCGTGGATGGAGCTCCATGAGGATCTTACCTCCACTATCTGGCAGATGCCTCACTCCATCCTGGCCATCCCCAAGAAGGTGGACCGGGCCTACCATGCACTTGTGAGTGCTCCTTATCTATTCTCTCACCCAAAGGCAGACTCCATCGTGATTGCTGCGGCTCACGACCATACTGCTAAACCTAAATATATGAGCACCTCCCCTCCTGAGAAGGAGTCGAGGCAGTTAGATCAGTTCGGTCATAAGATCTACTCCTCATCTACACGTGCCTTACATTCCTTGAACTATGTGGCACATATGATTTCATACCAAAAAGCTACCATGGCTCAGCTCGAGGCCAGGATAGAAACGGTGGAGGATTAGGACCTTAAGTCGGATCTCACCAACACCCTGAGGCTGTCTAAGATATCTTGTAGGCGTGCATTGAGAGCTACCTATAACTCTGTAGATACTGTGGCTCGCTCTTCGGCTACAGCAGTCTGCCTCAGGTGCCACGCTTGGTTCTGTATTTCTGGGCTCTCCCAGGATGTTCAGGCAGCCATGCAGGATGCCCTCTCTGAGGATCTGTCCTCTTCGGGTGTGACACCAAAGACATAAACACAGGCCTTCAGGACAGCGGGCAGGCCCTGAGGTCAGTTAAGTCTATGTACAAGGTGGGTTTCAAACCTAAGCAGACCTTTCGGCACCAGCAAAAGCACCAAGGCAAACAGCCTCTTAATAGATGTCAAAATAAAAAGAGAGCATCGGGACCTGCCGTTACCTCTCCCCCTGCCTCCAAGGTCTAGCGAGCTTCAGGTGGTACCCTTCTCACCCGTTCCTCCACCTCCTGACTCCTCCAGACCCCCTCCACTGCCAAACAGTGGGAAGCCAGTGGTGGGAAGATTTGCCATCCACCTAACAGAGTGGTAGGGCATCACTTTGGATTCGTGGGTAATTCAACTCTTAGCAAGAGGGCACACCATCAAGTTTCAGGAAGAACCTCCAGACTCTCCTCCAAGATGATCTTATTATCCCTCAGACCACATAACACTGGTAAGGGACAAGATCCAGGCTCTACTCCAAAAATCCACGATAGAGCCAGTTCCCTGGGTGCAGAGGGGAAAAGGGGATTATTCCCATTTCTTCCTCATTCCCAAAAAGACGGGCAATCTCAGGCCCATCTTAGACCTCAGCCATCTGAACCTTTATGTAGAGTACAAAAGGTTCAGAATGCTGATGCTCCAGGGACTCCTACCTCTGCTCCATACAGACCATTGGCTCTGTGCACTGGATATGCAGGACACATACCTGTGTAACCCCTACCCGGTCTGCCATTTCTATCTGACAGAAATACCAGGTGGGCTGGGTTCAGGGAGGAATAGGTCACTCGGCACAAAGGCTACATTTGGCTACTCTGCACGGGGACACCCAAGTAACTCTGAACACAGGGAGCAATAACTGTGATGTCCAATACCAGAAGTGGGATTCTAAAGTGTGGCTTTTATTCACATGCAAACAGAATAAGCAAAGCATAGATGGACCCCCACGGGGCTACACTCCTGGTAATGCAGATTAAAAGAGACCAGAACACATCCTCATCACTTTAGCCCTCAGGCTGTACCATACACTGGGCACACAGCCCAGACTTGTACGCTATTTTGGGTTACACAGCCCGAACATGTACACTGCTCTGGGTCTTCCCTGGCTCGGCTCCCTTGCCAGCCACTTGGACACCTTCCATACTTCATGGAAACATTTTCTGGTGGCTCTCTAAACCACCTAAGAGCACCTCGGCTCCATCAGGGAATCTTCCTTTTTAATCTCACATCTGGGTACTTTCCTCAGGCACTGGCCAAGTACCTGAGAGAAAGCAACAGGTGTCTCAGAGCAAATCCGTAGAGGTGAATTTGGTTACTACTGATGGGGAGTCTCCCACCTCTCGCTCCCACTATTCATACCCGTCCATTTCTCTGGACTGTAAACACCTCATCCTTTAACACTTTGGTATATAGATACTTGTTAAATGTATCTCACATTCAATCTACTTGTCTTGCTTCCCATGTGTGCTGGACTTGAACATACTTAAAATAAGTGGCATTGTCCATTACTCTAGACCCCCCCACAGAATTAAGCAGTCCAATCCCCACATTTTTTCTTTCCATTTGCGCTGTACTTGAACATACTTATTAGTGGCTTTGTCTGTTACTCTAGACCCCTGACAGAGTTAAGCAGTTCAATCCCCACATCTTCCAACTGTACTTAGCTGTCTTTTCCTGACCCCACAGTAACAGTCCCTTTAATTTCCTTCTGTTTCAGGTGAAAAGACTTGGTCCTTTTTCAGAGCGAACTCACCCGTTGGTTGCAGGTGCCCCACAGGCATTTTCTCCTCAAGGAATCTTCCTTTCAGAGCTTCTGGTGCCTCAGCACAACTCAAACAGGCAGCTTCTTTTCCTTAGCTGGACCGGGGGCCCTGGAAAACAGGCTGACCCATTCCCCCCATCCCGCAGTGATGGGGCTCTGAACCATTGAGAGCGGTCTCCACCACTTCAATATGCAGTTCCTGTGTTCCTCTTCAGGTGGAAACACACACCTTAAACAAAAGTAGCTTCTTTACCAGAGCTTAAAGCTCTGAGAACCTGCACACACTCTGCTGTAGTACAGTCTCTCACTCAGACTGCCTTCAAAATCCCCAACGTTCTACTCTAACTCCAACTGCAACATTCCAGTGTGGCTTATGCAGCTGCAACAGTTCTAAAATGATATCATTCCTCAGTCTCAGCTGAGACTGAGAACAGAGTGAGACAGTGTGAAATCCATTTAACTGGAGTTTCATAAGCTGTCTTCCCTGCCTACCACTAGGTCTTACTGGGATTCTAGTAACCCCGGGTAATGGGGGTTACACCTGCATATTCCAGTTTTCCTGGGTGTTGTCGAGGCAGAGGTCAGGAAGCACAGGAAACACCAGCAGCAGTTGTAGAATTCACCAAAAATAATTTATTTATACTAGCAGTATCATAAAATAAACTTGTTCAGTATAACTATTTACAAAGACAAAATAAAATAATGTTTTCTTTCAGTCTCTGTGTCCCTTGTTCTCCTAATCTTTCTTTCAGCTCCAGTGACATTTTCCGTGCCTCTTTTGGTGATGGTACCGTTTCAGGGCCCATCTCCATGGAGGATGCCGATGTCAGTGCCAAGTCATTTTTCTAACCCCAGTAATACTCGGGTATTCATAACTTTCTGCAGTAAGCCTTCTAGGACTGCCCGGAGAGAATAGAACACATGCAAATGATGGAATTCTTTGCACGTGACAATTTTTCAAATGCTGCCCTATACTAACTGCCAGTGTTTTAAACTCATCAGATTTCACTCTCCACCTGAAAAGTCTGGTCACTCGGAGTGTTACTCTTCTACTTTCCATTCTGACATGAAGAAACTTATAAAAATACTGTAGGTATCTTTTATTTAATTTACTGCCTTACACTTATTGTTTACTGTTATTTAAACTTAGTTTAGCATTATTTACTTAATTTTTGCTGGTTCTTCTAGGTTCGGTATAACCAGGAGTGAACCGGGTTCGTTTTTTAGTTGGTTGGGGTTTTCTGACTAAAAAACCCCGTTAGTTTCTTAGTTTTTAGTTTTAAAACTTAATGTTTTGTAACTGCTTTTTTTGGTTACTGAACCACTAATCCCAGTTCACTTTTGTTCCATTGGTTCGATTCCTCCGGTTTCTTATCGGTTCCAGAACCGACCACAACCACTAAGTTCTATTTAAAATTTATATCTGACTTAGCAGTTACCTTTTTTTATTGGTACTGATAAAAAATGTCAGAAAAAAATAAGAAAAAGACCGGTGAACCCGGTTTTTAAATTTGTTCACAATGTGGGAAGTCTTTGCCAAGGCAGATAAACACAATTTGTGTGTGGCCTGCCTTGGATATGAGCATCTTAAGGAGGAATGTGACATTTGCAAAACATTCCCTGAAAAAACTGTTGAAAAACACCTGGAACTGCTGAAAAAGAAACTTCCTCCACTCAGTGGTCCCTCTGACTCTGACCAGCTGATACCCCTTGTTAATGTGGGTGAAACCACTTATGCTGTTGCCTCTACCCCTGAGACAGGTAACAAAGGCACCAAGAGCGCTACTGAACCAGATGACTCCCTGGTTCCCTCTAAGAAATCAAAAAAGTTAAAACACACAGAACCCCCACCTACAAAAAAGGGGACTTCTGTGCCTGCCTCCACTGTGCCTTCTCCCCAAGAAATTGCCCAGGCTTTCAGGGTAATTCAGGTATTATAAGGCCTAGTGCCTGCTGATCATCAGCCACCTGTCCAGACCCCTGTGGGGCAGCCTGGCAGCACAGGGAGATCTTCCCTCACTGAAGAGGACGAATACACTGAATGTGAGGAGGAGGGGGAACCCATTGAACCTGAGGTATACCCTGAGCAAGAATTTGGCTCTCCTCCCAGAACATCCAAAGATTACTTCTTACATTTTACTTTTGTGAGAAAAATGGCTGATGCACTGGACATCACCACAAGGGAGGAGATGAGGATGAAGAGGAAGTGGAGTATTTAGAAATGATGGGGCTAACCCCCACCAAAGCTCTCCTCCTTCTTGTAAATAAATGTTTTAAAAAAGATGCTCTAAAACTACTTCAAACCCCTAATTCCACCCCCTCTTAACAAGAGGATGGACAAAAAATATCAGATGGAGAGGGAAGGGGCAGAGTTTCTCTTTTCCCATCCAGACCATCAAGGGGTTGTACAGGCAGCTACCTGTGATAAGGCTAGGGTCCCTCTGGCATCATACCCACCAGACAAGGACTCTAGGAAAATAGTATGGAAAAGAAGGGGTAATTGTCAGCTTCTTTAACCATTCGACAAGCACATTTTCAGGCCTACGCTGCCCAGTACCAGAAGTCCATGTGTCAGTCGATTTTGGCCATGTCTCAGAAAGCTTTCTCACCCCTGTCTGATGACTTAGCAGAAACTGCTAGGTTTGAGCTACAGGCAGCTAAATACCAGTTCCAAATGGCTGCTGATACAAATGATACTGCAGCCAGATGGATGGCAAACACAGTAGCCCAGACGAGATTTGCCTGGCTAAGGGCCACAAATCTTACCCAGTCAAAGGCTCTTGATTTCCCTCTAAAAGGAAATGCTTTGTTTGGGGAGTCAACAGTGGCCTACATGAAAAAGTGGATGAGTACAAGGCCACATATAGAAGCAACTCTAATAAAGAGAAGGCTTCACCATCCACCAAGCCTTATGGGGTGGGGCTGGGCAGGTCCTTCCACACCAGGCCCTTTTTCCAACCAGTGGCCACACCCCAGTAGCAGCAGTATTCCAGGCGAGACTTACAGGCCCAGCCTCAGCCCCAAGCAAAACAAACACTTTGATGCACAGGCCGCCTCCTCCCTCCCTGTTGGAGGCAGACTGTCTCACTTCCTCCAGGCTTGGCTAAGCATCACCACAGACAAGTGGATCCTGGAGGTAGTGAGTCAGGGTCTGTCTCTGAACTTCAGATCCCTCCCTCCTCAAAAAACTAGGGTTTTCAGTTCACCCTCCTTAGCAGAAGAGAAACTGCTGGAGGCAGAGGTTCAAAACCTGCTACTGCTAAAGCAGTAGAACCTGTCCCTACCCACCTGAGAGGAAGGGTTTTTATTCCAGGTACTTTCTCACCACAAAGAAAAATGGGAAGTGGCGGCCTATATTGGACCTCAGAGCTCTAAACAAGCATCTGGAAAAACCATAAGTTCAGAATGGTAACTTTGGCATTGATTCTGCCAACACTCCAAAAGGGGATTGGTTGGCATCAATGGACTTAAAAGACACCTATTTTCACATCCCCATAAGGGAGTCCTACAGAAAATATCTCAGGTTCGGACTCCTTTCAGGCCATTATCAGTTTTCAACTCTGCCTTTTGGCCTTTCTTCGACTGCAAGGGTGTTCACAAAGTGCCTGTCAGCAGTTGTGGTACACCTTCGAAGGCAGAGGGTCACAGTGTTCCTGTACTTATACAACTGGCTGGTGGTAGGGAAATCACCAGACCAAGTCAGACAATATCTGCAGACCACCCAAGGGCTCCTGGAGTCTTTGGGGTTCCTGATCAATCACCAAAAATCAGTCCTCATTCCGGCACAAGTCCTGCAGTTCATAGTGGCAGAGATCAATACCCTGCAGGGCAGGGCCTACCTGCCTCTGGACAGAGTCAGAAATCTCCTGCTGATTGCAAATTCATTCAGCTTGCACAAACACAAAACTGCAAGGCGGTTTCTACAGCTGCTGGGCCATATGGCTGCAGCCACAGGCACAGTCTTGGGCTCCAGGTTCCAAATGAGAGACATCCAGTTCCACCTCTGGGCTCATTGGAGTCAAAGAAAATACCCTCTTTCAAAGCCCATTCCAGTAACAAGGACTTTGTTACAAGCACTCCAGTGGTGGAAGGAGTAACCCAACCTAAGAGAGGGGGTTCCTTTTCAGAGAGAGTCTCTGTCAGTTGTTCTCACAACAGATGCATCTCTCCTGTGTTGGGGTGCTTATTTAGGGGATCACATAACCCAGAGTACCTGATGAGCTGCAGAGTCCCTCCAGCACATAAGCTTGCTAGAACTCAGAGCTGTGTTTCTGGCACTAAAACCTTTTACAGCATTGGTGCAAGGGAAGGTGGTGCACGTTAGAACAGACAACACCACCACAATGTATTACATAAACAAGAAGGGAGGCACCAGGTCAGGTCTTCTCTGCACAGAACCCATGAAAATCTGGACCTTGGCTTATTCTTTGGGAGTATCCCTGAAGGCAATCCATCTGCCGGGAAAAGACTATACCCTGGCAGATGCCTTGAGTCGAATCAACCAGGCCCATCATGAATGGACTCTGAACAGGCAAGTATTGCAAGTGATCTTCAGGAGGTGGGGCACTCCAGAGACAGACTTATTCGCATCCCACCAGAACCACCACCTGCCACAGCATTACTGTAGACCACCAGATCGGGGTACACTGTCTCTGGATGCCCTGGCTCTGGATTGGTCAGGGAAGCACCTGAATGCTTTTCCTTCCTTCCCCGTAGTATTCAGGGTATTGCTCAAGCTCCGATCCCATTCAGCATCTCTAATCTTGATAGCTCCAGACTGGCCCAGGCAGCCATGGTACTCTCTTCTGCTCTCCATGTCTGTAGCCAAATCAATACACCTCCCTCGGAGGCACAACCTGTTAAGCTCCAACCAGGGAACCTTGCTGTATCCAAACCTCAGGTCTCTCAATCTCAAAGCTTGGCTCTTGAGGACCTAGAATATGCTAATTTACACCTCTCTGAAGCAGTGTTAGACATTCTGAGAGGGTACAGGAAACCCTCCACTAAGAAAATCTACTCTTCAAAATGGAAAAGGTTTTCAATCTGGTGTTCGACTAGAGAATTGGTGCCAGTACAGGCTGGTGTATCAGCTGGTCTTGGCTTCCTCTCTCATTTACATTACTTGGGACTGCAGCCCAGCACCTTAAAGGTTCACCTCGCCACAGTATCTGCTTACATTTCTGCTGGAGCAAAGGTAACAATGGCCTCAGAACCTATATTCAGGAGGTTCATTAAGGGCCTGACCCATTTGCATCCCCCTCACAGGGAACCAATGCCAGCATGGGACCTCAATGTGTGCATAGCTAAACTCATGGGACCTCCTTTTGAGCCCATGTCTTCAGCTCAACTAAAATATGTCACATGGAAAACAGTATTCCTAGTGGCAATGACCTTTGGAAGAAGAATCAGTGAACTTCAGGCTCTCTGCATTGAACAGGACTACATTTCATTTCATAGGAATAAGGTAGTCCTGAGGACAAACAGAAAATTCCTCCCCAAGGTGGTTTCTAATTTCCACCTTAACCAATCCATTACCCTATCTGTCTTTTTCACTGAGCACTGCACTTCTGGTGAAAGAAGATTCACAGTCTGGATGTCAAGAGAGCTCTCAGCTACTACATGACAGCCACTAAGGACCATAGGCAGGACAGAAAACAGCTGTTCCTGACTTATGGGGATGTGGGAAAGGGTAATCCAGTGTCAAAAAGGTCAGTTTCTCAATGGATAGTTCACTGTATCCAATTATGTTACACTAAAGCTGGTAGGGAACCCCCAACAGGGTTGAGGGCCCACTCTACAAGACAGACAGCTGCTACCTTAGCAGCTGCCAGAGATGTTCCACTGGTTGATATCTGTAAAGCAGCTACCTGGAAAACAGTACACACCTTTACGAAGTACTACAACCTGAATATTCAATCCAGGGGTAATGCTAGGTTTGGCACAGCAGTCCTGCAAAGTCTGTTTCCAAAATAATGTTATGTGCCCACCTCCAGTGGGACTGCTTTGTAGTCTGCAGAAAGTCATGAATACCTGAGTATTACTGGGGTTAGAAGAAAAAATTACTTACCATAGTAATCCTGTTTCTTCTCAGTAATACTCAAGTATTCATAACTTCCCACCCTGCCTCCCCTTCCGGGACCTTAGCATCTGCAGTCCTGCATGCTGGGCTACCAGAGATAAAAAAAAAAATATATATATATATATATATATATATATATATATATATATATATATATATACCACATTCGACTACAATTTTTGGCAAATAGGGTTCACATGTGTTTTACCCCTCTTTTCAGGTGTTTCTGACATTTTGGGGTTTCTTTCAATGTTGTGTTCTCCCTCCAGTTGGAGGTTTTTATTTATTTATTTAACAAACTTTAGGATTACAACCTTTGAGTCAGGGACTCATTTACAAAGGCTCCATGTCATAAAAAACAAATACAAACACTTAATACATATAGACATAGAATGGCAGATAAAGGTTACAGTTTTTCAGTTATACAATATTGCAGAATCAAGATCAGCTATACATTGCATCGAACATGTTACTGAGAGCTGTATTTTACAGTTTTCAAGCGAACAATAAGTTTGCTGATAGAGGGAGAGAGTAACAGGTTTGATAGTGACAGCGAAGTAGAGAATTAGACAAATATCTTAGTGTAGCCAAAGGAGGCATTGTTAATAGGTAATGTTTGGTAGCCCTATTGGTTATTAGGAGGTTAGGGGATTTTCAAATCCTAAATCATATTGATCATTAATACCTACAGTATTCTGGTTCCATGGGCCTGCCTTTCCAGGCTTCTAGGAAATCTGAGGAGTTTAGAACACTGGCAGTTAGTAAAGGGCAGCATTTGAAAAGTTGTCATGTGCAAAGAATTCCATCATTTGCATGTGTTCTATTCTCTCCGGGCAGTCCTACCTAGAAGTCTTACTGCAGAAAGTTATGAATACCCAAGTATCACTGGGAAGAAACAAGATTACTATGGTAAGTAATTTTTTCTTCCGTGCCACAGTGGAGTTGAAGGGGGGGAGTTGGAGGCCTACCTGGTGCTGGCTTCTCTCTCCCCTCCTCCTTAAGATCAGTCGCCATTGTGGGGCCTCACTCAAGGGGCAGGTCCCTGTCCTCTCGGGGGGGGGTTGGGGTCCCGGTCCGCACCCCGCTCTGCTCGGGTGACCTTGGTCACCTTGGGGTGGAGTAGGAGTGCTGGGCCCAGCATCCCTTACTCCTCCTCTAGGGGGCAGAGTCCTGCATTGGGTGGGGACAGGGGCTATCCTGTTGGGCTTTCTGGGCTCCAGTCTCCCCACCAGGGGTCTTCTCCTACTGAAATTCACTGAAATCTAATGTTCCCTGGATTCAGGACAACTTTCAAGAAGAAAGGAGTGGAAAGAAGGAAGACTGTGGAAGTCTGAGAATATAGTCACACTCTGTGTGCGATAGGCTCATTAAACCTTATCAAAAGGTATGCTATTGTTGCCTGGAAGCCGGGGCTACTTGAGCTTAAACTGTTAAATCCCGGAGTTCCTGTGCCAGTAGGATCACTTTTTTGATTTGTCTTTACAGGTACTCAAAGAAGCTTGTTGCCAGAGTTGGAGTGGGGAATTTTTTTGAAGGAGTATCTGGAACATTAAAAGGTTTAACCTCTGCAGACCAGGATCCAAGTGAAACAAGTGAATTATTCATTGTAGGTGACTGGTGTTTTTCTCCTTCCTGACTTGTGTGCTGGAATTAATGGTAAAGACATAGGTAAAGGTGGAAGCTAATTCTAGACACAACGCTTTAAGGTACTGTCTCTCAATTATATGTTGCATTAGATGACTAGCCTTACTGAAAAACTTTTTTTGAGCGTTCCATTCTTAGAAAATAAAAACATAAGCAGTAATATATGCAGTAACTGCTGGGATATTCTGTTTCAAGCTGATAGTCACCAGTGATACAAAGGGTTCTATTATTATTTGTAATGGGACTCCAAGTCAGAGTCTATTGCTGACTTACACCCATTTGTTCACTATGGATGTATGTATTAATATTCTAAAGTCCTAACAGCTGGGCTTTTTTAGATGATCAGCCTGAGTAGGGCTTCCTTTTTTTTTATTTACTGTGCTTTTTCTGCCCCAGCTGCCCGGTACTTCAGCCTGGTCACAGACCCTTCGACTTCCACTCTGTCACTTCTGGCCATGACTCCTAGTACCCCTGGCTTGTCCACCAGGGCGAGTTCTGACACCGGCCCAAAGTGCCGCATCCGACGGGATAGGTCAGGGAGCTGGCCTGAGAGAGTTAATTGAAGTCGAGGGCAGGCTTCATCAAGGGCTGCCGGCAGTGATTTTCTAGGCTGCTGCAGGGGTGGGGATGTGCAATGACGTCCAGTGTCCGCCCTGCCCCTCTTGCATGTTGGCACTGGTCACCTGTGGTTCTCCCAGCCTCCGCTGAAGATCCCTCGGGCACTGGATACTCTAACCCTCCCTCCCCCTCCAAAAAGAGAGCAGTCCATGGGACACTTAATCCTTCTCCCCCGGCCAGCCTTCTGACTCCCTGGATGCATTCCCGAACCCGGGTTGCCCGCGTCGAAAGCGGAAATCCAACCGCTGCACCAGTTGGGCTGGCTCTGAGCAGGGCTTCCTGACACTGATGACTTTTTGGTGCTTTACGGCCCGTACTTTGTTATAAAACAGTCACCGTTTGTTTTTTATCTGCTCTACCTGCCGTTGTGGACACAGCTATTACAAGATTCAGTGAACAAACAGACCTGCTGCTATACAAGTGGGAGATATGCTTTTTTGCCTGTAAAGGCTGGGTCTTATTATCGCTAAATGCTACTGAAGTGTTCTTAAGAATTTGAGACTTGATTTAAACTGTAGTTGCCTTGAAATCATTTTGCACATGGTCATTCTGACCTCAAATTGTTTTTAATAGGGTCTTTCCATCACCATAAGCAGGAAATTGATAAGGTTATTACATTGTTTATTCTGCGACTGCTGGATATTTTGATACGCCCATTATCATAAATAAGTTGGGTAGTACAATCCTTAGCCTCTGTATAATATTAACTTATTAACTTTGGTTTTTCTCTTTTAGATATTTCCTGAAGAAGACCTATGGTCAAAACGTCAATTTTTAACTCTATTTCCTATATTCAGTATGCATTTAATATAACCATTTTGTTTTGTATAATATTGTTTATTATTGTTTGGACCTCTTCAATAATAAGGTAATCTCAGAATGAAATGCATGAAATTCTGAAAATAATGTCAAATTACCATGAGAAAGGTGGAAAAGGGAAGATCGTCCGGGTGCGTAATGGGCATACTTAAACAATATGATCCTGCAGATAGCTGTTAAAGGCCTTATACTGGGCTATGGACTGGTAGCCACAAATGGCCCCAACAATGGGCACTTGAGGCCTGAATGTGGAAAGAAAAGTGGACAAATGGAAATAGGCATGGTCTAGGGAAACTCACAAATCATTTCCTATTGTAGCCGGCATATAAATCCTCCCATACCTGGTGACAATAGGAGCACAGGGCAACATGTGCTGCAGAGGTGCACCTTGGGGCTTCACCAAAAAGGGGAAGGTATCACTGACAACACAGGATCTCTAAATGTGGGTTCAGTGATGGAGCCTTTCCACTTTCTAACACAGTATTTCAGCAGGATGTCTCGGTACCCCAAATGGGACCTATTTACTGTGGCGTGATTCTGTTCTTAGATAGGAATTGGTAGCCACAAATAGGCCCAGTAATGGGTTCTTGAGGCTTGAATGCAGAAAGAAAAATGTGGACAAGTGGAAATAGGCTTGGTCTGGGAAAACTCACAAATAATAATCTATTGTAGCCGGATATAAATCCTCCCATACCTGGTGACAAAAAAAGCACGGGGCAGTCATGTGCTGCAGGGTGCACCTTGGAGTTTCACCAAAAAGGGTAAGGTATCACTGACAACACAGGATCTTTACATGTGGGTTTAGTGACAGCCTTCTCATTTTGTTTGTATCATAGTATTTCCATAGGATGTCTTGGTACCCTAAATGGGACCTAATTACTGTTGCTTGATTCTGCTCTCTGATTTAGCCTGAGGATGGCTTGTGGTATGGAAATATTGATGGATAGATAGCACAACTGACTGCACTCTAGGAGAATTGATTAACCCTCCTTGACTGCAGCCTTTTTTACCCAGGAGGAGTTTTAAATATTATATATCATGTGGCTTCTTCTTGAGGATCATGTTCTGATATTAGAGGTTCACTTAGTACAAAAGTGTTCTTAAAATACATTTATGTACAACTAATTTGCAAAAAAAGTTTTTAAATTCATCCAATAGTTTTACTGCCCTGGATAAAAAAGATCCCTCCTGTAATAAGTATTTTGAAATGTATTATGTATGTATCTGCTGGAGATGTATGTTAACATTTTTCGTGATGTTTTTGTAATGTTGTAATGGTTTTTTTAACCAGTCAAGAATAAACTAAACTGAAACTGACTTGTCGTGCTCCAGCACACCTGGACGTGCCTGTGTGCCCCCCCCCGCCCCCGACCTGCGGGGCACAGTTTGTGGTTGTGTGTGTCTAATGGGATGTCCTGGAGAACATCAGGGCCCAAAAGCTCTCCTAAGAGCAACAACAAAGATTTACACAATTCTGCTTTGCGACTGCCAGCTGTTATACCATGTGCACCCCCAGCTCGGAGCTCTGACCGGGCAGAACTGTAAGAGACATCTTAGCTTGAGTAGCACATTGGGGGCAACAGGAACCCAGAGGAGAGGGATCCATTACCCTTTTGCAGGTCTTACATAGTTTGAACACTAGAGGTCTCCAGTAAGCCATGGTGCCAAAACACTAGCCATACAGATGCCCACAAAGCAGAATAAAGTTGACAGAACTATTTAAAGTGACTCAGTATAATGTTGGAATGGAGGAATACTGCTGCAATCCCCACCTCTGACTGTGTGGAAAAACAGAAGTAGAAAAATGTTTCTACCAGCCTAGAAGTTTCAGTGACTGTAGGGAGATGATTGCACTCAGCCAGCCATGATGAAATTGTAAGGAAAACAGAGCCGCCGCATCTAGTACTGGAAAAGTGCAGCCACACGCGTATTCTCATGAAAGTGCACATGTGTGATGTCACGATGCTGTGCGTGACGTTGCCACATCGGGGGGGGGGTGCTCAAGCACAGTTGTGTGAAAGATACGCTGAGGCAGGAGGAGGCCTCTCACTAACAACACAGCACGAGCCCAATGGACAGGGCTCAGAAAATGGCAGGAAAGCCACACAGCTCAATGGAGCCATTGAAAACCGCCAAACAATCTGTGACTACAGATCACCTACAAAAGACTGCCTAAAAGACTCTGATTTTTCTCAGAGTCTGTTTTCTCTGTCTCCTCTTTTTTTTGTTATTTTAACAGAACCAAGCTGAGAAAAAACGTACAGGGGAAACAGCCTCTCAAACTGTGACCACTCAGAAACACCTGAAACAAAAATAAAAGGCAAACAAATATACAGTATTCACACTATGAGCTTTGGGGGGAGAAGAGAACTGATGCCCAATAGACAGAAGGGAGACCATAGGGAATACCCTAAGTCAACCCCCCAAAACAGGTACTTATCTGAGGCACCATGATTTTTTCAGGAGGAAAATCGGAGATCTGCTGAAAAACAAACACCCCTGAACCAGTGTGGCAGACGTGGCCCCCAATCCAAGCACAGGCAGTGGAAATGGGGAAAAAAGGGCAGGTTAGCCAGTTTGAAAGCTGCAGCTTAACAGGGACAATTTTAAATTTAGGGGTGCTCCCTGTCACCAGGTAGCCCCAACCTGCTATGCAGAACTACAGCCCCAAAAGGTAGAAAGTAAAGAAAGTCTTCATCTTCTTCAGAGAAATTTCTCAGTTGTTTCCCATTCGATGGCACAGTAAAGACTGGAGAGTTGCTACTGTCCGGAATGTTCAGGTGCCCAGGATTCTATACTGGCGATTACAGCCTTAGGCTATGCCAACTCTTTAGTAGGGGTGCACATCACCCATTCGTAATGAATCCCATTGACGCTGTGAAGCGCTACAGACATCATCATTTCTTACAATTCAGTATCTCTTACAAGTTGAAACAAGATAGATATTTTACCAAATCCCCAGGAATACCCCTACTGTGAGAACTGACTAATCTCCCCAGCAGTCAGTCCTCACAAGGTGGTCCTGCATCTGGTTTATTTCATTTCTTAGAAATGCTGAACTGAATTGCAATATATGAAGTTCTTTGCACTGACAAATACATCTCTGGGACTGATGAGTTCAAACTCTGTTTGAAATACTAGCATATTAAATATCTGTGACAAGAATAATTTAAGATGTGTGCACACTCTTTAGAGAGACCACATTTTGGTTCTCTGTTTTCTCTTCCTGTATGCATTCAGGCCTTTTAGTGTTGCAGCATAAAGAAGGAGTTAATTTTTTGACCTGGTTAACATGACAGAAAAAAAAAAGACTGTTCTCCCATGAACATTTTTTCTTTTCTAAATGTAGCTTTTTGGGGGGAAACTGAAAACTCAGCTTAATTCAATAAAATGTGCATCATACATTTTCAGACTCCATAATAAAGATCTAATGGTGAATCAAGACAGTCTGTTGAACATGTCATCTTCAACTAAATGTAGCATTCTAAGTTACAATATCACCAGAGTAGTAACCAATAGCAGCATACAGCAAATGTACACAAAACGATCTCTTATGGGGCAGAATCTGTGCAGCTGGAAAGGGCTACGTGCAAGGCAACTTTGTCTGCCTAATTCTACCTAAGGTCCTCCTTACTATAGGGTTTGTACCTTAAGCAGTTGGAGGGGGTGATTATGGCAAATGAATGTATGTCTCTGAGAGTCTGTTGTCCTGTTCCTGCAGCGACTCCTACACATGGATCAAGAGATGTCAGTGTGCTCTATCCCTTGAAGTGCCAAGGGTTGGCCAGCCCAGTGGCACTGAGGGTTGAGGTGCTGGAAGCCACACCTCACGCCACGCCGACGATCCGCGTTCGGGAGCGGATGTGGGTTGTTGGGGGTCACCCAAGGGGAGAAGGACTGAGCGTCCCTGGGACTGCTCTCCTCCGTGAAGGGACTCCCGTGAGGGTGCTGTCTCCTGGCGGTGGCTGGGGGTATTGCTGGTTGCAGAGCAATTGAGGGGATAGCATGGGCAGACACCTTTTTTTTTTATATTTTAGTCTTTGGTAACCGGGTAAGGCCCAGTAGACACAAGTGCCTGTTTTCAGGGGTGAGTTGGGAGCACTGGGCGGTTAAGTGACTTTCTCAGAGTCACACAGTATGCAAATGGAGGTTGTGAGAATCAAACTCAGTTCTGGTCTGCTTGATGTATCAAGCTTGTTCACACCTCATTCCTCTAACCTCTAGACTATACTGCCAGCTCATCTGATGTGCAATGCGCGGGATTATGCGTAGCAGCATCCTTGGCGTCCCTGCATGCCAGCGCCATAGGGGAGAAACTTGGGGGGGGGGACACTCAGCCGAATCCTCTGGCCGTCATGAGGATCCACCTGCGGCGCTGCACCAGACACTTCAGGAGCTGCCTCTGGCCCTGACCCCTTGGTCTTCCACGATGGGTCCGCAATGTGGCCTATATAGAGGGAAGCTGGGAGGAGGCTGAGACTCAGGCATGGCACCCGGTGCAGGTGCCGCTGGTGGATCTGACGGGACCATAGGAAGAAGTGCTAAGGGTTGGCAAAGTGGCAGAACAAGAAGGGGAAGGATGGTAAGAACACATGCATATCAGTGAGCAGGTGTGCGCATGTTGGGTCATAGGACCTGGTGAGACAGACCAGAAGAACTGAATTTGACTCCAGGGCTATGAGCACTTGGCTTCAATTCCACTTCCCCGGACTTTGGACTATGACCCTGTGGATCTGTATATTACATGTAGCTCCACCTGCCTTCTGGGAATAAAGGTAGTTGGCCCTGCCATGAAAGGTAAGCCACAGCGCCAATGGACCAGTACAGGGTTGGGGTTTGGTATGACTGGGGCACAATGTAACAATATGCCAGCCCTTGAGATAGTAGGAGGGATAAATATAAAATTGCATGGCAGCTGCAGTCACTGGGGTGGGGGACTAGTGAAAAAAAAAAAGAATAATCAAAAGCACAGTTTCTAAATTAGCTAAGAACTGTCTAAACGACAAAGAACCTCAGCGCAAAAGCACCGAGGCAAGGGTTACCCTGGAAAGGCATTAGCAATAAACCAGGTTTCGAAGAAATACAAAATCTCACATAACCCAATGATGCACAGCATCCTGGGATGTACCGTATATGGAAATCACCACAAAAGAATTTATACTGGTTCTGTTTTAATCAGGAGTGCATGGTGCCAAATGGCCTCACACAATCTGCAAAGGCTGAAAACAGAACACACAAACGTGTGTTTTGTCTTTCTTAGGACTCATCAATGTGCCTCGTTTGTATCTCAGCCCAGGGGAAAGAAGAAGCAGTCCTATAACTGTTGGGTTTTTGGGTCATGGTGAGCCCACAATGCTGTGGAAAAACAATCAAAAAGACAAAGAACCTGGGCACAAAAGCACTTAAGCAATGATTGCCAGATTTAGAAGAAGAAATGTCTAACCTCATTAGTATCAAGACTGTGAGTCCTCCAGGTGAAACTGGTCAGAACTGTTCATAATTATTGCTGTTTGTAAATGAAAATGACAGCTTTGGCTACGAAATGCTACAAATATATTCAGGTAATTTGCTCTCAGTGTGACGTCAAGATATGAATAAGCCATCTCTGAAGCCTTTTAAATGCGTCTTACCTTGAGTGAAATGGAAAACCTGGCTTTAGTTACAGATGAAATTTTACATGTTGCTGTATCAAGAGGTGCTGTACATTGGAAGGACGGGATGCACTGTTGTTTCCTGGAGTAATTATGTGCTAGAAGCCATATTGTGATATTTAACTTTACAGCTGTGTAATCACTGGTTCATCAAGGTCTCCACTCAAGGACCTTTCAAGACAACCCAACTCACCATTAATGCCAACACTAGCCACTCAGCAGTCGGCACAGTGACTCAATGGGGGCTGAAAACTAGGCCGCCATACCACAGCATACCAACCCCCCCCCATTATCTAATATCTATCATGAGACGCTGTACAGAACCCATTACGGAGACGAGCTTTGTCAAGAATCACACTTAACCGCATGAGTGAACAAACAAAATGTCCAAATAACACAGTAGTGGGGCTGGGGATAGGGCCTGGGGTCCATCTTGTCTATCCCTCCTAACATTAGACTGTGACTATACCCTAGTTTGATTACTGACGCACATTCAAGCTTAAGTGATGGAATGCTGTCTTGCTGTATGACACCCAGTGCTACTGCCCCTCAAGAATGTCTAGCTCTGATTTAAAAGCCAGAAAGGGCTTAAGGAGCTACTGACACCTCAAAGAAAATTTTAAAAACATAATATTTAGGTACAATTCAGCTTGCATTCCATATATATTCTATAGATTTCTCCTCCCCGTTATTTATTACTGAGGGAATGTGCATGAATACATGATTTGTATTCCTTAGGGTTCATCTGCCTCTATAACTTACTCCCCACTTCAAGTCATAATCTTCTGTTATGACATCACTGTCTGTTGCCATGGGAGTAACTGTGATGTCACAAGCAGTGCATTATGATCTCAGTTAGGCAGAAAGCAACAGGAATAGATGAACTCTTCAGGAGATCCTGTTTTCATGCAAATGGTCTCAGTAACAAATAATGAGGAGGAGCAATACAGGACTAATGAGAAATACATGCTGAACTATGTCTAAATATTTTGTTTTGTTAAAGTTCTCCTGAAAGTGTCAGCTGCTCTTTAAGCTTACTGACAAATGCAACAAGACAGTCTGGGGCGAGCACTTTAATCAGGCACAAGGGGTCCTAAACAGCGCCGGGCATCACACGCGAAACATTGGAAAAACGCCATTGTTAAACACGCTGCAGCCTATAGTTTACATATTTTCTGCATTTACTGTACCTTGCCCTTTTCATAATTACAACGCTCATTAACACACAGACAGGACCCTTCTCCCTTAGATTCCATCCGCTCTGACTGCTTGACTACACCTGGCATCATAACCCTTTGTGTGTGACATCACAATCTGGGCTGTCACAGGCAGAGGATTGTGATGTCAGTTGTCAACATAAAGCCAAAGCACAGCTGGGTTTTTTTTTTTTTTTAATATTTTAAATTCTAGCAGTGATGCCTGCCACAAACCCTACTATGGTGTGTGTGTGGGGGGGGGGGGTCAATTGGGCTGGTAATGGGGCTCTCTGAGGGACAGAGCTAGGTGGCAGCTGATTGGATGTGGCCATAGCCAGACAACTGAGAGATAAAACAGTACCTAAATAAAAATTTTGCATGACAACAGTTGATTTTACATTGGGCAATGTATGCCTAGTTCACCGAAGGAGTACACATACCACTATACTTTGAACCTATGACCCAGTAGCAGACAAATGGGGCTGCTCCCAAGTCTTAGACAAATAATTTTATACCAATAAAAATATATATATTTATTTCATTAAATATAAATGACAAGAATAATAACATCATACAAGTGCTTTATATTCTGAATTACATACAGGTCCAACATGAATTTCATCTATTTACAGTCAAAACGAAAAAAAGAAAAAAAAAACAGGAGAAGCCCATGCAACACAAATACAAAATTAAAAATGCAGGATGACACCCTTAACCCAGTGTGTTAAGGAAATGCCACATAAAATATAGCGAGCTAAGCAAAGGATATTGCCAGGGGCCCCATAAATGGGTTTGAGACTTTGCAAGGTTCTGAAGACAGGATCCACACACAAGTCTACAGTTCTGTAATTTCTGCTTGTTTGGGTAACTACTTAATAGTTCATTTGAACTAGTGCCTTTAAAGTTATACTAGGATGCTCTTCCTGTTCCCCCACCCCGTAGGGGTATTTAAACCACAGCCTAAGATGTGTCCAACCACGACTGTAGCTGAATTTGCACTTGCCCCTTGCCCCTCATTCTTTACAGTGAAATCAGCTCTCTTTTTGTACTTGTCCTTCAAGGAAATTTACTTGTCCCAGACAGGAGGTAATGGGATTTGCAGATCCCTGTGCCCTGGGCTTTAGAGCTGCAGACTGACCAACTCGGGGTGATGCAACTGGGGTTATGTTCCAATCCCACAGTCCCACAAGGACATTATGTCATCCCCATTTTTTCTCCTTTTGAGGGAGGACACGACCCACCCTTACAGCCTAGGGGGTGATTAATGCTCAGCGTATTACCTTGTTGTTTATCTTCTGTCTATTTAGGCATTGATAGATTTTTCAGGTCAGTGACAAAATAGCATTACTCGGTTACACATTTTAAAAAAATTCTCTGTTAGTCCTCATTTTTCATCAAAGCTGCATTGGAATCAGTCAGGTCATCTTCCAGCCCAGTCCCAACCATCTCTGTCACTTCCTGGAGATTGTGTTCAAGTCCTGGAATCTCACACTGAGACCAGTTGGGGCTTGCACTGTGGAAGTGTGTGTGGGGGGATCAGCAAGGGATGTTATAGGCTTCCTTGCATTCAGCTGCCCCCTTCCGCCAATCAAGAAGCAATATTGTGTTGGTTTTGTTCCTCTCTGCAGATGGGGAGTATCTGTGATGCCCACAGAGTGGGTAGTGCCTGCCCCTACACACCCAGTCCCCTCTACCTGCACATCTATACTGGTGGCTGACATGGGGGCAGGATCAAATTCCACTCAGAAACTAACACAGGTCCAGCCCCACTCCCCTAACTGGAATGCCCCTGGTTCCATAGCATTCAACTCCAAAAGCAGACTGGAGAGGCTAGGGACTGTGGATGACTGAACCCAGGGCTGTGGATTGGCTGTGTGTGACTGAGTCCAGGGACTGTGGATTGGCTGTGTGTGACTGAATCCAGAGACTGTGGATTGGCTGTGTGTGACTGAATCCAGGGACTGTGGATTGGCTGTGTGTGACTGAATTCAGGGACTGTGGATTGGCTGTGTATGACTGAATCCAGGGACTGTGGATTGGCTGTGTGTGACTGAATCCAGGGACTGTGGATTGGCTGTGTGTGACCGAATCCAGGGACTGTGGATTGGCTGTGTATGACTGAAGCCAGGGACTGTGGATTGACTGTATATGACTGAAGCCAGGGACTGTGGATTGGCTGTGTGTGACTGAAGCCAGGGACTGTGGATTGACTGTGTATGACTGAAGCCAGGGACTGTGGATTGGCTGTGTATGACTGAAGCCAGGGACTGTGGATTGGCTGTGTGTGACTGAATCCAGGGCTGTGGATTTGCTGTGTATGACTGAAGCCAGGGACTGTGGATTGACTGTGTATGACTGAAGCCAGGGACTGTGGATTGGCTGTGTATGACTGAATCCAGGGACTGTGGATTGACTGTGTATGACTGAATCCAGGGCTGTGGATTGGCTGTGTGTGACTAAATCCAGGGACTGTGGATTGGCTGTGTATGACTGAAGCCAGGGACTGTGGATTGGCTGTGTATGACTGAATCCAGAGCTGTGGATTGGCTGTGTGTGACTAAACCCAGGGACTGTGGATTGGCTGTGTATGACTGAAGCCAGGGGTGCGTGATACACTCCCCTTGGGCTCATATCTGGCACTTCCATGTGCACCGAGAGGGGTCCCAAAATATTAAGTTCAGTTGGAACACTCAATTTTCCTACTCTGGGGAAAGGGCCTGAGTCCTTTCTTTTATCTGCAAATAAAACTCTATGGCCCACATTTTCAAAGGAGATGCACTGCGCATCCCAGAAAATGATCGATATTCAAAAGGGAGAGATGAGTTGCGCATCTCCAGATGCATCATCGTGCATCTATAATGTATGTGCCGCATGTAGAGGGGGCATACCCATGAATGTACCGTGCATCCTTATATTCAGCCAATGTGCGGCACATCTGCTGCAAATCTCAGAGATGAGCTGCCCAAAGTTAGGCATGGAAAAAGCATACTTAAATGGTCAGCCACCCAGAGGCAGGCCACAGGACTGCAGGCAAGCCATCTGAAGACAGCCCTTGGAGGTGCACCAGGACATGCTCCAGGCACCCATGCACAGTAGTCACGCCAGGATGGATGAACCCTGAGCCACAGGTGCCATGTCACCACCGGCACCATCCAGGGAGCAACCCCTCACACCGCATCCTGGACATAGACACCCAGCAGCCACATGCCAGTGCTGTCGGGTGCCCCCCCCCGGACACACCAGCAGAGTGGACAGCCACAATGCAGCAAGTCTACCGGGGGCCATGGCCTGCACCCATGTGGCCTGCAGGGTGCCACCTGGAGGTGGCATGCACTGAGGGTGCCATCTGGGGCAATGGTGTCCAGGTAGCCTGTTGGATGGATGGCAGCCTGGCACAGGTCAGGCACTGACCTATGGCACACATCCACGGTGGTACACCATAAGTGCACACAAGTGAACCCCCCCCCCACTAGTGTACCTGGTCACTCTCTGCACACTGCCATTCTTTGCAGTCATCACCATGTTCCACTTATATGGGGGGGGCACTGCAGGTGACTGTACGCTGCATATGGAGCTGATCTATCACATGCATATGGTATACCGATCAGGCTGTGTCACCCTGTGCCCTCCCCTGTTGCATGTCCAGGTGGGCCCCTGTGGCCACTGTCCAGGTGGGCCCCCTGTACCTCAGTCTGATCCTGAACATGGCTATGGGTAATAGCACTAAACCCAGGCCAATGCAGCCCACCCCCACACACAAACAGTCTATCACACCTGCCAGATAGGCTACAGTACCTGCTGTTCACCTTTGTGGAGTGGTGGGGCAGCCCTGCACAGCTGCAACTCAGCATGCCCGGGGTATGCAGGTGGCCTGAATACATTCCAGTAATGAGCTGCACATGTGGGAGACGGGCTTGGAATGTGCAATGAGGTAATATGCATATCTAAGCTGAATATTGCAAATCTGCGAACCGCACAAGTGGCTTTGCATTGGGCATTTCCACATGATCTGCATGGGGCTTAGGCCACTTTCTGTGCCTTGCGTCTCACACTGTGCGATTGAGCATCTTTGGGATATTTAGCCAGACATGCGCGAGCGCATCTCACAGTGCATCTTCTGAATATCCCATTATTTTGGGCCAGCGCATCTCAGATGAGCGGCGCAGGCACTTGCACGAGTTTGTAGGGGATTTTTGAATATTGGGGAATATCATTTTAAATTAAATCTCCTTTTTAAAAAGTGTTTAATGATTTGTTATGTAGTTAGGCGTGTGGTTGCTATGTCCGCTATACAGCAGTACTGAAGTGTCTTTTTTTCCTTCCATTGCAAAAGGCTGCACAAAACCAACACCTTCAGACTTGTGGGGCCCCTGGAAACCTCACTACCAGAGAAAATACAGCACACGTTCTCATTGTTTAAGAGGTACTAAACAACTTCCTGTGTCATTCTACAGCAGCTAATGGTGGAGATGGTTGGTGGACATGTTGAGAACCAAGGACTTTTCACAGTGGGCAGATCTGAACTTTGCCTGTTTCTCGTCCAGCAGCTTTCTTTTATTCATGGTGCCAGCTTTCACTAGAAATCAAACAAATAAGAGACAAATCAATATCCTGCACTGTCTTCCTGTAGAGAACAGCATTTGCTGAGAAGTCGCTTTTTTCTTTCTATAAATAGAAGTTTTTTTATCCCCACCCACCCACTGTTATCAATCAGTGATATACATGAATATACTCTGGGGATAGGGTTATATGTGGATCTACTTTGCGGATAGGGACGTACGCAGATAAGGATGTACACTGATAGGGATGTACACTGATAGACCCTGTGGATAGAGATATACCCATACCCTGCAGATAGAGATATACATGGGTATACCCAGTGGATAGGGATATACAGGGATATACCCTTTTGATAGGGATGTAGAATGGTATACCCTATGGATAGGGATATACAGGGGTATACGCTATGAATAGGGATATACAGGGGTATATGCTGTGAATAGGGATATACAGAGGTATGCCCTGTAGATAGGGATATACATGACTGTACTCTGTCAATAGGGATATATGAGGGTATACCCTGTGACTGAGAATACATATGAATATACCCTGTGTATAGGGACACACAGGGATATACCCTGTGGATAGGAATATACAGGACTATACCCTGTGGATAGGGAGATACCCTGCAAGCAGGGATGTAAATGTATATATCCTGTGGCTAGGGATATACGGGATCACTACAGAAACTTGAAACTCGTTTCCCCAACCCACTGTTGCCCGAGCCCGGAATCCCGAACCACAAAATCCCGACAGTGGGATTCCTCCCTCTCCCCACCCCCAGAGTCTGTTATATTAATTCCATGGGGGGGGGGTGCAGGGGCAAAGAAACATGAAAAATATGCAAAATCCCACTGTCGGGATTCTGGGTTCGGGCAACAGTGGGTTGGGGAAACGAGTTTCAGGTTTTCATAGTAGACCCGGATATACCCTGTGGCTGGAGATATACACAGATATACCCTGTGGATAGGGATATGCATGGATATACCCTGTGGATAGGGATATGCATGGATATACCCGGTGGATAGGGACAGACATGATACACCCTATTCAGGCTGAAGCTGTAATTTAAATAGCAGCCAGGAATTTTCTCCCCAAGTTTTTTCCCCAGATCCACCCTTCTCCGTGTCACATGAGCAATGCCTTTGTTGGCCTCAGCATGCACAATGCAGTGGAGTTGCTGTTGTACCAGAACCCCTGCCAGCTCTCCCAGGCCAAGGCGCACCCCTGCCAAAACAGTGACCTGAGTCCACTCCCAAACCCGGGCTGCATGCACATCAGTGCAGTTTGCTGCCATTGTACCATAAGGGTAGCAGAGGAGACTTTCTTTTATTTGTATTTACTATTTCTCTCTCAGAACAATGACAGCCCCTTCAGCACAGTCTCCCAGCTCCATCGACCCACTTCCTCTGGGGCTCACCTTGCCTCCAAATACCCCCATGGATTGTTCTGTGGTGGGCTGTCAGAGTGGGAACAGGCCCCTTAGGATCGAGTTGGAGGAGCATTCAGTTGGTGGATGGGAGGGCCTGTCAGGGACTTGTGTCATCCTGCCATGCAATATGTTCCACCCGTGCATGCATCGGGCATGCACATAGCGCACCACGCATCCCCCCCCAGCTGAATCCCCCTTGTCATGCCACCTGTGGTGTCCCAGGTGGCACTTGTGTGGCAGACTATGGATAACTCCCAGCCCCTGAGGATGCTCATTTTTTTGGTTTTGCCATCCCTCCAGCTCCCAGAGCTCACTCTCAAACCTGGTCCCCAGCATCACAAGCAGCCACTCTGCTGCTGCGCCTACAGGCTGACACCAGTGAAGAGTGCAATGTTCCACTGGATTATGAATCAGCGCCTTCCTGTTAGCACAGTACCTCACTTCAGTGATGCAGTTGGTCCTTAGCCAGCTATCTGGTAGGAATCTGGGGATTGCATTCAAACCCCAGATCTTACTTTGAGGGGCTCTTGCAGTAGGTAATACATATAGGACCAAAGCCAACAGGTGTCAGGACCCTACAGAAACATTTCTAGCTAGCAGTCTCTGGCGGGGGACTGCCCCCACGTCAGGTGACTGGTGTCAGGTGACATCAGTATAAAGGGGTGGTCTCCTACGTCCACCTTCCAGTTCTTTCCCGCCGTCTTCTTGTCATAGCGTCTTGCAGTTAAGTTACGCTGCTCGTCAGTCAATCGTCGGTCTTGTAAACCAAATTTTTTCTCGTTTTTTCAACATTTTCTCGCTTAAACACCATGTATATCATCCCCTACACCATCCGATTCACACAAAAACAAGTGTGACTAGTGAGGCGCCCAGCTCCCGCATAAGGATGGTCACTCCCAGTACCTCTTCTGCCTAGGCCAGGATCACCCTGTGGAGGAGTGTCAGCACTGCCAGCAGTTTAATGCTGCCACCCGTAAACGGAGGCAGCAGTCTCTTGAGGCCCGTATTTTAAAAAAGAAGATGGCCTCCATGGAGAAGGAGCTGAAGAAGCTAAGGCAGGCCTCCACTGTGCCTGAGGGACATCGCAAGAAGAAGGAGAAGCACCGGGACCGGGACTCCACTTCCACAGCTACCGTGACTCCAGCTGGAGTTGCCATATTACAGGTAACATCCTCCCTGGGGGACCGAACCTCAACGGCCATCTTGGCAGCATCCAAGATGGCAGCGTCCCTCCAGTTGGGCTCGCACCCCATGGTAGCCTCCAGGAAAAATGAGGCGACCTTTCCCGGGAAGGCTGCTGTCTCGTGGCCCTCCGGGTCGAGTGGGTCTGGTAAGTCAGATGCCAGAGCCACTGACATCCACCTGGACAGGGCGATAAGTCACGGCGCCGGTGCGTGCACGGCCCCAAGCGCCCGCCAAGTCGCCTCCCACGCAGCCTTCGTCAGCCGCTGGTTCCGATGAGCTGTACACCGGCTCTTCCGATGCCCGCCCAGATCCCGCCGGTAAGGCGGTCTTCAGCTCCTCCGATGAACGCACAGTGAAAGAGCCACGCCGAACCCCATCAACCAGTCCACTGTTCCTGGCTCACCGCAGCACCCACCGCTGCATACCGAGGCTCCAGCGTCTTCCCCTGCTTGACCATGGGGATTTTAGACCTCCTTCCCCGGGCGACACAGAGGACGTCGGTACGCTGCCGTCAGGTCTCCCTCTGGACCTGATCCCCTGACACTGGACTCTCAGACACTGGCTCCGACGTCAGCCTATCCAACACCAGGCAACATCCCTTTACGAGACACCGTCCCAACACCAGACCCGATGCCCACGGGGCCACCTGTTCCTGGCCCGTCCGCTGGACCTCTTCCAGGGCCTTCTGCGCAGACAGAGCCCCTGGTTCCTGGGTATCCGACTCCGTCCTCTCTGACGCCATCCTACCCAGAACCGCAGTACCCGATACCTCAATACCCGATGTCGGGCATCCCGCCATCGGGGTACGGATACTTGCCCTACGGATACCCTCAGTATCCGTATCCCCTTCCTCCACCACTCCCCCAGCCACTGGTGGATTTAAAGGAGACTCTGGCTGCCTGGTGGGCTGAGGCCAAGGTTCAGCTCACCAGGGAGGTGGAGAGCCGTCTACCGGCACTGGACCCTGTACAGGATCCCCTGCGCCGGAGGGGAGAAGACTCCCTTCCCCCTACCCGACACCAGAGGTGAACCCTCAGGTGCCGGGGTGGGGAGATTACGCTTCCCCGAGGTTTGCCAAAGGGGTCCATTACTCCCCTGCTGTGGGAGAAGTCTTCCTCTTCTTCTTCTTCAGAGACCTCAGAGTCAGACTCGGGGGTGCTCCGATCCTGATGAGCCACGTACTCCAGACTGTCCCAGGCCAAGGACTCCTCCGAAGTCACCTTCGGAAGATCCTTCCTTTCTGGAGCTACTGAGAAAGATCCAGGAGGTCCACCAATGGCAATCTCTGGAACCAGGTCCACAGCGGAAGACGGTCGCTGCCCACCTGGATCTGCCGAAAACTGCTCCAACATTGATTCCACCCTGGATTGAGCCTCACGTCGACCTTGTTTCCACCATTTGGAAACAACCATTCATGTTAGCCCCCCTTCCGAGGAAGGTGGATCGGCTATACCAGGCTCCAGAGGGTGTGGATTCCTTGAATACACACCCCAAGGCCGACTCGGTTGTGATTAGCACCGCTCACGGTCACAGCTTGTCTCCACCAGACAAGGAATCCCATCTTCTGGACCAGTACGGGAAGAAGGTGTATACACTTCCTCCACACTGGGAATTAGGGCCCTGAACTATGTTGCACATATGGGGGACTACCAGAAGACTATCCTGAGTCAGGTGGAATCCAAATTGGACTCACTTCCTGAGTCTCAGACAAGCAGGAAGTGGCTGATCTCGTCCGTTCTGCTCGTTTGGCCAGTAAGAACATGCTCCGTGCTACATACGATGCAGTGGACACAGTAGGTCAGAGCTCGGCTTTCACCGTAGGTCTTTGGCGTCATGCCTGGCTCTGGGTGTCAGGATTGGTCCCGGAGGTGCAATCTGCTATTCAGGATGCGCCCTTCAGGGGTTCTGTGCTGTTCGGTGGAGATGTCAAGGGTATCGTCACCAACCTGCAAGAGAAGGGCACTGCCCTCAAGTCTGTTGACTCTTTGTACAGGCCCCCCTCAGGGACAGCATTGCCCTTTTCACAGACATTCTCGGCCTAAAGCGAAACCTCAGTGCAAGCGAGCCAACAAACATCGGGCCCCTCCAGCTGCCAAGCCCCCCCGCCCAAAAAAGTGGTGGGAACTTCAGCTGTGACGTTGCCTCACACCTCCTGACTCCTTTCCACTCCCACAGCCTCTGGACCTCCCAGAGGAACCAGTAGAAGGGAGGTTCTCCTTCCGTCTACTGGGTTGGGAGAGGCTTACATCTGATGCTTGGGTGCTCCAACTGATAGCAGTAGGACACTCAATCGAGTTTCTTTAGAACCACCCAGAAAACCACCCCCCAGGTCGTCTTACTCCCCGGAACATCTTCCTCTGGTCCTAGAAGAAATTTCCTCCCTTCTCTCGAAGGCGGCAATAGAGCCTGTCCCGACCCACCTTTGAGGGACAGGTTACTAGTCCCATTTCTTCCTAGTTCCAAAGAAAACAGGAGACGTGAGGCCTATTTTAGACCTCAGCTACCTGAACATGTTCATGGAGTACAAGCATTTCAGAATGCTCTCCCTGCAGAGCCTTCTGCCGCTCCTTTGGCAGGGACAGTGGTTGTGCGCTCTGGATATGCAGGATGCCTACCTGCATATCCCCATCCACCCTTCCCACTGCAAATTCCTTCGATTTTCGTTACAGGGGGACCACTACCAATTCAAGGCCCTTCCATTTGGCCTTTCCTCGGCTCCCTGAGTGTTCACCAAATGTCTGTCAGTGGTAGCGGCCCACCTGCGTACCCAGGGGTGCAGGTATTCCCATACCTGGACAATTGGCTCCTGGTGGCCCCTACCAGGGAGGAACTTCTGTGCTCCCTTTCCCTTACCCTGCAGGTTTTCACCAGCCTGGGTATCACCATCAACCAGGCCAAGTCCCATCTAGTCCCTTGCCAAAGGCTCCAGTTCATAGGAGTGATTCTGGACACAACCACTGGCAAGGCCTTTCTGCCTCCGGACAGGGTGGACACCCACCAGGCTCATGTAAGTCTGTTGTTCAGTTGCAGAAGGGTCAATGTCAGGTCAGTCCTTCACCTTCTCGGGCTCATGGCAGCTGCTATTCCGACAGATGCTTCGGTCTCAGTGGGACCAGACACTGGACGACATAGACCAGGAAGTTCTGGTCTCCGATCCCATGGTCTGGGACTTGCAATGGTGGATGGTGCAAAAGAACCTTTGCCAGGGAGTTCCTTTCTGCTTCGAACCCCCATCCCAAACACTGACAACAGATGCCTCGGGAGAAGGCTGGGGAGCCCATCTAGGGTCTCACAGGACTCCGGGCTCCTGGTCCAGTCTGGAGCAGACTCTTCATATCAATGTGCTCGAGCTCAGGGCAGTTTTGTATGCTCTCCAGGCTCTAAACTCTTGCATTCTTCCTGGCCATCTGACAATCCAGATGGACAACATGTGCATAGTCTGGTACATCAACAAACAGGGAGGAACTTGTTCCTACTCTCTATGCAGGGAAGCAATGAGAGTTTGGAATTGGGCTGTTTAACACAACCTTCACTTGACGGCAGTTCATGTTCTGGGAGTGGAAAACACGCTGGCGGATCACCTCAGTCGGTCGTCAGCCAAAGCACATGAATGGGAACTGGATCAAGAGGTAGCAGACAATATCTTCCTGCGCTGGGGAACCCCTCCGGTAGACCTGATTGCATCCCCTCTGAACGCAAAACTTTCCGCCTTTTGCTTGCTCGTTCCAGAGCGAGACATTTTCTGGCGGGACACTCTGTCTCTTGACTGGAAGGACAGATTCGTCTATGCCTTCCCTTCAATTCCCTTAATTCTGAGGATCTTACACAAATTCAGTTCAGAAGGAGCCCGGATGATCCTCATCGCTCCATTCTGGCCCAGGCAAGTTTGGTTCTGTCTTCTGCAACAGTTTTCAGAGGAACCTCCGCTTCTTCTTCTTCCTCTGTCACAGCATTTGCTGACCCAGGATCAGGAGATCCTGGTGCATCCAGGTCTCAAATCCCTTCAGTTGCATGCATGACTCCTGCAGACGTAGCTCAAGCCCGGTTCGGGGGTTTCTCCACTCATTGCAGATATTCTGGTGGAGGCCAGGAAGCCGTCCACTATGTCCACCTGCACCATGAAGTGGAAACGTTTTTCGATTTGGGCCTCTTCAAAGGACTTTGAGCCTTTCTCTTGCCCTGTCAAGAGAGTCCTGGACTATATGCATCATCTCTTTGACCTGGGTCTCAGTCATTCCTCTTTGAAGGTTCACATGGCGGCTATCTCGGCCTACCATGTACCTTTTGGAGACAGATCTTTCGCGCAGTTGGAAGTCTCTAAGACTTTCCCCAGAGGGGTCCTCCATTTAAGATCCCCATCCGCGTTCCTGCTCCTCCTTGGGATTTGAACTTTGTTCTCGAGAAGCTTACTCTGCCTTCCTTTGAGCCGGCAGCTTCAGCAGACTTGAATTTCCTTTCTTGGAAGACGCTCTTCCTAGTGGCCATTACTTCAGCTCGTCGAATTTCCAAGCTTCAGGTCTTGATGTGCAAAATCCGTTACTTGATTTTCCACAAGGAACGTGTGGCTCTGCGAACCAACCCTAAGTTTCTCCCTAAGGTGGTGGCAGAATCTAAGCTGAATCAATCCATTGAGCTACCTGCTTTCTTTACGCAACACTCCAATCAAGGGGAGTATCTCCTGCATATTTTAGATGTTCACAGAATACTGAGATACTACACCTCTCAGACTAAGGATCTCGGGAAATTTGATCAGCTTTTTGTCTCTTTTGCTCACAAAAAAGAGAGGGCAATGCTGTTTTCAAGCAATGCCTATCCAAATGGTTGGCACATTGTATCACTTTCTGTTACGACAAGTACAACAAGATCCTACCGGGTCAGGTCAGAGGTCACTCCACCAGAGGATTAGCTGCCTCTGCAGCTTGTTTCAAGAATGTGTCAGCGGCAGATACTGTATCTGCGCAGCTGCAACTTGGACTTCTGTCCACACTTTTACGAAACACTACAGTTTGAACATTGCTTCTCGCCGTACTGCAGGCTTCAGGTTGGCTGTTCTGCAAGGTCTTCTTTCTTAAGACCCTTACAGCTGGAGGTTCTATTGGTTGGTAGTTTTCCTCCTCCTGAGTGCTTCTCTTTGTTCCAGACTGCTTGGGATTCAGCCTATATGTAAATACCTACTGTAAGAGCCCTCTCAAAGTAAGATAGTACAGTTATGTAAGAACTTACTGTAACAGTAGATCTTCGAGAGAGGCTCTTGCAGTAAATAATTCCTTCCCGCCCTCCATCCCCCTTAGCTTTTTCAGCTCTTTTTCCAGGGAGGGAAATATCTGCTTCTCTCTTGTCTTGCCTTTTGGCCTTTGGTGGGAAAGAACTGGAAGGCAGGCATGGGGGACCGCCCCTTTACACTGACGTCGCCTGACGCCAGTTACCTGATGTGGGGGCAGTCCCCCGCCAGACACTGCTAGCTAGAAATTTTCCGTGGGGTCCTGACACCTGCCGGCTTCAGTCCTCTATGTAATTACCTACTGCAAGAGCCTCTTTCAAAGATCTACTGTTACGCTAAGTCCTTGCGTAACTGTACTTTTCCAAGGAGGCACAGCAACACACTGCCACCATGCCACTGAGTCACCCAGCTAAGCCTGGCCCTATGAAGGAGATACTCAAGAAGACCCAGAGTTACCTGCTTGTTTTTTAAATATAAAATTTTTATTGCAATATCAACAAATAGTACATCATCAAAGTACACTCGTATGAAAAAGTAAGCATGTTGCTGTTGTCAGAAGAACCTTTCCAGAACCCTGGCACAGGAACCTCCATGGGTTACAGCAGTAGAGCCCCGTGAGGCAACAGATATCCAGAGTTACTTGTTTCTGTTTCTAATCATTTTTTTTTATTACTTTCTTTTTCTAGCAGCCCTTGGCCTGACTTGAGAACCTTCTTCCAGTTCCCTAAATGTCCCTTTCTAAGGGTGTGGATACAGTTCAATCACACTATGGCATTTCCATTGGAACAGGCCAGTTTGTCAGATGTCTTCAAGCTGAGCTTACCTCACCACCTGGGCCGTGTCTCCTCCAGCTGTGCACATGGCATCAGATCTTTCTTTCTGCTGGAAGGGACAGGTCTCCTTCATCGCAGCTCTGCAGCGTTCAAGGATTTTTGAGTGTTTAGTGCTTTCTGGTGTAAAACCATCTACTATTCAATTGTGATTCTTCTGCTCGTTCTGTCTCTGTCTTTGATTACCTCTATTTCAGCATAGAAGAGAAGAAGCAACACTTATTCAAGTGCTGCATTCAGTTTCAACAAGAAATGTTGAACACTGACCCCGACGTCTCCTGCCATTACTGTTTAGGAATGCAGCATGATATGGAGGGTTTGGCCTATTTCAGGCGATGCTTCCATCATCGCTGGAAGATCATCAGGCTAGACTCATCCTCAATCGACCCTCGGAACAGAACCTAACGGCTGCAACAGGGCCTCGGTGGCTGCCTGGTCAGCTTCCCAGCTTGCGGTCCTTGAGTAGGAGGTGGTTGCAGCCATAGTGAGTTCCTCATCAGTCTCAGTGCTGCTCCTGGTGGGGGGCCAGCATCGGAGGGTCCTTCACAGAGGACTTCCATGAAATGTGTCATTCCCTCCAGACCTTTGGGGGAGCCCTTCTCATTGGGGCATAAAGCATAAGTACCGCCGGTACGGGTGTGGGATCAGGAGAGCTTGCAATCCTCCTGCTCCGACTCCTCTGACCATTTGACATTGGTCAAGCACTCGACTATGGTTGAGCTGTCTTCAGTCAAGGGCCAGGTTGAGAGCTTCTTGGTACCCCATTGGGCTTGTCGACCTCAACACCGGTCGAACAGTCTGATGAAATCTTTCTTGAGCCTGTTGACTGGTTGTCAGAGGAACTCAATGAGGGGTCACTCAGGAGGATGTGGCACAACCTCAGCTGGTATTCATGTCTCCGAAGCTGCTGCTACTGAATGTGGTTCAGCATGTTGTCTACCACAACCATTCAGAGGACCCTTCTCAAAGTTGGCCCCCAGGTCAATGATCAAGGTCGAGACATCATTCCCACTCTCTGTCCTGCTTGCCCAAGAGGCACCGCCATGGATGCTCCTTAACCTCCTCATCTTTGGGTGAAGAGAGGCACTGCAGCAAGATGCAGCAGCACTATGAGGAGCTCCTTTGGCCCCCCACACACACACCTCGGACCCCCCCCACTAAAGATTCTAACTCCGGGGAGGGGGGTCCAACTCGGAGTGCACACAGGTCCGGGATTCACCATAATGCCATACGCTAGTAAGCGTACGACATTATGACCCGGTGTGGTGGATACCAAAATGATAATTTGGCTACTAACCACTTCTGGCCTTTTTGCCAGAACAGGTAGCACACACTGTAAAATTGCTCCTCTAATACCTAGTAGTTAACCCATTACAATCAGTTGAGTTTGTTTTTTGATATCTTTTTGCTCTTTTAAATACACCATTATATCCTTCTGCACCAAATGTAGTCATACACTGTGACTTTAAGACTGCTCTTTAAATGGATAAACTTCCTGGCTTAGACTTCAGCCTCTGAAGATGGTTTAGAGCAAGCTGAAGTGCCGGGGTAATTGCCTTTTTGCTGGTTTGTCTGAGTGTCCTGATGGAATAAATACACTTGGCAGCACTCTCCTTGCTTGAGCCTTTCATTTTGTCAGTGTAGTGCTGCTCCTCTGTGTGATTTCTGCATGTGGTTCTGCTCCCTGAATCTTCAAAAAGTGTTTTCCATATCATCTGTCGACTGGCAGTTCCTACGGTTCAGTACAGAGGGGGTTCTCTGTCAGTTCCAGCTCATGCACTTCAGCCTCTCGTCCACACCCAGGATCTTCACCAAGTGCATGGCAGTGGTGGCAGCCTTCCTGAGGTGCAAGGGTGTCAGTGTGTATCCCCACCTGGATGACTGACTGATAACCAGGTCATCCAAGAAGGCCACAGAGCGGTCCAGAGATCTGGCCCTACAGATCTGCAGTGATTTGTGTCTGTTGGTCAACCCAGAAATGTCCTAAATGATTGCTTTGCAGGTGTTCAAGTTCATTTGAGCAGAACTAGACTCCCTGCATGCCAAGGCCCATCTCCCTGCGGACTGGACTCAGGACCTTACCTCCTTTGCCCAATAATTTCCAGTTGGGCATCTGCACCCTGCTCCAGATTTCCTGAGGCTGCTGGGGTACAAGGCATCCATCACCAAAGTAGTCCATTGGGCATGCTGGCTGATGCACCATGTCAGTGGTCTCAGTGCCCAGATCATCTGGTCTTTGTAACCCAACCTACTGTATGTGGGACGTCATCCAGTGGTGGCTGGTACCTCAACATCTGGAGGAAGGAATCCCATTTGTCTGCCCAGAACCTACCATCATGCTCACAACGGATGTGTCTCTGGTGGAGTAGGAAATCACACCTGATAGATCATAGAGCCAATGGTACTGGTCAACCCAGGAGTCCCGTCACCATAACAGCCTGCTGGAGCTCTGTGCAGTACAGCTGGCTCTGACAGAATTTGCTCCTCTGATCTGGGGTCAGGTCATGCAGGTCCAAATGGACAATTCCATGACTATGTTTTACCTGAATAGGCAGGGTGGAACTCACTTCCTTCCCTTGTGTCGGAAAACCCTTCACTCTTTACCTCTAGACACTCTTGCACAGCCTGGGTGCAGACCTCCTGACGATTCATGTCACATGAGGTCACAATCAGCTGACAGACATTTTCAGATGGGTGAGAAAGACACTACATGAGTCTGATCCCCTTGTCTGCCCTATGGCGAACATCTTGGATTACCTCTGTTCCCTCTCTCAGTCTGGCCTGTGAGCGGCAACCCTGAAGGTGCATCTGGCAGCCATCTCAGCTTTTCAGACCCAGACAAATATGCTGACGGTGGCCCAGGAGAAGGTGGTCAAGTGCTTTTTTAAGGGCCTTGACCACTTGTTGCCTCTGGTGTGTGAGCCACCGCCACCTTGGGACCTACTGCTGGTACTGGCTGTGTTCATGGACAAACCATCAGAGCCTATGCACAGGTGTGAGATGTAAGACGGCCTTGTAGGTAGCTGTTACATCAGCCAGAAAGATTAGTGAGCTCCAGACAGTCTTGGTGGAGTCTCCTTATTTGGTCTTCCACAAGGACAAGAATGTCCTTCGCCCCCACCAGAAGTTCCTTCTGAAGGTGGTATCAAAATTTCACTTTAACCAGGTGATAAACCTTCTTCTTCGGAGGCTGACCACAGGCTCCATAGTCTGATCTGTGGAGAGTGCTCACTTATTATAAATCCCCCATGTATTTTTCAAGCTGGATTAAGTCATTACCTGTAACTTGAAATTTGGTACTAGATGCCGAGATCATCCCAACTGAGGTTTGAGAAACTATGATTGGGATGTCCAAGGGAAAGGCACCAGGCCTAGATGACCTTCCCTCTTCTCCTTATCTAGCAAATACCTTGAATGAGGCCCACTTTAGGGGTACCCTCCCCATCTCCTGTGCCACAGCCCTTATAACAATTCCAAAAAAAGCAAATACGGTGTCCGATGTTCCCTATTTCACACTATATCCTCATGAGAAGAGTCTCTTATACCATATGAGACACCCCAAGAGAGGCCCCATTAACGTACTACAAATCACTCGTTAGCTAGTGTGAATTGTATTAAGTTTCAAGTCTTTTATTTCAAAAGTTAAATGAAGCCCCCTTCCCCTGCTGTGAAATGAAATGCTGCACTCCTAACTTTCCTGCACATGAGACATCTGTATGTAAGAGATACAGTGGCTCTGTGTGCTAACTAGCTAAAAATAATGCATGTGATTTATAATAAGAAATACGATTCACTGAAATACAAAATAAAAAAATAGCAAAGTATTTACCAGGTTTGCATGCGGTGCTTCTCGTGTTCTTTTCTCTGGCACTGAGTTGTCTCCTGCCAAGCCCGTGAGTTCTGGCCTGCATACATTTGACATAGAAGTGATAAAAGACCTCAGACAGGTCCCAGAACAGGGCGCTGTACTTGGGGTTCTCGAACTTGTTCAGGAAGATCATGAAGTCCCAGAGCTCACTCACCGAGTTCACAATCTTAATCTTCTTGGTCTTGACAAGGGCCAGTGAGGCCAGGTCAAAACACTGTGGGTCATAGATTTCCTTCTCGGACAGCTGGAACAAGACGTCTGAAACCTCAGTGGAGTCTCCTGGCCGTATCAAGCTAGCGAGCAGGAGGAGCAGTGGCAAGACCAGAAGGCGATGTCGCTCTTTGTGTTTGTCAGGGGCTTTCATTCTGAAAAACAGATTAAGTACCATTAAATGTAAGGAATTACTTCACATTTATTTGTTTTATTTATTTATTTTTTGTTGACCAGGTAAGTGCACTAGACAAATTCTTGCCTATTTTCAGGCATGACACGGGGATATAGATGAATGTCAACCGACCTTGAACCAGATTAAGCTATTGGTGATATTTTTAGTGACTAGAGGGTGGTTACCATAAGAAATAAGCCTACTGGTGAGGTCATTAGCACAGAGATGAAAATAAAAATTTTTAAGCAATTTCTCTCTCATGCTCCCCCCCCCCCACCACCACTGTAAACATGCCCATATTTGTTACCTGGACCCCTTGTAAGCCCCAAACTGTACTTCAGGAAGTTCATAATAAGATCAGTAAACACAGCAGTACTTAAGGCAGCAGTGCATGACAGCTGCTAAAATTCTTGTGTATACTTTTTTATTCTGTTTTAGGTTACTCCTTAACCGCTGTTTTGTATAATACAATTTTTTTTCCATTTTCACGCTAACACATTTTTAACATTTGAAATAATAAAAGGAGTTCTCCTTTTAATATGGCTCAGATCAGGTTTTCATCAGTATTCTCAACTATTTTGACTTCCGGTGACGTCAGAGAACGAATGGCACCCTAGACTCTCGGCTCCGTCCCCACAGCTATAACATCGGACCACGTCGCCCTTTTTTAAAAATGTCTTCACCAGCCAAAGCAATGAGAGCTAAAGGGGGAAAGTTACAGAGCACACCGGTTCAAAAATTGAAAGAAATGCTCCAACTAGAGCGGCAGGAGACGTTGGAGAATATGGACTCCTCAGAAGACCTACAGGCAGAGAACTCTTGTGAAGCAACTCGCCAGCGGACCTGGCTTACAATACTGCAAATGGCCCAAACGGTCCAAAAATTGACCGAGACCTCACGGAGCTTAGATGGACATTAATCGTAGAACATAGAACAGACCAGATGGAGCTCTGCCTAACACAAACAGCTGAGCAGACGGATAGACAGGACCGTCTGATACTGTACCTCATGGCGAGAGATAGAGAACTTACCAGGCGACTAGATGACTTAGAAGGCAGAAGCCGTCGAAATAACATCCGAATATATGGGATTCCAGAAGGAGCAGAGGCGGCCTGCAGAGACACTATAGCCTTTTTACAGCAAATACTCCGAGAACTTCTGTCTCTCCCAGAAGATTTTGATTTGGCAATGGATCGCGCTCATAGATCGCTGGGTCCTAAGCCCCGTAACCCAGAAGCCAGGCCCAGGTCTCTGATTGTCCGATTGACCTCTTACCGCTCGAAGGAGGAGCTTCTGTGCCGTGCTTGGCAAAAAGGTACCATTCAATATAAAGGGCAGAGAGTTACTTTAGATAATGATCACACCACAATGGTACAAGAGGCTAGACGCACTTTATGGCCGATACTGAAGCAATTAAAACAGAAGGGGGTAAAGGCGCAACTCTTACATCCAGCCAGGCTGAAAATCAAAACTGGGGAAGGCGTTAGGGTGTTTGCAGACCTCCTGGCAGCCGCACAGTACCTTACTGAGATGGGCATCTCAGTTCCGCCACTAGGCAAAGAAAAATTGGAGTGGGACTTAATTGCATCAGCTTGGTCAGTAGCCCAAAAAGGCGCTATACAGCTGGGGACAACGAGGAGGCTCCCTAAATCGAACCTAAGAGCGGACATTGCAACTCTCCTGCAAAGATACAGTGACCCCTCGTTGGTGAACAAGAAGGCAGCACATTTGCAAGATACCGAAGAGGATCCTAATCAACAAAATATTCTTGAAACATGAAGGGACTAGATACTGGAGCTTGTGCTAACACTCTCATTGCCTGACCGTATGTCAGATGTTTAATGCGATTGCTGAATGGCATGTGCTTGGGACTGATGGCTAAATCATTCAACAGAGAAGAAAGACTCTCTCCCCTTTTGTGCCTTCCCTTCCCCTTCCCCTCTATCTCTCTCTGTATACCTGATCTTTCTGTGTTTGGGTTTTGGTTGTTGGGCCTGATGTGGGGGGGGAGGGAGGGCTTCCTGGGGGAGGGGGGTATGGGTTGGAGAGGTTGCCTCAAACTGATCTGAAGAAGCGAATATGTCTTGCTCAAGCGGATGGGGCTTTTGACTCCATTATAGAAACATGCTCTGAGTGCCACAACATGACAGTGCTACCTTGTCAAATGATGCTCATAAGGGGCACTGTCGTGAGGAAGGGAGGGTTAGGGAGGTCTCATTCGTTTAGTTATGTGGATGGTTGAAGGACGTACCCTCTCCAACAGAGAAGGTGGGGTGTTTTTTGTTTTTTTTTGTTCCTCTCTCCTGCTCTTTCTTTCACCCTATTTTCTAAAGGGGAGGAGGAGGAGGGAAAGGATAAAAGCTTCTAAGGCTGATTAATGAGCAAAGGGACTAAAATTGATAATTTGTGCGATGTTCACAATTTAAAAGATCATAGGGCTGTGGGGGGGGGGAGGAGGCCGGGCAAGTACAGAGCCCCTGATACAGAAGACTCTTTCTCAGACATCAGAGGGTTTAGCCCAGATAGGGATTTTCCCTAGGGCTAGGACAAGGCTTCATCCTAGACTGAGCCTCTCAGTCTCCGTCATGTATTTGGCGGCCCATAAGCTGGGATATTTCCAGCTTAACCATGGAAGTCAATTCTTTTTGGATGGGATGGGAGATCCCTTCAGTACTCAGCTCAAGGGACTACCCATGCCCCACTTGTTAGCCCCTGGAGTTTGGATAGGGGTGTTGAAGTCGAAATGTTTTTGCTGTTTGAAGTGCCAGTTTGAATTTGCAAAGTTACAGTTACGTTTTGTTGGTGTAATTGTTCCATCTGGGTGCACGCTAGAATGCAAAGGGATACAACATCAATGGAAGCAAAAATCCGATCAAGAGAAAACAAATACTGAAATATTTGACAAAACAAGGGTGTGACATTTGCTTCCTGCAGGAGACGCATCTCACGCCTTCCGAGGCCCTTAAACTGAAATCCAAATGGTACCCGCAGGTTTTTCACTCCTCACTGGCAGCGGGCAGGAAGAGGGGGGTCGCTATTCTGGTAGCATCTTCCTTCCCTCTTGAGGTGGAGGAGGTAGTGGAAGATCCAGGGGCACGGTTTGTCCTAGTGGTGGGACGGGTTCAGGACACGTTAATCACTTTAATGAATGTTTATGCCCCTCCAGGATCCTCTGTGTCTTTTTACTCGTCACTCGCTCAGCTGGTGGCAGAGAAGACGAGGGGAATTCTGATTATGGGGGGATTGGAACCTGGTGTTTAATAGAGCCCTAGATACTACATCTAAAATACCAAACCCAGATTATAGGAAAGCAAGAGCAGTTAAAAAGATTTTTGATCAGGTGGCTCTGGTAGATGTTTGGAGGGAGAGGTACCCAGTGGCTAAAGTACCGTGCTACTCCCTCGTTTCAAAAATATTCTAGGCTGGATACCTTCTTCACCTACTCTAAAGATCTCTGCAACTTCCCTCAATGCGGGTGGGGAGTTCACCCTTATCAGACCACAACCCCTTTATCTGGAGGTGGACTTATCCCTTCCACGTGAAATCGCAATGGAGGTTAAACTGCTCCCTTCTGAGACCAAACCCTGGTAGAAGATCTTAAGCAACACATTGCCACCACAATACAAAGAGAACAATGTGGGAAGGTCGTCACAAATTCTCTGGGATACTTTAAAGGCCCGCAGTGCGTGGGAAAATAATTGCTTATGCTTCCGCTAAAAAAAGGTTGGCTGCACAGAGGCTTGGGGAGCTTACCATACAACTTAAAACCCTTGAGGATGCCCAGAAGGCTAAGTGGGAACAGTCTAGGGATCTAACCTTGAAACAAATTAGGAAAGAATTGATCCGCATGCAACAAGCGGAGACGGAGAAATCCCTTTTCTATCTAAAGCAGAAATATTATGAAGGGGGAGTGAGGGGCTCTCGCATACTGGCCTTTCATCTAAGACAATATAGAGCTAAAGCCACAGTTACAAAGATAATAGCACCTACTACAGGCCGTCTAGTTAACAGACAGGCCCAGGTAGAAGAGGCCTTTGTCTCTTACTACACTAAACTATATACACCCCAGAATGAATCAACAAGGGAGGAGAAGATAAGGTTCTTGAGCTCTCTCACCATGCCCACTCTCTCACCAATGAAAGGCCAAACTCTGATACAACCAATAACACAGGCTGAAATTTTCAGAATCATTAAGTCTCTTAAGACAGGTAAACGCCCAGGGCCGGACGGCTTTAGCGCCGAATTTTATAAGACTTTTGGGAAAGAGGTGGTTCCCCTTATGTCAGACGTTTACTCTGGGATTTGGCGAGATGGAAATCCGGCACCACCTTCGTGGCAATATGCGACCATATCCTTAATACCAAAGGAAAACAAAGATCTCACTAGGTGCGAGTCGTATAGACCCATTTCCCTACTCAACTCAGATTATAAAATTTTCACAGCTATTATAGCAACTAGGTTGAACTCCCTATTGCCAGAGCTAGTTGATTTGGATCAGACGGGTTTTGTAAGGGCGACAGGCTCCTGACAGTGTTCAGTGGCCTTAAATGTGATAGATGTCATACACCGTCACTGTATTCCATCCTGCTTATTGAGCTTAGATGCCGAAAAGGCCTTTGATAAGGTCTCCTGGAGTTTTCTATTTTTAACTTTAGAGACTATGGCTTTTCCACAGCCCTTTATTGACAGCCTGAAGGTACTGTACACCGGGCCCCAAGCTTATGTAAGGGTGAACGGAGGAGTCTCTTCCCGCTTTCGACTTGGACGGGGCACTAGACAGGGTTGCCCCCTCTCCCCCCTCTTGTTCGCCCTCTACATAGAACCATTAGCAATGGCAATACGCCAATCAGTGCTGATCCAGGGAATTAAGGTAGGGGGGTTGGACCGAAAAATCTCATTGTACGCGGATGATGTGATGCTGACTCTATCGAACCGGAGGAATCGATACCCCAAGTGTGGTCATTGCTGGAGGAGTTTGGTAGACACGCGGGATACACGTTAAACAGAACAAAGACAGAGGCCCTTACTTTTTACTATGCACCTACAAACAAGGTTAAGGAAATGCTCCCAATAGACTGGACAGCAAGTAAGATGAAATATTTAGGTACTTACATAACCAAACACATGTCACAACTGTTTAAGGCGAATTTTAGCCACCTTTTAAACCAGACAGCAAAAGACCTCGAGAAATGGACATTAATAAATCTTCCCATGCATGCTAGGGTACAATCAATCTCCGTGAATATTCTTCCTAGGTTCTTACATTTATTTCAGAGTCTGCCGATCCCAATAAATAAAATGCAATTCCAGAAATGGCATAGGAAGATTTCAGGATATATTTGGGGTGGTAAAAAAAAGCAAGAATTAACCTGCACATCATGCAGACACACAGGGGAAGGGGAGGATGCTCACTCCCTGACCTAGAAGACTACTACTTAGCTACACAATTGAAAAGGGCCCTACAGTGGTCAGACCCAACTTATGTGTCTAATTGGAAGCTGATGGAACAGGGAGAGGAAGATGGGCGCGGGCCCCCGCTGGAAGCTAGGGTCATGCTCCCCCCTGGGATCTATAATAGATCCCCCTTCTCTACAGATGGCTGTTAAAAATACTCTGACGGCTGTTAGAAGGATCTGGCAGAAATATGGAATCAGAAAGTCCCTCTGGCCTCTGTGCAGGATCCCATGGACCCCAAACTTTATGCCAGCGCGCCTAGACCACACTTTTAAGGCATGGGGTAGGCAGGGTCTGGTCAGCTTTGGACAATTCATGCAGGGAAACGTGGTCCTGGGATTTGAGACTCTCCGGGATAAATATGGACTCCGACGATCTGATTATTTCAGATATTTACAAGTTAGAGCTCATATTGAAACATGCCTGAACATGGATCCCGAACCCAGACCGTGTTAACTCTTTTCTGGACTGCATGAAGGGCCTGATGGCTGGCCAGACTCAGAAGGGCCATATATCAATTTTATATAAAGCAATGGGGACCCTGAGGAAGGATCCCTTAGAAAAAATAAAAAAACTGGTTAAAAGAGGGAGGTGAAGAAGGCAGAGAGGTGGATTGGGACAGAGTGTTTCATACTGCTACTAAAACAACTAGATCACCACTCTGGTAGGAGTTTAGCTGAAAAATAAAGGTGAGATTTTTTCTTACCCCAGCACTCCTCCATAGGAGAGACCCAACACGTTCCCAGATATGCTGAAGACTTTGTGGGGAGGATAATGCTCACCATTTGCATATTTTCTGGGCATGTACTAAGGTACAGGCCTTTTGGTCTGAGGTAATCAAGATACTGCATACCATCTTCATGATTGAAAGCCCCCTTGGGTGGCTGGAGGCGATTCTGGGTGTCTTGCCTTGTGGAATTAAAGGCCCTGATTCAATATACCTTTGGGCTATAGTTCTGGCCGCAGCACACAAAACTATTACTCAGGCCTGGCTGAGCCGGAACGCCTGCGGTCAGGCTTGGTTCAAATCGTGCAAGAGATCTCAGCTTTAGAGGAATTAACCTTAAAAATCAATCTGCAGACCCGGTATTTATTCAGAGATGGACGAGATGGTTCACCTGGCTTGATAAATATGAAAATCCGAGCTCTGGGGTAGCTGCCAGCTGAAGCATGGTGTTCAATTAATAAAAGGAAGAAGAGAACCATTACTGGAGGGAGTTGAGAGCTGAAGGAGAGGGAGGTGTGGGCCCACAATCTGTAGTAGTGAGATGCTGGACAAATGGCTTGTAATGAGTAATCTGGGTATCCTGGGATGTTCAAGAGGAAGATAACTGAATAGGGAGCAAATGCTATTGATTGGAAAGTATCCTTGTACCTGTATGAATTTCATTGTATCATGAATGTGCACCCGCTTGTTGTCAATAAAAATGAATTTAAAAAAAAAAGTATTCTCAACTATTTTTGTACATCTGTTGTCCAATAAGGTTAGGGAGCAGTGTCTGCTGCATGCTAATTCATTTTAGGCACAAGAAAAGCACTCTTTAATTTCACGTGTTCAAAAACAACAAAGAAAATTGATAAACACAGAAACAGAATCTGATGGCAGATAAGGACCACTTGGCCCATCCAGTCTGCCCATTTTTCCCTACCTACACGTCACTATTACCACAGACCATACCAGATCTACAGCTCTTTCTCCTTCCCCTCTTCCTTTCCAGTATGATTCCCCTGTGCTTATCCCATCTATTCTTGAACCCCACCACTGTTTTCTCCCCCGCCACTTCTGCTGGAAGGCCGTTTCGGTAATCCATCACTCTGTCTGTGAAGAAATACTTCCTCACATCTCTCCTGACTCTACTCCCTCCAGCTTCATAGCATGTCCCCTTGTTCTTGAGCATCTTTTCTTCTGAAAAATACTTCCCTCCTGTACCTTATTTACCCCCGTGAGGTATTTAAAGGTCTCTCATATCCCCTCTTCCTCCTCTGTTCCAGGGTGTACATATTAAGGTCCTTTAATTGCTCCTCATAAGGCTTTTGATGCACACCCCGCACCATTTTAGCTGCCCTCCTCTAGACTACCTCCACTCTGTCTGTCCTTCTGGAGGTGTGGTCTCTAGAACTGGACACAGTACTCTAGGTGGGATCTTACCAGCAATCTATACAGAGGCAACACCACCTCTCTCTTTCTACTGACGATAACTCTCCCTATGCACCCCAGCATCCAATTAGCCCTCCTGACTGCCTTATTGAGCTGCTAAAATTTTTTTTATAAAAAATATAATAGTAGACTTAATATAATACAGGCTGATACTGGAGGCTCAGGTGGTGGCAGTGGTCCGGAGTGGTTTTTACCATCTTCAGAATATCATCTGAATTAAGTCCCTTGTCCCACCTAACGACCTGGCCATGCTGGTACATACGTTTGTGACTTTGATGCTCGACTACTGCAATGCTCATACCTTGGGGTCAAGGGAGGTGCGTTGCAATGCCTGCAGCTACTACAGAACACTGCAGCCCAGTTACTGACAGGCTTTTCTAGCCTGGGCTACCTATTAGAGCTCCTGTACCCTCATGCTCCTGAGCACCTGCTCATCTCTGCCAAGGAAGGCCTCCTGGTAGCCTCAAGGGTGAGACTAAATCATCCGGGGACTGGGCATTTGAGGTGGCAGCCCGTCCTTTGGAGTGCATTGCCTAGGACTCTGAGGGAGGCCCCCTTTATAGAGGCCTTTAAATGGGGTCTGAAAACGTTTCTATTTTTACAAGAATTTGGGGTTTAGCTATATCTGATTAGCTATACATACTTATTTTATGACTATTTTATCTATATTTATTTATTGGGTAGATTCTAGGTACTGAAGATCTCTGTCTTATGTGTTTTGTGTTGTTTTTGTAATGACACCCAGAGCCTCTGGGGAAGGGCTCCACAAACATATGAAGACTACTACCACTGCAATAATAATAATAATATAAATATCATAAAAATCTGGACTGAGCCATAATAAAAGGAGTGTTCCTTTTATTACGTCAAATGCAAAAATGAAAGTGGTAAAGCTGACTTAAAATGGGAAAAGAAGGGTATCACATAAGTCAGAAGGTAAGGGGCAGTCTTTTTTTTTTTATCGCAGCTCTTTTTCCTCCACTGCTGCAGTGCCTTACTGGCAGGGGCATCCAGCCACTGGCCCTGTCTGCGGGGAGAGCAGCAGGCTCACTCGCATGATGGGGGGGTCCGGCACAGCCGTGGCCAATCTGCTGGAGGGCTCCCATGTCTCTACCAACAGGACCGGTGCCAACCCCCCCCAGACAGAGCTAGACAGTTCCCAGGGGGAATGGCAATGAGGGTTACACAGGATGAGAAAGGAGTTACACAGCATGCGTAGGGGTAACTCAGGACTTGACAGATTCCTGAAGAAAGAACAAACCCCCCCCCTGCATGATTCCATGACAGTCCTCCCTGCACAGCAGGGTGTGGCCATCAAGCTGCTTGGTCACGCCCAGCCTTTTTTCCATTTTCTCCCCAATGGGAGCACGGATGTGCAATGACGTCCATGCACTAATGTGCAGATGTCCGCTGTGCTCCCCCCCCTTCCAAACACCCATGCATACGCAGTACCACCAGGCATCCCCACAGACTGCCAGAGTGTGGTGTGTGTCTCCCACCCTTTCCCCAGGACTGGGAGAGCAGTCAATGGACACTTGATCCAAGTCCTCCCCTGCCAACCCCCAGCGGCCCCGGTTCATTCCCGAACCCGGGTCGCCGGCGTGGAGCAAGGTGTGGCGTCCAGCATCTCAACCCTCAGTGCCACCGGGCTGGGGGTAAGGGGCAATCTAAAATAGAATAAAAAAGTATAGGATAAGATTTTCTCCACAGTCATGCACTGCTGCTTCGATTTTATGCCTTCAGCATAATGTTTACTTCAAACTGAATAACATTTATATTATAATACCAGTAGGAGTGAATACTACACAGCAGGACAACATTTGTGTTGTAACACCAGTAGGGAATGGATATCAGACAGTAGAAGTAACCAAAATCAATGGCCAGGGCCCAGAATGCCACCCCCTCACGAATCAGCTTGAAAACCATGGCTTACCTGGGTTATGTGCTCATATATACATGCAAGAGGAGAGAAACAGGACAAGACAGATTCCTGAGGTGAAATGGCATTGAGGTTTGCACAGCATGAGTAGAGGTAACACAGGACTAGACAGATTCCTGAGGGTGAATGGCATTGAGAGTTACACAGCAGGAGTAGGCATAATAAAGAACTAGACAGATTCCTAAGGGGGAATGGCATCGAGAGTTACACAGAATGAGGAGGGGTAACACAGGACTAGACAGATTCCTGAGGAGAATGTCATTGAGAGTTACCCAGCATGAACAGAGGTAATACAGAACTATACAGATTCCTTAAGGAGAATGACATTGAGGGTTACACAACATGAGTAGGGGTAACACAGGACTAGACAGATTCCTGAGGGAGAATGGCATTGAGGGTTATGCAGCATGAGTAGGGGTAACACAGGACTACACAGACTTCAGAGACAGAACGGCATTGCGGGTTACACGGCAGGAGTAGGGGTAACACAGGACTACACAGATTCTTGAGGGGGGACATGGCATTGAGGATTACACAACATGAGTATGGGTAACACAGGACTAGACAGCTTTGAAGGAGAATAACACTAAGGGTTACACAGCATGAGCAGGAGTAACCCAAGACTGGGTAGATTCCTGAGAGAGAATGGCATTCAGGGTAACACGGCATGAGTAGGGGTAAAAGAGGACTAGACAAAGTTAAGGGAGAATGGCATTGAGGGTTAAACAGCATAAGTAGGGTTAACACAGGACTAGACAGATTCCTGAGGGAGAATGGCATTGAGGGTTACACTGCATGAGCGGGGGTAACACAGGATTAGACAGATTCCTGAGGATGAATGGCATTGAGGACTGCATAGCATGAGTAGGGGTAACACAGGACTAGACAGTTCCCATGGGAGAATGGCAATGAGGGTTACACAGGATGAGTAAGGAGTTACACAGCATGAGTAGGGGTAACACAGGACTTGACAGATTCCTTAAGAAATATGGCATTGAGGATAATACAGCATGAATAGGGGTAAAACATGACATATTCCTGGGAGGGAATGGCATTGAGGGTCACACAGCATGAATAGGGGTAACACAGGACTAGACAAATTCCTGAGGGAGAATGGCATTGAGGGTTACACAGCACAAGTATGAGTAATGCAGAACTAGACATATTACTGAGGGGGTCAGCATTGAGGGTTACACAGCATGAGTATGGTTAACACAGAACTAGTCAGTTTCATGTGGGAGAATGACATTGATGGTCACACAGCGTAAGTATGGGTAACACAGGACTAGACAGATCCCTGAGGCAGAATTGCACTGAGGGTCACACAGCATGACTAGGAGTTACACAGGATTAGACAGATTCCTGAGTAAGAATGACATTGAGGGTTACACAGCATGAGTGGGGGTAACACTGGACTAGACAGCTTCCCATGGAGAATGGCATTGAGGATTACACAGCATGAGTAGTGGTAACACAGGACTAGACAGAGTTGATGGATAATGGCATTGAGGGTTAAACAGCATAAGAAGGGTTAACACAGAACTAGACAGATTCCTGAGGGAGAATGGCTTTGAGGGTTACACTGCATGAGTAGGGTTAAAACAGGATTAGATAGATTCCGGAGGAAAAATGACATTGAGGGTTGAACAGCATGAGTAGGGATAACACAGGACTAGACAGTTCCAGTGGGAGAATTGCAATGATGGTAACATAGCATGAGCAGGGGTAACACAGGACTTGGCAGATTCCTGAGGGAATATGGCATTGAAGGTTATACAGTATGAATAGGGGTAAAACAAGACTAGACATATTCCTGGGAGGGAATGGCATTGAGGGTTACACAGCATGAGTAGGGGTAATACAGGACTAGACAGAGTTGATCGATAATGGCATTGAGGGTTAAACAGCATAAGAAGGGTTAACACAGAACTAGACAGATTCCTGAAGAAGAATGGCTTTGAGGGTTACACTGCATGAGTAGGGCTAAAACAGGATTAGATAGATTCCGGAGGAAAAATGACATTGAGGGTTGCACAGCACAAGTAGGGGTAACACAGGACTAGACAGTTCCAGTGGGAGAATGGCAATGATGGTAATACAGCATGAGCAGGGGTAACACAGGACTTGGCAGATTCCTGAGGGAATATGGCATTGAAGGTTATACAGTATGAATAGGGGTAAAACAAGACCAGACATAATCCTGGGAGGGAATGGCATTCAGGGTTACACTGCATGAGTAGGGCTAAAACAGGATTAGATAGATTCCGGAGGAAAAATGACATTGAGGGTTGCACAGCATGAGTAGGGGTAACACAGGACTAGACAGTTCCAGTGCGAGAATGGCAATGATGGTAACACAGCATGAGCAGGGGTAGCACAGGACTTGGCAGATTCCTGAGGGAATATGGCATTGAAGGTTATACAGTATGAATAGGGGTAAAACAAGACTAGACATATTCCTGGGAGGGAATTGCATTCAGGGTTACACAACATGAGTAGGGGTAACACAGGACAAAACAGATTCCTGAGGGGATATGGCATTGAGAGTTATACAGCATGAGTAGGGGGTAACACAGGACTAGGCAGATTTCTGAGGAAGAACAGCATAGAGGGTTACACAGCACAAGTAGGGGTAGCTCAGGGCTAGACAGTTCCCATGGGAGAATGGCATTGAGGGTTACACAGCATGGGTAGGGAGTTACACAGCATGAGTAGGGGAACACAGGACTTTACAGATTCCTGAAGAAATATGGAATTGAGGGTAATACAGCATGAATAGGGGTAAAACAAGACAAGACATATTCCTGGGAGGGAATGGCATTGAGGGTCACACAGCATGATTAGGGGTAACACAGGACTAGGCAGATTCCTGAGGCGGAATGGCATTGTTACACAGCAGGAGTAGGCGTAACAAAGAACTAGGCAGATTTCTGTGGGGGAATGGCATTGAGAGTTACACAGAATGAGGAGGGGTAACACAGGACTAGACAGATTCCTGAGGAGAATGTCATTGAGAGTTACCCAGCATGAACAGAGGTAATACAAACCTAGACAGATTCCTGAAGGAGAATGACATTGAGGGTTACACAACATGAATAGGGGTAACACAGGACTAGACAGATTCCTGAGGGAGAATGGCACTGAGGGTTACACAGCATGAGTAGGGGAAACACAGGACTACACAGACTCCAGAGACAGAATGGCTTTGAGGGATACACAGCAGGAGTAGAGGTAACACAGGACTGCTCAGATTCTTGAGGAGGGACATGGTGTTGAGGATTACACAGCATGAGTAGGGGTAACACAGGACTAGACAGCTTTGAAGGAGAGTGGCACTAAGAGTTACACAGCATGAGTAGGAGTAACCCAAGACTGGGTAGATTCCTGAGAGAAAATGGCATTAAGGGTTATGCAATATGAGTATAAGTAACACAAGTAAACAGAGTTGAGGGAGAAGGACTTTGAGGGTTAAACAGCATGAGTATGGTTAACACAGGACTAGACAGATTTCTTAGGGAGAATGGCATTCAGGGTAACACAGCATGAGTAGGGGTAACAGAGGACTAGACAGAGTTAAGGGAGAATGGCATTGAGGGTTAAACAGCATATGTAGGGTTAACACAGGACTAGACAGATTCCTGAGGGATAATGGCATTGAGGGTTACACTGTATGAGTGGGGTAACACAGGATTAGACAGACTCCTGAGGATGAATGGCATTGAGGACTGCATAGCACGAGTAGGGGTAACACAGGACTAGACAGTTACCATGGGAGAATGGCATTGAGGGTAATACAGCATGAGCAGGGGTAACACAGAACTTGACAGATTCCTGAGGGAATATGGCATTGAGGGTTATACAGTATGAATAGGGGTAAAACAAGACTATATATTTCTTGGAGGGAATGGCATTGAGTGTTACACAGCACAAGTAGGGGTAACCAGAGCTAGACAGTTCCCATGGGAGAATGGCAATGAGGATTACACAGGATGAGTAAGGAGTTACACAGCATGAGTAGGGGTAACACAGGACTAGACAGATTCCTGAGGGAGAATGGCATTGAGGGTTACACAGCACAAGTATGGGTAATGCAGAACCAGACATATTACTGAGGGGGTCAGCATTGAGGGTTACACAGCATGAGTAGGGTTAACACAGGACTAGTCAGCTTCATGTGGGAGAATGGCTTTTAGGGTTACACTGCATGAGTAGGGGTAACACAGGATTAGACAGATTCCTGAGTAAAAATGGCATTGAGGGTTGCACAGCATGAGCAGGGGTAACACAGAACTAGACAGTTCCAATGGGAGAATGGCAATGAGTGTAACACAGCATGAGCAGGGGTAACGCAGGTCTTGACAGATTCCTGAGGGAATATGGCATTGAAGGTTATACAGTATGAATAGGGGTAAAACAAGACTAGACATATTCCTGGGAGGGAATTGCATTCAGGGTTACACAGCATGAGTAGGGGTAACATAGGACTAGACAGATTCCTGAGGGGATATGGTATTGAGAGTTATACAGCATGAGTAGGGGTAACACAGGACTCAGCAGATTTCTGAGGAAGAACAGCATAGAGGGTTACACAGCACAAGTAGGGGTAGCTCAGGGCTAGACAGTTCCCATGGGAGAATGGTATTGAGGGTTATACAGCATGAGTAGGGAGTCACACAGCATGAGTAGGGGTAACACAGGACTTTACAGATTCCTGAAGCAATATGGCATTGAGGGTAATACAGCATGAATAGGGGTAAAACAAGACAAGACATATTCCTGGGAGGGAATGGCATTGAGGGTCACACAGCATAAGTAGGAGTAACACAAGACTAGGAAGATTACTGAGGGAGATGGCATTGAGGGTTACACAGCATGAGTAGGGGTTGCACAGAACTAGACAGGTTCCTGAGGGAGAATGGCATTGAGGGTTACACAGCATGACTAGGGGTAACACAGGACTAGACAGATTCCTGATGGAGAATGGCATTGAGGGTTACACAGCATTTGTAGGGGTAACACAGAACTAGACAGATTATTGAGGAGAGTTAACATTGAGGGTTACACAGCATGAGTAGGGTTAATACAGGACTAGTCAGTTTCCTGTGAGAGAATGACATTGAGGGTTACACAGCATAAGTAGGGGCAACACAGGACTAGACAGATCCCTGAGGCAGAATTGCACTGAGGGTCACACAGCATGAGTAGGGGTAACATAGGACTAGGCAGATTCCTGAGGGAGAATGGAAATGAGGGTTACACAGCATGAGTAGGTGTAACATAGGACTAGACAGGTTCCCGAGGGAGAATGGCTTTGACAGTTACACAGAATGTGTAAGGGATAACACAGGACTAGACAAATTGCTGAGGGAGAATGACATTGAGGGTTGCACTGCCTGAGTAGGGGTAACACAGGACTGGACTAGACAGTTTTCTATGGTAAAGTGGCACTGAGGTTTACATGGCATAAATAGGGGTAACACATGACTAGGTACATTCCTGAAGGAAAGTGGCATTCAGGTTTACACAGCATGAGTAGGGGAAAAGCAGAACTAGACATTTTACTGAGGGGGTTAGCACTGAGGGTTATACAGCATAAGTAGGATGAACACAGGACTAGTCAGTTTCCTGTGGGAGAATGGCATTGAGGGTTACAGAGCATAAGTAGGGGTAACAGGACTAGACAGATTCCAGAGGCAGAATTGCACTGAGGGTTACACAGCATGAATAGGGGTAACATAGGACTGAATAGATTCCTGAGAAAGAATGGCACTGAGGGTTACACAGTGTGAGCAGAGGTAGCGCAGGACTAGACAGATTCCTGAGAGCGAATGGCATTGAGGGTTACACATTAGGAGTAGGGGTAACATGACTAGACAGATTCCTGAGGGAGAATGGCATTGAGGGTTACACAGTATGAGTAGGGGTAAGACTAGACAGATTCCTGAGGGAGAATGGTATTGAGGGTTACACAGCACATTTGGTCCAGTGTTTCTGTTCCTTGTCCCCCTGGTCCTTCCATTACTCCTGACAGCACCCCTCCTAGGCCTGTCACCAACCTTCTCGTGCACTTACTGGTTATTTTTACTTACTGAGGATCACAGTGGTGGTGGGTGGCCTGTCACATCGGTCATGTGTGGGAGTGCAGGGGGTTCCAGCATCTCCTCTGGGTGGACACGAGAGGTGGATTTTTTTCTCCCAGGGGTGCCTGCAATGGAGTGATAAGTCTGACACCACTCTCTTCTCATTTGATGCGTGTCCACTGTGCTGTCATGTCCCCTCTCCCTGAGGGAGGAGAGCTGTCCCCGGGATGCTTGATAATCCCCACCCTGGCTGGCCTCTGAGCAATTTGAGTCCATTCCCAAATCCAGGTCATCAGTGTAGCAAGTGCTGCAGTGCTCTGTTGTGCTATTGGGCAGTCAGACTTTTTTTTTTTTTTTTTTTACTATTTCGTTGCTTGGCATAGCCTAACTGAGATGCGGTATCTTATTTTCACCGGAGTCCTGTTTCTACCAATTTCTTTACAACTAGGTTGATTGAAGTGTCTTGCTCAAGGTCACACAGCATGTACCCAGGTCCCCTGGTTCCCATGTTTGTACTCTGACCACTAGACCACTCTGCCTCTACTGTACTTAAACTTATCATTACTCTCTATGAGACCCTAGGCAGCTCACATTACCGCTCAGTGCTTCTGTCTTCCTTAGTAGAAGCAGCACCTCAGTGAAGACAAAATGTTGCATCTCAGTTGAGCTATGCCACTTAAACTGTAGATAAAAACAAAACAAAGTAATAGTTAATGTAATGACAGAGAACGCACTCTTCCCTCTCCAAAGCTAAATACCTTCTGCCACATGTTTTTAATCTATAGGAAAGCTTTCCGTCATCTAGTCAATCTGAAAATTTTGACTGGAATAAAAAAAAAAAAAAACACTTGTACTAATGGAATAAAAAAAAAATAGAACTCCAAAAAGGCACCAAAGAACTTGCATTGATTTAAAACTGCCTTTATGCTTTCAAAGAACTCACATTTTGCTAAAAGGAAACAGCAATCAGCCGATGAATGTATCTTCCGACCGTTCCTCTAGTACCATAATGTCATGTAATATAAATGTCATCAGTGTGTATCAAACAACAGTGTATACAGATACATGCACAGTCCCCAAAGAGCATTTAAAACTAAGGCAAAATATATGCTGCCTTGGCTAACTCTGTAATCACAGGCTTACTCTGTAGTCCCTTCTCCTTACCTTAGTCAGTTCTTCTGGATCAGTTCCCTGCTAACTTCCTTCCGAAGGACTGAGACTGGGGGGGTGGTTCTTCATTCTTTTTATTTTGCCCTCTCTGTGAATCACCAATGCTCCTTCCTGCGTCACAGAGAGTGTGATACGGCTCCAGCCTCCCCAGTCCAGCTACAGAGACTGCTTCTCAAGTGCTTCTCCTTGGAGGAGGCAGCCTATTACAGCCCTTGAGAGGCAGATAGCCCGTCTCTCAGAGTACTGGATATGCTGCTAAAACACTTAAGCACTCTTCATTCTTGGTGGTACACACACACCTGTTCAGCGTAGCAAGCTGAGCTTTCTCTCACACTATAGCACTGACTTACCAAACCTGTCAGTGACTCTGGTGTTATAATCACCTCTGTGCTAGGAAGATGAGATGGTCTGGGGATCTAGCCCTACACCAGACACTTGGGCAAGTGCCCAGCACGGAAACTGCAGTGCTGAATCAGGTGAGTACTGTACTGTTGAAAAAGTCTCACCCTTTGGATGAGATATTAAACTGAGGTCTCTTCTGCTCATCTCTCGTGGCTGTACAGGTGGATGTAAATAGATCCCACAGACACTTTTTCAGGAGAGGCAGACAGCAGTGCAACTAAATCTGGCAAAAAATTTGACCCAACCTTTTCCCCCCCTATAAACGATTCCAGGCATCTTTCAGTTTTATTTGGTGGTAATATGTTTTTACCCCAGGAGTCCTTTAGCATCAGTAACTATAGCAGTTAGCTAGCTAGGTGCAACTGCCCCAGAGGTATACCTTTAAGAGAATTAGCATAATGAGCTGGGGCATCAGCCAATAAAAAAAAAAAAAAAAAGGAGGGGAGTGTGCTGAGAGGGAGCAGCTTAAAGGGCTTCAGAATTTTTTCTCTGCTACTGATCAACATTGTCCCAGAGGTGTCTCTCAATTTTCCTTGTTGACAGCCTTTTTCTGCTTATCTTGGTAAAGTTTTCCTCACAAACTTAAATTTTTAGTGTGCTGAGTGTAATTTTACTATTTTTTAGCAGTTTCTTTTTCATACATCTGCGTTATTTTTACCGCAACTGCGTTTATTTAAATATATTTTTACAGCATCTTCGTATTTTATACAAATTTTTTACCGCAAATGGTTATATTCAATGATTCTTCACTATTTTGACGCTATTCTTGAAGGAACCATTGAATGTTAGCATTTTTCTTTACTTTTTACCTCAGAAATCGTGGGTCCCTTCCGCAAGGTATCCATTTGGATTTTCAAACTTTGACAGTTATTGCTGGGTTCTCTGTGGATTGATATGTCAGAGATTCCCCAGAACTAGAAAGAAATCTGAACCTACAGGATTTAAAAAAAGTGAGTCATCTGTCACAGTATTTGGCTTAACAGCTTTTCAACAACCTGTGCCTCCAGTGTTTTGGTCTAGATCTACTGATTCTCTTTGCACAAATCTGGTGAGAAACAGAGCAAAGAGACCTAAAAAATGTATATATATGGCTGAGGAAAAGTCAAAGGCTACTGATGAGGGGCCATCTAAAATTTAACAACAATAAAAATACAAGCAGAGGTGCTGATGAAGCCTCCGAGTCCCAGCCAAAAAATAAAGCTTCCAAAGGAGCTGATGAAATTCCTCACAAATTAAAAATAATAAAGGCGCAGATGGAAGTGTCTGCGCAAAAAAGGAAGCCTGATCAAGCTGCTGATGAAGTGACTAAAAAGATAGTCTGTAAAGACAAAAATGCTCCTGTTCCTCCTGGGAAAGCCAATAGTGAGACAACAGGCATCTTAAAGCATAAAGAAAAAACAAAGCATATACAGCAACAGTCTACGCAGGAACGCCCATCCGTGCAAGACATGGCAAAAGCATGGCACGTCTTTCAGGCCCTACAAAGGATGGAATCTATATTTACTGGGGCTGGCAAGCAGTCTTCCACAGTTCTCTCTTCTGCAGACTGCGAGGGTGATGCAGATGATGATGAACATTTTTATGCTGCCCCTGACATGGATTTGGAGGGCCTAGAACCTTATGTGTCCTCTTAACCTCTTTTTGGAGCTTCCTCTGCTGACCAGGAGGATCCCTTTACTATGCTTGCGTTTATCCAAAATATGGTAGACACCCTAGACCTCCCTACTCTGGAGTCCAACCAGGATGAAGATGAGGATAAATATCACAGGGAGATGAAATGTCTCTCACCCCCTAAGAGACTGGTTGTGCTTATCTATAATGCTTTCAAAAAAAATACCATGAAACCTGCTTCAGACCCCCACTTCTATGACGAGGGTTGACAAGCGGGCTGAGAAAAAATACCAATTGTCTAAAAATGCTACTGAGTTCCTGTCTGTACATCCTAGCCATGAGAGCATTGTACAGCAGACAGCTTGTGAGAAAGCTGGGGTTTTCTTGTCTCCCTTGCCCGGGACAAGGACTCCAGAAAACTAGATTTCATAGCAAACAAAATGTATACCACAGCTTCCCTGCTGGTCAGACTTTGTTCCTACATGGCTTTCACTGCCAAATATCAGAAAGCACTGTGGAATTCTGTCCTGGCCATTACCTGCAGTGGGTCGGATACAGTGGTACAGGAGTTGGTGGATATGGCAAAAACTGCCCTGGAAGCTGCAAAATACCAATTCCACATGGCAGATGACAACAGTGATGCCACCTCCAGAGCCATGGCCCATGCCATCTCTCTGAGGTGCTTTGCCTGGCTTAGAACTACCCGTCTGACCCCAGATATCCCAGTCTAAGGCCATGAACTTTCCCTGTGATCAGAACATGTTGTTCGATTCCAGAACAACTGACTACATGAAAAAGGTTGACGAGTACAAGCCCTCTTGGCAGAGTCACTCCTCTAAACCCAAGCCTCCTGCCCCACAGAAATCCCACCCGAGGGGCAATAGGGACAGAGGTTATTTTCCCAGGACTTACATTCTCTATCCCCAGTCTGATTTCCCTCAGTACAGGGGTGCTTTCAGCGGAAGAGGCAGAAGGGGCCAAAGAAGGACCACTTCCACCCAGCCAGCAGCCTGTCAGTCAAAGCCCTGATGTGAGTGTCCAGGTTGCCTCCCCTCTGCCAGTAGGAGGCGGACTCTCCCACTATCTTCAGAACTGGTCCCTCATTACCTCGGACAAGTGGGTTCTGGAGATAGTGGAAAAGGGTCTGCCACTACAGTTCAAGCAGATGCCAAACCTCAAGCATATCCAGGTGTCAAAACCTCTAACCCCAACACAGGCGCTACTGTTGGAATTGGAGGTAAAAAACCTTACAGCTCTACAAGCAGTAGAGAGGGTTCTGGCCCACAAAAAGGGCAAGGGCCTCTACTCCAGGTACTTTCTGACACAAAAGAAAACTGGGGAGTGACGATCTATCTTGGATCTCAGATATTTAAACAAACATCTGCTAAAACCCAAATTCAAGATGGTCACTCTGTCTCTAGTCATACAGTCCTTACAGCAGGGAGACTGGCTAGCCTCCCTGGACCTAAAAGACACTTACTTCCATATACCCATAAGGAGGTCTCACAGGAAGTTTCTCAGATTCAAACTCCCTTCGGGCCACTATCAGTTTGCTGCAGTGCCCGTCGGCCTGTCCTCAGCCCCAAGAGTCTTTACCAAGTGCCTGGCAGTGGTAGCAGCACACCTCAGGAAGCTGGGTGTCGCTGTCTACCCCTATTTAGACAACTGGCTCATAGCGGCAAAGTCTTCTTGTCAGATCAAGGAGTCCCTTTCCCCTACAGAGCACACTCTGGAGTCTCTGAGATTCTTGGTAAATCTAAAGACGTCTCACCTGGAACCCACCCAGCTATTCACCTTCCTAGGAGCTCAGCTGGACACCCAGAAAGGATATGCCTTCCTCTCACAGGAGAGAATTCAAAGTTTGTTCTCAGTGGCAGATTCTTTCATCCAGGGACAGCCAAGACCAGCCGGACAATTCCTCAGGCTCTTGGGACACATGGCTTCAATGACTGCAGTGGTCCCAGGAGTCAGATACAGGATGCGACACCTAGAAGCCTATCTCAGAGCTCGCTGGTCTCAAAGAAGCAACAATTTTTCAAAGCTGATACCTGTGACAGAGCAATTCCTTCAGGCTCTGCTTTGGTGGAAGAACCCTACAAATCTGGCAGCAGGGATACCTTTCCAAGCTCCACTTCCCACAAAGGTGATCACCACAGACGCCTCCCTCCTGGGGTGGGGAACTCATCTGGACAGTGCCTCAGTAAGTGGCACCTGGACTCTCCAAGAGTCACAGTTACTCATAAACCTTTTGGAACTCAGAGTCCCACTGACTGCCTCAGGCCAGGTGCGTAACCTGGGTGTGATATTTGATGAAAGCCTGGCCCTGAGGGCGCAGGTTTCGGCCATGGTCAAGTCTTCCTTTTATCACCTGAGGAACATAGCTAGGGTGAAGCACCTGGTCCCGCCTGAAGATCTTCCTACTTTGGTCCACGCTTTTGTCACCACTTGTTTTGATTACTGCAACGCCCTCTACCTAGGGCTACCGGGGGTGGATATCCGCCATTTGCAGCTAGTGCAGAACGCGACAGCCAAGTTGTTAATTGGAACTCCTAGATCCAGTCACATAACACCTGTGCTGCAATAACAGCACTGGCTGCCGATACAGTGGCAGATCACCTTTAAGGTCGTATTGCTGAACTGTAAGGCCCTACATGACCAGAGTCTCCTCTACCTGAAAGAACTTTTGTCTCCCTACTGCCCCACCCACCACTCTGATCCTCCGGTGAGGGATTGCTAGAGATTCCCAGGGTATCCCTAAAAACATCAGGAGGAAGATTGTTTGCCTTTATGGCCTCTACCCTGTGGAATTCTCTACCATGCTGGATACGAGATAGCCTGACCATGGAAGGATTTAAAAAATCCTTGAAAACACATTTGTTTTATCAGGCATTTGAAGGAACCTAGTGGGTTAATGCTGAAATATTGTATTATATTTATTGTTTTAATGTATGATGGAAATTACCTATTTTATGAATGATTGTTAAGGCACCCTGTGTTCTGGAAGGGTGCCTGATGTAAAGTTTTACTTCCTTACAATCTTTCTAGTACTCAAAGCATTTGCTCCTGTCATAAAAGGACAGACTGTACAAATTCGAACAGACAACACCACTGCAATGTTTTACATAAACAAGCAGGGTGGTACCAGATCAGGAATACTCAGGGCTGGATTCACAAAGCTTTCAGAAGGTGCAAAACCTTCCTTCCCTAAGTCCCCAAACCTGCCATAGCTTTATTTATTTTTATTTATTAAATTTTAATGACCAGGTAGGCCCACTGAGCCCTGAAGGTCCCTTTTTCAGGGGCAACCCGGAGAGACATTATATGGAGCAGTACATGCAGAGAAGAGATTACAGAGTATTTACAGGCAAGTTGCAGATTACAGTCATTCTTGGCATTGAATACAGAGCATATGGAGTACCAGGTGAAAGTTGTTATGAAACCAGACAGAGACCCTAGTACGTTGGTTACCTAGTGTGATTAGAGGCAATCTGAGACCAAGGTTATACAGGTATGGGGGTTGGGAGAAGAAGGAGGGGGTGGGACTTTCAGGTGTTCTGACAGTGACAGGTGCTGGCCTCAAGCATATGAGCCTTGAGCCTGGTTTGGAAGTTCTGAAGAGTGGATGCTTCCTGTTCCACGGGGGGGAGCTTGTTCCACAGATAGGGAGCTGTGAAGGCGAATGACTTGCCTCCCACATTGGTCCAGATCCTGGGGGTTTCTAGCAGCATCTGCCCTGAGGTCCTCAGGGTCCAAGGGTTATTTTTGGGGGTGACAGTAGCTTCCAGGCTGGGTGGAGCGGCCGGGTGGAGTAGCTTGTAGGCCAGGCAGAGGAGTGGGTATTGAAGGCGAGCATCAAAGGTGGGCCATTGTAATTTGGCGAGTGTGTCACAGTGGTGGCTTCTGGGGTGATCCTGGGTAGCAAATCATGCTACCTTGTACAGGATCTGCATTCGGGTGACCTCCCCCTTGGCCATTCCCTGTGGAGACTGCTCTAAGTGCTAGGCACAAAAACCACCACAGCTGTGGAAAAAATCACTACGGACTGTAAAAAAAAGTGCAGCAGCGGAAGTCCCTGAGGAAAAAAAGGTGTGAGATAAGTAAGGCACATCCCCTGAAGGGCTATTCTCAGCCAGTTTTTTTTCCGCAGTTGTAGAAAAAATGTTACACCCAGTGGAATGAGGTGTAAGTCTCCCTCAGCAAACTCAGTAGTACCCAAACAGTTGGAATCAATTAAGGTGGAGGTGAGGCACAGATAATAGCATCCCAGACAGTATAACAGTGGCTGATGTTACAGCAACAAAAGCACACATTGCCATGCTATGGCAACATGCAACAACCACCAGACCCAGTGCAGCCCATGGCAGAGCCCCACAGACAGTACAGCCTGATCAGCCTGCAGCGAGTGTTACCTGTGCAGACAACAGGAATGCCCCAGGGAGGGACGACCAGCGGTGACAGCCAATGTGGTGCCATGGTATTGCTGGTACCTGTGGTGCTGCAGTGGTCCCAGTTGAGGGACTGTTTGCTGGTATCTTTGTGGGTGCTGTCAGCCTCATACTATGGCAGCAATGTTAATGTTTGCTACTTCAGCTACTTGTTGTACTATTACTTTGCCTCCTCAGCCATTTCCACAGCTGCAGATCCGCAGCACTTGTGGAATTCCCGCAGCTGCTGAAATTCTGCAACTGTGGGATTTTTTTGTGGAAATCCCGCAGCTGTGGGATTTTCTTTCAGCATATCATGCAACTGCGTTTCCGCAGTGCTGCAGGCCTTTTTCCCGCAGCTGTGGGATTTTGGGCTGTTTTTGAGAATCCTGCCCCATGTCTCTCGCCTTTTCCCTGGGAGTCAGCCTTTCAGCTATTCACCTCACAGGCAAGCACAATACCCTGGCAGATGCTCTAAGTCGCATCAGTCAAGGCTAGAGCGGAATTGACTCTGAACAAGCAAGTACTAGCCACAGCGTTCAGGTGGTGGGGCACACCAGAAGTGGATCTGTTTGTCTCTCCTCTCAACTTCCAGCTTCCCCAGTCCTGTTGCAGGCCCCCAGTCCCGGGAACGCTTCCCCTGGATGCCTTGATCCTGGACTGGTCAGGGAGGTTCCTATATGCATTCCCTCCCTTTCCCCTGATACTCAGGGTATTGCTGAAACTCAGACAACAGCCTACATCAATGATTCTGGTGGCTCCGGATTGGCCCAGGCAAGCCTGGTACCTCTCCTCTCACTATCCTGCAGCAGGCCCACTTGTCTGCCACCAATTCACTCTCTGCTGACCCTTCCCCAAACAGAAGTGCATTATCCAGTCATACACTCTCTTCACCTCAAGGCCTGGTTCTTTAGGGGTTCACTTTTCCATCCTCTCAGCACTCGGAGCAGGTCCTTAAGATCCTGAGAATGGCTAAAAAAATCTAACACTAAAAAGGCTTATGCAGCCAAATGGAAATGGTTCTCCCTCTTGTGCAAGAGCAAAAAGGTCAATCCTCTTATAGCTTCAGACCCTCAGCTGCTGGATTACCTGGTACATCTGCAAGGCGTCAGGCTTGAAATCTTCTTCCCTCAAGCTACACCTGGCTGCAATTTCGACCTATCTTTCGGTGGGGAAGAAAAGGTAGTTTTTCCCACACCATATTCAAACAGTTTTTCAAAGGCCTCTTGCACCTCCAGCCTCTAGTCAGGGAGCCGGTTCCTCCTTGGAGCCTGAATCTCTGCATAGCCAAGCTCATGCAACCACCCTTTGAGCCTATGGCCACTGCACATATCGAGTTTGTGGCCTGGAAGTCTGTCTTCCTGGTCACGATTATCTCTGCCAGGAGGATTTCAGAATTACAGGCCCTGTGCACTGATCCTAATTACATAATTCCTCACAAAGATAAAATTGAGCTTAGGACAAATAGAAAGTTTCTACCTAAGGTGGTTTCAGAGTTCCACCTTAACCAGTCCATTATTCTACCTGTCTTCTTTACTGAGAAATCCACCCTTGGTGAGCAAAAGCTCCATAGTTTGGATGTCAAAAGAGTTCTCTCTTTTACTACCTAGAGCACACTAGGCAGTCCAGAGGATCTTATACTCACTTGTTCCTCACCTACGGGGATGTAGGCAGAGGAAGACCAGCTACCGAGAAAACATTGACTGAACTACAGGACACAGAAGGTAATTGTAAATGGAGTCCACTCTGAAGAAAGAGGGGTTACTAGTGGGGTACTGCAGGGTTCAGTACTGGGTTCAGTCCTTTTTAATGTCTTTATAACTGACATTGCAGAGGGACTGGAAGGAAAAGATGCCTCTTTGCAGATGACACAAAGATCTGCAACAGGGTTGATACACAAGGAGGCGTGGAAAGGATGAGAAGGACTTGGCAAGGTTGGAGGAATGGTCAGAAGTATGGCAGCTTGGATTCAATGCAAAGAAGTGCAAAGAATGCATCTGGGAAATAAAAACCCAGGGGAAGATTACACAATGGGGGGGGGGTAGTAACAACAACAAAAATGGAAAGGGACCTGGGGGTAATCATATCAGATGACCTTAAGGTTGTCAAGCAATGTGAGAAGGCAGTAGGGAGGGCTGGAGGGATATTGGGATGTATAGGGAGAGGCATCACCAGCAGAAAAGAGGAAGTTGTTATCCCCCTGTACAGACAGTTGGTGAGACCCCATCTGGAGTACTGCATCCAGTTCTGGAGACCCCATCTCCACAAGGACATAGACAGGATGGAGGCAGTTCAGAAGAGGGCAACTAAAATGGTGCAGGGTCTGCAAGAGAAGCCATACGAGGAGAGGCTAAAAGAGCTTAATATGTATACCCCTGAGAAAAGGAGGGAGAGGGGGCACATGATAGAAACATTTAAGTACCTCAGTGGAATCAACAATGTCCAAGAGGGTAGCATCTTTCAGAAAAAGAGATGTGCAAAAACAAGGGGCACAATTTGAAGATAGAGGGGGGACGGCTCAGGGGCAATATGAGGAAGTATTTCTTCACAGAGAGGGTGGCAGACGCATGGAACAGCCTTCCTGAGGAGATTGTGGGGTCTAAAACTGTGGGAGAATTCAGGAATGCATGGGACAGACATAAGGCAATTTTTGTGGGGGGTAGGAAGAAATAGGCTGTTGGTTAAATAGGATCTGCAGCTTATCCTCTAGGTATGGAAATGGACAGACTAGGTGGGCCAAGTGATCCTTATCTGCCGTCAAAGTCTAACACCATGTACAGAATGGAGTTATTCCATTCTGGAGACCACATTTCAGGAAGGACGCAGACAGAGTTGAGGTGGTCCAGAGGACAGCAACTAAAATGATGCAGGGTCTGCATCAAAAGCCCTAAGAAGAGAGACTAAAGGACCTCAATATGTATTCAAGGGTAGAAATAAGGTTCCAGAAGGAAGCCTTTTTCAGAGTAAAAGATGCTCAAGAACAAGGGGTCATGCTATGAAGCTGGGGGGGGTACTCAGGGGAGATGTAAGGAAGTACTTCTTCACAGAATGAGTGGTGGATGACTGGAACAACCTCCCAGTGGAGGTGGTGAGGGCAAAAACTGTAATGGGATTCAAGAAGGTATGGGGTAGGAGTGGTAGGGAAAGTGGGAGGTAAAACCAGCGATCAAGTAGGGTCTGCGGTGTTACAGTAGGTAGTGAAAATAGGCAGACTAGGTGGGCCAAGAGGTCCTTATCTGCTGTCAAACTCTTATGTTTCTATAATCTACATGGATGCCAAGAAAAAGGGGAGGAATTTTGGCTCATTGGATAGTCTTTCAGTCCAAGTCCAACCCAGATTTTATTCCATGAATCTATATTGTGGTTGCTGTATACCTCTACTACAGTCTATGCATTATATTGGTGTTATTGGCATTTGCTGTGTGCTCTGACTTGATACATGAGTGTCTCTGCTGTAAATGTATTCAATTCAACTTTTATTTAACCAAGCAAAACATCATTGAGCGAGCTCATTTACAAGGTGGTCCTGGGTGGACAGGTAAGTAAATAAGTACAATAAGCAATGAAGAAACAGAGAATAGCAGCCAATATATTATATAATAGAGCAGAAATACAATAAACAGAAGCATAAGAAATGAGCAAACATAAAAATACATCTGAGCATCATAGAATAAACTCTAACCTTATCTGAAATACCATAGGTATTCTAGGTAGCTAAAAAATAAAAAAAAAAGTAAGTCTTTTATGTAACTAAGAGTAAGCACTTGGAGGGCATACGTAGGTAGTAGAAAAGAGGTTAAAGGGGCAGGAAGATGAGGAAAAAAGGGTGGTGGGAAAGATAAAAGGATGTGGGGTAAAGATTAGGCATAGAAGTAGCTAGTAGATACAGAGGGAGGGAGGGATGGGGGGAAAAGACATTGAGGTAGGTAGCAAAAATGCAGAGGGAGTGGTAAGCAAGGGATTAGACAGGCTCCAAGGAAGGCAGAAATAGAAGAAGGTTGGGGGTTGAGCATGCTACAGCTAGGTACAATGATCAGGTTGTGTGGGTTATTCTGTCCAGATTGTTGGACATTTGGGAATGGCAGTTGCATGTTTCACTTAACACACTGTTTAGCAGAGTTTTAAAGATGGTAATTCTAGGTATTTGGATAAGTTTAAGCGACTTTAAGTTCTGGAGAGAGTTCCATAAAGAGGGGAGTGCAAAACTGATAGATGAGGCGCCACGGCGTGTTCTAACCTTTGATACATCAAATGTGGCAAGGGAGGAGTACCTCAGACAATAGGTGCCTTGCGTCCATTGAAAGAGCTCAAGAATATATAAAGGCAGTTTATTTGAGATGGCTCTATGGATCCAAAGAGAAGCATTTCTCAGCCTCCTGGCACTGACGGAGGGTATACTCACAGGAGTTGAATGGTTACATCTCTGTATTATGTACTGAGAAGTCTCTTAATAAATATTGATTTAAAAAAAGTAAATGATATCATACTGAACTGTTTTTTTAATCTATTTTCAATGTCTTGTTATTGTTTGTTTAATGTTTCTCCCCTTCTGTAAACTCCACCCCCACCCTCTGTCGCACCTGGAAAATCGCTATGACTCAGTGTACCTTTCTTGGTCAACAACCTGTAAATAAATTAATTAATCAATAAACATATATAAACTGCAATAGTGCTGCATTACCATGAATGTTGTCCTGTGAGTGCAGAAAGTAATTCATCTTTTTGCAGCACAAACATAATTACTAAACCCCTACATAACTTCTTCCGGCTTCTCAGAGCTAAAATGAAAAACAAAACTATGTTTCACTCCTGCGAAGTTCTGTGTTTTTGTTCGTCATCTCCTGCTGTATGTTGTGCTTTAATTAGCTGCATATTTTCCTGAAAGGCAAGCCTGCAATTCATATTTATATTCTTTATTTTTTACATTCCCCTTTAAGGCACGCACAGTCGATCACATTTTTAGCCTTGCTCCTTTAATGTCTTTCAATTAGCTGGCTTTTTGTAGAGACTGCCATTATCTGAAGAAGGGCTCTGTGTAAGCCCTGAAAGCTTGTGTAGAAAATGCTGTGTTTGAGCCAGTAAAAGGTATCAAATCACCAACGCTGTTCGTTTTTAATTAATGCTGCCTGGGGGTATCACTGGTAGCATCCTGCTTGCTACTGATTACGTTTAATTAGTTTTCTGTATATTTCTGTGTCTAGATTACTAATTTTGATTTGTCTGTATTTTTTTTTGTCAGCTACTACTGTAAGTACCTAAACTTTTATTTGCTCTTATGCTATAAAGCTTTGCGTCATAGTGATTTGATAGTCACGTTATTTTTGACAGGCTTCCAGGTCAAGTGTTTGGCCAACATCTCCAGTGTCTTGTACTCTTTAAGTATTTTGTTTATCCATCTAACGACCTTGTTTTGTATTGTACTTGTTGTTTATTGACTCTGACCCTTTGTAACCTTCTGTGTCATGCCTGAACATAGACATTTAATTGTCTAGTACACCTTTCAAACAACATGAAGTCTTGCTGTATTCTGACAATTTGCAGTTGGCTCCAGCTCTTGAACTGCTCCGGAGAGTGAAGGGTTGTTGGGCTCGAGCTCAGTTGAAAACTCTGTATGTGTCCTTTTGAAACCAAATCGTCAGATTCTTTACTCCACCTCACTGGACAGTCGCTCTGGAGATTTCTCCTTCTGCTCGGTTCAAATGCGGTTAAAGTGTTAGTTTTAGTCTGATTTTTCGTTACGTTTTTCAGTTCGAGACTCTGTCTGTGGTACCGTAAGTACCTAGATTAGTAACTGTGTGGGAATTGTAAATGTGTTTGATCGGTTCAGCTGAACCAATCCTGTAGTAAAATCCTTGTGTTAAAAAAAAAAAAAGTTAGCGTGTGGTTACCAGTCCGTATCGGTTTTAAAAAAACGTGATTTGAAAGTTTTTTTCCATCACCCGTGACAAGGTGAGAAACCGATAGGGGAGTCTTGCCTGGCAGTTGCCAGATAAAGGGTAAGTTGGTCAGGTTGGCCATGTCTGAGAAACCCAAGAAAAAAACGGGCCCACTGGGTTTCAACAATGCAGTGTGTGTGGGGAGGTCTTTGCTAAGGCCGATCCCCACACCACCTGTGTTTACTGTCTGGGGTTTGACCACCTCGATTCAGACTGCCAAATTTGCAAAAATTTCCCTAAGTCTACCCTGGAAAAAAGGTTAGGTAGACTTAGGGATAAGGAGGCTGAGAAATCCGCTGACCCGGAAGACCAGCCCGGTTCAATTCCTAGTGAACCAGAAGGAGTGCCCTCTGACCAGGGTGATACTTCTTCAGGCAAGAGGAGAGCCAATCCTGAGGGATTGGTTCCTACAAAAAGAAAACGAAAGGATAAATTGGCCTGTTCAGATCCAGAACTGCATGTTCTGGCTGCCGAAGAAATAGCCAAAGCGATTCAGATTGTGGTATTGCTTCGTCTGGTTCTGATCGATCCGGCGCCTTCTGGCAGGGGTTTGGTTCAGTCAGTTCCCCGGTTCAGGATTATTCCCCTGAAGATTTTTACAAACTGGAGTTTGATGAGGAGGGGGATTTTGAAGAGGATGATTATGACAGTGAAAGTCTGGATGTGCCTGTGGAGCCAGACATCTCCCCAGACAGACCTTCTGGTGTTTCTCTTCCTAGGCTTTCTGAATCCCCTTCCCACTTTCTGTTCTACAGAAAAGTGGCTCAAACCTTCCAGCTTCCTATTGAGGAGGCTGTAGAGGATCAAGAGGGACCTGACTACACAGAGATGATGGACATCCCGGAGTCTAAAAGAATGTCTGTTCCCCTTCATAGGTCATTTAGGAAACAGACACAAAAAATTCTTAGATCTCCCAACTCTGTACCTCCTGTTGACAAAAGAATGGACAAGAGGTACACCTTGTCAGGCTCAGATATGGAATTTCTTTATCAGCAAAGCAGCCTTGTTGGGGTAGTGCAGGCTGCTGCCTGTGACAAGGCAAACATCCCCTTGGCTTCACACCCCCCAGACAAAGATTCCAAGAAGATAGATGCCATGGCAAATAAACAGTACTTGGCATCATCTTTGGAACTCAGGCAGGCTAACTATATGGCCTATACAGCCAGGTACCAGAAGTCCAGGTGGGACACTGTACTGGCACTGGCTAAACAGGCCTCCCCCCAGCTAGCCAAGGAGCTGGAACAGGTGGTTGCTGATGGGATTGAGGCATCAAAGGTGCAATTTCATGCTGATGTGTACTCCAATGATGTGTCTTCAAGAGTCATGGCTACATCTGTGGCTCTTCGGAGGATGGCTTGGCTCAGATGTACTAGCCTTTCGCAGGACACCCAGGCTAAGGCCATGGATTTCCCTGTAGTGGGTAATTCTCTGGGGAGCAGACAGAGAATTACATGAAGAAAATGGACAAGTACAGGACCACTTATAGGAGTGCCCAGGCCAAGGAGAGGCAGGCAACTCCTCAGAGGCAGCAAGCTAGGGGCAGGGGCAGGCCTTTTCACAGGCCTTTCTACCAAGCACAGGCCTCTTCTTCCTTTTCTCAAAGGGGGTTCTTCAGAGGGAGAAGCAGAAGGGGGATGAGCAAGGCTGCATCCACCCCCTCAGCCTAAGGCTCCTGCCAAGCAGACACCCTGATGTGTCAGCCCAGGTCAACTCCCCCATTCCAGTAGGAGGCAGGCTGGCTTACTTTGTCCAGGACTGGATGTCTGTTACCTCAGACAAGTGGGTCCTGGTGGTTGTAAGCCAGGAGCTGGTTCTCAGTTTAAAAAAATCTCTGAAACTGAGACCCAGATCCTTTCCACCTACAAATACTTCAGAAACCCTTGCTCTAGAGGCAGAGGTTTCATCTCTACTGGCCGTAAAAGCCATAGAGAGAGTTCCTACTCCATACAGGGTAAAGGTCTGTACTCCAGGTACTTCCTTACCCCAAAAAAGACAGGGGAGTGGCAACCCATCCTAGATCTAAAATACCTAAAGAAGCACCTAATAAAGCCAAAATTCTAAACGGTGACTCTGGGAACAATTCTTCCCTCTCTGAGGCCAGGGGATTGGCTAGCCTCACTGGACCTCAAGGATGCCTATTTTCACATTCCCATCAGGTGCTCCCACATAAAGTACCTTAGGTTTGAATTGCCCTCAGGCCATTATCAGTTCAGAGCAATGCCCTTCAGTCTAACCTCAGCTCCAAGGGTGTTTACAAAGTGCCTAGCAGTAGTGGTGGCCTTTTTAAGAAGGAAAAGGATTTCTATTTTTCCATATCTGGACGATTGGCTTCTGGTGGGCCAGTCTCCAGACCAAGTCAAGTCAGATGTGCAGGTCACCCAGCAAGTTCTCACTTCCCTTGGGTTCCTTCTCAATCTTCCCAAGTCAGTTCTTGAACTAGTATGGCTCCTCAAAACTAGTACGGCTCCTCACTTTTATAGGAGCAGAGCTGGACACCCTCAAGGCAAGAGCCTTCCTTCCTTTGGAAAGGGCAAAAGCCATCTCTCAGCTGGCCTCTTCCTTTCTCCCTCTGGTTTCTTGACCAGCAAGGCATTTTCTGCAGCTTCTGGGCCACATGGCAGCTTCCACAGCAGTGGTCCAAGGGGCCAGGTTTCAGATGAGGGACATTCAGTTCCATCTGAGAACCTTTTGGTCCCAAAGGAAAGATCCTCTTGCCAAGCTAGTTCCTGTTACTCAGACCTTAATTCAGGCCCTTCAGTGGTGGCAGGACCTGGACAGTGTGTGGCAAGGTGTTCCATTTGTCTCTCACACTCATTCTGTGGTTCTTACCACAGATGCTTCTCTTTTGGGGCGGGAGCCCATCTGGGGTCTCTGACAGCCCAGGGACTGTGGTCCCCTCAGGAATCCCTTCTTCACATCAACCTCCTGGAGCTCAGGGCAGTACTTCTTGCCCTACAATCTTTCTCTCAGTCAATACAGAACAAGGTGGTTCAGGTCAGGATGGACAACACTACCACCATGTGGTATATCAACAAGCAGGGAGGCACTCGGTCCACGGCCTTGTGCACGGAGGCCATGAAAGTATGGTCCCTGGCTTATTCCCTGCAGACCTCTCTAGTAGCGGTCCACCTCCCAGGAAAGGACAATGTGATAGCAGATGCACTGAGCAGGATTTCCCAGGGCCACCACGAATGGTCTCTGGATCCTTTGGTGTTGAAGTTGATCTTCTCAAGGTGGGGCACTCCAGAGATAGATCTCTTTGCAGCCCTAGACAATCACCAACTTCCTCTGTTTTGTTTCAGACACCAGTCTTGGGCTCAATCCCTCTGGATGCTCTGATAGTGAACTGGGAATGGAAGTTTCTTTATGCCTTCCCTCCTTTTCCTCTATTGTGCAAGGTTCTAGTCAAGGTAAGGTCACAACCATGCACAGTGATTATGATTGATCCAGACTGGGCCAGGCAGCCTTGGTACCCCCTGTTGCTGTCCTTAGCAGTCCGTCTTCCCTGTCTCTTCCCAGGAATTACAATCTCCTAACCTCCTCTCAGGGGAGGATTTTTTAACCCAATCTCCAGTCACTCAATCTCAAGGCATGGCTCTTGAAGACTTGAAGTATGCAGATTTACACCTGTCCCAAGGGGTTCAGGATATCCTCAAGGCTTCTTGAAAGCCTGCCACACAAGAAAAAACTACAACTCCAAATGGAAAAGGTTCAGTATTTGGTGTCCCAAGAAGCACATTTCCCCAGACACTGCTGAGTTGTCTACAGTTCTGGATTACATGGTTTACCTTAATGGCCTAGGCTTCAAACCAGCTACTCTCAAAGTTCATTTGTCAGCTATTTCTGCTTTCCTGTCAGTGGGGAAATCTTCCTCTCTGTCATCTCACCCTGTATTCTGTAAATTTTTCAAAGGATTGCTTCATACCAATCCCCTTTTAGGGATCCTGCTCCTGCCTTGGATTTGAATATTTGTATTGCTCAGCTGATGCAAACCCCCTTCGAGCCTATGTCCTCAGCAGAGCTCAAGTACTTGACTTGGAAAACTGTGTTTTTGGTTGCTGTTACTTCTGCCAGACGTATCAGTGAATTGCAAGCCCTGTCAGTGGAGCCTGACTTCATTTCTTTCCATAGAGATAAGGTGGTCCTTAGAACCAATAGAAGGTTCCTACCTAAAGTGGTTTCTGATTTCCACTTAAACCAATCTATGTCTCTTCCTGTGTTTTTCACTGATCACATCTCCTCAGGGAAGCGGAGGCTACACAGTTTAGATGTTAAAAGGGCCCTTAGTTACTACATAGAACGTACAAAGGGTCACAGGTTTGACTCCCTCCAGTTGTTCCTCACTTATGGGGAACTAGGTAAGGGAAAACCTGCCATGAAGAGAACCATTGCCAGGTGGATTGCATCCTGTATTCAATTCTGCTATGAAAAACTGGGAAAAACTGCACCCTCAGGCTTGAGGGCTCATTCCACTAGAGGTACAGCTGCATCTCTGACTGCAGCTAGGGATATCCCCTTGTTAGAAATCTGTCAAGCAGCCACCTGGAAAACAGTTCATACCTTCACCAAGCATCACTCTCTGGATATCCAGGCTGGGAGTGATGCTAGGTTTGGCACAGCAGTACTTGAGAGCCTATTCCCAAAGTAGGTTCTGTCCCTCCTCCTTGGAAGTACTGCTTGGTAGTCTGCAAATTGTCAGAATACAGCAAGACTTCATGTCGTCTGAAGAAAAAAATTACTCACTTTAGTAATTGTGTGTCTTCTAATGGAGTCTTGCTGTATTCTGACCTCCCTCCCCTCTCAGAACCTGTTTTGGGAAGTGGGTGGGCAGGTGCAGTGTTGCACCCCAGGGGTGTCTTTAGCCTACTCCTGTTGTGTTGGGTGTTTTGTATTTGTTTAATTAAGAGTTTTTAGTTCTTATTACCTGTTTTTTGTTCTTTGGGTTTCCTGACTTGAGTCTTTTAGGGAATCCAAAGTCTTTGTTGACAGTTGGCTACTAGGAGTTTTTACAATTTCCACATTATATAGTCAGTGAGTTTAGCTCATAAGAATCTGACAGTTTGGTTTCAAAAGGACACAGACATAGTTTTCAACTGAGCTCGAGCCCAACGTTCTATGCCTGGCATAGAATTTTAACCCTTCACTCTTCGGGGCAGTTCAAGAGCTGGAGCTAACTGCAAATTGTCAGAATACAGCAAGACCCCATTAGAAGAAACACAATTACTAAGGTGAGTAATTTTTTCTTCTGTAGCGTTCCATATTGTCAGTGGGTAATTAATACATATGGATAATGTGCACCCCTACTAGGGATACTGGCACAGCCCAAAGCTATGAATCAGCATAGAACACTTGGCACATGAACATTTCGAATAGCAGAGAATAACCCATCTTTGCTGTGCTACCCAAGGGTAAACAGCATGGAAGATTCCCTCTGCATCAGATGCTCTGAATTTTGTTGTTTTAATTACAGACTATACTTCCGGGGATCATTTCTATAGTCAAGGATTGCGGCAACTACAAGCAGATTGGGGCTACCTGGCGACAAGGAGCACCCTCGAATTTAGGTCATGCCTGTTAAGTTGCAGCTTTCAAACTGATTAATCTGCGCTTTGTTTTTCCTTCATTTCCACTGCTTCTGTGTGTGGATTGGGGGCCATTTGCATGCCTTTTCAGGGTGTTGCTCAGGTCTCCGGTTTACGCTTTTGGTGCCCAGGTAAGTGATTTTGACATTTGTTGGGGGAGGCATTTCACTAGTCAGAAAGGGTTAATTCAAACAACATGAAGTCTTGCTATATTATAGACATTAGCAGTTTGATCCAGCTCTAGAACTGCCCCGGAGTGAAATGGTTAAAACCATTCAAAAATAGAATTTTGGCACGAGAGCAGCTCTATCTGTGTCATTTCAAACTTGAACTGTCAGATTCTTTACTCCGCCTCAGTGAACAGTCGCCCGGAGATTTCTCCTTCTGCTCGGTTCATTTCTCGGTTTAAAAGTGTTTTCTCGGTTGGATTTAACCGAGAATAGTTTTATTTTAACCTGAAAACCGCTCGGTTCAAGCTCTATCTGTGGTAACCGTAAGTAAATGAAGGTTTTGTCTGTGTGGAATTTGTGTTATCGGTTCGGTTTTGAACCGATCAGTGGGTTTAAAACTCATTTAAAACTAAAAGTTACTATTTTAGAGTGCGGTTCCAGTTCTTATCGGTTCTAAAAAAACAGATTTATTACGGTTTTTCCAATACCCGTGACACGGTTAGGAACTGATAAAGGGTGTTCTTCCTGAGCACTGCGTTAAAAGGGCAAGTTTTTGGTTAGGCTGGCATTATGTCTGAGAAACCCAAAAGAAAACCGGGCCCACTGGGTTTCAACACTGTGATGTTTTTGGGAAGTTCTGCAAGGCTGACCCACACACCAATGTGTTTTATTGTCTGGGGTTTGACCACCTCCAGTCAGACTGCCAGGTATGTAAGAATTTCCTGCAGCCACCCTGGAAAAAGATTGGGCAGGCTCAGGGAACGAGAGGCCAAAGTCCGCTGACCGGATGGCCCCCGGTTCGGTGCCAACCGAACCAGAGGGAGTGCCCTCTGACCAGGGCCAGACTTCCTCGGGCAAAAGAAAAGCTGGTTCTGAGGAACCAATTCCAGTAAAGAAAACAAGAAAATCAGCAGGTCTGGAGTCCAAAATTCCTTCTCCAACTGCTGCAGAGATAACAAAAAGCCATACAAATTGTCCAGTCACTGTCTCAGGGTCCGTCCAACACCGCTATCTGGTAAAAGGTCGGTTCGTCCGGTCCCAGTGGTTCAGGATTATGATATTGAGGAATTTTATGAACCAGAGGAGGGGAGGAGGATTATGAACAGTGTGAATGTGGCTGGGAAGGTCTGGGTGTGACCATTGAACGGACATCTCCCCAGACAGACCTTTAAGAATCTCCCCTATGCTGTCTGAGTCCCCATCTCATTTTATGTTTTATAAAAAGTTGCTGAAACTCTCCAGCTTCCTTTAGAAGAGGCTGTGGATGAGCAAGAGGAGCCTGATTTTGTAGAAATGATGGATATTCCAGAGTCTAGGAGATTGTCTATTCCTTTACATAAGTCTTTTAGGAAACAAACAATTAAAATTTTAAAGCTCCTAATTCTGTGCCTCCTGTAGATAAAAGATGGACAGAAGGTATACATTGTCAGGCCCTGATACAGAATTCCTTTCTCAGCAATGCAGTCATGTTGGGTAGTTCAGGCTGCTGCCTGTAATAAAGCTAATATTCCCTTGGCTTCACATCCTCCTGACAAGGATTCCAGGAAGATTGATGCCATGGCAAAAACAGTATATGGCAGTCTCTCTGGGACTCAGGCAAGCAAATTATATGGCTTATGTAGCTAGGTATCAGAAATCTAGATGGGATACTGTTATGCAATTGGCCAAAGCAGGCCCATGGCCAGCTGGCTAGTGAACTAGAACAGGTGGCTGCTGATGGCATTGAAGCCTCTAAGGTTCAGTTTCATGCTGCTGTGGATGTTAATGATGTTTCCTCTAGGGTCATGGCCACATCTGTAGCTTTTCGTAGGTTGGCCTGGCTCAGGTGTACTAGTTTGTCACAGGATACCCAGACTAAGGCTATGGATTTTCCTGTGGTGGAAATTCTCTGTTTGGAGAGCAGAGAGAGAATTACATGAAGAAGATGGATGAATATAGGACTACTTACAAGAGTGCCCAGGCTAAGGGCGACAAGCCACTCCTCAAAGGCATGCCCCCAGGGGTGAGGGGAGCCTTTTCACAGGCTTTCTACCAGACTCAGGCCTCCTCTGCCTGTGCTCAGAGGGCTTCTTCAGAGGCAGGGGCAGGCGAGGGGTGGGCAGACCTGCTCCCCCCCGCCTAACCTCCTGCAGAAACAGGCACCTGATAGGGTGCCAGGGCCAGCTCTCCTGTACCAGTGGGGGCAGGCTGGCTTACTTCAGTCAGGATTGGGCTTCTTTAACCCCAGACAAGTGGGTTCTGGAAGTAGTAAGCCAGGGTCTGGTTCTCAGCTTCAAAAAGTTTCCCAAGTTGAGAAGCAGACTTTTCACCTGCAGGTGCTTCAGAGACCATCGCCTGGAAACAGAGGTCTCATCCTGTTAGCTCTCAGAGCAGTAGGGTTCTCCTGCATCAGGGCAGGGGTCTGTATTCAGATACCTTACCCCAAAAGACAGGAGAATGGCGGCCCATTTTAGATCTCAGATATCTGAACAAGCATCTTTAGAAACCAAAGTTCAAAAATGGTAACTCTGGCAATGATTTACCACTTCCCCTAAGGCCAGGGACTGGCTAGCCTCCCTGGACCTCAAGGATGCCCTATTTCCATGTCCTAATCAGAAGATCCCATCCGAGCACACTCAGATTCGAACTGCCTCGGTCATTACCAGTTCAGAGCAATGCCCTTGGCCTTACCTCTGCTCAAGGAGTATTCACAAAGTGTGTATCTAGCAGTAGCAGTGGCCCACTTAAAGAGGCAGAGGATTGCTGTTTTTCCTATCTAGACGACTGGCTCATTGAAGGCCAGTCCCCAGAACAGGTAAAACTCACCTGCAGGTCACCCAGCAGCTTCTCACCTCCTGGGTTTTCTGCTAAACCTACCAAAGTCGGTTCTGGAACCAGTCCAGGTACTCACCTTTATAGGGGCAGAATTGGACACAGAGCTAGCCTAGAGCCTTTCTTCCCCAAAAGGGTAAGGAATTTAGTAGCTCTGGCCTCCTCACTTCACTCTGCAGGTCTCTCGACCAGCAAGATACTCTGCAGCTCCTGGGGCACATGGCTGCATCCACAGCTGTTGTGCAGGGAGCCAGATTTCAGATGAGAGACATTCAGTTTCACTTGAGAACCTTTTGGTCTCAGAGAAGAGACCCTTTCCAAGTTGGTCCCAGTGACTCGAACCTTGATCCCGCTCTCCAGTGGTGGCAGGATCAGAGCAGTTAGAGCGGGTCCCCTTCATTTCCCTTCTCACAACTTGACTCTCACTACAGATGCTTCCCTTCTGGGTTGGGGGGCCCACATGGGCGACCTTTTCCACTCAGGAGTCTGGTCCCACCAGGAATCTCTGCTCCACATCAATTTGCTGGAACTCAGAGCTGTCTTTTAGCTCTTCAAGCTTTTCTGCATCTGTCCACGACAAGGTGATACAAGTCAGAACAGACAACACCACAGCAATGTGGTACATCAACAAACAGGGGGCTTTCGGTCTTGGCCTTGTGCACCGAGGCAATAGAAGTTGTGGTCTCTGGCCTATTCCTGAACACTTCCCTCATAGCAGTTCATCTTCAGGGAAGGACAATGTCCTAGCGGATGCCCTCAGCAGGATTTCCCAGGGCCATCACGAATGGTCCCTGGATCCTCAAGTGCTGGGGATAGTTTTTGCCAGGTGGGGCATCCCTCAGATAGATCTTTTGCAGCCCCAGACAATCACAAATTTCCTCTGTTCTGTTGCGGCCTCCAGTGCTGGGCTCAGTTCCCTGGATGCCCTTCTTCTGGATTGGGAGGGAAGTTCCTCTATGCTTCCCACCTTTCCTCTCCTGTTCAAAGTACTAGTCAAAATCAGATCTCAGCCTTGCAGGGTGATTCTGATTGCCCCGGATGAGGCCAGGCAGCCTGGTACCCACTCCTTCTATCTCTGACAGTCCATCTTCCCTGTTCCTCCCCAGGAATCACAATCTGTTGACTTGTGCCCAGGGAAGGGTTTGGTATCCGGACCTCAATCTCTCAACCTCAAGGCCTGGCTCTTGAGGAGTTAGAGTCTGCTGATTTACACCTCTCTCAGGGTGTTCTTGAGATCCTAAAGGCTTCAGAAAGCCTTCCACTAGGCTACTTATAGTTCTAAATGGAAAAGGTTTTCCATTTGGTGTGCTGGGAAAATATTTCCCAGAATCTGCTGAATTGCCCATTTTGTTCGATTACATGGTACATCTTAATTCCTTAGTGTCTCAGACCAGCTACCTTGAGAGTTCATTTGGCAGCTGTGTCTGCTTTTGTGTCAGCAGGAAAGTCATCCCTCCTTCCTCTCATCCTGTGTTTTTCAAGTTTTTTAAGGGATTACTCCATACTAATCCTCCTTGGAACCGCCCCTGCTTGGGACCTTAATGTTTGCATTGCCCAGTTAATGCAACCCCCTTTTGAACCTCTGTCTTCTGCAGAGCTTAAGTTCCTAACTTGGAAAACTGTTTTTCTAGTGGCTATCACTTCTGCCAGATGCATAAGTGAATTGCAAGCCTTGTCAGTGGAGACTGACTTTATTTCTTTCCACAGGGATAAGGTAGTCCTTAGGACTAATAGGAAGTTTTTGCCTAAGGTGGTTTCAGATTTCCATCTTAATCAATCTATCTCCCTTCCAGTATTTTTCACTGATCATTCCTCTTCGGTGAGAGGAGGTTGCACAGCCTGGATGTTAAGAGAGCTCTTAGTTATTATATAGAGCGTGCCAAGGTCACAGGTTCGAATCCCTCCAACTTTTCCTTACCTATGGTGAAGTTGGGAAAGGCAACCTGCTACTAAGAGATCAATAGCCAGGTGGATTGTCTCTGTATCCACCTTTGTTATCAGAAAGGGCAGAGCCCCCGGTTTGAGGGGCTCATTCTACCAGGGTACAGCTGGCGTCCTCTAGCTGCTGCCAGAGATATCCCTTTATTAGAGATTTGCCAGGCTGCTACTTGGAAAACGGTACACACCTTTACCAAGCATTACTCCCTGGATGTCCAGGCCAGGAGAGATGCTCGGTTTTGGCACAGCTGTTCTTCAGAGCCTATTCCTCTAAGTAGGTTCTGTCCCTCCTCCATGGAGGTACTGCTGTATTCTGTTAATGTCTATAATATAGCAAGACTTCATGTTGTTTGAAGAAAAATTACTCACCTTAGTAATGTTGTTTCTTCTAATGGAGTCTTGCTATATTATAGACCTCCCCAACCTGCCCTCTCAGAACCTCTACTTGGTGGGGTGCGGCAACTTAGTGTGGGACTACTTATGCCCTGTTAGCATTTTGTCCCCTTTGGGACTTTGGGGTGTGTGTGTACTGCGTGTGTGTTTTATTATACTTTTGTTCCATTTTCATATTATTAGAATGGTGTTAGTATTTCTGGTCCCCTGACTTGAGTCTTGGGTGTTGGGACCATCAATGGTTGTTATTATTTAGGTAGCCATTTGGCTAGTGTAGGTTACAGCTTCCACACAGACCTTAGTGAGTTTGGCTCAGTAAAGATCTGACAGTTCAAGTTTGAAATGACACAGATAGAGCTGCTCTCGTGCCAAAATTCTATTTTGGAATGGTTTTAACCATTTCACTCCGGGGCAGTTCTAGAGCTGGATCAAACTGCTAATGTCTATAATATAGCAAGACTCCATTAGAAGAAACAACATTACTAAGGTGAGTAATTTTTTCTTCCTGTCTTCCCCTCTCACAACTCCTTTTCTTGAGTGAGAGATCCTCCCTCCCTCCCTCCCTATCTGTTTTTTTTTTTTTTCAGCTAAGCCCCAGGGCAGTGAAGTTCTGTGGGGCATTAATAATGGGGCTTTGGCAGTATTTTCAAGTAGTTGGTCCTCCAACCTGCAATTCAGCACCTAAAAGTGCTGTGTTTAACAGTCACGCTTCAAAGCATAGTTTTTCAGGCTCTGTTGAGTTGTGCGCTGAGCCGGCCATTGATGGCAGTTTGCCAGCAGGGCCTCACACCTTCCACCAACAGTTACGACACTCTCCGTCCCCTCCTTAGTTTCCTTTTATCTCTTGACTCCGAGCACGCTTCCGAAGATGTGATGATGTCATGCATATTGGCGTGTTGTCACTGAAGCTCATGCATGCTCCTTTGTACATCTTCCTCAGCTTCTCACACCAGGCAGCTCTGGGGGAGAAACTATAAAAAAATCTACAGGAGAAAAGAAAATGTATCTGGCTGTGAGAGAGCTGTTCCTAAGAATACATAGATCCAGAAGCAAATTATTTGATACCTTTTAATGGACCAACATAGATGTAACAAGAACAGAGTGCTCTAGCTTTTGGACCAACCAGTCCTTCATCAGAAGTGTAATGCACTAAGCTACATCCATTACGCTTCTGATGTAGGACCGGCTGATCCAAAAGCTGCAGCACTCTGTTCTTGTTACATCTATGTTGGTCCATTAAAAGGTATCAACTCATTTGCTTCTGGATCTGTTCTTACAAGGACCAATATGGCTAACATTAAATCTAGATTTTAAGAATACATAGGAATGACTGCCAGCTCTCACAACAGGAAGTGTTTTTTACTATCTTCCAGGTAGTTCCACTCATTTTTCTGCTTAGGGCAGTCAACAGTTAGCTTAACAGGGGGAATAAGAAGGTTCTTCACAACAATCCCTCTATATTGGGATAAGGTATTTAAAAGCCTTATCTACATTTTACATGTATTGTTTTGTAACGTGACTTAAAGCCAGTGTTACCATGGCTTATCTGAGACCTGTGGCATTCATGCGATGTAAGACTTGCAGTAGGGTGATAAAACCCTTGCCTTTAGGCTCCTATTGCCCTAACTGTGTAACATAGTCGTATATGTCTATTTCAGTACCCCCCCAGTCGAGCCCCCGAACTGGGGGTGGGGTGCACAGGGTGGAACAAATTAGGCAGCCAAGTGGCCAATGGCCACTCAAAAAATTGATTTGGCTACCAGATATTGAATGTTACTGGTCAAATGGCTATCTGTCCATGAAGTGATTTTTGAGCCCTTAAAATGATGGACTGGCTACTAGACTTTGAAAGCTAATGGCCACACTAACAACCAGAGAAGCAGCAACAGGAAGGAGACGGCATCTCCCCTAATAGTGGACAGACCCGTGAATTTTCAGACATCCTAGCTACATTTGGGCACCTTAAAATTAACAAATTAAGTGAAGAGAAGATTCAAAGATAAATACAACAGGGAGGCACAGAAAACTCCCTTCCAGACATCTGTGCGCCCGTCATTAGGGCGCCAAACTTTCAAATTCACCACCTCCCGAGGTCCATCCCCCAGAGTTGGATTATCTAGTTAAAGGCACAGCCCCCCACATAATAGAGCGATCACAATTGAAATCCTGGCACCCTAATGACGGGATGACTCCGCTGCATTCCGAGGGTGGAATCCAGAAAACTAATGAAAAGAAGGAAGGCATTGACAGAAATAACAAGATATAAGGAAATATTGTTTGGTCTGCTGCTCTGGAGGGAAGCAACTAGTAAAAAGAAGATGTAAAAGCTTGGCACCACTATATTAAGAGACTGACTGAAAATTAAACCAGAATATTTGAAGAAGGTGTGCCCTTTAAATAATATAAAACAGAAATAGCAGCCCAGAAGATTCTGAAGAAGGGACAATTTAGTCCTGAAACGTACAAGAATAAAAATCATATTCATTTAAAAAGAAATACAGTGGGTAGAGGTCTTCCTTGCTTTCTATTAACCTGTTTCAAAGACCGGATTTGGAGGAACTCACAAAAAAAGGAGAACTCTGGGAGACAACACAGTACACCCACATAGTTCTTCACAATGACAACCAGCACACAGACTAATTTGTCCCACCCTAGGGGTGCATCTGGCATGCCAACTGGCAGTGGCAAAGCGAGTTGCGTAAATCCTTGATGTTGCTCTTTAATGAGCTACTGAGACCTGATGTCCCACAGGGCATCCCCACCAACACACCTGAACCCAAGGTGGGCCCCTCTGGTCAGGGAGGCCCACACAGGCACATCCAGGTGCACCACAGCAGGACAAGACTGCTGACCCGGGTTTGCAAGCAGGCCCCGACCCTGACTATGTAGAAGGTCAAGATAATGACATAGGGGACCATGAGGAGAATCCTAACCTGAATGTGCTTGGGGGGGGGATGCTACAAGTCTCGATGGCTGAGAGGGATCTGGGGTGGGGGGTGGATGTCAAGATGAACAACTCTGAGACTTGTAGGAGGGCAGCAGCGAAGGCCAACAGGATGCTGGGATGCATCGCTAGGGGGATCACCTCCAGAAGGAGGGAAGTGATACTCCCTCTGTATAACTGCTTGGTGAGGCTGCACCTCGAGTATTGTGTGCAGTTTTGGAGGCCACACTTAAAGAGGGACATTAAACTCCTGGAGAGGGTCCAGAGGAGGGCAGCCAAAATGATTTGGGGCTTGGGGGACAGGACCTATGAGGAGAGGCTCGAAGAGCTAAATATGTACACATTGGAAGAGAGAAGGGACTGGGGACATGATAGAGGTCTTCAGGTACATGAAGGGGTAAATAGGGAGGAACAGTCAGAGTGCTTCAAAGGAAGGAGGAGGGAGCCACTAGAGGGCATGGGTGGAAGCTGGAGGGAGGAGTCTAGGAGAAAGGAGGAGGTGCTACTTCACTGAGAGGGTGGTGGAGCCATGGAATGCGCTGCCTAGGGGCTGGTGGAGGCAGAGACGGTGGAGGGGTTCAAGAGGGGGTGGGACAGGTACAGGGGAAGGGTTCTGGAAGCAAAATCCAATGCAGCAAGAATATCCGGAACTGGGAAGGGAGAAGCCAGAGAAGGCGAGGGGGGCAGCAAGGTCAGCTCCCAGGGTGGGGGCTGACCAAATGAGCAGACGCGAAAGACCATTAGGCCTATTCTGCTGGCATTTTAGTATGTCAGTATGAAGAGGAGGACCCCTCCAATGAGGAGGAGGAGGAGGGGGTGGATGGAGCCTAAGAGAACTATTCTGATCCCTCCCGTTTTATATAAATTCTCTGTCCTATCTCATAACTGAGGCTTGTAGGACATTATAGCTGAAGGAGGTGCAAGTCATGGAGGCACTGGACGTGAATCCCATCCTCCTCCACACTGCAGTATTTTCCAAACTTTGTGCACTAAGACCAGATTATTGGGCAGGAATGGAGCAGTGAAAACATCTCCCCAGGCCATGGATCAGATGTTATCCATTTATGGAGGAGAACTCCCAGAAGTGGGAAATCCCTCCTCTGGCAGATAAGGCTGTGCATAATTCTGTTAAGCACACACCTATTCCGATTGAGGGCTCTCTGACCTTAACCAATACTCATGATAAGCAAGTGGACACCAGGTGCAGAAGAGCCTTTGCCTCAAACGGAGTAAATCTTGACACTTGCTATGCATCCTTTATTGTTTCTAGAGCCCTAAACTCATGGATTATGGCTCTGGGTAGCTTCATTCCCCCAGACTCTGGGGGAGGGGGGCAAACATTTTACAGCTGGTATCCATGGACTTTGTCTTTCTAGGGGATGCCACAGTCAACAATTTTTTTTTTCTCCCACCTCTCATGCTTCGCTGGCCCCCACTCCTTCAGGCTCCACAAGTTCCCCCCGGCCCCACTGCCCTTACCCAGCCCTCCTCTGGTCCTCAGATCGCAGCCGATCTCTGGGATATCCCAGCGTATCCCTTCACCGGGTGGGTCCCCCTCCTCCGAGGGAGAAGGGTACCGGCGAGAGGGGATGTCCTCAGCACACACTACTTAGGGCCCGGGGATGCTGCTGAGGAACAGGAGGCCCTGGGAAGGTACTGGAGGCACTCGGAGAACAGAGAGCCGTCATCCGGCGGCCAGCGAGCAATTTTCCATGTTTCTGTTGGGGGCAGTGTAGTGACGTCATGGCATACGCCGACGTCTGCTCCTCCCCCAGTTAACTTTGGGCCGTGCATCCTGTAATACTCCCAGCCTCCACTAGGGGCCAGCAGGCGCCAGACCAGTCCCCTACCCTCCCCCCGGAGGAGAGCTTTCTATAGGACGCTCGATCCTTCCCCCCCGGCCGGCCTTCCAGTGACCCGGCCTGCTCCCGACCCGTCCGCTAGGCCGCAAGCGGAAATCCAACCACTGCGCTGGTGGGCCGGACAGTCAACAATTTATGAATGTCATCATGCTCTGGTTATTACACTGTGTCAGCCATGCGAGGTGCATGGCTCAGGCATTGGGTTATAGACCAGATGTTGAAGGCCAAGTTGTTTAACTTATCCTTTGAGGGAGGACTGTTATTTGAATCTGGCTTGAATGGCATTTTTAAAGATATCCAGGATGGGTCAATGGTGGCAAACATGTGAAACATTGATGGTCCTGGTCCACAGACAAACCTGTAAAGAAACCAGGGAGATAAAATTAATTAGAGTATGACATATTGACAGTAATATATGTATGAAGAAAGAAATGTATACACAATAATGAAATACAGTGCTGTAAAATGACTGTATTGGTACCAAATGTGATGAAGTATGATCCACTGCACAATTAAAATGTACTGCACAATATATAATAAAACAGAAATGATAAAAAAAAAGAAAGATCCAGAATAAGAAGGGACACCTTCAGTGTCAAAGCAGCATCATAAAGCACATTTGATGCCAAATGGTCGAGAGGTGGCCATCAGTGTCAGTCCCAAGGTGGTTTTGTTCCTTTTCCAAATTTTGGAAACCAAAGGAATAGATGAGCCTATTCCAGACTTAAGGGAAGCAGTAACAGAGGATCCTTTGCCTGCAGATGTAAAAAGTGTGCAGGAAAAAGAGGAGGTAACTCACAGTGAAGGTACGCAGGACCATCTCTGCCTCCCTTCCCTTGATGGAAGACTGCAGAACTTTTACTTGAGATGGGCCAAAATTACAGCAGGAGCATAGGTATTAGTGATTCTGGCACTAGATTACGCAATAGAATTTGCTACCCACAAAAGGCCATTTTCTGCAATCCCCCAAGCCGAAAGACCCAGTGAAGAGACAGACGGTGTCTCAAACCTTGGACCAATTCAGACAGATTGGAGCAACTGTTCTCCCCCCCCCCCCAGTGAGGAAGATCATGGATTCTACTCAATTTACTTTGTGGTTCCCAAGAAGACGGGGCGGGGGGTTCCGACCAGTTTTGAATCTGAAGCACTTAAACAAGTTTGCCTGCCACATGACTCTCAAGATGGAGTACCTACAGTCAATCATAAGGGCTGTCCAGCCAGGGGATTATGTGGCATCCATAGAACTGAGAGATGCATATTTCCACATCCCCATTTGCCAGTCGCACCAGAACTTTCTCAGGTTTGCGATTCAGGGCAGCAGTTCCAACACAGGATGCTCCCCTTTGGGCTATCAAAAGCATCTAGGGTGTTCTTGAAGATCTTCATAGTAGTTGTGGCACAACTGAGGTAGGAGGGACATCACGTATATCCCCGCCTGGACAATTTACTCATCCAAGTGTCAGCTCTCCAGATAGCAAGGAAATCAGTCTCTAACACCCTGGAGATACTGGAGTCACACGGTAGGATAGTCAATCGGGAGAAGAGCTCTCATCCCATCACAAAGCCTGGAACACCTGGACACAGTGTTCAGGATGGATGAAGGGAAGGTTTTCCTCTGCAGTCAGGAAGGGGACCCTGAGACAAGAGGTTCAGTGACTGAGAAGCCAACCGTCGGCCTCTGCTCACAGGCTCCTCTGGATTTTGGGGCCGATGACTGCAGCAACAGAGCTAGTATCGCAGACCTGCTTCCACATGTGGCCCTTTCAGAATGGGGTGCTAGCAGCCAGGAACCTGGCCTCAGAGAACTACCAAGCTCCGATCCCACTTTCTTGGTCACTATGACAACTACAGAATTGATGGGAGGGTTCCAAGAACCAATGTAAATGTTTCTCATTAGATACGACACCAGAGTTTATTCTGTCGACCAATGCCAACCTGTTGGGCAGGGACATGGTCCTAGACCAAGTTCCAGTCCAGGACATCTGGACTGAGCAGAAACAACAGCTACAGATAAACGTCCTGGAGATGAGGACAGTACAGCTTGCTCTTCTTCACATCTGCAGTGTCTGGTTCAGTCAAAGGCCATAAAAGTAAGGTTGGACAATGCCAACACAGTGGCATACATAAATAATCAAATAGGTACAAGAAGCAAGGAGATGCTAGCAGAAGCAACAACATTGCTACTGTGGCAGAGGAGAACCTGCTGTCTTTCCCAACATTTCATCTGGCAGGAGAACTGAACATACAGGCTAACTGGCTGAGTCAAGAGACTGTTCATCCAGGGAAATTGATGTTGAATCCAGAAGTGTTTGACCTTCTGTGCAGAAGGTTCTGTTGACCTCAGAGTGACCTATTTGCCTCAAGTCAAAATGCTCAAGTACCAAGGTTCTTCACTCGGTACTGGTGTCCACAGACAGAAGCAGTGGATGATCTGTCCCAGATGTGGTGTTTCTTCAGAGCATACTTATTTCCTCCTCTACCATTACTACCCAAGGTCACTGGTGAAATAAGTCACTCAAAAGGAAATTTTGTTACTGATAGCACCAGAGTGGCCAAGAAGACCGTGGTTCTCAGACCTAGTGAGTCTAGCTCGACATGTGCCATTCCAGTTCCCACTCTGGGGGGGTGGGCCTTCTCTCCCAAGGACCCATTCTGCATCCAACCCCAAAGGCAGTGCTGCAGGTGGCCTGGCTCCTGACAGAAGCAGACTGTTAAAACGGGTTTTCCAGAAAAGTAATGGATACCCTGATGGCCGCCAGGAAGGTCTCTACATCTGCAGCTTATGAGCAAGTGTAGAACACTTTCTGGGCTTGAGCCAGAGAGAGAGAGGTAACAGGCATTCTAAAACTATGGTTCCATAGATTTTGGATTTTTTGCAGGTGAGTTTAGGCAAAGGGCTTGCGCTTAGTAACCTGGGGGTCAGATCTCGGCACTGGGAACCTCCATGGATTCACCCTGGAGAGGAATGGGGAGGTTATTCATTTTCGGAGAGCAAGTGGTAGAACTAGGCCATTGTTTCAATCACCAGTTCCCTTGCGGGACCCGAATCTGGTGTTGAATGCTCTGTTTAAAGTGCCACTTGAACCTCTTTTGTCAGCACCGCTTGACATTTTGACATACAAGGTGTGTTTTTTTTACTGTAATGTGCTCAGTCATAAGGATTAGCGAATTTCAGGTGTTGTCTCACAAAGAGCCTTACCTTAGTAACATAGTAGTTAATGACAAATAAGGACTGCTTGGCCCACCTAGTCTGCCTGTATTCTCTGCCTGCATCAGTGTCCTCTGACCCTACTTGGTCATTGACTTTTGCCTCTCTTCCCCACACCTAGGGTTCCCTTATGTTTATTCCATGCATGTTTGAATCCCCCCCCAGAATGTTAGCACCCACCACTTCCTCGGGTAGGCTGTTCCAAGCATCTACCACCCTTTCTGTGAAGAAAAACTTCCTCACATTTCCCCTTATCCTGCCCCCCTCCAATCTCATATTGTGTCCCCTCATCCTTGTACAACTCTTATACTGAAAGATGTCACCCACCTGCACTTTGTTCAAGCCTTTAAGATACTTGAAGGTCCCTATTATATCCCCTGTTCCCTCCTCTCTTCAAGTGTATACATATTAAGGTCCTTTAATCTGTCCTCATATGTTTTCTGATGCAAGCCCTGCGCTATCTTGGTTGCCCTTCTCTGGACCGCCTCCACCCTGTCTATGTCCTTGCTAAGATGCGGCCTCCAAAACTGAACACCGTATTCTAGATGAGCCTTGACCAGTGTTTTGTACAATGGCATCACCACCTCCCTTCTTCTAGCTACTTCCTGGGTGGAGAGAGGGGAGGCATCTGTGCTGGAATTGTGCACGACTGCAACGTAGTCCTCCATCCACACATTCACTAAGCACTGCAGACTGGATGTTCAATGTTCTGCTGATGCAGAGTTCTGCAGGCGGTGGTTAGCAGATAATTATTTTTTGCCTGTATGGGTTATATATGGGACAGTATTCTCCCCCACTCAGTTGGGAAAATGGGTATGGTTTCTTAGAACCCATATGTATTAATTACCCATTGACAATGTGGAGTGCTACAGAAAGGAGAAATTCCTCATACTTACTGTAATTTCCTTTTCTGTTAGCTCCAACATTGTCAGTGGGGCCTATCCCGGGAGCCTTGACTCCTTTTGGAGAATATTGTCCAATATGTATCTAAGGATGTTGTTTCCTCAGAAAGTATGGTTTGTAAATATTGTCCACATCTTATAAAGAATTATTATCTGCTAACAAAAAAAAAAACTATTAGAGATTGGATTACAGGTAGGTTTTTTTTCTAAACATGAGGTTGTTGTCTCCCTATTACAGGTCAGTGATTATACTGTTTTTTTTTTCTGCAGTTGTGTTTCTCGTAATTACTGGTAAACATTTTCAGTATTATCAGTGTAACCCCCCCCTACAAATGGGGGTTCCCGAAAAGTCTTTCTTGACTTGCCTAAATGCTCACTGCCAGGCTGGTGTCCTGCGTTTTAACAGTTTAAATGTGATTACCAGAGAGTGCCTGTGTAGCCTCTGTGTACTGTCTCTTTAAGAGCTGCCTGGATTGCAGTCATAAGTAATCTGAGAGGGAGCTCTGTTGAAAGATGCAACTATTTGCTGAAAATCATTTAGAGTGATAATGATAATGTAGTTTGTCTAACCTGCCTTCTTTGCAGCAAGGACTGTTTTGTTTATCTTCACTAACTTGGTCCTGGACTGCTGAATTGGACCAATCAGTGCTGGTGGTACCTAAAATGGAGCCAGACTACAGGAGCTGTCTGGAGTCAAAATCTGTAGGAATTGTAGTTTTGGGCTTTTGGCGCCTTTTTGCACCTGAAGGGGGAGCCTTTGTTGTGACTGACAGACAGATCAGCCAACCAAACCTTTTAGATTCTGGGGAAATTCCCATGCTTGCTGGCAGTTGAGTCAGATCTAAGTTGGGAGATGAAGAAGCTACAGCTCAATACAGTCTCTGTGGAAAGGCCTAAGTTTTGGCCTGCATGCCTGCCTGCTGCCCCTGAGAGGAAGAAGAGAACCAGTTCGGATGGAATCCAAGTTTGTGAGAACGAAGTAAGCCACTGAGTTGTGACCAGGATCACCCTGAAGAAGACTGAAGATTTTGCTGAATGTGATTGGCCTGTCGGGATTTCCAGCAGTGTCAATTTTCGTCCAGCCTGTGTCCAGTCTTGGGTATCGTGAGTAATCATCAGGGTAGTTCCCTGCAACAACAGCCTAATTTAAAAGTGTGTCATCTGATTGTCTTGTTTTCTTTTCATGAACTGAGCCCTCCAGCTCCGGATTACAATTAGTGTGTGTGGTGCATGTTGTTTTCTTCCATCACAGAGCCCCAACCAGCTGCAACGTTCCTGGCTAGCCCACCATTCTCCATCTGGGTACCCAGAGTGTGTGACTGTTTATGGATCCTGAAGTGCATGCATAACTGTTTGATTGATATAGCCTTTAAGCAAATTAACCTGATTACGCCCCTCCCTTGTTCAAGTCTCTTAAATAAATCAGATCTGACTTTTTTTGCATTTACCCTGACTGTGGTTCCAGTTTGTGCAAGAGTACTGCACTGCTGTTATTTGCTGTGTATAACCTTGTTTTACAGGGGGTCCCCAGGGTCAAGCCAGAGGAAAGCCCTGGTGGTAAGTGCAAACAGTGCGAGTACTTGTGTGGTGTATCAGGGGTATTGTGAAAGTGATTATTGTGTATTGTTCTGGCCACTAGTAGGGAAAGAGGGGGGTTACAGTGTCCTGAAGGGCTGTGCCCAGGTTAGCTTGACCACTATCAACCCTGACCTCCGGGTGGAGGCACCCATTTCAGAACTGAGGCTCCTTAACCTGCTACTAGCCAAGCAGGCAGGGGTAGTAGCTCTTGGGATAGCGTCACCTAGGGGTTACATCTGTATTATAGGCAACGTACCAGAACTGTCAGAAGTCCACTGCGATGTCAACATTAAAGTTGGAAGAATTGATGCGGATAGTCATTTAGCTCTTCAGAGTGGGGTAGGAGATACACTTATAGTGTATGGGAGAAGGCTATTGTTTATGGAATTCAGTGAATTTCTAGTGTTGCTGTACCATAGTAGTGACTTTAAACATCTGTTGTACCATCTTGAGTATGTCTCTACAAGGGTACAACAACACAGAATGCCCTCACGCACTCGTGTCCCTGTCAGCTACGTCGATTGCTCATTTGTTTTCCATTGTCAGTTTCATCTGGCATATCTGATGAGAAAAATGAGTGACTGGCGATGGCTTCTGTGGTCTTTTTAAACTTTCTGTTGCTGTGCAAAGTTGCCCATACACTATAAAAGGCAATGGATGGGCAGCAGTGAACAGCAATGCTGAGTTTATTTCTCAATGTTGTCATGACACCCTTTTGAAGCAAACATAGCATTCTTGTTCACTATTGCCCATCCGTTATCCTCTATATTGTTTTTTTTTGTGGTGACAGTTTATATATATATATATATATATATATACACACACACATACATACAGTGGAGCCCACTTATAAGAACATCGGATAAGGGAACATTCTGGTTATAAGAACATTTACCCGATGTCTCGATGTTCTACAGTACATTTCTATGGGCTTAAAGCCCGTTTATAGTGACACTCAGATCGGATACAGGAACAGTTTTTTTCAGGTAACTGCTGCTACTGATTGTGTAAAGCAGTGTTACAACTTGGAGGGTGCAATTGTCACCTTCCTGGTATGCGGCCAGGTGTTAATTGACAAGCATTACAAGTGTAGTGCAGCTCGTTAAAACCTAGTTAAAAGCAGTAGGAGCCAATTTAGTGTTTAAATGCTTGTCTCACCTGCACATTAGCAGTGACAGTTGCAGTATAGAGACCACAGGAAAACAGAAGCAAAGAACTGCTCTCACTTTGGCACAGAAGCTGGAAATAATCGACCGCTTGAGAGATCCCAGAGTAAAACGAAATGACATCGCCCGGGAATATGTGGTCACTGTATGCACTGTTTCCAAAATTATATCCAGCAAGGAACAACTTATTGCAAACTCAGAGCATGGCCTTAACTGCAACTGTAAGTGAAAGAGAACAGGCAAAGACAAACTGGTTGAAAATGCCTTGTTTAGATGGTTTTCCGCTTGCCACACTGCTGATGCCCCAATAAGTGGCCCCCTTCTTTTCAGCAAAGTGCAACAACTCGCAGACAGTATGCGGGTACCCTTCATAGCCACCAACGGGTGGTTGTGTAGATGGAAAGAGAGACACAAAATTCATTTTAAACAAATGCGCGGTGAAAAACAAGATGCAGATAGGGATGGTGCAGTCTCCTGGAAGGACACTGTCCTTCCGATGATTTTGAATGACTACTCGGCCAATTACATTTTTAATGCAGATGAAACCAGCATCTATTTCCATGCAATTCCCCAACGGGACACTAACTTTTAAAGCAGACCGTGCAGCAGGAGGGAAAAAAAGCAAAGAACGGATTTCTGCTTTAGTGTGTGCAAACATGAGTGGGACAGAGAAATTACCACTGCTTATCATCGGGAAATCCTAGCAGCCTCGCTGTATAAAGAAATTACACAGTATGCTGTGGCTGTGAAAAAGGAGGGGGGAACAGCCGCAGAAGACAGATCCGATGATGAGGAAGGCAGCCCATCGGAAAACGCTGACCCACCTTCAGTAAATGAAATAAAGGACCGCATGACAAAGTTGCAGCACTTTATCATTAGCAAGGACTCTGCCGACTTGACGAGTTTCTATGCCCTAGATGCTTACACAGATGAACTGTCATTGCGAAATGCACGGCAACAGAAAATTACCAACTATTTTCAATCATGATCGCACTGTTATTTATTTTACATCTCGATTAAACCATTTTTTTAAATAATTGTTTCACACCGCTGAACTGTATCTACCTATTTATTACCACAGTCCAGTCTTTTAAATACAGAAATTAATCATTTTATACTTTGATATCTGTCTGACAGTGCTCTTTTTCGGTAGGATATAGCACCACCCAGTGTCAATAAGCAGGCTCCACTATATATATATATATATATATATATATATAAGACAAAGAACCTCTGTGCACAAACACCGAGGCAAGGGTTACCCCAAAGGGCATTTGGCTGGGAAGCCAAGTTTCAAGAAAATACAAAATCACACATGCCCACACAATGCAAAGCATCATGGGCTGCATATGCAAATCACCACAGAATGTTATGCTGGTTCAACTTTAAGCAGAATTGCATGGTGCCGAAAGGCCTCTCACACAGTTTGCAAAGGGTGCTAACAGATGACATAGACATGTGTTTCGTCCTACAAGGACTCATCAGTATGCCTCGTCTGTTTGACACCCCAGTGGAATGGACCAGCTACCCTAAGACAGTGTGTCTTGGATATGTTGTGGTGAACACATTAAAATAAAAAACTATTTAAAAGACAAAGAACCTCTGTGCACAAACACCGAGGAAAGGGTTACCCCAAAGGGCATTTCGCTGGGAAGCCAAGTTTCAAGAAAATACAAAATCACACATGCCCACACAATGCAAAGCATCATGGGCTGCGTATGCAAATCACCACAGAATGTTATGCTGGTTCAACTTCAAGCAGAATTGCATGGTGCCGAAAGGCCTGTCACACAGTTTGCAAAGGGTGCTAACAGATGACACAGACACGTGTTTCGTCCTACCAGGACTCATCAGTATGCCTCGTCTGTTTGACACCCCAGTGGAATGGACCAGCTACCCTAAGACAGTGTGTCTTGGATATGTTGTGGTGAACCCATTAAAATAAAAAAACTATTTAAAAGACAAAGAACCTCTTTGCACAAACACCGAGGCAAGGGTTACCCCAAAGGGCATTTGGCTGGGAAGCCAAATTTCAAGAAAATACAAAATCACACATGCCCACACAATGCAAAGCATCATGGGCTTCATATGCAAATCACCACAGAATGTTATGCTGGTTCAACTTTAAGCAGAATTGCATGGTGCCGAAAGGCCTCTCACACAGTTTGCAAAGGGTGCTAACAGATGACATAGACACGTGTTTCGTTCTACCAGGACTCATCAGTATGCCTCGTCTGTTTGACACCCCAGTGGAATGGACCAGCTACCCTAAGACAGTGTGTCTTGGATATGTTGTGGTGAACCCATTAAAATAAAAAAACTATTTAAAAGATAAAGAACCTCTGTGCACAAACACTGAGGCAAGGGTTACCCCAAAGGGCATTTCACTGGGAAGCCAAGTTTCAAGAAAATACAAAATCACACATGCCCACACAATGCAAAGCATCATGGGCTGCATATGCAAATCACCACAGAATGTTATGCTGGTTCAACTTTAAGCAGAATTGCATGGTGCCGAAAGGCCTCTCACACAGTTTGCAAAGGGTGCTAACAGATGACATAGACACGTGTTTCGTCCTACCAGGACTCATCAGTATTGTCACCCTATCCCTGACTCCCCACCAGCCACCCAGCCTATCCTCTCACCCATCTGCCCCACCACCCCTTTATTCCTACCCCATCCCTCCTTTACCCATTCTGCCTCCTAGCACTTCTTCCTTCCTCCACCTCCCTGTCTCCTTACCCCTCCTCCCTCACCGTCACCTCCCTCCCCAGACCTCCCTCCCTCCCTGTACCCCCATCTCTGTGCACAATATTTCCGCACTGCTGAAACTACCACCCTCCCTTCCCACCTCCTTGTCTCCCTACCCTCCCTACCCCTACCCCAGTCACCACCCTCCCCTAGAGCCCACTCCCTGTACCCCATCTCAGTGCACAATATTCCTGTCCCTCTGAACCTACCACCCTCCTCTGCGATGTCATCTACAGCCCCATGTTTTCATTTTTTTTTCCTTTTCTTTCTGCCCCCAGTGAAGATTTGTCTGACTCTATGTGTATCATCTACATGCACATTAATGCAGTTAGTTTTTTGTATGTAATGTATCAGTTATTTGCAACAATCCAAGTTGTACTTTATCATTGTCATTGCTGTTTACTCGTGATATCCAAATCTGTTTTGTATAAGATCATGTACGTCATTGTATTGTTTTAAATCTTCAGGACTTCCTTGTGAATGAGCTTGCTCAATGGAGTAATTCCTGTAATAATACACTAACTAAAGTTCAAACTGTTGATGTAGGCAGGGTGGGGGTGGGTTGTTAGGGTTGGAAACCTTAACGTTGTATTTCCCTCCTTTTTAAGGCTTCATATCAATCCTAACTGACACATTAATGTAGTTTTTTGCTAAGAATTTCCTTACTTTTTGAGATAATGTAATTGTAGCCTTATTTGCCTGTGGGAGCGCAGTGCCCTTCAGACCCTGCACTCCCATCCCTCTATAGATGCGTATATGTATGTCACTGCGGAAGGGCCCTGCACTCCAATTTAGAGGACAACAGTGACAACATTGCCAGCTTAGCCATCTTATTGCCCCACCTCATGTATCTGGTACAGAAAATTTCCGAATTTCTGCCAAAACGTAATTCCACACAACTACAACACCATTTTGCGCCACAGGTGCGAAAACACATTTTGGCCAAGATCTGAAAAATGACAGCTGTGACATACATGAGGTGGAGTAATAAGAAGTGTATGTTGAAAATTTGGGGTTAAAGTCTTTAAAAGTTCCAAAGTTACGAGCATGTATAGTGAAATTGCAACGAATGGTCATAACTTTGCCATTTTTACATATTTTGACCCCAGATTTTCAACATAGCCTTCTTACATCCAAATTCTGGTTCAGCCTGCTCCCCTCTTACCTGTCAGAGTTTTGTCCCTGCAGCTGCATCACCATACATTCTGCACTCAAGGGTCTCCCGTTCCATCTCCCTCCCCAAACCTTCCTTGTCCATTGGCAAATCCGCTTTCTCCTACAGGCTCCCCTCAATATGGAGCAAACTACAATCCCTCCTAAGAAAGTCACTCTCTCACAACTCCATCAAATATCAAATTTGCCAACTTCTCACCCCAGGTGTCTTCTAGCATGCTTCACAGGTGCAGTATGCTGGCTGGGTTCAGCTGCCCTGGAGGTGGAGTCAATGTAAATGAGCACAGAAACATTGGTGAATCAGAAGAGAGTGAGAGAGAGGGAATGAGAGAGGAACTGCTGTCTATAGTCATCCTGAAGGCTTCAGAACGTTTCTCCGCTAACTGAGCAACACTTCCCCGCAGTGCTCTCTCTTCTCTTTTTTCAGAGACCTACATTTTGCTCTGAAACTTGTTTCTTGGTGCTGCCTTCAGTTTTTAAGGTATTTTTTTACATATTTTATCTTTTTTCCACAGTTCCCGTTTGGTTCCCGGGAACCACAGACTTTTCCCATGCTTAGGCTTTTACCCACATTTCTGAGGTAAAACATTCCTTGCGGTTGCAGTAAAAAATCCGTGGTTTTATATTTTTACTATTTATTTTATCCACGGCTCATTTTTCTGCAGTTTTACCACATTTTCAATAATTTTTTCCAAGGTTGAGGATTGTTTTCTTCCACGGCGCTCCTCAGCCTGGGACCAGCCTTTCTTCACTTTCTCCTACTCGGGAAACTTAAATTTTCACAGGTTTTCTGAAAGTTTGGCATGTCAGTTAACTCTTCTAGAAGGTCTAGACTAATACAAATAAAACATTGTTTGAATTGCTCTAAAATTGTGGCTAAGACAGACAGCCACAATCTCTGTTTTTCTTGCATGGGTCCTGACCACTCCTGTGAATTTTGCTGTAAAATAAATAAAAAATCAACTCTTTATAGGGCTAAGCTATTGGAAACTATGGCCTCTCAGTCTGCCTCCCTCCACCCCTCTAAAAGTGCTGAAGAGGGGTCTTCTACCCATACTAAAAATAGAGATAAATCCTCTAAGGACAATAATGATATTGAGTCTGATAAAACTAAAACTTCAGACCAAGCCTTAGAGAGACAAAATGGGCAGGGTTCTGATTCAATCCCTACAAAAAAATTAAAAGAAAGATAAACATACCACTTCCCCTCCCCCTCCCACTGAAAAGCAAGGGGAGATGCGGGTGGCACTAAAAGATATGCCCTCTGCAAATTAAATGGATATGTCTTGGCATGTATAGCAGACTTTACAGTCTATGGGCAATTTTTACTCTGCTCCTTTGGAGCCTATGATACCTCTTCAAAAACCCGGCTGTGTCCAGGGTTTCTATTATGAGGAAGAAAGTTTGGCAGAGGGTGACCTTTTACAACCAGATTGCACACCTTAGGGCAGTATATATTTATTAAGCCTACAGTTTTAAATGGGAATTATCCTAATACCTTCTAACCTGCCAAGCTTGCCAAGATGGGGGGGGGGGGAGAGAAGACACAACACCATACAATAAATACATGGGTGACCAATCCATGTAGGGCAAACAACATTGTGCATAAAAAATAAAACATACAGAAAAAGAGGAATAGACACATAAGGGAACCCCCCTTCTTGGTAGACATATACAGTCCTAGAGGACTCATTCACAGCGGGTCATTCAGTATAGATAAGAACAGGCAACAACACTGCCATGTTCTACATCAACAAACGGGGGCACAAGGTCCACCAGACTTTCTACAGAGGCAATAAGAATTTGGTCCTTGGCCTACTCTGTGGACATGACTGTGTCAGCCATTCATCACCAAGGCAAAGACAACACTCTGGCAGATGCGCTAAGTCGCATCAGTCAGGGTCACCACGAATGGACCCTGAACAAGCAGGTTCTTGCCACAGTGTTCAGAAGTTGGGGGGTTCCAGAGGTGGATCTGTTTGCATCCAGCCTCAACCACCAGCTTCTACAAGATTATTGAAGGCTGGGACCATCCCAATGGATGCTTTCATTCTGGACTGGACAGGAATGTTCTATTATGCTTTTCCTCCTTTCCAATTTATAGACCACTTTACAAGCTCAGAGATCAGCCAGCCACCATGATTCTGGTGGTGCTGGATTGGGTGAGGCAGCCTTGGTATTCATTACTCCTCGCCCTATCGGTCAGGAAGCCCATCAGACTGCCACCAACTCAAAATTCTCCTGACTCTTCCTCGGACAGGGATAGCATATCATAAAATTCAGTCTCTTCACCTCAGGGCCTAGTACTTGAGGAGTTAAGAGTTCTCTGATTACCAGTATTATGAGCAAGTCCGGAAAATCCTTCAAATGGCTAAAAAACTTAACACTAAGGAGACCTATGCTTCTAAGTAGAAGAGGTTTTTGCTCTTGTGTAAAGATAAAAGGATAGACCCTATGAAGGCCAATCTTCCTACCCTTTTGGACTACCTGGTACATCTTTAGACAGCAGGCCTCAAGACCTCATACCTCAAGGTGCACTTAGCAGCCATCTTGGTTTACCTTTCCACTGGGAAAGAGAAATCCATAATTTCTCAGCCGATTTTCAAAAAGTTTTTCAAAGGCCTGCTGCACCTTCAATCCCCTCTGTGGGAGCCTGTCCCTCCTTGGGACATGAAGCTCTGTATAGCCAAGTTCATGGAGCCCCCTTTTGAGCCTATGGCTACTGCGGACCTGACGTATGTCACCTAGAAGACTTTCTTCCTTATTGCCATCACCTCAGCAAGAAGGATTTCAGAACTACAAGCTCTGTGTACTGAACCTAAATTTATCATTGTCCACAGGGACAAAGTAGTCCTCAGGACAAAAAGGAAATTTCTGTCCAAGGTGGTTTCTGAGTTCCACCTTAACCAGTCCATCACCCTACCTGTCTTTTTCACAGAAAAATCCACCCTGGGTGAATGCAAACTGCACAGTCTGGATGTGAAGAGGGCTCTATTTCACTAATTGGAGCATACCAAGTAGTTTAGAGAGGAGCATACTCAGCTTTTCCTCACCTATGGTGAAGTGAGCAGAGGTAGGCCTGCTACTCAGCAGACATTCTCTCGCTTTATTGTCGCTTGTATCCAGTTTTGCTATAGCAAAGCTGGTAAACAGCCCATTCAGGGCTTCAGAGCCCATTCTACTAGGGGGCACTGCTGCCACAGTGGCAGCAGCAAGGGATATTCCCTTGTTGGATGTCTGCAAAGCAGCTACAAGAAGGACTGTGCACACATTCACAAAGCATCACCGCTTGGATGTGCAGTCCAGATCACGTGACAAATTTGGCACAGTGGTGTTGCAGAGCCTTTTTCCAAAGTAGGTTCTGTACCCACCTCTAAACTGTACTGCTTTGTAGTCTGCACCTGTGAAGCATACTTGAAGACCCCTGGGGTGAGAAGGAAAAAATTACTCACCGTAGTAATATTGTTTCTTCCAAAGTGTCTTCCTAGTATGCTTCACAACCCCACCCATCCTCCCCTACATAATCCTACTTGGTATGGCTCTGCTTCTTTTTATAGTATTTTTTAGTAGTTGTTTAAAGTTTTGCTATTGTTACAATAAGTTTTAAATGATTTTATTCCTATTGGGGCACTTTTTCCTACTGGGCATAGTTTTTGCCCTTTTTTCAGCAACAAAATAGTTCTGAAGCCCTTCACGCTGACTCTAGGCAGCATTTCCTCTCTCTCTCTCTTCTGGTTGGACAATGTTTCTGTGCTCATTTACATTGATTCCACCTCTGGAGCAGCTGAACCCAGCTGGCATACTGCACCTGTGAAGCATACTAGAAGTCACCTTGGAAGAAAAGTACAGTTATGTAGGAACTTACCATAACAGTAGATCTTCTAGAGAGGTTCCTTCAGTAGGTCATCACATACAGGACTGGCACCACATGTCGGGCCACATGGCAGATTTTTCTAGCAATACCTGACTGGGGGACCACCCACCCAACGTCATGTGACTGACGTCAGCGTGACTGTATATAATGGGCGGTCTCCACGCCCATCCTCCAGTTCTCCCGCCGGAGGTGCCTAATCCAATTAACATAAGCACTCTGGATAGGGGGTTCGATCCCAGTCCTTTCACAGAAGAAAGGGTTCTGAAAGAACTCCTAAAACTGAAGGTGGACAAAGCAATGGGGCCAGATGGAATTCACCCCAGAATTCTAAAAGAATTAAGCAGAGAACTAGTGACACCACTGACTACCCTTTTTAACAAATCATGGGAGGATGGTGTGGTACCTGAGGACTGGAGGAAGGCAAATGTGATTCCCCTTCACAAACGTGGGACCAAGACAGAGGCAGGAAACTACAGACCTGTCAGTTTGACCTCTGTGATAGGGAAGTGGATGGAATCACTTCTGAAGGAAAGAATTGTTGAGTACCTAGAGGCCAGTGGGGCACAGGTCCCAAGGCAGCATGGGTTCACAGCAGGAAGGTCATGTCAGACGAATCTAATTGATTTCGACTGGACTGGGGACCAAAGTAGTAGACCAGGGAGGGGCTGTGGACATGGCCTACCTAGACTTTAGCAAGGCATTTGACACAGTCCCACACAAAAGATTAACAGTCAAATTAACCAGCCTGGGAGTGGGTCCCAGGGTGGTAGCCTGGGTAAAACATTGGCTGGACAACAGGACACAGAAGGTAATTGTAAATGGAGTCCACTCTGAAGAAAGAGGGGTTACTAGTGGGGTACCGCAGGGTTCAGTACTGGGTCCAGTCCTTTTTAATGTCTTTATAAGTGACGTTGCAGAGGGACTGGAAGGAAAAGTATGCCTCTTTGCAGATGACACAAAGATCTGCAACAGGGTTGATACACAAGGAGGCGTAGGAAGGATGAGAAGGGACTTGGCAAGGTTGGAGGAATGGTTAGAAGTATGGCAGCTTGGATTCAATGCAAAGAAGTGCAATGGGGGGGAGGTAGTAACAACAACAAAAATGGAAAGGGACCTTGGGGTAATCATTTCAGATGACCTTCAGGTTGGCAAGCAATGTGAGAAGGCGGTAGGGAGGGCTGGGGGATACTGGGGTGTATAGGGAGAGGCATCACCAGCAGAAAACAGGAATTTGTTATCCCCCTGTACAGACAGTTGGTGAGACCCCATCTGGAGTACTACGTCCAGTTCTGGAGACCCCATCTCCACAAGGACATAGACAGGATGGAGGCAGTTCAGAGGAGGGCAACTAAAATGGTGCAGGTTCTGCAAGAGAAGCCATACGAGGAGAGACTAAAGGAGCTTAATATGTATACCCTTGAGGAAAGGAGGGAGAGGGGGGACATGATAGAAATGTTTAAGTACCTCAATGGAATCAACAAAGTCCAAGAGGGTAGCATCTTTCAGAAAAAGAGATGTGCAAGAACAACAGGACACAATTTGAAGATAGAGGGGAGGACGGCTCAGGGGCAATGTGAGGAAGTATTTTTTCACAGAGAGGGTGGTGGATGCATGGAACAGCCTTTCTGAGCAGGTTGCAGGGTCTAAAATTGTGGGAGAATTCAGGAATGCATGGGATAGGCATAAGGCAATTTTGGGGGGGGTGGTAGGAAGAACTAGGCTGTTGGTTAAACAGGATCTGCAGCTTATCCTCTAGGTAGGGAAATGGGTAGACTAGGTGGGCCAAGCGGTCCTTATCTGCCGTCAAAGTCTATGTTTCTACATTTCAGGAAGAGGCCTGACAGCAGGAGCAAACAGGATTTGGAGTCCCTGTAAAACATAAAATGAGGGGAAGGAGAGAGGGAAAAATATTACCCACTGAAGGAACCTCTCTCGAAGATCTACTGTTACGGTAAGTTCCTACGTAACTATACTATCTTACTGCAAGAGGGTTCCTTCAGTAGGTCATCATATACAGGACAGAGTCCCAAGCAGTCCCTCCAAAGAGAGACAGAGAGAAACTAGGGAGGAGGAAAAAACAAACTCCAACGGAAAACACTGAAGTCCAGAAAGGACCCAGTCTAGGGCAGAAGGCCATGCAGGATGGCTAGGCCAAAGCCAGCCCTCCACCTAGAAGCAATGTTCAGACTATAATGTTTGGTAAAAGTATGGACAGAACTCCAAGTAGCGGCAGCACAAATGTTGGCTGTGGAAATGTTCCGAAGGAAGGCCACGGAGGCAGCCATGCCCCTAGTAGAATGACCTCTGATGGTACCCGGCAGAGGTTTATTGCACTTCTGGTAACAATATTGAATGCAGTTGCCTAACCATTTGGAAAGACCCTGCTTTAAAACCAGTTTGCCCTTTGATCTCAGGGTGAAGGAGACCAACAACTGGTCGCAAGAGCGAAATTCTTTGGTCCGATGAGTGTAGCACTGGAAAATCCGATGGACATCCGTCTTATGGAGGAGTGCCTCACCTCTATTAGAGGAGGACGGATAATACACTGGAAGCTCTACTGACTGATTCAGCGTGGCTTCTGACACCACCTTGGGAAGACACCTTGGATGAGTTCTGAGGACCGCCCGGTCCCTATGGAAAATCGAGTATGGCTCCTTGCAGACTACAGCGTGAAGCTCCGAAATTCTTCGGGCTGAAGTGATAGCCACAAGAAAAAGCACCTTCCAAGATAGGAAGCGCAAATCACAGCTCATAGCCGGCTTGAAAGGAGGAAGGGTGAGCTTTTCCAGTACAAAGTTCAAGTCCCAAGGCAGGGTTGGGCTGCGGATGGGAGGTTTCAGATGGGAGAATCCCTTTCAGAAAGGTTTTTGAGACTTCTAACTGAGCCACGGGTTTACCATCCACTAGCTCATGGTACGCAGAGATAGCCAAGATATGGACCTTTAAGGAAGAGTAGGACAGACCGGAGTCTGACAAGTGAAGGAGGTATTCCATGACTTGTGGAACCGAGCAAGAGAAGGGGTTCTAGCCCTTAGCGGTTGCCCAAATGGAAATCCGCTTCCACTTCATGGCATAAGTGGAACGGGTAGACGGTTTCCTAGCCTCGATAAGGACTTGAGCAACCCTGGAGGAAACACAGACGCATGAGTTCGCTATGTCTGCAGGAGCCAGACATGAAGATGCAGGGTCCTGAGCCCCGGGTGTACCAGTTGACCTTGGTCCTGGGTCAGGAGGTCGTGAGTCACTGGAAGTGGAACTGGTGGTTCCTGGGAAGGCTGCTGTAGCAACAGGAACCCGATCTGTCTCGGCCAGAGAGGAGCAATGAGGATCATTTTTGTCCTCTCCACCTGGAGTTTGAGGAGAACCCTCTGCAGGATGGGAAATGGAGGGAAAGTGTAAAGAATTTCTCTGTCCAGGATAGAGACAACATGTCGCTCCAAAAAGCACCTGGCTCTGAAACAAGCAAGCAAAACTTGGGATGTTTTGTGCTGTATTGGGAGGCGAAAAGATCAATTTCCGGACGCCTCCAATTTTGGAAGATGGATTCTGCCACTTCCTGATCTAGTTCCCCCTCGTGAGCTAGGGTCTGAGACCTGCTGAGACTGTCCGCCAGGACGTTTAGAATGCCTGGAACATGCATGGCCACTAGGACCAAATGGTGCTGGACTGCCCAATTCCACACCCGCGTTGCCTCCCTGCAAAGGGGGTACGAGCAGATTCCTCCTTGTTTGTTGATATACCAAACTACTGACATATTGTCCATTTGGATTGGCAGTGATCCCTTTTGGAAGGAGGGTCTGAAAGGTCTGTAACGCATACAGGACCACCCTCAACTCCAGAACATTGATGTGGAGAGAAGTCGCCAAGCCAAACCATAGTCCTTTATCTTGGTGTTCCCCAAGATGAGCTCCGCACCCCATATTCTAGGCATCCATGGTGAGGGTGGCTGTCAGTGCAGGGTTCCAAAAGGGAAGCCCCAGAGAAAGATTGTGAGAATCCTTCCACCATTGTAAGTCTTTCTGAACTGCTGAGGAGACAAGGTCCGGATGGTCCAGGTTGTCCAGGAGCTGATCCTACTGCACCCACAAGGACCACTGAGTAATCCTCATGTGCAGCCTTGCAAGGGGAACGGTAGTTATGGAGGTCACCATCAGGCCCAAAAGGCGAAGGACTTCCTGGGCAGGGATGGTCCTGAGGGGAAGCCATGTTGGAGGCCTGACAGACAAGGGTCTCCATTCTGTCTTGAGGAAGGAAGGCTCTGCACTGGACTGTATCCAGCACTGCCCCAGTAAACTGAAGTCTCTGGGCAGGGATAAGAGATGACTTGGGAACATTGACCGTGATCTCTAGTCTGCTGAAAAGGTCCAGGGTAAAGGACAGAGCCTCCAGCAAGGAATCCCTGGACAGGGCTGAAATCAGCCGGTCACCAGGTAACGGAAGACCGTGATGCCCCTGCGGTGCAGGAACACCGCGACCACCACCAGGCACTTGGTAAAAACCCGTGGTGCTGAAGACAGGCCAAAGGGGAGCGCCCGGAACTGGAAGTGTTCCCCTTGGAAACAAAAATGCAGGAATCGGCGGTGGCTGGGGAAACTAGGAATGTGCAGGTAAGAATCCTGCATATCCAGGGCACAGAGCCAGTGGTTCTCCAAGAGGAGATGGAGGAGGCTCTGGGGCGTCAGCATTCAGTTTTTGTACTCGACAAACCGATTCAGCTGACTTAGGTTGAGTATGGGTCTGAAGTCCTCAGTCTTTTTTGGAACCAGGAAAAAATTGGAATAAAATCCCATTCCCCTTTGCCCGAAGGGGACGTGCTTGATTGCTTCTTTCAGCAAAAGTGAATTTATCTCCTTGCGAACGAAGAGAGCCTGATCCCAAGAATAAGAGGACTTTGTGGGTCGAGTTTGTGGAGGAATCTCCAGAAACTCTATGCTGTGTCTGATGGACACAAGTTGCAGGACCCATTCGTCGGAGGTGATCACCCTCCACTCCTGCGTGTGGCGGGCGAACCTCCCCCCCATCTGCTCCCCGTTGCGAGACTGAGGAGGCAGTGGCGCTGGGGAGTCAATAAGTGGCAGGACATTCAGGGGGAAGGCCTCCTGAATGTGTCTGATTTTTGGAGGCAGGTGGGGTGGCAGTACCCATGGCCTTTCGCTTCCCTTGGCAGGGCGCCTAAGCATTCTTTCTGTGCCTCCAGGTCCTTTTCTGAAAGGGCTGCTGCTGTTGCTTAGAGCCCAATCAATACATAGACCTGACAAACCTAAGTGCAACACCCTTGTCCTGTAGGTCTGTGATAATATCTTTGGTGTTCCCACTAAAAAGGACTGAGCCCCTGAAAGGGGCATCCTGAATCGCTGACTGGACCTCATTGGCGAGGCCCAAAAGGCAAAGCCAGGAATGCCGTCTGAGGGCAACGGCAGTTGCTGAGGTATGGGCCACCGAGTCGACGGAGTCGTAAGTGGCGCGTAAAGCATGCCTACAAGAAACCTTAGAGAGGCGGAGATCCTTGGCAAGGTCCTCCTTTAGAGGTGAGGGATCCATGGACTGGACTCGCACTTCCAGCCTGGCCAGGGTCGCTTTCTGATGGGACACCATATGGGCCACGTAACTCAGGGACCGGAGGGCGTACGTTGCCGAGGAATATATATTTTTGCCAAACTGGTCCATCTGCCTTGACTTTTTGTCCGGAGGAGTAGTGCTTATGTGCTTAGGCGCCGAAGAGCGATCATGAGCCGCTGAGATGACCACAGAGTCAGCCTTGGGATGGGCCTTTAAGAATGGAGCATCCTTCGGCACCCAGTAGATTCTGTCCACCCGCTTGAAGACAGCTGGGTTAGAATGAGGCATCTGCCAGACAGTAGTGGTGAGATCTTGATGGGGGGGGCCATCCAAGGAGGAATGAGGATGAGAGACAGAGACTCTAAGTCTAGGTGTGCCGAAAGCCTCTGTCTCATGAGGTCCTGCTCCTCCAACTTCCAGTCAAAATAGTCCTTCATGGCCCTCAAGAGGTGGGAGAAGGCAGGGTCTTCTGGTGGAGACTTTGGTGAGACCTTGCCCCTCGTGTCCTCAGCATCCTCCGGAACCTGCTCAGAGGAATCTTCCCTCCCCTCTGAACTGTCACCATCATCATCGTCCGCCTCCTCAACAGGGCAGCATCTGGTATCTGGAAGGGAAATGTCCTGTCAAGTTTTCTCCGAGATGTGGACAGTGGCAAGGGATGAACTGCTTGGGGAGGGGGATCTAGGAGACCGTGGTTATGGAAGCCTAGTCTCCAGGTCCGAGACCAACTCCAACTGAGCCCCCTGCCACCAAGACTGTATTAAGGTCTTGAAATCCGGGGTCACTGGAGGAGGAGGGGGAGGTGGAGTATGCAGAGGCTGGGGAGGAGGAGGAGGGGAAGGAATAACCGGTGGTGGATAGTAACCGTGGAATCCCATATAATGGAAATAGGGATTAAATCCAAAGTAGTACTGTCCTAGGTGACTCTAGTCTGGAGTGGCACCCCCCCCGGGTAGTGGTCCCCAGGATACTCCAACGGGTGATATGGGACAGTTCGGGGTCGGGTATAAATCCCCGTTCTCAGATTAGGCATCGAGGGAACCGACGTTGGACCCGCTGTCGTATAGATAGGTCGAGGGTCCGGCACTGGGACAGCCCACGTCAGGGGATCCGGCGTCGGAGGGACCGGTGTCAGAACCGGATGAAGGGGCCATGGCATCAGGGCTGGATCCGGCGTCAGGGCCAAAGGCAAAGGCCGATCAGTCGGTCCCGGCTGCAAGACTGTCGTCGGGATAACCGGTGTCGGAGGAGGAGCCGGGAGCCCGCTGGAAGGCCGAGGAGGGGGCCTCCACAGTAAGGCCTGTAGGCCGAGGAGGAGCCTCCTTCACCTTGACCCCAGAAGGAGAATGCGGAGCCGGAACATTGACAGGGTCGATGGGCTCTCTGCTGCCATCGCCGGACGTACCCACCGAAGAATTGGAGGGCACAGGTGAAGCAGGAGGAGGAGGGAGAGGGGCTTTCTCCCTCTGGTCTTGCTAGACATCGGGTGAGGCCCCGATGGGGGAACCGAACCCTAGTGGTCATCAGAGATGGCCGACTTAGCAGGTGGTCAGGGAAGGAGCCCCCGGCCGACTTATCGACCATAGCCGGGCAACTACCCCCAGCTGGAGGAGCTGACTTACCGGCAGCCGCTCGTTCCCCGGAGGAGCTGGGAGACGACTTAACGGCCTGGGCAGTGCGGTTGTCTGAGAAGCCAACAGCTGACTTATCCGCCGAAGTTTTGTCTGACTTACCGTCTGGTTTTCTGGGCGGCAGCTGGGCCTTGCTCGTTGAGGGCCTGGCATCATCCATGGACGGAGCCTGCTCCCTAGACTTCTCCTTATGCTTTTTTCAGGGAGAAGATTTCTCGGATGAATCCCGGAGGTGATCCATTTTATTCTCTAAAGAAGCCAAGCAGGCTTTTAGTAAGTGGGCCCCCAAAGCCTGCTGTCTCCTCTTTTTTGTAGCCTGGTTAAAGGATTGACACTCAGGGCTGGAGGAGACTGGATGGTCCGGGCCTAGACAGAGAACGCACTGGGAATGACCGTCTTTGTGTGGGATCTGTGTGCCACAGGACGGGCACTTCTTCTTGGGCGAAGACATAAGGAAGAACATGAATTGAATGGAAAAATAGCAGCGAGGGATAAACCAACCTGATAACCTTTCTCAACGATCGCTAACTGGAAGTCTGCAATGCGACTGACATGAGGCGATGGCAGGAAAGAACTGGAGGGCAGGCGTGGGGACCACCCGCTATATACAGTCACGCTGACGTCAGTCACTTGATGTCGGGTGGGTGGTCCTCCATCAGGTATTGCTGGAAAAGTCTGCCATGTGGCCCGACGCCAGGTGACACCAGTCCTATATGTGATGACCTACTGAAGGAACCCTCTCGAAGTAAGATCAGTATTAACTACGGTGAGTAATTTTTTCTTACACCCTACCTGCACCTGCTCCTAGCCTTCCCCAACGTATGTCCCCTCCTACCACAATTTAACAAGGGACCATAACCAACCTTCTAAATTTCTTACATCCTGAAGTATGCACATCCATTTGTAATGTTGTTTTCTTTGCTTCGCTATTACTGCAATCATTATAAACCAGTGTACAAGAGTTCCATCTGTTTACATTCCTCTGTAGAATATGCAGTTGTAATTGGATTTATTTATGTATGTATCTATGTATTTTGTATGCTTTTATTCCCTGTATCCCCTGTCCCCGGGTCACACCTGGAAATGAGCCTTGGCTCAGTGTGCCTTTCCAAGTTACCAAATGTTTAAATAAATAACAAAATGATGACCGACACCTCATGAACAATATAACTATCATGCAAATTGCGCCCGAAAGGTGAATGCACCAAGAGACCATAACTCACCTTTTGGGCAGGAGTTGCATAATGACAGCCATATTGTCCACAAGGCGGGGTCTTCAAAAGGCTATGTTGAAAATTTGGTGTAAAAATATGCAAAAATGGCAAAGTTATGCACCAAAGTTGAAAATCGCATTGAAATACATTGATTTCCCATATGAAAAAATATTTTTTTTCGTGAGTCATCGTACGAAACCAAGATCTTTTTTCATATGACGCCAATATAAAAAAAGAATTTCAGTGTTAAATAAAACACATTTTAGGGGCATTTCTCGGGCACTAAAATGCAGAATGCACCTAAGGGGGTACCAATAAGTAAGCTACATGTGTTGGTTCGTCCCCAGAATATCATTTTTGGGGGTTTCCAAATTTGAATTTCTCAGGTAAAACTGAAAACTAGATGGTGGCCATATGAAAAAGGAATTTTCTCATACGAAACAGGATTCCTTTTTCGTTTCATACATATGCTCAGAAACCATTTTTTCAAAATTTTAAAATGCTATAACTTAAAAATGGCTTATTATTTTTTCACAAGGCTAGCAAAAGACACATCTGTGGGCTAGTCCCTTTCTGCCCTGAACATTTCAGACCAAGATTCCAAACCATCTGGGCTGTAGGCCGGGGGAGCAGGCTAAGGTACTAAATGAGCACTTCTCTTCAGTTTTCACCAATGAAAATGGGGGGCTGCGTCATACATGGAGGAGATGGTGAAACTGGGGGGACCCTTACTGTTCAGCGGTCTGGGGAGAGGGGAAGGTGGGGAAGGCAAAGCAGGGGACGAGGTAGCGGAGGTGGAAATCACGGCAGAGAGAGTGAGGGAAGCCCTCAGGTCTCTTAAGACGGAGAAAGCACCAGGGCCGGATAAATTACATCCCAGAGTGCTGAAGAAACTGGCGGATGTCCTGGTGAAACCCCTGGCGGAGCTCTTCAGCATCTCTCTGAGGACAGGGTGGGTGCCCTAGGACTGGAAGGTGGAGCATATAGTGCCTATCCACAAGGGGGGATCAAAGGAGGTGGCAGGGAACTACAGGCCCGTCAGCCTGACATTGGTGGTGGGGAAGGTGATGGGGGCATTGTCAAGGAGAGACTGGGGGGGACCTGGAAAAGTTGGGGTGCCTGGATGATAGACAGCATGGATTCTTCCTGGGGAAATTGTGTCAGACAAACCTTGTGGAGTTCTATGACTGGGTGACGAGTGCCTTGGACCTGGGTAGATCAGTGGACGTCCTCTTTCTTGACTTCAGCAAGGCGTTTGACTCTGTTCCTCACGGGGGGCCTATTGGATAAGCTGGGAGAAATGGGGGTGGGGAAACAGATGATCAGAGGGATAGGTAATTGGTTCCAGGACCGGACCCAGAGGGTTGTGGTTGGCGGGATAGTCTCATCCCCAAGGAGGGTCATTAGTGGAGTCCCTCATGGATCAGTTCTTGGGCCCCTTCTGTTCAACGCCTACGTCTCCGACATAAGGAAGGGTATCAGGAGTAAGATGAGTCTCTTTGTGGATGACTGAAAACTGGGGGCGGTGATGGATGGGGAGGAGGGGAAGGTGACCCTACAGGGGGACCTGGAGGCTCTGGAAAGGTGGTCTAGAAAGTGGAAGCTGAGGTTCAATGCAGCAAAATGCTAGGTACTGCACCTGGGAGCCAGAAACCCGGGCCAAGTGTACACCCGGGGGGGGGGGGGATGCTAAAAGTCTCGATGGCTGAGAGGGGACCTGGGAATGATGATGGATGTCAAGGTGAACAACTCGGAGACTTGTAGGAGGGCAGCGGCAAAGGCCAACAGGATGCTTGGATGCATCGCTAGGGGGTCACCTCCAGAAGGAGGGAAGTGATACTCCCACTGTATAACTGCTTGGTGAGGCTGCACCTCGAGTACTGCATGCAGTTTTGGAGGTCACATTTAAAGAGGGACATTGAACTCCTGGAGAGGGACCAGAGGAGGGCAACCAAAATGATTTGGGGCTTGGGGGATAGGACCTATGGGGAAGGCTCAAAGAGCTAAATATATACACATTGGAAGAGAAGGGACAGGGGACATGACAGAGGTCTTCAGATACATGAAGAGGTGTAAATGAGGGAGGAGCAGTCAGGGTGCTCCAAAGGAAGGAGGGGGCAACTAGAGGGCATGGGTGGAAGCTGGGGGAGATTCAGGGGAGAAAGGAGGAGGTGCTACTTCACTGAGAGGGTGGTGAAGTCATGGAATGCACTGCCCAGGGGGCTGGTGGAGGCAGAGACAGTGGAGGCGTTCAAGAGTGGGTGGGACGGGTAGAGGGGAAGGGTTCTGGAAGCAAAAACCAGTGCAGCGAGAATATCCGAGACTGGGAAGGGAGAAACCAGAGAGGGAGAGGGGGGCAGCAAGGTTAGCTCCCAGGGTGGGGGCTGACCAAACGAGCAGACACGAAAGACCATTAGACCTATTCTGCTGCCATTTTAGTATGTTAGTAGGCACGTTCAAAGAAACATCCCAGCAAAATCAGTGAGTGACAAAATGCTTTTTTTACCTATTCAAAACTCAGAAACCATACATCTGACCAGAATGTAACTTGTCACATCCAGAGACCTACCATGGTTGACAGGGCATGCCAATTTTCATGCAAATCTGTTGAATGGTTGAAAAGTATTAGAGGGCAAATTTTTGAGTTTAACATTGAAGTGCCTACTCAACCCTAACTATAGGGGTGCGACCACACCCCTATTATATATATATATATATTTTTATTTCCTTGTAAAAAAATACACTAATGCATCAGTTAGGGTTGATATCAAATCGTAAAAAGGAAGGAAATATCACGTTAGGGTTTCCAACCCTAACACCCCACCCCGACCCTGCACACAACAACAGGTGTCAGGGGTGCGCCTTGGGGTCGTCAGCTACAACACTTAGCCCATTCCGTAAGTAAAAAAGCCAAGATGGGTACAATATAGGAGAATGGGGTGAATGTTAGAGCTGATGACCACAAGAGGTAGTATAGCACAGTGGTTTAAGGCTCTGAGCTACAAACCTGGAGACCTGGGTTTGAATCCCACAGCCCCCACTTGCATACTGTGTGACCCTGAGCAAGTCACTTAACTTCCTTGTGCTCCCAGGTCGCACCTGTAAACAAGTTTCAGCTTAGTGTGTCTCTCCTGGTTTAAAAAAAAAAAAAAAACTAGACACCTGTTGGTGTCTGCAGAGTGATGTGGGGTGATAGGGTTGGAATTCCTAACATTGTATTTCCCTCCTTTTTACAGTTTGATATCAACCTTAACTGAAGCATTAACGTAGTTTTTTGCAAAGAATTTCCTTACTTTTTGAGATAGTGTAATTGTTGCCTTACAGGCAGCAAAATGGGCAGACTAGATGGGCCTGATGGTCCTAATCTGCTGACAATTTCTATGTATCTATTTGCCTGTGGAAACGCAGTGCTGTTTGGGCCCTGTGCTCCCATCCCTCCATAGATGCGTTTATGTATGTCGCTGAGATGGGTCCTTCACTTCCATTTATAGGACAACAATGACCAAATTGGCGGCATAGCCATCTTACTATCCCACTTCATGTACCTCATACAGAAAATGTTCAAATCCCCACCAAAACGTAATTCCGCACAACTCACAACTACAATGCCATTCTGCACCACAGGTGCAAAAACACATTTTGGACAGGATTAGAAAAATGACAGCTGTGATATACACAAGATAGGGTAATAAGAAGTCTATGTTGAAAATTTGGGGTCAAAATATTTAACATTTCTAAAGTTATGAGTGTGCATAGCGAAATTGCAATGAATAGTCATAACTTTGCCATTTTTACATATTTTGACCCCAGATTTTTAGCATAGCCTTCTTATGACCCCGCCTCATGAATAATAAAACTGTCGTTATGCAAATCCTGTCAGAAAGGTGAAATTGCCAAGTGACTGCAAAGTAACCTTTCGGTTGGGAGTCGCATAATGACAGTCATGTTGTTCATGAGGTTGGGGTCCCCAAAAGGCTATGTTGAAATTTTGGTGTCAAAATGTCACAAAATGGCTGAGTCACGTATAAAAGTTGAAACCTCCATTGAAATACACTGAACGGCATTTACCTTAGTTTCTCATATTGCAGTCGCCGGTTCCAGCAGCAAGACCTGTCTTCGGTCAGAGAGTGGATCTCGAATCTGGGAACCTGTTCAGGTGAGTGAGGTTGTGTTGTGGTGTTCTGGGGGGTATGGAGAGGTGGGTGCTGAGTGGGAGGTGGGGGTGAAGGGTCTGATCGGCGAGGAACGGTTTTCTTTCTTGCTGATGAAAAAAAAAAACATTGAGGGATATTTTTTTCTTCCAGTTCTGCAGGGATCAGTGAAGGGACCACTAGGGACCATGAATATAAAAAAAAAAAAAAAAAAAAAGGTACAGCAATCAGAGGGTGGGGGGGGGTACCCTAGACATCAAAGATTTAAACATAAATGACAGGGCTGGCATCAGAGGGCGGGGAGTGCCACTAGAGCACCAGGGATTTTAACATAAATGATGGGGATGGCATTGGAGGGTGGGGGGGTGCCATTAGACACCAGGGATTTATACATAAATGCTGGGGACAGCATCAGAGGGTGGGGGTCCCACAAGACACCAGGGAAATATAAAAATGTATTAAGGGGATATGAGTCGGAAGGTGGGAGGTGCCACTAGACACCAGAAATAACTACAGAAGCAAGAGAGGATCAGAGGGGCTGGGGTGCCACTGAACACCAGGGAAAGAAGGTGGCAATCTTTTTGTGACTAGTGATTTTTTGTAGCAACAGTAAGAGTTTAAACTTAGTGACCCTAACATTTCCGATCAGAAACTTGGTGAAAAACAGTTGACTGAGTAATCAATCCATAAACAAAGTGGAGCCCACCCCCACCCCGGTGTCTGTCAAACAATGAGACATGTGAGCTGAGACAGCCCAATTTGTGCTGGAAGCTGGAGCAGTAAAGCCCCCAGTCATTATACTCGCAAATGCCTCCATTTGTAGCCTTTCCAATAAAGTTTTAGCCCTCAAAACCTTTTTCTGAGCAGTGATGCTGCTAGGGTTAGCTGTATAACATCCAAGCCATGCCGATCATTTCCAGTCCACTGCCCCTAGTCCAAACTCCACACACAATCCACAGTATTAACAGGGATTTGGTTTCCTAACTACAAAATGTCGGAATTAAATCTGCTACAAAACAAAACCTAGAGCCTAAATTAAACAGTGAAATTATCAAGTTCTCAGGAGTTAAACACACAATGTGTTATTGGTGGTTGGCTTCAAGGTGGTAAATAAAATAAAGCACCAGACAGTAGACCACCAACTTGTTTGGGACATTTTCCCCCTAAACTTGCAGCAGCTCCTTTCCATGGCTGGCAGGGTACACCCTGGATCCAGTTAAGCAGAGACCCATCCTTTTCTTTTTAAACAACTTTATTAATTTTATGCATACATAACTAGACATGAAACTGATACTTCACAAAATACATAATGCTCCAAATAGATACAAGGTTTCATGTCCACCCTCCCCTCTCTCCTCCTCCCTCCCAACGCAGAGACCCATCCTGAGCAGTGATGCTGTGAGGACGAGCTGTAATAACATCCAAGCCATGCAGGATTGCTACTGGTCTACCACCCCTAATCCAAACTCCAAACACAATCCACAACATTATGGGGAGGGTGATCAAAATAAGATGCGGAAAACTGAAAAAACCTTTTCTTTCATGAAAAAGAATCCTTTTTCATGACTCATGATATGAAAAAGGATTCTTTTTATCATATCACGCATTCACGAAAAAGGATGCATAAAAATTAATAAAACACATTTCTAGGGCACATCTGTAACATTGAAGTGCAGATTACACCTAACCGGGTCCCAATCAGCAAGCTAGGTGTGGTAGTCTCTCTCCAGGATGTAATTTTTGTGGCTTTTGAAAAAAGAAAAAAAAAAAGGAAACAAGATGGCGGCAAATGAAAAAGGACTTTTCCCACACGAAACAGGATTCCTTTTTTGTTTCATACAGCTATCTTTTAGTGCTGAGCATGCTCAGAAAAGAGTTTTTCAAATTTTTAAAATGCAATAACTTACAAACAGCTTATTATTTTTTTCACCAGACTAGCACAAGACACATCTGTGGGCTAGTCCCTTTCTGCCCTGAAAATTTCAGACCCAAATTCCAAACTGTTTGGGCTGTAGGCAAATTCAAAGAAAAATTCCAGTAAAGTAAATGAGCACGAACCGGCCCGGTGGCGCTGAGGGTTGAGGCACTGGATGCCACACCTCGCACCACACCAGCGACCCAGGTTCGGGAACGAGCCTGGGTTATCGGGGGTCGGCAGGTGTGGGGGAGGATTGAGCATCAGTAGGACTGCTCTCCTCCCCCAGGGGTGGGATTACAGGGGTCCTGGTGCAGCAGTGGCTGCTAGTGGCAGTTGGTGGTAGAGCTGGAATGGTGGACGTAAGAGTGGGAGGGGTGTCAGCAGCTTCCAGTGGCAGGAGAGCATGGTGCCGCACAGGAAGCATTACACACCATGCCTCTGGGGCAACCAATAAAGTGGAAAACCCCGGCCGCCAGTAGGCGACGATGGGGATCAGGGACTACCCCCATGCCCGAGCTGAGTGCGTCGGCTACTGCCAGGGCTCTTCTTCTTCCAAGATGCCTGCACAGACTTAAAGAAGGATGCCTGAGGAGGTTGGTGACCCCACCCTGGGGGGCTTAGCTGGGGGGATGGGCACCAGGTTGACGGAATAGAGCAGTCTCCTCCCGGCAGGTAGGACTGAGCCTTCAGGCGGGCAGGAGCTGGGTAAGTCAAGAATCCCCACCGGAGAGAGTCTGGTGGTCCAGCGATAGGAGGATAAATATAGTTAAAAAAAAAGTCAATGAGCATAAAAATGCTTTTTTTCACCTATTCAGCACTCAGAAACTGCACATCCAAGCAGAACGTAACTTGCCAAAGCAAGAAAGCTACCCTGGGTGATGGTGCATGCAAATCCATTCAACAATTGCAAACTTATTAAAGTACAAAAGTTAGAGTTTAACATTCAAGTGCCTACTCAACCCTAACCATAGGGGCGTGACCGCACCCCTATTTTATATATAACTATATATATATATATATATATATATATAAGCTTTGTTGGTAGACTGCAACAGGGGAATCAGGTTTGTTGGGAGTTTCATATATTTGGGTTTACATATGACTGGGGCTGAGGCTGAGGAGATCTGGTTACCAGAATCACCTGCGCCTGGTCCCTCTTCACCTTGAGAAGCACCTTGTGGATCAAGGGAAATGGGGGAAGGCGTAGAAGAGGCCCGGGGTCCACGGCCTCGAGAAGGCATCTCCCTGCAGCGAGCCCTGCTGAGGGGGGCGGGCATGAAACAGCCTCAGCTTCGCATTCTCCCTGGAGGTGAACAGGTCCACCTGAGGGTAGCCCCAGTGGGAGAACAGATCTTGTACTACCTCCGGTAGGAGAGACCACTCATGAGATGCAGCGCCTATCTGGCTGAGGGCATCGACCAGACTATTGGAGGCTCCTGCCACATGGATGGCTAGGAGATTCACCTCCAGGCTGATCACAAGAGACCAAGTGCGGAGAGCCTCCTTGCACAGAGGCAAGGAGTGTGTCCCACCCTGTCAGTTGAGGTAATACATAGTCGTGGTGTTGTCCGTCTGGACCTGGACCATTTGACCTCGTACAAATGGAGCGAAGGCGGTCAGAGCTAGTCGGACCGCTCGAAGCTCCAGCAGGTTGATGTGGCATCGAGACTCCTGAGGGGACCAGAGGCCATGGGCTCTGAGCTCCCCCAGATGGGCACCCCAACCTATCAGAGAGGTGTCAGTCGTCAGAGCGACCGTCAGCTCGGGGTGGACAAACGGGATACTGTCCTGCAGATGAGCTGGAACGAGCCACCACTGGAGGCCATTCCACATCTCCTGGGTCACTGTCACTGGCTGGTCCAAAGGACTGGAGCGCTGTGACCATTGGCTGGCCAGCCCCCATTGTAGGGGACGCATATGCCAGCAGGCCCAATGGACCATGCTGGTGCAGGCCACCAGGAGGCGCAGGAAGTCCTGGGCAGGGCACAATTGCCCAACCAGAAATGATTGGGCAAAGGAGGAAAGGACCTCAGCCCTGTCCGCCGGGAGCCATGCTCTGGCTCGAAGAGAGTTGAGCTCCGCCCCGATGAACTGAATCACCTGCGATGGCACGAGTTCTGATTTGTCCTCGTTGATGAGGAGGAGACCAATCTGAGAACAGACCTGGAGGGCCAGATCCCTGGACCGCTCCACCTCCAACCTGGAGGGGGCTGCAATCAGCGAGTCATCCAGGTAAGGGTACACCCAGACCCCTCGGTGCCGCAGGAATACTGCCATGCATTTGGTGAAGACCCTGGGAGCTGGAGAGAGGCCGAAGGGCATGGCCCTGAACTCGTAAAGGGATCCCTCTGCCCTGAAGCGGAGGAATCGCTGGTGAGACAGATTGGGACGTGAAAGAATGCGTCCTGGAGGTCCAGAGAACAGAACCACATGCCTTGTTCCAAGGATGGAATGATCTGAGCCAGAGTGACCATCCTGAAGGTGCGAGACCTTAGGAACTTGTTCAGGTCGTGTAGGTCGAGAATGGGGTGCCAGCACCCTGTCCGTTTTGGGACCAGGAAGTACCTGGACACAAACCCTGGGTCTGGAGGGGGTGTCCGCCACCTCCTTGATCACCTCCTTCTGGAGGAGCAGAGCAATGTCGGCTCAATGAGCCAACAGAGAGGCTGCGGAACCCATAGTCCCCCGTGGGCGGCTCAATAGGAGGGAGTGCTCAATTCCGAGGCAGACTTCCTGCTTACCACTTCCAACACCCAGTGGTCTGTGGTGACATCGACCAGGCGGAAAGGAAGTGGTGGAGCCATCCTGCTGGTGAGGAACCCCGGGAGGAGGACGGTTGAGCGACACCCTTCAACCCGTCATACTGGCAGGCTTGGAGGAAGGGCCGGCCGAGGAGCTGCCTGGGCCTTTTCCTCCCGGCTTCCTGCTGGAAGAAGCAGCAGGCTTGGCTTTGGGGTGCCAAGTATGAGCCTGCTGGCTCTGATGCTGGTGTTGCTGGGCCGGACGTGCCGCAGGGGCTGAAGGACAAAAGGGCTTACGCTGCTGCTGGCGGCTTTTTTCCTTCTGGGCAGATGTGATCAAGTCCAAGGTGGCATTGGACTTCTCGATCCGTTGGAGATGACCCTCCACCCCGGGTCTGAACAAGTCAGTACCCGGGAAGGGGATGTCTGCCAGCTTGTGCTGGGTATCGGCCGTAAAGGTGGAGATCCGCAGCCAAGCTCTGCGGCACATGGCCACTGTGGCCACTACTGACCGGGCACATGAATCAGCCATGTCCAACGAAGTTTGGGGCTGCTGTTTAGCTACCGCCCTTCCCTGATCCCGTACCTGCTTGACTGTCATTTGAAGGTCAGCCGGGAGATGAGGAATCACCTCATCCAGGGAGCCCAAAAGGGCATGTGAAAAGTGTGCCATCAGAACAGCCGAGCTTGCCTAACGAAGGCCTAGGGAGGAAGCAGCATAAACTTTCCACCCTGAGTAGTCCAATTTCTTGGACTCCTTATCGGGTGGTTTGTCCACATCCCGAGTGTTCCTGGAATGCTGGAAAATGCTGTCTGTCACTAACCCCTCTGCAGAGGGGCGCTCTGAGAAACCAGAGAGTGTACCTGTAGGGACCGCATACTTTCGAGCCATCCTGGCCGAAGGTGCTGGACAAGATGCTGGCCACTGCCACAGCTCCAGGGCTGGGCCAACAATGGCTTCGGCCACTGGGAAGGCCTCCGTAGGGGGAATTCCCTCAGTCCAGTATCTCCACGAGGGGATACCTGACCCATTTTGAAACGGGTTCGAGCTTCATCCCAGTGGACTCTGAGATGAGTCGAAGCATTCCTAAAAAAGAGGATGGGCTCTCATCCACCGACTGACCCCCTGTAGACTCCAGGTCAAGTGGCCTGGAGAACAAGGAGTCGTCGTCAGACTCCGAGGAGTCTGCAAACAGCTGCCAAGTGCCTGAGCCATCCTCCATGTGCCAAGGTCGATCGGGAGTGAGGGTGACCGACAACCTATGGGTCAAACTCTGACCCGACCGAAAATCCTTGGTCGGGGCCCCAGTCTTCGGTTGTGGAGGCGGAGGTTCCACCACAATGGGTGGAGCAGCCGGTTTTGGCCGAACAACCACTGCCAGTTTCAGCTCCTCGACTATGAGGGATTGTTTCGGCCGCTCAGGTGACAGCCACTTAATGGCCGGAGAAGGCGACGGAGTTGGCTTATTCCCAGACAATAAGAGCTGCTGCCACATTAAATTCTTGTAGCGCCAACGCAACTTGAGCCAGAGCCTATCCTCCAAAGAGGACGACGAGGATGAGCTGCACCGCCGCTTTCCATGGTGCCGAGACCGAGACCGCCGATGTCAGCGGGACTGGCGGGACCTGGAAGAGGTCCGAGACCGAGACCAAGACCTTCGGGGATTCTGAGGATGGGTCAGAGAGGGGACGGGGGAAACCCGCTCCTCCCTCGGTTCAGGAACCTTAACTGGGGACTCCGGCACAGGAGGCACAGGCAAGTCCTCTGTTTCCACCAGGGGAACCGGTGACGTAGGGTTGTCAGCATCACCAGTTGACAAACCGTCCGACGGGTCAAGAAAAATCTCGACTGCATCAATGGGTGTCTCGGCCGGCTGACCTGACGGGTACACTGTGAAGCCAGCGGCCTTAGCTGCAACCTTGACCGAAGTCAAAAGTTAACCATCCGGTGAAGGGGATCTCGCCCACTCCCACGAATGCCAACAGTGGGACTTACCTTTGGAGTCCTTCTTTTTGGACTGACTGGAATGTCCCGATGGTCCTTCTCCTTTGGGGGAGAGGGATTGGCAAAGCCCTTAAAAGAAGCTGTATATGAAGAGCCCAAGGAGAGTGGGATAAATGCTGCGACCAAGGAAGAAGATGATGTGGCCTGGGCCGCCTCCTCCTCCTCGAGGGTGATCATCTGCTCCAACTGATCCACGGAGCCCGCCGCCGCAGACACCGCCCAATGGGCCTCCTTCGACTTGACCGGTGGATATCATTTTTCAGGGTGCCCCAAAAGAAGTCGAGCAGCGTGGTCCTCCAAGACCGAAGTCGAAAAGGATTTGCACAAATTGCAAGCCTGCGAATCATAGCTGAGTCCTAGGCAGTAAACGCACGTGGAGTGCGGGTCGGTCTGGGACATCTTCTACCCACAGGGGCACTGACGAAATCTGGGAGTCGATTTGTCCATCGCAGCCACATGGGAAAAAGAAGACCTAAGTCTTGTAAATTTGAGAATAAGTTTCGGATTAACTGAGGAGTGAGGATCCAGGCCTAAAACGCAGAGCGCTAAGGAGGGAACCTGAGCTTCCAAGTGGGAAAGAAGATCTGGTGTCATGGGGCGGAGCCGAGACTTTTACCACCCGGGTGGGTGGGAGGAGCCAGCTTGAAGACCTTCCAGCAAGATTTAAAGCGGCAAGGAACCTGCCAATAAGTGTGGATTGAACAACATATCCACGTCCCTAGAACTATCGTTTAAAGAGCATCTGACACCTTCAGAAGAACTTTAACAAAACATAACATTTAGACACAGTTCAGCTTATATTTCACATTAGTTTTGTATTCCTCCTTCCCATTATTTATTACTGAGGTGATCTGCATGAAAACAGGATCTTTACTTTCGGAGAGTTCATCTGTTCCTATTGCTTTTCCCCTACCTGAGGTCATAATGCCCTGCTTGTGACATCAGTTACTCCCATGGCAACAGATAGTTATGACTTGAAGTAGGGAGTAAGCTACAAAGGCAGATAAACTCTAAGGGAAATCTAAGGGGCAAAACTCACACTCATTCAAATTTACTCAGTAATAAATAATGAGGAAGAGAAATATGTACAGTACACATGGAATGCAAACTGAATTGCCCTAATTAATTAAATTGTACCTAATTAACCTAACTGTACCTAATAAACAACTCGGGGGAAACATCCAACCCCCGACAACTTTGGGTTACACTAAACTCCGTACTCAGGAAACACAAGAATACCAAACCAATCACTCTGATCCATGGTGACAAGCAGACAAATAACCCCTCAGAAGTAGCAAACATTTTCAACTCAGTCTTTAGTGACGGCAATAAATACAAACCCTCCCCCTTCCCTCTCATCCACCGCCTACCTCCCTGCCCCACTTCTAAGTCCAAACCCAGTCCCAGATTTTATTTTAGGGTCCTAAAACCCTCGACCCCCATAAAGCTCATCTGAAGTAACAACCCTAAACCTAGCAAAGGGGCATCAAACCATTGTTCAAGTCAGGGTCAAGGAATGAAGTAAGGAATTACTGCCCTATTTCCCCCCTTGCTCCCCTCTCCAAAATCATTGAAAAAGTTGTTGATACCCAGTTCACTGCCTTCCTCGACCATCATAACTTGCTCTCTGTTGCTCAGCATGGTTTCAGATCTGGACATAGCACTAAAACTGTCTTGGTCAGGTTCACCAGTGATATCCTCAAGGCAAGCGATAAGTGCCAGTACACAAGCTCTGTCTTCATGAACCTGACCAAGGCGTTCAATCTGGTTGACCACTGCCTTCTGCTGACCACCCTCAAGGGCTTGTACATATCTGAAAACATCATCAAATGGGTCAAAAGCTACCTCTCCGGCAGATTGCAGAAAACTAATATCAATGGTCATTTTTCTGCTGAATGTCAGATTAAATATGGGCTGCCCCAGGGCTCCATCCTAGGCCCACTCCTGTTCTTGCTCTTCATCAGTAACCTCCCTTCCATATGCCAAACCACCCAACTAGCTTTTTATGCTGATGACGCAGCCCTCTACTGCAGCAAAACTAACCTTGATACAATGTTCAGTAACTTACAGGCTGACTTCAGCAAGCTAAACACTCGGTTCTCTGCAAAATGCATGGTTCTCAGCTCCAAGAAGACCAAGTTTATGATCATCTGTGGCTCAAGAAAAGCCTCAGTCACGGGCTGATCCCTCTCAGACAATCCTGGTAACATCATAGAACAAGTCTATTAATTCAAATACCTCAGACTGTACTTAGACCCTCACCTGACCTACAATATCCATATTACCAACCTCATCAAGAAAATCCATATGAGGCTAGGTCTCTTATACTGAATCAGAAAGTTCCTTATCCCCATCTCCAGACTGCACCTCGCCAGCTCCCTTCTCCTGCCCCTCCTTGATTATGGCTGTATTGTCTACTCCCCCCCCTCTAGCACATCCCCCTTTTTCTCCAAACTCAGGACTACATACAATAATATTGCACGCTTCATGACCAGCCTCTCCTGGATGGCCATCACTGTACCCTCCAAGTCTCCTTCAGCTGGCTCACCCTTGAAGGCAGGTTCCAACTTAAAATGCTCTCTTTCCTACACAAAAGTTCACCATAACCTGCTGCCGATCAGCGTCAATTCCCTTTTCTCCTTATCGGTTCCCAAGCGCAGTACTAGAGGGGCCACCTGTCATATCTTCGACACCCCCTTTTTATCGCACCAAACATGCGCAGAACTCCATAACATACAAGGGCCCTAAGTTGTACAATAAACTGTCCCCTGAACTTCAGGCCTGTAGTTCAATTGGCTCATTCACCACCTCCTCCAATCCACCACCTGTGTCTGCCCCCGTAGGTAACCCCCCTGAATGTCCACCAACCCCTTGAGTTACCTTAGAGTTTATAAGTATCTATATACTGGCTCTGTTGTTGTGTGCTCTGTATTTTTTTTCTATTCTAGATGATCCTGTCATCTACACTGTTCTCACTGTAAATACCATCAAAGTTTGCAAATATTGTTTTTACCTTTTTCTCTGTATTATCAAATTTTTGCATCACTGAACATTTGTGAAAACGAGCATTTTTGCTCACACCTTCCAGTATAAAAATTAAATTAATTATTATGTTTTTTAAAGTTTTCTTTGTGGAGTCAGTAGCTCTTTAAGCAGTCTATTCGCTTAAGTGGACCTGTATTGTTTACGTTGTTACTGAGTTATGCAGATGCCGTTATATGGGTGCTTGTGCTAGACTGTGGTTCTACGGCACTTTTATGGGAGCTGGGTATATTTTTTAGATGTTGTAGATGCTTGTGCATTGTATTTGACTGTTACCACCTACAAAATTATAAACGGTCCATGCCTGACAGGCCTAGCTGGGCTGCTGGTACTAAAGTGCCCAGGTAGACTGCTCCGCACTTCTTCTTGGAAGCTTCTGGAGGTTCCTAGGGTATGGACGACAGCAGGTAATAAGTCCTTTTCCCAAGTGTCTCTTGATCCTCTTGAACAATCTCCGTGACCAGCTGCAAAATGCTGGCTCACTGATCTCCTTTAGAAAAGGGTTCAGACAGCACCAACTGGAAAACAACCTATGTATGTGCCAGGGATAATCTCCGGCAATTTACACCTAGTAACCTATCCTGCACTTCATAAGCTTAACAATGTAAAAACGGTCAGCATGGCTTGATGACTTACCTGTAACCATAGCAACTTGTATCAACTCTGTGTCAGTGTTGGTAGCCACCTCCTGTCTATATGAATGTGTTTATAAAACGTCTAGGTCTGGTCTGCTACAGTGTATTATGGAATTACTATGATTGTCTGGAATTACTGTGTATGTTTCTAGAAGTACCATGTATACAAAATGCCCTGTACTCAAGTTTCTATGTAACTAATTCCAGGTTGCCCCTGAAAAGGGACCATTTGGGGCCCAGTGGGCCTACCTGGTGAACAAAATTAAATAAATAAATAATAACTTTGTTTTTTTTATGCCCGCAGTAGTCTTCTGGCACTTCACTTACAGTGTGAGCCTCTATTATGTAAGACATGTCCTCATTCAGCAATAGCTGGGATTTCATCCTCGATGTCTTTGCTGACCATGTTGTACTCAGTGACGTGGTGTGTCTTTTTGGATGCAGGCTTTCACCTCCTCACCTGTCGCATTTCTCCTGCTCTGGCATATCGACTCTTTTGTCAGCCTCTTCATTGTCTTCCTCTCCCTCAGCCTCCTGAGTTATTCCAGCAATCTCCTTGTCTGTGAGTGTCAGCAGATCTGTGATTGAGATATGTCCAGCTGTCTCGTAACCCCTATCTGGGACATACCATGGCTTGACAGAAGATCAAGCGCTTGCAACTTTTTTTTTGTTATGGTGTCTCCATTGTCATTCACAAATGCTGAACTGATTGACAGCTAATCAACAGCAAAATGGCAATCTAATCCGACTTCCAAGGAGGTAAGACCACTTCGATACAGTAAGAATTAGCAAGGAATTAACACCTGTCACAAATCTGGCAGGAATCAGCAGCTACCAGACATTAACAGAGATTTGCATTGTAATTTACTGTGGCTAATCTGGTTTCAAATCTGTGCAATTAAACGGGTGGTAATCATGCATTCAAAATGAGATGTTTAACATTGAATTAATACAAAAAGATTCGGGACTCAGAACAAATGTGCACTAAAGCGAGCTATGCACTTAAGCAGTTTGTATTGAAGTGGGTTCAGCTGTACCTAACAATGCCAACATTTTAGCGTACACAGTCCCCACTGCACCTGTAACCTCACCCACCTCATAGCTGGGACTGCAGTTATGATTGAAAATTCCAAACACACAGGCCTGGTAATCAAACTAATGCCTTTACTTAACCAAGAGTATTATGAATTTCTGTTTTAATCTGAGTTTACAGCACCTTCTCTGCGGGGAAGGGGGGTGTATCACTTTGTCCATATGGGCTGAATATGGGACAGCGTGATTCTCAATTAACATGGTGCCACTCGTAATGTGGGACCGTTGAGAAGTACTGTATACACAAGGTGGGATTATGCAACTGACTCGCACTCTGTCATGTATTATTGTGTGTTCAGCAGCTTCAAAGCTTGGTTTCCAACATTAGTTGTGTTTGTTTGATCCCACTCCATAGTAGATTTTGCCCTTTTAAACTCAAATGCAAGGGGTTGGGGTGGCGGCGATAAGTATACCAATTACTCACTGTGTGACCTTGTGCAAGTACCTTGACCTTCGTCTACTGCAGTCCCTCACAGCTGTATAAATGGGTACAAACAGGACCCCATGGAAGATGAGATGTTGTATCTCTAATGGGCTAGCCAGTGTGAATTAGTTGTAAAATATATACCCCTACTGCCTATATAAATAAATATATATATATATGTACTTTGGTCTGTCTGTCAATCTGCTTGCCTGTCTACATTTCCTACTTGCCTTGGAAATATATGTACAGTACAGCAGTCTTGTGCCCTCAGTGGCACGTGCACACAATAGCAGACACATGTGCCTATGAATTGATGTAACCAATTAAGCTCTCATTGTAGGCAAGTAATCAAAGCGTTGGTGTCATTATTGAAGTGTTCGATTTTGCAATTGGTGTTTCTGTTGTTTTTTGATGAAATAATAACAGTAGGCACAATTAGAGAAAATGCCAATAATTGGGTTTTTTTTGAGTTTTATAAATAAAAAGAACATGTCAGAAGGTGCTCTCAGCAGTTCTACGGTGTTCAAGCACAGCAGACACATGGGATAGGACCATTAGGGCAGTAAAGATAAGGAAAGGAACCTGATTGTATGTAGTGTCCTTTATACACAGTGCATTCCAAAGTGCTTTACAGTGCATGAATACTTGGAAGCAGCAAAGAGGTGCGCACTGAAAGGTTAAGTGAGAATGAGGGAGACTAACTCCATGGCACACTGGTAAATGGTACAAAGCTATATATATATATATATATATATACTGTATTTTGCACAGAAGTTTTTATCCTCCTTAGGTAGGTCTGGGCAGCTTATCAGCCCTGTCCCTGTTCCCGATGGTTGTCGACTTACCCCGAGTCCAGAAGCAGGTACCCCCATGAATCCCCCCCGGCAGGGCAGGATGGGGAGAACCACCCTCTCCCCAGCAGGCAATCCAGTGCTGCTCTGGGACATGATTGGCAGGGCAGACCACTGACAAAGGCAGGGCTTCACGAAGCCCAAGCCTCCATGTTTTTCAACTTTTCTACCCTTTGCCCACAGACCTGCAGTGCGCATGATGTGCATGCTCCTCCCCTGTGGAGATGCCCCCGGCATTATGTGTGTGGGATCCCTTCCCACAGTGTGCCTCACTTGCACTGCCATCCAGATACCTCCAGGTGACCGTCAATGGTGAGGCACGGCATCCCCCCCCTCCTGAGAGAAGCAGTCCTACGGACGTTCAATCCTCCCTCACCAGCCCAGCCGAGTAACCAGCATCCGTTTCTGAACCCAGGTCGCTAGCATGATAGGAGGTGAGGTGCTCCGCACCTCAGCCCTTAATGGAACTGGACCAGCTGGTACAGGACAATAATAAAGAGCAACAATTGCGATGAACGATATAAAAAAATAAAAAAATGTAAAAATTCCCCAGGCCTGCCACTGATGTCTTACCTGTTTTGGACTTCAATAGCCCATATCTCAAATGTTTCTGTCATCTAGAGTTGAAAGGGGAAGGGATCATAATTCATGGCTTGGAGGACCCAGCCACCAGATCCCTTCTTCTTTATGGTCCTGAATTGTGAAAGTGCTGCTCCATGCCCTTATGTTTTGTGATATAGTAGTTTGCAGAGTGTGGAGGGTGCGCTTCATGATATCAATGGGAATGGGTTTAAAATTACTTTTTTATATGTTTTGGAAGTGCACTGGAGTCAAATCAAAGCCACAGTTCAACTAACAAGGCTCTTGTTGGTTGAGTTATGGCTTTCATTTGACCCCATTGCACCTCTTAAACATATTACGAAGTAATTTTAAACCCACCCCCATAGATATCAGTGTCGCATGCCTCTATGAGCTGCAGACTATTATGTCACAAAACATAACAGCGTGGCAGGGTCAACACAGGGGAGTGCTTTTACAGTTCATGACCAGGAAGGGGAAAGCGCCTGGTGGCTGGCTTCTCTGAGCCATGAATGACAATCCCTTCCCCTTTGAAATTTCAAAGACAGAAAAAACTGAAATATAGACTACTGAAGTCAAAACAGGTAAGGCGCTGATGGCAGGCCTGGGGAATTTCCCTGAACTGGTGGCTTTGATGGAAGAGGGATGCCTGGATATCGTAGCAGTCACAGAAACATGGTACACAGAGAACCATGACTGGGTTGTTAACATATCAGGGTATACAACCTACAGGAGAGACAGGGAGGATAGAAGAGGGGGAGGAGTAGCTCTCTGTGTAAGAGAAGGGATAAAAGCAATGGAACAAAAGAGTAAACAGGGAGGAGTGAAGGCACTGTGGGTCACCTTAGAGACTGGAAATGGCACCACAATCCGCACAGGGGTTGTATACAGACCCCCATGTCAGGGGGAGTGAATGGACAAGGATATGATAGAAGGCATCCTTAGGATGGCAGAGAAAGGGGAGATACTGTTGATGAGGGACCTGAATATGCCAGATGTTAACTGGAGCATCTTTGCTGCAGCCACATCCAAGAGCAGGGACATTCTCGATGCCCTACAGGTGGCATGCCTCAGACAGCTAGTTTTGGAACTCACTCGTGAGGGAGCAATCTTAGACTTCATACTCTCAAATGGGAACAGTGAGAGGATCTCAGATCTAGAAGTGGGTAGCCATCTGGGAACAAGTGATCACCAAACAGTGTAGTTCATGATAAACTCAACTACAGCGTCAAGCCATACAAAAGTGAGGGTACTGGACTTCAGGAGGGCTGACTTAGGCAAGATGGGAGAGTGCCTTAGAAAAGCACTAGCGAACAAGCTAGAAGGAGGGGTGAAGCAACAATGGGGAAACATCAAAACTGCCATCACAGAGGCAACAAGCCTTTGTGTGAAGCAAATAAACAAATCAAATGAAAGAAAAAGCCACTATGGTTCTCAAAAGAGGTTGCGGGGAAGGTAAGGGAGAAGAATATAGCATTTAGGAAGTATAAGGAAACACAGAAGGAGCAGGACAGAGAACTGTACTAGTTAAGGCAGAAGGAAGCAGGGAGGGAAGTCAGAATAGCAAAGGCCTAATCTGAGGAAAAGATAGCCAACTCGGTTAAGAAGGGGGATAAAACCTTTTATAGGTACATCAGGGCGCATAGAAAAACAAAGGGAGGGATAGTGAGGCTGAATAGAATGGACGGTGGGTGGGCAGAGAGGGACAGTGAAAAAGCAGGGATACTGAACGAATACTTCTGCTCAGTATTCACAAAAGAGGAGGAGGAGGAGGAGATGCCTAGTCCAATTAACAGAAGCACTCTGGATAGGGGGGGGTCAATCCCAGTCCTTTCACAGAAGAAAGGGTTTTGAAAGAACTCCTAAAACTGAAGGTGGACAAACCAATGAGGCCTAACAGAATTCACCCCAGAATTCTAAAAGAATTAAGGGGAGAACTAGTGACACCACTGACTACCCTTTTTAACAAATCATGGGAAGATGGTGTGGTACCTGAGAACTGGAGACGTGATTCCCCTTCACAAAAGTGGGAGCAAGACAGAGGCAGGAAACTACAGACCTGTTAGTTTGACCTCTGTGGTAGGGAAAGTGATGGAATCACTTCGAAGGAAAGAATTGTTGAGTACCTAGAGGCCAGTGGGGCACAGGACCCAAGGCAGCATGTGTTCACAGCAGGAAGGTCATGTCAGATGAATCTAATTGATTTCTTTGACTGGGTGACCAAAGTAGTAGACCAGGGAGGGGCTGTGGACATGGCCTACCTAGCCTTTAGCAAGGCATTTGATACAGTCCCACACAGAAGATTAATAATCAAATTAACCAGCCTGGGAGTGGGTCCCAGGGTGGTAGCCTGGGTAAAACATTGGCTGGACAACAGGGCACAGAAGGTAATTGTAAATGGAGTCCACTCTGAAGAAAGAGGTGTTACTAGTGGGGTACCGCAAGGTTCAGTACTGGGTCCAGTCCTTTTTAATGTCTTTATAAGTGACATTGCAGTGGGACTGGAAGGAAAAGTATGCCTCTTTGCAGATGACACAAGGATCTACAACAGGGTTGATACACAAGGAGACATGGAAAGGATGAGAAGGGACTTCGCAAGGTTGGAGGAATGGTCAGAAGTATGGCAGCTTGGATTCAATGCAAAGAGTGCAAAATAATGCACCTGGGAAACAAAACCCAGGGAAGATTACACAATGGGGGTGGTAGTAACAACAACAAAAATGGAAAGGGACCTGGAGGTAATCATATCAGATGACCTTAAGGTTAGCAAGCAATGTGAGAAGGCAGTAGGGAGGGTTGGGGGATACTGGGATGTATAGGGTGAGGCATCACCAGCAGAAAACAGGAAGTTGTTATCCCTCTGTACAGACAGTTGGTGAGACCCCATCTGGAGTACTGCATCCAGTTCTGGAGACCCCATCTCTGCAAGGACATAGACAGGATGGAGGCAGTTCAGAGGAGGGCAACTAAAATGGTGCAGGGTCTGCAAGAGAAGCCATACAAGGAGAGACTAAAGGAGCTTAATATGTATACCCTTGAGGAAAGGAGGGAGAGGGGACATGATAGAAACTTTTAAGTACCTCAGTGGGATCAACAAAGTCCAAGAAGGTAGCATCTTTCAGAAAAGAGATGTGCAAGAACAAGGGAACCAGTTTGAAGATAGAGGGGGGGATGGCTCAGGGCCAATGTGAGGAAGTATTTTTTCACAGAGAGGGTGGTGGACACATGGAACAGCCTTCCTGAGGAGGTTGTGGGGTCTAAAACTGGGAGAATGCAAGAATGCATGGGACAGACATAAGGCAATTCTTGTGGGGGGTAGGAAGAAATAGGCTATGGTTAACTAGGATCTGCAGCTTATCCTGTAGGTAGGGAAATGGGCAGACTAGGTGGGCCAAGCAGTCCTTATCTGCCATCGAAGTCTATGTTTCTGTTTTTTTTTATATCACAGAGATTGTTGCTCTTTAAAGCAAACTGTAATATAATGTCTTGGATGACACTTCTTTTTGTTACATCACCCCAAGCGATGAACTGAACCCATAGGGTCTACCAGCCTTCCTTCCGGATCTGAAGAAACCTAAGGAAATAACGATGTTAGTATAAATATGTTCCCCTTTTTCAGAAAAATTGGATACTCTGGACCCCATCTTCTTTTATACCTCTGCTTCAGCTATCTTCACTTTCAGGTCAGAATTTTCTTTCAGTAATACTGAGACATTCTTTTCTAAGTTAATCATGCTGTTGTTGGCACTGTCATAATCTACAAGTTTCACCAAACTAGCAATGGATATTGCATTAACCTTCATTTGTCTTTCTGTGTTCTCTGTTTGAATTCTGCATATCAAACCTTGCAGTGATGGCATTTATAGCCTGTTAGATTACCTCAGATGCCTTAAGAGAGACTGACTTTATCATTGTTGGCCGCTGGACTCTTTAAAATGTGTATCTGGCCATTCCTGTGCAAACATGCCAACACAGACAGGATTTATAACAATTCCCTTCAGAATCGCAGCATCCCGACATGACATTGACACAACAGCGTAACTGTGCATGTCTACTTATTGCTGCTCCTCTCTTCCTTAGTTTAGCTACCCGCATTCCTTTTCCTACCTAAGAGAGGGGAATACATAACAGCCTGCCTTCACTGGATTTCTGACACAGAGTTTATCCTGAGATCTAGTAGCTTTTCCACCCATCTTTTCCTGCTTACCAGACACACCTAAATAAATGTAGTGGTAAAATATGACTTGTGTTTCACTAGAGAAATATTGTGAGTAAAAAATCAACCCTCTATTAAACTAAGTTTGTTCCACAACAACAGGAACAAGAGACTTAGCACACAGACTTGCAAAAAACACGCAGTACTACATGCTGTGTGCAACACCTATTATTATTTTACTTTTGCTCCTGTGAGAAAGTAAAAAATAAAAGAATATCTGTAATATCAAGTGTTGTGCACAGCGTGTAGTACTGTGTGTTTTGCAAGCCTATATGCTAAATCCCTTGTTCGTCTTCTTTAGCTGGGGCATTTGTAGATCCACATCAAATCACAGGTCCTTCCTTCCCAGCTGTTCCAGAACAACTAGCTGATAATATTGTTTTTTTCTTTTGGTAACCAGATGAGGCCCACTAGGTAAAAGTGCTTGTTTTCAGGAGTGGCCTGGGAGCACTGGGGAGGTTAAGTGATTTGCTCAGAGTCACAAGTATGCAAGCTGATGTCATGGGAATCAAACCCAGGTCTGCGGAATTTACCAAGCTCATTCACAGCTCATTATTCTGACCTCTAGGCTATACTGCCAGGCCCATATTTAATGGCTAAAGAGAAAAAATACCTCAAAGTACAACACGGAACCACCAACTCCATGACAGCCATCTTTAACCCCACCATAATCTGCACTCCAACAAAGTCCCTTCCATCTTGTTCCATCCATACCCCCACCAAAAAAAACATTGTGGGGTTACATAGAAACATAGAAGTTGACGGCAGATAAGGACTGCAAGGCCCATCCAGTCTGCCCATTTTTTTTCTACCTTATAAATGTGCCATCGGCCTTTGCTCTGTCAGTGGCCTATCTATTTATACTCATTTATATTGCTCCCTTATGCCTATCCCATGCCTGTTTGAAGCCCTGCACTGTATTCATAGCCACCACTTCTTGAGGTAGGCCATTCCATGCATCCACCACCCTTTCTGTGAAAAGAATTCTCACATTCCCCTTAATCGGCCCCCTCTAATCTCATGCTGTGTCCTCTTGTCCTGCTATTTTTCTTGTATTTAAACATGTTAGACTCTTTCACCTTGTTAATGCCCTTAAGGTGTTTGAATGCCTCGATCATATCACCTCTCTCCTCCTTTGCTCAAGGGTATACATATTGAGCTCTGTTAATCTGTCTCATATGTCTTCTGATGCAGTCCCTGCACCATTTTAGTTGCCCTTCTCTGGACTGCCTCAATTTGGTTAATGTCCTTGTGAAGGTGTGGCCTCAATACTGCATGCAGTACTCCAGATGGGGGCCTAACCAGCGTCTTGTAAAGAGGATTATTACCTCCCTTTACGACTTGTGATACTCCTACTAATACACCCTAACACCCCCTAGCCTTACCTACTGCTTTAGAGGTCTGCTTGGATGATTTCAGGTCATCAGTGATGATGATGCCCAAGTCTCTTTCTTCCTTTGTGACTGCTAGCAACTCCCCCTCCCAGCCTATAGGTGGCTTCAGGGTTTCTCTTCCCTATGTGCATGATCTTGCACTTCTTTGCATTAAATCCCAGTTGCCACTCTTCTGACCATTTTGCTAGTTTATCCAGATCTCTTCTCATTCTGCCCACCCCATCTGGATCATCTACTCTGTTGCAGATTTTGGTGTCATCTGCAAACAGACAAGCCTTACCCTCTAGTCCATCTGCAAGGTCACTAATGAAGATGTTGAAGAGGACTGGCCCCAGGACTGATCCCTGAGGTACCCCACTTCAGGTGGCGGCAGAAAACGTTAAATAACTTGCTGTTTGATTAGTGGAAACCTGCTGATATCATATCAGACTTTTTCGCAAGGCGATCATCATTGCTGTGTGTTGGTGCACCTGGCTCCAAAAACAAACCCATTAAACTTTCACTTAGGTAACTGTTCCTGTTTTCCCATCAGTAAAGGATCACTTAAAAGTACATTTACAGTACTACCCTTTAATGTACCTAGATCACGGAATGCATTCTCAGATTTGCTTGCAACTAATGATATCTTTACATCTGCACTATTTACTAGTAGAGAACACAAAGGAAAGAAAAGAAAACATGTTCTTTGCTGTTGCAAATCTGAGCACCCCTCCAGAGGCCCTCCAACTGAGTAAGCTATTCAGCTAGTCTGCTCCATCTCCTGTCACTAATCAAGTGCCCCCGGTATGCTACTGAATAACGCATTAGTTCCCCGCTCCCCCATATCCTTAACAGCCCTTGTTTTAGGTACACATTCCTGTTTGGTTGCAAATGTAATTAACAGAGATACAGGTGGCTCAAGAGGTCTTGGTGCATTTCAGATTCTGCATCCCTTTATGGATCCCACTCTCTCTGCCCACGAGTGGAAACACTCCTGTTCAACAGCATCAAGAATGTAGGCAGCTCAAAAATGCAATGGGAGATTGTCCAATTATATTGTTGGAATCCTGACATTTTGTTGCCTGAAAAACACTTTTGGCATCCTGGTCTTGTGGTACAATAAAATGAAAGAAAGGATGTACACAGCTGCTGATCCTTGAAAAATGAGACTAACTGGATAGTGTGGCAACTTCTATTAGACCAACATAAATTTTGAAGTTAGATGTTGTTAAAGGATAACATTACCCATGATTCCCTGTGTTATAGGAGTCAGTTGATAGTATTATCCTTGCTTCCATATTTCAGCGGGGCTCTGCTGGTAACATTACCCATGATTCCTTGTGTCAGTGGAGCTCAGTTGGTAGCATTCCCGATGATTCCATGTGCCAGTGGAGCTTGGGCTTTGTTGGTAACATTACCCATGATTCCATGTGTCAGTGGGGCTCAGCTGGCAGCACTACCCATTATTCCATGTGTCAGTGGGGCTCAGTCTGTAGCATTACCCATGATTCCATGTTTCAGTGGGGCTCAGTTGGCAGTGTAACCCCCCCTGCAAATGGGGGTTCCCAAAAGACTTCCAGGAGCTTGCTTGAATGCTCCAAGCCTGAATGGTGTTTGGCGTTTAAGCCATTTATCAGTGAGTGTTTTTAGAGCCTCTGGTACTGTCTCTTTAAGAGCTGTCTGCTTGCAGACATAATTAGTTTGTATGGGGGACTGTGTGCTTCTCTGTTTGAGTACCACTCGAGCTGCTGCCAATTCACTCCATTTTGCAGTCACTAGGAGTGCAAAGGAACCTATCTGAAAGATGTAACTGTTTGCCAGAAATCATTTACAGTAATAATGAAATTACAGTTTGTCTAACCTGCTTTCTTTGCAGTCAGAACTGTGTCTGCCTAGTTCCCCATTCTGGTTTTGAACTGCTGAACTGGACCAATCAGTGTGGGGTAAGCTAGCTCTAAAATGGTGCCTTGACGAATCAGAACTTGGACTCATAATCTGAGCCAGCCACAAGAGGATTGTATGGGCAGTGACTCTGGGAGATGTAGTTTAGACTTCGGTGCCTTTTTGGACCAACAGCAGCAGTCTATTGTGAGTGACAGCCAATCCAGTCAAGAACTGGGAGGAACTCAAAGGAAGTGCCCGGTTTTGTCTGTTGGAGTTTCAGTTTAGCTCTGGAGTGAAGGGGAAAGAAACCCTGTGCTCCTTCAGTGCACAGTTTCAGTCAAAAAACGTGTGTAAGGCCCAGAGTTCGGTCTGCAGCTTGTGTAACTGCTTGTTAGGACTGAATCCGTCCTGTGAAAAGAATCAAAGGATCTCTGAAGAGTAGAAACCAGGCTCACCCTATAGAAGACTGGAGAAATTGTTGAATTGCACTCGGTCTGTCAGGAACTGAATCTGCTGTGTGTTCTCCGGTATTGTGCAGTAATTGCGATCAGGATAGAGAAGCAGCCTGCCTGGTATAGTACTTTCTTTTTTACCATATAAATGTGTGAAGAGTCTCGTGGAGCTCAAGAGTAGCCCTGCTGACGTTGAAGGACCCTATCTTGTTTGGAGGTCGTGAGTACTAATTCAGGGTCGCTCCCTGTTGAATTGCCACATTAAATCCAAATGGAATCACTGTACTGCTGACTGTTTAAACTAATTTTTCTTTTCACTGTGTGAAAGGGCCCCTACCAGCTGCCACGGTTTGGACTAGCCACTAGGGCTTGGGTACCCAGGGACAGTAACTGATAGGGATAGGCCTGTGCACAGAGCCATAGGTAGATAGTAAAGTGACAAGCTAATTGACCTGATTTCCCCCTGTCCTTGTTATATCCCCCTAAATAAATCAGAGCTGCTTGTTTCAGCAAAGTTATACTGCCTGAGGTATTTGTCTATGTTAAAGTACTGTACTGTGATTGTTGCACTGTATCTTATTTCACAGGAGGTCCCAGTGCCGGAGCTAGTCCTGGGGTAAGTGTATACTGTGAAGGTAATTTGATATATTGTGTGGGCCACTAGTGGAAGAAAGGGGTTGCAGTGTCCCAGAGGGCTGTGAGCAAGTAAGTTTAACTATTGCAAACCCTGACCTCTGGGTGGAGGCACCCGCCATTGGATCCAGGCCCTCAACCTGTTAGTGGCAAATCAGGCAGGGGTAGTAGCCCTGGGATAGCGCCATCTAGGGTTACATCTTGGAGGCTCACCGCTGGGATTGTGTGTCCTCTAGTGGCCATATTTATGAACCACTGTTAAGAAAAAAATGGGTACCCGACAGAAGTGGCTGTGCACCGGCTGGTGGAGTGGTGTACTGGGGAGGAAGTTGACCCAAAATGCTATGCTTATCCTGGACATCCCCCTGGGTATCAATACGGACACTGTACAGGGAGTACTTTCCAAGGTGGAAGGTTTACAAAACCCTGTGGTGGTGGGTCGGTATGCTAATCTGCTCACCCACACTTTTCTGGCCCTAATAGAGTTTAAGGATCCCATAGATAGCTCCAAAGTGCCACAGACCATTACCCCAGAGGGAGCCCTCACTGCTTGGAGAGTGATAACTAAGGACAGTAAAGACCCGGAGGGGAATGAGCCCCCACCACTATCTGAAACTTTTGAGCAGAAATTTGCTAAATGGTTGCTGCGAGAAGGGAAAACTGTGGAGGACTTGAAGAAACTATTCTTGCCACCTGGGGTGTTCCTCCCCAACACCCTGTCCCGCTCCAGTGCCCGTAATGGTGGCTGAACCAATGCAGACTCCTATTTCTGCACCTGCCATTAGTCACGACTTCACCAAGGTTGAGGATCTTCTGGCACCTCCCCCCTACCCCCAAGGGAGGATGACTGGGAGACCTGGATAGACTATGTTGCCCCCAAGAGCTAGAATGGCAATGCTCGAAGCCGAAAAGTGAAAGAGGGTTAGGAGGAGCCTACGAGGTCCTGCCCTGGCTACCATCCGTGCTAAACGGGCCAGTAACCCTGAAGCGACTGCACAGGCCTATCTTGAGGCCTTGGAGAATGTGTATGGGAGCCCAGATTCTGATGAGGACCTATGGTGGAGAGTAAGAAATGCACAACAGTACCAAGGGGAGTTGTTGTCTGTGTATGTATCTCGGCTGGAAAAATTGTTGCAAGAATGCCTCAGAAAGGGTAGTTTGCCAGCGATTGAACTGGACCGAACCAGGCTGGACAGGATCCTTAAGTCTGCCCCCTTCTCAGAACTGCTGTTGCTTCAGTTACGCCTGACAAATCGACTGGAATCCCCACCCTCCTATGATGAGTTAATGAGAGAAATTCGAGGAGTTGAGAAAAGGCGACCTCGGGAGGGACCTGCACCAATAGCTGCGGCTATGACCCGAGTGACTGAGGGTGGCCCATCAAGTGAAGTTCAGGGGCAGAGGTTGGCAGTCAATGAGTGCTCTGATAAGGAAAAAGATATGCCACAATGGGGCAAACTGTTGAGAGAGATCCGGAATTCAAAACAGTCCCTTTATGAAGGCCACGCCTGCAAGTACTGGGCCCCACCTATATCCGACTGCATCTGCTATGGGTGTGGGATACCCACCCATGTATCTCCTGCTGATAACAGCTCGAACTCGATTCCTTGACCATGGAAGTGGAGAAACTGACGAGATGTCTCCAAATGCTTATCCACGCAGACAGAGATGCACCAAGGTTTCCAGTTAGTAATACCCCGCCCTGGCTCCCAGTGTGGCGCCTCGGCCAGCTCAAACTCCAGAAAGTATGTTTTGCTATAATTGTGGGAAGGATGGGCACATGAAAAGGGAATGCCGGTCCCCAGAAGACACTGACAAAGTTGCATATAGGCTACAAGGAGAGCTTCAGAGAACAAATCAGTGGTTAAGAGGTGTACGAAATGATCCCAGTGAGGGCACCAAAAATGCTAACTCACGTCCTTTTGTGGCAAGGTTAGTTGCCCAGGCCCCCACTATCGCCTCTCCAGACTGGTCCAGAATAGTGGTCCCTCCATGGAGACCACTGTAAAGGTGAATGGAGTGTCTACAAGAGCTGTATTAGACAGTGGCTCCCAAGTGACAATTATGTTCCAGGATTGGTATCAGAAGCATTTGTCAGACGTACCCTTACAACCATTAGAAGGACTGCATGTATGGGGTTAAGTGAGAAGGCCTACCCTATTCCGGGTATATCCGAATTTGGCTGTCTTTCCCCACTCCATGGCTGGAGTGGCTGAACAAGTAGAGACTCTAGCTTTAGTGTGTCCCCCACTGGACTGTATGATGGTGTCCCTTTGTTGATTGGAACAAATGCTCATATATTCGGAAGGCTGGCACAGTTGTGTTATGAAAACAGGGGTCAAAACTAGTAGAGCTTTAAGAGTTCCAGCTTTAATTAAGAAGGCCTATGAGGCACAGAGAGATGCTGAAAAATAGAACCAGAGGAACCGGTCGGAATTGTATGGAAGAAGGATCCTGAGTCTCTGATCCTGGCACCAAATGCCCAGTGTACCTTACAGGAGAGGTCCGATCAGAAAGGATGTTAAGAATAAAATATTAATGTTGGATGCAACCAGGCGATGGAAAATTGCCAGAGGGACTGCTGGTCAAGCCTAGTATTTGCCCGCTAGAGCCCATGCTTATGCCAGAAGGGTAATGGTCCAAGTTCATAATGTGTCTGAAAGAGACATTCGAGTAAATAGAGGTTGCATCCTGGCTAATGTGCATTGTGCAGACACTGCAGTGCTACCCAGCAGCAAGAGTTCGAGGAAGAATGACAGAGTAACGCCTGACTTGTTTGATTTCACGACTCCCGCTGCAGCTGAATGGAAAGTGAGGATCAGTGAGAAGCTTGCCCAGAGAGACCAGGTGTTTTCTTTAAAGGAATGGGACGTAGGATGCGTGCAAGGAGCTGAGCACAATATCCGGCTGCATGACGAAAGACCATTTCGTGGGAGGTCTTGACGCCTGGCACCTGCTGACATAGATGATGTGAGACGGCATCTGCAAGAGAAGTTAGCTGCTGGTGTAATACAAGAATCCAGAAGCCCTTATGCTTCCCCCATTGTGGTAGTGAGGAAAAAGAATGGGACAGTAAGGATGTGCGTGGATTATCGCACCTTAAACCGCGGACTATCCTGATCAGTACACAATGCCCCGTATTCAGGATGCTTTGGACTGCCTAAGCGGGAGCAAGTGGTTCCTGTGTTGGATCTCCGCAGTGGGACTACCAGATCCGATGGCCCCAGAGGACCGTGAGAAGACAGCCTTTATCTGTCCGCTTGCTTCTATGAATTCAGGGGATGCCTCAAGGGATTTCAGGTGCCTCAGCCACTTTTCAATGATTGATAGGCGTGCAGTGGGGACATGAACTTACTAGAGTGCTTGGTATACCTAGATGATGTTATTGTGTTTGGCAGCTCACTGGAGGAACATGAGAGCAGATTATTTAAGGTATTGGACCGACTGGAGGACTTTGGCCTTAAACTGTCCATTGATAAGTGTCAATTCTTTCAAACATCAGTAAAGTATGTGGGACACATAGTATCCACCGAGGAATAGAGACCGACCCAAGTAAAGTTGAGGCCTTGACCACCTGGCCACAGCCCAAAATCTAAAAGAACTGCAAAGATTCCTGGATTCTGTGGTTATTATCGCGCTTCATCAAGGACTATTCAAGAGTGATCCGCCTTTACTTAACCTTACTCAAGGGTATCCCCAACCCACAAAAATACCAAAGTCAGCGTCCCTCAAGACTGAAAGAGTGTATTTTCATCCGAGTGAAGTATTTGGGGCCCGCTGGACTCCTGATTGTGAGACTGCTTTTCATGAGATCATATATCAACTTACTCATGCTCCAGTGCTGGCCTATGCCGATCCAAGAAAACCTTACGTCCTGCACACTGATGCTAGCTTGCAAGGGTTGGGGGCTGATGTTGTACCAAGACACGAGAATGGCCTGAGACCAGTGGCCTTTGCCAGTAGAAGCCTGACCCCATCCGAAAAGAACTATCCTGTACATAAGTTAGAGTTCCTAGCTTTTGAAGTGGGCTATTGTTGACCAATTCCATGAGTACTTCTATAGGGCTAAAATACTAGTAAAACTGACAATAATCCTTTGACCTATGTGCAGACCTCAGCTAAGTTGGATGCCACTGGCCATAGGTGGCTTTCTGCATTATCTACATATGACTATGCTCTCGAATACCGAGCAGGTCTGAACCACATAGATGCTGATGCTCTCTCCCAGAGGCCTGTTCCCCAGAATGATTGGGTCCGATTGGCAGAACCTGACATTCGGGCACTCTGCCGGAAGTTTGACAGGGAGGAACAAATGTCCACGGACGCAGTGGACTGCATGGTGGATTGCTTGGGACCCTCTGAGAATTGCATACCTGCTGCTTATGCCACTTTTCTGCAATAGACATTGGTGCACTGCTTCAGCTGGACAATGACAGTATTCGGTGGGCTCAATCCCGCGATCCTATGATCAAATCAGCTTTAGAAGCCCTCTATACAGGAAAAGATGTGTCCAAATTACGCTCCACTGATTTGAGAACTGCACTGTTATACAAAGAAGGTCCTAAGTTGAAACTGATCAATAAACTGTTATACAGAGAAACAGTAGACAGAGGGGGACAAGTAGACAAACAACAACTAGTGCTGCCCACTGCCTTCGAGACTCAGTACTGATGTCCTTGCACAACCACATGGGGCACCTTGGTATAGACAGAACACTTGACTTGGTGAGATCCAGATTCTATTGGCCTAAGATGGGGGCTGATGTGGAGCAACACATTCGAACTTGTAGTCGCTGCTTACAGAGGAAAGCTTTGCCCAGAGGGCTGCCCCCTTGTTAACATCACCACCAGTGCACCCATGGAGCTGGTCTGTATTGATTTTCTGAGTTTGGAGTCAGATCAAAGAAATATCAGTAATGTGCTGGTGGTCACTGACCATTTCACGAGATATGCCCAAGCTTTCCCACCAAAGACCAGAAAGCATCCACTGTGGCCAAAGTACTTGTAGAAAACTTTTTGTTCACTATGGGGCTCCACAAAGAATCCATTCTGATCAAGGGAGAGACTTTGAGAGTCGTCTGATCAAAGAGATGCTTTCTCTGTGGGGAGTGCGAAGTCCAGAACCACTCTACCACCCCCAGGGGACCCACAGCCTGAACGTTTCAACCGCACTTTGCTAGATATGCTAGGCACCCTGCACCCAAAGGACAAGCCTAGATGGAGCCAACAAATTAGCACCCTGGTATATGCTTATAACTGCACCAAAGTGATGCCACTGGGTTCTCCCCTACCGCCTGATGTTTGGAAGAGAAGCTCACTACCAGTAGATGTGTGTTTTGGGGTCTCCTGATGGGGTTCAAGCTGACAACTATTTACAGTATGTGCAAAAGTTAAAGGCCCAGCTAACTCATGCGTACCAACTGGCTCAAACCATGACTGCCAAAAGAAATCTGGCCAACAAAGAAGGTATGATAAAAAGGTGAAAGCACAGGAACTCCAGGAGGGAGATCGGTATTGCTAAGAAACTGGACTGCATGGCAAACACAAGATTGCTGACAGATGGCACCATCTCCTCACATTGTAGTGGGCAAACTAGATGATCTGCCAGTGTACAAAGTAAGGCCTGAGAATAATTCAAAAGATGTAAAACAATGCATAGAAATCATTTACTGCCCATTGGACAAATCTTGATTGAGTCTGAGCCCCAGAAGATGCCCCTCTGGACCAGTGACTAGAGCTACTGCTAAGAAAAGATCAAGAAAGCCTGCACCTACAGAAGCAAAGTTAAAGTGTTCCCTCCACAAGTCCCAGTTGAGCATGACTGTCAGTCCATATCAGAAGAAAGTGAGTGACTTTGAATACTATCCTTCTTACGAACTGAGTCAATTGTTTCGGGCAATCCCTAGTCAATACTGGAGACGAAGCTGGCCTTCTGGACTGTCTAAGCCCCAGCTTCGTCCCTGGAGCCAATGCTCCCAGAGAAGTGAGTGCAAAGCATCAAATCAGATGAAATGGAATCATTGTGCATGGTTGAACTGTTTGAGCTTCAGGGAGGAAATGATGGATTGGGGCAGACTGGTGATACACCAGAACAAGAAGAGTATTTTGAGTGCCCTGACAGTCCACTGCCAGTGTCCGAAAGCTCTCCATGCGAGCCAAATGTTGTGGACTCAGAAACTGTAACTCCTGGAGCTGAAAGTGCCCCAAGTTCTAGCCTCTCTACCCCCATGGAGACTCCTGACAAGTGAGGACAATGCTGAAAATGAGGCTCAGAGTGCAGAGACTGTAACAGTTCCCCTAGAAAGACTGGTCGAGCTGTAAAGCCTGTGGTGCACCTCAGTTATGATTCCCTTGGGAGGCCTGTGGATTTGCCTTTCAATGTTGTCCATAAAGAGTGTATGTAGTCCCCAGCTCATTGCCCAAACTGAGCATCAGTGCTAACTCCAAGTTACTTGTGTTGCTCCTTTCATATGGTGCCCTTGCCCCGTCCAGTCCCAAGGTAACTGATAGGAAGGCCCCTCTCTTCAGGTTTCATGTACAAGAGGTAATAACTTGAGTTATGGTACAATGTGTGTAATACTATGTAAAGAGTGATGTACTGCAATGTTTCAGAAATGTGTTCTTGGTAAAATGATATATTGACTGATGATTACATGTATGTGAGCCTAATGCAAATGTATATGGTTGCAGTTAAAACTATGAGGGTACTTGCTTGTCGCGGACGCCAAGCTTTCCTAGGCTAGAAGGGGTAACCCTGCAAATGGGGGTTCCCAAAAGACTTCCAGGAGCTTGCTTGAATGCTCCAAGCCTGAATGGTGTTTGGCGTTTAAGCCATTTATCAGTGAGTGTTTTTAAAGCCTCTGGTACTGTCTCTTTAAGAGCTGTCTGCTTGCAGACATAATTAGTTTGTATGGGGGGACTGTGTGCTTCTCTGTTTGAGTACCACTCGAGCTGCTGCCAATTCACTCCATTTTGCAGTCACTAGGAGTGCAAAGGAACCTATCTGAAAGATGTAACTGTTTGCCAGAAATCATTTACAGTAATAATGAAATTACAGTTTGTCTAACCTGCTTTCTTTGCAGTCAGAACTGTGTCTGCCTAGTTCCCATTCTGGTTTTGAACTGCTGAACTGGACCAATCAGTAATAGGGTAAGCTAGCTCTAAAATGGTGCCTTAGACGAATCAGAACTTGGACTCATAATCTGAGCCAGCCACAAGAGGATTGTATGGGCGGTGACTCTGGAGATGTAGTTTAGACTTCGGTGCCTTTTTGGACCAACAGCAGCAGTCTATTGTGAGTGACAGCCAATCCAGTCAAGAACTGGGAGGAACTCAAAGGAAGTGCCGGTTTTGTCTGTTGGAGTTTCAGTTTAGCTCTGGAGTGAAGGAAAGAAACCTGTGCTCCTTCAGTGCACAGTTTCAGTCAAAAAGCGTGTAAGGCCCAGAGTTCGGTCTGCAGCTTGTGTAACTGCTTGTTAGGACTGAATCCGTCCTGTGAAAAGAATCAAAGGATCTCTGAAGAGTAGAAACCAGGCTCACCCTATAGAAGACTGGAGAAATTGTTGAATTACATTCGGTCTGTCAGGAACTGAATCTGCTGTGTGTTCTCCGGGTATTGTGCAGTAATTGCGATCGGGATAGAGAAGCAGCCTGCCTGGTACAGTACTTTCTTTTTACCATATAAATGTGTGAAGAGTCTCGTGGAGCTCAAGAGTAGCCCTGCTGACGTTGAAGGACCCTATCTTGTTTGGAGGTCGTGAGTACTAATTCAGGGTCGCTCCCTGTTGAATTGCCACATTAAATCCAAATGGAATCACTGTACTGCTGACTGTTAAACTCATTTTCTTTTCACTGTGAAGGGCCCCCTACCAACTGCCACAGTTTGGACTAGCCACTAGGGCTTGGGTACCAGGGACAGTAACTGGTAGGGATAGGCCTGTGCACAGAGCCATAGGTAGATAGTAAAGTGACAAGCTAATTGACCTGATTTCCCCCTGTCCTTGTTATATCCCCCTAAATAAATCAGAGCTGCTTGTTTCAGCAAAGTTATACTGCCTGAGGTATTTGTCTATGTTAAAGTACTGTACTGTGATTGTTGCACTGTATCTTATTTCACAGGAGGTCCCAGTGCCGGAGCTAGTCCTGGGGGTAAGTGTATACTGTGAAGGTAATTCTGATATATTGTGTGGGCCACTAGTGGGAAGAAAGGGGGGTTGCAGTGTCCCAGAGGGCTGTGAGCAAGTAAGTTTAACTATTGCAAACCCTGACCTCTGGGTGGAGGCACCCGCCATTGGATCCAGGCCCCTCTACCTGTTAGTGGCAAATCAGGCAGGGGTAGTAACCCCCTGGGATAGCGCTATCTAGGGGTTACAGCAGCATTACCCACAATTCCATGTGTCAGTAAGGCTCTATCTTTAGTATTATCCATGACTCCGTGTTTCAGTGGGGCTGTTTGTAGCATAATGATTCCATGTGTCACTGGGTTCAGCTGGTAGTATTACCCATGATTCCATGTATCAGTGGGGCTCAGTCAGGTGCATTACCCATGATTCCATGTTTCAGTGGGGCTGAGTTGGTAACATTACCCATGATTCCATCTGTCAGTGGGGCTCAGTAGGTGGCATTACCCATGATTCCATGTGTCAGTGGGGCTTACCCATGATTCATATGTGTCAGTGGGGCTCAGTTGGTAATATTACTCATGTTTCCATGTGTCAGTCGGGCTGAGTTGGTAACATTGCCCATAATTCCATGTGTCAGTGGGGCTCAGTTGGTAATATTACCCCTGATTCCATCTGTCAGTGGGGCTCAGTAGGTGGCATTACCCATGATTCCAAGTTTCAGTGGGTCTAAGCTGGTGGTATTACCCATGATTCCATGTTGAACATGGAGGTTCCTATTCCCACCCCCGTTCTGTCCCCTTTGAAAAAAACACACCAGCTTTCTCTTGGATACAAGGCTGCAGCACAACTTTACTGATAGTTAAAAAACATAATCCTTTACATTCCAGTCATCAGATGTTGAGTAAATACAATTTACAATTAACATCATGCTTCACATTAATTCACATCAATTATATATATTTAATATATGGATTGTTGAAATAATAGGGTTGAAAAGCAAACAAAAAAATTCTTGTAATACCATCGCTCCTGGAGCGATAAGACTACTGTTCCTAAGTGATAATACTATCGTTTGGGTGCCGTAATAGGATCCAATTTCAATCTTTTTTAATATTTGTAAAAACCATGGATTTAGTGTTTTTCTCATTTAAAACCAATCCATGAGCTCTGAACCAATTCTGTATCTCCAAAAAATCATCAGCTAAATCTTTCTGTACATTTTCAAAAAGAGGACCACTGCATCATCAGCATATAAAAAAATTTAAGATCTGGTACAGACAGAAGGTAAGGTATTAAGAAAAAGACTAAACAAAAGGGGACCCAAAATAGAACCTTGGGGAACACCAAGTGAAACCTTAGAAGAAGAAGAAAGTTGACCACTAACCCTTGTGACCTGTGTGCGATCAGCCAGGTAATTACCTAGCCAGTCCCCAACATCCTTAGAAAGTCCCAAATTAACTAAAGAAGACAGCAAAAGAGGGTGATCGACCAAATCAGATGCCTTGGTGAGGTCCACGGACACGGCCCCAGTAAAGTGATGTGTATCTCTACATTAAATATGTCAGCCCCCACATCCGAAAGGTGGACCCCATCCTTGTGATATATCCCCGAAATGGACGCATCTATCTCCTCATGGGCAATGGTGCAGCTGTCCAGCTGGCCCATGAACTTGCCAATTTCTTTATTTAGTTTAACTCTCGCCCAGTCAATGGCCTTGGGCTCATGGGCATGGTGCCAATGCCGTCATGGCAGCATACAGGTATCTGACCACATGAGCTGGCATCCAGGCAGCAGGTTCGCAGCGTGGCCCAATCCCATTTCATCCACAGGATTAGTTCCACCTGTTTCCTGAGGTTGTTACTCCCAAGTTGTATTATCAAAATGTCCAGTGTGCTGAATTTCTGTCTCTTTTGCTGGATGCAGGGCATCAGTTGTTCCCATCTCATGCCCTGCACCCCAAACCACTGGATAATGGCATCCTCTTTAGGTATGCTCAAATTTTCTCCATGGACCCTGGCCTCTGCCCTCTTCTGGGCTCAGAATACATAAGACAATCCCATTATCCAGATGAGCTTTGGGTTTCCTGGTCCTAATAGACAATAGGGAAGGAAGAACACAGAGATTAGTTTTGCATTTGCACTGGCTGAATATGCCTCCTAAACCTCCTGGATCGCCATCTCCTGATCCGCTTGATCTCGTTTTTTGGCAGACCCATGCAGGCAGCAGAGCTGGCCGCACCAATTCTGAACAAGTGGGTGCCACATTGGCTCAGATCGCAACCACACGCTTCCAGACAAATTTTGAACACGTGGCTGAATTGATATCTCTATAGCGGGACCCCATCAGTGTGAATCAGCATCTGCTGCCGGCCGTGCGGCAAGGAATTCTGTCACCGCATGCACCGGGCAAATATCAGGGAGTGCGGCTGCCTGTGGTGTGACCCGTCTTCCCCTGCCCCACTAATCGGTCTTTGACCGGTGGAGACAAATATTTACTGCTGAACCCTGGAGCTCCATTTCCCCTATCTGGAGGACTCCCACTCTATCAGCTTTGCTGGCCGCCACCAGTTCGCTGACTCAGAAGGCCCCAAAGAAAGCCAGACAGAATGCTGCCCAGAAAAGACATGCTCGTAAGCGCTGCTAGTGCAGCTCCATGATGAGTGCACCAGGGCCCTTGACTCATTTATTGAAATGGGCTCCCTGCTGTCCACATGAGGCAGGGCTTGCCACACCCTACCCTCCATGAAGTTCCGCATGGCGAACTGCTGCGTCACATCACTGTGCCCTAGCAATTAAAAATGACACCCCAGCTAGCATCGACCCAGCTGATGAATGAGATATCCCGTCTCCCATGAGTTCCGATAGAAACCCCAGTATGGCACCCAGTGAACCAGACCATGGGTCATGTATTCCCTTGGCCTTGCAGAAATCCATATACTTGAATATCCCCCGGCTGTAGGCACTCCAGGTTTCTGGAGCTACTGACTTCAATATTACCTGGCAGATCCCACCCAGTTGTCATTCTACAACCAGGCAGGGAGGGCCAACGGGTCTTCCTTGGTCTTAGGAGCAGCGTGCGAAACCTGTGCCACAGAAAACAAGAAAGTGCATCAGCAATTTTGTTGTCAACACCCGGTACATACTTGGCTTTAAATGTGACGTTCAGCTTCAAACATGTTAACACAAATTTCCGTAGCAAGTTGTACACTTTCTTGCAGTTCGTAGACTGCCTGTTAATGACCTGCACCACCCCTAAATTACTGGACCAGAAGACCACAGCCTGTTGGAAAGCTTTTTGCCCCAAACCTCTAAGGTGACCACAATGGGGAAGAATTCCAAGAATGTTAAGTTCTTGGGCAGCCTGCTGTCATGTCACGCTTGCAGCCATGTTGCTGCACACCATTCACCTTGACAGTAGATTCCAAAACCCATCCCACCAGGAGCGTCCGTAAAAAAAAACTTCAGCTTCCAATTGGTAGTGGCTGGTGCCTGTCATAGTGTCACTCCATTAAATGATTGCAAGAAATCCAACCAGGTTCCCAAGTCGGCTTTTACACCTTTATGCAATCAGATAAAATGGTGTGGTGCACGGACCCCGGCCAGGGCTCTTGCCAGCCGTCTGCCGAAAGGAAGCCCCATGGGGATGACCTTGCATGCAAAGATTAGGTGTCTGTGCAGTTCCTGCAATTGTTGCAAGGTTACTTTCTTGGCCCCCATCACCTTTTCTACCAGCCCAGTCAGTTTTTGTACTCTGTCTCTTGCGGCAGCCTGGAAGCCCCAGCCACTGAATCAAGCTCAATGCCTAAGAATGTAAGCCTAGTGCATGGGCCCTCTGTCTTGTCTGCAGCCAGTAGGATCCTAATTTTTTGAGCTATGCCCTGGAAGTCAGGAGGCAGTATAACGCAGTGGTCTAAGGCTCTGAGCTGCAAATCTGGTGACATCCAGCAGACCAGACCTGGGTTTGAATCCCACAGCTTCCACTTGCATACTGTGTGACCCTGAGCAAGTCACTTGACCTCTTTGTGCTCCCAGGTCACTCCTGTAAAAAAGCTTTCAGCTTAGTGTGCTATACCTGGTTAAACAACTAAATACAAAAATAAAAAAGTCGGCTAGCGCACTGCTGCACGTGTCCAGCTCTCTGGGACCAATGAAAAGGAAATCATCCAAGTAGTGGATGATGGACTCAACCCCAGTAGCCGTACGGACCACACAGTTCAGAAAAGTGCTGAACTTCTCAAAAATGGCACATGAAATTGAGCAGCACATCAGCATGCATTGGTCAACGAAATATTGCCCCCGCACCTTCATGCCCAGCAGGCAGAAATCGTCTGGGTGTACTACGATAAGACAAAATGCAGATTCAGTATCTGCTTTGGCCATTAAAGCCCCAGGGCCACACTTCCGTACCCATTGTACCACCACGTTGAAGGACGTGTATGATACAAACGTAAGTTTGGGGTCTATCTGATCGTTGACTGAAACTCCACCAGGAAACAAAGGTAGTGGATGAGGCGGAACTCCCCCAGGGGCTTTTTTCGGTACCAGTCCCAGGGGAGAAACCTGCAGTTAGCCGGGGGGGCCTGGAGAATGGACCAACTATCCAACGCAGTGCCACCTCTTTCTTTATTTTATCATCCAATGGCGACCCGAAGGCCCAGGTAGGGGATATTACAGCCATTCTTGAATCCGTTCATCAATTCCATAGCTGCTGCCCTGTAAAGGTACCGTCTCAACCAAGGGAGAAGGGATGCATAATCAATTGGTAAGGGACCCTTTTCCTGTGTTGCTCACACTGGAGCCATCACCAGGGCTGCCGCTCTTCTCACATTTAAGCCTGGGGTGTGGCCCCCACGCCCCTGACATTCATGTTTATATTTGCAGTTGCTTTGGTATGGGCATGATCCTTTGTTGTACCTCCAACTCCCTTCTTCTTTTGGGCTCCCTCCTCCTTTGTGTTTCCCCCCTGTGGTGAACCCCATGACAGGAAACTCACTTTCAGTGCACTGCCCGAGAAAGGGCTGCCGGGGGCACATCTGTTCTAAGTAAAGTAAAGTCTGCATTCTGCCCCACCTAACTGATGAGTCAGAAGCCATCCGTCTCCTAAATTTCTCATCATATCCCCGCCAGGCTTCACCTCCGAAGGAATAGTAGACTTTTAGGATGTGATCCTGATACTTGATCAATCCCATCGCCTCCTCTGGTTCCTTTTCTAGAATGATTGTAGACAGCACATTAAATGAAGCTATCCAGATTAATGTATCTTTCTTGACTTTGCTCTCTTTCTTCTTTTTATCCCCTTTACCCTCCTTGTCTTTCTCTGCCTCCTTCATTTCTTCCTCTCCATACAGCTGGGAGAAAATGTCAATATACTCCTTTTTCCACACCTTCTCCTTCAAAGACAGTGGCACATGTGCCACTAGGGACCCCAGGTCGCAGGACGTTGTTCCCGCTTTAAGCTCTTGGATTTCAGCCTTGAGGAGCTGGAGCATAGCAGCCAAATCCAGACCCAACCTGTCACTGCTGTTGCAGGCAGGAGGGGGACCATTCCCCCAGCGCCGCGCGCATCAGAGCTGCCTAGCCTGGTTGCTTCTCCCCCAGGCCATCCACTTGTGGCCTGCCACCAGGCAGAAGGCTCTCGGGGACAGCAGAGGGGATGAGCTCACTGTCAGGGGCCATCTCCCCCTTGCTGTTACCTGTCTCTCCCCACCCACACTTCGCTCCCAGGGTCTGCTGCACAGGTCTCCTGGTGGACAAAGTGACCACAACCCCCAGCATTTCGGCAAACATGCCCTGAATAGTAGCCATGTTTTCGAAAACTTTACCCACCCACCTTGCCAACTCCTTACCCCAGGTCGGGGTGTCCTGAGGCAAAAAATCTTCCTGCACTCCTACCTCCACATCCCCTAGTCCACTAGATCCCTCACATGTTCCACTCACCCTAGACAGCTCTAAATTTGCCACAGACTGGTGCCTAACCTCTTCCTCACAGCCAAAAGACCATTCTGCTAGAGAATAAATAGAGTACTCACCCTGGTGATCCATCGTGTCTGTCCCCTTGGAGAGCTTCCTGTGGTTTCCTATCTGATCCTCTGCGTTCCTCTTCATCCTCTTGACCACTGGACGGACAAGTGCTGGGGGCCCGGATGGAGGACCGAGCGAGCTGCAGTCCCGGCGGGGGGGCCAGAAGGGACGCAGGCCAAGAGGGCCTGGCCCACAAGGCAAGAAGGCCTGGCATGAGGAACAGCAGCAGCGGTGGAGAGGGGCATGGCCGGGGGCAAGCCTCTGTCCTCCCCCACAGCCCCAGATGCAGCTGGCAACTTGGCTACAGCATAGGCGTGGTCTGCCCAGGCTGGAGGGAAGAAGGACAGCCATCCTGCTTGCCACTACCCTGGCCCCCTTTACCCTGGCCACATGCCGCCATTCTCTTTACCCCTGGAGGCCCCACCAGTAGCCCCCCGGCTGGCCATACCTCCCCTGGACATTGCACTTAGAACCTGCTGCAGCCAAGCAGAGCCATTTGATTCAGTCAGCACTGACTTGAGTCAGCAATTCAGCAATGTTATCGGCTCCAGGGACCGCCATGATGCATGACAAGGGAGAGCAGGGCCGCAGGCCTGGCGTTGATGCTGATGCTTGAAGAACAAGGAACACCGCTGGCCACATGGCGTTGGGCCGGAGAAAACCCATGGCACAAAAATCGACCAAAAAAGAGGGGCACAGGCCGTGGAAGGAAACCAGCAGGAAAGGATGCCCACCCATGAGAAAGCGTCCATGAAGGAGGCGTCCGCGTAGTGAGGAGGAAAAGCCAAAGGAGCCTGCGATGCTGGCAGGCCATGCAGAGTAGGTCGAGATGCTTGTGGGCCACACAGTGTAGGCCAATGCCGGAGAACTCACAGCCACAACTGGCACAGGAAAATTCTATCAGGCGTGCCCTGTGAAGAAGAAGCAAAGAGACTGGGGCTGCGCTCCGTGGGAACTTTTAAACCCCCCGGCACGCCACCCTGTCTCTGTCTCTCTTCCTATTCTCTACCTTGGGCTGACTGAAGCCCACATATCCAGCTGTGAGGAACCCCCCTCCTCTGCGCCAGCTGCATCACTAGACGTCCCAACGTGGCCGGCTTGCGGTGGAGGAAGGGAAGACCGCAGGGGCCGTGGTGGCGGGGGGAGACCCTGTGTCAATACCACCTTTCCCTTAGGTGGGGAGGCTTCCTTTTTCAGTGGGGCTCAGTTGGTAGCATTACCTTGGATTCCATGTTTCAGTGGGTCTCAGTTGGTAGTAGCATTACCCATGATTCCAGATTTCAGTGGGGCTAAGCTGGTAGCATTACCCATGATTCCATGTTTCAGTGGGGCTCATTTGGTAGCATTGCCCATGATTGCATGTTTCAGTGGGGCTAAGCTGGTGGTATCATCCATGATTCCATGTATTAGTAGGGCTCAGTTGGTTGCACTGGACACGGAGGTTTCCATGGGTGCCCCCTTAATCCTGCCCCTTTGGAAGAACTCACTATCTGTTTGGGTTCAAAGGCAGCAGCACAACTTTACTCAAACTTAACTTTCATGTTACAGGCGCATCCTCAAAATTGTCCATTTTTACATTTATTAACATTTCATTTACACTTTTCAAGCCTTTCATTGGGAAGCCATAATCTATCTCACACAGTTATCCTGCTACTGGGAGCCTCGGATCCTGGCCCCAGATGCCAGGGGTCTTGGCCTCTCAGAGGACCCCTTCCACCTCAGCTGCACATGAAGAGGCAAACAAACTTCCTCCAATCACCCTGCCCACCCCTGACAGGGTGGAGAACCCCCCCCATCCCTGCCTCTCTGGCCCTCTGCCACACAGCTTTGGACCAGCAGGGAAAGGGGTATACCTCTCTCAGCAGGCCTCCTTGAGGCACCCCTACCCACCACCATCATTACCTGTCCACTGAGTATGTTTGTGTGCGACATTCTCCAATCAAGCAAAAACCCATTTCTGATGCCTCAAACATCCTTGCCAAACTGCAGCTGCAAGGGCCAAAAGAGGGGTGGGTGGGACAGATGGTAAAGGTCACGGGCGAGTCCAGGAGGGAAGCACAGCTTCAGAGGCTGGAGCCTGGCCATGCAGGGACCTATTAACCCCTTAGCGCCCACCCTGCTCCAGCCTATTCTGTCAGTCCTCATCCCCAACCACCTGCCTGCTGACCAGTTGTTAGACCACTGGATCCCAACCCCTCCCTCCTGAGCTGCATCACCCGCCGGCCTGGCGCTGGCCTTTTCATGCCCTTATGAGAGGGGGAGAGCTTCCAGCAGGGGCTGAGGTGGTGGCATGAGACCCCATGCCAATTTCTCCTCCCCTTGTAGCTGGGAGAGCTCCACTTGGACATGGAGGTCTCCATGCCCACCCCTTAATCCTGCCCCTTTTGAAGAACACACCATCTGTTTGGGTTCAAAGACCGCAGCACAACTTTACTTAAACTTAACTTCCATGTTACATGCATATCATCATATATTTCTTTACACTTTTTAAGCATTTCATTGGGCAACCATAAGCCATTCCACACAGTTATCCTGCTACTGGGGACCTCAGATCCCGGCCCCAGACACCAATCCCCCCGCTCCAAGCCTGGGAGAGGTGGCATCCCTAACCGCCACAGGGTGAGCACGGCAAAACCTTGCCTGTGCCCCCCCCACCACCACATACCTGCTTTGCCCTTCAAGAACAGTGGTGATCACTCAGATAAATTATGGTTTCTACCACACAGTATTTTGAATCGACAAGTTAAATGAATCTGACCCTATGTATGATGAGTGGACCCCGTCAGTGTGGAAGAGACTGGAACAGGATGTCACTATCTCCTCGTGGGCAACTGTATGGCCACCCATCTAGCCAACAACCTTGCCCACATCCTTGTTCAATTTAACCCTTGCCCAGTCAATGGTCTTGGCCAGGCATGACACACCCAGGCAGCAGTGTCCGCAGGGCACCCCAGTCCCGCTTAATCCACAGGATGAGCTCCACCATGGCCTGCATCCCGATGTTATTACCCCAAATGCACAACTGGTATATAAGGTTTGCCAAATCTCTTTTTTTGCAGGTGGATCCACGGCATGAGTTGTTCCCATCTCATGCCTAGCACCCCAAACTACTGGATAGTGGCCTCCTCCTTGGGTATCCCTAGATTTGTCCCATGCGGCTTTACTTCTGCCCTCTTCTGGGCCCAAAATATGTAGGAGGATTCCACTATCCGCACCCGCATCTGGCACTTCAACCCTAATGGGATATGAGGGAAGTAAGAGAACAGAGGTTAACTGGCTACGGGAATGGTGCCAGCAAAAGGGTTTCCACTTTGTCGGATCATGGGGCAATTTCTGAGACAGAGGACTCTTCAAGTGAGATGGCCTGCACCTCACATCCCATGGAGTAAGGACACTGGCACAGTAGTTTGAGGTCTACCTGGACCATTTAAACTAGAAGAGGGAGATGCTGCTCGACTAGCGGTGGAGTGATGAGCAGTCTCTCCCCCAAGAGACAGAATCAGGAAAAGTTCAAGACATACAAAGAACAAGGAAAAGGGCAGCAAAGGACAAGCAGTTGGGAAACACCACAGGAGGGGAGCCAGAACGATGGAGGGATCACCAACCAACAACAAAAATTACACTACAAGTTCATGGAGAGGGATCTGCCTAAACACCACAAGCTTGGGGAACAAGATGAGTCTCAGGGGGAGGAAACAGACAAGAAAATAATAGAAGGCATCCTTGGGATGACAGAGAAGGGGGAGATATTGCTGATGGGGGACCTGAATATGCCAGATGTTAACTGGAGCAACTTTGCTGCAGCCACATCCAAGAGCAGGGCTATTCTCAATGCCCTACAGGGGGCATGCCACAGACAGCTAGTTTTGGAACCCACTCGGGAGGGAGCAATCTTAGACCTGGTACTCTCAAATGGGGACGGAGAGAGGATCTCTGATCTTGAAGTGGGTAGCCATCTGGGAACAAGCGACCACCAAACAGTGTGGTTCATGATAAACTTAGCTGTAGAGTCGAGCCACACAAAATTGAAGGTGCTGGACTTCAGGAGGGCTGATTTTGTCAAATGGGAGAGTGCCTCCGAAAGCACTAGCAAACAGGCAAGAAGGTGGGGTGGAGCAACAATGGGGAAACATCAAAACTGCCATCACAGAGGCAACAAGCCTTTGTGTGAAGCAAATAAACAAATCAAAATGAAAGAAAAAAACACTATGGTTCTCAAAAGAAGTAGCGGGGAAGGTAAGGGAGAAAAAGACAGCATTCAGGAAGTATAAGGAAACACAGAAGGAGCAGGACAGAGAACTGTATCAGTTAAAGCAGAAGGAAGCGGGGAAGGCAGTCAAAATAGCAAAGGCCCAAACCGAGGAAAATATAGTCAACTTGGTTAAGAAGGGGATAAAACTTTTTATAGGTACATTAGGGAGCAAAGAAAAACTAAGACAGGGTTACTGAGGCTGAATAAAGAGGAAGGTGGTTTGGGCAGAGAGTGACAGTGAAAAAGCAGGGATACTGAATGAATACTTCTGCTCAGTATTCACAATGGAAAAGCAGGGGGGGAGATACCTAATCCAGTCAATAGAAGCACTCTGGATAGGGGGGTTGATATTAGTCCTTTCACAGAAGAAAGGGTTCTGAAAGAACTCTTAAAACTGAAGGTAGATAAAGCAATGTGGCCTGATGGGATTCACCCCAGAATTCTAAAAGAACTAAGGGAAGAACTAGTAACATCATTGGCTACCCTTTTTAATAAATCATGGGAGGATGGTGTGGTACCTGAGGACTGGAGGAGGGCGGATGTGATTCCCCTTCATAAAGGTGGGAGCAAGACAGAGGCAGGAAATTACAGACCTGTCAGTTTGACCTCAGTGGTAGGGAAAATGATGGAATCACTTCTGAAGGAAAGAACTGTTGAGTACCTAGAGGCCAGTGGGGCACAGGACCCAAGGCAGCATGGATTCACAGCAGGAAGGTCATGTCAGACAAATCTAATAGATTTCTTTGACTGTGTGACCAAAGTAGTAGACCAGGGAGGGGCTGTGGACATGGCCTACCTAGACTTTAGCAAGGCATTTGACACAGTCCCACACAAAGATTAATAAACAAATTAGCCAGCCTGGGAGTGGGTCCCAGGGTGGTAGCCTGGGTGAAACACTGGCTGGACAACAGGACACAGCAGGTAATAGTAAATGGAGTCCACAGTGAAGAAAGGAGGGTTACTAGTGGGGTACCACAGGGTTCAGTACTGGGGTCAGTCCTTTTTAATGTCTTTATAAGTGACATTGCAGAGGGACTGGAAGGGAAAGTATGTCTCTTTGCAGATAACACAAAGATCTGCAACAGGGTTGATATGCAAGGTGGGGTGGAAAGGATGAAAAGGGACTTGGCAAGGTTGGAGGAATGGTCAAATGTATGACAGCTTAGATTCAACGCAAAGAAATGCAAAGTAATACACCTGGGAAACAAAAAGCCCATGGGGAAGAGTACACAATGGGGGGTGAGATACTGACAACAATAAAAATGGAAAGGGACCTGGGGGTAGTCATATCAGACGACCTAAAGGTGGGCCAGCAATGTGAGAAGGCAGTAAGGAGGGCTGGGGGGATACTGGGATGCATAGGGATAGGCATCACCAGTAGAAAACAGGAAGTTGTTGGCCCTCTGTACAGACAGTTGGTAAGACCACATCTGGAGTGCTGTGTACAGTTCTGGAGACCCTATCTCCGCAACGACATAGGGTGGAGGCTGTCCAGAGGAGGGCAACCAAAATGGTGCAGGGTCTGCACCAGAAGACATATGAAGAAAGACTAAAGGAGCTTAAGATGTATAGCCTCGAGGAAAGGAGGAAGAGGAGGGACATGATAGAAACGTTTAAATACCTCAAGGTAATCAACAAAGTCCAAGAGGGTAGCATCTTTCAGAAAAAGAGATGTGCAAGAACAAGGGGGCACAATCTGAAGATAGAGGGGGAATGGCTCAGAGGTAATGTGAGGATGTATTTCGTCACAGAGAGGGTTGTAGATGCATGGAACAGCCTTCCTGAGGAGGTCGTAGAGTCAAAAACAGTGGGGGGGAATTCAAGAATGCATGGGACAGACATAAGGCAATTCTAGCGGGGGGTAGGAGGAAGTAGGCTGTTGGTTTACTAGGATCTGCAGCTTATCCATTAGGTAGGGAAATGGACAGACTAGGTGGGCTAAGAGGTCCTTATCTGCCGTCAAATTTGATGTTTCTATGATCTACAGGCATTGGTGACAGACGCAGATGTGGACATCGTGGCTACCACTGAAACATGGGCCACAAGCAACAATGACTGGGGCCTCACTATCCCTGGCTATATGTTGTTTAGGAGGGATCGGAAGGGGGCTAAGGGTGGAAGGGTAGCTCTCTACCTAAAGGAAAGCATCAAAGCAACAGATGACACTACTACCAAGATTCCCATTGATGACAGAGTCACTGTGGGTTCAGTTAATCTCTACCTCAGGAAGGAAACTGCGATTGGGGGTATTGTACAGACCGCCATTACAAAAGGAGGTGACTGACAGACAAATGGCCGAAGAGATATGTAGGATGACTGGGAGGGGCGAGGTGATAGTAGTCAGTGACCTGAACCTTCCGGACATTGATTAGGAAATCAGTCTTGAAAATGAGTTTTGCTCAATGATGATTGCCTGGTTAAATAAAGATTTGATTGATTGACCGATTGAAATCCCAGTAGTCAGGAACTCGAAAAGCCAGATACTACTGGATACATTTCAGGACTGCCTGTTGACCCAATTGGTGAGGTCTCCCACCAGAAAGGATGCTATCCTGGATGTAATCCTGACAAACTCAGAGGCAGTTGGATGAATTAAGGTAGCAGAGCCACTAGCAATCAGTGATCATGATATAGTTTGAGATAACCACAAGGGCAACAAGGAGCTCCACAAAAACAGAAGTCCTGAAGTTTAAGAACGCAAATGTTCACAGGTTAAGACAACTGGTGAAAGAACGGTTGGCAAACATCTCGGAAACATTAGGGGTGGAGGACATGTGGAAACATATAAAAGAATCATAGAAGTCACTAGGTTGTGCATCAAGACAGTGGCAAAGAGAAACAGACACAAGAGACCCAAATGGTATTCAAGTAAGGTTGGGGAGGCAATTAGGGCAAAAAGGCATATACAGCATTCAGACAAAACAAGAGTGAAGCAAAATGGGAGGAATACATTCAAAGGGGGGTGTGGCCAACTGCTCCGCCACTCGGTTGCACTTTCAGGGAGCTCCCTGTACGACATCCGAAAACAGTATTATTTAAAAGTTAGAATTTACCTGTCTGAAGTCTAAATACCCACATTGATACTTGGTGAAGAGGCGATCAAACAGATATATTTTCCTCAAGATGGACGTAAGAATAATGACCAAAAAGCGAATTTCTTTGCCCCTCGTGGTGGGGCTGCTAAAGCACTGACACCTCCTGTGGGATCTAATGCGACGGACCAGCAACTCTGGAATCCCTGCAGACAGCTGTTCTAAACCTTACCAGAATGGTCCAGCAAATGAACAATAAAATAGACACCTACCATAACAGAACAATCGAGGTGGAGCAGAGAGTCAAAGGCTTGGCAAGCACTGTGCAAACTGTTGAAAAAGTATCTGAATGAGCAATAGCATCAGCGGCTACCTGCGTCAAAAAACAGGCCCTTCTACGATTGCGGCTGGAGCACCTCGAGAATGCAGCCAGGGCAGCAAATGTGAGGATGATTGGAGTACCAGAAGGGATGGAGGGAGAAGACCTGTTGACTTTCGTCAATCAGTGGCTGGTAGAGACCTTTGGTCTAGCTCTGCAAGGCTGTCTAATTCGAGCATATTGGGTCACAACACGAAGAGCAAGCGGCCATCCTGAGGGAGCCCGAACCATCATGGTTGTGATAGCATCTTCTACGATCAAAGACCAGATTCTTCAGGTGGCGAGGTCTAGGAAAGGTGGAGTTATTGAAATCTCCTGAGTTATGCTGTTCCCTGACTTGTCATGTGCCACCCGCATAAAAATAAAGGGTTTTGATGCAGTTCGGAGAGGTCTCCACGAATTAGAGGTCCCGATCAGCATATTGATGCCAGCCCGCCGGCACGTTACAGTGGGCCGCAAAGCCTATATCTACACTGACCCAAAAGAAACTGGAAAATTGGTTGAGAAGCTGGAAGCCGAGAGAGAGCTGTGACAGAAGGAGATGCATCTTCAGATTCAGAGGACATGGACACTTGATTTTACGCTGTGAGTGATTTTATGCTTCCACTATTCCCACAGCTTCCGTGTCTCTGGAGACTATTTCTTCACCCAGGAACTGACTTTTGCACAGACAATATTGTTTGTAAGCTTACTTTGAGAAAGCTTCACTCTATTAAATGGTTTGGTGCCCTCTTTTTGGGCATATATCATTACTGTGCTGTCAAAATTGTATTTTTCTTAACTACAGTTACAGATTGGGTGATGTTAAAATTATCCTTTTTCATATTTAATGCTGGGAGTAATGGGCAGTCCTGGGTTTCCCAGACTGAGGCAGCTTAAAGTGAGTTAGAACGGGTTGCTAGGCACTCCTGCAGACTGTTTTTGTTTGGGGACTTTGTTCCCAGTTACAGCACCTAAATGGTTCTGTCATATTGTGGGTAATTTCTCCATAAAGGATGGGCTATAGAGTTTTTCAATCGGATGTGAAGAAGGGGCGTACTGAAAGGAACTTTTTGTCCTACTATATTTGAAAGTAACACAAAGGCTTGATAGCTGTTTTTCCTTTTATATCTTCATTTAATGTATACTAGCAGTTTGAGGCATTGGCAGTATTAGCCAAAGATATTATCTAATTGCTATAAAAATATTGCTATTCCCCTCTATCTTGTATCATGGAGAGTAGTGACTTAACTATCCTGTTATCAAAGTAATTACTGTACTAACAATGTTGTATTGCTCTACTCAGGATGTATATGCTGTACTGTATTGGACAAAACTTATAAATAAAAAGTAAAAAAAAAAAAAGGAATACATTCAAAGAAGTAGAAAAGCAAAGAGAGCAGTAAGAGAGGTCAAGGCAGCCAAGGAGCGCCAGATCACGAGAGGGATTAAAACCAGGGACAAAAATGTCTTTTGATATGTCCAAGAGAAAAGGAAGAAAGGTGGAGGGATCATAAAGCTGAAGGATAAAGAAAAGGTGTTAGAGGACAATGAACAGAAGGCTGAAGCCATAAACAAATTCTTCTGGTCAGTATTTATAAAGGAGAAGCCAGGTTCACTGTCAAACAGTGGTATTACAGCCTCAGCAAGGGGGAACCTGAAGATGAATACTCAGGAATTCACTACTGATAGGGTTAAAAAGGGCCTCTTGGCCATTAAACCAGACAAGGCCCCAGGTCCAGATGGCTTACATCCAAGAATACTGAGGGAGATAGCGGATGAGCTGACAGACCCCCTGACACGCATATTCAATAGAAGTATTTAACTAACCTGCCCACCTTTCTCCTTAGCCTTGGCTACAGGAGGGAGCACTCTGCACAGCAGCAACCTGTCCCCGAACTTTAGGCACCAAGTCACAAGGTAATTTGCTTGCTTGATCTACAAGTACTCCGCTGGCCTTTGTCTGCTGAAACTGAACTTTGGCGCCTTTTTCAAGGGACTGTAGCCCAGGGCTCTAATGGCCAAACAAGCCAGCTAGTCCTCGCTGAAGTAACTGGATTTCTTTTACATCTCAGTGTGTGCTTACCAGGCGGGGACCTTAAGAACCTGTCAGCAACAGCTATTTTCTTTTATACTGTAGCGCTGCCTGTTTCTGAACTGAATCCAGCACCAATCTTAAAACTTGATCTCCTCCAGTCAGTAATTTTGCTGCATCGTGCTGGAGACTGCATTTTCAGGCATGTTAAATTAATCTGTAGCCAATCTGTATTTAATCTGCAGTAAACCAGATCCAGAGACTGCAAACTGAATCCGGCACCATTTTTTTTAAAACCTGATCTCCTCCAGTCAGTAATTTCTGCTGCACCGCGCTGGAGACTGCGTTTTCAGGCATCTTAATTTTAATCTGAAGCCAATGTGTATTTAATGTGCAGTACACCAGAAACAGAGACAGCATTTCTTGAAAATCACCTGCGAGGATACTGCAGCCCAAAGCGCAGTACCTCCCCGTAAGGTTCCCGCTTGCTGAAACTAGGCAAAGCGTCAGATCTGCTTCCTGCAAATGCTTCGCATCTGCTCCCCACCCACCCCACCACTCTCACCCTTGTCAGGCTCTTCTTATATAGTTTAGGCAAGCTCGGGAACATCTAGTGGGCGGTGGTGGTTTCAAAAACTATCTCCCCTCCGGCCCAGTGGTGCTGAGGGTTGAGGCGCTGGACGCCACACCTTGCAACATGCTGGTGACCCGAGTTCGGGAACGGACTGGGCCCGTCAGGGGCTGGCAGGGGAGAGGTTGGATTGAGCATCCCAGGACTGCTCTCCTTCCTCTGGGGTGGGCTAGAGGGTGGTGTCGCACTTAGGCGGCCCCTGGCGAAGGTCGGGGGAAGTGCAAGACGTGGCACTAGCATGGGGTGGAGTCTGGCAAGATGCTTGTATGTATGCAGTGCATCATTGCACTGCCAGCTCCGGGGAAAAAAAATCTAGGGTGGAAAAGAGCTGGGCGCGACCGAGCGGCTTGATGGTCACGCACCGCTGACCTGGAGGCCTGTCATGGAATCGGCCAGGGGTCTGTAACGTCTGTGTGGACCTCACAGCAGTGAGACTGCTGTCCTCCGGATCGGTGGGGCCAGTGGCTAGATGCCCCTGCCAGAGCGCTGCAGTAAGGCACAAAAATTGGAGTAAGTTAAAAAAAACTATCTCCCCCTTTTTCCATCTGCAACCTATGTTTCTTCACCACTATAAAGTCTGTACACTCTGTCAGTAATCTGCTGCCTCCCCTCCCATAAGCTGTAACTACTCTGTATTACAGCACCACAGTCCAGTCCTCTTGATCTGGCACAAAGCTTTCACCTAAGTGTAAGCCTATACCTTACTAGGCTCCAATCTTCAGACAAATGGCTCTCGCAGTTAACAACCTACCGTCCATAAATTCCTCCACACTTCTCCTTCTTTACTTCTTTCTTGCTCCTCTCACTAGGATCCCAATGTCATGCTGTCCACCCTCTCGAAATTCTCACAACACACATCCTAGGAATTATTTCGACAACAGCAGGGCTTCACAATCTTACTTGCCGTTTGCCAGCACACCTCTCTTTAGCCCTAAAAGGCTCATTTACCATGTAACTTTCACCCTACATAAATCCCTGTCCTGCAACCCCACTCTGCCCACCCCCTTGGTCCTTCATAAACTATGGTATCTGCTCCTACTGGCACTTATGTTAGCTGGGGATATCGAACTAAATCCAGGCCCTACAGGATATTCACCCTACTCTGACTCAGCCTCAGTTCTCACCAAGGGCCTCTGCATAACTCTCCTAAATATCAGGAGCCTGTCCCGCAATCTAATTGAACTTGAGGCTTGGGTTGCTCTGCATAACACTGACATTCTCTGCCTGTCCGAAACCTGGCTGAAACCATCCAGCCCTGATTCCCAGTGCTTGTTATCTAATTATAAACTAATCAGGCAAGACAGGTCCCTAGCTAAGCGTGGTGGTGGTGTGGCCATTTACTATAAATTTCATCTATCACTATCAAGGAACGTCTCCGCCCCCCTCACTCTCTGTGAATCAATTCATGCAATCCTCCAACTTGGCTCTAAGAAACTGCACATAGTGTGTGCCTATAACCCACCTGGCGGCGGCATCTCTGGTCTTGAGGAACTCCTCTCTCTCAGGTGGACACAACGATCAGATGAAACGAGGTTCTCATACTAGGGGATTTCAACTTGAACTGGACCAGTAAAGCAAACCAGCCCTTTCACACCATAGTACAGGGCCACAACCTTCACCAGATTATCACTGACCCAACAAGGGTCACGGCTCCCCCTGGTCCAGCTCACTAATAGACTGGGTCCTTACAAACCGCCCCGACAGCATAGCCTCGACTGGTACCCTTGCAGATGCAATAAGTGATCACTCCCTTATCTTCTGCATCTGGCGCACCCCTAGTCGGACATCCCCTCCCCCAAAACGTATCACCTTCCGCAATCTGGGTAACTTTAATCAGACCCAGTTTCGGTACAACCTCTCTATGACTGACTGGTCACCAATTTTCACTACCTCTAATGCTCAGTCAGTCCTTGATTTCTTCCTAGATAGATTTGGACTTCTCCAGGATATCCATACTCCCAGAGTAACCCGCCGCACACGTGGAACTCAAACAAAGTGGCTAACCAAGGACCTTCTCTCTCAAATTAGGGCTAGAGACAAAAGTTGGTGGCACTTCAAGGCCTCTGGACTTCAATCTGACCACGATGCCTACAGGTCTTTGAGAAATACCTGCAAAAGAAATATCCGTTTAGCTAGAAGTGCTTTTTGCAAAGACTTATTAACAAAAGCCGCAGGTGACTCAGAAAAACTCTGGTCAATCATAAAAACCCTCCTAGGAACAGATCGCACAGCCACTTCAAATGACATGCTGCTAAATGGTACTCATTGTAACAACCCGGTGACCATCGCCAATTCCTTCAACCGTCAGTTCTCTGACCTATCAAGTCATGTGGCCTCCTTCCTCCCCGGTAGCACCGTGTCCCCCCCCCCACAGATACTAAATCCACACCCACACACCCTCCTTTTCGGTTTCAGGCTATTACAAGAACTGAAGTTCTAAAGCTACTACTTGCTATCCCGGACAGCACCAGCTCTGGGTTCGATGGGCTTGAACCCCGGCTTCTGAAAATAGCTGCCCCAATCATTGCCTCCCTCTTAGCCAAAGTCTTTAACTTGTCGCTCTGTCATTGCACCTTTTCTGATATCTGGAAAATAGCCAAAATAACACCAATCCATAAAAAAGGCGATCCAAAAGAAATTGTTGATTATCGACCCATTGCATTTCTTTCGGTGCTTAGCAAAATCCTGGAAAAATTAGTGGCTACTCAAACCATAGCTTATCTTCAGAAATATAACCTCCTCTCTAGTGCCCAGCATGGCTTCCACAAAGGCCACAGCACCTCCACTGCCCTCCTAAAACCAACAAATGACATCTATGCTGCCATGGATGCTGGCCTCCTGACAGGTGCTGTCTTCATCGACCTGACCAAGGCTTTTGACCTGGTCAACCACAGCCTTCTCCTTTCAAAACTTCACTCCCTTGGTTTCTCTGCCAAAGTGGTGGCATGGTTTAAGAGCTACCTCTTAAACAGGAAGCAAGCTGTAGTTTTCAATTCTGCCATGTCGGATCTCTCTTCTATCCAAGTTGGTGTTCCTCAGGGCTCTATACTGGGCCCTCTGCTTTTCTCTATCTTCATCAATGACCTCCCGCTTCTAGCACCAACCTGCTCATCTCTTCCCTATGTGGAAAACCTAGTCATCTACCATAGTGCCAAAAATATCTCAGATATAAATCACTCTCTTGCTTCTGACTTCCTAAGCATACAATCCTGGCTAACAGAGAACAAACTAATGTTCAATGTCAGCAAAACACACTGTATGCTCTTTGGCTCTTCCGACAGACTTAAAGGAAATCGAAACTCCCTCAATATCTCGTGTGCAGATGGCTCCCCACTTGTCACTTCCAGATCTTTCAAATACCTGGGGATTCTCCTGGGTGAACCCCTGGATTTTGACCAACATATTACCGCCACCTGTAAATCTGTCAACTCGAAAACTGGAGGGGCCTACCATACTAGCTGTGCCCCCACCCCATCTGCCAGACTTGCTGTCGTACAAGGCCTTCTACTCCCGGCCCTGGCCTATGGCGCAGTCACCTACCTAGGTGCCACTAAGTCCTCCCTCCACAAATGGGACACCACCTATAACAACATCTGTCGCTACACCTCTGCATCACCAAGATATAAACACCACTGCCAACTCTATGCTGACCTGAACTGGCCCTCTCCCACTGTCCATCGACTTCAGTCCTATGGCTCCCTAATTGACAGAATAGTTAGATCAGGTCTCCCTCAATCCCTTGCTTTCATGCTTCACTCCCAGTCCCCCTCTTATGGGCTCCGCTCTACTGACCTAGCCCCTTTCTATATCCCCAGATGCAAAACCTCTATGGGTGCACGAGCTTTCTCTCACTCAGCTCCGAAGTACTGGAACTCCATATCTCAAGCTATCCGCCTAGCTCCCACCCATGCCAGTTTCAAGAAACTATACCGAGATCATCTACATGCTTCTAACCCCTGCGCTTGCTTCAACCCACTGTAGATCCCTCTTCCCATTTCCTTACTACCCCCCCTGCATCTACTCCCCTCCTATCTGCTTTATCACCTCTCTCTAATGACCCTCCCCTTGCACACTCTCCACCACCCTTCACCCCTTTCTCCCCTGCCTCTACCACATCCTTCACTCCCTCCACTCTAAAAGCTTAACCACCTCTAGGCACTTATTGTATATTGTTTATATCTTGTCCAAACTTATAAATTTTTTGTACTTTCACTTGTTTTGCACTTGTCCATACCTATTTAACTATTGTCTAATGTTATGCTGCTAGTACCCTGACCTGGTCTCTGAACTGTATTTCGCTCAACCTTCAATATTGATTGTTCTGACCCCCTCCCACTGTAGTACCTATTTCATGTGCTACGTCACACGGTGTGCTTATGTACTGTCCACTTGTATTCTCCAAGGTCGTGCCTGAAAATAGGCATTCCTATGCCTAGTGCACCCACCCGGTTACCAAAAGCAAATAAATAAATAAACATATAACAGGGATGAACAGGTTACTCACCAATAACAGTAGTTCTAGGAGTGGTGTATGTTGTTCATCCACACTGTTTGGCATGTCCCCTTCCACTTTAAATCTTGCCAGAAGTCTTCAAGCTGGCTCCTCTCACCCACCCGGGTGGTATATACCTCAGCTCCGCCCCATGACGCCAGATCTTGGCCGTTGAAGCAGATGCGCCCAGTGGGGAGGTTGGTGAGTGCGTGTGGATGAACAACATATATTACTCCTAGAACTACTGTTTCAGATGAGTAACTTGTTCTTCTAGGAACGTGGATATGTTGTTCATCCACACTGTTTGGCAGACTCCAGGCAGTTCTCCGGGAGGAGGGAGACAAGGTGCACACCCCCTACTTAGGAAACAGAGATTGGAGAACTGAGGCCCCAAAATCAGCATCCGGCGTGACTCAAGGTTGATGTGGTAGTGGGTGATAAAGGTGTTTGCTGACTTCCAGGTAGTAGCCCAACAGATTTCCTGGATAGGGATGTCCCTGGAAGCAGCCACCGATGCAGCAGTATGGCGGGTAGAATGAGCTCTAATCCCTCTGGGAGGCTCCTTGCCTGCCAACTCATAGCACAGACCTATGCATGATGTAATCCACCTTGATATGGTTTGTTTGGCTGCAGGTCTGCAAGAAGCGGCTTCAGCGTAGGCGACAAACAGCTGGCGAACCTCTCCACAAATTTCCACTGTCCTCTCCTTGTAGTAGGAGAGAGCACGTCTCAGGTCCAAGGTGTAATTAAGGTAGTATACCGGCAGAGTCAATACCTGGTTAAGGTGGAACTCTGACACCACCTTCAGAAGGAATTTCGGGTGGGGGCGCAGGACAACATTGTCCCTGTGAAAGACCAGGTAAGGGGAGTCCACCAAAAGTGCCTGGAGCTCTCCTGTCCTTCTGGCTGACGTGATAGCCACCAGGAAGGCCGTCTTCCATGACAAGTGTGAGAGCTCACATTTGTGCACGGGTTCAAATTGCTTGCCCATGAGCTTTGCCAAACCAGCAACAGATCCCACAGAGGTGGGAGTTCACGCACCAGAGGGGATATATAATCCAGGCCTTTGAAGAAGTGCCCGACCACTGTCTGCTGCGCCAATGTCAGTGGACCAGCCCGCGCCCGGTAAGCAGAAATGGCTGCCAGGTGCACCCTAAGGGTCGATGACCGTAGACCTCCTTTGGAGAGTGACCAAAGGTAGTTGAGAATGTTAGCCGCAGGACAGGATAAGGGGTCCAGACTCTTACCCCGATACCAAATGGAAAACCTTTTCCATTTGAAGACGTAACATTTCCTGATCGATTCCTTTCAAGATGCCTCCACCATGGTGAAGACATCTTCGGAAAGACCGAAAGCCTGGAACTCTAGCCACTCAGGTACCAGGCTGTGAGGTGCAGGGATTGAAGGTCCACGTGGAATACCTTCCCCTGGTTCAGAGATATCAGGTCTGGGAGTGTAAAAAGCCACTGCAGGGGCCTGCGGCTGAGGTTAAGGAGATCTGGGTACCAGAACTGGCGCGGCGAGTCTGGGGCTACCAGAATCACCTTCACCTTGTCCCTCCTCACCTTGAGTTACACCTTGTGGATCAAGGGAAATGGAGGGAAGGTGTAGAGGAGGCCTGGGGTCCATGGTCTCAAGAAGGCATCCCCTGCAGTGAGCCCTGCTGAGGGGGGCGGGCATGATACAGTCTCAGCTTGTTGTTTTCCCTTGAGGCAAATAGGTCCACCATTGGTTTGCCCCAGTGGGAGAACAGGCTGTAAGCTACCTCTGGATAAAGAAAGACCACTTGTGGGATATCTGGCCTATGCGGCTGAAAGCATCCGCCAGCTGGTTTGAGGCTCCTGCCACATGGATGACTAGGAGATCCGCCTCCAACTGGCTTACGAGGGTCCAGATGTGGAGCGCCTCCTTGCACAGCAGACAGGAGTGTGTGCCACCCTGCTTGTTGAGGTAGTGCATGGTCATGCTATTGTCCGTCTGGACTTGAACCACTTGACCCCGGAGCTGAAGAGCGAAAGCTGACAGTGCCAGTCTGACTGCTCTGAGCTCCAACAGGTTGATGTAGCATCGGGACTCCTCTGGGATCCAGAACCCATGGACCCTGTTGTCCCCCATATGGGCTCCCCAGCCCATGAGAGAGGAATCGGTCGTAAGGACAACCGTCAGCTCGGGGTGGACAAACGGGATCCCTTTCTGCAAACGGTCTGGGGTGGTCCACCATTGGAGAGCGTCCCACATCTTCTGGGTTACAGTGATCAGCTGGTCGAAGTAACCATATCACTGAGTCCACTGGGCAGCCAGCTCCCATTGAAGGGGGCGCATGTGCCACCAGGCCCAACGGACCACCGAGGTGCACGCCGCCATGTAACCCAGAAGGCACAGAAAGTCCCGGGCAGGGCACAAATGCCCAACCAGAAATGAGTGGGCAAAGGAGGAGTGAACCTCCACCCTGTCCACCAGAAGCCAAGCTCTGGCTTGACAAGGTTCAAGCTCTTCCCCGATGAAGCCCATCACCTGAGAAGGCACAAGTTCCGACTTGGCCTTGTTCATAAGGAGGCCGAGTTGGGAGCAGGTTTTGAGGGCCAGATCCCTGGACCTCTCCACCTCATTGGGTGGAACCTGCCAAGAGCCAATTGTCGAGATAAGGGTAGTTTCTGACTCCTTGACGCCGATGGTGGGCCGCCACCACTGCAATGCATTTGGTGATGACCCGTGGGGCCGATGACAGGCCGAACGGCATGGCTCGGAACTCGTATAGGGTCCCCTCGACCCTGAAGTGGAGGAACCACTGATGGGATGGATGGATTGGGACATGAAAGAATGCATCCTGTAGATCCAGTGAACAGAACCACATGGTTCGCTCCAGGGATGGTATGATCTGGTTCAGAGTGACCATCCAAAAGGTGTGGGATCTGAGATATTGATTCAGGTCGTGGAGATCTAGGATGGGGCACCAACCCCCCCCCATCCGCTTGGGCACCAGGAAGTACCTGGAAACAAAGCCTGGGTCTGTCGGAGGATCCGGCACTGGAGCTACTGCTTCCTTGCGGAGTAGCTGGGCTACGTCATCACGAAGAGCCGACTGGGTGCATGTGGGAATCCATTCCTCTCAAGGGGCGTGGGCTCAGCTGGGAGGGTACTGCTCAAATTCTAGAGGCAGTCCCTGACCGACCACTTCAAGAACCCACCTGTCCGAAGTGATAGCGGACCAGGCGGAAAGAAAGTGGTGGAGCCGACCCGCCACGGGAGGACCCAGAGTTGGCATGACGGATGTAGGGGTGGCCACCCACAACCTGTCACTGAGCAGGCTTAGAAGAGGAGGAAGAGGCTCCAGGACCCACACCTCAGCCTCCTTTACGGGGCTGCTGAGGACCCTGCTTGGGCCAAGGGTGCCAAGCTTGAGCCTGCTGCTGCTGTTGATGTTGCTGTCCTCCTTGATAGGAGGGCTGCCGGACCACAGGGGAAGAGTGCCAAAATGGTTTTTCTTTCTCTTCTGATGGTTCTTGCCTGAAGAACCCTTGGCAGAAGTAGCATCCAAGGTGGCATTGGACTGCTCTATACGCTGAAGGTGACCAGCCACTCCTGGACTGAACAAGTTGGTACCTAGGAAGGGCACGTCAGCAAGCTTATGCTGAGTATCTGCCGGAAAGGAGGAAAGCCTCAGCCAAGCCCTGTGGCAAGAGGCCACTGCGGCTGCCAGCGAGCGGGCACAAGAATCCCCGATATCCAAGGCCATCTGGAGCTGCTGTTTAGCAACAGCATGGCCCTGGTCACGGACCTGTTTGATCGTGGTCTGCATGTCTGGTGGGAGATGAGGGAGGACCTTGTCTAATGACCCAAGAAGGGCATAAGAGAAGTGTGCTATAATGACAGCCGAGCTGGCCTGACGAAGGCCAAAAGAAGAGGCTGCATAGACCTTACGGGCAGTGTGGTCCATATTCTTGGACTCCTTGTCCAGAGGTTGGTCAGTGTTGGCCGAACTACCAGTACGCCTGAACACAGAGGTGGTCACCAGGCCCTTGGCTGAAGGGTGCTCTGTGAACCTTGCAAGGGACCCCATGGGCATCACGTACTTGCGGGCCATGCGGACAGATGGTGCTGGGCAGGAGGCAGGATGCTGCCAAAGTTCAAGGGCCGAGCCAACTATGGCCTCGGCCACTGGAAAGGCCTCCGTCGGGGTATCCCCTCTCTTAAGACTGTCGGTGAGAGGGTACTCCGCCTTTTTCTGAATAGGCTCCAGGGGCATTCCGGTGTAATCAGAGATGAGGTGGAGAATGCCTTGGAAAAAGGAAGGGCCTTCCTCCATCCCTGCACTGACCGATGACTCATCATCCCCGGTGATGTGAGTGCAAGCCGGTGACGTTTGAGTCTGAAGAGTCATGATACAGCGGTCTACTGCCTAAGTCACCCTCGATCTGCCAATGGCAGTCCGGAGTGACTGTTACTGACAGACGTCAGGGAAGCCCGGTGTCCTGTCAGTCCTCTTTCGAGGGTGCCCCTTCCTCAAGCTGTTTAGGTGGTGGTTCCACCCGAATCAGTGGAGAGACCGGAGTAGGCCTAACTGGGAGACGGCCCGGCCGCACGGGTGGAGGAACCGAGGGCTTTGGTTCTGGAGGGGTCGGCTTCGGCCGAGGAGGTGAGAGCCAAGTGATGGCTGGGGTAGGCGGCGGAGCCGGCTTCTGCCCGGTCAAGATCAGCTGCTGCCACATAAGGTCTTCATAGTGCTGATGGAGTTTCCACCGGAGCCTCTTCTCGTCCGAGGAGGATGAGGACTTTTGGCGTCACCTCTTTTTTTAGCATTTATGGCTCTTCCTCGGTCGATCGTCCGAGGGGTCCTGGACTGAGACTGAGATCAGGGAAGCTGACTCAGTCGATCGGGAGACACCGGGATCGGTGAGACCAGAGGGTCCGGGACCAGGTCCTTGATGGGGACACCAGCAGGCTGGGTCTCCTCATCCGGAAAGACCAGGACCAGAGTCCTTTCCAACAAGTCGTCTGCACAGTCAGCGACAAGGGGTCAATGGGGTCGAGGATAATTTCGACCTCGTTGGCCACTTCCTCGGTCCCTTGGCAAGATGGAAGGTCCGAAAAGCCAGTGGCCAAGGATGCGATCTCAACCGAGGTAGAGACCTCGTGTTCTTGGGACTCGGATCTCTCCCAGTCCCAAGAGCATCTCCGTTGAGATGAAGACACCGGGTCCTTCTCCCTCTTCCGAGAGCGGGAGGAGTGCGAGCCCGAGGGCACCTCACCCTGAGTGGGGAGAGACTGGCACAACTCCCTGAAGGAGCCTGTAAAGGTAGAGCCTAGGTTCAGCAGGACAAAGAAGCTTCAATTGGCTGCAGCTCGAGCTGCTTCCTCCTCAAATGCCTTCATTTGTTCCAGCTGTTCGGCGGAGCCTGCGGCCGTGGAAACTACCCACCTAGCCTCCTTTGATTTCACTGGTGGGTTTCTCTTTTCCAGTCTCCCCAGCTTCAAGCGTGCCTTGCGGTCGTCCAGGATGTTGGGATGGATGGCCAAGCCAAAACCGCACAACGAGGTGTCATGTCCGGCAGTAAACGCACGTGAGGTGGGGATTGGTGCGAGACATCTTCTGGCAGCAGGGGCACCGGTGAAATCCTGGGGAAGATTATTCCTCCATAGTCGATACGATGAAAGCGAGATTGCTAACTCGAATGAGTTTGATTTTCAGTAAAACCGACAATTTGAATGCCAGGGCCTATGAAATGCTGAGAGCATGAGGGAACCTGTATCTTGCAGTGGAAAGGAAGATCTGGTGTCATGGCGCTGGAGCCCAGGTATATACCACCCGGTGGGTGGGTGGAGGAGCCAGCTTGAAGACTTCCAACAAGATTTAAAGTGGAAGGGGACATGCCAAACAGTGTGGATGAACAACATAACCACGCTCCTAGAACGTACTGCTAGATTGGAGGGTGGCTAACGTAGTGCCGCTCCTTAAGGGAGACGACATGGAAGAGACAGTTAATTACAGACCAGTCAGCCTCACATCTATTGTAGGCAAACTGATGGAAGTCCTTTATTAAACAGCATCTTGCAGAATACTTAGATGCAAACCACCTCCAGAACATCAAACAGCATGGATTTGTGGCGAGTACATCCTGTCAAACAAATCTTATAGTGTTCTTCGACCAGGTGGCCAAGCAACTGGATAAGGGCCACGCAGTGGATCTGCTTTACTTCGATTTCAGCAAGGCTTTTGATATGGTCCCGCACAGGTGCCTTATGAAAAACATGGAAGATTTGGGTACAGCAGAGGAAATTGTTAGGTGGGTGGGAAACTGGCTAGTGGACAGGAAACAGAGGGTAGTCATAAATGGGGTCAAATCCTCAGTTAAGTGTGTCACCAGTGGAGTGCCTCAGAGGTTGGTCCTTGGACAGTAGCGGAGCCAGGTTTGGGAGCCAGAGGGTGCCATTCAGTTAATCAAGGGCTCCACAATGGGCACTAAACAATGAATAAAGATGGTGGAGGGGCACCACTATTCACACTGAGGCAGCCAGGAGGGTTGACTGCCCCCCCCAGTCTCCCCTCTAGCTCCGCCACTGTCCTTGGACCAATCCTTTTCAACATGTTCATCAGCAACATAGGTGTAGGCATAAAGAGTAATCGTGCTCTATTTGCAGATGACACCAAGCTCAGTGGCAGGGTGGATACCACTGAGGGAGTCAAAGACATGAATGAGGACCTCAGAACACTAGAAAAAAGGACACAAGAATGGCAACTGCAGTTCAACAAGAAGAAGTCCAAAGTGATGCACTTGCGCTTGAGAAGGACAAACCCCAGAATGGAATACTACATCAACGGGGTCAAGCTGGCCCCTTCCACAGAGGAAAGGGACCTAGGGATCATCATTCATGCTGACTTCAAGAGGCAGAGTCAATGCAATAAGGCATATAGTAAAGCAAACAGAATGTTGGGCTGCATAGGCAGAGGCATAGACAACAGAGACAGGGAGGTGATACTTCCTCTTTATCGATCCTTGGTGAGGCCGCATCTTGAGTATTGTGTCCAGTTCTGAACACTGCATCTTAGGAAGAAGGTGGGTAGGTTGGAGACCATCTATAGGAGAGTGACAAAGATGATTCATGGCATGCAGGAGTTTGCTTATGAAGAGAGGCTCAGGGCACTGGGGATGTATTCACTGGAGACACGCAGGAAGAAAGGAGTCATGATTGAAACCTTCAGGTTCCTCAAGGGCATAAACACAGAGTCATACAAGGAACTGTTCATTAGGAACACAAATTCCTCTACACATGGTCATGACTAGAAATTGAGGGGAGGGGCCTTCAAAAAGGACATCAGGAAGTATTATTTCACAGAGAGGGTGGTGGAGCCGTGGAAAAAACTGTCGTCCGAAGTGGTTAGTGCCAACACAGTGGCAGGTTTCAAGCACAGGTGGGATAAGTTACGGGCACAGTCGGCAAGTACCACAGAGTACAAAGCCAAGGTACCCTAGGGCAGGATAGGTCTCTGGAGCATCCCTAGGCTCCAGGTAAATTTTTGGGCAAACTCGATGGACCCTGGGTCCCCTTCTGCCAACACACTTTCTGTTTCTCTGTTTACACTTGTAGTGGCCTGCTGGACTGCCATCTCCCAATTCTTTTAATATCCCCCTCAGCCAGGCCCAGTCTGGTGGCCATGCTTGCAGCACCAATCCTGAACGAATGTGTCCCGAACTGCAGTGGATCAAGACAAGAGCCAAACCCTATCCTCAGCCCCGGCTGAACTGGTTCTGCGATAATGGCACTCCATTGGCATGAATCAGTAGCTGACCAACCCTGGGTGGCTGACCGAGAGTAGCCGCATGGGCACAAGATGCCAACTGCTGTATTATAATCCTGTACAGATGGTAAAGGTTGCAGGCAAGTCTGGTTGGGGAGTGCAGTTTCAGAATCCGGAGCCGGGCCAGGTGGGGCTTTTTTAACCCCTTAGCGCCCACCCTGCTCCAGATCACTCAGCCAGTCCCCATCCCTGACTGCCCGCCCACTGATCAGTCATTAGGCCACTAGATCCCAACCCCTTCCTCACGAGCCATGTCACCTGCTGGTCTGGCACCTGCCGTTTCATTGTCTTACTGGAGGAAGGGCTTCCAGCAGGGGCCAAGGTGGCAGCAGGGGACCCCATGCCAATTCATCCTCTCCCCTTTAGCTGGGGGAGGTCCCCTTATCCATGATTCTGTGTGTTAGCGGGGCTTAGTTGGGGGCATTACCTATAATTCCAAGTTTCAGTGGGGCGCAATTGGTAGCATTACCCATAAATCCCTGTGTCAGTGGGCTCAGTTGGTAGCATTACCCATGATTCCGTGTTTTAGTGGGGCTCAGTTGGTAGCATTACCCATGATTCCATGTGTCAGTGGGCTTAGTTGGTAACATTATCCATGATTCCATGTGTCAGTGGGGCTCAGTTGGTAGCATTACCTATGATTCCATGTGTCAGTGGGTTCAGCTGGTAACATTATTCATGATTCCATGTGTCAGTGGGGCTCATTTGGTAGCATTTCCCATGATTCCATGTCATTAGGGTTCAGTCTGTAGCATTATCCATGATTCCACATGTCAATGGGCTCAGTTGGTAACATTATCCATGATTCCATGTTTTAGTGGGGCTCAGATGGGAACATTATCTATAATTCCATGTGTCACTGGGGCTCAGTCTGTAGCATCAGGGCTCACTGGACATGGAGGTCTCCAATCCCACCTCCATTCCTGCCCCCAGTTAGAAGAAATACATCACACATCATTTCTCTGGGTTAAAAAGCTGCAGCACAGCTTTACTCAAAATTAGAATTTCAAGTACAAGCATATCATCAAATTTCTAAATTTTTCAATATTACATTATTTAACACATTTTTGCGTACACTTGCGCAAGGAATGTCTTGGGACTATACAGCATTTGAGAGGTGTGTCACTGTGGAGCCAATTACAGTTGAAACTGCAATGGACTTGGCAATGACGAGGTACTCTGGTCATGACACATGTTCTGTTTTGCTGATGTGGCATGTTCTCTAGTTGAAAGGAATGAACCGCTCCAATGAAAGAGTGCCCGCAGCACACTGTCTTCCTGGTCTGCCCTTGCTCCTGTGAGCCCCCCATCGGCTTCCAAATTAGCCGCTGTGCAGCTTTAATTATTGCCGGCTTCTGACACACTCACTTGTCCTGGTCCTTTGAACCCACCCCACCCCCCATTTCCACATACCACACTTGGTCACCTGGTCCTCTCATCTCCGCCCCTGTTCCCACAGTGGTCGCACTGTGTCTTAACTATTGGCAGCTCTTGACACACCTTCACTTGCCCTGGTTCTCCTCCTCTGCCTCCCCGTTTCCCAGTAGCGGCGTTGCAACAACTTGTCGTGACTCTTGCGCGTTTGCTCGCCCCAGTCCTCGCTCCTCTGACCCCCCCTCCGCTTCCATATTAGCCACTGCACGGCTTTACTTATTCCCCAGTGGGCTGTCTGCATGAGTCATCCACTCCTCGTCACTTGCGTGAGCAGATGGCAGAGTGAGCAAGTCGATGTGCATTATTCTCCATCTCAGCCTTGTTGCACTGTAGAACTCACCCGACTGAGATGACTCAAGACCGATGACCCGTGGTATGATACCTCAGCTGGGCCACCCTGAGCCTAGGAATTTGAGTCGGGAGGCAGGGCGAGAGGAGTCTGTGGGGACTGAGCTGACACACACAGTAGACATGCTTGGAACTGCAGCCCTTAGTGCTCCAGAATGCGAGAATGTAAGAGAGATGGGTTGCTGACTTATTTCTTTATTAGTTGGTAACCAGGAAAGGGTCAGAAGGAGGGGAAGGGAGTTAGCAGGAGGAGGCCAGCTGTATCAACAGGGGTAAGGATTGGTGGATTGCTGTAGGGAGTGCATAGGTGCAGTGTGCAAGACACACGCAGTGCATAAAAAATGGTGCACATAAATCCACACCACCCGGTACCCACTTCACGGTAGGCATGGGGGCACGCAGCAGAAAGAATCCAGAGTCGGGCAGGCTGGGGTCCAGAGAGGATGAGGCCATGTCCCCAGTCTAAGGAGCTCCACTGAGCAAGTACTTATTTGAACAATTTTACAGTGGGAGGGCCAAGAGGGAGACTTAGGGAGAGACAAAGAGGGCAAGTGAGAGATGGCAAAGAGAGTGTGTGTGTGTGTATGTGAGAGAGAGATCCAGTATAGATGGAAGCACACATTTGTATGAAGACCATGTGCTCAAGACTGATAATACACTGTGATGAATTGTGTTCCTTGTAGTAAAAAAATCATACTTTGTAAAACTATTGCATCTAGAATAGCCGCGGTGCACCTTTACTTATTGGCAGCTCCTGCCGCTCGACACACTCTTCTCTGACTAGCAGCTTCTTTCTCCATTTACTGTGCAGCTTCCATCATGTGGCACCCGTCACTCTCACCGCTGTCTCCTCGCTCCTCTGAAGCCAGTATCAAACACCACTGCAAATATCTGCAAGTGAACATTCGGCATTGACAAATGCTTGTTTTACCCTACATTTACATCATTTTTAGCATGTTCAAAACCACAATGCATCCATCATCCCTTTTCTGGCCCCTGGGGGACTCAGGTCCTGGCCCCAGACCCATTAACCCCCTCACCTGGGGAAAGGGTGTCCTGGCCTCCCGAAGGGCCCCTTCCACATCAGCCGCACGCAAAGGGGCAGATGAGCTTCCTCCAATCAACCCCCACCCTGCCTGCTCCTGACAGGGTGGAGAACCTCCCCCACACCTGCCCCCGCCTCTCCGGCCCTCCACCACAAAGCTTCAGACCAGCAGGGAATGGGCATACCACACAAAAACTTCACAGTGCTGGCAAGTCCGGGCCGGGGTCAAATTACAAAGGCCGGGGCCAAGCCAGGTGGGAACCTTTAAATTCATTGGTACCCGCTGTGCCTCTGCCCGCTCCACCAGTCCTATCCCTGGACCGCCGGCCCGTTGGCCAGTCACCAGGGACCTGATACCACCCCTCCCTCCTGAACGGCATCACCCACTGGCCGTTTTTCACCCCTAGGGAGGGAGAGATTCCAGCAGGGGCCGTAATGGCAGGAGGAGACCCCTTACCAATTCCTCCTCCCCCTTTAGGTGGGGGAGGCTCCCTGTCTGTAGCAGTACCCATGATTCCATAGTTCAGTGGGGCTCAGTTGGTAGCATTACCCATGATTCCATGTGTCAGTGGTGCTCAGTCTGTAACATTACCCATGATTCCATGGGTCAGTGGGGCTCAGTCTGTAGCACTACCCATGATTCCCTGCATTTGTGGGCTCAACTGTTAGCATTACCCATGCTTCCATGTGTCAATAGGCTCAGTCTGTAGCATTACCCAAGATCAAGGTCATTGGAAGCTTGAAAATGCTGCACAAAAATGTGGAGACTTTTTGCAAAAGTTGCAGGGGTTCACTATATATCCTCAGTGCTCCCTAATAAATCTTATCTTATTTGCTGCAGCATGTACTGATCGCATGCATTGTTAGATTAATATAGTGCCACTTTATGCTTTCAATAGGAAGAAAGGTTTGTCTTTTTTAAATGAACTGCAAATTAATCATTATGTAACACTTTTTCTAAAATCTAAAGGCATACATTGCATGTAATGCTAACTAGATTTTATTTAATAATTCACAGTCAGTCCTGAATAAATCCTGGATGTAAAATAATGAAGCCTGATAAAAACAGGTTACTCACCTGCAACAGTAGTTCTAGGAGTGGTATATGTTGTTCATCCACACTTATTGGCATGTCCCTTTCCCTTTTAAGAATCGCCGGAAGGTCTTCAAGCTGGCTCCTCCCACCCACCCGGGTGGTACACCCCTCGGCTCTGCCCCATGATGCCAGATCTTAGCCCGCTGGAAGCCAGGTTTGTGCATCGCAGCCGGGGAGGTCAGGTGGGTCTGTGTGGATGAACAACATATACAACTCCTAGAACTACTGTTACAGGTGAGTAACCTGTTTTTCTAGGATCGTGAATATGTTGTTCATCCACACTTATTGGCAGACTCCTAGCAGTTCTTCGGGAGGAGGGAGGAAGGCAAGATGCACACCCCCTACTTTGGGAACAGAGACTGGAGAACTGAGGCCCCAAAAACAGCATCCCGGTGTGACTCAAGGTCGATGTGATAATGGTTGAAGGTGTTTGCTGTCTTTCTGGTGGCAGCCCGACAGATTTCCTAGATAGGGATGTCCCTGGAAGCAGCCACCAACGCAGCGGTATAGTGGGTAGAATGAGCTCTTATCCCTCTGGGAGGCTCTTTGCCCACCAACCTATAGCAGAGATCAATGCAAGATGTAATCCATCTTGCAATCGTCCGCTTTGCTGCAGGTCTGCCAGAGGCGGTTTCAGCGTAGGTGACAAACAGCTGGCAAACCTCACCCCGAATTTCCGCCGTCCTCTCCTTATAATAGCAGACAGCTCATCCCAGGTCCAGAGTATGGAGTCTATACTTGGCATCCGAGGTGTAATTCAGGTAGAACACAGGCAGAATCAACACCTGGTTAAGGGGAAACTCTGACACCACCTTGGGGAGGAATTTCAGGTGGGGGTGCAGAACAACCTTGTCCTTGTGAAAGACCAGATAAGGGGAGTCCACCGAGAGTGCCTGGAGCTCCCCTGTCCTTCTGGCAGATGTGATAGCCACCAGGAAGGCCATCTTCCACAAGTGTGACATCTCACACTTGTGCATCAGTTTGAATGGCTTGCCCATGAGCTTTTCCAAGACCAGCAGTAAATCCCACAGTGGTGGAGCTTCACACACCGGAGGGGATATGTGATCAAGGCCTTTGAAAAGTGCCAGACCACCTTCTGCTGTGCCACCATTTGCTGACCGGCCTGCGCCTGGTAATCAGAGATGACTGCCAGGTGCACCTTAAGGGTTGAAGACCAAAGACCCCCTTTGGATAGAGACCAAAGGTAGTCTAAAATGCTAGCCATGGTACAGGACAGAGGGTCCAGGCCCTTGCTCGACACCAAATGGAAAATCTTTTCCATTTGAAGGCATAGCACTTTCTGGTCGACTGCTTTCTGGATGCTCCCACTACTGTGAGTACATCCTCGGAGAGACCCAAAGCCTGGAACTCTAACCGCTCAGGTACCAGGCTGTCAGGTGCAGGGACTGAAGGTCTGGATGGAGGACCTTCCCCTGATTGACAGAGATCAGGTCCGGGTGTGCTGGAAGACTCCTTGGGAGCCTGTTGCTGAAGCTGAGGAGATCTGGATACCAGAACTGGCGTGGCCAGTCTGGGGCTACCAGGATCACCTGCAACTTGTCCCTCCTCACCTTGAGAAGCACCCTTTGAATCAAGGAAAATGGAGGGAAGGTGTAGAAGAGGCCTGGGTCCACGGCCTCGAGAAGGCATCCCCCTGCAGTGATCCCCGCTGGGGGGGCGGGCATGAAACAGCCTCAACTTGGTGTTTTCCTTGGAGGCAAACAGGTCCACTATCGGTTTGCCCTGGTGGGAGAACAGGCTGTAAGCTACCTCTGGATGGAGAGATCACTTGTGGGATGTCTCACCTATGCGGCTGAGGGCATCCGCCAGTTGATCTGAGGCTCCTGCCATATGGATGGCTAGAAGATCTGCCTCTAGTTGGCTCATGAGTGTCCAGATGTGGAGCGCTTCCCTGTACAGCAGCCGTGAGTGCATGCCACCCTGCTTGTTGAGGTAGTACATGGTCGTGGTATTGTTCGTCTGGACTTGAACCACTTGACTCCGAAGCTGCTGAGCGAATGCTGTAAGTGCCAGTCTGACCGCTCTGAGCTCCAACAGGTTGATGTGGTAATGGGACTCCTCGAGGGTCCAGAACCCATGGGCCCTGTTGTCCCCCATGTGGGCTCCTCAGCCCATGAGAGAGGCATCGGTCATGAGGACAACCATTGGCTCAGGGTGGACAAATGGGATCCCTTCCCACAACCGGTCTAGGACGGTCCACCACTAGAGAGCATCCCACATCTTCTCGGTCACAGTGATCAGCTGGTCGAAATGACCTAGGCACTGAGTCCACTGGGTGGCCAGCCCCCACTGAAGGGAGTGTATATGCCACCTGGCCCAACAGACCACAGTGGTGCAGGCCGCCATGTAACCCAGAAGTCGCAGAAAGTCCCGGGCAGGGTGCAACTGCCCAACCAGAAATGATGGGCAAAGGAGGAGAGAACCTCTGCTCCATCCACCGGGAGCTGAGCTCTGGCTTGGCGAGAGTTGAGATCTGCCCCGATGAAGCACATCACCTGAGAAGGCATGAGCTCTGACTTGGTCTCGATCAGGAGGCCAAGTTGAGAGCAGGTCTGGAGGGCCAGGTCCCTGGACCTCTCCACCTCTTGCTGGGTGGAACCTGCTAAGAACCACTCGTCGAGGTAAGGGTATACCCTGACCCCTTGACGCCTGAGGTGGGCTGCCACCACTGCAATGCATTTGGTGAAGACCTATGGGGCTGACGACAGGCTGAATGGCATGGCTCAGAACTCGTAAAGGGTTCCCTCTGCTCTGAACCAGAGGAACCACTGGTGAGACAGACAGACTGGGACATGAAAGAACGTGTCCTGAAGATCCAGTGAGCAGAACCACGTTTTTCTCCAGGGATGGTATGATCTGGGACACAGTTACCATCCGAAAGGTGCACGGCCTGAGATACCGATTCAGGTTGTGCAGATCTAGAATAGGGTGCCAGCCCCGGGACCAGGAAGTACCTGGAAATGAACCTTGGGTTGACTGGAGGGTCTGCCACTAAGACAACTGCCTCCTCGAGGAGAAGCTGGGTTATGTTGTCTCTCAGAGCCGACTAAGTGTTGGCTGATACTCTCTCCTCCCGTGGGGTATGGGCTCGACTGGGTCGGTACTGCTTCGAATTCTAGAGGCAGACCCTGGACGACCACTTCTAAGACCCACCTGTCCGTGGTAACAGCGGACCAGGCGGAAAGGAAGTGGCAGAACCGACCCCTTATGGGAGGACCCAGAGCTGGTGTAACAGGAATAGGGGTGGTAACCCCTATCTCATTACTGGGTAGACTTGGAGGAAGAGGGTCCAGGGCCTGAACCCTGACCTCCTCTGCGGGTCTGGGGAGGTCCATGCTTGGGCTGGGGGTGTCAAGCCTGTGGCTGCTGATGCTGTGCTCCCAGAAAGTAGAACTGCTGGGCCACAGAAGCAGAGTGCCAAAAAGGCTTCTTCTTCTTCTGTTGCTGCTGCTTCTTAGGGCCAGTAGCGCTTTGAGTAGTAGTCAAGTCCAAGGTGGCACTGGACTGTTCGATTTGCTGAAGGTGACCATCCACACCCGGACCGAAGAGATCAGTGGCCAGGAAAGGAACATCAGCAAGTTTGTGCTGGGTATCCACTGTGAAGGTGGAAAACCTCAGCCAAGCCCTGTGGCATGACGCAACCGCAGTTGCCACTGAACGGGCACGAGTCTCCAATGTCCAGAGCCGTCTGAAGCTGCTGCTTGGCAATGGCATGGCCTTGATCCCTGACCTTCTTGACCGTAGTCTGAAGGTCCATGGGGAGATGTGGGAGAACTTCATCCAAGGACCCCATAAGGGCTTGGGAAAAGTGCGTCACGATGACGGTCCAGCTTGCCTGATGGAGGCCTAAACAGCAGGCTGCATAGACCTTCCTGGCAGAGTGGTCCAGTTTCTTGGACTCCTTGTCCGGGGATCTATTGGTGTTGGCAGAACTGTTTATACGTCTGAACATAGAGGCGGTCACAAGACTCTCGACTGAGGGATGTTCTGTGAACCCCGAGAGGGACCCCATGGCACTGCATACTTGCGGGCCATCCAGGCAGATTGCATTGGGCAGGAGGCAGGATGCTGCCAAAGCTCCAAGGCCAAGCCAACAATGGTTTCAGCTGCAGGAAAGGCTTCTGTCGGGGTATCCCCTCTCTTGAGAATGTCAGTGAGAGGGTACTTCGCCCATTTCTGGATTGGTTCCAGGGGCATCCCCATGGATTCGGAAGATAAGGCGGAGAATTCCTTGAAAGGATGAAGGGCCTTCCTCCGTCGACTGATCATCAGCTGACTCGTCATCCCACCTGTGAGAGTGAAGATAGGTGTCGTCTGAATCTGAGGTATCCAGATATAATGGTCGGCCACCAAGGTCGCTCTCAGTGTGCCTGGGGTGATCAGGCATGAGGGTGACTTAAATCCTGTGAGAAAGACCCAGGGTTGACGGAGCTTCCTTCGTAGGAGCCCCTCCCAAAGGCTGTTTAGGCAGCGGCTCCACCACAATCGGTGGAGAGTCCAATATTGGCCGAACTGGAGCGGGTTTAGCCGGCTCCACGGGCAGGGGAACCGATTTCACTGGTTCCAAAAGAGTCGGCTTCAGCCTAGGAGGCAAAAGCCAAGTAATGTCCGGAGTAGAGACCGTGGTCAGCTTCTGCCCAGACAGGATCAGCTGCTGCCGTATCAGATCCTCGCAGTGTCAGCAGAGCTTCTGCCAAAGCCTCTCCTCATCCGAGGAGGACGAGGATGACCAATGGCGTTGCTTCTTTTTGGAGCACTTGTGCGCTTTCCTCGGCCTGTCAGTTGAGGGGGTCCAAGATGTCGACCGTGATCGGACTGGCCGAGTCGGATGCTCGGGAGACACCAGTGGGACCAGTGACTTCCTGGGACCAGGGACCGATTCCTTGATGGGATTCCCAGCTGGCTGGTCTCCTCATCGGGAAAAGACAGGACCGGGGTCCTACTGAGAGAGTCATTGACCGGAATGGGCAACAACGGATCGAGAACAATATCAACCTCATTAATCGAGACCTCGGTTGACTGGCCAGACGGTATGGCCAAAAAGCCAGTGGCCAAGGAGGGAATTTCGACCAAAGTCGATACTGCCAGCTCCTGGGACTGAGATCGCTCACGATCCCAAGAGCGTCTTCACCAAGATAAAGACTGATTTGAATTCTTATCCCTCTTACGGGACTGAGAGGAGTGAGAGCCTGCAGGTCTCTCACCCTTAGTGGGGAGAGACTGGCACAACTCTTGGAAGGAACCCGAAAAGGTAGAGCCCAAGTTGACAAGAATGAAAAACAACCAAGAGGAAGACTCTTCAGCCCGTGCCACTTCTTCTTCAAAGGCCTGCATTCGCTCCAGCTGTTCGGTGGATCCTGCAGCCACGGAGACCGCCCACCGGGCCTCTTTAGATTTCATCAGAGGATTCAGTTTTTCGGGCCTGCCCAATTTGAGGCGTGCAAGACGATCGTCGAGGACGTTCAGGTGAAACGCGAGACACATCTCGCAAATCTTGGTGTCATGGCCGACACCCAGACAGTAAACGCACATGGTATGTGGATCAGTGCGTGACATTTTTGACTGCATGGGCACCGGCAAAATCCAGGGAAAGATTTATCTTCCATGATGGAATGATGAGAATCACCATCGCTAACTCGAATGAGTTGAAGTTTCGGAATAACCGAAGGTTTTGAAGCCAGGCCTACAAAAAGCGAGAGCAAAGAGGAGGCAACCTGAATCTTCCAGCGGAAAGAAAGATCTGGTGTCATGGGGCAGAGCCGAGGGCTATACCACCTGGGTGGGTGGGAGAAGCCAGCTTGAAGACCTTCTGTCGATTCTTAAAGGGGAAAGGAACATGCCAATAAGTGTTGATGAACAACATATCCACGATCCTAGAACAGCTACTTACTTTGGTGCAAGAAAAAAATATGCATATAACCAGGGTGCCTAATCAAGTTATAGCGAAAAATCCAAAAAACTGTTTATTTTGTTAAAATGACTGCTTTTCTCAATCAGCACTGTAAGTACAAAAAAATTTAAAATCACATGATACAAACAGATATACAGAAATAGAATAGTTGCCGCCTGCTGGCGCAGCGGTAGTGCTGCCACTAGGGATGCCAGTGACCTGGGTTTGGTAGCAAGCCCAGGTCATCGGAGGGCCAGCCAGGGGGGCAGAGAGGGACTGAAGACCTGATGGGCCACTCTCCTTCTCCAGGAGGGATGGGTTGCTCTCTTTGCCGCAATACCGCCACCACCTGGGTGACCACGGGTGGTGCTGGTGTGGCTGAGGCAGCCTCGAAGGGAGAGGCCGGCATCAGCCGAGGACCGGAGGTATGTCTTTACACCGCTGTGTCTCACTGGTCCTCCTTGAGTGCTGACATCGGCAGGGGGCGGGAACCAGAACAAGGAAAATACCCCATGACTGGTCTAGGCAATGGGCTACCACCTCGAACGACCACAGAGGAACTGAGGAAGACTCCAGATGCACGCTTCCCTGAAGATTCGGAGGAGGTATGGGGGCCTCCTCCACCCCACCTGGGTGTTATCTGGGTCTCTAGAAAGTAATAGGAGTGGGGCACTATCGGAGTGATCCCAGGTCCTCTCGGTGGCATGGCCTGGTAGGTGCACTGGAAACCCAGAGAGAGGGACCAGTCATGGTGATGGGTAACAGATATTAAAAAAAAAAAAGAAATTGAATCGAATAGTTGTTGTATTGGTCCTTGCAATGCATGTATGATCTGGGTGTTAACAGATTGTGACTCTGAACAATTGTCGTAAGTCTCTGACGAAGGACTGGGTTGGTTGTTACATCTATGCTGGTCCAATAAAAGGTATCAAAACCATTTCTTCTGGATATGATGATAGAAATAGTAAATCACACCAACAGCTTTTCACTGCATCATACAGCAGTTTCTAATACATGGCACTTTTACTCAGGTTGCAATGATTTTTGTTTATTTGAAGGTAACTGTTTAAATATACTTCACCCATTTTATCAGCATGCTTTCAGAAATGTTAGGTTTTTGTAGACTTTGTATGTGAGCATGTAGGTGTGGCAGATAATCATATAAGGGATCACTGTCACCAACTCCCTCAGAAACACATACAGGATAATGGATGGTCTTCGGTTAATAACCACGCTGTAATAACTAGTTTCCCTTTTTTCTCATACAGAAACTGTAGCATAATTTGCCGTAATAAAGGAGTGTTTATTACGGCAAACACACGCGCAGTTTTCCTTACTCTGTGCATGCGCCCGCCGAAGTTCCTTACTTCCCGACCACTTGCCACTTACCGAACCGCTAATGGACACTGAACCACCACCTGCATTTGGTGTAAGTAATAAAAAAATTGAAATGTGCTACAGGGACTTCAGTTAACTTTCGGTTACCCACAAGATTTAAAAACAAAACAACTTTTAAATAAAGGCGACTGCACACTGTAACTGGACCATAGCCTAACGGCAACTTTTTATTTTATACAATTGCTGAGGTGAAAAAAGGGAAACCCAGCAATTATATAAAATAAAATATGAGGTGGTGTGTGGGGCTTACACACCCCCTCAGAGTTAGATGCTTTTCATAAACTGTTTATGCAGCATCTAACCCCTCGAGTGTGTGTAAACTTCTCGTTACACACACCATCCCATACTTTTTTCTATATGTAATCACTTCAAGACGTTGCCAGAACAACATTGTAAACCTTGAGAGAGAAGCAAACAAAAAAAAAAAAGTCCATTGGCTGTGAGGGACACAGGAAGTACAAATATTTGGCACACGCTGCCATTAATGGAGGAAACTGTCGCAGCTGTGCCCAACAATACAAAATTGAGTGCAGTTGCGGCAAAGAAGTTTGGCGCAGCTATGCCAAAAAATAACTTTGATGTAGGGCTTGATGCAAAGTCTGCGTCACCCCTTTAAAATCGAGACCCAGGACTTTCAATATTTGGTGACAGGCCAGTTAGTCTTAGATTGTTCATTAAGAGAGTATTCTCCATTTTTTCAGTTTGGCCACTGTTCGCAGCTGCTCGTGTAATGAAACATCCACCGCCCCCTCCGCAGTCAGAACTTAAGCCGCAAGCTTTTCAATGTTTTTCTCAGCTGACTCTACCTGCTCCTCCACATTAGCAATCTTAGTTTCTATCAACTGGCATCTGGATAAAATCTCCTTTATGGGGCTTTGTATTTTCTGGTGTTGAATTTGTCCAGGGACCCCCATGGCCCAGGTCTATACAAGTTTAGTTATATAAAATTACTGATAACCACCTGCATATATACAGTTGACCTTGGCAAGGTGTACAAGGCTTGCAGAAAATACAAATGGCCAATGGGTGACTGAATGAGGCCAACATATAAGATAATATGGCTAGCTAGTCAAAGGCTGCAAGTGGCTAAGTAAATGAATGATACCATCATGTCAGTTAATATGCATATATGTATGAGACTTTAAAAGGTTAATGGTTAAAACTCAGTAAATGTAAAAAATAAAATAAGTTAGAAAGCACAAAGCCAAGGTCTAACTTGGAATTACCCTGCTCAGTAGGGAAAACACTGTGTACCAAAATATGCCTCTTTAAAGGTTACGGCCAATATAAAAACACAGCTGCTCATAACTGTGGCTGGCCTGAACTACTGAAGTTTCTCATTTTGTGATTAAAAATATATGTTACAAGGAATTGATATAAAAAATAATGAGATACATAATTTGGCCACTGTCTGGTTTCTATCTGTAAGCCAGTTATTTAAAAAAAAAAAAGCCACGTCCCCTCGCTTGTTTTCTGTATCCTAAAGCCAGTATTTTTGATAAATACTGTATAAAATCCCCTGATCACTTGTTTTTCCATTTAAGAATGACCGTATGGCTCAGTAAAGTGTCAAAAGTATCTTATGACCAAGGCATCTTATGGCCAATGTATATTTAAAGTCGGTGATATCAAAATTAAAACCAAACCAGCTACGGGCTAGGCTTGCCAATTTTGTGAAATGGACCCAATTATACAGGTTCCTGGCTGGTAATTCTCAGTAATTCAATAAAGCCAGCACACTATTTCTTTGCCAGATTACTTGTACTTTATTATGATAGTATTAATAAAATTAGCCAGAAAAATTCTATTGTAACAATAAAAACACAAAAAAGGCATATTTTGGTACTCAGGCCCAGATATTCAAACTGCGCCAGTCTGAGGTGCAAGCCCCTGCGCTGCTCAAAATAGTTGCGCAGGGGTGTGGCCGGGGTGATATTCAAAGGAGTTGCGCTGTTGAGCGCTCACTATGAATCTCGCCCAGCTTCTAACACTTGCGCGTAGTGCAGTGGAACTTGCGCTACAGCAAGTTGCCAGAGTTGAGCATTCAACTTGCGGTGGCGCAAGTACCATTGCGCCATCGCCAAATTTCCGATATTCAAAAGGTGACATGCAAATGGGGCCATAATTTATGCAAGGGCGCAGGGGCCATTTGCATCTCTTTATAGCCCCATTGCATGCCTTTTGCATGTAGAGTCGCCCGATCCCGAGGACTTGCTCCCTGGCCACCCTGCCAGGCAGCAGCCGTCGGGGACCGGCGCACACACTACCAGCTCCGGTCGGGCATCACAGTTACATGCCCCCACACCTCCACAACCCGATCGCGGGCAGAACCTGTATAAACCCCCAGTGCCCGATCGCGGGCAGAACCTGTATAAACCCCCCCAGTACCCGGGCGTCGCGGGCAGAATGTAACCCTCCCCAACCGAATAACTTCCTGGTGGTCCAGTGGACCCGTAAAGCCGATCGCGGGCAGAATGTCACAGCAGACCCCCCAAACATCTCCTGGTGTCTAGTGTCCCCCCACCCACCCACGAAGCCCCTCCCCGCTCCCCGCAGCCAGCCGGCGACAGCATCCACCCGCCTGCCGCCCGCTGCCCCCACGACGCGACTGTCCGGTAGGGCTGCCGCCCATTGGTGCTGAGCTACAGCCAATAGCCAGGGGTGGCAGCTGCTGTGTGCGCCCTGCAGTGCAGCAGCTCACCTGTGGAGTGGCCCTCGACTTAACCTTTTGGCTCCAAGCTTATGCGAGGCGCGGCTTGGGGTTCGCATGCACAACTCTGCTAACCCGACTGAATATCGGGTGCGCAGGTATGCATGGATCCTCCCCTCCTGTTGAGCATGCATTCATTTGCATTGCTCTCTTGCGCAACCTGGTGCCAGTGGCGTAACTGCCTCCTGCTGAATATAGCAGAATGGCGCATTTTGGACTTGCGCATGGCGCAACCCTGTTGCGCATGGCGTAACCCTTTTGAATATCTGGGCCACAGTGTTTTCCTGCTGAGCAGGGTAATTCCAAGTTAGACCTTGGCTTTGTGTTTTCTGACTTACTTTATTTTCTACTGAGTTTTAACCATTAACCTTTTAAAGTCTTACATATACATGCATATTAACTGACATGGTGGTATCATTGATTTACTTAGCCACTTGCAGCCTTTGGCTAGCTAGCCATATTAACTTATATGTTGGCCTCATTCAGTCATCCATTGGCCATCTGTATGTTCTGCAAGCCTTGTACACCTTGCCATGGTCAACTGTACATAAACAGTTGGTTATCAGCAACTGTATATAACTAAACTTTTATAGACCTGGGTCCTGGGGCCCCTAGACAAATTCAACACTGGTATGAGGATTTAATGTCTGGATGGAATTCCGTGAGCAAGGCTTGAACTGAAGCCACCGTCGGCTTCACTGCTGTTTTCAACTTAGCACCCAGCTCAGGACCCTGCATCAGTGAGGAATCCACTGCTACGTCTGGGTGAAGAGAAAAATCTGCCCCCTGCTGTGGAGCTGCCTTCCTATGGGAGACAGAACCTTTTTAATCAGGCCAGTTGTGTTCGCTGCCCCCTTCTTTGGCTTCAGCCAACTTTGTGTGGACATTTGACTGCTACTGAGCATTATAAACATGTAGAAAAGGCAGGTTTTAAACAGATACAGAGCGAAGTTATGAAAAAATGCATGCTGCTGTGTTGCTCTCACCAGCGCCCCACCAGTAAGCATGTTTTCTAATGTTAACACACTTTTTTGTGAGGCAGGTTGAATGAGAGCTACTGTTTTTAGGCAGTGCATGCAAGTTCATTTACAGCAGCTGAGAGACAGAAGTAGCGCAGCTCACACTCCAATGTTTTAGTACTGTTGGAGCATGAGATCGATGATGACACCTGAGAAAAGCTATTCTTCACATTCTCAAGTGTTAAGATCCACTAATTCTGATCGATTCAGCTGAGGAAAGTTGTTTTTAACATTCTTAACGGTGAGGAACAACTTTTGAAAACCACTGGAGAAACACGTTTACTATGTATTGTACTGTTTTTTTACCCATACTTTTCTGATAGGGCTGGACAAAATTAGCAAATTCCGATTTTACGGACTTTTCATCAAATTCACACATTCTGTGAATTTCGTGAAATTCTGCGCAATTTTCCAAAACTGTTTGAGCGGCCATAACTTAGTCATACAGTTAAGAGAGCTGAAATCTCGCATGCATACTGTTTGGACATGTTCCTAAAATTATGTTAAATTGCATGACGTGGAAAAGGGGAACAGAAGTTATATGGCTCAAATCTTGCAATTTATTTATTAATGAGAACATTTCTGAAATATTTCTATGCTTACTACTTAGCCACCTTTGGAGCTAGCTAATTAAAACTGATATGCATACTTTCTTGGACAAGTCATATAAACTGCTAAATAGAGGGATAGTTGGTTACCCAAGTTACAGGAATTAAACATTTCATATTTAACCTGTTTGTTAAATTGTGTGAAAAATTTCAAAATATTTGGATCTTTATAGTTTCACTGCTACTGCAGGGATACCATCAAGATTTGGCATGCATACCAAAGTAAATACGTCCTGGAATCTAACTAAGCTGGATAAATGTGGTTTAGTACGGTAAACTTCTTTGTGGATACTTTAGAAATTACTAATTGGCCAAATTTTGGCAGAAATTCATGGATGCATACCTGTAACAGGTAACGCCAATAGAGATTTTCACTTGTGGAATTTAACTTTCACAAAGCCCTTATCCCCTCAGAATCACCTTGCCTGTACAAGCATCTTGGCCCTGCAGTGCCCCTGCAACATTTCTGCGACGGTGATGCCCATCTTGACTAAAAATATCCAGATACTTCTGTCACAATGGCCTAAGTCACAATGAGCTGTAAGGCTGGACATCACTTGGTGCCATTGTTTTCAAACAGTACAAATATACATCTATACCCTTATCTACAGGGTTAAAAGGTCAGCAAGTGGCAAAGTACAGAAACAATGCTGCATGTGCATCTGCTTCCACAAGTCATTAAGGTAGCGAGCACTAGCGGTAGCTGGTATATTGCAAGAATTCATGCTAGTGCACAGTGATGTCCATGGCTATTCTTCCTGGTTCATTACTCAAGATAGTGACCTCACACTTGGCGTCACTATACCTTTACTATGAAGCATCCCATGAATGCTACCTATTGACACTTTACCCAGCCTTTCCATTCCTCTCCAGTGGCAACTCAAGTGAATCACGAGGCAAAATGTATGGACGTGGCTTGGATAGAAATATCACAGCATTCCATAATTTCACAAAAGCTCATGAAATTCAACTTTGCCTTTGAGGATGAGATTACAGGGTTGACACTCACAGACCTTTTTTTTTTTTTCTTTCCCCATATTGGTTTTTCTCTCAGCCAGCTTGTCTCTCAGGGATATACCCTGATTAGGCAGAACCCAGCCATCATTCAGCTGGCCACTGGGTTTTTCTCCCACATTTGTTCCCTCCCACCTCCCCTGCTGGGGGTAGTGTCTCGGTCAGCCTTGCACAGTCACAGCTTCCACTGTGACAGGAGCAAGCTCCCTGGCCCAGCTGCAGGGGGCACTGTGGTGGTGGAATCTGCCAACCCTCCCCAACCAATATGCACTGGTGGCAACTGTCTTGGCCATGGCCTGCCTCTCGACATGACTTCCTGGGCTTGCTTCTGGTCCTGGGTCGTCAGCATTGTAGCGTGATGCCCTGCCGCTGGAGCATGGGGGTGGTTTTAAACCCTAATATTTAGAGGTCAATGAACCTAAAACAATTGGTGATATTCAGTTCTCTAGTTGTACAGTTATAGGGGCTTAAAATTCTGCAGTTCACATAACTACGAAATGTAATTTTAACATTTCCAAAAGTTTGGAGGCTTATACTTCAGTCACCTTTACAGGTAGATATTTGAAACCTGGTGCACTTCCGTATCGACCTGGGCATGGGTTCAATTCTCAGTAAGTCCCATTTTTTCTTTCTCACTATAATCTGTGATTTAATTGCTTAGCAGTGGCTAATACTGCACCAAAAATGTCTAATTTATTTACTTTATGCTGTCTAAGCTCGTTCTACTGTTGTACCCTGTATTGTTGTATATCTCTTCTAATCTTGCTTAATTCTGTGTAAACCTTGTATCGTGTCTGCATATTCCATGTAATTCTCCCAGGTCGCACCTCAAAATAGACAAATGTCGGTCTAGTGTGCTTACCTGGTCAACAAAAGCTAAATAAATATATCTGTCATATAGACAAAAACAGAGTTAAATGGCAGTTCTCCCTTTACATTTCTCTGACAGAAGGGCTGGTGTCATGACACACAACCATGGACTGACTCTGGACTGCAGATAAACAGGATGCCGCATTGTGGCAGTACTTTCAAAAGTCATTAAAAGAGTCTACAGCATTAACTGAAGTGCACTTCTAGGATGTTGTGTTTCAGGGAAATCAATAACCAAGTACATATTAGATGCTCCCAGAGCGGAATTACTTTATAGATTGCAGCAATGAGTATCTATGTTTTTACGGTGGGAATGGGGGTTGTACTGCTTGTTGCATGACAAATTAGTGTGCTGAGCTGCTTGGTGTGTGTGTGTCTCTGACAGCACATAAACTTAGGATGGGGGGGAATTGGTCACCTACTTAGAACTGTGATTAAAGGTAAGCTGTCATTTGCAGGGGCTCCCGCCCCTGCAAACCTTACCCTCCGGTTAAGCTTTTTTGTAGGACAGCACCGTTTTTTCTGTACAGAAATGTAATTTAAGAATGAAAAGTCCGCTACCCAGAAATATGGCGGACTATCGGGCAGCTCCATTAACTGTAAAGATGCGGCGCCGCACCCTGTGCTTCAATACAAATGCATTGAAATGCAGGGTGCAGCGCTGCACCTTTACTTCTGGGTAGTAGACTTTTTGTTAAATTAAATTACTTTCTTATGCAGAAAAAATGGTGCTTTTCTACAAAAAAGCTTAACTGGAGGGCTTGGCCTTGTTCTATTTGTTTTTGATGACTGGGTCCCCGGGGTTGGGGGGAGATACAGGAAGTGCTGCTTGATATTAAACCAAGTTACTCTGTTGATGGATTAATGGAAATGTGTGCGACTGCCTCAGCTAACCTCTGGTCACTATCCTCCCAACCAATCCTTCTCCCTCCCTGGTGCTCCCCTTTCTCGCTTCTTCCTCTGCCCCTCATGGACCCCCATGACAAAGCCTACCCTGGCTGCTCCCCGTACACCCTGTTAGCCTTATTCTGCTCCTCCCCTTGTCTTCTCCCTACCCTGCCTCTTTGTAAATACCCATCAGACAATGCTTTACTCTGGATGCTGATTGTCATGCCCCCCCCACAGCAATTTCGGAGCGATGTCATTAATTCACACTTTTGATGTATGTTTCCCGAATGACAGTCAACTTTCACTTGTATTCACTGACAGTATCTTATTGTATAGCGGTCATATGTAACAAATTTCTCTGCAATGTCACTTGTTTTGTTTGTATTGTATTGTCAAACCGACTTGGAACCTCTGTAAATGAGCCTCTGGTTCAAAGGTCTTAATCTCAATCTGACATAAATAAACAAATACCCCTTAGTCCCGCAGACCGCCATCTTGGGCTGGAAACACTGACTCGGCAGATGAACAACCAAGATAGTAGTGGTAACTCCATAGGATTACATGTACAATGCTGTTTCAGACCACAGCTCCCCACAGGAAAATGAGATGCAAGCTTAGAAACTGGCTCAACTGCCACAGATGTCTTTAAATGAACTATCTAGCTGTCTGATCAGGGTTAGGAGGCCCTTCCCCCACCACTATCTGTGGCACAGATGTCAATATACCAACACCACATCCTGCAGCACCTAGCCTTTGTATAATTAACCATTTGTGCTCAGATGCGTTTCACAGGACATATTTTCATCTTTCAGTGGTTTGCTTTCATTTACAAATTACTGGTAAGCCCAAAAGCCCCTGCTATACATGACCACATCATTTGCAGCCACCATGCACATTCCAACGTACTGGGTTTTTACCTCCACTGTCTTTCATGAGATTATTACACACCTTGTTGTGCAGTATTATTTTTTTTTTTCTAGGATCGTGGATATGTTGTTCATCCACACTTATTGGCATGTCCCTTTCCCCCTTTAAGGATCGCTGGAAGTCTTTAAGCTGTGTCCTCCCACCCACCTGGGTGGTATAACCCTTGGCTTCGCCCCATGACGCCAGATCTTCCTTTCTGCTGGAAGGTTCAGGTTGCCTCCTTTGTGCTCCTGCATTTTGTAGGCCCTGGCGTCTAAATCTTGGGTTCTTCCGAAACTTCGTCTAGTTCGCATTAGCGACCGTGACTCTCCTATTTCAATTATGGAAGACAAGTCTTCCCCTGGATTTTGCTGGTGTTCGTGCGGCCAGAAAATGTAATGCATCAATCCCCACGCTGCATGCGTCTACTGCTTGGGTGTCGGCCAAGACACCTCTAAGTGCGACTTCTGCCTTGCATTTCACCCTAATGTCCTGGACGACCATCTCACATGCCTGAAGTTGGGGAGGCTGGAAAAATGGAACCCTCCGGTGAAATCAAAGGAGACTAGGTGGGCGGTTTCCGTGGCTGCGGGATCCGCTGAGCAATTGGAACATATGCAATCCTTTGAGGAGGAAGCGGCTCGGGCCACAGAATCTTCCTCTCGGAGCTTCTTCGTTCCGCTCAACCTGGGCTCCACCTTCTCGGGTTCTTTCCAAGAGTTGTGCTAGTCTCTCCCGACTAAGGGAGAGTCCTGCGTGCATGCACTCCTCTCGGTCCCGTAAGTGGGAGAAGGACCCGGGATTGTCGTCTCAGCAAAGATGTTCTTGGGATCGGAAGAGATCCTTGTTCCAGGAACCAGCAGTCTTGACTTCAGTCGAGATCGGCACTTCGGCTACTGGCTTCTCAGCCTTGCCGTCTGGCCAGTTGACTGAACAGTCAATCGACGAGGTCGAAATTGTCATCAACCCGATCGACCCATTGTCGTCGACTCTGGTCGATGCCTCGCTTGATCTGACTCTGGTCCTTTCTTTCCCCGACGAGGAGACCCAACCCACTGGGAATCCCGCTGAGGAAGTGGTCCCCAACCCTGGAAAACACCAGTTCCGCTGGTGTCTCCCAAGCGACCGAGTCGGCCTGCCTGATATTGATCGAGATCTAGGACCCCCTTGACCGGCAGGCCAAGGAAGAGCCATAAGCTCTCTAAGAAGAGGCAACACCATCGGCCGTCCTCTTCGGATGAGGAGAAGCTCCGGCGGAAACTCCATCGGCGCTACAAGGACCTCATGTGGCAACAGCTAATTTTGTCCAGGAACAAGCTGACCCCAGCTCTAACCCCAGCCATTACCTGGCTTTCACCTCCCAGGCCAAAGCCAACTCCTTCGGAGCCAATTAAGTCGGTTCCCCCACCTACGGAGCTGGCAAAACCCCCGGTTTGGCCTTTGCTGATCTCTCCACCGATGATGGTGGAACTGCCTCCCAAGCAGCCTGTGGGAGGGACTCCTTTCAAGGGAGATTGACCAGACATTGGGCTTCCCCGGCGTCTCTCGGTCACTGTCACCCTTGACTCCCCGTGACGGGACTAAGGTGATCTCAGCAGTTGAACGTTGTATCCGGACTCTTCAGATTCGGATCAGACCAGCGTACATTCTCATCCTGGGGATGATGAATCGGCTGGTGGGATAGAGACAGACAGTGGTCCTTCGTCTTTTCAGGGCATTCTTCGCCTCTTCTCTGAGTCTACAGGGATGCCCCTGGAAACTATCTAGAAAAAGAAGGAGTACCCTCTCACGGACGTTCTCCAGAGAGGGGATACCCTGACGGAGGCCTTTCCTGTGGCCAAGGCCATAGTTGGCCCTGCTCTAGAACGTTGGCAGTGCCCTGCCTCCTGCCCAGCTCCATCTGCCTGCATGGCCCGCAAGTATGCAGTGCCCATGGGGTCCCTTGCAGGGTTCACAGAGCACCCTTCGGCCAAGAGACTGGTGACTGCCTCTGTGTTCAGGCATACTGGCAGTTCTGCCGACACTGACCGACCTCCTGAAAAAGAATCTAAACATTTGGATCACTCTGCTCGAAAGGTCTATGCAGCCTTTCCTTTAGGCCTTCGTCAGGCAAGTTCGGCCATCATCATGGCACACTTCTCCCATGCCCTCTTAGGGCCCTTGGATGAAGTCCTCCCACACCTCCCTGTGGACATGCAGACCACAGACAAACAGGTCTGGGATCAGGGCCAGGCTGTTGCCAAACAACGGCTACAGACAGCCCTGGACATTGGGGATTCTTGTGCCCGCTTGATGGCAGCCACAGTTGCCTCTCGTCGCAGGGCTTGGCCGAGACGCTTCTCTTTCCCGGCAGATACTCAGCACAAACTAGCTGATGTGCCTTTGCTGGGCACCAACCTTTTCGGCCCAGGTGTGGCTGGTCACCGTCAGCGTATTGAGCAGTCCAACGCTACCTTGGATGCTACTTCTGCTAAAGGTCCTTCAAGCAAGAAACAGCAGTAGAAGAAGCCTTTTCAGCACTCTTCCCCTGTGGCTCAGCAACCCTCCTTTCAAGGAGGTTAGCAGCAACAGCAGGCTCAAGCTTGGCAGCCCCGACCCAATCCCGGGCCCATAAAGGAGGCTGAGGTTCAGGTCCTGGATCCTCCTCTTTCAAGCCTGCTCAGTGACAGGGCAGGGGCAGACACCCCCCTCCTGTCACACCAGTTCTGAGTCCTCCTGTGGGGGACCGGCTCCGCCACTTTCATTCCATCTGGTCCGTTATCACCATGGACAGGTGGGTTCTGGAAGTGGTCAGTCAGGGACCGTCTCTGGAATTCGAGCAGTACCCTCCAAGCCGAGCCCGCATCCCTCGGGAGGAAAAAGTATCTGTCCAGACTCTGTCGGTTCTCCAAGATGACACTGCTCAGCTCCTCAAGGAGGCAGTAGCTCCAGTGGAGGATCTTCCAGCAGACCCAGGCTCTATCAACAGGTACTTCCTGGTGCCCAAGTAGACGGGGGCTGGTGCCCCATTCTAGATCTCCACAACCTGAATTAGTATCTCAGTTCACGCACCTTTTGGATGATCACTCTGTCCCAGATCATACCATACTTGGAGCGAAACATGTGGTTCTGTTCACTGGATCTGCAGGACGCTTCTTTCATGTCACAATCCATCTGTCTCATTGGCGGTTCCTCCACTTCAGAGCCCAAGGGACCCTATATGAGTTCTAAGCCCTGCTGTTTGGCCTGTCATCGGCCCCACCAGTCTTCACCAAATGCATTGCAGTTGTGGCAGCCCATCTCAGGCGTCGGGGGGGGGATGAGAATTTACCACTACCTCGACGATTGGCTCTTAGCAGGTCCCACCCAGCAGGAGGTGGAGAGAAACAGAAAGCATTGACACACAGAATTTGACAGCAGATAAGGACCACTTGGCCACCTAGTCTGCCCAGTTCCCTATGTGATGGATAAGATGCAGATTCTAGTTAATCAACAGCTCACTTCCTCCTACCCCCCCACTAGAATTGCCTTATGTCTGTCCCATGCATTCTTGAATTCTCCCACTGTTCCTGACTCCACAACCTCCTCAGGAAGGCTGTTCTATGCATCCACAACTCTGTGAAAAAATACTTTCTAACATTACCTCCGAGCTGTCCCCATCTTCAAATTGTGCCTCCTTGTTCTTGCACATCTCTTTTTCTGAAAGATGCTACCCTGTTGTACTTAGTTAATTCCCTTGAGATACTTTAAAGTTTCTATCATGTCCCCCCTCTCCCTCCTTTTCTCAAGGGTATACATATAAGCTGCTTTAGTCTCTCCTCATATGTCTTCTGGTGCAGACCCTGCACCATTTTGATTGCCCTCCTCTGAACAGCCTCCAATCTGTCTCTGTCTTTGCGGAGATACGGTCTCCAGAATTGCACGCAGTACTCCAGATGGGGTCTCACCAACTGTCTGTACAGAGGGATATCAACTTCCTGTTTTCTACTGTTGATGCCTCTCCCTATGCATCCCAGTATCCCCCAAGCCCTCCTTACTGCCTTCTCACATTGTTTGCCCACCTTTAGGTCATCTGATATAATTACTCCTAGATCTCTTTAGATTTTTGTTATTATCTCACCTCCCATTGTGTACTCTTCCCCTGGGTTTTTGTTTCCCAGATCCATTAACTTGCACTTCTTTGCACTGGATCTGAGCTGCCATATATTTGACCATTCCTCCCACCTTGCTAAATCCCTTTTCATACTTTCCACCCCACCTTGTGTATCAACCCTGTTGCAGATCTTTGTGTCGTCTGCAAAGAGACATACTTTTCCTTCCAGGTGCTCTCCAATGTCACTTATAAAGACATTAAAGAGGAGATGGTGTAGACATCTTCGGAAAGACCCAAAGCTTGGAACTCTAGCCGCTCAGGTACCAGGCTGTGAGGTGCAGGGATTGAAGGTCTGGATGGAAGACCATCCCCTGATTCAGAGATATTAGGTCCAGGCGTGTACAAAGCCACTCCAGGGGCCTGCAGCTGGGGCAGAGCTCGGCTCCCGGCAGACAGGGCGGAGGTTCTCTCCTCCTTTGCCCAATCATTTCTGGTTGTGTAACGATGCCCTGCCCGGGACTTTCTGCACCTTCTGGGTTACATGGCGGCGTGCACCTCCATGGTCCATTGGGCCTAGTGGCACATGCGCCCCCTTCAGTGGGAGCTGCCCACCTAGTGGACTCAGCACCATGGTCATTTTGACCAGCTGATCACTGTGACCCAGAAGATGTGGGACGCTCTCCAATGGTGGACCGACCCAGATCGGTCGCAGGAAGGGATCCTGTTTGTCCGCCCCAAGTCAACGGCCGTTCTCATGACCGATGCCTCTCTCATGTTAGAAACCTCTGGGTTTTGGACCTTGTGTATCCAGAGGTTTCTGCCAGAGCAAGGTTTTGGACCTTGTGTACCTAGAGGTTTCTGCCAGAGCAGAGTTTTGGACCCTGTATAATTAGAGGTTTCTGCCAGAGTCAGGTTTTGGATCTTGTGCACCCGGAGGTTTCTGCCAGAGCCGAGTTTTGGACCTTGTGTACCCGGAGGTTTCTGACAGAGTCAGGTTTTCAACCAGGTGTACCCAGAGGTTTCTGCCAGAGCTCAGTTTCTGACCATGTGTACCCAGAAGTTTCTGCCAGAGTCAGGTTTTGGACCAGGTGGACCCAGAGGTTTCTGCCAGAGCCGAATTTTGTACCCTTTGTACCCAGAGGCTTCTGCCAGAGTCAGGTTTTGGACCAGGTGTACCCATAGGTTTCTGCCAGACCAGAGTTTCTGACCACAAGTACCCAGGGGTTTCTGCCAGAGCCGAGTTTTGGACCTTGTGTACCCAGATGTTTCTAACAGAGTCAGGTTTTGGACCAGGTGTACCCAGAGGTTTCTGCCAGAGCAGAGTTCTGGACCTTGTGTACCCAGAGGTTTCTGCCACAGTCAGGTTTTGGACCAGGTGTACCCAGAGGTTTCTGCCACAGCCGAGTTTCTGACCATGTGTACCCAGAGGTTTCTGCCAGAGTCACGTTTTGGACCAGGGTGATGCAGAGGTTTCTGCCAGAGCCGAGTTTTGGACCCTGTGTACCCAGAGGTGTCTGCCAGACCAGAATTTCTAACCATAAATACCCAGGGGTTTCTGCCAGAGCTGAGTTTTGGACCTTGTGTACCCAGCGGTTTCTAACAGAGTCGGGTTTTGGACCATGTGTACCAGGAGGTTTCTGCCAGAGCTGAGTTTCTGACCATGTGTACCCAGAGGTTTCTGCCAGAGCAGAGTTTTGGACCTTGTGTACCCAGAGGTTTCTGCTAGAGTCAGGTTTTGGACCAGGTGTACTCAAAGGTTTCTGCCAGAGCAGAGTTCTGGACCTTGTGTACCCAGAGGTTTCTGCCAGTCAGGTTTTGGACCAGATATACACAGAGGTTTCTGCCAGAGCCGAGTTTCTGACCATGTGTATTCAGATGTTTCTGCCAGAGTCAGGTTTTGGACCTTGTGTACTCAGGGGTTTCTGCCAGAGTTTTGGACCTTGTGTACCCAGAGGTTTCTGCCAGAGCAAGGTTTTGGACCTTGTATACCCAGAGGTTTCTGCCAGAGCTGAGGTTTGGACCTTGTGTGCCCAGAGGTTCTGCCAGAGAAGAATTTTGAACCTTGTGTACCCAGAGGTTTCTGCCAGAGTCAGGTTTTGGACCAGGTGTATCCAGAGGTTCCTGCCAAAGCTGAGTTTTGGACCTTGTGCACCTAGAGGTTTCTGCCAGAGTCAGGTTTTGGACCAGGTGTACCCAGAAGCTTCTGCCAGCGCCAAGTTTTGGATGTTGTGTACCAAGAGGTTTCTGCCAGAGTCAGGTTTTGGACCAGCAGTACCTAGAGGTTTTTGCCAGAGCGGAGTTTCTAACCATGTGTACCCATAGGTTACTGCCAAAGTCAGATTTTGGACCAGGTGGACACAGAGGTTTCTGCCAGAGCCGAGTTTTGGACCCTGTGTACCCAGAGGATTCTGCCAGAGTCAGGTTTTGGACCAGGTGTATCCAGAGGTTTCTGCCAGACCAGTTTCTGACCATAAATACCTAGGGGTTTCTGCCAGAGCTGAGTTTTGGACCTTGCGTACCTAGCGGTTTCTAACACAGTCAGGTTTTGGACCATGTGTACCCAAAGGTTTCTGCCAGAGCCAAGTTTCTGACCATGTGTACCCAGACGTTTACTGCCAGAACAGATTTGTGGACCTTGTGTACCCAGAGGTTTCTGCCAGAGTCACATTTTGGACCAGATGTACCCAGAGGTTTCTGCCAGAGCCGAGTTTCTGACCATGTGTATTCAGATGTTTCTGCCAGAGCCAGGTTTTGGACCTTGTGTACCCAAAGGTTACTGCCAGAACAGAGTTGTGGACCTTGTGTACCCAGAGGTTTCTGCCACAGTCACATTTTGGACCAGATGTACCCAGAGGTTTCTGCCAGTCAGGTTTTAGACTAGATGTACCCAGAGGTTTCTGTCAGAGCCGAGTTTCTGACCATGTGTATCCAGATTTTTCTGCCAGAGTCAGTTTTGGACCTTGTGTACCCGGAGGTTTCTGCCAGAGCAGAGTTTTGGACCTTGTGTACTCAGAAATATCTGCCAGAGTCAGGTTTTGGACCTTGTATACCCAGAGGTTTCTGCCAGAGCAGAGTTTTGGATCTTGTGTACCCAGAGGTTTCTGCCAGAGCTGAGTTTTGGACCTTGTGAACCCAGTGGTTTCTGCCAGAGTCGGGTTTTGGACCAGGTGTACCCTGAGGTTTCTGCCAGAGTCAGGTTTTGTACCTTGTGTATCCAGAGGTTCCTGCTAGAGCCGAGTTTTGGACCTTGTGTACCCAGAGGTTTCTGCCAGAGTCAGGTTTTGGACCATGTGTATCCAGAGGTTTCTGCAAGAGTCAGGTTCTGGACCAGGTGTACCCAGAAGCTTCTGCCAGAGCCAGGTTTTGGACATTGTGTACCAAGAGGTTTCTGCCAGAGTCAGGTTTTGGACCAGCTGTACCCAGAAGTTTCTGCCAGAGCCGAGTTTCTGACCATGTGCACAGAGATGTTTCTGCCAGAGATGAGTTTTGGACCAGGTGTACCCAGAGGTTTCTGCCAGTCAGGTTTTGGGCCATGTGTATCCAGAGGTTTCTGCCAGAGACAAGTCTTGGACCTTGTGTACCCAGAGGTTTCTGCCAGAGCAGTTTTGGGCCAGGTGTACCCAGAGGTTTCTGCCAGAACCGAGTTTTGGACCTTGTGTACCCAGAGGTTTCGAACAGAGTCAGGGTTTGGACCATGTGTACCCAAATGTTTCTGCCAGAGCTGAGTTTTGGATCTTGTGTACCCAGAGGTTTCTGCCAGAGCAGTTTTGGACCATGTGTACAAAGAGGTTTCTGCCAGAGCAGAGTTTTGGACCTTGTGTACCCAGTGGTTTCTGTCAGAGACAGGTTTTGGACCAGGTGTACCCAGAGGTTTCTGCCACAGCCGAGTTTTAGACCTTATGTACTCAGAGGTTTCTGCATGAGACAGGTTTTGGACTAGGTGTACCCAGAGATTTCTTCCAGAGCAGAGTTTTGGACCTTGTGTACCCAGAGGTTTCTGCCAGAGCTGGGGTTTCCTCTCCAAAACACCAGGATCATAATGAAAATGCAAAATTTTTCAAACTAAAAAGTGGAGGGGGTGGAGGAGCAAGGTCACTGCTGTGCTGCTTTGCTTCACTCTGCTGCCCCAAGTTTGTGCCTATGCAGGAGTTTTACAAATTATATTTTAACTTCTACAACATTCCATTTTACTGGCGTTTTATGCACCAAAAGTCAGTTGGTTTGAATTACTGGAACAGAACAGAAATCCTCGGGTTATCGAGCACAAATCTGAGAAGCCTCCAGATTAGACAGTATGGTTGGCCTTTGGTGTTCTTCGTGGTAAGTGGCCAGTGCGGCTTAGAGTTACTATAAATGATTAGGTGTGATTACTAGTTGGTTATCTGTGCGGTGCTCTGGAGCACTCTTGTGGACCTGTTATTTTTCTTGGCTAGTCATCGTTTTTATAAAGTTGGGGCTGGTGTTCGCGACGTAGAGTGGAGCCCTGGCAGTGGTATTCTGATCTGACTAGAGGCATGACAGAATCTCGCATGGTGGAAGTTCTACAGTGGACCTGATGGCACTTTCAATGCTGAAAGGGGAAGGTATGATGGCGTTGCTGGGAGACTATGGATCTCATTTAATTTGTTTTAAAATGTTCAAGGTGAATCCTGCGCTCAACGGAGAATTTTCTTTTTTCTATCCCTCAGGTGGAAATAATACAGCTCCTGTATTCAGAAGGAGATGTTTGTGGATTCTAGTAGCTGGATTTGGTCCCCTCAAAAAATGTGAAAATGTCAAAGTGATCAATGAGGGGCCAGCCCACTGGCACAGCAGTAGTGCTACAATGCTGATGACCTGGGTTTGGGAATGAGCTCTGGCTGCGGGGGGAAGAGGACTGCGCATCACAGGGGATGCACTTTTCCCCCAGGGAGGGAGGGGTCACCGTGCTCACTGCCACTTGGGTGACTACAGGTGGTGGTGCAGCTCAGGGGCTCTGTGAGAGAGGAGGATGTTGGCTGAGATCCAGAGTGGCAGCACAGCTTGTGTGCACATACTCCTTGGACCTCCATGCATGCCAACATCCTCAGGGATGGGAGAAACAATGGGAAAAGACCCCACAGCTGGCAAGGACTGAACCCAGAAACCCATGGCCACTGCCTGACGAAAGTTCCTGCAGGTAGGGAGTAGAACGGGGGTGCTCTCTTCTTCCTGGTGGTGGTGGGGGAGGGAGGCAATCTGAGGCAGCGTGCAGGCAGAGTACCGGGGTAGTACAGTAGTATACCTATCACAAGTACCTTGGAGGGTCCTGAGGGAGTGTCTCAGCTGCAGCCTAGAAGAGGGTGTGATAGAGAGAGTTAAAAAAAAAATTATTGGTGAGGGAAGTTGAAAAAACCATAGTCTCCCAATAAACCAGTTAACTCCCAGAATCTGGTACCAAGTTGAAATGGAAGCTAAAATGTCCATGATGGCTCCTGTTTAATGCTGCTTACATTACTTCAGCAAGGTGTGAATGGGAAAGTAATATTTAATCATTTGAATAAGCTAATTATTATGGGAACTACAGTGGAACACTACTAGAGAACATTTAGATTTCTTTTAAAACTATATGTAATACTGTAATCCTATTTTACATTTTTGTAAGAATTAATATAGTATTTTTTTCCCTAAATGTGCACCAAATGCATAACAATTATTATTCACGGATAGAGAGAATATGAACCTGAACCAGGAATGTCATCAGCTGCTGAAATTCAATGTGTCTGGCAGGGGATCACCCACCTGGCATCATGTGACAGATGTCAGCGTGACACTATATAGTGGGCGGTCCCCACACCCGCCCTCCAGTTCTCCTGCCAGAGACCTAAGAAGGTGCAACAGGAGAAAGGAGTGGGTTCCTGGAGCCAAAAGAAAGGCTAGAAAGAAGTAGCCGCAGAAGCAGGGGGAAGGTGGGAAGGAAAAAAGTTACCTACTGCAAGAGCCTCTCTCAAAGATCTACTGTTACAGTAAGGTCTTACGTAACTGCTATCTTATTTCGAGAGGGCTCTTGCAGAAGGTACTAACCATTAAGACGGAGTCCCAAACAGTGAAATTCAGACAAAGGCTGAAGCACGGGAGGCAGGAAAGGTCTGCAGTAGGTACTAGGTTAAGCCAGGAGGCCCTGAAGGACAGCTAGTCTGAAGCCTGCACTGTGCCTAGAGGCAATGTCCAGACTGTAGTGTTTGGAGAGGGGTAGACAGAGCTCCAAGTGGCTGCCGCACAAATGTCCGTGGCAAAAAACATTTCTGAAACAAGCAGTAGATGCAGCCATGCCTCTGGTTGAATGGCCCTCGACTTCCCCTGGTAGTGGCTTGTTATAATTCTGATAAAACAAAATGCAGTTTGCTAACCATATGGACGTGTATTGTTTGAAAACTGACGCGCCCTCTCTTCTGGGCACGAAAGACATGAAAAGCCGATGCGTTTTACGGACTGACTTCGTCCAGTTCGTATAATAGTGCAAGGTTCTGTGCACATTGAGTGTGTGTAGAATGGCCTCCCCTTGATTAGAATGCTCAGGGTAATACACTGACAAGTGTATGGTCTGATTCAGAGTAAATCCAGACATTACCTTAGGTAAAAACTTAGAATTTGTACACAGAGCCACCCAGTCTCTATGGAAAATCAAATAAAGCTCCTTGCACATCAGGGCCTGAAGCTTGGAAATCCTTCCAGCCAAAGTAATGCAACTAAAAGAGCACTTTCCGCCAGCCCTGAGGGCTGAGGCACTGGACACCACGCCAGCAACCCAGGTTTGGGAACGGACTCGGGGTCGCCGAGGGTCGAAGGGGGAAAGAGGATTGAGCATCCCAATGGATGCTCTCCTCCTCCACCAGGGGTGTGATCCTGTGGTGTCTCGCACACCCGATGCACCTGTGCTGGTGGAAGCACGGGCATCAGTGCACAGGTGGCTCTTCGAGAGTCGGGAAGGGGAGGATGCTGTGGGCATTTGTCTGCGGACGCCATATGACTGGACGTCAGTCCTACATGCTGACGCCATCAGGGGAAGAAGGAACTATGAGAAAACAGAAAAAAAAAAACCTCGGACTAAGATGACGTCTAATCCACCTTGGATCGCTTCTACCCATAGGGACAGACCCTGTTGCGCAGGCACTCCAAGGAGAAGGAGGCAAGGTAGGAGGAATAAAGGAGTAGGCCTGGCATTCTAGGGGCAGATCCTGTGGGAGGGATCTGCAGGGATGATCAGAGGTCTAAAGGAGTGGAACGAGGGGGTAGTAAGGTGGGATTTAATAAAAAAAAAAAAAAAAAAAAAAGCACTTTCCAGGAAAGGTAGTAATTCACGGCCAGTTCAAAGGGAGGCAAAGTGAGTTTCTCAAGGATGAAGTTCACATCTCACGGAAGAACAGGTTCCTGACTGGGGGTTTCAGATGGAGAATTCCTTTCAAAAAGATTTTGGAAACCTCCAACTGTGCCAAACATTTGCCATCCACCAGAGTGTGGTAGGTAGAAAAGGCAGATATGTGGACCTTCAGCGAAGAATAGCTAAGGCCAAGGTCAAAGAGATGCAGTAGGTATTCCATGACCTGTGGGACAAGGAAAGAGAAAGGGTCCCATCCCTTGTTGGATGCCCAAATGAAGAACCTCTTCCATTTCACAGCATATGTGGATCTTCTGGATGGCTTACGAGCTTCTACAAGGATTTCAGCCAACCTGGAAGAGACCCCAAAGCATGCAACAGCTATGTCAACTGGTGCCATGTGGGAAGGTGAAGGGATTTGAGGCCCGGATGGACCAGCCTGCCCTGGTCCTGAGTCAGCAGATTCTGGCAGAGGGGTAGGGGAACCAGAGGTTCCACTCTCAACTGCTGAAGCAGAGGAAACCACACTTGGTGAGGCCAATGAGGGGTTATGAGAATCATGCAAGGCCCTTCTTGCTGTAGTTTCAGAAGCACCCTCTGCAACAGTGGAAAGGGAGGGAAGGCGTACAAGAACGTCCCTGTCCAGCAGAAAGAAATGTCTCACCAGAAAACATCATGCCTGGGAATGAGCTAGCAGAAACTGGGTAGCTTTACGCTGGATGGGGAGGCAAACAGATCAAGATCTGGGCAACCTCATTGATCGAATAAGTCTTCGACTACTGACTGCCTCAGTTCCCACTCATGTGCCCTTGCCTGAGTGCGGCTGAGAGTCCGCCAGGACATTCTGAACACCTGAGACATGCACTGCCGTGAGCTGCAGGCTGTGCTGTATCGCCCAGTGCCATGCTCGCATTGCTTCCCTGCACAGTGGATATGACCATGTGCCTCCCTGTTTGTTCAAGTACCAGACCATGCACATGTTGTCCTTCTGTACCAGTAGGGGCCCAGGGAGGAGTAGGTACCAAAAAGTCTGAAGGGTGTATAGTATAGCCCTCATCTCCTGCACACTGATGTGCAGAGATAGCTCCTGCTGAGACCAAGATTCCTGTGACCTGTGGTCACCGAGATGGGCACCCCAGCCCTAACCACAAGCATCCGTTGTCAGGGTCTGAGCCAGTGGGAGCACCTGAAAAGGAACCCCTCTGGTGAGACTGCACAGATCCTGCCACTACAGGAAGTCCCGACGCATGGGGCTGGACACCAGAATCCTGTGATCCAGGTCGTCTGATTTCTGGTCCAAAGGATCTGAAGGGTCCACTGCGTAATCGGCATATGGCGTCTGGCTAGGGGGACAGTGGGAATAGTCACTGCCATCGGGCCCAGAAGGTGTAAGACCGAACGGGCCGTGGTCCATTGGCTGGTTGCCTCTTGGATAGCCTGCTGACACAAGATTTCCGCCTGATCCAAAGGGAAGAAAGCTTGACCCTGAGCAGTATTCAGCATCGCCCCATAAATTGGTGGTGTTGTGAAGGAACAAGGTGGGATTTAGGGTAATTCACCGTGATCCCCACTTGCCTGAATAGATTCAGGGTAGTAGTCAGGGAGGCCACCAGGCTGTCCCCTGACTGTGCTGACAGGAGCCAGTCATCGAGATACAGGAAGGAGCCAGTCGTCAAGGTACAGGAACACATATATTCCCTGGTGGCATAATGCCACCACCACCACCACCACTAGGCACTTGGTAAACACTCTGGGTGCCAAGGAGAGGCCAAAGGGGAGCACTTTGAACTGGAAGTGTTCCCCCTGGAATATAAAGCATAGGAAGCGGTGGTGGGTGGGACAAACTGGGATATGCAGGTATGCATCCTGCATATACAGAGCACAAACCAGTGACCCTGGTGCAGAAGAGGCAGCAGACCTAGTAGGGTCAGCATGCAAAACATGTACAGGTTTAGCATGCCGAGGTCCAAGATTGGATGACAGTCCCCTGTCCTTTTGGGGACCAGGAAGAAGTGGAAGTAATATCCCTTTCCTTCCTGAATCCGAGGAACGGGCTTTATAGCTGATTTTGTCAGAAAAGCCTGGATCTCTTCCTTTATAAGAAGAATGTGGCCTACTGGGTAGTGAGAGAGACCAGGAGGATTTCTTGGAGGTCTCTCTGTGAATTCAATGGTATAGCCTTGAGCGATGAGCTGAAGGACCCACGTGTCTGACGTGATCGCCTCCCACCCAGCCAGATGGTTGGCGAATCTGCCCCCTACTGATTTCTCCAGAGCTGGTTGCGAAGGCTGGGGACCCTGCCACAAGTCAGGAGGGGGTGTGGGGGAACGCCACCCGGGCAGCCCTTTGGGACTTGGCTGGAGGGGTGGCTCCTGATGACAGGGCCCGTTTGTTCTGACGTTGGGCTGGCTGTTGCCTATTCTGGCACCACTGCTGTCAACGAAATGGCCGTTTTGGCTTGGTGTTAGAGCGATACACAGGCTGGACAGAGTGAAGTGCCTTGCCACTGTCCTGGAGCTCAGTGATTATGTCCTTGACATCACCTCTGAAAAGGACTGGTCCTCTGAAAGGACCATCCTGGATGGCCGACTCGATGTTTTGGGCCAATCCGGATACCCCCAGTCAGGAGTACCGGCACATGCTGATAGCCATGATGGTACTCCGGGTAAAGGCATCTAACACATCATATGTCGCTCTGAGGGAATGACGGCAGGACATTTCCGCTGTCCTGACAGTCTGGGAAATTTTGGTTTTAGCCTCAGAATCAGGCAAAGCCTTAAATTCTGACTTCAACTGTCCCAGGACAGATATCTGGTATACAATCATGTGTGCCAGGTAATTCAAAGCTCTGAGGGCCAACCTGGTGGAGAAGGAGTAAACCTTACGTCCAAACTGGTCTATCTGTCGTGACTCCTTGTCTGAAGGAGAGGTGCTCATGTGTTTAGGTTTAGCCGTACGGTCATGGGTCGCATTAATGACCGAGTCTGCTTTAGGGTGAGAACTAAGGTGGTCTTTACCCTCGTGGGCTCGATACAGTCTATCAGCCTTCTTGGCAACTGCAGCCACCGATGAAGGTTGTTGCCAGACCATGGAGGCCAGGTCCTCATGTGGTCCAATCCATGGAGGAATGAACAGAGGGGACAGTTTTGGCAGATGCAGGTGTTCCGCCAACCTCTTGGGTTGGGATCCTGATCCTCCATTTTCCACCTGTTTGCCTCCTGTATTTTCCAGAGGATCTCTGTAAAAGAGGGGTCCTCCTGAGGGGATCTGAGAGAGTCTTTGGGTTTTGGATACTCAAGAGAGGAGATCTGAAAACATGAGGCAGAGGAGTCGGTGGAGTCTGAGTCCAATTCTGACGACGGGCTTCTGTCTGGAGACAGAGCCCGTGGAAGCAGAAGCTCCTGTGCGGAGAGACCGCAAGGTCTGTCCTGATGTAGAGGGGTGAGACTCCACTGAGGAAAGGGATCTCGGAGTAGGGTCCAAGCGGGCTGGTGTAGAAGCCATGGCCGGTTGCCGCTGGTCCAGTTCAGAGACAAACTGAAGGTAGGACTCAGAGGGTGGTGTCGGGAATTTTTTCCTCGGCATCAGTCTCCCTGCCTTGTGGGGTACCGCAGGGCTCTATTCTAGCGCCTATGTTATTTGCGGTATATATGCTGCCGTTGGGAGCGATTATAAGACGATACGGTCTGGGTTTCCATTGCTATGCCGATGATACCCAGCTGTATATGTCTTTTGTGCCCGGCCAGGATGCTGCCTTGTCGGTATTTAATAACTGCCTTGCAGAAATCCAAGATTGGATGAATGGAGTTGGTTGAGGTTAAACCCGGAGAAAACTGAGGTGTTGGCTGTGGACAAAGGTCGCTGTGAGGCGGGTTTGGCTGGCTGGATCGGACTCAGGCTTATGTATTTGCAGGCGCTCAGCTGACGACCCCAGATCAGGTGCGAATCTTGGTGTAATAATTGATGACCACTTGACGCTTAAAGCTCAGGTGTCAGTGGTGGTCAAAACTTCCTTTTTCCACCTGAGGAATATCGCCAGGGTGAAGCACCTGGTTCCTCCAGAAGATCTCCCAACATTGATCCACGCCTTCGTTACCTCCCGCCTTGACTATTGCAACTCCCTGTACCTAGGGCTATCGGGGGTTGAGTTTAGCCATCTGCAGCTACTGCAGAATGCGGCGACCAGGTTATTGACTGGTTCTTCTAGATCCCAGCCATATAATGCCTCTGTTCGCTGGACTGCACTGGCTGCCAGTATTTGGCGAATCACCTTCAAGGTCGGGTTTGCTGACCTATAAAGCCCACATGAACAGGAACCTACTTACCTGAAAGAGCTTCCTTGCTCCTACTGTCCCTCCCGCCTCTCCAATCCACTGACGAGGGATTGCTGGAGATTCCCAGGGTCTGTTTGAAGACTTCAGGGGCTAGATCATTTAGTTTTATGGCCCCGACCCTGTGGAATTCTCTATCTCGTCAGGTGCGAAATAGTCCGACTGTCCTGAGTTTTAAAGGAGCCTTGAAGACCCACTTTTTTACCATAGCTTTTATTGATTTATAATAGTTTTAGATTTTGTTTATTTATTGTTTTATGAAATTGTACAGGCGCTTTGGTTTTAAGAAAAGCGCCTTTTTAAAAATAAAGTTTGATTGATTGATTGATTGAAACTGTGTCTTGGTTACTGACCATCAAAACTGTAATGCCTCCCTAAAACCCACCTGAGGCTGAGGTGGTGGTGGTGGAGGAGGAGGGAGCTGATAAGACAGGTGGGTAGCCTTGGAAGGTAAACCCCGACATCGGGTAATGGTAGCCAGGTGTCCCATAGGGCGAAGAGCCAGGTGTTGGATACTCCGGTGGCAGATACCCTGGTGAAGGGTAGTGAGGCATAGGGAAGCCTGGCATCAGGCCTGGCGAAGGGCCTGACAGTGGAGCCAAGGGACTTGCCGAAGGCCCTGATGGCAGGTAACCCTGCGTAGGACTCAATGGAGGAGCCAAAGGTCCTATTGGGGGCCCTGACGGTGGGTAGCCAGGCGAATGCCCTGGAAGGGGGCCCGAAGGACCTGACAGAGGGTTAGAAGAGACTGGTAATGTCAGATCTGGTGCCGGAACATCCAGAGGCCCTGAGGGGGCCAAGGGTCCTACCGGAGTCTGGGGCGGGAGGGCTGGCCCAGACGAGGAAGCCTGCGGTGCAATTAACACTGGCTCCCGAGAGAGGTCTGGCATCGGGCGTTCTGGCTCCAGCACCAGGGCTGTGTCCAGCAGACGCTCCTCTGACTCCAGCTCAGTGTGTGTAGAAGAACCAGGAGTCACCACCAGGGGGGAGGTGGCGAAGGAGGATCCCAAGAGGAAGAACCCTCTGGGGAAGGCTGTGGCCGGAGTGGCAGTGTGCACTGATCCAGAGGACTGGTATCGGGCCTGTTATCAGGGCCCAACAGAAGCGCAGTGGCCGGGCGGATGCCGGATGGCATGTGACTTATCAGCTGGGGCCGAGTGTTTGTCAGAGGGTCTGACTACCAACTTATTGGCCGAGCCACCAGACTTAGGCCAAAGGGTTCTGAGGGGCCTAAGGGTGGCGGACCTCGCGGATGGATCGGAGGCGGGGTGACCAAGGGCTGCTCCCCGCCAGAAGGGACAGACTTGACTGGAGGAGAAGTACCCATGCCAGCAGGAGACCGCTCATTGCCCGCGACCCTCGAAGGAGGCCGCAGGCAGGAAGGAGACTGACTGCGGTCCTGATGCTTCTCCTTTTCTTCTTATGGGAATCCAAAGAAAGTACAGTTACGTAAGAACTTACCGTAACAGTAGATCTTTGAGAACAGCTCTTGCAGCAGATTACACCATTAGGACTGAAGCCGGCAGGCGCCAGGACACAACGGAAATTTTCTAGCTAGCAGTATTCAGCGGGGACCGCCTCCGGCGTTCAGTCCCGCCCCGGCGTCAGGCACCAGTATATAAAGAGGTGGTCCCCGAATCCCTAGTTCTCCGCCGGAGACTCCGGCTGCTGGATAACATCAGAAAGAAGACTGAGGATCCGCCTCAAATGGCAATCAGAATAGTGTTGAGAACACCTGATCCTAGGAGAAGGATATCTGAACAAAAAAATCTACCTCCAGCGGGGATGGTGGGAGGGAAAGTATCTGCTGCAAGAGCTGTTCTCGAAGATCTACTGTTACGGTAAGTTCTTACGTAACTGTACTATCTTACTTCGAGAAACAGCTCTTGCAGCAGGTTACACCATTAGGACTGATTCCCAAGCAATAGTGGAAATCCCACACCTTTGGGAGGAGGGAAGGTAGACATCCTTAGTAAAACCTAAGCCTAGGACAGAAGCCCATGAAGGACTGCTAGACCAAAACCTGCTCTTAGCCTCGATGCAACATCCAGGCTATAATGCCTGATAAAGGTGTGCACAGTGCTCCAAGTCACTGCTGCACAGATAGTAGAGGTGGACACGTTCTTTAAGGCCGCAAAGGAGGTAGCCACCCCTCTTGTGGAATGACCCTTAACCGCGCCCGGTAAGGGTTTGTTGCGCTTCTGGTAACAGAACGTGATACAATGTATAAGTCACCTGGACAGCGACTGCTTTGAAACGGGAGCTCCCAGCATCCTGTGGGCGAAGGAGACAAAAAGCTGATCAGATTTTCGGTGGTGTTTGGTCCTGTTCAGGTAGTATCAAAACACCTATGCACATCTAAAGTGTGCAACAGGGCCTCTCCTCAATTCGAATATTTAGGGAAGTACACTGGTAGATCGACATCCTGATTAAGAGTGAGAGCTGAGACCACCTTAGGCAGAAACTTCGGATTGGTCCGTAAGGATACCCTGTCCTGGTGGAAAACCAAATAAGGTTCTTTGCACATTAGTGCATGAAGCTCCGAAATTCTTCTGGCCGAAGTAACGGCAACTGATGTTCACTTGAACTGATTGTTCACTTGGGAACTCAAGCAGCAGGCTGGTAGGACAGAGGTCTGGAGTTATATTCTGTTTTAACTGAAATATTTGAATAGTTTGTAAGTGAAATTAGCTCTGTGTGTTAAAAATTATTACCTTGAATTAGAACTGTTACTTGGGCTGTGATATTGTAACTTTGGAGGCTTGGGGACTGTTGTTTGTCAGGGTTAATTAGAGGGAAATTTAAATGTGTTGTTTGCCTGGTGGTAGGGAAGGGGACATTAGCTGCAATTACCTTGTCTTTAAACAGGAATCACCCTGGCCTCCATTGTTCACTTGGGAACTCAAGCAGCAGGCTGGTAGGACAGAGGTCTGGGGTTATATTCTGTTTTAACTGAAATATTTGAATAGTTTGTAAGTGAAATTAGCTCTGTGTGTTAAAATTATTACCTTGAATTAGAACTGTTACTTGGGCTGTGATATTGTAACTTTGGAGGCTTGGGGACTGTTGTTTGTCAGGCTAATTAGAGGACATTTAAATGTGTTGTTTGCCTGGTGTTTGGTAAGACTTCAGCACCACCCCTGTTTTGTAGGCTTTCCTAAATACTGAAAAACCACTGGGGGTTGGGATTGAAGGGCTGAGTATTTCTGTTTGGGACTGAAATTCGAAGCAACAGGAGCTGGTGGGCCTGTGACATCATACGGTACCTGATGTCTGCTTACACACACTGTTAGTGGGACCGAACACACACTGGACTGTATGTGTTTGTGAGACTTTGGAACTTTACTGGTGGGGTTGAAATTGGGTTTGTAAATAACTACAGTCAGTATAGAGAGAAACTGTATTCCAGGGGAAAGGGACTGAGAAAAGGGGGTGTGCCATTATAAACAGAGGGGGATAAACAGGGTGGCCATATTCCACCATGGCAGGCATCTTCGGAAGGGTTGTAGGCTGCACAGGCTGTGGGATGGCAATAATTCTAAATTGGGCCTGGAGAGAGGGAGGCTGCCCACTCTGTAGACAGCTATCTTGTATCAGGAGTGAGGTATATTGGTTAAGGAGTAAGCTGGGGGAGCTGGGGAGGGGTGTCCAAGGATAAGGGGTGTGGATATGGGCAGCAGAAGGGTGGGGCTGAGGGGAGGCTGGGGCAACGCTCTGAAATTACAGGACGTTATGTTACAGCAAGCAGGAGGGGGGATATTAGGGACAGAGGACCCTTAGATAGGGGAGTTGATGCTAAGGGGAAAGCATACGGGGTGAACATTCTGAATACAAAGAGAGTGGAGGGGGAAGAGTCAGGAGGGGCTGTTGTGCGGATGCCTAAAACAGCAGACTGTGGGAAGGGAGCTCCTAAGGTGAACAGAGTAAGAGGGGAAGAAGAGGGGCAGTTTAGAGGTGCAGTCAGGGGAAACTCGGGTTACTTGATGGAGGCTGATATAGAGTGTCACAATAAATCTGAGCTACTACAACCTAGAGGGGAGGAAGGGTTGGTGGAAATGAGAAACTTATACAGAGGCCGGGGAGGGTCAGATACCCATAGGGCATCACAGACCGGCTATGGAAAGGATAGTAATAGTCCCAGAGGGAGAAGGAAACATATATGTTAAGCAAATGGGGAGATGCAACATATTCCAGACATGAGGGAGGAGAGCGTGATTGGAGAGAAACTGGGAGACGAGGTGGGAGAGGAGCCCCCCTTCAGCAGGGGGGTCAGTACCAAGGATGGGGCCCTAGCTAAAGGGGACCTACAGAGAGCCTCTGGAGGCAGAGGTACTATTACAAGGGGGAAGGATGGCGGTGTGGGGGAAGGGGAAACCATCAGAGCCAGGATAAATGGTTTGGATAAGAGAGGGTTAAAGGGGACACCTATTCAGAGGGGGTTTGAGTTAAGTGGGCAAAATAGCAAGGGAGGCAGAAAGGGGAGGGTGACAAGGGGCTCTCTAATAAGGCAGGAAGACTCCCACGAAATTGAGATCATGAATAAGGGGGGCTGAGAGGGCACAGTGGAGGTAACTGTAAGGATGATGGCGGTGTTAAGGTTCTGTTATTGGGAGACTCGATGATTAGGGGTATCCAGTGGGAGGCACAGGGGGGTGGATGCCATAGCCAGGAAGGTAGTGAGTATCTCTGGGCTGACAGTGCACAGAGCAAAGTTCATGGTGTATGAAATGGTTAGGGATTGTGGAGGAAACCGGATTCCTGGTACATTTGGGAACTAATGATCTAGAGGGAAATAGCATTTTGAAATCAAGCAAGGTTCCAAGAACTTGCCAGAGTCTGTCGGGATAATGGATGCAACATTTCTTCGAGATATGCCAGTACCAAAGGCCTCAGTGGAAAAAAATGAAGCTCACAGAGGTTAATGACTGGCTCAGGAAGTGGGGTGAAAGAGAGTGGGTTGGGGTGTTAGGGAACTGGAATGGAGGTTTGGGGGATAAGGGACTATATGCCAAGGACAGGTTTCATCTTGCCCCATTAGAGGAAGTCCTTAAGCAGGGATGGCTGACTACATACAAGAAAGGTGGGGTTTAAACTTGTGAGGGGAAGGATAAGGAGGGGCTGACTAGAAGCCCTCCCTTCAGATGAGGGAGTAGCCTCAAGCCCAAGGGGAGGGGAAACAGATTGGGGGTGGAGGTTTCAGGAGGAGCAGAGGGAGGATGGAAGTATAAGGAATCTGGGTGGGGTTCGACAAAGAGGATCAGGGATAAGGGGTGGGGTTGGTGTTAGTAAATGCCAGGAGCTTGGAAACAAGTTGCCAAGTTCCAGGCCATGCTGTTCAGGGGTGGATGTGGCGATGTCCCGGCGTGGGCCAACAAAACCATGGCTGGGACCTAAATGTAACGGGGCAAGATTCATGCTTAGGAAGATAGAAAGGAGGGCAGAGGGGTGGAGTGGCTATGTTCATTACTGGTTACAGATGACATAGAAATTGCTAGGGTAGAAGAGAGGAAGGGAGCGTGGAGACCTTATGGGTCACCTTCACGATCTACCAGAGGAGGAATAAGGTCAAGCTGGTGTAGCATATAGGCCCCCGGGATGGTGATGTTCTAGAGGATGGTTTGCTGGACAACATCATTGCCCAGTGTGGACCAAAAGGGGAAGGAGTGGTGTTGATGGGGGACCTTAATATACAGGGTACAAACTGGGGAACCATGTCCTCTAAGGTAGCCAAGGAGCAGAGGCTGCTGGATGGCTTCCAGGATGTGTTCTTAACACAGCATGTGATGGAGCCCACAAGGAAGGGGCATGTCCTGGATGTGGTTCTGGCAGATGGGGATCTGGTAAGGGACATGGTTATACAAGACCCCCTGACTGGGAGTGACCACAATACTGTCTGGTTTCAAATAAGCATGGGAGGAGGAGGGGTGAGATCTAGGACACTGGCAGTGGACATCAGGGGGGCAGACTTTATGGGCATGGGAAATATTCTCAAGGATCACTTGATGGGGATTACCTCAATGACAAGTGTGGAAAGGAGATGGGAGGTCATAAAATGGGGACTTCATGAGGCAGTCAGGATCTGCGCTAAGTTGAAATGTAAGGGAGCAAGGTCACATAAACCATGCTGGTGGTCCAGTGAGGTACAGGTAGCAGTCAGAGAAAAGAAGGCGGCCTACATAAAATATAAAACAACAAGAGGGGATAGGGATGAAATGTACCAGCTTGCATCTAGAAAAGTCACCCGTATGGTGAGGAGCAAAGTCCAGAAAACAGCAGGCTGGCATAGGGATACATGGAGGGAAAAGGGTTCTTCGGTACATTGGGGGCGGAGAAAAAACTAAGGCCATCTCAGCAGATTGAGATCAGAAGGAGGGTGGGTGGAAGAGGCGAGGACCAGGCAGAGGTATTTAACAGTACTTTGCCTCTATGTTCACTTGGGAGGGGGATGGGATATCTACAAAGCAAGGCACGAAGGGGATAGAAACGTCAGTAAGTGGGATCAGGGGAGCAACAGAAATGGAGCAAGAGGGAGAGAGAGGTACCCCAGGGGTGTCACATCTGGGTAAGGATAAAAAGGCCAGTAAGGTGGAGGGGACAGAGGATGCTATCTCCGCCAAAAGGGTGTGGTTAGCCCTCAAGAAAGACAAATCTCCTGGGCCGGATGGCATTCATCTGAGAGTACTATGGGATTAGGCGGACATACTGGCTGCACCCCTGGTGGAGCTTTTCAGCAGGTCACTTGAGACAGGGAGGGTACCTAGGGATTGGCGAGAGGCACATGTGGTACCAATCCATAAAGGGGGTTGAGGAAGTACCAGGTAACTATAGATCCATCAGTTTGACCTCGGTGGTGGAAAATTAATGGAGAGTATACTAAAGGAACGATTGGGGTGTACTTGGAGGAGGTGGGAGGTCTGGATAGTGGCAACATGGGTTTGTGCAGTTAGATCATGTCAAACCAACCTTGTGGAGTTCTATGAATGGGTAACATCAGAACTGGACGGGGTAAGCCTGTGGATGTATTATTCTTGGACTTCAGCAAGGCGTTTGACTCTGTCCCACAATGGTCTGGTGGAGAAACTGATGGGGTTAGGAGTAGGCCCTTTGATGGTCAGATGGATTGAAAGCTGGCTAGCTGGCCACACTCAGAGAGTAGTGGTCTGTGGGAGCTCTCGAACCCTAGAGAGGTTGGTAGTGAGCAGCAAGAGACTCGGTCCTGGGTCCGATCCTGTTTAATGCATACATATCGGACATCAGGGAGGGTATAGGGTGTGAAATGAGTCTCTTCGTGGATGACTCCAAGATGGGAGTAGTAGTTGAGGGAGAGAGGAGGTTGGCCCGCAAGGGACCTGGACACCCTGGAAAGCTGGGCTCACACATGGAAATTAAATTTCAATATCACCAAGTGCAAGGTGTTGCATCTTGGTCGGGAAACCCTAAACACAGGTACACCTGGGGTGGAGGCGCTGGAGGCCTCAATAGGGAAAAGACCTAGGGGTCATGGTGGATGCATGTATAGAATAACTCTGAGCAGTGCAGGAGAGCGGCTAGCAAGGCAAACAGGATGTTGGGATGCATCGTAAGGGGATCACCTCTAGGAGCAAGGAAGTGATTCTGCCGCTGTACAATGGACTGGTTAGACCACACCTTGAGTACTGTGTACAGTACTGGAGACCACACTGAAGAGGGACATACAGCTCCTGGAGAGGGTACAGAGGAGGGCAACAAAGATGATCACGAGGCTAGGATTTGACGTATGAGGACAGACTTAAAGAGCTCTGCCTGTTTTCATTGGAGGAGAGGAGAGACGGGGACATGATTGAGGTCTTCAAGTACCTCAAGGGAATAAATAGGGTAAACATGGAAGGGATCTTTAGACTAAAGCAGAGGTATCACCAGAAGGCATGGTTTGAAGTTGGAAGGTGGAAGGGTGAGGGGGGAAAAGAGGTTTTTCACTGAGAGGGTGGTGGACCCTTGGAATGCACTGCCTGGTGAGCTGGTTCAGAGATCCACAGTGGAGGGCTTCAAGAGAGGGTGGGACAGACACAGAAAGTGGATGTATCAGATGATGGCCTGTCCCAGGGGGGTGGGGATGGATGATACGGGTTTCTGGAGCACAAGGGATGGGAGGGTCTTGGCACCCAACTAAGGATCTAAGGTTCGAGCAGACTCGATAGACCGTAAGGCCTAATCTGCCGGCAAATAGTATGTTAGTATGTAACTAAAAACAACGTCTTCCATGTAAGGAGATGTAGCTCGCAATCTGCGGCTGGTTCAAAAGGTGGCAGCGTAAGCTGCTCCAGGTCAAAGGGCAAATCCCAAGGTGGAATAGGATCCTTAATCGTAGGTCTAAGGTGGAGAACGCCTCTCAGGAAGGCTTGTGCCATGTCCAACTGAGAGATAGGACATTGGCCTATAGGAGTGTGATAGGCTGAGATGGCACAAAGGTGTACTTTTATCAAGGAGTAGGCCAAGCCTGTCTGAAAAAGAGACAGGAGGTAGTCCAAGACTGACCTTTCTGGACAATCCAGTGGTGAAACTGCCCACGCTTGAGCCCACAGGCAAAATCTGCGCCATTTCATGGCGTAAGTAGCATGAGTAGACGGTTTTCTAGTGGCCGCTAGAATGTCAGCTACCTCTTGTGAGACCCCGTGTCGCATAATGGCTATGTGAGAGCTGATTGGCAGAGGCACCGGAGGTTCCCGGGACAGCTGATGTAGTAGAGGGAACCAGAACTGCCTGGGCCAGAATGGCGCAATAAGTATCAGCGTCGCTTGCTCTCTGCGAAGTTTCAGAAGGACCCTCTGGATCAATCGAAAGGGGGGAAGGCATAGAGGAATCTGCCTGCCCAGGAGAGGGACAACGCGTCTCGCCAGAAAACACCAGGCCCTGGATCTAGCGAGCAAAAATTGGGCAGTTTTGCGTTGGTTGGGGACGTGAAAAGGTCTAACTTTGGTGTACCCCATCAGTGAAACAGATCCTCTACTACTTCCTGGAGTAGTTCCCACTCGTGGACTCTGGCCTGAGACCGACTCAGGCCATCTGCCATGACATTGTCCACTCCTGGTACATGAACAGCAATGAGGTTTGCGCCATGTTGTAAAACCCAATCCCACACCCTCATGGCCTCCCCTGCAAAGCGGGTAGGAATGGGTGCCTCCTTGTTTGTTGAGGTAATACATCACCGTGGAATTGTCTGTTTGTAACAGAAGAGTACCTGGTGGAATCTCCGACTGGAAGGCCTGCAGGGCATAAAGAACTGCTCTCATTTCCAGGATATTTATGTGGAGATGAGTCTCTTGGGCTGTCCACAGGCCCTGAGACCGGACACCGTCTAGGTGTGCTCCCCATACGAGCCCTGAGGCGTCTGTGGAGAGTGTCACAATCAGAGATGGAGCAGTGAAGAGGACCCCCACCGAGAGGTTCTTCGAATATAGCCACCATTGCTAATCCCGGATTACGGCATTCGTGATCTGAATTGGGAGCTGCAGATGGTCTTGCTTTTTGATCTCACTGGACCCGTAACATCTACTGGGTCACCTGCATGTGGAGACGGGCTAGCGGGACTGTTGCAATGGCCGCAGCCATGCATCCGAGCAGGCAAAGGACCAGTCTGGCTGGGACTGTCTTCTTTGCCAGGATGTCCCTGATGAGGGATCTGATGTGTTCCGCTCGGTCCTGGGGTACAAAAAGCTTTCCCCTGGACCGTGTCCAGAACTGCGCCTATGAACTGCAGATTCTGGGACGGAACCAGGCATGACTTCTCTTGATTGATAATGATGCCCAGTGTCTCTAACAGAGACTGAGTACAATGAATGGCGCATATCAGGTCTTCCCGAGAGGGCGCCATGAGAAGCCAGTCGTCCAAGTAGGGGAACGCGTAGTGGCCTTGTCTCCTCAGAGTTGCCGCTACTACTGCCATGCACTTCGTGAATACCAGAGGTGCCGATGACAGTCCGAAGGGGAGGGCTTGGAACTGATAATGGTGACCCTGAAATTCGAAGTGCAAAAACTTCCTGTGCGCTGGAGCTATGGGTATATGCAGGTAAGCATCCTGCATGTTCAAGGATGCGAGAAAAAGTGCCCTGCTTGAGCATGGGAATTAGACCTGGGAGGGTCACCATGTGGAAGCATTTGTACAGGACCGACGCGTTAAGGTTGCTGAGGTCCAGTATCGGACGGAGGTCCCCTGTTTTCTTAGGAACCAAAAAGAAGTGAGAATAATAACCTGCACCTCTGGTTCCGTGGTACGTGCTCTATGGCTTCTTTTCTGAGAAGCACAAGCACCTCCTGCCGTATGAGCAGGATGTGCTGACCTGATTAACGGGAAAGCAGGGGAGGTCTTGACGGTGGGAGGTCGAGAAATTAGATGAAGTGGCCTTTCTTGACCAACTAGAGCACTCACCTGTCAGCGGTGATCGACTGCAACCCTAAAAAGTGTCGAGCGATGTGACCCCGACCTTTGAGCCCGTTCAGTCCAGAGGGGAGGGGCAGGGGCAGGGAAGAAGTCATGCTGTGACAGCACTGGTCCCTGCAGGCTGGGCCAGTTTAGTGTAGCGCTGGCCTCTGCCTGGGGACGACTTAGCCTGGGCTTTATGTTGAAAAGTGCCCCTTTGTTGCTGGCGGAAACGTGGCTGCTGCCTTTGTTGCCAGCTGTGAAAACGGCTCTGCTTCCTACGAAAGGAACCAGGTCTTGATCTGTACATGGCTTGTACAGACCTGACTGCCTTCCCAGCATCCTGGAGTTTGGTGATAACCTTCTCCGAGGGTTCACCAAAAAGTACTTCGCCATTGTAAGGGACATCAAGAATGTTCTTCCGTACGTCTGGGGTAAAACCAGAGACATGGAACCAAGAGTGTCTCTGGAGACAGATGCCTGAAGCTGCAGCTCTGGCAGACGAGTCCGCAGGATCATATGCGGCTTGTAGCACTTGGGTACCTACATCAGACCCTGTACGGAGGAGGTTTAGGAGCGCCACCTTCTGATCGCCATCTGGTAATTTATCGACCAGGTCCTGGCCCTGTTCCCACAGGGCATTCTGAAACTGTACCATGTGAGACAGGTAGTTCAGGGACCTGATGGAGCATGTAGCAACCGCATACATGCACCTCCCCAGGGCATCCAGTTGTTTGGATTCCTAGTCCGGTGGCTGTGTACTTACATGCTGCGGTCTTTGGGACCGGTCATGCGAGACCGTAATGACCAGGGAGTCAGCCAGAGGTTGTTGAGCCAAGTACTCGTCCTCTTTCGGGGCCTTGTACAGGCGGTCAGCTTTCTTCGGCACAGCGGGAGTGGAGTGCGGACACTTCCACGCAGCCTTGATGACGTCCACGAAGGTGTCCACCAAGGGTGGCACTACCATAGGCTTTGGATCTTTCTGCTGAAGATAACGAGCAAGGCGCTGTCTTTCGGGATCGAGGTCTTCAGCATCCCATCCCATCCCATGTTGTCCTGGATGTGCCTCATGATCTCAGAGAAAGAGGGATCATCTGGAGGAGACCTGGGCAGGTCATGTGGGTCAGGTGATGGAATGCTGAGTGGAGGAGATCTGGAGTATTCCGAGGTATCCGATCTGGAGTCCTCCCCTAACGGAGTGTACCAACGACGTCTAGGTCGCTTGGGGCTGGGAGATCCTGATGGAGATCTTAAGGGAGGCCTTCTCTGATCCTTGGATCTACCCCAGGAGGTGGAGTCTGCTCCTTAAGGGTTGGTGGTCATCCTGCTGGTCCCTGAGGTGGAGGAGGGGGCGTAGGAGGTGAAGGAGTAGGAGAAGGAGGTTTTACTGGGATGTCTTTGCAGATGGTGCCTCACCAGAAAGTAAAGAGATCCTTTACCTCTTGTATATTCATGCCCGACGACAGGCCTGGCGTGGGTGGTCTGTCACCAGGGTCGAGTCCACGGGTGTCTCCAGGGTGGGCAATGGTTCCCTCAGAAGCCCGGCATCCTCCGTGTCACCCGCCTGGTCTTCAGGCAATGCCATGTCCTCTTCCGTGGAATCCCTGTGACCGGTGTCCACCGGTGACTGGTCTTCGGCTCCGGTGAAGCCGTCGGTCACTTGGCCGATGACTTTGGGTCTAGCGAATGCCCGGCTGGCGTCTAGTGCTTGGCCGATGTCCTCGGCTCTGGCGAACGCCTGTCCAACTTCGGGTGCTTTACCAACATCGGGTCCGTTGTCCGCTTTAGGGACGTCAGGTCTTTCGTCTTCCTGGGTGGTGGATCCAGATCCCTGGGAGGCTGGGAGACCGATCTGGAGTCGGGGTCCCGTCAGGTCGATGAGGAAGACTTGTGGCGTTCGGAAGACTTGGAAGAAGCCTGATAGGGAGTAGAGGAAGCCGAGGGCCTAGAAGTCTTGATGGGCTGAAGAGTCGAAGAACCACCTGAAGCCTGGACTTTGACCGGAGGGGGCTGAGAATGAGCCCTGGAGGGAGAGCAGTCAGATCGGGTGGAGCCTGAGCTATGCGAGTCTGAGGCCTGGTTCGGGGATTTGGACCTGCTGTCTCCCGGTGTTTGTGGACCTTGGAAGAAGAATCACCCCTGGCGGAAGGTTCTTTGTCCATCCTGCTAAGTTTCTCTTCTAACAGGTATGCCTGAAGTGCCTTCTGACGGCAGATCCTGGTGCGGCTATTGAACCCTTTGGCAAAAGGTGCAGGCCTTGAGTGTCAAGGTCTGGGCATAGCCTACTACATGGGAAGAATGAGGATCCTTGAAAGGGATCTGTTTGCACGCAGCACACTTTGAAAGGTGTCCCTCAGATGAAGGAGTTGGAGAGGACATTAGTTTTGTGAAACTCTTGAAGTTCTAAGTCATCATGGGCTAGGTAGAGACCGAGAGGCTGATGCTGGCGAGTTGACGGCGGGAAAAGAACTGGGGATTCTGAGGGACCGCCTCCTTACGTACTATGCCTGACGTCGGGGCGGACTGACATCGGAGGCAGTCCCCACTGAATACTGCTAGCTAGAAAAATTTCTGTGAGGCTCCAGGCCTGCTGGCTTCAGTCCTAATGGTGTAACCTGCTGCAAGAGCTGTTTCTCGAAGTAAGATCCCTCCGGAGATGAGGACGATCCCCACAGCTTCTGCGGCTCCTTCTCCATGAAAGCTATCCTCAGTTTAAGAACTTGGGCTTCCAGGGCCTGTTAGTACCGTTTCCGTGTGACCTGCTTGAAATTCTGGCAGGCCTCATAGTCCTCGGTCTTGTGCTCTGGTCCCAGGCAGAAGAGGCAGAGGGAATGGCCGTCCCTGTGAGGGAACTCAGTGCCGCAGGAATCGCACTTGTTCTTATCCAACTCAGAAGGTGTTGGAGAAGACATGCATGAAAAAGGTGATACTTTTCAAAGATTTACAGAAAGAAATAAAAGCGATGAAATACTCATCCTAAAATGGTTGTCGACTGAAGTAGCGTTCTCTGTGAGGTCTGACGTGAAGTAGCATTCTCCACAAGGTCTGACGTGCACAGGTCGATGGTGAGAAAGAATTGGAGGGCAGGTGTGGGGACTGCCCACTATATAGTGTCACGCTGTCATTCATCATGTGACGCCAGGTGGGTGGTCCCCTGCCAGACACCACAAGCTTATATTTTCCATGTAGTTCTAGTGCCAGACGGCTTTAGTCCTAATTGTTAGTACCTACTGCAAGAGCCCTCTTGAAGTAAGATCTGGATAAACTGTCCTGTTTACAACCAGGTTGAAATTATGCTGAAGTTAGTGTGCTTTTGCTTACCTGAATGGACGGATGCCTTTAGTCAAGGGTCTGCTCGACACACAGTGGGGTAAAAGTTGGAGTGGGTCCTATGCAGATGAAATAATGTGTGTGACTTGATTTTTGGAAAGGCTACAGAAAAAGTACTGTGACTTGGACTAATTTGTGTCACTAGGTTTTTTTTTACTCATGGACTGATTTCCTGGGCTGTTTTCTTAAACAAAATTTGTCCTTAAAAAAATCATACCAGCCTGTAAATCAGACCTGTCTTGGAGCCCATACCACTTATACTCTGTATCCCTGATGTGATCTCTACCACTTTTAATCAATCAATCACTTTATTTAACCAGGCATAAACACCATTGAGTAAGCTCATTTTCAAGGTGGTCCTGGGCATTAATACAATACAGTACACTTCATAAGATTACAATTATGGTGGACAACGGTGCAAAAAAAAGAAAAAACATTGTGAAGGTGCCGGTCAATATGGGCCTATACATAGCGGTCAACATAATTAACATGCAAAGGTACATAATGATAAGCTTTACTGAAATGATAAGAGACAACAATCCCATATAGTCTCCGCTAAGTAAGAGCTCATACCTAAATGATAAAAAATAAGGAGGTATTAAGGAATAGGGTAGAAATTGGGGTGAAAGAGTAGGCAGCCAAGAGGGAGGCCAGAATAGGTAAAAGGTAGAGAATAGGCAGGGTGTCAGTTGTACATTCAATACAATAGGAAATTTGATAAAGAATAACTTGTGTATGCACTTTGTAAAAGGCTAGTTGCTGATGTGAAATAATCATTTCTGTCAGACATTTTAATTGTAATAACATGTTTAGATACATAGAAACATAGAATTTGTCGGCAGATAAGGACCGCTTGGCCCACCTAGTCTGCCCATTTCCCTACCTGATGGATAAGCTGCAGATTCTAGTTAATCAACAGCTTACTTCCTCCTACCCCCAAAACTCACCATTGCAATATGTAAAATAGGCAATGCATCTGACTTTGTAATTGTATCCCAATTTTTAATGTTTAACTGTAATGGCCCAACCATCGAACAATAAAAACAGATTACTCACCTGTAACAGTAGTTCTAGGAGTGGTATATGTTGTTCATCCACACTGTCTGACATTGTCCCTTTCCCCTTTAAATCTTGCCGAAAGTCTTCAAGCTGGCTCCTCCCACCCATCCGGGTGGTAAATACCTCGGCTCCGCCCCATGACACCAGATCTAGCCCGCTGGAAGCCAGGTTGTGCACCTTAAGCCGGGGAGGTCGGGAGGGTGCGTGTGGGTGAACAACATATACCACTCCTAGAACTACTGTTACAGGTGAGTAACCTGTTTTTCTAGGAGCGTGGATATGTTGTTCATCCACACTGTCTGGCAGACTCCTAGCAGTTCTCCGGGAGGAGGGAGGCAAGGCGCACACCCCCTACTTGGGAAAAAGAGATTGGAGAACCGAGGCCCCAAAACCAGCATCACGTCGTGACTCAAGGTCGATGTGGTAATGGGTAATAAAGGTGTTTTCTGACTTCCAGGTAGCAGCCCGACAGATTTCCTGGATAGGGATGTCCCTGGAAGCAGACACCGAAGCAGCAGTATGGCGGGTAGAATGAGCTCTTATCCCTCTGGGAGGCTCCTTGCCCCCAATTCATAACACAGACTTATGCATGATGTAATCCATCTTGCAATAGTCTGCTTGGCTGCAGGTCTGCCAGAAGCGGCTTCAGCGTAGGTGACAAACAGCTGGCGAACCTCTCCCCGAATTTCTGCCGTCCTCTCCTTATAGTAGGAGAGAGCACGTCTGAGGTCCAGAGTATGGAGCCTGTATTCGGCATCCGAGGTGTAGTTAGGGTAATAAACCAGCAGAGTCAACACCTGGTTAAGGTGAAACTCTGACACCACCTTTGGAAGGAATTTCGGGTGGGGGCGCAGGACAACTTTGTCCCTGTGAAAGACCAGATAAGGGGAGTCCACCGAAAGCGCCTGGAGCTCCCCTGTCCTTCTGGCTGATGTGATAGCCACCAGGAAGGCAGTCTTCCACGACAAGTGCGAGAGCTCACACTTGTGCATGGGTTCGAATGGCTTGCCCATGAGCTTTGCCAAAACCAGCAAGAGATCCCACGGAGGTGGAGGTTCACGCACCGGAGGGGATATGTGATCCAGGCCTTTGAAAAAGCGCCCGATCACTGTCTCCTGTGCCAACGTCGGCTGACCGGCCCGTGCCCAGTAAGCAGAGATGGCTGCCAGGTGCACCCTAAGGGTCGATGACTGAAGACCCCCTTTGGAGAGGGACCAAAGGTAATCTAGAATGTTAGCCACAGAGCAGGATAAGGGGTCCAGGCTCTTTCCCTGACACCAAATGGAAAACCTTTTCCATTTGAACGCATAACATTTCCTGATCGATTCCTTTCGAGATGCCTCCACCACGGTGTAGACATCCTCGGAAAGATCCAGAGCCTGGAACTCTAGCCACTCAGGAACCAGGCTGTGAGGTGCAGGGATTAAAGGTCCGAGTGGAAGACCTTCCCCTGGTTCAACGATATTAGGTCCGGGCGTGTACAAAGCCACTCCGGGGCCCTGCAGCTGAGGCTGAGGAGATCTGGATACCAGAACTAGCATGGCCAATCTGGGGCTACCAAGATCACCTTTGCCTTGTCCCTCACCTTGAGTAACACCTTGTGGATCAAGGGAAATGGAGGGAAGGCGTAGAGGAGGCCTGGGGTCCACGGCCTCGAGAAGGCATCCCCCTGCAGCGAGCCCTGCTGAGGGGGGCGGGCATGGTACAGCCTCAGCTTGGTGTTCTCCCTGGAGGCAAACAGGTCCACCAACGGTTTGCCCCAACGGGAGAACAGATCGTAAGCTACCTCTGGATGGAGAGACCACTCGTGGGATGTCTGGCTTATGCAGCTGAGAGCATCCGCCAGTTGGTTCAAGACTCCTGCCACATGGATGGCTAGGAGATCTGCCTCCAGCCGGCTGACGAAGGTCCAGATCCGGAGCGCCTCCTTGCATAGCAGACGGGAGTGCGTGCCGCCCTGTTTGCTGAGGTAGTACGTGGTCATGGTATTGTCCGTCTGGACTTGAACCACTTGACCCCGGGGCTGAGGAGCGAAAGTTGACAGTGCCAGTCTGACTGCTTTGAGCTCCAACAGGTTGATGTGGCATCAGGACTCCTCGGGGGTGCAGAACCCGTAAGCTCTGTTGTCCCCCATGTGGGCTCCCCAGCCCATGAGAGAGGCATCGGTCATAAGGACGACTGACGGCTCTGGGCAGACAAACGGGATTCCTTCCTGCAAGTGACTCGGGACGGTCCACCATTGGAGAGCATCCCACATCCTCTGGGTGACCGTGACCAGCTGGTTGAAGAGACCCTGACACTGAGACCACTGGGCGGCCAGCTCCCATTGAAAAGGGCGCATGTGCAATCTGGCCAAACGGACCACTGAGGTGCACGCCACCATGTAACCCAGGAGGCGCAGGAAGTCCCGGGCAGGGCGCAAGCGCCCAACCAGAAATGATTGGGCAAAGGAGGAAAGAACCTCCGCCCTGTCCGCTGGGAGCCAAGCTCTGGCTTGACAAGAGTCGAGCTCTGCCCCGATGAAGCCCATCACCTGAGAAGGCACGAGTTCTGATTTGGCCTCGTTGATTAGGAGGCCCAGGTGGGAGCAGGTTCGGAGGGTCAGGTCCCTGGACCTCTCCACCTCCTGAAGGGAGGAACCCGGCAGGAGCCAGTCGTCTAGATAGGGGTAAATGCGAACCCCTTGACGCCGTAGATGGGCTGCCACCACTGCGATGCATTTGGTGAAGACCCCTGGGGCTGATGACAGACCGAACGGCATGGCTCTGAACTCGTACAGGGTCCCTTCGACCCTGAAGCGGAGGAACCGCTGATGGGACAGACGGATTGGGACGTGGTAGAATGCGTCCTGAAGATCCAGTGTACAGAACCACATGTTTCGCTCCAAGGATGGTATGATCTGGTTCAGAGTTACCATCCGGAAGGTGCGAGACCTGAGATACCGATTCAGGTCGTGGAGATCTAGAATGGGGTGCCAACCCCCCATCCGCTTGGGCACCAGGAAATACCTGGAGAAGAAGCCTGGGTCTGAAGGAGGATCCAGCACTGGAGCTACCGCCTCCTTGAGGAGGAGCTGAGCAATGTCGTCCCGAAGGGCCGACTGAGCGCCAACTGAGATCCTTTCCTCCCGTGGGGCACGGGCACGGCTGGGGGGGGTACTGCTCGAACTCTAGAGGCAGTCCCTGCCCAACCACTTCCAGAACCCACCTGTCCGAAGTGATACCGGACCAGGCGGAAAGAAAGTGGTGGAGCCGGACCCCCATGGGAGGACCCAGAACTGGCGTGATGGGTGCAGGGGAGGCCACCCCGACCCGTCACTGTGCAGGCTTGGAGGAGAAGGAGGCACCTGGACCAGCACCTCGGCCTCCTTTGCGGGGCTGTTGGGGACCTTGCTTGGGCCTAGGGCGCCAAGCTTCAGCCTGCTGCTGTTGCTGACCTCCTTGGAAGGAGGGCTGTCTGACCGCAGGGGAAGAATGCCGAAAGGACTTCTTCTCGCGCTTCTGCTGGTTCTTGCCCGAAGAACCTTTAGCAGAGGTGGCATCTAAGGTGGCATTAGACTGCTCAATGCGCTGTAGATGACCTGCCACTCCCGGACCGAAGAGTTCCGGTGCCAAGGAAAGACACGTCAATTGGCTTGTGCTGAATTATCCGCGAAAAGGAGGATAACCTCAGCAAGCCCTCGTCAGTGGCTACGCGGCAGCTGGTGGTGAGCACAGGAATCACCAATGTCAGAGCCGTCTGGAGCTGCTGTTTAGCAACAGCACGGCCCTGGTCAGCCCTACTTGACCGTGGTCTGCATGTCTTCTGGGAGATGAGGGAGGACTTCATCAAGTGACCCCAAAAGGGCATGAGAGAAGTGTGCCATGATCACTGCTGAGCTAGCCTAACGAAGGCCTAGGGATGATGCTGCGTAAACCTTCCGGGCCGAGTGGTCCATATTTTTAGACTCCTTGTCCAGAGAGTGGTCAGTATCCGCAGAGCTGCCAGTTTGCCTAAACACTGAGGCAGTCACAAGGCTTTCTGCCGAGGGATGCTCAGTGAAGCCCGCCAAGGACCCCATGGGCACAGCGTACTTGCGGGCCATGCAGGCAGAGGGAGCCGGGCAAGAGGCTGGACGCTGCCAAAGTTCCAGTGCTGGGACAACTATGGCTTCGGCCACTGGGAAGGCCTCCATCGGGGTATCCCCCCTCTTGAGAATATCCGTGAGAGGATATTCCGCCTTCTTCTGAATGGGCTGCAGAGGCATACCTGTGGACTCCGAAATGAGTCGAAGGATGCCCTGGAAGAAGAAGGCCTTCCTCCATAGCCTGTCACCGACAGCTCATCATGTGGTGAGGCCGGTATCTCAAATCCGAGGTCCAGATACAAAAGGTCTCCACTAAGTCCCCCTCAATGCCCTATGGCAATCCAGTAACCGTAATGGACAACCTATGGGGCAGACCCGTGGTTGGTGGGTTCTCCTTAGAGGAGCCTCCCTGAGGCTGTTTTGGTGGTGGTTCACCAAAATTGGTAGAAACCCATAGCGGGCGAAATGCGCACGGTCCACTGGAGGAGGCGGAGTCCTCAGAACCGAGGGAGTCGGTGTTGGCGAAGGCTGGGGCCAAGTAATGGCGGTATTGCTGGAGCAACGCGACTTTTACCCATTAAAGTTGCTGCCATGAGTCCTCATAGCGTCGACAGAGCTTCAGTCGAAGTCTCTCTCGTCCGAGGAGGATGAGGCAGTGGCGCGCCTCTTCCGGGAGTGTCTGTGACCCTTCTTCGGTTTACCGACCGACGGGGTCCTACTCCTCGATCAAGACCGACGGCGTCGGTTCTGTCAGTCGGGAGAAGCCGGATTCGGTGAGAACCGGGGTTCCGGCTCTTGTCCCTCGATCAGGATGCCCGAAGGACGGGTCTCCTCATCGGGGAAGGAGAGAATGGGAGTCCTCTCCAAGGAGTCATTGACAGGCGTCGGCGACAACGGCTCGATCGGGTCCGAGAAATCTCGGCCAGTTCTGCTCTAATCCTCGGCCTGGTGCCCTGGTCTGAAGGAGGTCCAGCCGGACGGCCGAGGCGATCTCGGCCGTGGTTGAGATCCCTTGCTCCTGAGAGTCGGACCGCTCTCGGTCCCAGGAACGTCTTCTTCGGGTAGAAGATGGTTTTGGATCCTTACCTTCTTCTTGGATCGGGAGGAGTGTGAGCCCGAAGGCGCCTCACTCTTAGTAGGGAGAGACTGGCACAACTCCCGGAAGGATCCCGTGAAGGTGGAGCCCAAGTTGAGCGGCATGAAGAAGCTTCGGTTGGCCGAAGCTTGGGCAGCTTCCTCTTCGAAGGCTGCCATCTGCTCGAGCTGCTCGGCGGATCCTGCAGCCGTGGAAACTGCCCACCCTGGCCTCCTTGATTTCACGGTGGATTGAAGCTCTGGTCTCCCGAACTTAAAGGTGCGCCTTGCGGTCCTCCCAGGCAACGGGATGAAGGCCGGAACAGATGATGCAAACCGATATCATCTGCAGCGCCCGAGGCAGTAGGCCTTACGGAGGTGAGGATCAGTGCAAGACATTTTTTGTCCACAAGGACACCAGCGAAACCCGGGGGATGACTTGTTCTCCATATCCAAAGCGTTCAGATCTGAATCGTAAACTCTAACGAGTTTTAAGGCGAGTAAGTGCGGCGAAAACCGTCAATTTGACTCCAGGGCCTATGGTACTGCACAGTAGCACGAGGGAACCTGTATCTTCCAGTGGAAAGGAAGATCTGGCGTCATGGGCGGAGCCGAGGTATTTACCACCCGGGTGGGTGGGAGGAGCCAGCTTGAAGACTTCCGGCAAGATTTAAAGGGGAAAGGGACAATGCCAGACAGCGTGGATGAACAACGTATCCACGCTCCTAGAAAGTACTTGCACTTGACTGAAAAGCAACTGGATAAAGACAACCTTTGCAACTTCCTATATAGTCAATGGACAAAACACTTTAAAAATGGTATAAAGAAAAAAACAGGCATAAAAATACAGGTTACTCACCTGTAACAGGAGTTCTAAAAGTGGTACATGTTGTTCATCCACACTGTCTGGCAGGTTCCTTGCCGCTTTAAATCTTGCCAGAAGGTCTTCAAGCTGGCTCCTCCACCACCGGGTGGTAAAACCTAAGCTCCGCCCCATGCGCCAGATCTAGCATGCTGGGACAGGTTGCTGGCCGAGCTGGGGAGGTCGGGTGGGATAGGTGGATGAACAACATATGCATCCTAGAACTCCTGTTACAGGAGCAAGAACAGGTTACTCACCTGTAACAGTAGTTCTAGGAGTGGTATATGTTGTTCATCCACACTGTCTGGCATTGTCCCTTTCCCCTTTAAATCTTGCCGGAAGTCTTCAAGCTGGCTCCTCCCACCCACCCGGGTGGTAAATACCTCAGCTCCGCCCCATGACGCCAGATCTAGCCCGCTGGAAGCCAGGTTGTGTGCCTAAAGCCGGGGAGGTCGGGTAGGTGCGTGTGGATGAACAACATATACCACTCCTAGAACTACTGTTACAGGTGAGTAACCTGTTCTTCTAGGAGCGTGGATATGTTGTTCATCCACACTGTCTGGCAGACTCCAAGCAGTTCTCCAGGAGGAGGGAGGCAAGGCGCACACCCCCTACTTAGGGAATAGAGATTGGAGAACCGAGGCCCCAAAACCAGCATCCCGACGTGACTCTAGGTCAATGTGGTAATGGGTAATAAAGGTTCTTGCTGACTTCCAGGTAGCGGCCCGACAGATTTCCTGGATAGGGATGTCCCTGGAAGCAGCCACCGAAGCAGCAGTATGACGGGTAGAATGAGCCCTTTGCCCTTTGGGAGGCTCCTTACCCGCCAATTCATAGCACAGACCTATGCATGATGTGATCCATCTCACAATAGTCCGCTTGGCTGCAGGTCTGCCAGAAGCGGCTTCAGCGTAGGTGACAAACAGCTGGTGAACCTCTCCCCGAATTTCCGCCGTCCTCTCCTTATAATAGGAGAGAGCATGTCTGAGGTCCAGAGTATGGAGCCTATACTCGGCGTCCGAGGTGTAATTAGGGTAATATACTGGCAGGGTCAACACCTGGTTAAGGTGAAACTCTGACACCACCTTCGGAAGGAATTTCGGTTGGGGGCGCAGGACAACTTTGTCCCTGTGAAAGACCAGATAGGGGGAGTCCACTGAAAGCGCCTGGAGCTCCCCCGTCCTTCTGGCTGACGTGATAGCCACCAAGAAGGCCGTCTTCCACGACAAGTGCGAAAGTGCAGACTTGTGCATGGGATCGAATGGCTTGCCCATGAGCTTTGCCAAAACCAGCAAAAGATCCCATGGAGGTGGAGGTTCACGCACTGGAGGGGATATGTGGTCCAGGCCTTTGAAAAAGCGCCCAACCACCTTTCCTGAGCTAATGTCGGCTGACCGACCCGCGCCGCCGTAAAGCCGATATGGCTGCTAGGTGCACCCTAAGGGTCGATGATCAAGACCCCCTTTGGAGAGGGACCAAGGGTAGTCTAGAATGTTAGCCATCGAGCAGGATAACGGTCCAGACCTTTACCCTGACACCAAATGGAAAATCTTCCATTTGAAGGCATAACATTTCCTGGTCGATTCTTTTCAAGATACCTCCACCACAGTGTAGACATCCTCAGAAAGACCTAAAGCCTGGAACTCTAGCTCCAGGAACCAGGCTGTGAGGTGCAAGGATGAAAGGTCGGATGAAGGACCTTCCCTGGTTCAGCGATATCAGGTCCGGGCGTGTACTGAGCCGCTCCGGGTCCTGCAGCTGAGGCTGTGGAGATCTGGATACCAGAACTGGCATGGCCAATCTGGGGCTACCAGGATCACCTTCGCCTTGTCCTTCCTCACCTTGAGTAACACCTTGTGGATCAAGAGAAATGGAGAAAAGGTGTAAAAGAGGCCTGGGGTCCATGGCCTCGAGAAGGCATCCCCCTGCAGCGAGCCCTGCTGAGGGGGGCGGGCATGGAACAGCCTCAGCTTGGTGTTCTCCCTGGAGGCAAACAGGTCCACCAACGGTTTGCCCCAACGAGAGAACAGGTAGTAAGCTACCTCTGGATGGAGAGACCACTCGTGGGATGTCTGGCCTAAGCGGCTGAGAGCATCCGCCAGTTGGTTCGCGACTCCTGCCACATGGATGGCTAGGAGATCCGCCTCCAGCCGGCTGACGAAGGTCCAGATCCGGAGCGCCCCCTTGCATAGCAGACGGGAGTGCGTGCCGCCCTGTTTGTTGAGGTAGTACATGGTCGTGGTATTGTCCGTCTGGACTTGAACCACTTGACCCCGGAGCTGAGGAGCGAAAGCTGACAGAGCCAGTCTGACTGCCCTGAGCTCCAACAGGTTGATGTGGCATTGGGACTCCTCTGGGGTCCAGAACCCGTGAGCCCTGTATTCCCCCATGTGGGCTCCCCAGCCCGTGAGAGAGGCATCGGTCGTAAGGACGACCGTCGGCTCGGGGCGGACAAACGGGATTCCTTCCAGCAGATGATTCGGGACGGTCCACCATTGTAAGGCGTCCCACATCCCCTGGGTGACCGTGACCAGCTGGTCGAAAAGACTCTGATGCTGAGACCACTGGGCGGCGAGCTCCCACTGGAGGGGGCGCATGTGCAGTCTGGCCCAGCGAACCACCGACGTGCATGCCGCCATGTAGCCCAGGAGGCGCAGGAAGTCCCAGGCGGGGGCGTGAGTGCCCAACCAAATGACTGGGCAAAGGAGGAAGAACCTCTGCCCTGTCCGCGGAGCCGAGCTCTGGCTATGCGAGAGTCGAGCTCTGCCCCGATGAAAGCCCATCACCTGAGGAAGGTCGAGTTCCGGATTTGGCCTCGTTGATCAGAAGGCCCAAGTGTGAGCAGGTTCGGGCTCAGGTCCCTGGACTCTCCACTTCCTGAAGGAGGATCCTGCCAGGAGCCAATCGTCCAGGTAGGGGTAAACACAGAACCCCTGACGCTCAAGATGGGCTGCCACCACTGCAATGGCATTTGGTGAAACCCTTGGGGCCAATGACAGGCTGAACGGCATGGCTCTGAACTCTGCAGGGTCCCTTCGACCCTGAGGCGGAGGAACCGCTGATGAGACGGACGGATAGGGACGTGGAAAAAAGTCCTGAAGATCCAGTGTGCAGAACCACATGTTTCGGCTCCAGGGATGGTATGATCTGATTTAGAGTTACCATCCGAAGAGTTGCGAGACCTGAGATACTGATTCAGGTCGTGCAGATCTAGAATGAGGCGCCAACCCCGTCCGTTTAGGGCACCAGGAAATACCTGGAGATGAAACCTGGGTCTGAAGGAGGATCCGTCACTAGGCCACCCCCTCTTTGAGGAGGGAGGGCGCAATGTCGTCTCGGAGGACAGACTGGGCGATTGAGATCCGCCCTCTCGTGGGGCACGGGCTCGGCTGGAGGTACTGCTCGAATTCTAGGGCAGACCCTGCCCGACCACTTCTAGGGCGCATCTGTCCGTGGTGATACGGACCAGGCGGGAAGAAGTGGCGGAGCCGGCCCCGGGAGGACCAAAACTAGTGGCAGGTGCGGGAGGACACCCCGGCCCGTCACTGGGCAGGCAGAGAGGAGGCACCTGGACCAGCGCCTCGGTCTCCTTTAAGGCTGCTGGGGACCTTGCTTGGGCCTAGGAGCGCAAGCCTGAGCCTGCTGCTGTTGTTGACCCCCTGGAAGTGGTTTGTCTGACATAGGGAAGAATGACGAAAAGACTTCTCCTGCACTTCTGCTGGTTCTTACTTGAAGAACCCTTAGCGGATGTAGCATCTAAGGTGGCATTAGATTGCTCGATCACGCTGCAGGTGACCTGCCACTCCTGGCCCAAGAGGTCGGTGCCAAGGAAGAGCACATCAGCTAAAGCATGCTGAGTATCCACGGGAAGGAGGATAACCTCAGCCAAGCCCTGCGACGAGTGGATACCGCTGCAGCTAGTGAACGGCACAGGATCACCCGTCCAGAGCAGTCTGGGTTGTTGTTTAGCAACAGCTCTGCCCTGGTCCTGACCTGTTTGACCGTGGTCTGCATGTCAGCTGGGAGGTGGGAGAACTTCGTCCAGTGACCCCAAGAGGGCGGGAGAGAGCGTGTGCCCATCACACTCTGAAACGCCTGACGAAGGCCCAAAGATGATGCAGCATAGACCTTCAGGCAAGAGTGGTCCATAAGTTGGACTCTTTGTCTGGAGGGCGGTCAGTATCGGGCTGAGCTGCCCGTCCGCCTGAATACTGAGGCAGTCACAAGGCTTTCCGCCGAGGGGTGCTCAGTAAACCCATAAAGATCCTGTGGGCACCGCATGACTGGCGCGCCATGCGGACAGATGGAGCTGGGCAGGAGGCTGGACGCTGCCAGAGTTCCAAGGCTGGACCAATAATGGCTTCGGCGACTGGAAATGCCTCCGTAGGGGTATCCCCCCTCTTAAGAATATCCGTAAGGGGATATTCTGCCTTTTTCTGGATAGGCTGTAGGGCCATCCCCGTTGATTCGGAAATGAGCCAGAGGATGCCCTGGAAGGAGGAAGGCCCTTCTTCCAAGCCTGACGCCGAAAGCTCATCGAGAGAATGAAGGCCAGTGTTATCGGAATCGGAGGAGTCCCGATATAAAGGCTGCCCACCTAAGTCCCCCTCGATACGCCTAGGGCGATCAGGGGTGACCGTAACTGACAGTCTGTGGGGAAGACCCGAAGACCGTCGGGCCTCTGGAGGAACCCCCGAGGGGCAGCTTAGGTGGAGGTTCCACCAAAATTGGTGGGGAACCTGAAACCGTTGCGGAAGACGCCACCGAGCCCTGAAAGAGACCGCACGGAGCAATCGGTGTCTGAGGCGGCCGAAGAGGCTGAGGCCAAGAGATAGCCGGGACCACCGAGGGAGCCGGCTTCTGACCTGCTAGCAGGAATTGCTGCCACATGAGATCCTCGCAGCCGTCGACAATTTTTGTCGAAGCCTCTCCTCGTCCGAGGAGGAAGGGGAACGGTGGCGGCGCCTCTTGAGGGAGTGCTTGTGTCCTTTTTTGGGTCGATCGACTGAAGAGGACTTGCTCCCTGATCGAGACCGACGGTGTCAGCTTTGTCGATCGGGAGAGACTGGGCTCCGTGAAAACCGAGGTCTCGGTTCTTGTCCTCGATCGAGACGCGGGCGGTCTCCTCGTCAGGAAGGAGAGAATCGGCGTTCTCTCCAAAGAATCATCGACAGGAGTCGGTGATAACGGCTCGATCGGGTCGAGAATAATCTCGGCCGGATCAGCCGACTCCTCGGCTTCTACGCCCGGTACAGACGGAAGGTCTGAAAACCCAGCGGCCGAGGAGGCAATTTCGACCGAAGTCGAGACATCGGACCGCTCCTGATCCCAGGAGCGTCTTCTTCGACTCAAAGAAGATTTAGGATCCTTTTTCTTAGAACGGGATGAGTGCGAGCCCGAGGGGGCCTCACCCTTGGTAGGGAGAGATTGGCACAAATCCCTAAAGGTACCTGAAAAGGAAGAGCCCAGATTGAGCGGCACGAAGAAACCTCGGCTAGCTGAGGCTTGGGCGGCTTCTTCCGAAGGCCGCCACGCGCCGAGCTGCTCATGGATCCCGCAGGCTGCTGTGAAACCGCCCACCTGGTCTCCTCTTGGATTTGCCGTGGGTTATGGAGCTCCGTCTACCCAGCTTCAGGTGCGCCTGACGCATCTTCCAGGACGTTGGGGTGAAGGAAGTGCAAATGGAGCACCGCGAGGTATCGTGAATAGAACCAAGGCAGTAAATGACACGAGAGGTGGGATCGTGCGCGACATTTTCTGTCCGCAAGGACACCAGTGAAACCCGGGGGACGACTTGTCATCCATGTCCGAATCAGAGTCGAAACTCTAACGAAGTTTCAGAGCGAGAAGATGCGGTGAAAACGTCGAAACGAATCCAGGGCCTCAACACTACAGAAAGCACGAGGGAACCTGAATCTTCCAGCGGAAAGGAAGATCTGGCGTCATGGGGCGGAGCCGAGGTATTTACCACCCGGGTGGGTGGGAGGAGCCAGCTTGAAGACTTCCGGCAAGATTTAAAGGGGAAAGGGACAATGCCAGACAGTGTGGATGAACAACATATCCACGCTCCTAGATCCTGTATTTCTAGGGACGTGGATATGTTGTTCACTCCACACTGTCTGCCAGACTCCTAGCAGTTCTCCAGGAGGAGGGAGGCAAGGCGCGCACCCCCTACTTAGGGAATAAGGACTGGAGAACTGAGGTCCCAAAACCAGCATCCCGGCGTGACTCAAGGTCAATGTGGTAATGGAAATAAAGGTGTGTGCTGACTTCCAGGTAGCAGCCCTGCAGATTTCCTGGATAGGGACGTCCCTGGAAGCAGCCACTGAAGCAGCAGTATGGTGGGTAGAATGAGCTCTTATCCCTTTGGGAGGCTCCATGCCTGCCAACCTACAGCAGAGATCTATGCAGGAGGTGACCCACCTGCTTATTGTCCACTTGGCTGCAGGTCTGCCAGGTGCGGCTTCAGCGTAGGTGACAAACAGCTGGCGAACCTCACCCCGAACTTCAGCAGTCCGCTCCTTATAATAATAGAGCGCTCTTCTAGGGTCCAGAGTATGGAACCTATATTCGGCCTCCAAGGTGTGAGTGGGGTAGAACACTGGCAGAGTCAACACCTGGTTAAGGTGAAACTCCGACACCACCTTCGGAAGGAATTTTGGGTGGGGGCGCAGGAGAACCTTGTCCCTGTGGAAGACCAGATAAGGAGACTCGATGGAAAGCGCCTGGAGCAATCCCATCCTTCTGGCTGACGTAATAGCCACCAAGAAGGCGGTCTTCCACGACAGGTAGGAGATATCGCATCTGTGCATTAGTTCGAATGGCTTGCCCATGAGCTTAGCCAATACCAGCAGTAGATCCCACGGAGGTGGAGGTTCTCGCACCGGAGGGGATATGTGATCAAAGCCTCTGAAAAAGCACCTGACCACCGACTCCTTTCCGGCCTGCGCCCAGTAAGCAGAGATGGCTGCCAGATGCACCTTAAGGGCGGTCGACCGAAGCCCTGAGAAAGGGACCACAGGTAGTCCAGAATGCTAGCCAAGGAACAGAAACAAGGGTCCAACCCCTTGTCCTGACACCAAATGGAGAATCTCTTTCATTTGAAGGCGTAGCATTTTCTGGTCAACTCCTTACGGGACGCCTCAACGATGTTGAGGACCTCATCGGAAAGACCCAAGGCGGGGGGCGCCGTGGAGCCCGAGCAGAACAGCAGCATCCGACAACAGCTCCTGCCCTGATTCATATATACCATTAAAAAACCCTTCAATCGTTGGGAATTGACCCTATATAACGTCACTATTCGAAAGAGGATCCCTCTAAACATAAAATGGGTAATCCTCGTAAGGACAGAGGTGGAGGCTCGGGCGCTAAGACACCCGATACAGCGCAACACATGAGGAACCTAATCGAGACGCAGGCCGCACCACAGTGGGACCAAGAAACCATGGCTTCCTTAGGGCCTCAAATTGAATAGGCTGCTTTTCATGGCTGACCTGAATAACAAGATTGATCTTTTCTCGGAACGAGAGTTACGGTTATTGAATCGACTCATGGAGGATATGGACCGAACCCGAGAACATCAAGAACAAGCGGAGGCTGCGCCGGGCAGCAACATCACTACTGGTAAAGGAGAACACCCACTTGAGAGCCAGGCTTGAGACTCTCGAAAATCAGGCCCGCTCCTCACACGTTCGAGTCCTGGGCTTGCCAGAGGGAATCGAGGGGGATCACCCTGTAATGTTTATAAGGGAATGGCTGGCTGAAAAACTGACCCCAGATGCTCATGACATTGTATTTGGTATACAGAAGGTATACAGAATTACCCCTCGGGGGTATCGTGAAGACGCAGAAACCCCTCGTACCCTCTTAATTGTAACGGATGGAATAGGTACAAGGGATCAAATCCTTCGTTATGCCCATCAAGCAGGACCTATCCTACAAGATGACAGAATGATCCACCTATTCCCAGATATTAGCTACGCTACCCGCCTTAGACGGAAAAGGTTCGATGGGGTCAGAAAACGGCTCAAGCAAGCAAACATCTCCCACTCACTGGTGTTCCCTGCTCGGTTGAGGATAGTGCACAGAGGGAAAATATGGGTTTTTTCGGACCCTACTGAAGCCGGCAAGTGGGCCGCTCGTTTTGCTGAATCCAGTCGGAAGCGACGGAGAGATTGTGGTGAGGAGTCCAGCAAGTCAGAAGACCATGAGGACACTTGAAGAGTGCATGGACAGGCCAGACTCTGATTTATTTGCATTTTGTTTGCACTCAACAGACAATCCTTTTAATGGTTCCCCTGTTCAAAAATTAGAAGTGACTCCAGAAATGTAAAGTCTATGTTAGCCTCTACAATAATTATACTGGACGGGGGCCAGCGTCCTTTTTTTCTACTTTATATAACCCTAGCACTGTTGGCAATAATGCCTCTTTCACCCAATTGTTTCTACTTTCAAGGGGGGTAATAGTTTGATTAGAGGGGGCTTAGGGGGATGCTGCCTGTATTATATAGCTGTATCTGGACTTTTAGGTATACAGTGGGGCAATAATAGTCCCTGAATAGGGACACCTGTTTGGTTGGACTTTGATTTAATTCTTTATAGAGCGTAAATACCACACTGCTCATGGGCTCATTTAAACAGCTTTTATTTTGTTAGTCTACTTGTAAGCTTTAAATGTTTGGTTACCCCATATATGGTATCAAAATATTTGGGAATCACTAATCCTTTAATTAATGAGGAGTCTATTTTCTCTTGACTTGTATCAATGCTGATGGTATGTCCTAAATATGGTAAAATTATCTGTAAAAGGATATGAGATAATTTTATAAAAAAAAATTATAAAAAAAAAGACAAGACCCAAGGCCTGGAATTCTACCCGCTCAGGAACCAGGCCGTCAGGTGCAGGGATTGAAGGTCTGGATGGAGAACCTTCCCCTTGTTGACTGAGATCAGGTCCAGGCAAGCTGGAAAGCGCCTCAGGAACCTGGAGCTGTGGTTGAGGAGATCTGGGTACAAGAACTGGCGGGGCCAGTCTGGGGCTACCAGAATTACCTGCGCCTTGTCCCTCTTTGCCTTGAAAAGCACCTTGTGGATCAAGGGAAATGGAGGGAAGGCGTAGAAGAGGCCCGGGGTCCACGCTTCGAGAAGGCATCCCCCTGCAGTGAGCCCTGCTGAGGGGACAGGCATGAAACAGCCTCAGCTTCGCATTCTCCCTGGAGGTGAACAGGTCCACTCATGAGTGCCCCAATGGGAGAACAGATCTTTACTACCTCGGCAGGACAGACCACTCGTGAGATGCAGCGCCATCTGGCTTGAGGGCATCGTCAGACTGTTGGAGGCTCCTGCCACATGGATGGCTAGGGGAGATCCACCTCCAGGCTGATCACAAGGGACCGGTGTGGAGAGCCCTTGCACAGAGGTGAGGAATGCGTCCCACCCTGTCGGTTGAGATAGGTATGGTCGTGGTGCTGCACGCCTGACCTGAACCACTTGGACCCCGTACAAACGGAGCGAAGGCGGTGAGGGCTAGATGCACCACTCGGAGCTCCAGCAGGTTAATATGGCATTGAGACTCCTGAGGGGACCAGAGGCCGTGGGCCCTGAGCTCCCCCAGATGGGCACCCCAACCCATCAGAGAGGTGTCAGTCGTCAGAGTGACCATCGGCTTGGGGCGGACAAACGGGATACCCTCCTGCAGATGAGCTGGAACAAGCCACCACTGTAGGCTGTCCACATCTCCTGGGTCACCGTCACTGGCTGGTCCAGAGGACTGGAGTGCTGTGACCATTGGCAGGCCAGCCCCCATTGCAGGGGACGCATATGCCAGCGGGCCCAATGGACCACGCTGGTGCAGGCTGCCAAGAGGCCCAGAAGGCACAGGAAGTCCCGGGTAGGGCGCAATTGCGCAACCAGAAATGATTGGGCAAAGGAGGAAAGGACCTCAGCCCTGTCCGCCGGAAGCCGGGCTCTGGCTCGAAGAGGAGTCGAGCTCTGCCCCAATGAACTGAATCACCTGCGATGGCATGAGTTCCGACTTGGCCTCGTTGATGAGGAGGCCAATCTGAAAGCAGACCTGGAGGGCCAGATCCCTGGACTGCTCCATCTCCAACCTGGAGGGGGCTGCAATCAGCCAGTCGTCCAAGTAAGGGTTCACCTGGACCCCTCGGCACCGCAGGAATGCTGTCACCACTGCCATGCATTTGGTGAAGACCCTGGGAGCTGGAGAGAGGCTGAAGGGCATGGCCCGGAACTCGTAAAGAGATCCCTCTGCTCGGAAGCGGAGGAATTGCTGATGAGACAGACAGATTGGGACGTGAAAGAACACATCCTGAAGGTCCAGAGAACAAAACCACATGCCTAGTTCCAAGGATGGAATGATCTGAGCCAGAGTGACCATCCTGAAGGTGCTTGCTTTAGGAACTTGTTCAGGTCGTGTAGGTCGAGAATGGGGCGCCAGCCCCGCCTGTTTTGGGACCAGGAAGTACCTGGACACAAATCCTGGGTCTGGAGGAGGTCCACCACCGCTGATCACCTCCTTCTGGAGGAACAGAGCAATGTCGGCCGCGACGAACTGACAGAGAGGTGCATGGAACTCCGGTTCCCCGTGGGGCGACGGCTCGATAGGGAGGGAACTGCTCGAATTCCAGAGGCAGACCCCTGCCTACCACTTCTAGCACCCAGCGGTCCGTGGTGATAGCAGATCAGGCGGAAAAGAAGTGGCGGAGCCGTCCCCCAACAGGGCGAACCCAGGGAGGTGTGACGAGGTTGGGGGTGACACCTCTCAACCCGTCACTGGGCACGCTTGGAGGAAGGGCCTGCTCAGGGACCTCCTGGACCCTTGCCTTCAAGCTTCCTACTGGAGGAAGCGGCAGACTTGGCCTTAGGGCGCCAAGCACGTGCCTGCTGGCCCTGGTGCTGCCGGGCCGGACATGCCACGGGGCGGAAGGGCTTAGGATGCTGCTGGTGGCCTTTGTCCTTCTGGGCAGATGTGACCGAGTCCAAGGAGGCACTGGACTTCTCGATCCTCTGGAGATGGCCTTCCACCCCCCCGGCTTGAACAAGTTGGTGCCCAGGAAGGGAACGTCTGCCAGCTTGTGCTGGGTGTCTGCTGTGATGGTGGAGATCCGCAGCCAAGCTCTATGGCACATGGCCACTGCGGCCGCTACTGATCGGGCACAAGAATCACCTATGTCCAACGAAGTTTGGACCTGCTGTTTTGCCACCACCCTTCCCTGATCCCGGACCTGCCTGACCGTCGTCTGAAGGTCAGCTAGGAGATGAGGAATCACCTCATCCAGGGAATCCGTAAGAGCGTGTGTCCCGTGTCAGAAATGTGCCAACAGAATGGCCGAGCTAGCCTGACGAAGGTCTAGGGAGAAAGCAGCGTAAACCTTCCACCCCATGTAATCCAGCTTTTTGTATTCCTTATCAGGCGGTTTGTCCACGTCCCGAGTGATCCCGGAGTGCCGGAAAACGCTATCGGTCACTAACCCCTCTGCAGAGTGGTGCTCCGAGAAACCGGAGAGTGAGCCGGTGGAGACTGCGTACTTTCGAGCCATCCTGGCCGAAGGTGCGGGACAAGAGGCTGGCTGCTGCCACAACTCCAGGTCTGGGCCAACAATGGCTTTGGCCACAGGAAAGGCCTCCGTAGGGGAATCCCCTCGGTCCAGTATCTGCATGAGGGGATACTTGGCCTGTTTTGAGACGGGTCTGAGCTGCATCCCGGTGGACTCCGAGATGAGCTGAAGCAAACCTAAAAATAAGGATGGGCTCTCGTCCACCAACTGGCCCCCCCCCCACAGACTCCAGGTCAAGCGGCCTGGAGAGCAGGGAGGAGTAGTCGTCAGACTCTGAGGAGTCTGCAAACAGCTGCCAGGCGCCTGAGCCATCCTCCACCTGCCGAGGTCTATCGGGAGTGAGGGTGACCGACAACCTGTGGGGCAAGCCCTGACCCGACCGAGAATCCTTGGTTGGGGCCCCAGTCTTCAGTTGTGGAGGCAGAAGTTCCACCACAATTGGCAGAGCAGCCGGCTTCGGCCAAACAACCAGTGCAGGGATCGGCTCCTCGACCACTATGAGGGGTTGTTTCAGCCACTCCGGTGACAGACACTTAATGGCCGGAGAAGGCGACGGAGTCGGCTTATTCCTGGACAATAAGAGCTTCTGCCCCATTAACTCCTCATAGAGCCGGCGAACTTCGGCTTTCGCAGCCTCATCTCGAAGAGGACTTGAGGATGAGCAGAGATGCCGCCCATGAGGCTGAGACCGCCGACGCCGGGCGGGACCGGCTGGACCTGGAAGAGGACAGAGACCGAGACCTCCGGGGGTTCCGAGGGTGGGTCAGAGAGAGGATGAAGAAAACCCGCTCCTCCCTCAGTACAGGGACCTTAACCAGGGACTCTGGCACAGGCAAGTCCTCGGTTTCCACCAGGGGAACCGGTGAAGTAGGGTTTTCGGCTTCTCCAGTCGACAAACCGTCTGACGGGTCGAGAAAAATCTCGACCGTGTTGACGGATGTCTCGGCCAGCTGACCTGACGGGGGCACCGTGAAGCCAGTGGCCGCAGCCGCAACCTCGACCAAAGTCAAGAGTTGACCGTCTGGTGAAGGGGATCTCTCCCGCTCCCACAAACGTCGATGGTGGAACTTACCCTTAGAGTCTTTCTTCTTGAACTGAATGGAATGTCCCGATGGCCCTTCTCCCTTGGTGGAGAGGGACTGGCAAAGCTCCTTAAACGAAGCCATGCAGGAGGGGCCCAAGGAGAGTGGGATAAATGCCACGGCCAAGGAGGAAGAAGCGGCCTGGGCTGCCTCTTTCTCGAGGGCAATCATCTGCTCCAACGAGCCTGCCGCCGCGGACACCACCCAACGGGCCTCCTTAGACTTGATCAGCAGATACTGTTTTTCGGGTCGCCCGAGAAGAAGTCTGGCAGCGCGGTCCTCCAAGACGGAAGCCGAAAAGGACTTGCACAATTTGCAAGCCTGCGAGTCGTGACCAGGCCCCAGGCAGTAGACGCACGTGGAATGCGGATTGGTCCGAGACATCTTCTGCCCACACGGGCACCGACGGAAGCCAGGAGTTGATCTGTCCATCACAGCCGCGAGGGAAGACGAAGACCAAAGTCTTGTAAATTTTAAAATAAGTTTCGGAAATTCTGGAGTGTGGATCCAGGCCTAAAACCAGAGCGCTAAGGAGGGAACCTAAGCTTCCAAGTGGTAAGGAAGATCTGGCGTCATGGGGCGGAGCTGAGGGTTTTACCACCCGGGTGGGTGGGAGGAGCCAGCTTGAAGACCTTCCGGCAAGATTTAAAGCGGCAAGGAACCTGCCAGACATTGTAGATTGAACAACATATCCACATCCCTAGAAACATTATTAGAGTAATCACCATGACACTTGGATCAGGATGTGTGTGTTTTGGGGTAACGATTTCCACCTGATCTCATTTTCCTGTTGGGACAATTTAGGTAGGCTGCAATGGTTTGCCGCCCCAAGCAAGATGTTTCACTAAACATGTTACAGGTGTCTTCACCAGCAATGAAGATTTGTATTCCATTCTCAGGGAGCTATCACACACCACTCCAGTTTAGAACTTCATCATCATTCAGTTATGATGGCTGGCTGAAAAAAACAGGCAGTAGTTTAACACATGTGGGCCTTATAAAGACCCCAGGAAGTTAATCGCGTATGTATGTGTGTGTGTGTTTGTAACTTAGAGAAGAACAGTTGAGCTTTTTCATCTTATTTTATTTTTTTCAGAATTGCAATGAGGTTTATGTTTGAGTGTTTTGAAAGCATATTACAAACATGACATTTCAGAATATATGGAGAAAGATTACTTTTTTTTATGATTACCCCCCCCCCCATCTCAGTGGAAACTGCAAAAAAAAAAAAAAAAAAAAAAATCAAACCCATTCTCCACTCACACCACACGAGGCATGCAGGTTTCTACATTCCCCTCAAAATAATCATTCAGTGAATAGAGTCAACAATAAAAACAAAATGTACAACAGAACATGTCTATTTACATGTTGTCAATTAGAGCCCTAACATTTTATGCCTTTATTAAATATACACACACTGTACAGGCTTCACTTTATCGGTCTGGAATGTATGTACAGGTACAACATGGACTATATACACTTTACAAAAGCAAGTCATGCTGCTAGAGAAATAGAACGGTTATTAAGTAATAACAAGGCAGTTGTAGCGAAGGAACACGCCCATAAAAGGCTGTTCACCTTTACACCCATACGTCTGTGTACAGTGGAGACTGCTGTTATGTCTGTCCACCCCCAAACTTGAGCAAAAGAACTGACAAAAGTTATAGAAACAAGACAAATATGTTACTCACCTGAAACTGTAGTTCTAGGAGAGGTATATGTTTCACATGCACCCTCTGGCACTTCCACTGGAACAGTCCGACTGGCTGGATGTCTTTAAGCTAAGCTCCTCCCAGCACCCAGGCAGTATATCCCTGCCCCGCTTCGTGACATCATATCTTGCATGTTGGAAGCAGAGATCTGTGTGCCACTTGTAGGGGAGGCCTGGTGACTTGTGTGGATGTGGACCATACACCACTCATAGAATTACAGTTACAAGTGAGTGACCTATTTTTCTATGGGCGTGGATACGGTTCACTATCCACATTCTGGCAGACTCCTAGCAGTTCTCCAGGAGGGGGTGGCATGGCATGCACCCCTTTCTGGCGAACAAAGATTGCAGAGCAGAGGTCTCACAATCAGCATCCCACCATGACTCAAGGTCGATGCAGTAGTGGGAAATAAAGGTGTGTACTGACTTCCAGGTAGCAGCCTTGCAGATTTCCTAGACAGGGATATCCCTAGAAGCAGCCACTGAGGCAGTGGTATGTCGTTGGAATGAGCCCTAATCCCTATGGGAGGCTCCTGACCAGCAAACGTATAGAAGAGGTTGATGCAGCATATGATATACACCTGCCAACTGTCCACTGTGCTGCTGGTCTGCCAGGCACAGCTTCAGCATAAGTGACAAACAGCTGGTGAACCTCTCCCTAAACTACACCCATGCACTCTACATAATGACAGAGTGTCCTCTGCAGATCCAGGGTATGAAGCTGCAGTCGGCCTCCAAAGATGGGCTAGTAAAGTATACTAGTAAGTTAATCACCTGGTTAATGTGAAACTTCAGTACAACCTTCAGGAGGAACTTTGGGTTGGGACAAAGGATGACTGTCCCTGTGGAAGACCACGTAAGGAGAGACTACCATGAGTGTCTGAAGCTCCCCGATCCTTCTGGCTGGCCACCAGGAAAGCATCTTCCACAAGAGGTGTGACATCTCACACCTGTGCACTGGCTCAGAAGGCTTGCCCATGAGCATAGCCAGTACCAGCGGTAGGTCCCACGGTGGAGGTGGTTCACAGACTGGAGGGGAAAGGTGGTCTAGGCTACTAAAAAAGCAACTGACCACCTTCTTCTGGCCCACGCCTGGTAAGCAGAGATGGCTGCTATGTGCACCTTAAGGGTTGTCATCTGCAGTCCCAGTTGAGAGAGGGATCACAGATGGTCCAGGATGCTGGCCACAGGACAGGCCAGGGGATCAAGCTCCTTGCCCAGGCACCAAATGGAAAATCTCTTCCATCTGAAGGCATAGTATCTGCAACTCGACTTTTTTGGGAGGCCAAGGTGAAGCACATCATTCGAAAGATCCAAGGTCTGGAACTCTAGCCGCTCAGGAACCAGGCCCTGAGGAGCAGGAATTGCAGGATAGGGTGCAGGACTGTCCTCTGAAGTCTGGTCAGCAGATTTGAGTGGAGAGGTCATTGCCACAGAGGTCTGCTGCTGAGGCCGAGGAGATCCGGGTACCAGAACTGCCTTGGCCAGTCTGGAGCCATCAGGATCATCCAAGCCTTGTCCTTCCGGGCCTTGACTACCACCTTGTTAATCAAGGGGAAGGAAGAGAGGGCATATATGAGGCCTGGAGTCCAAGGCCTTGCTAAAGCATATCCCTCAAAAGTATCCTGGACCGTGAGGGGGATGTGGACACAAAAGATCCTTAGTTTGGCATTCTCCCAGCAGGCAAACTGGTCCACTAGAGGAGCACCCCATTGGGAGAACAGGTAGTTCACCATCTCCTGATGCAGGGACCGCTCATGTGACGTCTCTCCTACCCAGCTGAGAGCATCTGCCAGCTGATTGTTCTTTCCTGCAACTTTAATCGCCAGGAGAGCTGCACCCAGGCTGTACACAAGAGAGTTCAGGTGCTGTGGGCCTCCTGACACGAAGAAAGGAAATGGAGTGAGTTCTGCCCTGCCTGTTCCAGGTAGAACATGGTCATGGTGTTGTCCGTCTTGAGCCGCACGACCTGACCCCTGACGAGAAAAGCAAATTTCATCAGTGCCAGATGCACTACATGGACCTCCAGAGTATTTATGTGATGATGGGACTCCCAGGGTGATGAGAACCCATGGGCTCAGTGGTCTCCCCGGTGTGCTCCCCAACACACCAGAGATGCATCTGTCATAAACATGACAGTTGGTCTGGGTCAGACAAATGGAATTCTTTCCTCCAGGTGTTCTGGGATCAGCCATTGGATGGCATCCCACACTGGCTGGGCTACTGTGACTGGCTGGTCCAAGTGTCCTTGGCACTGGGACCACTGACAACTCACTTCCCACTGGAGACGGCACATCTGCCAGCAGGCTCAACGGACCACCCTGCTGTAGGATGCTAGGTACCCCAGCAGCCTCAGGAAATTCTGGGCAGGTGCAAGAGCCCAACCTAAAATGACTGGGCAAAGGAGGTAAGATCCAGTGCCCCGCCTGCTAAGAGGTGGACCTTGGCCTGTAGGGAGTCTAATCCTGCCACAATGAACTTGATCACCTGTATGGGTACCAGTTCGGACTTGTATGATTGGATCAGCAGGCCCAAGTCTTGGCAGGTCTGGAGAGCCAGATCTCTGGCCCTTTCTAAGGCCTCCTTGGATGGACCGGCTAGCAGCTAGTCATCCAAGCAGGGGTACACCCTGATCCCCAGGCACCGCACGTAAGCTGCCATCAGTGCCATGCACATGATGAAGATCCTAGGTGCTGAGGAGAGGCCAAAGGGCATGACCTGGATTTGGTACAGGTCCCCTTCTGCTCATGACCAGAGGTACCAGCAGTGGGATCGATGGAATGGGATGTGGAAAAACACATCCATGAGGTCTAAGGAGCAAAACTACATGTACTGCTCCAACAATGGAATGATCTGATTTAGAGTGATCATCCAGGACTTGCATTTATGCATGACCTGGTTCAGATCATGCAGACCCAAGATGGGGCACCAGCCCCTCATCTGTTTTGGGACCAGGAAGTACCCTGACAATGTAACCATTACTGGCCAGGGTGTCTGGGACATGGGTTATTGCCCCCTTTGCAAGGAGCTCAGCAATGTCCTCCTGAAGGGTAGACAGCATGTCCTGTAAAACCATGAACTCCTGATGCGCAGGGCGGTGGTGAGGTGGGAAAGCCTCGAAGTCCAGAGGAAACCCTCTGCCTACTATATCCAACACCCCTTTGTCCACTGTGATAGCGGACCAACATGGCAAGAAGTGACGTAACTGATCTCTGACGAGGAGTACAGACAGGGACAGGACGGGTGGAGGGATGACACCCCCCAAACCAACACTGGACAGCTTTTGTGGGGACAACACCACCACCCCTGCCCCCCTTCTTAGGACCCTGGCCCCCGTACTTAGGCTTGGGGCACCAGGCCTGGTACTGCCCCTGTTGCGGAAGCTGCTAAAGGGGCTGTGGCTGAAAGGACCGATATTGGAAAGCCTGTTTCTTGGGCTTTTTTGTGTCCTTCTAGGATGAAGCCAAAGAATCCAGGGTGGCACTGGACTTCTCAATATGGGTGATATGACCTTCCACCCTAGAGCTGAAGAGGTTAGTGCCCAAGAAGGTGACATTGGCTAGCTTGTGCTAGGTGTCAGCCATAAAAATGGCCAGATGCAGCCAGGCCCTGCAACACATGGAGACACCCGCTGCCATGACATGGGCACATAAATCGCCCATGTCCAAGGCTGTCTGCAGCTGGTGTTTAGCCAGCAATTAATCTTCGTTTCTGATGAACATCACCACTGACTGCTGAGCAGCTGGAAGGTGAGGGAGGACTGAATCAAAAACTCCCACCAGGGAGTAACCAAAACTGGCCATCATCGTGGCATAGCTATAGCCTGATGGAGAACCAAAGGATGCTGTAGCTGACACCTCTTTAGTAGCATGGCCAATCTTTGGGGACTCCTTGTCCAGAGACTTGTTCATGTCCCCCTGGTGTCTGGACTTGCATAGAAACATTAAAGTTGCTGGCAGATAAGGACCTCTTGGCCTACCTAGTCTGCCTTTTTTCCCCTACCTACTGTGCCATCGCAGACCCTACTTGATCTCTGGTCTTTTCCCCACCTTACCTTATTTCTAAGGTCCCTTTGTGTTTATCCCATGCATGCTCGAATCCTGCTACCGTTCTAGCACCCACCACCTCAGCTAGGAGGATTTTCCAGGCATCCACCACCCTTTCCATGAATAAGCATTTCCTCAGTTTCCCCCCTCCAGCTTTATAGTGTGACCCCTTGTCCTCAAGCATCTTTTTTACGTAAAATGCTACCTTTATGTACCTTATCAGTGCCTGTGAGGTACTTGAATGTTTCTATCATGTTCCTCCTTTCCTTTCCTTTAGAGAATACATATTTAATTCCTGGAGTGTTTCCTTTTAGGGCTTTTGATGCAAGCCCTGCACCATTTTGGTTGCCCTCTTCTGTACCACCTCCACCCTATGTTGCTGCTGGAGATGGGGCATCCAGAACTAGACACAGTACTCAACTTGGGGCCTCACCATCAATCTATACAGGGGTAACACTACCTCCCTCTTTCCACTCGTGATACCCCTTCCTGTCTCTTTCCCACACATTTGTCACCTTTCAGCCTTCTTACTAGGTCCTGTTAAGTAGTCCCCACCTGGGAACTTCCCTAGCTCTTTCACTCCCATTATGCTTTATCTTTCCTATCATCACCTTTTTGTTTTACAGATTCTCTCTTAATCTTACCATTTATCACTTCTTTTCCCTGAGCCTCCCCTTTCTTCTTTCCCCACATATATATATATCTCATTTTACCTCCCCTCTACACTTTTTTTTTTTTTTTTCTTTTAGATATTTCCTGAAGAAGACCTAAGGTCGAAACGTAGATTTTTAACTCTATTTTCGGCGTGCATTCAATATAACCATTTTGTTTTGCTTTTAGACCACATGCTGACGCAGCGCCTTGTTTTTGTTTTTTTACAGAGTATAGCAACCAAATGTATCGCTTTAGAAGCCCATGCTAGGAGAGAGAGAATCTGAGGGTGTACGGCTTGCCAGAGGACTCTGAAGTAGGGGAGATGGCAGATTTTATGGCGGATATGCTGCGTCATGTATTGGAGCTTCCACAGGCCTTTAACTTTTGAATTGAGAGGTCCCACAGAGCGCTGTCTGTGAAACCCATGGTGCCGTCAGCCAGACCAAGATCCATAGTGATAAAATTCTCTAGTTATAGAGGTAAGGAGATAGTGCTTAGAACAGCGTGGAGGCTACAGAAAGTAGAGTACAATGGATCCCGTTTATATTTCGATCAGAACTATCCACCGCAAATTCAACAACACCGAATGGCCTACATGCCCATACTATGTAAACTTAAGCTGCTGGGTGTGAAGTTTCAGACACCGTATCCCGCACGTTTGCGGGTACATCGGGAGACGGGCTCAGAGCTATATTGTACATCTGAAGAGGCAATCTCGGCCTTAAAGAAAAAAGGCCATGAGCTACAGGGGATTCCCCCACGATCTGGAACTAATTTAATCGGGCCCTGGCAATCACCTTTACCGCGTAGAAGCAGAAAGATGGGGCAGGGTTCAGCTCCAAATACCATGCAGGACATCAAGGAATTGTTACGGAAACTTACTCGCCAGCATCAGAGAGAAGATGGAGATGCCAGAGGGGAAACGAAGACTTGAAGAGGTGCACAGTGAGTGCTTGGAGTTAAAGACGCTTTGCTGTATCTGCAGACCCTAACCTTTCTTATCAGAGGGCCCAAGTAGTTGTAGTTGTGGTTACTGCCAGGCCTGGGAAGAAAGGGGGCACCCACTTACTGAACAAAGTTGGTGGACAAAGTCAGTGGACTTAGTTATCGTTTTCCTGTTTTCACAAGGAACAGACTATTAATATGAAGGGACATTACAAACAAAAGAAACAATGGGACAGATATATTCCTAATATAAGGATGTTATAACCTCCCTGAGAGACAAGATTATAAGGGGACTAATCTCCCCCTTTTTTTTCTTTTTCTTCAGGAAAGATGAGAATTTTAAGTTAGATACTCTCAAGGGATCGGGTGTAAGTTATGTTGGAAGGGATCCACTGGACGGATTATGTTAATGGCCGGGGGGGGGGAGGCAAGGAGGTAATATTTCCTGTCTTCTTCTATCAATAATTTGAATGCTGTGGTTTGGGGTTATAATATTAATCTTTAGCATAATAGGCTGGGAGGGACTTTCAAATTTTATGGATGTACATCTATAGGTGCATCTACCCGCTCCACTGAGCGGCCTTGTGTTACGGTGACGTACTTAGGCCTAGACAACAGGCCAGGATCCACAGTGGATAGGATCCAGAGGGGCCGAACTCCAGCAGGAGCTCCGTACCCTCCACTCGGGGGCATTGTTACCCAAGATTTTAGGGGTCGATTTATTCGTTTCCCCTTCCTTGGAGGTACTTATGTAAATAGTTTACCCCAGTTGGTGAGGGAAGGGAGTTTTAAACCTTCCCATCTGGGGACAAGGTTAGAGTTACAATGTTTTTTACATGTGGGTGTGTATTTGTGTTTTGTCCATTATAGAGGCACATCACTATGCGCATGGGAGGGCATTTGGAATGGGAGATTGGAGGAAAGTGATGAGGGGTATAAAGGAGGGCGACAATTATTGACAGGACAAATAATATTGGAAGTATAAAGTGCTGTTATCCAAATTAGAGATCCTGGGACAGGGAAACTGGTCCATTCACCAGAACAGATCCTATCCAGTTTTAAAACTTTTTATGAAAAGCTATATACCCCAGAATCCCCTTTGATGAGTTTTAGTGCAGAAGCATATTTAGCTAAGATAAACCTCCCCACAATTAGTAGGGAGACCAGGTTACAGCTAGATCTACCTATTTCTTCTGGGGAACTAAATCAGGCAATCATGGGTCTGAAATCCCTTAAGACACCGGGACCAGACTCGTATACTCCCGAATTTTATAAAATTTTTAAAAAAGAGGTGGAGGGCCCTCTGCTGGCAACATGTAGAGAAGCACAATTGGGGGATCATTTTCCAGACACCTGGAAGTATGCAGTGATTTCAAGTATTCCGAAACCATGAAGGACAGCACTCAGTGTGCATCTTACCGTCCAATCTCTGTACTGAATATTGATTATAAAATCAATACCAAGATTTCAGCCCGGAGATTGGAAGGATTACTTCCCTCTATTATTGATTTTGACCAGACAGGCTTTGTCCCAGGATGTCAGGCTCAGGACGACATTAAGAGAACGCTGCACATTCTCCACCATGCTGCCCAGTCGAGGTCTCCCCTCCTTCTTCTTAGTTTGGATGCGGAGAAGGCCTTCGACTGGGTAGCATGGAACTTTTTGGGCTTGACACTGAAACAATTTGGCTTTTCAGAAGCCTTTGTGAAGATTATCAACAACATTTACACCAGACGCAAGGCCTATATTAAAATCAATGGTAGGATTACAGAACCCTTCCAATTGAGGCGGGGCACTAGGCAGGAGTGCCCACTATCTCCCCTGCTTTTTGCCCTATAGCTGGTGCCATTAGCTGGGGCTTTATGTCAATCACAAGAGAACCCGGGGTAAGGTGGGGAGGAGAAGAACATAATTTGGCATTATACGCAGATGATTTGTTGATTTATCTATAAGAACCAGATCAGGCTCTGCCCAAATTATGGAAAATCCTGGAAGAATTTGGGAGGGTAGCAGGGTACAAGATAAATACCACCAAAACAGAGGTGCTTCAGGCTAATTATAATCCATCCGAGGGGACTAAAAGTAAATTTCCATTTTGATGGAACTTGAAACATTTGAAGTGCCTGGGAGTACATATCTGCATGGAATATGAACAACTTTATTTGCGTAATTATACCCCAATGGTAGACAACTTTAATAGGGACCTGGAGAGGTGGCAGGGAATACCCATTCCCTTATTTCAGAAGGTTCAAACAATAAAAATGGTAATTCTCCCTAGATTTTTATATTTGGCTCAGACCCTCCCGATCCAAATACCAGACTCCTTATATACCACCCTCAACAGAAGTATATCACGGTTCATTTGGGGACCACAGAGACCGAAAGTTCGCATGTCGGTTTTGCAGGCTTTAAGTTGGCCTTACCCAATTTTAAATTATACTATCAAGCGGCGCAGCTCAGGACCTCTATATATTGGTTCAGTAAGAGTTATGTTGCTAAGTGGAAGCATCTGGAGCTGCTAGGGGAGGGTTTAGGTAATTTACATTCAGCACTGCTTGGAGATGTAGGATATAGCTCCCTGGAAAGAAACTTGAGCCCTTACACAGAGGTAACACTAGAGTGTCTGGTACGGGGTACTAGGAGATAAAAAACTTAGGAAGTGGAGAGGCCTCATGTATTCAATCCCATACATCAAGGGATTCAACCCTGCGAATTGGGACGCTGGGTTTACAGGATGGGAGAGGAGAGGCCTCCACCTGATCTGGCATTTTATGGAAGGGGCAGAGATCAGATCCTTTCAGGAATTGGTGAATAAGTTTTGCCTTTCCTGGAGGGACAGATTTAGGTATTTTCAATTTAGGGATGTCATCAAAACCATGCAAAGTGGACTAAAAGAAGAAAACGAACCACCACCCCAGATATTAAACATTTTTAAGGAGACAGTAGAAAATAGAGCTCTCTTGGCTCACATGATTTCCTATCTGTATGGGGCACTTATCATGGCAGGGAGATAATACTAAGTCAATTCGGAAGACATGGTCTAGGGATATGGACATGTTGATATCCCCAGATATGTGGGTGTGGGCACAAAAGAAATTATATGGGGGGATATCTCTCATTGAATGGAGAGAATTCTATTGGAAAATGCATATTAGATTCTTTAGGACCCCAGCGATACAGGCGAAATATCAGGGAGACAGAGAGGCGGTATGCTGGAGAGGATGTGGATTCTCCCCGGTTGATATATATATAGTATATAGTACTGTTGGTGATGCTAGGAAAGGAGGGCAGGATGGGAGAGGGGGAAAAGGGTGGAAGGTGGTTACCCTTAATGCTAGGAGCCTTGGGAGGAAAACTGCAGAGTTACAGGTTCTCATGGCAGAGGGAGAGGTAGACATTGCAGCCATCACGGAAACATGGGCCACTCAATACAATGACTGGGACCTGTCTGTACCAGGGTACAGGTTATTTCATAGGGACAGGGTGATTGGGAAAGGAGGGGGAGGTGGCACTATATGTGAAGGAAGGACTGAAGTGTGTAAGGGAGGAAGGAGGAGGGTATGTGAGTCACTTTGGATGCAAATCCAGGATTCCAAAATAGGATTCTTAGAATGGGAGTGGTATACAGGCCATCTCAGACGGAGGAGTTAGACAGGGAACTAGCGGGACAGATCAGAAGGACCTGTGAGAAGGGTAGTGTGGTGATTGTGGGGGACTTCAACATGCCAGGAGTGGACTGGAGCACCCCAACAACCAGGAACAGAAGGGAGCAGGTACTGCTGGATGCCTTCCAGGACAGCTTCCTGCTGCAAATGGTCAGTGAACCAACCAGGTTAGGGAATATCCTTGACCTTGTGCTGGCAAATGGGGACTTTGTGAGAGAACTTACAGTGGAGGAACCGCTGTCAGGGAGTGACCACCACTCAGTATGGCTCACATTGGATATGGGCAAGGAAGGAGTGGAATCTGGCACAATAGTGCTGGGCTTCAGGAGGGCCGACTTTGGGAGGATGGGGGAAGTGGTAAAAGGGTACCTGGCCAGAATTCAATCTAGTATGGACACTAACCAGAGGTGGGAGCTCATGAAGCTGGGGATAGTGGAGGCAACCAAAACCTGCTGCAAAGCCCAGAGCAAGAAGGCTAGGGCTAAGAAACCGATCTGGTTGAGCAAGGAGGTCATGGAAAAGGTAAGGAGGAAAACAGCTAGCTTTAGGAAGTACAAGAAAACAGGGAGGAGTACTTGACAGAATCAAAGGAGGTGACAAGGGCAGTAAGGGGAGCCAAAGCATCTACGGAACTCAGGCTGGCAAAAGGCATTAAGAAGGGGGAGAAGGACTTCTTTAAGTACATCAGGGAGAAAAGGAGCTGTAAGGACCACATAGTAAGGATTAGGAAGGAGGTGGGTTGGGTGGAAGCAGGGTGCGATAAGGCGGAAGCACTAAATGAGTACTCTGCTCAGTATTTACTAAAGAGAAGAGGGGGGTGACACCCAAGGTGGGAGAAATGGCAGAAGCAGGGCAGGAAGTGGTGACAGATGGGGAAGTCATGGAGAGCAGAGTTCGAGAGGGTTTGAAGGCATTGAGGGTGGACAAGGTGCCAGGCCCAGATGGCATCCACCCCAGGGTACTGAAGGAGCTGCCAAAGGTCAGACCTATTTAATGCCTCACTACATTCGGGGTGTGTACCTCAAGACTGGAGGATGGCTCATGTGGTGCCCCTCCACAAGAGTGGCCCCAAGGATGAACCGGGAAACTACAGACCAGTGAGCCTCACATCCATCGTGGGTAAGCTAATGGAGACTATCCTGAAGGAGAGGCTGGTGGCCCTCCTAGAGGCCAAAGGACTACAGGACAGAAGACAGCATGGCTTCATATGTGGCAGATCCTGCCAAACCAACCTGGTCGAGTTCTATGACTGGGTAACTAGGCAACTGGACAGGGGCCATGCAGTGGATGGCCTGTATCTGGACTTCAGTAAGGCATTCGACTCAGTGCCACATGGAAGGCTAGGAAGGAAGTTAGTATGCACAGGGACGGGTGCAAAACTGGTGAGATGGGTAGAAAACTGGCTGCAGGGAAGGCAACAGAGGGTGGTGGTGGGTGGGGAGCTCTCACACCCAAGGGCAGTGACGCAGGTGTTCCACAGGGCTCGTGTTGGGACCAGTGTTGTTTGGGATATTCATTGCAGACATATCATGGGACATCAAGAGCAAGATCAGTCTGTTTGCTGATGATACCAAGGTAGGCACAGTGGTGGATGACCTAGGGGATGGCAGGGTTGCAGGATAATCTGGCAAAGCTTGAAAACTGGTCAGACACCTGGCAACTAGGCTTTAATGCCAAAAAGTGCAAGGTGCTGCATTTTGGGATGAAGAACCCAAGGAGGAGTTACCAGCTAGGGGGAGTGCAGCTAGCCCAGACAGAGGAGGAGAAGGATCTGGGTGTGCTCATTACAGGGTCAATGAACAACTTGGCACAATGTAGGAAGGCAGCTGCAAAGGCCGACAAAATGATGGGTTGTATTGCAAGGGGTATAACCTTGAGGAGGGAGGAGGTGATTCTGCCACTGTATACGTCATTAGTTAGACCACACCTGGAGTACTGCGTGCAGTACTGGCATCCGTATCTGAAGAGGGACATTAAGTTACTGGAGGGGGTGCAGCGCAGAGCGACAAAGATGATCAAGGGGCTGGGGGACTTATCATACGAGAGGAGGTTGAAGGAGTTGAACATGTACTCACTGGAGGAGAGGAGAGACAGGGGTGACATGATTGAAACCTTTAAGTACATGAAAGGAATAAACAAGACAGGTACAGAGGGCTGTTCAAAGTAAGGGAGGGAGGGACACCAGGGGCCATGATATGAGACTGGAGCGAGAAGGTTCAGGAGGGAGATGAGGAGACACTTTTTACAGAGAGGGTGGTGGCTGGGTGAATGCGCTACCTGCTGAAGTGGTATGCAGTAGAACAGTGGACTGTTTCAAACGAGGATGGGACAGGACAAGGTGGAGGGTTAATGAAGGGGAAGGGTGGAAGGAAGGGGCAGCTGCACATTCGAGCAGACTTGATAGACCTCTAGGCCTTTATCTGCTGGCAAATTTCGTATGTTCGTATATCATATAATGTGGGGATGTCCGAGGCTGTCCCTATATATTCAAGGGTTAGAACATGCTTTACAGTCAATATTTGACCCAGGAATTAAGTTGATTGCTTCCCTGTATTTTTTGTTTGAGGTTCCAAGGGGCTATAGAGACTCAAACACAAGTAGATTGTTAAAATATTCCCTTTTGGCTGGGCAGAAAGTGGTTACTAAGCTTTGGCTTACAAACAACGAACCCACCATGGAGAGATGGCAAGAGATAATGATCTCCATATATTGAGCAGAGGCTCTGACAGCAACGCTTAATAAACAACAGACCAGGTTTGATATAGTCTGGAGGAGATGGGTTCTGTATATGGGCCTGGTTAATTTGGAGTTTGTACCCTAAACTTTAGACACTAGTCAAAAAGGGAACATGTGGCCTTTTGGATCTTCTGGTACAAGACCCCCTATGTACGAAATCACTCATTAGAACGAAATAAGTGAGATTAAGCCCTTTTAGTGTAGATTGTGAAACTAGATGCCTGTACTTGTGTAACGTTCCTGTTTTTTTTTGTTAATGTCCTTTTTATTAAGTTTATCCTTATGTCTGTCTGGGTCTATAAAATATAGGGAACAAAGAAATTCCTAAATAGAATCAGAAAGTTTTAAAATAAGAGAAGGGAAAACATAGATGAACCATACTAAATCAACTGGTTGGAACCCTTATATTTAGACTATATGGACCTTATAAATTATAATGTGGTTTTATTTATGTGATATGACCTATATTTGTCTTTGAGTCCTGTGATATATGTATGTAAAAGGTTTTTTTTAACAAAAAACAATAAAGAATGGAAGTTTAAAAAAAAAAAATAAATAACATTTGCTTCTCTGGTATACGGTTTCACTTTGGTTGCTAAACCAACTGTGCAAAAAAAAAAAAGGGGGGGGAAACCAGAGAAGTTTTATTTAATAGTGTGTATTTGGTTCAGAGAAACCCATTTTGGGGGCCGGGGGGGTTGGATTATGTCACAGACTCCCAAGAAAAGAACCAGCCCTACGGGGTTTTAGCAATGTACAGAGTGGGGTGAACCATTCGCTAAAGCTGATCCACACTTAGTTTGTGTTTTCTGCTTAGGGTTTGACCACCTGAATGCAGACTATGAGATCCGTGAACATTTTCCACCCGTCGACGCTTGATAGGTGACGGAAACGACTGAGGGAAAAGCTGTCCGATTACGCCGCTGATCTGATCTCAGCTAAGCCAACTCCTTCTCATTCAAAAGAAAAACCCAAGGAACAGGACAAACAGCCCTCTGACAAGGGTGAAGGTTCCCTTGGAAGGAAGCAAACCGCGGAAACTGCCGCTTAACTGGCAACCGCTACAAAACAAAAAAGGAAAAGCACTCGGGAAGGAACAGCAACCGACAAACCCAACTATTCCTACCGGTGAGGAAATTGCTAATGCTATTACAATAATTCAGTCGCTGGCCCGGTGATGCAGAGGGCTGAGGCGCTGGTGCCTTACCTCACACCACACCAGTGACCCGGGTTCGGGAACGGACTTGGGCGCCGGAGGGTTGGCAGAGAAGAGTAGGACTGAGCATCCGGAGGACTGCTCTCCTCCTTGGAGTGGGTTGGGAATCGAGGCCACTCTGCAGCGCCCGGTGGAGACCAGGGAAGCTCAGAGGCAGCGAACTAGTGGGAATCGGAGGAAAAACTGAAAATGGCGTTTCCTTTTACCAGACGACGGCTGCCCGGACCAGTGCCCCCTTGAGCTCTGCAACAGCCGACCCGACCGCAGCAGCACCCAGGGCCAATGCCAGGGCCGATAGGCTATTTCTCCTCAGAAGAGGAGGACCCACCCGACACAAGGGTTATGTCAGGTTACCCTGAGGTTGGCTGCTATGTGGGGTTGGGATCAGTGGCGGAGACGAGCGAGAAGTAAGTGTCCTTGGCAAAACTGGCCTGAAGGAGAGGTAGGAGAGGGTCGCAGGGGAGATAAATAGATAACACACACAAAAAAAAAGAATAATTCAGTTGCTGCAAACTGGTACCTATTCGGTTCTGTGACTTAGTTCACATCATCCATCAGTTCAAACTTCGGGTTCCTCTTCGGTTCCCGGTTCTCTTGAACACTACACTTATGTTTATGGTGGTGGTGATGATGATGATGATGAAGAGGATTATGATGAGAACTTTGGGGAGCCCCCTGATCCTCAGCATCCTGATTCCCCTGATAAGGGACCTGAGAATTTTACCTCACATTTTGCCTTCATGAAGCAAGTGGCACAAACTCTGGACCTCTCCACTCAGGAATCTACAAAGGAGGAGAAGAAACCAGATTACATGGAAATGATGGATGTACCAGCAACTAAGAGGCTGCTATTATCCATCCATAAGTCTCTAAAGAGACAGGCCACTAGGATTTTGCAAACCCCCACTTCTGTTCCCCCAGCGGACAAGAAGATGGACAGAAAAAAATGAGCTCCCTAAGGCAGGCATTCCTCTAGCATCACATCCCCAGATAAAGATTCTAGGAAAATGGACTCTGTGGCCAAGAAATCTTATTTGGGTGGTTCTTTAGTCATTAGGCAGGCCACTTACATGGCCTATGTTTCCAACTACCAGAAAAGTATCTGGAATATGGTTTTGGAGATTGCTAAGGCCTGCCCTGCTCCCATGGTCTCTGACCAAGCTGAGGCTGCAAAAAGGGGCACAGAAGCCTCCAAATACCAATTCAGAATGGCAGTGGATGCCAATGACATTGCATCCAGACAGATGGCAACTCCAGTGTCCCTGTGAAGGTTTGCTTCACTCAGGGCAGTTTACTTTCTATTGTTTTATAAAGAATATAATCTCCTCCCAGATACCTGACAAACTGGCTCTGCTGCTCAAACCTGTGACCACTGCCTACCCACTGAGATCAGCTGACAAATCCCTTCTTGTCCAACCAAGATGTAAAACCAAAATGGGGGAGAATGCTTTCTCTAGCTGGGCCCCTAAACTATGGAACTCCCTTCCACGGAGTCTAAGAATCTCCCCTTCTCCATGCAGTTTCATACAGGAGCTTCGTACGGCTCTTCTAAGCTCTGAACCCTGCTCCTGTTCTCTATCCACCTACTCCTGTACTGGTTCCTCCTAGTTGCCTACTGGCTCCAACCTCTACTACTCTCAAATCTGCCTGGAAATCTTGCTATTTCCTCTCTTCTAGCATTTACTCACTAGTTGTATGACCTATGACTGTTAGTTATTTGCACTTACATTCCCGTTTTGTTACTGCATATAGATTCCTGCAAATGTACTATCATTGCTGAAAATTTTGCGTAAGTGTACTACGCCGAACTTCTACTTGTTCCCATGATATTTTCTTGCATCTACAATTGTTTACATACCCTTTGTTGTAATCTCCTGGGTCGTACCTGAAAACAGGCAGCTGTGCTGTCTAGTGTACCTACATAGTTAACAAAAACAAAATAAATAAATCTATCCTAGGACACCCAGGCGAAGGCCCTGGATTTCCCTTGTGAGTCCACATCTCTCTGGTGAACAGACAGAGGCCTAAATAAAAAAGATGAATACAAGGTGGCTTACAAGAGTACTGCTGCTAAGGAAAAAGCAGTGACACTTCCGAAGTACAGGAGTAGAGGAGGTAGAGGGTAGAACCCACTACAGACCTTTGTTCCAGACTCAGGCTCCCCCAGCCTACCAGTCATAGAGAGGGTACTTCAGAGGCAGGGGCAGCGGTCGTGCTGGCCCCAGTCCCTAGCCTAGTGCACAAGCAAAGCAGACCCCTGAAGGGTCTGCCAGGGTCGTCTCCCCACTTCTAGTAGGGGGCAGGCTGGCTCACTACCTCCAGACTTGGAGTTCTATTACCACAGACAAGTGAGTCCTGGAGGTAGTGAGGCAGGGTCTTGCTCTCAGCTTCAAGGTCTTGCCCAAGCTTAGGGCAAGAGTTTTCAGACCTGCCACTCCATCAGAAGCAGTCCTATTCAGAAAGTTTTTCAAGCCGCCAGGGGTCGGCAGGGAAGGGGGAAGGATCAAGCGTCCGGAGGACAGCTCTTCTTCCTCAGGGGGATGCAGGGATTATGCCCGGCATCGCAGTGACCTCTGGTGGAGACCGGAGGTACCACAATGCTACAGGGCTTCTCTAGAGGGCTGTGGAGTCACGACAAGACGTTCCCATGCGTCACTGCATGTTGGGGCTCCGTCTGGGGGTGGGGTGAACAAGGAAAAAGTGGTCGAAAACCTCCACCTCCTGATAGGTGATGGAGGGTCGGGGGGGGGGTCTGTCCACCACGCCCACAACTGGGCCTGCCTCTCGCCCCTGTGTGCTCTCCATTGCCTCGCTCCACCAGACTGGATTATTAGACAGAGTGCCAGGAGGAGTATATCTGGTGGTCCTGCCTCGGGGGACTCAGAGATGGTTGGCCGGGTGGCAGCGAAGACAGATGGAAGGGACGCGAGGGGCTTCAGACGGGCGGGATAAGGACCAGGACCCCGTATGACTACTCCTGAAAGAGTTCAGGAAAGTGGAAAGAGAAAGAAAGATTAAAAAAAAAGAAGTTTTTCAATGGTCTGTTACACTTGCATCCCCCACACAGGGAGCCAACTCCTAACATACTAAAAAAGCCAGCAGAATAGGCCTAATGGTCTGTCATGTCTGCTCTGTAGCCAGCCACCTAGTGGGTGCTTGCTTTCTTGCCCCCCCCAAGCTCCTGAGAGGGTCTTCTTTGGCTTCAGTTTCCCCTTGTATCTGTCCCACCCCTTCCTGAAGCCATCCACTGTGCCCTCCTCCACCAGTCTCCCGGGCAGAGCATTCCATGGCTCCACCACCCTCTCAGTAAAGTAATATCTCCTACATTCCCCCCGTAATTTCCCCCCTCCAGCTTCCACTCGTGCCCCCTGGTTGTTCCCCCCTTCTTTAGCCTGAACAGCTCATTGGTTCCGCCATTCCTTTTACTTATTTGAAGACCCCTGTCATGTCTCCCCTGTTCCTCCTCTCCTCCAGTGTGTACAGCCCAAGCTCTTCCAGTCTCTCCTCACAGGGCCTCTCCCCATGCCCTGAATCATCCTGGTTGCCCTCCTCTGGACCCCCTCCAGCAGTGCTCTGCATGGGATCTCAATACAGTATATGCATTGGCTAGCTACTTCAGCCATCCTTCAAGCCCATGTCTTCAGCAGAGCTTAAATATGTGACATGAAAAACAGTGTTCCTGATAGCTATCACCTCTGCCAGGAGAATCGGTGAGCTTCAGGCCTTGTCCACAGAGCCCAATCACATTTTAGTCCATAGGGACAAGGTAGTCCTCAGGGCTAACAAGAAGTTTCTCCCCAAGGTGGTGTCAGATTTTCACCTGAATCAGTCCATCACTTTGCCAGTCTTTTTCAGACCATTCCAGTTCAGGGGAACGTAGGCTGCATAGCCTAAGTGTCAAGAGGGCTATCAGCTACTACTTGGATCACACTAAGAACCATAGGCAGGATAATACTCAGCTCTTCCTGACTTATGGAGAGGTGGGCAAGGGCAACCCTGCCTCAAAGAGGACCATTGCACACTGGACTGTTGCCTGTATTCAGCTGTGTCAAAATGTTACACCTGGTTGGACCAGGCGTAACATCCCCCAGCAGCTATGGCTGCTGCCCGTGCAGAGCACAGGTCGAAGTTCCAAATGTCCACAGGTACGGAGAAGTTGTAACGCAGCAGTGTCCGTGTGACATAGGACTTGGGCAGTGTTCCTTCTAACTAAAAAGCTATCAGTCAGTCCAAAAGCTCCATGTGAAATCTACAGAACTTCAGCCTCTTATGCGTGTACCATGTTAAATAAGTTTTGTCTTTAGCGTTCATTTCAGTTATTCCCCTCAAAGAATTGCATTCAGTATGTAGAATACAACACATTGTTGCTGTTACATTCTTTGAAAGTCAATTATTTACAAAGAAATACACTTAACCCTACATGTCCCTGTTGCATCTGACTGTTCTCTTTCCTTCTCCCCCCGCCCACACAGCTTTTCTCCTCCATGGCCATCCTGCCCAGTCTTCAGACCTGGTACATGCACAGCTCTGTCAGCAACCACCCCTGCTGTCCACCAAGTGAAGGTCTTCATGGAGCAGGGCCCAAGGGTGCTGCCCACCATCCTGATGGCCTTTTGGGAGGGGGGTTCTTTGTCTTCCACCCACCTCCCTAGGAGACACTGAGCCACGCCTTCGGTGGGGTCTTGTATACCTTTAGGGGGTCTCGCATGCACACTGCGATTCCTTTGAAGGATCAAGTTCCCTGACTCACAGTAGGAATTCCACCATAAACTACCCCCCAGCCACCTGATCCGGCTGCAGAGTTTGCTTCCTTATCAGTGTTGCCAGATGCACTGCAGCTGGGACATCGTGGAGGCCTAACAATGTTCTCTTTCAAACAGGAAACCATTCCACCGAGTGAATCCTCATTTGCTGCTTAAAGAAAAATTGTAATGTCTCAAAGAAATGGTAACCCAGCTGATGCAGCACCCAGATGACACCGATTGAGGCCCCGGATTTTTATGGCAGCAGAGCTGGCTGCAGATTTTCCTTCTCCCCGGAAGTACTCTACTTCTATTAATTCTGCCCCAAAATACTGCACCACAATTTTCTTTTATCACAGAAGCACTGCATGCCCATTCCTTTTTCCTCTGAAATACCACACCTCAATGTCTCTTCCTCACCAGAAGCACTGCACCCCAGTTACTGCATTTTACCTGTAAGTACTACTCCCTGATATTTTTTTTCTCCCCAAAGCACCATGCCACAAATTTGCCTTTCTGTGCTGTGCAATCTGACTCCCCACGGTGATGGAGGCTGCGAGCAGGCGCCATCCTCTGGCCAGGTGAGAGCTACCTTCACACTGACAGCGGTGCCAAACTTGGGTCATCTGGTGGGGGAAACTCGCATGCAAATCCCACTCTCCCTGATGTCAGTGTGACGTGACATCATCACACTACTGGAACAGCCCTTGACTACAATACTCAACAGGAAACTGAGATGGTTACAAACCTCCAATCAAGTGCAAATATCTGCTCTGGGTCAGTACATAGGTTTAGTAAGGGTTAACATTTTTGATGATGCAGTATGCGTGTTTATACATATACAATAGGTTTATATTACATAATTATACTACACGAGGACCTTCTCCTCCAATCAGAAGCCAGAGTTAGATACACTTTATTCCTTAACAAACTGCACCAGTATTTTTATTCTCATTAAAATTAATACTCGGTGCTCAGAACAGTAATTTTATTGTCAATAAAATGACAGCAGTGAGATCATCATCTTTCTTCCATCCTGATTGGTCCACGCTAACAGCAGCAAGCACATGAAGCATAATAGTTATAATGCGCTAGCTGGGTCCCTATCCTTGGCAGTAATGTGGCTGTCTCTTGAAGATAAAGAACTTGGCCTTCGGCCTTTACTTTATTCACCCGACTATCACAAATTTTGCCTTGTACATTAACCCAACCAGCACATTATCACTTAAACGTGATAGGAAACAGTTTTTAGACCTCCAGATGCCCTCTAGGTGTGCTTTTATTGGCGACCCACTATTCTGATACGTTTTTACCTTTTTATTTAAATAATCTAATTTTGTTGCCTTTATAACTACCCCGAATCCCTCTCTGTTCAGCAGTTGCTGCTCTCTGTTTTCATACTGCCTGAACATTCTGTAACATCAGAAACACCCATTCCAGGCCATTCAGATGAATAGTATGGTATGGGAGTTTCTGATGTCTTAGAAATGTAAAAATCAAGAACAGCAGCTGGTGAGGAGCGTGGGACTCAATGTAAATGTGAAGGCACCCCAAAGCTAGATTGTTTATTTATCAAAAAATCATCAAAGCATGTCAGAACACACAAATGGTATGGAAAGGAAGATGGAAGGGCAGCTAACTATGTAAAAATCATTTCCTATCCCCTTTAAATATGGACTGGCATTGAGGTTTACAGTGGAAAAACTATTGTTCCAAGGAGAATAAGGGAGCGACTGTGGGTACAGCAGCTTCAGGCAATACTGCCTTTGAGGTCACTTTTTTAACCTAAGGGACAGTAGTTTTCAGTACTAGCCGATAACTCCAATCCATATTAGTTTTATTTGGCCTTTTTTAAATAACAGATTTGTGCAGCTCTAGTATAACCTTCTGTTTCAATCCGAGTGTAACATTTGGTTTCTGTTAACCAATAGCTGCATTTAATGATCTTGGAGCTGCTTTCAATAAGCAGCTTTAACAAGTGACTGCAGCTACTTTTCATCAGCAGCTGCTTTTAAAGATGAGCAAACAGGTTAAGGAATACATTGCTCCTGCTCAGAAGACTACACACTGACTTGAGGGCGATAATTCCGGAGACTACTGATTGCTGTCACTGCACCAAGGCCACAGCACAAACTATGTTTGCCCATGTGATTGTGTTTTAGCCAATCAGATTGCAAGTTACTATCCAAAGGTTCAGTAACTATATGTACATCCAGTATATACATATACACAACACTTACAATACCTCTTAGAATAGAATAGCTTTATACCTGGTTATGAACCACATGAATACATTGAACTCCTCTTAAAACTATTATAATACAGAGGAATGCACTGTCTTGTGACAATTGGACATTCATCTTTGCCTGAGCTGCGCATTCACTGATCTGCATCATCAGGAAGAGTCAAGACGAGGAAGCCCAGGGTGGCTCAAGCCTCATTCAAGCCCACCACTCAGCTTGGGCTCAACTACAATCAAGACCCAAGTTTGCTGTGATCAGTACAAGGTCTTTTCTTAGCCTGAGCCCACCCAGCACAGCGGTGGGAAATAGTAACTTCTGAGGGACATGCATGCATGCTGCTGTCCTTGGCTCAGCTGGTTTTCAGACTTGTAGGGAAACGCTACGACTCTTGGCTCTAATTAACATCAGCCCGGCTTGCCAAACTCTATTGGACAGTTCCTGTTTATCCCAGATTAGCTGTGTGAGATTACGTTAACTGAATGAGAATACACTTGTCTGTTTCCCCTACCCAATGACAACACAACATAAGGGATGTCACGATACATCAGTATGATGGTATATCACGATACAGGTAAGGCACAGTACTAATATACCATGCAAGCGCAGCATGTTGCAAATTTAGGACTCTGCATCTGTGCCCTTCCCTCCCCATCAGCCAAGCACTACAACCCCACAACACATTTGGGCACACTGTAATTTTCTTGTCATTACACAAGGTTGTTACATAATCCTGAAGTAACTTCTAACTGTATGTTCGCTCCTCCCACTGCAACATGATCTCATTAAAGGGGAATATACGTATGACGGATCCTAAAAAGGAAAAAAAAAAACACTTGAAAGTCACTTTCAAACAAAGTATTGGGCTTACCTGTAGGTTTTGGCAGTCCAGGGATATCTGTTTTCAAATAAGCTCTACACTGTTTCAAGACAGCAGCCATTTCATGGAACAGCAAGACAGGAAGTGATGTCACAGATGGGGAAGCTATCTGCTGTTAAACACAGCTTGTCCAACCATGACATCACTTACTGTCTCAATGCTCCATGAAATGTCTGCTGCCCTGATACAAGGCAGATTTAGACACGGATATCTATGGGCTGCTAAAACCTACTGGTGAGCTCAATACTTCCTTTGTCCCATATAGGTTTTTATTTCCACCCCTGTCACTGCTCAGGAATATATCATGTTAATTAGAGATATACCCTATTCAGGTGATTTCGCTGTCATTCAGACAGCAGGGGTTCGACCCTGTTGCTGTCCTCCTCCCTCTGGCCTGAGCTGTGCCCTTTGGCCTCAGACATGAGGTGTGCTCCTGCAGGGGGAACAAGTTCCCTGGTTCAGCTGCAGGGGTCACTGTACTTCTGGCAGCCCTCCCTGCCCAAGGTGCACTGCCCTTTACCAGCTGCCTGCATCAGCACGTTCACCAGTCATCCACACATTAGCTGGGGACTGCACCTTAATTAAGGGAATCCAATTTAGGTAGTGCACCTTATATTAAAAGAAAAAGAAGCCATGTTCAGGCGTTACATTTTAGAATAGGGACCCAGCAGACGGGTGGTCTACTCGATGTTTGGTAGCTGGGAATGGGCAGCTTCACAACAGGGCTCTGATGTGAACACCAAGAAACCCCCACTCCTACTTGAGATAAAATAAGTGGCCAACCTAGGCAGAAATAATGTTATATTTGACAGATTTACCATGGGGAGGGCACTGAATTCTCTGTTTTAACTGCCTGCAGCGTGGCCTGCTCCCCCCTCCCCAACTAGAGTCCTGTCTTGAACCCCAGTTACCTGCAAGGCAACTGCTGGGCCACTGGACCAGCCTGCCCAATACTTCCTCTGAAGGAGCTTTTCACATGCCATCTGCCTTTGCAGGATCCTTCTCACCGGTGTTCACTTTTAAAGGGCTCATGCTGCAATGGAAGGATCCAGTGGGAGAGGCGAGTACAGGGTCAAAAGTTATTCCAGGCTTATGCTACTTGTATCCGTTTCCTGGCATTCTGTGATGTCAGTTCTGCCATACAGTGCAGCCGAGGGAACAGCACAGATCAGAGGGTCTGATATCACAGAATATCCTGGAAACACTGGGATGGAAAATTATAAACAGTTAAGCACGTGAATATAAAGTGCATAGAGGGGCATTAAATATAGCATTGATGTTACGTTGCCACACTTATAAGAGGTCATAAACATACTGGCGGGGAGCAGATAATGACCAGAGCTGAATGCCAAGGTCTTTATAAGTGCCATTCAATGCACATATAACCAAGTATTAACCACAATCTGATCTGCAATCTAATTATTAGGTGATACAAGACAGTGTTTAAAGATACCATTTCTTAGCACCTTTAAGGTATTTCCCATTTTTGCTGATTACCTTTATTAAGCCCCTTTTGGCCCTGGGGTTGTTCTTGTGTTGCCACTCAGATGCATGATGTCAGAGGTTACATTAGCCAAACAGTACTATTCTGTAACACAAATATCTGTGATATAAATGGAACATACCATGTCTGCACACGGGAAATGCCTTGGGGGGGGGGAAATGCCCTCTATAATTCAAATTTTTGAGGAAAATTTCAAACTGCTTTTTTTGGGTAGGGAGTTGTTAAAGTACAAGGTTGTACTGGCGCTGTCCATATCGTCATGTTCACTTGGAAAGTGAAGACTACGAAGACAGCCCACTAGATCTGTCCAAGTAACTCCTCTCACAAGCTGAAGATAAGGCATTGGAGAAACTATTGCATAAATTGAATGTCCATCATGACATTTGCAGGATAAATATTTCTTCCAACTGCCCCCCACGGATGTGCTAACATGCTAGAGGTCACTCTGTCTCTGGGAAGATGTGTCCCACCATTACCTGTACCACATTCAATCATTCAGTATACACTGGGTGCCTGTTGAAGGAACTCAACCTGCAGATCAGAGACAGTGTGGCATATAAGAGAATCCCCTCAATCGATGTATTTGAAGCAACATTACAAGTAACTAAGCTCAAATCTAGATTTACACACACAAATGGAAGTTTAACTGGGATGTTGCACAGTGGCAAGCAAGGACATTTGAGTTCCTTCAAGAAGTCCCCAGATGCAACTCTACAGCACATACAGCAATAAATATGAAGATGTAGAAAAGCATTTGCATTCCTTCCCTGACAATAAAACTGGAATTTGGACCACCAGCGGTTGTGTCATTTCCACGTCCTGTCATAAAACTGGTGGACTACCTGTTACACTGCCCCACACCCGAAATCCAGCCCAGAACTGGAAAGTAAACAGTCTGTTATGAAAGTGGAGGATCCCCAGAATGGAAGGACAACAGACACATTAACGCAGCCAGATCCACGGTTCAGTGGTGACAGTCACTTCTTTGGAAGCTCCAGGTGTGAGGTCTTCACTTATACCCAATGGAAGAAAGTCAGAGCAAAAATGATACCATAGAACGCAATAAGGACTCACTCTTGATTATATAAGGCTATAAAAAATATATATCCCCCAACTAATTTCTGACTTTTTTTTGAGGGGTTATCCAGATTTGTAGAGCGTCGACCTGTAGTTCATGGCTATACAGGGCTGGAGTATCATATGAGATGGAAGCCAAGTATCCAGTGGGCTCATACAGATTTTACAGTCAGGCAATTCTCCAGTTGGCAGTTTATCTTTACAGCTAGGGTTGGCGAACTGTCCCCTTGTGTCTGTGTTATTTTTATTAATAGTGCCCAGATTAAACAGTTGAATCGGAAGTTCTAGACGTGTGTGAGGCACATAAAATCTGGTGCTGAAAGATACATTCGCTGCTGCTTGGGGTGGGGGAACTGGTCTGGGTAGCACAGCAACAAAGTGCTTAAAGCTATCGTTCCACTTTCCTCACAAAAGAGGATTTCACAAAATATAAAAGCAGAGCCGTTCCAGGCACTGTGTAGGGTCTGTTGTTTCCACATTCCATAGGGTAGTCATTGGTGAGCTGGGGCCAGAGGTGCTCTGTGCTACATTAATCTTCAACTGCTCCCCCAAGAGGTCCCTTCAGCACAGACACCAGCTAGAAAGCAATCAGAAAGTTACAGGGCTTGGGGCCCAGAGATGCTGCCCGTTAGGAATGACCATGTCCCTCAAGCACCCGAAAATGACGTTTCTTTTTCCTTTTTTTTCAAAAAATGTATTTGAAAGTAGAGAGAAAGGGAGAGAGAAGAGGAAGACAGCAGTTTGTAGTGGAGAAGAATCCTAGCCACCTCCAGATCTGGAATAGAGAGAAAAGCAAGGACAAGTAAGAAAAGCTATTCCACTGTTAACCCATGGCAAGCAGATGAGACAGGGAGGGCCATGCATTGGATAGACATGAAACACAAGAGGCTTTGGCCTAGCGTGCTGGACAATGGTAGTAAATGTGGCACCTGCTGCTGCATCGTGCTGAAGAGCAGGGAAGAGAGAACAAAGGAGGCAGCAGACATATAATTTGCCCCTGCCTGAACTGATCATCGGGGGGCGGAGGGGCAACTGTGTGACTGGTGACTTTCAAACTGCAAGGCTGAGATTTGTTTAGTTTTTGTTTTATCAGTACATTTTCTTTCCTGCCCCACCTGTCCTGGAGACCATCCAGCCTCAACATCCCATTGTGGCCCTCACCTTACTTACATATATACACCAACCCCTTGATGACCCACATGGGTAGTGAGAGGTACAGTAGGCAAAATGAAGCCCAAATGATCTTGGCATCATTCTGTGGTTGCTGGTAATTTGTTCCTCGCATTTGTTCCCACCCCAAGGATGACCGCCTGTTCCAGTGCACATGTGCGCAATTGTGTGACACTGCATAGAGCCGGCGAGTGTCCTCCCTCCACTCACTGTTCCACCTGCACTGCTCCTGTGGTCACTCAGGTGGTAGTGTTAACACGGAGCCATTCAGCAAACCTCCTTGTAGAAGCAGAGCTTCCTTTGGGATGCTAGATCCCCCCCCGACCCTCTGATGTCCCAGGCTTGCTCCCAAAAACCTGGGCCACCAGCATCGTAAGTCGTATGCAATTCTGCCGCTGTGGCGACAAGCCAGCAAAAGGGACAAGTCCTGTCTCATTCAGTGCGGGTTAGGCCTCAGTTTCCATCTGGGGAGAGGTTCTACTGTCCACGTAAAGGATACCACATGACAGGGTGTGCAGTTATAAGGGAATTATGCACCATCTTCGGGGTTTGTTAGGCATGAGGTGTAGCCAAATTTCACAACCATCCAAGAAGTGCGTTATTCTCATATGACCGCATACCCTGGTGTATGTTATCCCACTTATAAAATGGGCTTTTATTTGCTTAAAAATGTAGTTCAGGTGAGATGTGACATTGTCAGAAAAATAATCAACAGTCATGTGACTTGTTTCAACCAATGAGGTTATAGGATTTTCATGGCCCATTTTTATAACTATCTAAATGATAACATGGGAGGGGGGCTAAAATGATGAGGAAGATGGTGGTGATGAGTGATCACACAATGACCCAGTAGGTACTTTGGGATTTGAACCCAGATCTTTAATCAGGGACATTTCTTTCATGGGTAACATAGGTAAATGGGGTCTCTTGTAGTCTGGAATCCTACTATGGTAGCCTGTAGGTGTCAGCAGTACAGGAGGGTGTCACATGGTTCTTGTCACGGGGTCACAAAGCTTCTTGGGAAATTAAGTTATGATTGTGATGTAGATCTTGGTTGTAAGAATAATGATACTGTATTATTGTTCCCAAAGGGGTGACTTAATGTTTAAAACACCCCCACCCACCCCTCAAAGCAATAATATCCATATTGTAACACCTGGCCATTACTGTTTTATTCACAGCAGTGGCAGCGTCTATGACACAGGTATAGCTTCCTTTCTCAAGAAGTCTATTGCCCCACAGTTGGGAACTGTGTAGCACTCTAGAGACCCACATTCAGCAACTGAACTTGGGGGGGGGCAATAAAAAGACATACGATTACACATACTACCTCAACGGAGTCCAGTGCCACTGCTTTCTGTCCAAAGGTTACGTAAAATGCATGCTGCCTGAAAAACAATGTAGGGCTGTCTGAGACAAGGATATCCCAAGACTGCTGACACCTACAGGTAAGCCCAATACCTCATCTGAGAGAGGCTGTCATGGCCTGCTAGACTATGAGGAACACTGTGTATACACGGTTGCTCCCCTTTAAATTCAGTTCTTGTACCTGCAAGGGCCATGCTGTCAAAAATGGATTTTTTGTCATACTGCAAGTACTGATTGGGATGAACTCTCTTGGGGACAGGGATCAGCTGTGGAGTTAGCAGAAATTTTTTTTTATATCTTAAGCATCTACATGTTAGAAAAAAAAGTTAAAAATAAACCATCTTAGGTGTGCCCGTTACTGTTCTCAGTGTACAGTTTGTGTATGTAAAGAACCTTCGGTACAGCAACGGCCCACAGTGAGTTTAGTAACGTGACCCCTTCCATGAGTTCAGCCACCACTGCAGTGTCCACTTCAGCAGCAAGAAAATGGCAAACAGACAGTCCGCAATAACTGAAGCTGTGGATTTAGAGTTCAGGAAAGGGATTGAAGGTGCTGGATTTCCCAGGGCTCCCTTCCCCAAGCGAAGCCTCTGTGGGTGTTTACAGTATGGACCACAGAGTGAGAGCCAAATTCAGTCTCCAACTTTTCATTTATCAAAGGGGAAGGGGTCTTTTTTGATAAAAGGTTACTAGTTATGCCAAAGTGTATGCATGTGTGTTCATGTTTGTACATTTATGACTTGTGAATGTGTAAGGATTTATGGCTTATGTTGTGTGAAGATGTGTAGGGCGGTTTTGTAATGAGGTCACTTGTACATTAAAGACCTCAGTTGAAACCTTGAAATTTAATTCCCTGGCACTGAGTTAACCCACAGGCTTGTCCTCGAGGAGCTGAGCTGAAACAATTTTGATGGCCATGGTCCTTCCCCCATGGCTATAAGCCATCTTTTCTTTGGAGCTCAGCCAACAATCTTTTCCATTACTGATCTTTGCTGTGGCCAGACTGGGCGTTGAAGGGGTCAACTCCAGAAGGAATCTCAAAACAGCAGTGGAGTTCACCCAGGGGAAGACAAGGTTCTTCTACTGTAGTAACGACTGGCTGAGTGGTGATGGCCTGCTGGAATGGATGTGGCAATGAAACGGTGAGGGGAGGTTGGTGGGAGTTAGGGTGGGCAGATACATCCACCCTTGTTATGCTTCCTCGTACCTTCCTCTCCGGATATTTCTTTCCAAGGTAAGCAAGAGAAATGGAGAGAGAGAGAGAACAAAGAAAACACACTGTTAGTTTTCCTCGTGATCTTACCAGCAGCAGGGACTACAGCTTTCTAGTGTTGCACAATTTTCAAACAAGAATGAAAATACACATCCCAGTGAGTCACTACTTTGCTGGCTCAGTGCTGAATCTTTGCAGTTCAATGAGCCCCAGTCAAAAGTGACTGACTTCTGATTTATGCCATGTAAGAACTCCCCTCACATCCCCCCAAACTTACTTTGCATAGATTCTTCCAAATTCTATGGAGATGTTTGCAGAGCCGTATTAAACCAGAGAACTAGCTTGTCTGTCTCTTTTAAAGATAAACGATCAGCATCAAAGGCCCCCACACTCAAGTGGGGGGCTGGTCCCAATGTGCAAAAACATTGTTTTCTGTAGTATGGTAGATGATATCAGACTAATTTTGCTTAGTTCTAGGCTGACACCTTCTGTTACCGCACATCCCAGAATCTTTTGTTGCTGACATTGGATCAGTAGGCAGCAGTAGAGATTCAAAAGCCTGTAATGCATGTTAAGAGTTTATATAAGCTCTGATCTTTTGTTTGCTGGACCCACAGTCCTCCATGGGCTTACAGTCAAAGAGGACTGCACTTAGCCCCAGACCTGGAAAACATCTGATCCGAGATTATAAGAACTCTAACTTGCACTACAGGCTATTGATCTCCCACTGCTGCCTACTGCTCTGATGTCAGCTGCAGAGGATTCTGGGATTTGTAGTAAAAGAAGATGTCAACCTAGAACTGAGCAAAATTAGTCTGATATAATCTACTACACTACAGTAAACAGTAAGTAAACTAAAATATTTTGCACACAAAGTGCATACTGGGACCAGCCCCACACTTGAGTGTGGGGGCCCTTTGTGCTGACTATTCCCTTTTAACAGCTCATGTACGTTCTGTCCCCCCTCCTTCCCCTATATACATGCACGGACTATCTTCCACCTCCCCAATGATTACAAGGCATGTGTCAGAATTAACAGTTAAATACTCCAGCTGGCAGTATAGCCTGTAGATTAGAGCAATGAGCCGTGAACAAGCTTGATATATCAAGAAGACCTGGGTTTGATTCCCACAACCTCTACATGCATACTGTGTTACCCTGAGCAAGTCATGTAACATCTCTGTGCTCCCGGGTCGCCCTCTAAATAAGCCTAATGCCCAGTAGGCTTTACCTGGTTACAAAAGAATAAAAAAATACTGAAAGCCCATGTAAAGTTAAAACAAACAAAAAAAAAACACTTTCTCTTTTTGTCCACAAACTGTTATTTTCTGCATCTATAAGACTCAGTACTCAAGAGAACTGTATTGAGAGAGCTATTGTTTTCCCATTTTATCGCTGGTTCCCATCACCACATATAGGACTGTAGCCATCATGGCGACACCATCTCCAGCCAGGGGGGTGAGGAAGCAGCTGCGTTCACAGCTGACGCCAATGCCCCTCCATGGTTGTCTGGCAATGGGTACGTCAATATGGGGGCCTGCCTCTTGAGTGACACCCCCCAGCCTACTTCAGTGTGAACTCTATGGATCCCAAAACTCTGGCTTAATGTCAGTTAGACCCCTTGTTTTATATTTATCCGGGGATATTCTGTGTTGCTGCTTCTTCCACTTTTCCTAATGTAACACTTTATTTTTCCAGTACAGCCAAGCTGGGGTGCAACACCTTGTCTGTGCTGTGCATAGGGGTGAGAAGGAAGGGTGGGAAGGGGTGTCCTGATTTTAAAACTGGGAAGGTCTTAGTCAATGGATGGGCCAAGTGTACTGCTCAACGGCACACAACGAATAAGTAGTGCTGGTGGGATTCGAACCTGGATTTTCTGCTTCACAGTCTGTACCTTAACTGCTGTGCTAAGCTGCCTCCCTTGTGCTGATCTGCTGCCGGATATCTGGAGCGCAGAACACAAAGAACCTGGAGGTCGTGGCAGGACAAAACACTACCCTGCACAAAACATGGTCGAGGGTGTGTATGGGGATTTCTTTTCTTAATGGGAGCAGTTCCCTTATCCCCAGGGAATTGGGGGAAGGGCAGGGGCGGAGCCAGATGATTATACCGTGCTGCAGAAGGGGGGCCACCCTGCAGTATGAAAAGCTGAAAATTAATTCTACCCCTCGACTGGGCTGCTGACTGATCCTGCTGCTTCTGTAGAACAGGAGAATAATCCGCAGGGTGGGGGTCACTCAGTCATAAGGCACATACGGTACTCAAAATAGCACGAACTGCTGCCGTTATGAAAAAGTCACCTGTAACTTGATTTCCAAAAATGCTGAATTTCTTAAAGATTGTATGCTAAAGGCCCATTTATCTGACTGGGCTACTCACATACAGACAGGGCAACTTGAGTTAAAGTCTGTGATAACTGCTCAAGTGCCACAAAACAAATCCAAAACTCAGGCATAGAAAATGCTTCACAATTTTAGAGCCAGTCTGAACCTCTCACAGCTACCAGCACCAAGAGCTAAAGGGAGTCTGGTGCTGGCAGCTGTGGGAGGTTCAAGAGCCCCCGTAGTAAAAGTACCTATCGCAGCGCTGATACTGGAGCATGCTGTGCTGCTCGGCGCTGTTTTGCTTGGCGCTGTTTTGAATTTGCTGTTTTTGGTCAGCGCCGTCTTTTCCTTGCTATTATCACACGGAACCATAAACTGATATTGTAAAATCGGATATGCAATGACCCGACTCAAAATACGCAGTTTATCATCACTTGTGTGGGGCAAGTCTTTCCGTCATTCGTGAATCATGATCTTGTTCCCTCCTACTTGAAGATAAACTCTATATTTTGAGTCAGACCATTGGATGTACCATATTCACCAATCAGGACCTACTGGTCCAACTAGTGGGATCAAGTGAGCCTTTCTTCTTCCTTAAATAATTCTCATATTAACTCTCTTCCTTCAGCAGGAGTCGCCATAAGCAACAGGCTAAGAGTCCTCACAGCTACTCTGGTCTACGGCTCTGCACACACTTAAGTTATGCAGATGTGCCCATTTCTTCCACTCTGAAAAGGAATGAGTAAAATACACGGTAAAAAGTACATTAAAAAAAAAAACTGTGCTGCCTTCACTGTTCTGGTAAGATCAATGCTTAACTCCAGCCTTGGTCTCCAAGAAAAGTTCTAGGTGCAACACTTGTTTTAGAAGAACACAGTGCAGTTGCCAAAGCCTTTATATCAGACACATGCAAAGCAACACGGACCTCATACTCAGTGCAGTCATGAGCTCATGCAAGAGGCAGGTGAGAAAAAGGTCAAACATTTATGCATTGGTGCAAGTGGCCCTTCCCCCCTTTTCTTCTGCAAGTACCTGTGGGTGGATACACAAGGACAGGCAGAGTTGGCCCCCGCCGCCCCAAAAAAAAGCCTCCTAGAACTTGGTTCAAAAATTTAGAACCAAATAGCACCTCCATTTAAAAAAACAGTTCTAGTGGTTTGAAAGGCAAATTAGGTATTAGCATGAAATTAGCAAATTTAACGTAAATATGCAAGTGACTAGGGTGGGGGAAATAGTTTAGAAACATCTGGGGTTCTGATTTGAACTGGATCTAAACAGAACCAGAACAGGGACATCAGTCCTTAGTGCACATACAAAACACACACAACATTCACACAATGTACACGCAACACGTACAGTGTAGCCCGCCAGGATGCAACACAATACTGCAGCATTCTGCAGCAGAGTTACAGCAGGATACAAGGCAATTTCAATGGCAGCTAATCCTTTTTTTTTTTTTATGCAATAACCTGGGATACTGTGTTGTATCCTGGCAGGCTCTTCTGTATATACAACGCACACACAGAATGCCCCACACATACGCACGCACACAAACACTCCACAAAAACAACGTGCACATTGAACACTCAACACAAACAACACACAAACCAATGCAACATGCACACACCATACAATAAACGAATACCGGGAATTCATTCCTGCCATCCAAGTAATTTCCAGGCACTATCTGAAGCAATGAGGGTCTGCAAACCAGTAACAGCCAGAAAACTGGGGTGGGGTTGGGGGATCTTATTCATTAATGGCTTCTAAGCTGAAGCAGCCCATATTATATCTAATGCATACTGGAGGTAGGTCATTCAGCTCCCAGACAGGCTGCCAGGCATTCACTGCCGCCCTCACCAAAATCAGGTGAGTCATAAAGCAGTAATGGTGTTGGCTGGAAGGCAGGCAGTTGCCAACCCTCCAGCCACAGGTCAAGGTGCAACCACCATGGTAACATGAGCATGTTGTGTGTGCGTGTGTGTGTGTGAATAAAAAAGGTATCTGGTCCTTCTGAACTCCAAAAAAGATTTACATGAAAGCCAGGGAGTTGTGAAGTCCTGATGTGTCACTATAAAGTGGCTGGAAAAATATTCAATATTCTGTTTTAAGCAAATGTTTAATTTTTTCCTTTTACTAACTGACTCATGTACCCCCCCCCCCCCCAATTATTTAAAACCTTCACACTGGTACCCACATGACAAGTACTCCTACTTATGGGCTGCAAAATCCTTACAATCTACTCCAAAATGGAGCCCTGCTAGTGTCAACCACAGCTAGTTCAGCAACCTTTGTAGATTACCTCACCAAAGGAGCTTGCTAGTGTTAACAGCGGCGAATTCAGCAGTGTGTGCAGGCTGCCTCAGTGAAGGACCCTGCTAGTGCTGACTGTGGGCAGGCAGTTTATATAGGCTGCCTCCCCAAAGGAGCCTGCTAGTGTCAACTGCAGCTCTGGCAGTGTGTGCAGGTGGCCTCACTGAGATGAAAGAGCCCTGACAGTGTGCAGGCTCTCTCACATAAGGAGATTTGCTAAGCCCTATCATGGCTTCAGCTGAGAGTGCTGTGTCACCCAATGTCAGTCCCTGCCGCCAGTACCAACAGTGGTTACAACAGCATATGCAGGCTTCACCACAGAATGTGGTCTGGCTGTTGCTAGGTCTGTCACCAGGAGTGTGTGTCACCTCCCCGTAAATTAAACTCTGATTGTGCCAACTGCGGCACCAGCAGCAGCATGTGCAAGCTTTGCCCCAGAAAAGGCCATATCAGCACTGACTGTTGCTCCGTTGATTTTCACAGGCTCAGTCATGCAGGGTCACCAGCACATTCAGGGAAAAGTGCTGTACAGTTTAAAAGCAGATCTGAAGTGCCTGCACCTCAACCCTCAGCTGTGTAGTTCTCGCTCAACAACCACATACTGAATCACCTAACAGCAATCTTGAAATGGAGTTTCTTTTTTTAGTATTATAATTATTTTTTTCTTGTTTTTGTCCTTTGAACCCTCTGTCCTCACCTCACTAAAGGAGGGCGGTACCCAATAATAGTCAGCCGCCTCTTCTGAGGGGTTGGCTTCAATCATAAATGCATTTAGTGACTGCAGCCAACTTTCTTAAATAACCTTCTATTATTGGGTTGATCCTCTAATCTCCACGTACCTCCTGCAATGTCCTCCCTAACCCCCAAGCATAAGCAGCCCTTGAGAAGTTGTGATCCCTGGGCCTGCAAGGGTCCACGACGCAACAAATGATGGCTTCCACCTTCCCCCCTTCCTGAAGTGGAACATGTTTCAAATGGAGTGTAAGCTTAGCCTCTGCCACACCATGGCTGGAAAACAATTTCTGTTCTTTTTAAGGGACACAGTCAAGCCTGCCTCAGCCTGCTCTTTGGTCAGTTCTGACTCATTTTGCATAAAACTGAGGATGTAACAGTGTTTCAAAGGGTTGCAATTAAAGATAAGCAGAGAAGTTAAAATAAATGGCCCCCCCAAACCAAAACACTCACCCTGCAATTTGGCCATAACTACGCAGTTTGTAGGAACAAAGGTGAATGCTGCACTTCTACGGCTTTTCAAAAATATTTACATTTTTGTTTTGCTCTACATTGGAAAAACAGATGATTAAAGAAGGAAAAGACGCCGACTCGGTGGCGCTGAGGGTTGAAGCACTGGACGCCACACCACGCCGGCGATCCGGGTTCGGGAGCGGACTCGGGTCGTCGGTGGGTCAGCCGGGGGGGAGATAGGCTGGAGTGTCCAACGATAGCTCGCCTTCTCCGGGGAGGGATTCGGCCGATGCCCGACACTTGCATGACCCCGAGCAGAGGCTCGAGGAACTGCAAGCTCCATCTGGGGATGGGCGGCCATTGAGCAGCATGGACGTTGACGCGTGCGTCATGACGTCGAGGGAAGTTACTTGCTGCTCAGGGAGGGAGAAAAACGCGGAAACAAGCCTGCCTCAGCCGGGAAGATGGGAGGACCATGGCCGTGCCCACAATTTGCCTGTGCCCGCCCAGCAGACCTCAGACCAACGAAATGTAAGTTACGGGGTCTGAGTCCCCCGCCTTGTCCCCGCCCGGGGGGTAATCCGTGGCTCCATGGGGCCTAGGGGTCTGCTTGGGTTGGGTTCCGGGCAGTGGGATGTCCAGTTGTCCCCCCTGAAGGGTCGGAGGTGGCAGGCTGGGGAGGAGGAATAAATAGTAATTTCAAATAAAAAAAAAGAAGGAAAAGACTGCGGTCCTAATTTAACTGCCAGGAGGGAGGCTCAGAAGGGACACGTGGAAGTATTATTTTACAGAAAGGGTGGTGGAGCAATGGAACAGTCTGCTGAAATGGTGGGCGCTAAAACTGTTGGTGGGTTCAAGCACTGCTGGGACAGAATGAAAGGTACAGTGGTTGCTTGGAGAGGCAGAAGCAGAAAGGGGAAATGACTGGGGGGGGAGTGAGATGGGAGGGCTAAGACCCTGGGGGGACACAGTAGGTCCTAGGGTTAAATAGGGAACTCGGGCAGACTGGATGGACTGTTGGGACTGTTTCTGCCATCACTGTCTATGTGTCTATGCTTATCAAGTGCAGCATACATTTTAATAATTAGCTGCCCTTTCATCTCTGAACATTCCGCCCTGCGTGGGAGACCCCAATCAACCATCAGCAGGCAGGTTCATTTCTCCTGTCACCCTCTCTGACTGAACATAGGTGGTTGAGTCTGTGCACTTCATTAGGCAGGTCGGCCACTTACAGGAAAAAATAAAACACAGCTAAGTGACTGTTAATTGGCTGTAATTCTGAACCAGTGTTTTCTTCTTCTAGGTTTTTTGTCTCAGCTCTGAAGCACTTTATAGATTTTCTCCATTTTCCTTCTTTCCTCTACTGACAGTCCTTCCACAACAATGTTACAGTGATTCCCTCTTACAAAAATGGGGTCTGAATTAGTTGCGGGCTTCCCCATCCCTCCAAGCTAGCACCTGCCTCAAACTAAGCTTTGAACTCGCAGGAAGCCCAATTCTCTCATTATTATTCGCCTGACACTGGCAGGTTTGTTCTGGGTAGGGTAAACAGATTTCTGTCTGTGAAAACCAGAACCCTCTACCCCATCTCCTTTGACTGTGGTGGGGGAACAAAGCCAATCATCTTGCTGTGGTCCACACCACTATTTAACAACTTTATTTTGTTTCCATAGAATTGTTTGTTCCCCTGCTGCCTTGCCTGCTCCTATCCAGTTGTGCCCCCCACAACCCTGTCCCCCACCATCCCCAGGACTTACCCCAGAAACTCCCACAACCTAGCCTTCAAGGGTAGGACGGAGGGCCTTGCCCTTGCCCCTCCAAGGAAGGATCCAGTCTGGAGCTCAGTTGGTGGTGCCATGCCTGTGAGGGATTGCCCACTGGTTTTCCTCCCTTGGTATGTCTGACGTGCACTGACGCAGTGCTTCTGTCGCATCTCATGCCCTTCTGGGCCTCCCAACTGCTGTTAACATCCAACTTCTGCTAGGTGTTAGACGCACTGCAGGAGACCCACCCACCCTGTGAAAGAGAGCAGCCTCTTGGACAATCAGTCCTCTCTCCCCTGGCCAGCTGTCCACGATTTGAGTCCACTCCCGAACTCAGGTCGCTGGAACAGCGAACGGTAGCATTACCACTGTGCTACCAGGTGGCTTAACAACTTTATTTAAAGGTGACCTGCAGACTAATCGTACCAGCCCACTCCCATCCCACATACCTTTCTACGGTGCTGCGGGAGTCCGGGGCTGCTACGATGATGATCTTTCAAATAAAATTAATATTTCGGCAAACGTGAGACGTGCCTTGGGGATCCTGATCGAGTGGGCGCAAATTACTATGGGTATTCCACCCAGTTTGTGATGTGGCAAACACCACTGCTATGAATGAATAGCAGTGGCAGCAGTTTACTATTATTTATTTTATTGCTTCTAGGTGGGTCTTGATGCCTAAAATCATACCTACAGCAACACCTGGACAGGTCCTTGCTGTACATATGATTTTAGGTATCAAGACCCACCTAGAAGCAATAAAATAAATAATATTAAACTGCAGCCACTGCTATTCATTCATAGCAGTGGTGTTTGCTACATCACAAACTGGGTGGAATACCCATAGTAATTTGTGCCCACTCGATCGGGATCCCCAAGGCACTTCTGCGTTCGCTGAAAAGTTTTGACGCTTTTTTTAAATATTAATTTTACATGAAAGATCATCATTGCAGTAGCCCCGGACTCCCACAGCGCCGTAGAAAGGTATGTGGGACGGGAGCGGGCTGCTACGATTAGTCTGCAGGTCACCGTTAAAGAAAAAAAAAAGTGAAACTATGTATATGGATGTCGCCAGCCCCCCAGCTGCTCCCCTACTTCCACTGTAACTGGGGGTTGGGGGAGCTAAGACAGAAATTAACACTTTAAGTTTCCTTAACTACACTGTAGTTACATTGTAACTACACTGTAACTGCACATGCAACAGACATGTAACTACAGTGTAATTACCCGTTTCATGTAATTAATGATTACCTACCCTGCAGTTACACTGAAACTGACACTCTAAGTGTGACCAGATTGAAATTCAGGGCAACAGATGATGGAATGGGGACATACTTGTCTGTGCCCCCCACCTGAGGACTGCACCCAGTTTTTTTTTTTTATGTAATGCATCCCCACACCCAAATCCGTGATACCCAGTCATTTTTGGAAGATTCTAGATGAGACACCAGGAAAGCCACAAAGAAACTACTGATAAAACGATAGTAGCCATGGTACAGGGCTTTATGATGGGTGCCTGCTTTCACCATGTAGATGGCAGCAGTTATGGCCTAATACTTCTGGAGGGCCACAACAGGGTCAGCCCATAAGAGCCCCCCTACTTATTCTGCTTCTGAGTGGGGGTGGGGGGTTCGTTGGCAGGTAACCTGATGGTAATCAGGATGAAAACTAGGCTGCAGAACGAGTGCCTGCATATCTGTGCTCTTGTGACGGCACTGTTAGCCATCAGTGAATGGTAACTATAAGGCAGAGTGGTGGATGCAAGGGGGGGGGGGACTCTACTCAAACAGCACTTTATTGATGAACTCTTCAAAGGCAGCACTTATTCTTGTACTGTATGCAGCATACATTGCTGAAAATAGCGTCTTTCTTTGTACAGATCTGAATTCTGAATGCATATACACACACACACACACACACACACACACACGTGTGCACATACAGCTGTGCATTCTGGGAAATCCACTGAACTTTTTAAGAAAATCAAACCCATTCATAGACCCCAGGAAATCAAAGGTCATGTCTTCTCTGGCCAAAACGAAGGAGTAAAAAAAAAACAACAACATAATTTCTCCTCTCACAGTCACTTATCATGGAGGGACTATGGTTGTGTATTCCTTAAATGGCTTGATTTAGCATCTGGGCATTAGTCAGGGACTGGGCAGAAGGGGGAGGAGGTGAAATGCATTTTTCATAAATTATTGGAAGAAAGAAAGGAAACGTGCTCCCAGCATTTCACATTTACAGAAATGTGAAAGCCGCAATCCCATTCCATGCAGGCGTTAGTTGCACTGGGAAGCAGGACTGGGATTCTGCTGTAGGCACAATGCATAACAAAGATCACGCAGTCTTTGAACTAGATGAGAATCTGTAATTATTGTTCCCTTCTGAGTTAATCCCAAAGAAGAGATCCACTTTTTGAAGATGGCCACACAACCAGTGCTAGCTGAATGATTCACTGGCAACTCACAAGTCCTTGTAAACTGTTTTAGTGTCAGGTGCACCAGAGTCATTTTTTTGTGTGTTTCTCCCTGTCATTTGTATCAACCTGGCATTTAGAAGGAGGCACTTGACACTAACTGGCTTTGCTAAACTCCACCACTGATTACACGGGAATCAATGGCTGGAGGGAGGAGGCCTGTTCTTTTCATCAGCTACTGATGTTATTTCAAGCTTTTTCATTTATTAAATTGGCACAACTTATCTAACAGAAATTAGCAAAGTTGGGTGCAACCTACTCAGTACAAAACTGGTTCAGGGCTCATGAGTCAAATTAGAAACAGCTAGAAACTTTTAACGTTACAAGACCTGGGGTCGGAGTTTCAAAGGGAAGAAGGCGGCCCAGGGACTAAGTCCCATACCGCAACTCGCTGGTGCAGAGAAAAAAGAAGTCTGCACTGGTGGACATGCTATTTTCAGTCTCTGGTACACACAGGCAACAGGCGCAGCTGCAGGGGGAGGGCCTCCTGCTAGCCAGGATCGGGATGTGCCACTATTCATATGGCACACCATGTGAAAGGCACTAGTTAGCCACATGGAGTGGTCAGATTATGGGGTTGACAGCACCTGAGGAAGCTGCTTTGCTTCTGTATGTTCCTGTGGGGGGATGCCATGCCTGGTTCTACCAGACATAGCATTCTGGCGCAGCCGGCATGGAAATGGGCACAAGCTACCGTAAATCACAGAGCTGGTTGCAAAAAGGCTCTGTGCATGAAAATACTGTGCATGCAGACAAACTTGCTGGTATGCAAGGGAAGCCCCCCTCCTGCGCACTGTTTTTGCCACCAGTGTGCAGATTTTAAATTCCTTGAAAATCCAGCCCCTGTGGTTCAGCCAGTCTACCCAAAGACCCTTAAAACTAATAGTATATGGCTCAGTGTTACTGTGTGAGGAAATCCATACACCTCTAGATGCAGCTGTAACACAGCAGGGATGTTAGACTGCTGTTGTACCACAGTAGGGACGTCAGAACGTTGTTGCACTGTAGCAGTGATGTTGGAATGCTGTTGTACCACAATAGTGATGTCAGACTGCTGTTGTACCACAGTAGTGATGTCAGAATGCTGTTGTACCACAGTAGCAATGTCAGAATGCTGTCAACCACAGTAGGGATGTCAGAATGTTGTTGTACTACAGCAGTGATATCTGAATGCTGTTGTACCACAGTAGTGATGTCAGAATGCTGCTGTACCACAGTAGTGATGTCAGAATATGTTGTACTACAGTAGTGATGTCAGAATGTGTTGTACTACAGTAGTGATATCACACTGCTGCTGTACTGCAGTAGTGATGTCAGAATGCTGTTGTACCAGTAGTGATGTCAGAATGTTGTTGCACCACAGCAGTGATGTCAGAATGCTGCTGTACCACAGTAGTGGTCAGAATGTTGTTGTACCGCAGCAGTGATCAAAATGTTGTTGTACCACACCAGTGCTGTCAGAATGCTGCTGTACCACAGTACTGAAGTCAGAATGTTGTACCACAGTAGTGATGTTAGAATGCTGCTGTATCACAGCAGTGAAGTCAGAATGCTGCTGTACTACAGTAGTGAAGTCAGAATGTTGTTGTACCACAGTAGTGATGTCAGAATACTGCTGTACCACAGTACTGATGTCAAAATGTCGTTGTACCACAGTGGTGATGTCAGAATGCTGCTGTACCACAGTAGTGAAGTCAGAATGCTGCTGTACCACAGTAGTTAAGTCAGAATGTTGTTGTAAAACAGTAGTGATGTTAAAATGTTGTTGTACCGCAGTAGTGATGTCAGAATGCTGCTGTACCACAGTAGTGATGTCCAAATGTTGTTGTACCACAGCAGTGAAGTCATAATGCTGCTGTACCACAGTAGTGAAGTCAGAAAGTTGTTGTACCATAGTAGTGATGTCAGAATGCTGCTGTACCACAGTAGATGTGCCACTGCTATGATACAACAGCAAAAAAACATGTAACTATTAAGATTCCTCATGATTCCCTACACTGTAGATTCCTCATAATGAAGATATCAGCAAGACCAAAAACACCCCAAGTAAACTGTCTGTTAAAAAATGAACTACTAGAAGTGTTGTCAGTCATGTAGATATTACTTAAAATCATATTAAATGTTTTCCTGTTTGCTTATTTTTCTATTCGTCTCACCCAGTCAAGACAGAGTTAGAAATAAGGTAAATGAATTAAAACAAATTTGTACAATGAATAGGGAAAATCATGTGTCCTGATTGGTTGGCACCTATGCCATAGAACTGTCTCATGAACAGGTAAAAAAAAAAAAGTGCCAGCTATTAGGACACAGCACACTAACAATATCGATGCCTTTTTCAAAGATTCCTGATTGCCACTGCAAACATGGCTGCCACCTTTACTCACTAAAACAAAACAAAAAAATCATCCAGGCCCTAAAAATAAAACTCCCTCAAAATAAAAAGGACAAACAATTTGTGTAACTGTTCTTTTATACTATATTCTCCACCTTACAGTACACATAAACAAACAAACAAAAAAAATTAAGTACTACTAAGTTTTATTTTCGGGAGCTTCTTTTCTCACCATGGACCCCCAAAAATGCTGACCATAGAAATCATTGCTCTGAGGGTTGAGGCGCTGGACACCACACTTCGTGCCACGCCGGCGACCCGGGTTCGGGAACGAGCCCTGGTTGCTGGGGGTCGGCAGGGAAGGGAGAGGATTGAGCATCCGGAGGACAGCTCTCCTCTCCCGGGAGGGACAGGGGTCCCTGTTCGGTGCTCGGCTGACCTCTGGCAGAAGCCGGAGATACAGCAAGCGCCAGAGAAGCGTAGCGAAGGGGCAGGGAGTGGCAGACGTTGGTGAGGCCTTGACGTCAGGGCGCTGGCCACTCCCAGGGGAAAAAAAACCTTCAGCTCCAGCGGAGACGGAGAACCGGAGCTTGCCCACGATTTACGGCTGCCCTCCTGGCATCCTCCTGACCGACGCCGCCAGAGAATTCTGGGGTGTTGGAGCCCACCCTGTCCCCACCCGGGGGCAAACCGAGGCTACATGGGCGACGGAGGATTGACCAGGTAGGAGTGAACCATAGTGGGATGACTCCTATGTGCTCCCGAGGAGACTGGAGCTGAGGGGAGAGAGGAGGGAAAAATAGAAAGTACAAAAAAAAAAAAATCATTGCTGCTTGCACTGTCACAGATACAACTGAATTAATGGCTTTACCGAGGCCTTCTGTTGTGTGTGTGTGTGTGTGTGTGTGAGAGGAGTACAGTCAGCAAAATTCTGCAGAAATTCCTGCGTTCCAAGATAAACATTCCACCTATTAAGTGTGGGGATAAAAAGATGCCCAACAGCAGGGGAGGGACTAATTTTATTAGTTACTGTTTACAAAAGAAAATACTTTTTGTTACAAAGTTGGCATTTCTTTTATTTTTTTTAAACGTTCTCAGTTTACTCAACTCATGTAATAAGGTCAATAACATACTTTTTTTGGGGGGGGGGGCATTATGCTGCTCTAACCCCTCTTCCAGAAGCTAAAGGCTCTTTACCTGCAGCGATGTGCCTCAATACACCCCTGGGCACGTGGTTAGATGAACATAATGCACACCCCACAAGACTGATGTTTCCACCTTGGGCTGAGACGACAGCATAAACATGAGAAGGGAAGCTCGTGAGGTCATAGAAACCTCTCAAGCTTCGCTCTTTACGTCTACGATGTCATCTCATCCTGAGACAGAAACACAGCAATGTTGTGTATAGTTGTTCACATATTGTTCTAAATGTACTGACAAGGTCCTATTCTAGTGACGCACTAGAGACCTCTTCAGGACTAGGGTACCTTGTCTGAATTCCAGCGAGGGCAGGAACTGCATTTACCCAAGTAGAGGTGACAGAAATAATGAGGGAGGAGGGCGTGCACCCCAAAATTTAATATGTGTTTTGGAATTCTTTACAGATTAAAACCTAACACCTGCAGTGTGAAACAGGAAAAGACAGCCTTTCAAGCAACAGAGGGAGGTGGATCTAGGTTTACGCTTGTTTGTTACAATTCTTAACATTTTCAGTGCAGGAAGAGTTTACAGCACAGCTGACTTATTTTGGGGCTGACAGCTTTCAGAGCACAAACCACCAGGCCTGTTTTGGGGCTGGGGAGGATTACCTGTGTCTGACTTGGATGTGTGGATTTTCTCTGTTTGATTAGCAGGTATTTTTTCAGTCAAATTGTTGTGTAGGGCATCTTGCTGACAGGAAGGCACTCATTGCAGCAGCGGGTCAGAGCTTTTGCTGATTGTTTTGTGAGGGCACAGTTTAGGCCCAACCCTTCCCACCCTCACCCCACCCACCCTGGAAATAGTTCCTTTATACCTGGGGTTCTGACATCATTTCTCAAGAGTGCAAGTGCATATCACTGTCATATCTTCTAGCACACTGCACTGACAATATAAGTTACACATTGTATAATATAAATATATATATATTTATATATTACAAACCAATCACACACACACAAAAAAATGTGGGTAGTAGTGCAATGTAATGGCTGTGGGGCAGCAGTGTTCGGGAGTCTTTCTGGAGGCTGAGATGCTGCCTATTTGCAGACAACTCTCTGCCCTGAGGGAGGAAGTTGCCCGCCTCAGGCCACACTGACAGTAGTAGGGGACCTTCCCCAGGCCACACTGGACGGTAGGGAAGGAACCTCCCATCCAGGGAGCACCAGAGCCCACCACTACCTCAGAGGTTGCGAAGAGCACAGCAGTTGGACCACAGTGGGCTCAGGGAGGGTGAGGATGGGAACAGAGGCACACCCAGTCAGTTGTTCCACACCGCAATCCATAACCATTCTGGGGAGCATAGCTCCCCTATGGATGCACCTGCAGAGGAGATTAAGGAGGCTGAGGACAACTGTCACAAGGGAGGCCCACAGGAAGGAGGCAGAGGACACCACAAGGAAAGGAAGCAGCTCCTGGTGGGGGACTCAATTATTAGGGGGATAGAACTGGGGGGAGCAGGGAAAACTGAAGTAAGGTGCCTGCCTGGTGCCATGGCTTGGAGAGACAGGAAGCGCATCCTCAGGATCACGAGAACAGCTGCACATCTGAGCTGGACGTCATTGTCCACCTAGGGACAAATGACTTGGCTAATCATGAGATCAGAGCAGTGCAGAAGGACTTTGTAGAATTGGGAGGGGCCTAAGACAAGTACAATACAATCCTTCTCTGAGGTGTTGCCTGTCAATGGCATGAGGAAGGTGAGGGTACTTTGCACCATGCAGTTTAATGAATGGTTGAAAAATGGTGGGGCACAGGGGTTTGGCTTCATTGGGGACTGGGGTTCCACCTGGAGGGACACCAGCCTATACTGGCAGGATGGTCTGCATCTGTCCAGGAAGGAACAAGTCTTTTGAGCAATCGGTTTAAAGGCTTCATTGGCAAGCTTTAAACTAGTCAAGGGGAGGCACTGATAAACAGCAGGAAAATCCCAGCCTCTCCACAAAACAGGGTACTAAATGAGAAAAGACCAAGTAGACAGGTCAGCTATGGATGCTGCAAAAGAAGGTAAAGCCATCAAAAATGGAGAGCAATGAGTACCAATGCCCGTAGTCTGAGTAACAAGCTTCCTGAATTAGTGGCCTTGATGGAGGAGGAACATCTGGATATAGTGGCAGTCACAGAAACATGGTACACACAAACCATGACTGGGACATAAACATACCAGGATACACTATCTACAGGAGGGACAGGGAGGGTAAAAGAGAGGAGGAGTAGCTCTTACAGAAGGGAAGGAATCAAGGCAACAGAACAAAAGGGAAAACAGTGAGGAGAAGAAGCACTGTGGGTAAATTTGAGACCGCAATGGCACCACAACCAGACAGGGTTAGATACAGACTTCTCTCTCAGGGGAGGAAATGGACAAGGAAATGATAGAAAGAATACTTAGAATGGCAGAAAATGGGAGATATTGCTGATGGGTGATCTGAATATGCCAGATGTTAACTGGAATGCAGTTGTAGCAGCCACTTCAAAGAGTGGGGTTATTCTAGATGCCCTACAAGGGGCATGCCTTAGACAACTAGTATTGGAGCCCACTCGAGAGGGAGCAATCTTAGACCTGGTTCTCTCAAATGGAGATGAAGAAAGGATCACAGATGTAGAAGTGGGTAGCCATCTGGGAACTAGCGACCATCGAACAGTATGGTTTACAATAAACACAGCAATAGAGTCAAGCCACACAAAGGCAAAAGTACTGGACTTTAGGAGGGCTGACTTTGCCAAAATGGGTGAGTGCCTAAGGAATGCACTAGCAAATGGGCAGGAAGGAGGGTTGGAAGAACAATGGGGAATAATAAAAACTGCCATCACAGAGGTAACAAGCCTTTGTGTGAAGCAGATTAACAAAACGAAACAATGTAAGAAACCACTACGGTTCTCAAAGGAAGTGGCAGTGAAGGTTCAAGAGAAAAATAAAGCATTCAGGAAGTACAAGGAATCACAAAAGGAGCAGGACAGGGAACTGTATCAGTTAAAGCAAAAGGAAGCTGGGAAGGCAGTCAGAACAGCAAAGGCCCAAACCGAGGAAAAGATAGCCAACTCTGTTAAGAAGGGGGATAAAACCTTTTATAGGTACATCAGGGAGCCAAGGAAGACCAAGGAGGGCTAGTGAGGCTTAATAAAGAGGAGGGAGGGTGGGCAGAGGGTGACTGTGAAAGGCAGAGATACTAAACAAATATTTTGCTCAGTATTTACAAAGGAAGTGGAGGTACCTAAACAAACAGTAGAAACACTCTGGATACAGAAGTTGATACCAGCCCATTTACAGAAGAAAGGGTTCTGAAAGAACTCTTAAAACTGAAGGTGGACAAAGCAATGGGGTCTGATGATTCATCCCAGAATTCTAAAAAGAACTAAGGGTAGAACTAGTGACACCACTGACTACCCTCTTTAACAAATCATGGGAGGATGGGGTGGTACCCGAGGACTGGAGAAGGGCAGATGTGATTCCCCTTCACAAAAGTGGGAGCAAGACAGAAGCAGAAAACTACAGACCTGTTAGTTTAACCTCAGTGGTAGGGAAAATGATGGAATCACTTCTGAAGGAAAGAACTGTTGAGTATCTAGAGGCCAGAGGGGCTCAGGACCCAAGGCAGCATGGATTCACAGCGGGAAGGTCATGCCAGACAAATCTGATAGATTTCTTTGACTGGGTGACCAAAGTAGTAGATCAGGGAGGGGCTGTGGACATGGCCTACCTAGACTTTAGCAAGGCATTTGACACAGTCCCACACAAAAGATTAATAGAAGTTAGCCAGCCTGGGAGTGGGTCCCAAGATGACAGCCTGGGTAAAGAATTGGCTGGAGAATAGGACACAGAGAGTAATAGTAAATGAAGTCCACTCTGAAGAAAGGGGGGTTACTAGTGGGGTACCACAGGGTTCAGTATTAGGACCGGTCCTCTTCAATGTCTTTATAAGCGATATTGCAGAGGGACTGGAAGGAAAAGTATGTCTCTTTGCAGATGACACAAAGATCTGCAACAGAGTTGATGCACAAGGTGGGGTGGAAAGGATGAGAAGGGACTTGGCAAGGTTAGAGGAATGGTCAAATGTATGGCAGCTTAGATTCAATGCTAAGAAGTGCAAGGTAATGCACCTGGGAAACAAAAACCCAGGGGAAGAGTACACAATGGGGGTGAGATACTAAACAACAAAAATGGAAAGGGACCTGGGGTAGTCATATCAGATGACCTAAAGGTGGGAAAGCAATGTGAGAGGGCAGCAAGGAGGGCTGGGGGAAACTGGGATGCATAGGGAGAGGCATCACCAGCAGAAAACAGGACGTTATTATCCCTCTGTACAGACAGTTGGTGAGACCCCATCTGGAGTACTGCATGCAGTTCTGGAGACCCAATCTCCGCAAGGATATAGACAGGATGGAGGCTGTCCAGAGGAGGGCAACTAAAATGGTGCAGGGCCTGCACCGGAAGACATATGAAGAGAGACTTAAGGAGCTGAATATGTATAGCCTCGAGGAAAGGAGAGAGAGAGGGGACATGATAGAAACTTTCAAGTATCTCAAGGGAATCAACAAAGTCCAAGAGGTAGCATCTTTCAAAAAGAGGTGCAAGAACAAGGGGCACAATGTGAAGATAGAAGGGGGCGGCTCAGAGGTAATTTAAGGAGTATTTTTTCACAGAGCGGTTGTGGATGCATGGAATGGCCTTCGGAGGAGGTTGTGGAGTCAAAACAGTGGTGGAATTCAAGCATGCATGGGACAGTCATAAAGGCAATTCTAGGGGTGGGGTGGGAAGAAGTAGGCTGCTGGTTAACTAGGATCTGCAGCTTATCCAATAGGTAGGGAAATGGGCAGACTGGGTGGGCCAAGCGGTCCTTATCTGCCGTCAAAATCTATCTATGTTTCTTGCCTTACTTTAGATAAACAAGATGTGACCAGTCTATAAAGCTGACATTTTGTAAAACAGAATACACAAAGGATACAATAAACAAAGAAATGTGACTGAGTGTGATCACATGAGCTATGCATTATTCCAGCACAACAGGACAGTGCAAAACTACTCAACTTTCTGACCCTTATTCTCCCCTCCCGCTCCCATCAGGACTGCGAATGGGTCCAGCTGTGGCCCTTTCTACCCCGCAACTACCTTTGAAGGTCATGTAGGTCAGTGGAACAATCCTCATTAAGATTCGTTTTTCAGTTTTATTTTTTGCTGCTGGGCATCCCCTAGCCCTTGAATGGGCTCACCAGGCTCCAGCAACCTGCCCCTCATACTTGAGGGCTTGCCCCCCAGAGCTGGCGCCAGCGTGGGACTTAGGTGGTCAGAGGGGATGGTGCCGAGCCAGCTCATTAGCCGGGTCTGGCATTTTCAGTGCTGTGATTCCCTCGGGGTGGGGACGTGCAATGACGGCCTGTGTCTGCCCTCAGATGTGCTGGCGCCGATCACTGCGGCACTCGCTCGCTAGTCCTCGCATTGGTCGGACACTCAACCCTACCTCCCCAGAGCAGAGAGCAGTCCAGTGGACACTCTATCCTACTCCCCCGCCCGACTCCAGGATCTGTTCCCGAACCCGGGTCATCAGTGTCGCTGACAGCAGCCATGCCTCTGCGTCAATAGGCCAGCTCAGTCTTCAGTTTTAGGCTAGTGGAATTCAAGATGGAATTTTGTGACTGGCCCTGTGGTGCAGAGGTAGGGCAACATCACCTTGGGCACCTAGGAGTCTGGGGCTCATGTGTGATGAGCCCAGTATCTCAGTCTGAGGCCAGATGGGGGCAGGGCGCTTCAAGGAAGAGACGCTCTCGGCTCCCAGGAACAGAAAGCAAGGCAAATATTATTAAGGTGCCCAATCTGAAAGGCTCTGGAGGCCACATAGAATGAAATATTAAGCAAATTCAGAGACAGTAATTCAATATTTTGAATAGAACGTTAAATTAACAATAACCATAATTTAAGTTAAAAAATAAGATTTTAAAACAGATTTAAAACTATCCAGCGGGGGGGCATGCAATTAAGGTGACACAGCATTCCAAATCACAGGTGCCACCACCCCAAAAGGGCCAGTTTCCAAAGCAATTTCAGATGAGAACAAGGCACAAACAGGAGACCAGCTTTGGTGGAGGGCAGAGGGCGGCTGGTGGCTTATAAAGTCTGGAGAATTGTCAGGTAACCAGGGCCCAAACGATGGGGCCTTGTATGTTAACAAGAATATCTTAAAAGGTATGCGCCACTGAAATGGCAGCCAGTGCAGCTCACAGAGCGCCAGCATGCTGGAAGCATGCAGCATTGGAAGTATAGGGAAAGGGTGGAAGGTAGTCCTGCTAAATGCCAGGAGCTTGGGAAATAAAATGCCTGAGCTCCAGGCGATGCTAACTGAGGGAGCAGTAGATGTGGCAGTGGCACTGAGACCTGGGTCATTGCAGGACACGACTAGGACCTGAACCTGGAGGGTTACACTATGTTCAGGAAGGACGGGGGGAGGGAAGGGGAGGAGGGGTAGCAATGATAGTCAAAAACTGCATTGGCATAGGGGGAGTAGAGGAGGCGGAGGGAACCGTGAAGCAATTACCTTGATAAATAAGTGTTGGGGCAAGACAGTAAAATAGGGAGGGTGTATAGACCTCTGCCCTGGCGGGAGGAGCTGAGGAGAGTCTGTGGCAGATGTTGGAGACACTGCAGACTGGGCAGAGGAACGGTGGTGGTGTTGGGGGACTTAAACATGCCAGGAACAGACTGGGAGACTATGACATCTTCTGTGACCAGGAACAGAGGTTGTTGGATGTCTTTCAAGGCGCGTCTCTCAGCAGGTGGGGAACCGACCAGGGAGGCGCGGTACTGGATGTGGTCCTGGCAGACAGTGACCAGATTAGGGGCCTGAGGTAAGGGACCCACATGGGAGTGACTACGTTAACGGTCTGGCTCTGCCTGGACCCCAGAGGGCTGGGAAAGCTGCACAAAGACGGAGGTAACTGACTTCAGGAGAACGGATTTTAAGGAAGCAAGGATCCTTAAGAGCATTTGGATGGATTGGGTCAGACATGGACGCTGATAGTAGGTGGGAAATCATCAGGAGAGGGGTGCAAGATGCTACCAGCACCTGTGCAAGAGCAAGATGAAAATGCAGTAGGGCCCGAAAACCCTGCTGGTGGACCAGGGAGGTCCAGGAGGTGGTGCAGGGAAAGAAGGCAGCCTATAGGCAATTCAAATGCTCAAGGAGTGAAAGGGATCGAGGGGAGTATGAGCTGATGGCTAGAAGGGCCACTAGGGTGGTGAGGGCGGCTAAAGCAAGGAAGGAGCAGAACCTGGCCAGGGAAATCAGGAGAGGGAACAAGGGGTTCTTTAGATACATTGGGGAAAAACGAAGGGTGAAGGGGCAGATTAGCAGGATTAAATCAGGGGAGAGATGGGCACAAGACCCAGGGGAGCAGGCTGAGGTACTAAATGAGTACTTCACCTCAGTTTTCACCAAGGAAAATGGGGGCTGCATCAGACATGGGAGGAGACAGAGATACTTGAGAGGGGGGACCCTACCGATCGGGCGGTCTGGGGAGAGGGGAGGCATCACTGGCAGGAGGGGAGGGCTAGCAGGAGAAGAGGTACTGGAAGTGGAAATCACAGCAGAGAGAGGAGGAAGCCCTCAGCCCCTTAAGACGGAGAAAGCACTGGGCCGGATAAATTACATCCCAGAGTGCTGAAGAAACTTTGGATGTCCCATGAAAACCCCTGGTGGAGCTTTTCACCATCTCTGAGGACAGGGTGGGTGCCCCAGGACTGGAAGGTGGCGACAGGGTGCCTATCCACAAGTGGGGATCAAGGGAGGTGGCAGAGAACTACAGGCCTGTCAGCCTGACATCGGTGGTGGGCAAGGTGATGGAGGGCATTGTCAAGGAGAGGCTAGGGGGGGACCTGGAAAAGTCAGGGTTCCTGGTCGATAGACAGCATGGATTCATCTCAGGGAAATCGTGTCAGACAAACCTTGTGGAGTTCTATGACTGGGTGACGAGTGCCTTGGACCTTGGTAGACCAGTGGACGTCCTCTTTCTAGACTTCAGCAAGGCATTTGACTCTGTTCCTCACATGGGCCTGTTGGACAAGCTGGGTGAAATGGGGGTGGGGAACCAGATGATCAGATGGATAGGCAATTGGCTCCACGACCGGACCCAGAGGGTCGTAGTTGGCGGGATAGTCTCATCCCCAAAGAGGGTCATTAGTGGGGTCCCACAGGGATCAGTCCTTGGGCCCCTCCTGTTCAACGCCTACGTCTCTGAAATAAGGACAAGAATCAGGAGTGAGATGAGTCTCTCTCTGCGGATGACTCAAAACTGGGGGTGGTGGTGGATGGGGAGGAGGGAGGGTGGCCCACAGGGGATCTGGAAGCTCTGGAAAGGTAGTCTAGAAAGTGGAAGCTGAGGTTCAATGCAGGGAAATGCAAGGTACTCCACCTGGGGGCCAGAAACCCGGGCCAAGTGTACACCCTGGGGGGGGGGATGCTACAAGTCTTGATGGCTGAGAGGGACCTGGGGGTGGTGGTGGATGTCAAAATGAACAACTCTGAGACTTGTAGGAGGGCAGCAGCCAAGGCCAACAGGATGCTGGGATGCATCGCTAGGGGGATCACCTCCAGAAGTTTTGGAGGCCACGCTTGAAGAGGGACATTAAACTCCTGGAGAGGGTCCAGAGGAGGGCAACCAAAATGATTTGGGGCTTGGGGGACAGGACCTATGAGGAGAGGCTCGAAGAGCTAAATATGTACACATTGGAAGAGAGAAGGGACCGGGGGACATGATAGAGGTCTTCAAGTACATGAAGAGGGTAAATAGGGAGGAACAGTCAGGGTGCTTCGAAGGAAGGAGGAGGGGGCCACTAGAGGGCATGGTGGAAGCTGGAGGGGGAAGATCAGGGAGAAAGGAGGAGGTGCTACTTCACTGAGAGGGTGGTGGAGCCATGGAATGCACTGCCTAGGGGGCTGGTGAAGGGGTTCAAGAGGGGCTGGGACAGGTACAGGGGAAGGGTTCTGGAAGCAAAATCCAATGCAGCAAGGATATCCGGAACTGGGAGGGAGAAGCCAGAGAAGGCGAGGGGGGCAGCAAGGTCAGCACCCAGGGTGGGGACTGACCAATCGAGCAGACTCGAAAGACCGTTAGGCCTATTCTGCTGGCATTTTAGTATGTTAGTATGCTGAGCTCCAGCTGGGGTGTCCCAGCAATCAGCCGGTCTACAGCACTCTGCACCGGCTACAGACGGTGCAAGAACGGGAACCCATGAGATGCCTTGCATTCAAGCTCCCTCTGTCAGCTAACTGAGGAGATGCACTGCACTGCACTGACTGTGAAGGCAGATGCTCGTTCAACCACCCCTCCCAGCTGGGTAAAAGGTTCATTCACGGTGACCCAGTACTTGGGATGGAAGCTACGTGAAAATAGGATAACAGTGTGTTTGTTAGTGTGTGTGTGTGTATGTGTGTGTGTGTGTGTGTGTGCATGTGCATGTGTGGAGGGGTGACAGAATAATATAAAAAAGGAAAAATATGGCTTCTCTCACTATAGATCAGGCTGTAAAAAAAAATGCCACATTTCAACCAAACTCATGTGCATTTTTCTTCATTTTGTTCCAGATACTGCTAATTACTGAAATTAACCAGGAGCTTCGGCCTACACAGCCCATCTCCTTCTATTTCTTAAGCCTGCAGTGGTATCATATTCCTCTATTTGTTACATCATAGTCTGATGCCATGGCGATAGTTGCATACAAAAAATAACAGACTCTGACCTGCATACATGGCCAACAAATAGAAGTAGGCATGATGCGAGGGAGAAAGCTCGTGTTTGAACAAAACCATACTCAATCATTACCACTAATGAGATGGTAAATTTAGGCACACATTCAGTACAACAAGGTTTATACTTAAATAATATGATTTTTAAATGAGTACATTACACATACCCCAGTAATGCAAAGTATCGTGGGAAGTATATGCAAATTAATATATAGGACTAAGACAATTTTAAGATGGGCTGAATGGTGCCAAAACATCTCACAATCTGCAACGACTGAAAATATCCACCACAGACATTTGACTCATTACTGTTCGACATTTGTATTGCACCCCAGAAGCAGAACCAGCCATATGGTCTCACTGGTTTGGGTCATGGTGAGCCTAAAATAGGAAAGCAATTTAAAAGACAAGAACCTTGGCTTAAAGGCAGCGAAGTGAGGGTGACTCCGGATTAACAATGGCAATAAAGCCAAGTTTTACACACATATACAATAACACGTTCCTTAATAATGCACTGCATCATAGGAAGTATATGCAAATCACAATGAAGGAATTAAGGCTGTCTTGGCTTTAAGCATGACTGAATGGTGTCACAAGGCTTGAAGCCATTTTGTTATTGACTGTCTCATGGTAATCTCTTCTTTTTTTATGTATTTTTTTTTTGTTTGTTTATTTGAGATAATTTCACTGAGCAAGCTAATTTACAATGATGTCTCAATGGACATGATGGTTTCCCTTTCCCACAGTTTCCTGGCACCTTTGCTTAAAGGCAGGTCGAATCACCAGTAAGAGGTGACCTCCCAACTCCAGTACTGGTAGATGGCACTCCAAGACTGCTGTAGCAGAATCATCCTGTAGCTCCAGGGATTTTACCTCCGTTTTCATCACCACCCTCTTCCCTGTGGTGCTGTATGATGCCACACGCAGTCTCTCTGAAGGTGTATTTCCACAGGCCACCACAGGGATCGCATGTGCTGTAGGCACAGAGCTAACACATTCCCTGTCAGAAAAAGCACTGCTGCCAACAATACTACCTGACCTGGTCACCCTTGCATACTGGCACTCAGGCTCGTTCTTGAACCGGAGTCACTGGCACGGCAGCTTGAGGCGCTACCATGGGACCATGAAGTGGCCCAGTGATGATCTCTTTAAGCCAGGAGGGTAGGCAAGCAGCTGCCTTCACCTTCTATGTCAATGCTGTTCCTTGATCATGATCAGTCAGTGGTGGATGTATGAATGCCAGTTGGCCAGCACGACGTACCTTCCCTCCCAGACGCATTAGGGCCTACAGTCATCCTCAGTATTTAAAAATTTATTTTTAAACAAAACACAGATTTAGGGGGTCGAAATGAACGATGCAGCCACTAACCAGCAAGGCTAGTGACTGGGAAAATCCACTGGTCTGTGGACATTCCACAGCTCCAACTGGTGTACTTCTTGAACTGTTAGTTTCACCAATACAGTACAATAATGGCTGGCAGTATAGCCTAGAGGTTAGAGTAAGAGATGTGAATGAGCCTGGTACATCCAGCAGACCTGGGTTTGAGTTCCACAACCTCCACTTACATACTGTGTGACTTTGAGCAAGTCACTTAACCAGCCCAGTTCTCCTGGGTCACCCCTGAAAACAGGCACTTGTGCCTAGTGGGCCTTACCCGGTTACCAAAGAACAATAATAAAAAAAAAATACAACCCAGCAGGGCTAGTTAAAACATCTCTGTGACGCAGGTGATCCAGGTTCTAAAACAAGCCTGAGTCATCAATGGCCAGTTGGGGGAGGAGGATCAAGTGTCCCAGAGGGCGCTCAACTCCTCTGGGAAGGAAGGGTCACTGCCTCCATTGCAGTGCTGCTGCCTAGGTGACCACTTTTCATGTCATTTAGCCAGGTAGAGTCATAGACCTTTACGTGGTGCATAGTAATTTTATGTGTCTAACTAACTCATCTGTTGTTCTGATGTTTTGCAACGTATGCAACTATGTTTCTTGTAACTCTGTTAACAATCAAATAAACACTGAACTGGGAAAAAAAGAATTAGTAAAGAAACATCTAAATAAATATTTTTAAATGCAAGTAAAAATGTGAAAAAAGGTAAAAAAAAAATAAAAAAAAAAGAAGAAAGAAAAGTAGTCCCATTCCCATTCAGACATTGTAATTTTGCCGTTTGGCAGTAGATGGCAGATTCTGCACATTTTTAAACACAATTAAGTTAATTGCTGTGTATTTATACAACTGGGCCTGCCCAATGGAAACGGGCCAGTGAGGCCAGGGATCTTTTTCCAGTGCTGTTATACTGGGATATCAACACCGGATTCCGAGCTTCCCAATCAATCAAGTTTCTGGATTTTTTTATATCCAAGTCATAATATCTGAGCAATAAGCACTCCATGGAATGCATTATGGTGGGATAATGGCCACCTGGGGTGGAGTTGAAGCACAAGCGAAGCGGTGCTTCCACCACCAAGAAGACAGATAATAGCCATAATACCTCCTCGATGTATTGCGTATATGAAATGGGCCCTTTTAATAAACTGGATGCATCTTTTAAGCATATTTTTGTTGAGCTACTTTCAGCTGGGCCATTGTGCTGTGATAACGGCCCAGATGAAAGTACCTCTTGGCCAATCAGGAGCCAGCATTCTTCTTACCCAATTCATAATATGTTTTCAAAGCTTTCCCTGTGGTGTCAGAGATTTATTAATGGTGAAATGTTAGCTTATAGTTAACCCTTTCTGAACCACACTACACTTACGTTTATGCCAGACAAGCAGAATTGTCACTATGTCATAATTTTATGTGTTCCATATGTTGATTTTATTTTAAGCTGGAACTACCAATGAAGTCAAAATACCACTTACATCACAACTGAACAGAAGAATGCATCAGTGTGTATAAGGAGAAGGAGCTACGATGAAACTCCTTCTGCTAGTCTCGGCAAGTCAGCCTGCCGTGGCTGACGTGACGAAACTAATTTACAACAACTCAGCTTGAGTAAGAAAGGCATCTACTGTATATTACAGCTTCAGTACTGAAGTAATGGTACCAGCCCCAAAGTGGCTGGATTTGTTAAGACAACCCTATGAACATCGCCTGCATGCGGAGGGGGATGGTGGATGCCCTTCCCCCACATTTTTTAGCTGGAGCTTGCAAAACCTTTTGTGAAAAACATCATTTTTAGATACAGTCCTGCTTATATTTCACATATTATCAGTATTTGACTCCCCTTTTCATTCTAGCTATACATGCCATAAAAACAGGATCATCGTTCGATGGATGCTCTCGCTGCTTGTCTACATCTAACGTCACAATTCTCTACCTGTGAAAGCACAGTTCTCTGTTAAGAAAAAAGGGACCCAGAAAACAAACTATGAAATACAAGCTGCAATGTGTCTAAAAATTGAAGTTTTTTTTTTTTTATGTTCTGCCTGTAGCCTTTAAATCACCTCCCTGAAGAAGCATGCATACACAAAACCGGTCAGGGTACCCACTGAGCACCCCGGCATTATGATCTTTGCACTAAAAAATTGCAAGCTGCCTAAATTTTTTAATATTAAATGTTTTTGGCAAGTTTACTAATGGCCTGTGCCGTCTCTTTCTCTAATCTTTAAATCACACCTGAAAACATATATTTTTAATGTCATCCTTTTGTTAACCGTTTATGTAAACCCCTTTGAATATGAACTCATTTTTAAATCACACCTGTAGACATATGCAGTGTAGATCTTTACTGGCTGACCCATATATTATTTTGTATATGAATGCACCAAAAGAGCTACGAAACCAGGAATGACTTGACCACTGTGATGGACTGGAAGTGAACTCCGACCTCCAGGGGTAACAGAGCCCATGCATCAGGCTACTGAGAAACTGTGTGTGTGTGTGCGCGTGTGTGTGTGACACTGACGTGCATTTATACAGAGTTTCTTTGTGACACAACAGTTTACAAGGACTGATGGAAGTTACCTGGTCAACTGACTTGGCCAAGATTGCTTTTAATAATTAGGAAGGTTCACTCAACCAAGATTCTTAAGCTTGTTAACAATGACAGCAATAACAATCAAATCAGAATTGCATCTATAGCAGAACTCGCAGTGCAAAAGTCTGGTAGAATGTTAAACTTCTGAATGGAGGTAAAGTAAGAAGCGTTCAGGAAGAGGCATGCTCATTCGCTTACTTAAATCCCCATCCAGTGCCCCCTAGGACAATGGCCGCCAGCAGGATGGCGCCAGCGATGGAGCCTATAATGATATTGGTACCGCTAGGACCTGCGATAAAAGGGGAGAGGGGAACGAGACCACGGGAACACACATGTCAATAGCGAAACACAACAACTTGTCAACATCAGCACTTAAGGAAACAAAATAATATAATAATAATAGAAAGAGAAATATATCTTTATTACTTTGTGCTCTGCTGTGGGCCCCAGCTGTTTGCATTTAACTACTCGTCCTACTTTGAGCTCACCAATTTAAGATTCATTGGCAGACTGTAAAAAATAAGTAAAAAGCGTTGAGTCTACAAGGCCTTACCTTTCCTAATTCTCGTTTAGTTTAACACAAACTCTTGTGGGTAGACTGCTGGAGGCAATTAAAAGTTTGCGTTTTTTATTATTAGAATATAACGAATCTAAAGGGGAACACCTTGGTGACCACTGGTAAAAAATACAGGTTACTCACCTGTAACAGGAGTTCTAGGAATGGTATATGTTGTTCATCCACACTTATTGGCAGGTTCCTTGCCGCTTTAAATCTTGCCAGAAGGTCTTCAAGCTGGCTCCTCCCACCCACCCGGATGGTAAAACTCTCGGCTCCGCCCCATGACGCCAGCTCTAGCCCGCTGGAAGCTCAGATTGTGCGTCGAAGCCGGGGAGGTCGGGTGGGTCGTGTGGATGAACAACATATACCATTCCTAGAACTCCTGTTACAGGTGAGTAACCTGTATTTCTAGGGACATGGATATGTTGTTCATCCACACTTATTGGCAGACTCCTAGCAGTTCTCCGGGAGGAGGGAGGCAAGGCGCACACCCCCTACTTAGGGAATAAAGACTGGAGAACCGAGGCCCCAAAACCAGCATCCCGGTGTGACTCAAGGTCGATGTGGTAATGGGTAATAAAGGTGTGTGCTGACTTCCAGGTAGCAGCCCTGCAGATTTCCTGGATAGGGACGTCCCTGGAAGCAGCCACCGATGCAGCAGTATGACGGGTAGAATGAGCGCTTATCCCTCTGGGAGGCTCCATGCCCGCCAACTTGTAGCAGAGATCTATGCAGGAGGTGACCCACCTGCTTATCGTCCGCTTGGCTGCAGGTCTGCCAGGTGCGGCTTTAGCGTAGGTGACAAACAGCTGGCGAACCTCTCCCCGAATTTCACCGGCTGCTCCTTATAATAAGCAAGCGCCCTTCTAGGGTCCAAAGTATGGAGCCTGTATTCGGCCTCCAGTGTGATTGGGGTAGAACACCGGCAGAGTTAACACCTGGTTAAGGTGAAACTCCGACACCACCTTCGGAAGGAATTTCGGGTGGGGGCGCAGGACAACTTTGTCCCTGTGGAAGACCAGGTAAGGAGACCGATGCAGAGTGCCTGGAGTTCTCCCATCCTTCTGGCTGACGTGATAGCCACCAAGAAGGCGGTCCACTGACAGGTGAGAGAGTTCACACCTGTGCACTGGTTCAATGGCTTGCCCATGAGCTTTGCCAGTACCAGCAGTAAATCCCATGGAGGCGGAGGTTCTCGCACCGAGGGAAATGTGATCAAGGCCTTGAAAAGCGCCAGACCTTCTCCTGCGCCACCGACTGCCTCGCCCGCTACCGTAAGCAGAGATGGCTGCAGGTGCACTCTTAGGGTCGCCGACCCAAGCCTTTGACGAGAAAGGGACCATAAATAGTCCAAGATGCTTGCCAAGGACAGGAGGAAGGGTCCAAACCCTTGCCCTGACACCAAATGGAAAATCTCGTCCATTTGAAGGCATAGCATTTCCTGGTCGACTCCTTACGGGACACCTCAACAACATTGAGGACCTCGCCGGAAAGACCCAAGGCCTGGAACTCTAGCCGCTCAGGAACCAGGCCGACAGGTGCAGGGATTGAAGGTCCGGATGGAACACCTTTCCCTGATTGAGAGCAGGTCCGGGCGAGCTGGAAGCTGCCTCGGGAGCCTGGAGCTGAGGCTGAGGAGATCTGGGTACCAGAACTGGCGGGGCCAGTCTGGGGCTATCAGAATCACCTACGCCTTGTCCCTCCTTGCTTTGAGAAGCACTTTGTGAATCAAGGGAAATGGGGGGAAGGCGTAGAAGAGGCCCGGGGTCCACGGCCTTGAGAAGGCATCCCCCTGCAGCGAGCCCTGCTGAGGGGGCGGGCATGAAACAGCCTCAGCTTGCTCTCCTTGAGGCAAACAGGTCCACCTGAGGTGTGCCCCAGTGGGAGAACAGATCTTGTACTACCTCCGGCAGGAGACCACTAGTGAGATGCAGCCCCTATCCAGCTCAGGGCATCGGCCAGGGTGTTGGAGCTCCTGCCACATGTATGGCTAGGAGATCCGCCTCCAGGCTGCGTAACGAGTGACCAAATGCAGAGCTTCTTGCATAGAAGCATGGAACGCGCCCTGCCCTGGCAAGTTCAGGTAGTACATGGTCGTGGTATTGTCCGTCTGGACTCGGACCACTTGACCCCGGAGAAACGGAGCAAAGGCGGTGAGAGCTAGGCGGACCGCTCGGAGCTCCAGCAGGTTGATGTGGCATCGGGACTCCCGCGGGGACCAGAGGCCGTGTGCTCTGTGTTCCCCCAGATGGGCACCCCAACCCATCAGAGAGGCATCGGTCGATAGAGAGACCGTCGGCTCGGGGCGGACAAACGGGATGCCCTCCTGCAGATGAGATGGAACGGTCCACCACCGGAGAGCGTTCCACATCTCCTGGGTCACCATCACTAGCTGGTCCAATGGATCACAGCGCTGTGACCACTGGCTGGCCAGTCCCCACTGAAGGGGGCGCATGTGCCAGTGTGCCCAACGGACCACGCTGGTACAGGCCGCCATGAGACCCAGGAGGCGCAGGAAGTCCCGGGCAGGGCCGATTGCCCAACCAGAAATGACTGGGCAAAGGAGGTAAGAACCTCGGCCCTGTCCGCCGGGAGCCGTGCTCTGGCTCGAAGAGAGTCGAGCTCTGCCCCGATAAACAGAATCACCTGCTTCGGCTCGAGTTCCGACTTGGCCTCGCTGATAAGAAGGCCGACTTGAGAGCAAACCTGGAGGGCCAGATCTCTGGACCGCTCCACCTCCTGTCTGGAGGGGGCTGCTATCAGCCAATCGTCCAGGTAAGGGTACACCCGGACCCCTCAGCACCGCAGGAAAGCTGTCACCACTGCAATGCATTTGGTGAAGACCCTGGGAGCTGGAGACAGGCCGAAGGGCATGGCTCGGAACTCGAAGAGGGATCCCTCCGCTCGAAAGCGAAGGAATCTCCGATGTGACGGACGGATAGGGACGTGAAAGAACACGTCCTGCAGGTCCAGAGAGCAGGACCACACACCGTGTTCCAGGGATGGTATTATCTGAGCCAGAGTGACCATCCTGAAGGTTCGAGACCTTAGGAACTTGTTCAGGTCATGTAGGTCAAGAATGGGGCACCAGCCCCCCGTCCGTTTCGGAACCAGGAAGTACCTGGACACAAACCCCGGGTCTGAGGGAGGGTCCGCCACCTCCCTGATCACCTCCTTTTGGAGGAGGAGAGCGCGTCGGCCCGACGAGCCGACAGTGAGGCTGGCGGACCCCAGGGCCCCGAGGTGCGACGGCTCTGAAGGGCGGGCGCCTGCTCTGATTCTAGAGGCAGGCCTTTCCCACTATTCCAGTACCCACCTGTCCGTGGTAATAACAGACTAGGCAGAAAGGAAGTGCTCGAGCCGCCTCCACGGGGAACCTGGGTGAGGTGACGGGTTGAGGCACACCCTCAGCCCGTCACTGGGCAGGCTTGAGGAGGGACCGCCGAGGGACCTCCTGGGCCTTTACCTCCCTGCTTCCTGTTGAGGAAGCCCGGCTTGGGCTTGGGATGCCAAGCCCGAGCCTGCTGGCCCCGACACGCTGCTGGCTGACGCGCCGGGGCGAGAAGGACGAAGGGCTTAGGCTGTGGTTTATGCCTTGTCCTTCTGAGCGGAGAGACCCAGTCCAAGGTAGCATTGGACTTCTCGATCCTCTGCAGGTGACCTTCCACCCCAGGGCCGAAGAGGTCAGTCCCAAAAGGGAACATCCACCAACTTGTGCTGGGTATCCGGCAAAGGTGGATATCTCAGCCAAGCTCCGCCTCACGCATCACCGCGCCGCCACAGACCTGGCACATGAGTCCCCAATATCTAACGCAGTCTGGAGCTGCTGTTTGGCTACTGCCCTGCCCTGGTCCCACACCTGCCTGACTGTAGTCTGCAGATCCGCGGGAAGATGAGGGACGACCTCATCCAGGGAGCCCAACAGTGCATGAGAAAAATGTGCCATGAGGACAGCCGAACTGGCCTGGCGAAGGCCGAGAGAGGACGCAGCATAGACTTTTCGCCTGGCATAGTCCAATTTCTTGGACTCCTTGTCGGGAGGTTTGTCCACATCCCTAGCGCTCCGGCACGCCGGAAAACGCTGTCGGTAACCAACCCCTCAGCCGAGGGGTGTTCCGAAAAACCGGACAGGGAACCGGTAGGGACCGCATACTTCCTGGCCATCCTGGCCGAAGGCGCAGGACAGGAAGCAGGGCGTTGCCAGAGCTCCAAGGCCAGACCTACTATGGCCTCGGCCACCGGAAAGGCCTCCGTAGGGGAATCCCCTCGGTCCACAAGCTCCGTGAGGGGATATCTGGCCCGTTTAGAAATGGGTTCAAGCTTCATCCCGGTAGACTCCGAGATGAGCCGGTAATCCTAGGAAGGACGAGGGCCATTGCCCACCGACTGTCCTCCTGAGGACCCAAGTCCATTCGCCGAGAAAAGGGAGGAATCATCCTCGACTCGAAGAGTCCTCAAAGAGCTGCTCGGGCCTAAGCCACCTCCACCTGCCGAGGTCTATCGGGAGTGAGGTGACAGACAGCCATGGGGAGTCCTTAGCCGACCAAGAATTTTTGGTCGGAGCCCCAACTAACGGCTGTGGAGGCGGAGGTTCCACCGGAATCGGTGGGGCAGCTGGAACTGGCCGAACAACCGGCCTGGGAACAGGCTCCTCGGCTAGAACGAGGGGTTGTCTCGGCCGCTCCGGTGACAGCCACTTTATGGCCGGGGAAGACGATGGCGTCGGCTTAATCCCGGTCAGAAGGAGCTGTTGCCACATGAGTTCCTCATACCTCCGACGCAACTTGCGGCGAAGCCTCCCCTCGTCTGAGGAGGAGGAAGAGCGGCAGCGCCACTTGCCGTGGTGCCGAGACCGAGACCGCCTATGAAGGCAGGATCGGCTGGAGCGCGAAGACGTCCGAGACCGAGAACCTCGGCTAGGCCGAGGACGGTGCGGGGAGATGTCAGGAATCGGCACTCCCCTCGGTTCGGACGATTCCACCGAAGGCCCGGAACCGGAGGCACAGACGAGACGACGGATCCTCAACTCCCACCGGGGAACCAGGGAGAGGGATTCTCAGCTTCTCCAGCCAACAACTCACTAACGGGTCGAGAAAAATTTCGACGCGCCGACGGAGTCTCGTCAACTGCCTGACGGGACACCGTGAAACCAGTGGTCGAAGCCGAGGGGATTTGATCAAGTCGACGGCCGACAACTAGGGGAGAGGGATCTTCCTGGCCCCAAGAGCCGATGGTGAGACTTACTTTGTCTCTCTTTTGGACCGAGAAAACAGTCCAGAAGAAGTTGGACTCTCACCTTTTGTCGAGAGGGTCAGACAAAGCTCCTTAAAAGAAGCCGAATAAGAGGCACCGAGAGATAGCGGGACAAATGCCGCAGCCGAGGTAGAAGCGGCCCGCGCCGCCTCCTCTTCGAGGGCGATCATCTGCTCGAGCTGATCCGTCGAGCCTGCCACCGCGGACACCGCCGACCGGGCCTCTTTTGACTTAACTGGAGGAAATCTCTTCTCGGGACGCCCCAGTTGTAAACGGGCAGCACGGTCTTCGAGGACGTAGGCCGAAAAGGAAGAGCACAGGTCGCAGGCCGCGTGGCTTACTCAAGGCCCAAGCAGTAAACGCACGTGAGCGGATCCGTTCGAGACATCTTTCGTTCAAGAAGGGCATATCTCCGGAACCGAGTCGATTTGTCCATCGTGAGTCATGGGAGAGAAGACCAAAGTCTTTTAGCAAAAACTTTTAATTTCGAAAATTAGAAGAATTAGGAACCAGTCTTATACGCAGAGCATTAAGGAGGGAACCTGAGCTTCCAAGCGGTAAGGAAGATCTGGGCCATGGGCGGAGCCGAGTTTTACTCACCCGGGTGGGTGGGAGGAGCCAGCTTGAAGACCTTCCGCAAGATTTAAGCGGCAAGGAACCTGCCAATAAGTGTGGATGAACAACATATCCATGTCCCCAGAATACTAATTATTGGCAGAACCCTCCTAGCCACCTTTGGTGGCTGCTTGTAAAACAATAATTCTTACTGTACTATAGCAGAACCCTAAAGCAAAACACTGTTAGTGGCCACTGGTGAAATTGCACTAATTACTGTAGTATAACAGAACCCTCCTGAAGGGAACACCTTTGGGGGCCACCGGTAAAAGAATACTAAATATTGCAGCACTGCAGAAGGGGAACAACTTTGGTGATCTCTGGTGAGATGATAATAATTCAGAATGGGGACACCTATGGTGGCAGTTAGCAAAATGATGATTATTATAACATAGCAGAATCCTATACAGGAACACCTTTGGCATCCACTGGTATAACTATATTAATTACCGTAAAATAGCAAAAACCTGCAGGGTAACACCTTTGGTGACAGGTGATAAAACAATACTAATTACTGTAGTATTGCAGAGGGGGAATACATTTGATGGCTACTGGTAAAGCAATATCAATTACTGCAGTAAAGCAGAAACCTAAAAAGGAACACCTTTGGTGGCCACTGATCAAAGGACACATTTCTTGTAGTATAGCAGAACCCTCCTGAACAGGCATGCCTTTGTTATGAACTGGTAAAATGATACCAGTACAGCAGAACCTCCTAAAGGGGAACACCTTTCCACGGCCGCCAGCAAAACAATACTAATTACTGTACCACAGCAGAAACATAAAGGGGATCATCTCTGGCGGCTGCTGGTAAAACAATACTAATTACTGTAGTACTGCAGAACCCTACTAAAGGTGGCCACTGGAGAAATGATACTATTAGGTATAGAAACCTCTTAAAGGGAATCATCTTAACCCGGCTCTTGTCATTATGGTATAGAAAAAAACTCCTAAAGGGAAATTTCTTTGGTGGCCAACAAAGAAATGATCCTCGTCACTGTAGTACAGTAAAAGCCTCCTGAAAGGGGGACACCTTTGGTGGCTACATGGGCACCAGTCCTTTTTACTGTGGCATAGTAGAATTCTCCTAATGAGTAACACCTTTGGGGGCCATCGGTGAAATGTTTCCTTTTTTCAATGGTTCGGATATTGTTGGGGTTTGATTGTTGAAGAAAGAACTGACTTCACAGCCAGAATGGAGAAGAGGAGGGACAAGAGGATCCACAGCAAACATCCGACACCAACAACTCGCCATCTGACAAAGAATTCCCTGGAGCAGAAGTATTTGTTAATTGGGCAAAAATATCATCTTTTTTTTTTTCTGAGTCAGATATTTCTGGCAAAAACATTGATATACCTTTTTTTTTCTTTTCATGTTCTTTCATTCCTGAACTGGGATCTGTAATTTTAATGTTTTTAAAAAGTTCTTGACCCCTTGCAATGCCCACCAAGAAAAAAATGAAACATCATGGTGTGGTGCCGTTTACTATCAGAAACACGTACTAACCCCATTATAATACACCCACAGTATAAATCCAGTATTTACAGCCAACAGATACAGGAAGGGATTTTTTAAATACTGCAGGTGGTGGCCATCTTTAAAGGAGAACAGTGACCACCAAGGCCGGTCCCAATGTGCAGCTTGTGTGAAAAACATTTTGGTTTACTATTCACTGTAGTATAGTAGATTGTCTCAGATTAATTTTGCTTAGTTCTAGGCTGACATCTTCTGTTACTACACATCCCAGAATACTCTGCAGCTGACATCAGAGCTCTAGGCAGCAGTGAGAGATTCAACAGGCTGCAGTGCATGTAGAAGCTCTTTTGTTTGCTGGTCCCACTGCCCTCCCTGGGCTAAGTACAGTCACAGAGGACTGTACTTAGCCTCTGGAGAAAAGCAGAACCAGAAAACATCTGTTTGGAGATTATGAAGCTTTAACAGGCACTGCAGGCTACTGAATCCCCCACTGCTGCCTACTGCTCTGATGTCAGCTGCAGGGGATTCTGGGAATCGTAGTAAAAGATAGCGTAGAACTAAGCAAAATTAGTCTGAGACAATCTACTATACTACAGTAAACAGTAAGCAAATCAAAATGTTTTTGCCCGCAAAGTGCACATTGGGACCAGCCCCACACTTGAGTCTGTGGTCCTTTGTGCCGACAGCTCCCCTTTAATGATTTGAGTTATTAATTACAACAAGAGCTATAAAAAACGTCTTTTTAAATATTTGCGGAAATTAAAATTATACTGATTATGAATCCAAGGATGTCAGGAATACCTTTCTCATAAAGAAACCTATGATAAAATGTTTGCTGAATAAATACTGCTGCATTCACTCTTGTGCTGTCAGCAACAGCATCTGTTGAGTGAATGGTGGGGAGGGCATACATTAAGCAATCTGAAACATGGTCTATAAAGGCTTGTGAACCATTGTTTGGCTCAGCCAGCTCTCTTGGCTAGTAAAAACATGAGATAAAAATGCCCACGTTACTTGCAAAAAGGGAATTTTTATTATAATAATATGTAATCCACCATACTTTTTCATTTTGTTCTTTTAATTTTTTTTTTTTTATTTTTGACATATGTGGTGCTCAAGGAAGGTGATGGATAAGACATTCTGTGCCTAGCCTCTCCTTGGGCATCTAGGGACGGCTGTGTCAATGCCAGAGACATAGCTTTCGAGCTGCTGACTTTTTCAGCTGAGGCAGGCCTGATCCCGATTTTGCTACGGATAAGCTGCAGTACAGAGCTGCCCCACGGTACTCCCACAACACACTCCTCAGCCATGACCAGCTGAGACCATGACCACCACCCACATAACTCATCCAATCTAGGCCCTATGGCTGCTCAAACCCAAGTGTCCAGGGCACGAAGCTAGAAAATTACTACTAAACATCTTGGACTGTACATTAATTCTTTAAGCAATCAAAATTGTGTTAATTTATTAAAATAAACAGGACAATGACAACTTATGTAGAAACACAGAATCTGTCGACAGAAAAGGACAGCTTGGCCCATCCAGTCTGCCCAGTTTGTCCCTTCCTATTTTGTGACAGCAGACCCTACCTCGTCTTCGGTGCCCCCCACCCGTTTTCTATTTACAAGTATTTCCGTGTCTATCCCATGCATGTCTGAAACCCTCCACCGTTTTTGCACCTACTAGCTCTTGTGGCAGACTGTTCCAGGCATCCGCCACTCTTTCAATGAAATAGTATCTCCCTCACATCCCTCTTAAATTTCCCCTGTTCCAGCTACATTTCATGTCCTCTCATTCTGTTACACTTTTTCATTTGAAACAGCCTCCCCACCTGTACTCTCTTCACTCCTGTGAGGTACTTCTAGGTCTCTATCATGTCCTCGCTCTCTCTCCCTCCACTCCTCCAGGGTGTACATATTGAAGTCTCTCTTCATACGGTTTCTCATGTATCCCATGTACCGTTTTAGCTGTCCTCCTCTGGAGCACCTCTACCCTGTCCATGTCTCTTATGAGATGCAGCCTCCAGAACTGTACATAATATGCCAGGTGTGGTCTCACCAACAATTTATACAGTAGTAATATCGCCTCCCTCCTCCTGCTTACGATGCCTCTCTCTATGCACCCCAGCAATCCACTGACCCTGCCAACTACCTTGTCACACTGCCCTGAAACTTTTATATCAGATATAGAACTCCTAGGTCCCTGTTCTTCTTAGTGACCAGCAGTACTCCCCCTTTCATACTCAGCTCCTGGGTTTTTATACCCCTGGTTCATGGTTTTGCACTTTTTGGCACTGAACCCTGGCTGACATACCCTTGACCACTCCTCAAGTTTTCTAAGGTCCTTCTCATTTTCTCCACCCCCCTCCTGAGTATCCATTCTGTTACAGATCTCGGTATCACTCCAGAAATGCATATCTTTCCTTCAAGCACTTCTGCGATGTTCTTTATGAAAATGATGAACAGGACCAGCCCCAATACTGAACCCTGTGGCACACCACTGGCCATTTTACCCTCATTAAGAGTGAGTCCCATTCACCATCACCACCACCACCCCCCTCTGCCACCTATCCATCAACCAGTTTTTTACCCAATTAAACTCTGACTCCCACTCCCAGACTATCCAGTTTCTGTAACAGTCTCCCCTATGTGGTACAGGGCTGAAGGCTTTGCTTAAGTCCAAACAGGCCACGTCCGGTGCCTTTCCCTGATCCACTTTCCTGGTCACCCAGCCAAAGAAATCTATCAGATTTGTCTGATATGACCTCCCCCTCATGAATCCATGCTGTCTCTGGTCTTGTAACCCCCTGGATTCAAGATATTCCATTAGCCTTTCTTTTAGCAGGGTTTCCATTAATTGCCCACCACTGGTGTGAGTCTAAAGTTGCTAGCCTTCTCCCTGTTGCTGCTTTTATGAAGCAGAACTACATGAGCTCTCCTCCAGTCCCTTGGAACCTCTCCTGTTTCCAGTGATATGCTGAATAAGGCTGTCAGTGGTACAGCACGCTCCTCTCAGATTTCCTTTAGCACCCTTGGATGTATCTTGTCCGGTCCCATGGCCTTGTCCACTTTCAGGTTTGCAAGTCCCTTCAAGACTCTTTCCTCCATAAACAGACTTGTTTTTACCTCCTTGCCCCCTTCTGTGTTCCTGCTGCCCCTTGTTGGCCGGCCCCTTCCCTCTCCATCGTGAAGACCGAACAGAAGTATCTGTTCAGTATGTCAGCCTTTTCCTGATCACCCCCTGTGCATTCACTATCTACCAACTTCCTCATCCTCATTATCCCTCCCCTCACTTGCCTCTTCTCGCTCATATACCTGAAAAAGGTTTTGTCCCCTTCTCCCACTCCTTTGGCTATCCTTTCCTCTGTGCTTTTGCTTGCATCACTGCCCTCCCTGCTTCCCTCGGTTTTACGTGGTACATCTCCCAGTCCTCCTCTCTCTCTCTCTGTTTATTTGCAATGAAATGTAGTGGATGCGGAGCAGTTGTGCATATGGACACACTCTGGAGTTTAGGTGCATGCCCTATACGTTTGAGGGTGTTTCACCTGGAAAGTGAGATTTGGGAGTTAAGGAGGGTGGTGGATCACTTAACCATGGAAGTGGGGCATACAGGGAGAAGAGGCAGGGGTCTGGAAGCCCAGGAGGAAAGATCTGTAAGCTCAGATGGAAGGAGGGAAGGTGGGGAAATTGGGGAAGGTAACAGACCAGTAAACGTACAATGCAGGTATGAACAGGAGGAGGGTAATGTGTGTGTGGGGGGGGTCTTGCTACTCAAAGTGATCTTGGGGGGAGGGGCAAACAAGGGGTGGCAGGAAGTGGTCAGGAGGAGAGTGATAGGAGGTAGGGATGGAGCTAAGGGGGCTGGTAATGTCAGCCTTGGAAGAACTGTGGCGATATGACAACTGTAGCCTGATGGAACACCCTAAAATCAACGTGCAACGTTTCAAAAGGTAATACAGTGTCAGTGACGTGTTTGGGTCATTTGGGCCCTAATAATAGGAAAGTCGGTGCTACACTAATAGGAACAGAGCTGTGCACAGAGTGTCCACAGGGGTCATATTCATGATAGTCCACTGGTACCCCCCCCCCCAACTTTCCCCACTCCCTGTGTGAAATGTAATTTTCCCCATAAGTCCGGTGGTATCCCATCCTGCTTAATCCCCGTTATAACATGCTGTACCCTGGCCCACCCACTCAGCACCCATCACCTTCCACCCCACCCCTGTCCACGTCATGACTCACCCTACATAAAACTGTTTCTACAGTATGCGCTTGTTTGGCCCATCATTTAGACTTTATCCAACTGAGGAGGTGAGAAGACGGTCTGTTCTGATCAAAATTCAAGGTTCTTTCGTCAGTGGCCATGGGTTTTGTAGGGTGAGCTGGGTGCCAGATTTTGGGGGGGGGGGTGCTGATTGGACAAGCTGGGAGGGGTATGAGGTTATATAACAGAGACTGGTACAGGAGAGGGGATACCACTGGACTTCCATGTAAAGCTTCATTTTTTTAGAAGGATCAGGTTGGGAGGGGGTACCACTGGACGAGGGACAGGTTATTTTTATTACAGGGATTGGGTGGGGGGTTCCACCGGAGTACCAGGGAACATTTCATTGTGTTACAGGGATCAGGGCAGGAGGGGGTACCACTAGACTCCATGGGACAGGTTCTTTTTATTACATGGATTGGAGTGGAAGGGGGGTAACAAGTGACTACAAGTGAAAGTTTGTTTTACTATGGAGGACTGGGGCAGGAGTGGGGGTACAACAAGACTACCAGGAATGTTACGTCTACAGCTGGGTTTGGGTGGGGCATGGACGAAGCTCTGCATGGGGCATGGATGAAGCTCTGCACAATGCCTCCACATATACAAAGGCACAGAGCTGCTTATGGCCACATAATGGCATACAAATGGCCCCTTAGCATCTTGTATGCCTTATGTGGGCATCAACATACTGGCTGCTGAATACAGCCCCCAGGAGCTGAAGTGTTAACCCATTTGGAACACGCTATCCCCTTTGCTCCTGGGTGTCTTTAGCTAGGAGGGGGCTGTGGTGCAATGCATACGCACTTTGTGTGGCTCTTCCACCACTCCACATTCATATAGACAGCAAGTACTTTACAGGGCGTGTTGTCTATATGAATATGCCTCCCTGCCGGCTGCGTGCTGTTTCACATGTGGCACTATGATTTGCATGTTGCAAATGGCTATATCTGAATATCAGGGCCACAGTTCTGTTAAAAAAAAGGTTCTATATCTGCTATAAATTTTGTTTGAGAACCATCACAGAAGTAATACACCACAGCCCAGTGGTTACTATGCAGACTGGTGAAGCAGACAACCACAGGTTCAAATCCCACCTAAGCTCACTTACTGTTTGACCCTGAGCAAGTGAGCTTGCCTCCCTAATCTTAAAAATTCTCAGCTGTAAAACTGTAAAGAAGCAGGACCTCACTGAAAATGAGATGCTGCATATAAGCTAGGCTACCCAGAGTAAACTGTTGTAATGCTATTGAAGTATCTGTTGAAATTTAGTTGCAAAATTTGCAACAGACAAATGACTTTCTCAAAAGATTACATCCGAAGCCAGTGCCTGACTAATTTCATATTTCCATTTTAAAGTGTGGTCCTAGGCCAGCCTAGAAGCACAGTGGTAGAGCTACTGCCTACTATGCCAGTGACCAGGGGTTCACGGACAGACTTCGGTCACTCAGGGACTGGGTCAGGGGAGGGAGGGAGGATTAAGTATCCCTTAGACAGTTGTTCTTTTTCAGGGTCGAGGGTTTGCATGTCCCGTTAGTTGCTACCTGGAAGAATCTGGGTAGCAGTGCAGTGGGATCACATGGGAAAGGATCCTACACTCAGACACCAAGGGCATCTCCTCGGAGGCAGAGCTCACACATCGCATCATTGAATACGTGCGTCTTCATGAAGGAAAACAGAGGAAACACCTCTAACTGCAGCTGGACAATGGCCCGGTTCCCCGCAGGCCCACACTGGTGACTGGGCACTGCTGAATGTGGCTGGATAATGGACCAGTTCCCCGCAGATCCCACACTGGTGACTGGGCACTTGTGACTGTGGCTGGATAATGGCCTGGTTTCCCGCAGGCCAAGCACTAGTGACTGGGCACCTCTGACTGCAGCTAGATAATGGCCTAGTTCCCCGCAGGGCCCTGCACTGGTGACCAGGCACCATTGACTGTGGCTGGATGATGGCCCAGTTCCCCGCACTGGTGACCGGGCACTGCTGACTGCAGCTAGATAATGGCCTTGTTCCCCGCAGGCCACGCACTGGTGACTGGGCACCTCTGACTGCAGCTGGATAATGGACCGGTTCCCCGCAGGGCCCTGCACTGGCGACCAGGCACCACTGACTGTGACTGGGTAATGGCCCTTTTCCCTGCAGGCCTCGCAGTGGTATCTGAGCACTTGTGACTGTGGCTGGATAATGGTCCGGTTCCCTGCAGGCCCCACACAGGTGACCGGGCACCTCTAACTGCGGCTGGATAATGGTCCAGTTCCCCACAAGCCCCACATTGGTGACTGGACACTTCTGACTGCAGCTGGATAATGGCCCAGTTCCCCATAGGCCCTGCACTGGTAACCGGGCACCTCTGACTGAGGTTGGATAATGACCTGGCTCCCCAGAGGCCCTGCACTGGTGACTGGGCACCTCTGACTGAGGTTGGATAATGGCCTGGTTCCCCGCAGGCCCCGCACTGGTGACCGGGCACTTCTGACTGCAACTGGATAATGGCCCGGTTCCCCCACAGACCCCATAATGGTGACCAGGCACCTTTGACTGCATCTGGATAATGGCGTGCAGGTCTCGCACTGGTGACTGGGCACCTCTGACTGTGACTGGATAATGGCCCGGTTCCCCGCAGGCCCCACACAGGTGACCGGGCACCTCTAACTGTGGCTGGATAATGGCCCAGTTCCCCGCAGGCCCCACACTGGTGACTGGGCACCTCTGACTGCGGCTGGATAATGACCTGGTTCCCCACAGGCCTTGCACTGGTGACCAGACACCTCTGACTGTGGCTGGATAATGACCTGGTTCCCCACGGGCCCTGCACTGGTGACCGGGCACCTCTGACTATGGCTGGATAACGGCCCGGTTCACCGCAGGCCCCGCACTGGTAACCAGGCACTTCTGACTGCAACTGGATAATGGCCCGGTTCCCCCACACTGGTGACCAGGCACCTTCGACTGCATCTGGGTAATGGTGTGCAGGCCCCGCACTGGTGACTGGACACCTCTGACTGTGACTGGATAATGGCCTGGTTTCCCAGCAGGCCCCGCACTGGTGACCAGGTACCACTGACTGTGGCTGAATAATGGTCCAGTTCCCAATAGGCCTAGAACTGGTGAGTGGGCACCTCTGACTGCAGCTGGATAACATCCCGCTTCCACTGCAGGCCCTGCACCGGTGACCTGGCACCTCTGAATGTAGCTGGATAATGGCCGGTTCCCCGCAGGCCCCACACCAATGACTGGGTACCTCCAACTGCAGCTGGATGATAGCCCAGTCCTCACAGGTCCCTGCACTGGTGACTGGGCACCTCTGATTTGTCCTGTGACAGAGGAAACCAAAGTACTAGTAAGACCCAGAGATGTTGGGTAACGGGGCTTTGGGGGGGTGGAAATCAGTCCACATAGGCAGGTCAGCTGACAAGGAAATAAAGGAATGCTTGACGAAAAAGTGTGGTATTGCTGGCTCTGTGGCACAGAGTGGTTGGGCATCAGCTTAGCAAGCTGGCGACCTTGCATTGCGCTCCATGTCCAGGGTGACAGGAGTGGAGGCCAGCAGGTAGTGTGAACGCACATCTGCAAAGTAGTTCTTGTCCCAAGGGAGAAGGAGTGATACACACTCAGAGAGCAGCTCCTGGTCATAGTGCCTTGAATGGCGTGGGTGATAACATGCCGGCCAGCTTCCCACCAGGATCAGGGTGCACTCCTTTAGGTGCAGGGTGGAAACAAGGAGCAGAACACAAAAAATGCCACCCGGCCTGCATGCTGGACAACCACCCTTTTATTCCCCAATGCCACCATTCCTAAGTGCACTGCCATGGTCTCCCAGCTAACATCCTGAGAACCAAGGTGCATCCTCCCAATGCGATGGCCACTGTGGGGGATCAAAAGGTTAGTGCAGACTTTGGAATGTCGGAAGAACGGAAGAGCCTGGAGACCAAGAATGGCAGCGTCAAGTAAGCCTGTCATGCAGGGGAGCTGACAGGCCTGAAGGAGTGGTGTGCCCGAGGCACAAGAGAGTCGGAAAAAATGTAGTGGGCCAGCCCAGTGGCGCTGAGGGTTGAGGCGCTGGACACCACTCCTCGTGCTGCTCTGGCAACCCAGGTTCAGGAACAAGCTCAGGTTGGTAGGGGTGAGAGAAGATCGAGCATTCGGAGGGCTGCTCTCCTCTCTTGAGGGAAGGGAGATTTGACTGCCCTCAGGTGGTGGCTGGAGGGCAATATGGGTCAGGAGACATGTGCTGACATCATTACATCGGCAGGGAGGGTGAATGGGAGAAACAGGAAAAATTGGAGCCTGGCAGGTTCCGTAACGGCTCCTGCATACACGGGGTCGGCCTGGCACATCTGGATTGGGTCTCCGGGGGGGGGGGGATGACTTCACTCCTTGTCCTGCTGCAGGGGGTAATCCGTGGGGGACTAGCTCAGTCGGTGATACCGGGACGCAGGTACACCGGATATTGAGTCTCTCCAAAAGGAGAGCCACAGTCACATGCCAGGGCTCCCTGGAGATAAAAAGCTCTATAGAAAAGCAAAAAACAAATGATGTAGTGGGTGTGGCTCTCAACTCCATATGGAACACCTTCTCAGGACTATAATAATAGAATCATGTCAGCAGAAAAAGACCCATTGGTCCACCAAGTCTGCCCCTGCCCACCCCCTTACTCATACCCCATTCACTGACCTCCCTTCCCCCCCTTCCCAACCTCATATGTCTGTTCCGTGCCCTCTTCAATCCCTTCGCTGTATCAGCTGTCACCACTTCCTCTGGCAGTCTGTTCCAGGCCTCCACCACCCTCTCTGTGAAGAATTTTCCCCTCACATTCCCTTTTTATCTTCTACCCTCTAACCTCAGGTTATGCCCTCTTGTTTTTGCTTCCTTTACCTCATTGATCCCTTTTATGTAATTTAAAAGTTTCAATCATGGCCCCCCTCTCCCTCCTGGTCTTCACTGTGCACAGATCCAACTCCTTACACCACTGCTCATACGGTTTCCCCTGCATCCCCTGCACACTTTTGGTCGCTCTTCTCTGAATTATCTCTAAGCCCTCAATGTCCTTGCGTGGGTGCTGTTTCTAGAACTGAACCCCATACTCTAATTGTGGTCTCACCATGGCTTTGTAGAGAAGCATCAGTCCCCCCACTTCTGCTAGTGATTCCCCTCCCTATGCATGCCAGCATTCCTTTTGCCTTTCCCGCTGCTTTGCTACATTGGTTCCCTACCTTGAGGTTGCTGGATGTTATGATCCCTAGATCCCTCTCCTGCTCCATTTTCTTGATCCCCCCCCCTCCAGTGTATACTGCTTGTGGCTTTTTACATCCCAAATGCATCACAGCACACTTTGTGGCATTGAACTTTAGCTGCCAAGTCTCTGACCACCCCTCCAGTCTCTTTAGGTCCTGCCTCATGGTCTCTACCCCGCTGAGCTGTCCACCCTATTACAGATTTTCATATAATCTGCAAACAGGTACACCCAACCTTCCAGACCCTCTGCTATGTCACCAATGTAAATATTGAAAAGGAGAGGCACGAGAACTGATCCATGTGGCACCCCACTCATCACCCCCCCAATGGCATGCACCCCATTCACTACCACTCTCTGACCTCTGCCCCCTAGCCAACTTTCCACCCACCTAGTTATTTTACTACCCACCCCTAAGCTATTCAGCTTATTTACTAGCCTTCTGTGAGGGACGACGTCGAAGGCCTTAATGAAGTCCAGATAGGCCACGTCCACTGCCTCTCCCTGATCAATCACCTGCATTACCCATCGAAGAATTCAATCAAGCTGGTCTGGCATGACAACCCAGTTGTGAATCCAGGTTGGTTCTCATCTTGCAGACTGCTTCTCACCAGGTATTCCTTCACCCTTTCCTTTATCAATGCCTCCATCACCTTCCCCACCACCGAGGTGAAGTTGATGGGCGGTAATTTTCTGCAACCTCCCTACTGCCCCTCTTGTGCAATGGTACTACATTTGCCCTCCTCCAGTCCCAGGCACCCCCCTCCCCCACCAGTGTCCAGTGATAAGTTAAAAAGCCTTGTAAGTGGGACCACCAGCTCTTCCCTCAGTTGAGTTCCCTAAGTACCACTGGGTGCAAGCCGTCTTGGCCCCATTGTCTTGTCCACTCTTAACCTAGCTAGCTCCTCCCTGACCCTGCCTATGCTGAATTCACTAGAGTCTACTGTTATGTCCCCCCTTCCCCTGTCCCTCAACTTAAGCCCTCCCCCCTTCTCTGTGAAGACTGAGCAAAAATATTTATTCAATAATTCAGGCTTCTCAAGGTCCCCCTCCAGTTGCACCCCTCCCTCCCCTCCTCTCTGTCTCACTATCCCATGCCTTACCTTTTGTTTTTCTCCCACATATCGAAAAAAGTTTTGTCCCCCCTTTTTGCCTGCTTTGCTGTCTTCTCCTCTGTGTCTATTTTAGCCCTCCTTATCTTCTGCCTTGCTAGCTTCCTCTTTTCTCTGTAAGCCTCCCTGTCCTCCTCCAGTTGTCTTTTTATATTTCCTAAATGCCTGTTTCCTTTCCTTGACTGCTTCTGCCGCCTCTCTTGTAAAGCAGAGCAGCCTTCTCCGTTGCTTCTTCTTCATCACCTTCTTTATGCAAATTTCCGTGGCTCTTACTACCCCACCTTTGATGGCCTCCCATAACTCTTCAACATTCTCCGACTCCTCAGATCCTGCCAGCTCCTTCCTAACTATTCTCCTCATTTTGTTGAAGTCCATCCCTCCGAAGGCTAAGACCTGCGTGTTGTTCCATTTTGCCTCCCTCCCTGTCCTTACCCTGAACCTTATAGTCTTGTGATTACTAATACCTAGCCCTTCGCCCACCACCACCTCTTCCATGCTCTTCCCATTTGTGAGGACTACATCTGGCAGGTTGTTCCCCCTTGTGGGCTCCCTGACCAACTGCTGCATGAATACACTCTGCCACGCTTCTAGGATCCCTCTGCTCCTAACTCAGGCTGCAGCCAGGATCTCCCAGTCTATGTCTGGGAGGTTTAGGTACCCCATTATCAGGAGCTCCCCCCTGCAGGCCATCAGTGTAACTGCCTGTACCAGCTGCCTATCCCCTTCCTCCCCACGCGTAGGAGGCCTGTACACTACCCCTAACCTTAGGGATTCTCCTGTCCTTTTGTCCAGCATAATCCATAGACGTTCTGTCTCCCGGTCCTCCCATTGTCCTTATGTCCTCCCTTACGTATAAAGCAACCCCCCCCCCACCTTTCCGTCCTGTCCTGTCCCTCCAAAACAGTCTGTAGCCTGGGATAACTATATCCCAGGTATGTTTCCCTGTCCACCACATCTTGCTAATTGCTACAATGTCCAGTTCTTCTTCTCCCATGGTGGCCTCCAACTCCACCACTTTGTTTCCCAGACTGCTGGCATTCGCTGACAGTACCTTCCACCATGAACTTCCCTCTTCCCTGCCCGCCACTTGCAATCCCCCCGTTTGTGTCATCTACCAGTATTTTCTCATCCTCTTGGGAGGGCGCTTGTACCTCCCTTTCTCTCCTAGCCCCTTAATCGGCCCTTTGCTTAACCCCTTCCCCCCCACGTTCAGTTTAACTTAGATTTCCTCTATGAAATTCCCCAGCTTGATTTTTAGAACTGTTGATCCTGCCCTGCTCAGATGTAATTTATCCTGAGCATATAGGCTGTTGTCCTCCCACGTTGCCCCCCCAGTCCCCCACTAGTCCATACTCAATCTGTTTACACCAATCTGCTAGCCATTTATAGAATGAAGAGAAGACAAATACAAAAATAAAGGATACTATAAGTGGCAATGCATAAACATGCTACTCTTGTCTCCAGAAATTACATTTACAAAAGTACATAATGAAGAAGAGCGCTGCCTTTCAAAACTTGTAAAGCTGATCACGCTGTCAACAAGAAAGCACACTTCCAAAAATACTCTGGCCCAGATTTTTTTTGTGGACAATAAGCCCCCCCACCCCCCACCCACACCCCCATGCCACAAAGTGTAATTCATAGCACTTTGTTCATTACTTTCTGGTTGTGGTAAGTTTTTGCTCTAGTTGCAATATCGATGTAGCATAACCAAAACAAATATGGCTGCCAGCAAATATGAATGAAACGCAACTAAACAATGATAGCTGCTCACACACATGACTTTAACACAATAAAAAAAAAAAAACATGGCCAGCAGCAGAAGTGACAGTAACACAGCTAAACAAATATGGCACCAGCAGACGTGACTGCAATTCAGGTTAACAAATACAGGCCAGTATAGGTGAATATAACAGAACTAAATAAGTATTGCATAACTATATAAATGTGGCCACCAGTAAATTTAACAGCAGTACAAGTCAAATAAGTATGACAGCCAATGGATATGAATGCAACATAACTAAAGAAATACTGCTACAACCAGACAAGACTGTAACACTAACACAAATACAGCCGCCAGCTGGCATGAACGTAACGCAACTAAAGAAACGTGGCCACTTGTAGAGATGGGGGTGGGTGGGGAGATCGACCTCCTGCACAGGGGGAGGAGATGGACAGGGTTCTTATAGAAGCCATCTATTGTGTAAGGAGGCAATGTAGTGTAGTGGTTAAGGCACTAAGCTGCAAACCTGGAGACCTGGGTTTTAATCCCATCAGCTCCCACTTGCATACTGTGTGACCCTGAGCAAGTCATTTAAACTTCCCTTGTGCGCCCAGGTCGCACCTGGAAACAAGCTTCAGCTTAGTGTGCCTTTCCCTTTTTAATGGAAGCCATCCATAAGATCGCAACCAAGGCGGACATGCTGCTGGTGGGAGACTTCAATCTGCCAGATGCGGACCGGAGCATGACGGCTGCAACGTCAGCTAGGAGCAGGGATATCCTGGACTCCCTGTAGGGGGGTGTTCCTCGGGCAATTATTAAAACAGCCCACTTGTGAGGGCACAATATTGGACCTAGTACTCACCAACGGGGACAGTGTTGCGACATCACAGTGGGTGGCCACCTGGGGACCAGTGATCACCAAACAGTGTGGTTCAATATAAGAACATTGGCGGAGTCGAACCACACGAAGCCGAGGGTCGTGGATTTCAGGAAGACTGACTTTACAAAAATGGGGGAATGCCTCAGGGATGCCCTGGCTGGGGGGAGGGGGTGGAGCCGTGCGTGGAGTACTGGAACAGTGGGCAAAACTAAAAGGGGATATAGTGAAGGCAACAAACCTCTGCATTAGGCAAGTAAACAAAAGCAAGAGGAAAAAAAGACTGCTATGGTTCTCCAAGGAGGCGGTGGGGAATGTGAGGGCAAAAAAGTTAGCATTCAGGAGGTATGAGGAGACTAAGAGGGAGGAGGACAGGGAAGTGCATCAGGCAAAGCTGAGGGAGGCAGGGAAAGCAGTCAGATGCACAAAAGCCCAAACAGAGGAGAAAACAGCCCAGGCAGTAAAGAAAGGGGAAATGGCATTTTTCAGGTACATAAGTGAAAGGATAAAAGACCAAAGCAGGGATTGTAAGACTAAGGCGGGAAGGAGGAGAGTGCGCTGCGGGAGAGCAGGACAAAGCAGACACATGCTAAACAAATATTTTTGTGCTGTATTTACAGAAGAATGGGAAGGTAAGGGACCACAGATAAGGGCAGGAGCAGCAATGGAAGGGAGGTGAACACCAGTCCATTTACTGAGGAGAGAGTCCTGAAGAAACTTGCAAAACTGAAAGGGGACAAGGCAATGGGGCTGGACAGGATACAGCCAAGGATACTGAAGGAGCTTAGAGAGGTACTGACAGCACCACTGACAGTCCTGTTCAACCATTTGCTGGAGACAGGAGTGGTTCCAGAAGACTGGAGGAAGAGAAATGTAGTCCCACTTTACAAAAATGGGAGCAGGGAGGAGGCTGGCAACTACAGGCCAGTCAGACTGACTTTGGCGGTGGGGAAATTAATGGAATCGCTGCTGAAGGCAAGGACTGTGGAATATCTTGAATCCGTTGGTTTACAAGATCTGAAGCAGCATGGATTCACTTGGGGGAGGTCATGTCAAACAAATATGATAGATTTATTTGACTGGGCGACAAGGAAATTAGATCGGGGTAGAGCGATGGATGTGGCCTACCTAGATTTAAGCAAGGCCTTTGACACCATTCCACATAAGAGACTCGTACACAAGCTGGGCAGCTTGGGAGTGGGTACTAAGGTGGTAAAATGGGTAGGAAATTGGTTGAGGGATAGGCGTCAGAGGGTGGTGGTAAACAGAGTTCACCCCGAGGCGGGGAGGGTGATCAGTGGGGTGCCACAGGGATCAGTACTGGGACCGGTCCTCTTTCATGTCTTTATAAGTGACATTGCAGAGTGGTCAGAAGGGAAGGTATGGCTTTTGTAGATGACACATGGATCTCAACAGGGTTGACACTCGGGGTTGGGGATGAGGAGGGACCTAAGTAAGCTTGAGGAGTGGTCAACAGCGTGGCAGCTAAAATTCAATGTGAAGAAGTGCAAAATCATGCACTTGGGGGGCAGAAACCCAGGAGCGGAGTACATGATGGGGGCACGGTACTGATGAACACCAAAGAGGAAAGGGACCTGGAGGTAATCATATCTGATCACCCAAAAGTGGCCAAGCAGTGTGACAAGGCAGTGGGGAGAGCCAGTGGGATGTTGGGGTGCACAGAGAGGGGTACCACCAGCAGAAAAGAGGTGGTGATACCACTGTATAAATCATTGGTGAGACCTCATCTAGAGTACCGTGTTCCGTTCTGGAGGTCACATCTATGGAAGGACATAGACTGGAGATGGTCCAGAGGAGGGAAACTAAAATAGTGCAGGGTCTGCACAAAAAACTGTACGAAGAGAGACTAAAAGATCTCAATATGTACACCCTGAAGGAAAGGAGGTGGGGGGGGTTATGATACAGACTTTCAGATACCTCAAGGGTATAAATAAGGTACAAGAGGGAAGCATTTTTCAGACAAAAAGATGTTCAAGAACAAGGAGTCATGCTACGAAGCTGGAGGGGGAGACTTGGGGGGGGGGATGTGAGAAAGTACTTCTTCAGTGAGAGGGCAAGGCATAAAATAAGAGGGTTCGCATCGCATTTGAGAATCAAAAACTGGCAACTGCGAATCAATTTCGTTTTTGATTTGCGGTAGGTGCTAATCAAATTTCTCCAGGGCCACAGGGCTTGGAATGTGCGAATGGCACTATTTTTCATTATTTTTAGCCATCTCCCCCACATTCTGGACCCTCCTCTGCAAATCAACTTTGACCAGTTGCTAATCATTTTTCATTTTGATTAGCAAAGGCCGCTAATCAAGTCTCTGACACTAATTTATACCTTGGAGGCTGGCGGATGCATGGAACAGCCGCCCATCAGAGGTGGTGGGGGCAAAAATGGTAACAGAATTAAAAAATTCATGGGATAAGCATAAGGAACCTTAGTGGTTAAGAAATGGGGGATAAAGTCGGACAACAAGTAAAGTCTGTGGTATTACAGTAGGTAGAGAAAACGGGCAGACTAGATGGGCCAAGCAGTCCTTATCTGCAATCAATTTCTATGTTTCTAAATTTAACACAAGTAAACAAATAGGGCTGCCAGTAGGCCCAAACGTTTCACAACTAAAAAATGGCAGCCTCCAGTAGAGAGTTTGTAATACACTTAAGGAAATATGGCCTCCAATAGCCACAAATGTAACACAACAAATATGTCCATGAGTAGGCATGAATGTAACACAACAAAACAAAACCAATACAGCCACCTATGCTAAAAATGTAACAACAAATATATCCATGAGTAGGCATGAATGTAACACAACAAAACAAAACAAAACAAAACCAATACAACCACCTATGGTAAAAATGTAACAGAACAAATATGTCCATGAGTAGGCATGAATGTAACACAACAAAACAAAACCAATACAGCCACCTATGGTAAAAATGTAACACAACAAATATATCCATGAGTAGGCATGAATGTAACACAACAAAACAAAACCAATACAGCCACCTATGGTACAAATGCAACACAGCTAAACAAATATGGCCTCCAGCGGGGACACAAGTAACACAACTAAACACATATGGCTGCCAGCAGGCATGAATATAACACAACAAAACAAATATGAACACTTGGGCAAAACATTCTCCAGTGAGTTGCATTAAATCCCATTTTTGCTGTCATTTAAGGTCAGAACTGGAAAACGGCTCAAGATCTGCACCACAAACCAACAGCTCTAGCCAAAGCCTGCAGTGAAATCCAGAGAGTATGATGTGCCGGCTGGGGAAAATACGTCCCTTTAGCTTTTAGTGGGTCGAAGGGCAAAAGGTATTTTAGACCAATATGCTTTCTCTTTGTTAGATAAAGCAAAGTAATAACTGATGGACAAACCCTTGTAGTTCTCGGTCTCTCCCGTTGGGTCAGGGTCTGGGATCGGGTCATAAACGCTGCAGTCTTTCCCTGTCCAGTCACGGTCGCAGATACACTGCACGCCATTACTGCAGACCTGAAAGAAGGAAACATAAGTTTAGTCCCTTACCCACCAAGGGAATCTCAGAGACAAATAATACACATGCACACACACACACTAAAATGCCTATCAAAAGGTCCAGCCACAGTCAATGCAGAACTGCCACATGGAAGGTAGCAGTTCAGAAGCAAGGAAGAAAAAGGCAATGTGATAATCGGACAGAGAGGCAGTATTCCTCCTCTTCCATCCAGAAGCTTAGGAATTCATGTCCTTCAGGAAGTTGACATCTGACAGTTTGGATCTGGTGGTGACCCAGTTCACTGGTTGTGCCCACTGATGAGGAACCACACACTGGATGTCTACCAGAGTCATTTATCGCATCTTGCTGTAGAGAGAAAGCTTTAAGAAATGACATCATGTGATATCAGCAAGTCTATAAGCGTCTTTCTACTGGGAATACCAAGGGTTAAACATTATTCTAAACCCTTAACTGTTTGTCTCTGCTACAACTTCCATTTGTTTTGTTCATCTTCTGTTTATCCTCCCGGGTGGTCGCAGGCAGAGCACTCCCACCAGTCACCTAGGACTACACGCCCCCTCCCCAAGTCCCATTCCCCATAGATATCCCCGTGGCTAGGCGGAAAGGCCGCCCGGACACAATCCAGATCGGGCAATTACGGGCAGTCCGGGTAGTGAAGCGGAACACTGGCTGGCTGGCAGGGCATCATGGAACCTGCAGTTGCCCTTCCTTTTTCCGCTTTCTGTTCCTTTCCCCTCATGGCTGTCAACGCATGTGTGTGGATGCATGCACATGTCACGTAGCCACACTCTTGTCTCCCTAACTCTGATGCTGCCATCCAGCCTCCACCAGGGGACAGCCAAGGAGTGGGATGACATCTCCCCCCCCATCCCCAATAGAAGAGAGCTGTCATCAGACGCTCGATCCTCTCCCTCCCCTGCTGACCCAGACAACCCGAGCTTGCTCCCAAACCCAGGTCACCGGCGTGGCACGAGGTGTGACTTCCAGTGCTTCAACCCTCAGCACCACCAGGCCAGCTAAGACTTCCATTTGGTTGTATCTGATTGGCTGCCTTAGGTCTACAGCACCAATGTTCTGTGTACCAAAGTTGACCGTTGCTACATATCGGTGGGGGGCACTATTTCCTGAGTTCTACATCCAAACTATGCAAGCGGAATTTTCGATGATGTCCAAATACGGGTGCAGCTGAAAATACTCTAATGGGCTTCCTGATCTGAGATCTGTTCTCACCTGACTGACAGCTCTCCTCGCTGTAGTGCAGCCAATCAGGATGGCACGTGGGCAGACTAGAATTTTTTGGAAACCCTAAAGAGGACAGGCTAGAGGCAATCAGGCAGAACAGCAGTGAGGAGGAGATGTGTGACTTCCTTGGGCCCCACAATTGCCCTTTAACCTACCACGCCACTCCCTGATGTTGTTGGACACCAACATGCCCTCCAGTTTCTCCGGCATTCCACTGGGCCAGCCTATCCTTGCTGGGGACTTCCTCTGGCCTACAGGAGGAGTGTCCATGAACCTTTTGGAGCTAGCTGGAAGAGTTCTGACAGTGTGCTGGAGGGCTATAGGTGTGGGGGCAATGCGGGCCGTCATCTGGTACACTGGTGCGTCATTTCCGCCATTTTTCTCCCAACCCTCCTCCTCACATCCGTGCACACTTGTGTCTGGGGGATGCCTGATGGCATGTGGTCACCTATATCGTCAAAGATACCTCCACCATACCACCACCACCAGAAGGCGCTACTAGATCAGCACAGCAAGAAACCCCCCTCCCCCAGAGGAGAGTATCCAGCAGACATTCTGAGCCCTCCCTGTTGGCCTCTGCTCCTGACATCCTGGACTTGGGAATGAACCAGGATGGCCAGTGTCCCAGAGCAGTCCCCTAATGCTCTGCGCCTCGCAGCCAGCAGGAGAATGTGATAGCATGTACAATATGTCACATACTCTTGTCCATCTGCCTAGTAACAGTCGGTTCTTTTGCCCCTGAGGCTTATTTCCTGCCTGAGGTCCTAATTCTCAGCTTGTGACATCACACCATGGCAACACACCGTAGCAGCAGGCTGTAATGTCACAAAAAGAGAATTATGGCACAAGCAGGGTATAAGTATCAGGAGCAGATGGACTCAAGATAGAGGCTAAGGGACAAAGAGCCCGTCTATACTCAAATGCTCTCAATAATAAAGAATGCAATGGGTTGAAATTCAGAAACTGCAAGGGAGGATTTTGGGTTCTGCTCTCATCGACTGAGATTTTTTTTTTTTTAATGTCTGCTGAACCCTCTTTTTTAAAAACAAAAGTTCCCCAACAGGAACCTACTCCATGGTCGAAGCAGATCTTCGCGTCCATGCTGCCTGGGCAGGAGCTCAAGTTGAAGGCTGAGAGGGGGAGGCATTTACGATCAAGACACATCATGTTTGGCCCACACGGTGTGCCGTCGTCGATGTAAGACACGTCAGAGCCATCATCCAATAGAACATGTCCACCCCTGAGGAAAAAACAAGAACACAAACAGATTCTGGGTGAGTAGAAAGGCAATATCATATTGGCCAAGAACTGCCCCACAAGCCCCCCACAGTTACCAGTCAGCGGGAAATCCTGCCTGTCTTCCACTGACTGACATGGCTTACCCTACCTCAAGCCAACACATAATGAACTGCTTTAGAAGAGAAAACTTCATACTGAAGCTTCAGAGAATAAGATAAGAACCTTTCTCTGGGATGAACATTATTTTTTACTTTTACCTTTTTTTTTTTAAATTATGTTTATCCCCCTTATCACTGCAGCTGCCCTCTACAGCTGGGCCACCTCCTAGCCCCATCCTGCCTTCTATCTCTTATCTACTTTCGTGGAGTCCACAGAGTCCCACCTCCTCTTCCTGGTCTTCCGTAGTGGATTCCATCTGGGTCGAGACAGCTACCCTTCCAGTCCTTAAGTGTGGAAAGCAGATGCCAGCCCATCAGCACAGCAGTGGGGCAGCAGCCCATATCGCCGGCAACCCAGATCCAAGAATGAGCTGGCTATGGGGAGGTGATCTGGAGAGCTAGAGGACACTGTTGTCCTTCAGGGATGGAGGGCAACTTGCACCACTTCAATACTGCCACCTTGCCAGGGCTAAAAGGGCAGCTTTGGAGACAATGAGACAAAAAAGGGCAGAAGGCTGTGGGCAGTTGGGTTGGTGGGGTCCCAGAGAGCAAGCAACCTTCTGCTACACTATTGGGGGTTTTCCTCCTCAAGTTTCACCCAAACCTCAGTACACCAGCAGCAACACACGAAGTGTACCTGTATGTGGCACCACCCAACAGCCTCCCTCCCACCAGCAGGCTCAGTGGACGGCCACCTTTGGTTGCCCAGGTAGCAGTACAGCACTGGAGCCTGCCGCCTCCCCCCCAAGGAGGAGAGTTTCCTATGGGACACTCGGCCTCCCCCCCCACCAGCTGGCTCCTGATATCCAGGGCTTGTTCCTAAACTCACATCAGTGGCATCGTAGGTCACATCACTGCAGCTGCGCAGGTAAAATTACAATTTTGGATTCAATTCTCTTCTTTTTGTTTTCTTCCAGTGACTTCCATCAGGAGCTAATGAACTCCTGCCCACTGACAGACACTGGACTTTTTAAGGCCTCACTCTGTGCAGCTACCTCATTATATCAGGTGCTCCACTCTGGATTTCTACAGTACCGGCAGCTATACTGCACTATACTATTACTTTGCCAGGACTGTGGGGTGGCGGGAGGGAGGTGGGTGGGTGCCAGCAAGGTGCTAGATGGGAGAAGAGCTGTTAAATTTATCCAGACAGCGGGTGGGGTTGCCACTTCCCAGGCTCATTCCCGAACCTAGATGCCTTGGTCATGAGCAATAGCTACCCTGTGTGACAACCGACAGGTTTGCCAAATTTAAAAAGGGGTTAGTTGTACTGCAGCGTTGCTGCACAGTTCGATGGCTGCAATTACTTGCCCAGTGAAAATGGCATGTAATGGCGCCTTCCCTGCACTTTTGCTGGTAGAGTGCCACTATACATAGACTTCGCCGAGCAAAGTAGGTGAAGGACTACATGAAGTGGTACTCAGCACTACGCGGAGTTGGGAAACTTTGCTAAGCGAGGTTTCTTGACTGCACACACCTCTAACTGCCAGATGCTCTAGCACTACCTGCCAGGCATAGTGCAGTACTGGTAGCAGTTGGTGAAGCAGGCCTGTCTTCCTGGCCTGAAAGGGAAGGCAGATAGGGAATATGGGGGTAAAATGAGGGCACACATTCCTTCAAAAACTAAACAAGTTGGTATGCCTGGTTCAGTGGTACTGGTCCACGCAGGTGTGTATATCACATACCTGCAGTCCACGTATCTGTTCTGGTGGTAGAAGGTCATGCTGGTGATATCCCCACTGAGGTCCCCAAACCTGGGCGAGCTGGTGGTGTTGTAACAAAGAAGGAAACCACACAGCACATCTCTGGAAGTAGACAACATCAGGTCATAAATAATTGTTGAAGTACGGCTAACTGCAGAACAAAATCACAAGCTGAACGAATACTGCTACATGATCCTGGAATTCGTTCCTTGACCTCATGCCTATGCTTGGCTTCAACCCCCCCACACACACACACACACACACACACACGCACCAAGCTTCGCTAGTTAAGTCATCCAGGAAGATCAAGGATATGCCAACAGAAAGGACCCCCAAACTATGGCATTCAGAGGTACACAACACAAAGCAATCAGAGCAAACAGTGACACTCCAACCTGCACTGCTTATGCAGAACAAGCATTTGTCACTGCGGAATGTTGCCTGCAGTGTAATAGAGCTTTAAAAAGCCCCTGATTTTGTTGGGACAACCTTGAAAATTATAACAACACAGTTTAGCTTCTACCACACACTTTTTTGTAATTGCCACCCTTATGTCTTTATTACTACGGCAGCCTGCATGGAAACAGGATCTCTGCCCTATTCGCTGTGTCTACTTGTCTACTTCTGCAGTTACAATTCTGCTAATGATATCCCAATATGTTGCTGTAAAGAAAATTATGTCATGAACGGGACATTAAATTATGATGTCACGTGTAAACAAGCAGCCAAAGCAAATAGAAGTCCAAGGGACACTAATCTTGTTACTATGTCACTTTCCTCAGTAATAAAGAGGAAAGAACTGCAAAAAATATATTTCTGGCTGAATGGTACAGAGGGTAAAAACTGTAAATCAGTGGGCTGCATGTTCAGTTCGACCACAGGCATTACTGTCTACGGAAATGTGAGCTACAGTAAACTTGTAGCCAGTCAAATGGCATGGAGGGCTATCACGCTGGACACCTCACCTCCCGACACCGGCGACCTGGTTTCCGAAACGGACCAGGGTCATTCGAGGGGGCTAACGGGGGGAGTCAGCGTTCATCCACAGCTATCCTCCTTTGGGGGGGAGGGAGGCCGTGTGTACTGCTGCTTGGCTGCCACCTAGCGGAGGCTGCATGACACAGCAGCGGTCACCATAATTTAAAGCCCAAGGCGAGCATTTAGAGTGCACACTGCCTTCACATCTACATGTGCACCACTGCACGGTGCTAGCCCCGCCTCCAAGGGGAGCAACGGCCACACAAGACCCCCTACAGGCAGGATGATGGTGTGAGCCTGCAGGCACCACACCACCACCATCCATGGCACCCAGTCACACAAGGTGAGCAGTAGACAGGTCTGGAGGTGGGGTGACAGGGCTGGGGGTAAACAGCAGAAGGGGGATGAAAGGGAGGTGAAGGAGGAGAAAGTCCATATGAAAGAAAATTCTAAAAATATATGAACTATAAACTGAATTGTGTCTAAATCTCATAGTTTTCTAAGTTATCCAACTGGTATAAGGGTCTCTTTAAAGAGCAGCTGACGCCTGTAGGAAAACCCTGGAAATATTTAGACACAATTCAGCTTCTATTTCATGTGTCTTCTATAGATTTCGCCTCTCCATAATTTATTACTGAAGAAATTCTCACAAAACCATCTCTTTATTTCTTGGAGTTCACCTGTCTCTATAGCTTACTCTCTACTAGAAATTATAATGCTCTGTTGTGATATCACACTCTGTTGCCATGGGAATAACTGAGATGTCACAAGCAGAACATTACCACATCAGATTGGGAAGAAGCAATTATCCTGTTTTTATGCACATGACCTCAGGAATAAATAATGGGGATAAGAAAAGCAGAGCTTATGTGAAAATAAGCTGCTTTGTGTCCAAATTGGTCCTTTTCTGTTGACACATTATTACGATAATACAATACTATGCTATTAACATATTTGATGCTATTACATATAGAATAATACATGGAGTTGTGTGCTTAATGAGAATTGTACACACACCTGAGGTGCTGGATGCTACATAAACCCCGAGAGAGAAGTTTGAGGGGTTTGTTTTAAGCATCCAACACTGAGGGCGTGTGTGTAAAATTCAAGTTTTACACACAACCCCACGTTTTAGTTTATGCAATTGCTGGGTATTGTTTTTTCCGCCACAGTAATTATATAAAATAAAAGATGTCGGTGTGCGGCTGCGGTCCGGACGCATTAACGCAGTCCGAGGTCTGAAGTGGGTGCCAAAAGAAAAGTTAACCTTTTTTTTATTATTTTTCCCCTTTTTTTTTTAAAACAACCCAGTGATTTTTTTTTTTAAACTTCCCGCCGAGTCCAAGTAGCGGCAAAGTCTCCAGTGGTAAGGAAAGCTGGCCGGTGCCAAGGAAGGGAAAAGCTGCGGCTGGCACATGAGCAGACCAAGGGAAACCCGGATGCGTGTTTGCCATTATAACATGCAGGTTACAATGGCTAATCATAACCGGGTTTCCCTAAAGGAAAAAACGCAACCCAGTTATTATATTTGCATTCTGCACGCTGGGTGTGTTTTCCATTCTGTTTGGTGCTTTCGAACAGATGCCATTCTCTCTCTCAGGAATCAGTCTAGTCCTGCTTTGAAATCCTGAAAAGTGCCAGCTTCCACAACCTCACCAGGTGGCTATTCCACATGTAACCACCATCTGTGCAAAGTAATGCTTTCTGATGTTTTCCCTTATCCTGCCCCCTCACAGCAAGGGTTAATATCCTGCGATTTGTCCATGAGATGTATAAACTGGAAAACACTGAGCAACACAAGAATAGAAGTCTTATGCCCTTACTGTTTGTTGCACTGTATCCAGTTCTCGCCTTCTCTGCCACAGTTTCCACTTTCTGTTCCCTCAATGTTCAGCTTCTCATAGCAGAACCTGTCTGCGGAACCTACAAAAACGTACAATGGTTTAGGCCTACATTTTGAAATGAAAGGAGTGAATCAGTTACTAGAGAGGTCTAGGTGAGCTTTCAGCCTAGCCCTTAGAAACATTCAGTGCCACATTTTCTTTCTGCTAAGAAACCTGATTGGTGATTTTCCTCCCCATGCCAGTATACACATTAATCTTTCCCAGCTGCCAATACTCATCCATCCCACATGAACAGTACTCCACCCCCACACTGATATACATGCCACCCCATGCCCACACTAAGCCCAGGACCACTGCTAAGACAATATGTTGATGATGTCACACAACCCTACCAATAAGCCCTTGTGGAATCTTCATATACTGTAGGGTGTCAGCAGCAGGACAGCAAACCAGAACTCGGATAGAGGGTAAGCTGAGTAAGATAAGAAATGCTGCCTCCCTCTTGAGCAGGAGGGTATGTGGCTGGGTGATGTAATAAAGGGGAAGGAAATGAGTAGCCAGGAAAAAGAACAGAGCGTCTCCTACCTGCTCAGCTCGGGATGTGCTCCTTCTGTTTGCAGGTAAAATCCTGGGTTGGGAGCCAGAGGACTGCAAGTTCAAATCTTGAATCTCCTGGTTTGGGAACAGGAGGTGCAGTACTAGGGAGTGCTCAGCACATGGTGGCAATGGCAAGCCCTTCACAGCCTACCTCCACCCCTGCACAATTATGGCAGAATCAATTCCATCTCAAATCCCGACATACCAATTTTTTTTATTTATTTGTTATTTTTATTTTTGGTAACCGGGTAAAAGCAACTGGGTCACATGATCCTTTTACAGGATTGACCCGGTGAGGGTCAGAAATACACTCAGTACATCAATACAAAAATTACACAGTGAGTGAAAAAAAAAAAAGAGTACATACAAAGCATCATTTGGAGGTGATAATAATAAATAGGTACAGAGGCATTTACACAAAGCAGAGACATTATACAATCAATAACAGGTTAAAAACCAGATTCTAAATATACCAACAAATGTACAGTTACATACTTTCCTAACACCAAGTACACTTAGCCCGGCCCCCTTCAAAACACAACACCATGCAAACTGTCACCTACCATATCCCCACAGTGCAGTGCACTGGCTGTCCCTGTTTTTACATCTCCCACTGTAGCAACGACCCTGATGGGGGAAGAGGAAGAAAAATACATTATATACATTTGTTTATTTATTTGAAATTTGCATCAAACAGATGGGATGGCCAATGAAACACAATTTTTATGGGCACTCATTCTTACTTGGAAGGCAGTGTACGTGTATATGTGTATATCTATATCTGTATCTACAGCTATCTAATCTAAGTATGTATCTACTAATATACATACACACACACACACATATATATGTATATACACACACACACACACACACACACACACACAACAGAGGCGAGATGATACACGGTTCAATAAATCTGTGCATCTTCACCCCCGTGTGATAAACAGACAATAACGTATACACTGTGGAAATATCAGACATTTACACACACAGTGTATACGTCATCACCGCTTATCCACACAGTGTACATATCATTCCCCCCCCCCAACTCACTCCTAACGCCACACCATGCCACGCCACCAAACAAAAAGAAAACAAATGCGGAATCAGCTCACCCCTATTATATAAATTGGACACACACTGTCCCCGTGTGTGTGATACGCTATGTATCTCAACTTGTGGACAGTGACCTCGGAAAGCCTCACTCACAGCTCCGCTACGCCACTCATCATCTGAGGTCACTGTCCACTCGTTGTGATACATAGTGTATCACATGCCGGGACATCTGTATCCCCTATACATACGCACATACACACACATTCAAAATGTGTAACCTCAATTATTAATTTGTTGGGAAATGTTAAACATTAGCGATAGTCCATGTTCTTAATATGACTTTCCACAAGTGGGTACTTATGTAAAATTATTTAAGGCACAAAGCGCAAAGACACCCAAGGTATGGATTACTGGTACAAATTACATGCCTTGCTATGTCTTTGCTTTGGTATAAAACAGGCAAAATATCTGTACTAAAAGACCCACTCACAATGAGATTAAAGCACTTCCTTCCACCATGTTACCCTGAACACAGGTCAGGACTGTGAATCAACTCCATTTCACCTGTACGCACCACCACTAATAGTCAGCCTGACTGTTTCAGCAGTGTACTTTTTTTAATACTTTTTGTTTCCATTTTGCGACCCCCAATTTCCCACCCCATGACTGAGTCACCACGACTATACACTTCCTTTGGCCGGGTGGCCAGGCAGGCAGCTCAGCTTCACAGTTGACTCCACTGCTGCTTCTCTGTCATTTGGCAGGGAATGTGAATGCCAGGTGGCTCACACCGTCCCTCCCCAAGAGCCAAGCATGACACCTCTGAGATGCACCTGGCCTCCAGTCACCCTCCGCTTAGAATTATGGGGATCGGATAGAAACCAGTCTCACAGTGCTATCCAGGCATGCTGTGTCTCCATCAGGTAGCCATCGAATGGATCGTTCACAGGACCCTGGGCCTTATCTAAGCAGGGCTAGAAACCTAGGGGCAAATGACAGTACAGCAGGGGCATAATCCCCACACAGACATACCACACACTAACCTTACCTGTCCACTGTCACAGGAGTATCCATCCAGCTTGTGAACATTGGGAGGACACTGAAATCAAGACATTACACAAAAAGGAAAATATTTACACTTTTTGATATGACAATCGAGAAAAATGTAATGTTTTTCAAATATACCACCTTCTAATCGATTTTTTTTTTATTTATGCTCATTTATTTACAAGTAAACAACAAATGTTACACCACTTTGTGAGGGTAATCTGTTACATACAGATAATATTTTAAAGCGTGCATCAGCATTTACACTGTGGTACATCCATTCGGGAAATTAAAGAATTAATGCATGAAAACTAAGGCTCTGCTGATTGGCTACACTCATGAGCTACAGATCTAAAATAAGGAATGTCCAAGACAGTCCAGGGGATTGACCAGAGGCCATGGTTTATAGATATATATCTTATCAAAAGCATTTTAGCAGTAGCACTGAACACACTTCAGATCATGTAAACGCTATTACTGCATATCGTTAGTTAAATACCCTTCGTAGTGTAACATCAGAACACAGCAGTTACTTCCATTTGGGGACTTAAAGTTGCACTTCCCCCAGTATTCTACAGAAACAGTCATATAAATAATATCTAGAACAGTGGGCTATCTATTAAAATTAACTGGAACACCCACCCACTATCTGATGAAGCAGGACCCATGAGGGAATGCTCCTGTGATCTCTGAGTGTGGCCCAAAAAAGAAAGAAAAAAAAAAAAAAAAAATTTACAATGTACCCGTGGAACTGGAATAAGGGGATCCTCTGGGCTTCAATCTATATACTGGCCCAACTTGGGTCAGACTGGCTCATTGCCAGTGCCACCTGCCTCCCTCATGCCAGTGTGGGATTGGGAGTACATATAGCAGGTCACTACAGATGCCCCTCCACCAGGTGCAATGACCTTCTCTTAGTAGCGTATGAACTCTCTAGGAAAGGGATCCTATATTGTCTCCCTTTATCCTTACCAGGGCTTAACCCTATGTCCATCAGCAGCGGTCATTTACCCCTAACCCTCTCTCTTCGCCGATTGCTTGCAGGGCTGTTACTACTGGCAGGAGACATCCAGCCTAACCCTGGTCCTGGGGCACCTAACGCCTCTATTTCTTCTCCTTCAGATAAGGCATGGGTTGCAGCCAAGGGCCTGAGGCTGGTTCATATGAAACATCTGCAGCCTGAGACCAAAGATACATGAAGTCAAGCTTGGCTAGCGGCCTACAATCCGGACATACTAGCAGTCCTGGAGACCTGGTTAAAGCCCCATATTCTGGATCATGAGGTAGCTGCTGCTGGATATGCCTTCTACAGAAAGGACAGACCCTCTAGAAGAGGGGGCGGGGTCTTGATATATGTAAGGGATACATTTACGTCCTCCCTTGTTAGTATGCCACTAGCCAGCCCCTGGAAGCTGAAGCAATACTCATTCGCTCACTCTAGGAGGGCTACACTCACAATAGGCCGCGCTGGACAGCCCGCCTACAAATGCTCTCAGCTCTCTTACTGCCCTCCTTCAGAACCCAGCAGTAGAATCTGCTTCAGAGATCATCCTACTGGGTGACTTCAACCTAAATCTGGGCCCTTGAGGCGAAATCCACCTCAACGCCAAACTTAATGACTCCCACCTCACCCAAGTCATTACCTTACCAACCAGAATGAATCATGCCTCTGGAAGGCATACTATAATTGATTGGGTCCTGACCTCTACCCCTAACAATGTAAAAATGGCAGGGACCTTGGCAGATGCATTGAGCGACCACTCGCCTGTATTCGCCATCTGAAAGAACTGTGCGAATAAAGTCCCTCCTAGGATTTTTACCTCTAGGGACTACTCCAACTTCTGCCCTGACCATTTTATTCGCTACTTATATGACATTGACTGGAGCAATATAAGGCACCTCCCCAGTCTGGAGGCTGCTGTCAATTTCTTCCAGACATCCCTCATGAGAATTACGGACCTTCTAGCCCCTTTAAAAACACACAGAGTAAAGGAAGCTGCTAAATGGATCTTGCCTTCTAAAAGCCCTGATGTCCACCCGGACAAGGCCTGGAATAAGTACCGCAACTCAAGGCAATCGGAGGACCTAGTGGCCTACAGGACCCTTAGAAATCAGTGTAAAAGGCCATTGTTAGCTAAGAAAGCCTACATCACCAACCTTCAAAAAACTAACCTTGGCAATCCTAGGCTTTTCTGGAAGCACATTAACAAACTCCTAAAGGAAACATTCAAAGCCACCCAGCCCAATCCTGGCTAATGGGCAACTAATCTATGAGGGATCACATATTGCTGAGACCCTTAACACTTACTTTACGAACCTGGAGGCATATAAGCAGGGACCTCCTGACACGAATAGTAACCGGTTTTTACAATGGCCTCTGACCTTGATCGTCCATTTGTTTCACTTGAGGTTGGTCAGGGAAAGAGGCCCTTACTACCCTCAAATCCTTCCCTAAGAGGATCTGGAGGCCCTGATGGGATCCAAACAAGAATCCTAAAAGTGGGAGCCCCAGCCTTAGCTAAACCCCTAACTTGGCTGATCAATCGGTCCATAACGGAGGGATCAGTACCCAAGCTCTGAAACAAGCACTTGTGATTCCTCACAAGGGAGGAGCAGCAGAGCCCATTGAGAATTTCAGGCCTATCTCCTTGCTGTGTTCCATAGCTAAGGTACAGGAGAAGCTTGTTTACTCTCAACTCCGGGACTACCTAGAAACTCACCGGGTAATCTCACCATCTCAGCACGGGTTCAGGGCTAACCATGGAACGGATACTGCTCTAACTAAATTCTCAGCTGATGTCCTAAGTAATAATGATGGAGGGGTCAGCACAGGGGCGGTCTTCATAGACCTATCCAAAGCCTTCGACCTGGTAAACCATAACCTCCTTCTACAAAAAATGTGTTCTCTTGGCCTTGTTCCTCACTCACTGGGATGGTTCCAGAGTTATCTCTCCGAACGCAGCCAGAGGGTAAAGTGGGAGGATAAAGTCTCTAAGCTAGCTCCACTTAAAGAAGGGGTACCCAAGGGTCTATCCTTGGCCCTTCTTCACACTGTTCATTAATGATCTGCATAATAACTGCGGTAGTAGCAGTGCCATTCAGTACGTGCTGGATGATGCAGTCATTTACAGAGGCTCCAAAATTTACCTGAGCTGCAGACAGCCTCCAAGAAGACATCCACCTGATGGAGGATCATTAACTCTGAACAAAATGGTTCTAAACACTAACAAAACGAAGGTAATGCTTCTTGGCCCTAGATCCCTGGGAACAGAGAGGACAAACCACCTTCAACTCCATTCCAGGGCGGGTGCAAAACTCGAGGTGGTCTTTCTACCAAATACCTTGGCCTTACCCTGACCAAGGTTTTTCCCTAAAGAATCACGTGATCAAATCACAAAATCCATTCATGTGAAATTAGGCATCCTCTATAGACTAAAGGACCAAATCATTCCTGAAGCCAGGGCAGCCATTGCCACAAGCGCATCCTCCCAAAGATCACATCTGGGCCCCCGATCCTCCAGGGTGCGGCCACGATGGAATTAGGAAGGCTGCAGACTTGCACAATAAGATCGTCCGCTTTGCCACCTTGTCTCACCCTATGATTCACCACTGCGAGGCCCAATCCAGGCTCAGGTGGCACGCTAGATGTCTGCCCGCTTACCCTTCCCTCTGCCTTACATACAAGATACTTGGTCCCTCCTCCCCTAGCCTGGTTGGGCTTGTCAGGGCAAACCCAACCCACGGTGCCTGCTCTTCAGACCAATCTCCTCGAGGTCCCTAAGATTAGGACCGAAGCCGGATCCTAGGTCCTTGTGTACACCGCCCCTTCCACCTGGAACAACCTCCCCTTGGAGGTCCGGGAGGCGGAGACTGTTTCTAGCTTCCGGTCGCTGCTGAAGGGACACCTGCTCAATAGGAGCATATGTCTATGCCATAGTACCTGACCTAGCTCAGCCTCTTGAGCAGCTCACCTGACCTCCTAACAGCCATCCTGGCAGGACATCTGGTCCTCTTCTCTTAGAAGGGGTGCACTTAGGTCCCTAACTTGTCCCCCTTCCAACCCTGTGTACATATCAGCTAACCCTAGGTCTACAGACGCTGCCCACTACCTCCTGCGGACCTGGTATCTAATCTACTACTTAGGATGTTTAAGGCTTAACGGCGATTATTTGTTACCTTCACGCTTCTCCATTCTTTTATGCCTGCAAAGATATGTGCTCCTACTTTTAAAATATTATTCCACTCTCCAGTCTGTACTGAACTGTTACCTGTATGTTGTTGTTGCACCCGGGTCGCCCCTGAAAAAGGGACCTCTATGGGCCCAGTGGGCCTACCCGGTCATCAAAATTCAATAAATAAATAAAATAAAACTAACAGTTGTATAGAGCAAGGAGCCCGGGATCACACAGTTAATACGCCCTGATAGCAGCGCTGTTCAGATCAGTGCTGGAAAAAATACACTTGATTACATTCTAAGGCGCTATTTTAACACACGCAGTAACTCAGGCTCCTAGGCAAAAAAAAAGGCTACCAAAATACCTCAAGGTAACTCGAGTATCTTTAACACAATAAGGAAGTGAGAAAGCGAAAACAGTGTTAAAAAATATTAAAGTGAACTTCCGTACTTGCTATAGAGAGTAGTATTGGGCTTTATAGCACAATACTATAGCAGCGTGATAAACCTGCAAGCTGGAAGGGATCCTGGTCGAGGGTTCAGTGCCAGGTACGATCCCTTCTCCTGCTAAAATTATGAACTTTAAAATTTAAGTTTTTGCAGGAGTGAGCTCAGCACGATATAAGGTATTGGGCTATGAAGCCCAATACAGTGGAATCTGCTTAAATGCATGCCCGTTTTGCACAGTAAAAATGTGCATTTAATCGGAACTTGCATTTGCCTGAAGTTACCTTCCTGTGCCTTAATTAAGTAGCCAGTGACCACATTTACCATAAAAATAACATTTACTGGTCCAAACGATAACTAACGTAAACTCAAGCATAATGTGCCATTTTAAAAATCACAGTTCAGTGTTCACGGCAATTCTCTAACCTGAACTACCTTTGTTTAGTACTCTGTACTGCAGGCTGCGTCACGTAATGTTCAGACTCGCTGCTTAGATCTTTTTTCTCTCTAGCGCGCACAAATAGACGTAATCTTTCAAGGCAACCACTCGCACTGGAGCACTGAGATTTTCTGGGCTAAAGTCAGTGTTCCTTTTCTTCTACCATGCTGCGTTCTGCTGTATGAGTAACCACCCTGCACAGCACCATGGCCCCCTCCTTTTCTGTGGCAGTTTGGGCTTTTTTCACACGTGGATCAGAGGTTTTTTCTTCTAGTTCTGTGACATAGTTCCCATAAAAGGGGTTGCAGTTTGAATGGTGCTGGAAACTGGCAAACATGAAAAGTTGAGAAAATCCAGTCAGTTCTGTATTGCTGCATTATTTTTTAATCACAGAACAGACTTCACAACATCTTACTGCATGTCGTGTGATTATTTTGTACCTATCTACGGAGTATTGCCTTACAATGCTGCTCTCTGCTGCCTGCTGACTGAATGGAGAGATGCATTAACGGCACTGAGGGGAGGTGTTAAATGTGCCCACAACACCTCATTAAGACCCATTAAAAACCAGTGCACTAATCCAGCGCTAATTACACTGGATTAGATGTGTCAGTGATCAGGTGGTTGGTGTATTTAACTGAAAAGTGCACTTAGCCAGAATGTTTAACACTGCAGACATAGAAAAAAAAAGGGAAATCAAAAAACTGTGCACTATAACGGAATGTGCACTAATCCAAAGTGCACTTCAGTGGAATCCACGGCATTTATTTACTTTAGGGGACACTATGGGGATTGAGTGCGCCAAGAGAGAAATACGGTTGCATGCGCATTGTAGTCAATCGTACGTCACATGTATGTCACTGGTTCCACACTACTCTAAAAAGAAATGTTATGGTTTTCAGAACTATTGCTGTGATTTAGTAATAATAGCTAATGCACCGCTGCAGACCAGGTCAGTTTGCGGTACTTAGTTTGCAGAAGAACGACTGCTATTAAACAATTTTAGTTGCAGTTTCTGTGTACCCGGGGAATTGTGCGGTGGGGGTGGAGCGCCCTCACAGAAGAAAGACTGCAGTTTTCATAATTATATTTATATTTCTGACAAAAGGAGTGAATTATATTTCAGCGTTCCGCTGTGGACCCGGGGGGGCCCCACAGAAGGAAGAAAATGTAGACATTTATGCACAATTGTAATTTCTAAGCACCACGGAACTCTCAAGACATGTTTTATATATTTATTTATGCACAAATACTATTTGGAAGCACCACTGGGGGCGTGGAGTACCCCCACAGAAGGAAGGGAAAGTAAAGGGGGGGGTGGAAAGAAGAAGAAAGATGACAAGTTATCACTCCATTACTGTGCTCGCACTTTTTGGATCTTAAGCTTGTTAGCAGCACTGCTGAGCAGACATGGAGAAATTTGATTTGGAGCATTCAGACTGACTGCAAGACGTGTGGGGGCGGAGCGTACAGACGGTGGGAGGACATATTACCATGATCCGCTGAATTCTGAAACAGGGGCACTATGTGTCCCCTAATCTAAATAATCGCCGAATCCACTGTACCTTATATCGGAACCTTCAAGAATTACTCGGAGTCTTTTGCCCCATCATTATCACTGGGCATAAACAATAAGCAAACAAAAGTCTGTCCCTTTGAGAGAGTCACTCTTACTCTGGCTGGAGCCAGTACTCACAGCGCTCCATTCAAATGTCTGGATCCTCCAACCCCACTTCAGATTCAGCTGGATCATCCGGTGCCACCAATGTTGCCTCCAGTCTCTGCACCCACTTGCTGGCATCTTTAAGGTGTTGAAAAGATAGACATGGTCACCCAAAACAATGTGGAGACACGCCAGCATTAGTAAGGCACGAGGAACGTTCTTCTCCCGAAGATTAACCTGGATGCCATCAAAAGGTTTATGCTGTTCTTTGGTGGTGTATGCAAGGTCTGGGAAGATTTTGACAGCCGAGCCATCCGCCATGAGGGATCTCTTGCTCCTCGCCACCTGCAGGATCCTGTCTCTGGCCCTTAAACTGCCACTGTTACCAGCACAGTTCTAGGACCCTCTATCGCAGATGCAGCTCTCCATGTGGTGACACAGAAAGCCCACTCGATCCCCAGTGGCTCTTTACCCAGGTTACAACCCATGATCTCTGGCAGCCAGTTGGTCACATACAGGTATACCAAGTCCCCTTCCACTCCTTCGGGTAAACCCACCACTCGTATGTTCAGTGCTCTTGCTTGGTTCTCCACATTTCATATGTAGATCCAGAGAAACTAGTTTTCTTTCACTGGCTGCGTCGATGCTTGTAAGGCTTTCCCAGAAGCAGCTGTCGCCTCTGTAATTACTTCAGCCATCTCCGTTACCTTTTATTCTACCATTGTAAGCCTCCCAACATGCGAGTCCATTTTTTTTGTCCGTGGCAGTAGCAGTTCTGCACAGGGATTGGATGCTCCCATGCAGCGCTTCCAGTGTGATGCCTCCCGACTTTACAAGCCTCCATCTCGCCATGCACCTCAGCCTTGTGCCCTCTTGCTGCTTTATTTTAGTGGATTCCCCTGCTGCAGCTGCTTTTTAAGGTTCATCATCGTGCCCCCGTCTGTTTCAGTCCCTCTCAAGGCAAAATGAATCTATTTTGTAGAGCTTTATGCAGTCATTTTAAAGTACTCAAATAGCTGAAATCAAGCGCTTTCAGGAACAGCATCTTTTGTCGAGTGCTAAGCCACGCCCCACACACTTCAAACATTACTAAACAGAGTAGTAAGTCCTAGCTGGGAACATTATATAAGTGCCCAAAAAGAGAAGCTTATCACATCACCTATCTGAATTCAGTTACGTTGACTTGTGTTGAAAATCATGATATATGTGAGCAATGCCAAACCGTATTTACAAACTCCCCATCGCTTCCCGCATGTGTGCACTTTGTCAAGGTCCAAATGCACGATGCAAGAAATATTGGGGAGTTTGTGAGTACCTGTTTGGCACTGCTGCACTCTTAAATTATGATTTTCCAACGCAAGTCAGCATGAGACTCGTTTTTTAAGTTGGGTGAGCTGATGTGCTCAGCTGCTGTTTTTGGACATTACAATACTGCTTTACTGTGAGCACCAACACATCTGGGGTGGTCCTTTTTACTTTAGAACATTATGTAATGAGAAATGGGCCCACTGACGCAGCAGTAGGGTTACTGCTTACGATGAGAGTAACCTGAGTTAGGGAACAAGCTCGGGTTGTTGGGGGCTGGCAAGGGGAAGGAGGACTGAACATCCCAGGGGACATTCTCCTCCTCTAGGGAGGGAGGGCAACCTGCTCTGCTGCAATACTGCCACCTGGGTGACCACAGGCGGCAGTGCAGTCGGGAGCAGTTCATGGGTGGGAGGATGTCAGTTGATGCCACACCATGTCCGTGTCCATGCATGCATACTTGTGTGTCGCTGCCAACATCCTGGAGGTAACGAGAGAAGGCAGGGTAACCACAACCAGCTAGATGACACCAGCAGCTCACAACCCTGCACCTGGCCACCTCCCACAACTGGTTCCATACTGGAGTGGGAATTGGGGGTGCCCTGTCGCTCCCCTACAGGGGTAAAGTTCTGGGAGCGCACAGGAGGCGAAGGCAAGTCCTGGGAGCACTAGGATGATGGGGCTGCGGCGGCCAAGCAGATAAGGGTGGACTGGAGAACAGAAGCATAAACAAATTAACAGAAAAAAAGGAAGAACATGCCCAAGCCTACACAAAAAGGGTGTGTAATGCTACTGAGGGGTTCAGGTAACAGTTCAGAACCATGGGGTTAAAAGTCGAGAAGCACATGATATGGGTGGTAGGAGCAGTGAAACCTGACTGTTTTGGTGACTGAACATGCTCTGTGGAAGACTACCTAACTCTGGATGTCCAATGAATACCAGAAGTAGAACTACGATTACACATGATCAAACTCTATTTCCAGAACCCTAAGACAGCACTGTGTCACACTAACTAGTAAGGTTTGCCTGCATTTTATTTGCTAAGCCTGCATATTTCACACAGAGAGGCAGGTACGGAAAGAACATTGCTTGTGGCTACCGCGCTTTCAGCCTGCCTTTCTCCTACGAGGATACAGAGCGCAGTTTGGGACTGGGGAACGCTAGTTTTGGCGCCAATCGCCATTATTTAAAAGTTTTATTTTTTGACTTCATATTAATTTAAGGGAATTACTCCTGTAAAACCAGTCGCTAAAAAAAAAAAAATAACGAAAAAAAAACCTCAATGCAATTTTATTTACTGCTGCACTACAAGTATCATTTATTTTCCTTCTACCTACCGCTGTCTCCAAATCAGGGTGATTCAGTTGAATTTAGAGCATTTACAGTAATTCATCTTCTTTGTTTCAGTATGTGCCCTCCCATTTTAGCCTACCTTTAAAACGATCACTCTCTCCCTTGTCCACAGCAGAGGTCGCGAGGGTATCCTGGGGTCGCCCTCCCTCCAGCAGGTCTCCCGGTCACCAGAGAAGGTCGCGAGGGTGTAAGTTGAACCGCCCTCCCTCCAGCAAGTCCTCCGGTTTGGCCGTTTTGGATCGCGAGGGTCTGCCTTCCCCCCAGCAAGCCTGCATATTTCACACAGAGAGGCAGGTACGGAAAGAACATTGCTTGTGGCTACCGCGGCCAGCCTGCCTTTTCCCACGAGGATACAGAGCGCAGTTTAACCCTCACGCGCCAGTGTACTGCTCCTCACCACCACCCTTGGTGGACATCTGATTTTATAGCTAATAGCACGTGGTGGTGTGAAACCAATCAGCCCATTTCTTACCATCTGCAGCTTATACTGCTGCACCACCAGAGGGCCTCCTCTTTCTTACATTTGCAGACCTATATTTTCTTGACAATATGAACACCAACTCTTGCAGCTTACAACTTCTTATCCTGATACTTGTCTCTCACCCCTGCTAACCTCTTGGGTGCTTAAACTAATAGGGACCCCTGCTGAGCTCCTCTACCTATCTCACTGGAACGGCACCTGGGCCAAATCGCCTACAACCTCTCCCATTTGGTTTCCACAGCAGAAACTGTACCCCTAGTTTTAGGTGTACCACTAATGGCATCCAGCTTGCCCAAACACCCTCCCCACCTCCAGACCCCCACTGTCTTATGATACCTCATGGTAACCCTAACTCAACTAGTACCCGCACTCCCATACCTACTAGCCCCACCAAATTACCCACGATCCTGGTCCGCGCTGCAATACAAATAAGCTGATGAGAATATACGCCTCCGCAAACGCCTCCTTCTCCTCCTGCTTATATCCGGGCGCTCCATCCCAACCCAGGTCCACCTGTGCAATATGGAATTAAGAAGGGCCTACAATGGCTTATTTCTGGCCACCCTCAATATCTGCAGTCTACCAAAAAAATTTACCCTGCTGCAGGGTTGGCTTGCACAACACCCCACTGACATCCTTACTTTATCAGAAACCTGGCTCTCAAAAGGTCCCAGATGACTCGTCTCTCTCAAGGGCTTTACCTTTTCAGAACCGATAGGGCAGGGGAAAGGGCGGGGCTGTGCCATATATGCTAGAGCATCCTCAAACCCCTATTAGTCCCACTTCCCATGCCTGAACATGGTGCTCAGTCCACTACAATTAAAGTTACCATTGGCACTCCTGGTAAACCTCTTTATATTATGGCAGTCGACATCCCCCCAACAAAACAGAAACTAGCATTTGACTCTGTTCTATCTGCAATAACAATTCTACCCCCAAAAAGCGAACTGGTTATTATGGGTGATTTTAATGTGAACTGGCTATCCACTACGTCGGATTCCTTCAAAGACGCAGCAAGAGCCTATGATCTTACCCAAGTAGTACCCTCACCCACTAGACAGGATCCTCGGACAGGCTCTTCCTCACTCATAGACCTTATCTTTACAAACTCCTGAACCACATCTCCAAAGTCAGTGTGTTTCCTGATGTACTTAGTGACCACTCCTGTCGGGTGCTGGTGGTCAAATAAAATATGCCGATCAAACCTAAAATTTCCATACAAAGGCACCTCAAAAAAGGTGCCCTCTCTCGCCTCAGATTGTTCCTCTCCACCTGTGACTGGGAGCCAGTGCATACTGCACAATCTCTAGATGCTGCGCTCACTGCATTTATTGCTATCTTCAATACAGCCTGTGACATATTTGCCCCCTTCACAAAGAAAGTAATAAAAACCTGGGACACCCCTTGGATTACCCAGTCCCTCCTACAACTGATGCAGCACAGGGATAACCTCTGGCACAGGGCCATATCCTCTCAACTGCCCTGAGACAGACAGCTCTACAGAGAAGCAAGAAATAAATGCACAAGGGCTATTCAGCAAGCCAAGGCCACCTACTATCAACAAGCCTTTACCACCACATGGAGCTCTGGGAAATCTTTCTGGAACAATGTTAAAGAACTCTGTGGGAAAGACTCAAACACAGACCCAACCCAGCTCTTAGTCCAGGGTACCCTCTCACATGACCCCACCACCATAGCCAATACCCTTAACACCACCTTCTCTGACCTTAGTCAAGTCCTCCCCAAAAACTTCTTTGATCCCATCTCCCACTCACCTACTACTTCCCCATGTTCCCCTACACACCCTCCTTTCAGGCTGCGTGTAATTTAGGTGCAATCAGGCTAAAAGCTACCTCTCAAAGCACTGCATAACTGGCGTTATAGCAGTGACTCCTCGACAAAATCCTTCGGCTCACCCTTAATGGAGACTCTGCCACATCTCACCAAACTCCTCAACTACTCACTGTGTCATGGCCAAATCCACACTATGGAAGAGGGTATTATCACCTATCCTGAAAAAGGTGATCCAACTACCCCTGCCAACTATAGGCCCATTACGATTCTTCCTCCTCTTTCAAAAGCTCTAGAAAAATTGTGTCTGACCAACTCACAGAATACCTTGACAAGTATGGTCTCCTCTGCCATGAGCAACATGGTTTCAGAAAAGGGCACAGTACTACCACAGCACTCTAGAATTTACATCACATTCATGAAGCCCTGGAACAGGGGTCAGCAGTCGTGCAAATCTATACTGATTTGACCAAGGCATTTGACACTGTCAATCATGAGCTTCTTCTTCATGCCCTTGCAGCCCTCCATATTGCTCCTGAAGCTATCTCCTGGTTCAAGAACTATCTGACTGACAGAACGCAGGAAGTAAAATTAGAAACACACTCTCCTCCAAACTACCAGTTCTTGCGGTGTCCTCAAGGGTCAATACTTGGCCCGCTTCTTGTTCTCTCTCTTCTGAACTCACCCCTAGCATGTAGTGGAAAGCTATTACTATATGGACGATGCCTGTATACTGGAAACACTCCAACCTCTTACATCTCCAAAACACCCTTCAAGGCTGTTTTAGGGAGCTTGAATACTGGTTCACTGACCACCGTCTAATACTTAACTATGACAAAACTAAATCCATGATGTTTGCCCATCGACAAAACCCCCTCTATAACACCCAGCTCTCAATCTCAAACCTCCAGGGTAACCACATTGAGTAGGTCACCCACTTTAAATATCTAGGTATCACTCTGGACACGTCCCTTACCTACCACCATCACATTAAACTTCTCTCCTCCTCAGTTAATACCCGACTTGGCATTCTTTACAGACACAAACACTGCCTTCCTCCTCAGGCTCTACGTTTAGCCGTTACTAGCACAGTCCTCTCATTGGTCGACTATGGAATAACTATATGCGGCACTGCTGACAAATCAGCCTTAAACAGCATTAATATAGCACTAAACAAAAGCCTGCCGCATGGTCACCAGCAGCAATAGACAAACGCATACCTGTCTGCTCTATTATCAAGCGGACTGGCTAACCTTTGAAGGGAGGCTCAAATACCAAACCTGCCTCCAAGCCAAGAAAATCCTTATGAAACTCGCACCTGTTTGTCTGCATCGCCTCATCCAACCAGCCCCCAATAGGGGCACCCCTAGACGATTGGCAGGGACCTCCTACGCAGTCCCCCACTGCAGAACCTCTCTGGGGCAAAGATCTTCCGTTACCGTGCTCCACTTTGGCTAAACAATCTACCATCTTCCATCTTACTTGCCCCAGTCTAAGACTATTCAAAACAGAGATCAAGAAGTATCTGCTTAACTCGAGACCTGTAGCTGCTTTCCATCTTTTCGCATAGGTTGTCAGGCACCAGGGCCACCACATCGCTAGAAACACTCTCAACTCTCAGATATTATCTCAGTCTTGGCAATACTGTGATTGTTAAACTCTTGTAATGTCCTGGCAATTTCTGTACAAGCCTTGTCTCTGTGTAAAATTCAATATTACAACTGACGTGTAGCCTTTGACTTATGCTATGATTTTAAACGTTTGTCGAATTGTAATTTCTCTGTTTTGAGAACACTGTCCATACTGTCTTGTTGTAATTGTCCTGTCATGACTGACGTGGAGCCTTTGCAAAGGAGTCCTTGACTCAAAGGTTGTAATTCCGAAATTTTCAATAAATAAATAAATAAATATATTATACAGTCCTTAACCAAGGGTGAGGTAAGCACGGAGCATTACTGGCTTACTAAAGTTCACTGCACATGTCACTTCTCAGAATCATTAGTGCTAAATGTAACCGCTTAGTAATCATAAGCCTGTGAACTCCTGTATTTTATGCTGGTATTCTTGGTATTTCCACAGTAGAATTCTGGCTCCAAAACATTCAGGACACAAAAAATCCACTGCTAGGATACTATAAATACAAGCATTTAATGATTAAAGCAGCAGTGCAACAAAAAATGATTTTCCTAAAAAGTTAGTTTCAGTTACAAATAAGAAAAATATCAGTACACTAGTCAATTGTACTTGTCTAGGTACCTCCTATGCTGTGCACCATGACAACTTTTTTTTTTTCTGTCCTAACCCTTGTCAGGTATTTCTATGGAAAATGTAGTGGCCATCTTTTTTTCTTGTGAAAAAATAATTAAAAACATTAATAAAATACTAAATTTTTGGTGGAATTAGAAAAAATGTACCACCAAATTAAACTGGAAGATGCCTGGAATCTTTTATAGTGAAAAAAAAGGTTGGGTAAAATTTTTGCCCAGTTTCGTTGTACTGCTGCTTTAAAACACAAGTTCAAAGACAAAGATTCTCTCGTTACAAACAGGTGATAGCAACGCAACCCCCCCCCCAATACAGGTGGGGAAAAGATCGTCAACATTTCACGTCACTTTGTCAAGTCTTTTTTTTTTATATATATTTTATTTTTCATTTGATTTAAAAAGTATTCACACTTTTACATTTTACCATGTTCAAGACCAATCGGTACATTAAAGTAAAGATATTCCTTCTGGAGAGAATAAGCCTCTCCTTAATCTAAGGAAGTAAAAGCATCCTGAACATGTTGATACCACATAAGGGGTAATTCAAGATATAACATCGCAGGTAAGTATTAACAGTTAATCAGCTGTGGTGAATAGCCCATGAGCAGTGTGACTAATTTCGTCTAACTAAAGTCCATTTAAATATAATGTCCAGCGCGAAGTATTAACTCCACAAAGGCAGAGTAAGAGACGTCACACTAAAAATCTAAAGTTAACTATAAACTTTTCATTTTAAATACCAGCAGCAGGAAAAACAAGAGCCCTGATAGCTCTTAATATATTCCTTCGAGCTATATTTGTGTTAAGTTTAATTAATATTGTGCCACCAAACTAAGTTAAACTCTCTGAGCTGTAGGTATAAATTTTAACAATTACAAGAGTCCTTCGGTACTCTCCGATACAGTACCGAAACATCGTCAACAACGATGTAGGTATACCACTGGTTCGGCCAGCTCCTAGTTCCCCGATTTCCTCGTCTTCTGATTCAGTCTCTCTGGTACACCGGGCTGTGACAGAAATGAAATGCGTGGCCCATTTCCCAGCCTCAGTGGTATCAGAAAACAGCCATACTTGCCCCTGGTGCACAATGCGTAATCTGACTGGAAAAATGATAGAATGGGGAATGGAGGCTTCACGTAGCAGGTGCCGTGTACCATCAAACTTCTTACAGCGCATTCTGGTGGCATAACTAATGTCAGGGAAGAAAAGGATGGTATGGTCGTCCTGCATAATGGGGCTCAGCTGTCTGGCCAACCGCAGAATTCGGACTCTTGTCCCCACTCCATCCGTCACTACCAGCAGCGTGCGGGGCACCTCCGATTCCTCTCTTTGACCCCTGGGAGTTACGCGGTAAACTTTTTGTACATTAAAGGAGGAGGGATGACTCCTCAAAGCGAGTTTCTCCTCTAGCCAATCTTTAATATTTAATAGAGGATGGTCTCCTTCAACTCCCTCTGCCAGTCCTAGAATACGCACATTGGAGAAGCAAGACTGATTTTCCAAGGTCTCCATACAGTGAGGTGAGCATTTTCCTTAATGATTGTGGCCATAGTTGCTGTGGAGGATTCCGCTGCTTTTTTAATGTCGTGGAATTCAGTTTTGAGGCCTTCTACATCAGTTTCCACTACTGTAACCCTTGTGGCAAAGGTATCCATTTTATTTAATTCAGCTACCGAAGTAATGATTCTTTTCAGCTTCAGACCTATGGAGGCCACTGTTTCCTCCGATTCTATATTAGACGTGGCCTGACCTTCACCAGGAGTCTTAGGTGGATTAGGCAACCCACTTGTTTTTCCTCCTGTTCCACCCCTATCCTTCTTCGGGTTGCCCATCCTAGGGTTTGAGAGGTTCCTCCTTCCAGTGGCACGAAATTTTTTTTCGAAAACTGCCAGAAAATGCAGCATTTTAATATAATCTGTCCAAATGCTCAGAGCTATGTTCTCCTGCTGCTGTTTGGCTCGGGCTCCACAGCGCCCGTCAAGTCTTGACAAAGTGTCAGAGCGACATGAAATGTTGATGCTCTTTTCCCTACCTGTATGGGAGGGTGCTATCACCAGTCTGTACCGAGAGAATCTTTGTCTTTGTACTTGCGTTTTAATCATTAAACGCTTGTATTTATAGTATCCTATCAGTGGATTATTTGTGTCCTGAACGTTTTAGAGCCGTAATTCTACTGTGGCAATTTGGTTTACTTTGTCTGGCTCCATTCTGAGTGTCCTGAATTGCCCTCCTACTCTCTAGTCTTGATATTAGATGTATAATAAATTGACAGATTACAACGCTGTTATTTCATCAATGGATTCTTGTGACATCACAATCCAAGGTAGTGGAGCTCGAGGGAGTAAGTGTGAAACTGCAGTGCACAAAACATATAACATCCCTGCTACAGAAGTCCCACCAGGGAGGGGGCTAAATCCAAGGCGGCAATGTAGTGGTGGATCGTGGGTGGCCTCAGGAAGCCCAGGTAAGGAGGAACCTTGATAAATGAAAGGTGGCGCTGGTAGAAGCCAAAGGAAGTCCTGGCCAGGTGTGGCAAAAATAGAATAAAAAAAAAATACACAGCCAGCCCGGTGGCGCTGAGGGTTGAGGCACTGAACGCCAAACCTCACGCCATGTCGGCGACGGACTCGGGCTGGCAGGGGAGAGGGAGGATCGAGCGTCCGACGACTACCATCCTTCCTCTGGGGTGGGTTGAGGGGCTCGCATCGCCCTGTAGCGGCGACTGGCAGAGGCCAACCGCACTACAGCGGCATGCGCAAAGTAAGGGAGAGCACGGCGGGCGTCAGCCTACGTGCTCGGGCACCATTGCACGTCCGGCTCTCCGAAAAAGGGGGAGAAAAGCAGAAAATGGCAGAGGGCGAACTTCTGCGCTGGATGGCTGCGCCTTTGCACTCTGGTAGGGGAATCCCAAGAGAGGCTGCACTAGGGGTGCGTGAGTGACGAAAGGCTGGCCCTGGTGGTGCGGGTTCATGCGGCCCGGCGCATGACCGGGTCGGGGCGAGGCACCGCCGTCAGAGATCGCAGGGGCCGCTCTGCCGAGGAGCAAAAAAAATACACCAGAAACCCAAGAGTAAGGCCCTGTACACATCAGGCTAGTTAAAACGTTTTAAGGTGCTTAAAATGGTTTAACTAGCGCAAACACAGTGCCCGTCCGCATTAAAGCACAGTTTGAAAGCATGTTAGTGAACTGTGCTAAAACCCTGAAGAAAGCTAGGCTTAAATTTGGTTTTAAAAACGTTTTATGATGCAAAATCATGTTACTTGGTAATACGGATGGGCGTCTGCATATTGCTCCTCTAGGAAGCGTGTTAACAGTCGTGGAGAACCTATTTTTAAAAATGTTACTGGAGGCAGATGTGGACAGGAGTCGGCTGTGGTATAACCAAGTTAAAACTCGGTTGAAGACTGATCTGGACGGGCTGCTGTGGTGAGTTTAAAAACGTTTCGAAAATGTTTTTAAAAAAGTAACAAATCTTACTTGCTAATGTGTACAGGGCCTAAATGTTCACTGTTGCTCACAGAATCTTTATATTCTAAAATGAGCATAAAGTTCATCTGCAGGGGCATCACACACTGGCAGGACGATGTACCTTTGTAAGGCACCACTGCTAGGCAGATGAACCTGACTGCATATACCTCTACGTACATGCTGTGAACTGTGAAAATAATGAAAAACAAAGAAAAAAGACAGAGAAGGTAGAAGTGAGAAGAAAAGGAAGCGGATAAAGAATCTCAGTGCAGATATCAGTCAAGTTATCTTACAGGACAAGGGCGATGGGAAAGGAAGGCCTCTATAAAATAGCATGCTTGCATATTTCTAGGTGTCATTTGTCTAGTTTTAGAAATCGGAGTACAGTATTTTGCCGAATTTTGTTAGAAGCCTGGACTTTATCTTGGAACATTCTTTCAGTTTTTAGAAAGTCACTGAATCCAGCTCCCTACTCTTTCACAGAAGGACAAACATCAGCAATGAATTCAGGAAATACTCCCCATCCTATCAAAACTACCGGAGAAGCTAATTAACCAACAGCTAAGGCACTTCCTGGAAACTAAGTACCTATTAAACCCCATATACTCGAGTTTCAGACCAAAGCACAGCACTGTATCCGCCCTTGCAAAGTCTCTAGTGATTGGCTAAATGCAACGAATGCAAAGAAGCACATCTATGCCTTGTTTTTAGACCTAAGCAATGCCTTTGATACCGCTGACCCTAGCCTGCTATTGGCCGCTTTGAGCCATCTTCGACTTAATGATACCTCCATGAAATGGTTCAACTATTACCTTATCACCAGAATGCAACAAATCAAAGAACAAGGTGATCTCTCACTGCTTAAAATTCTACCGCATGGAGTACCGCAAGGCTCCATACTGGGACCCATACTCTTTGCGATCTATATTAATAACATTGACTCCCAAATACACAAGGCACATGTGCATCTATTTGCGGATGACACGGTGATATACACAGTGTGCTCTTCCCCTGAGCTTGCGTTCAAGGAGCTGCAACATGAATTTGACATCCTGCAAAAAAAAATTCTGCAGCTGAAGCTCCTCCTTAATGCAAGCAAAAAGTACAGATACGTAAGACCTTACCATAACAGTAGATCTTCGAGAGAGGCTCTTGCAGTAGGTAATTACATATAGGACTGACGTCGGCAGGCGGCAGGACCCCACGGAAAAATTTCTAGCTAGCAGTCCCTGGCGAGGGACCGCCTCTAAGTCAGGGTGACCGCGCCAGATTTATCGCCGGTATAAAGGGCGGTCTCGACGCATTTTCCAGTTCTTTCCCACCAGGCCCGGAAGAGAGAGAAGCAGATATTTCCTTCAATGGAAAAGGAGCTGAAAAAGCCTATGGGGATGGAAGGCAGGAAGGTATTACCTACTGCAAGAGCCTCTCTCGAAGATCTACTGTTACGGTAACTGTACCATCTTACTTCGAGAGGGCTCTTGCAGTAGGTAATTACATATAGGACAGAATCCCAAGCAGTCTGGAACAAATGAAAGGCACCAGGAGGAGGAACTACTCCAAGAAGAAGCAAAAACTTTGCAAACCTCAAGACAGGAGGCCTTGCAAGACCGCTAACCCGAAGCCTGCTCTACGGCGAGAGGCAATGTCCAAACTGTAATGTTTCGTAAAGGTATGGACGGAAGTCCAAGTGGCGGCAGCACAGATGTCTGCCGCAGACACATTCTTGAAACAAGCTGCAGAGGCTGCTACTCCACGAGTGGAGTGACCTCTTACTTGACCCGGAAGGGTCTTGTTGTACTGGTCATAACAGAAAGTGATGCAATGAGCCAACCACTTTGACAGGCATTGCTTGGAAACAGCATTGCCTTCCCTTTTGTGAGCAAAAGAGACAAACAACTGATCAGTCTTTCTGAGATCCTTTGTCCTATCAGTGTAGTATCTCAGAATCCTGTGAACATCCATGGTATGGAGCAAATATTCTCCCTGGTTGAAGTACTGCGTGAAAAAGGCAGGTAACTCAATAGACTGATTTAAGGTAGACTCCGCTACCACTTTCGGTAGAAACTTAGGGTTCGTGCGAAGAGCTACTCATTCCTTGTGAAAAATCAGACAGGGTATTTTACACATAAGGGCCTGAGCTCGGAAATTTTCTCGAGCAGAAGTAATGGCCACCAAGAAGAGCTGCCTTCCACAACAGAAACTTCAGATTCATGGAGGCCGAGGCTCAAGGAAGGAAGGGTAAGTTTCTCGAGAACAAAGTTCAAATCCCAAGGGGAGTAGGAGTCCGGACAGGGGCCTGAGATGAAGGACCCTCTGAGAAAAGTCTTGATACCTTAATTGGGCAAAGGCTTTTATCAGCTAAAGGAACATGGTAGGCTGAAATAGCGGCCATGTGAACTTTCAAAGAGGAATGACTGAGACCCAGGTCGAAGAGGTGACGTAATAATCAAGCAGAATGGCTGCAGGACAGGAGAAAGGCTCCACATTCCTGGAGGCAGCCCAAATAGAAAATCTCTTCCATTTCATGGCGTGAGTGGACCTACTGGAGGGTTTTCTAGCCTCCACCAGAACCTCGGCTACCTTTGGAGAGACGCCAAAGCGAGATTGTGCTAGGTCTGCAGGAGCCATGCATGAAGTTGTAGGGACTTGAGTCCCGGATGGACCAGGGTCCCCTGATCCTGGGTCAGCAATCCTCGAGATAAAGGAAAAGGAAGAGGAGGAACCTCTGAGTATTGTTGTAGAAGAGAGAACCAGATTTGCCTGGGCCAGAAAGGAGCGATCAGAATCATTCTCGCTCCTTCCACTGCAAGTTTCTGCAGTACACGAGGGACCAGAGGAATTGGGGGAAAAGCATAGATGAATCTGCCCTTCCAGTTTAGAGACAGAGCGTCGCTCCAGAAAGCGCCTCGCTCTGCAGCGAGCGAGCAAAAGGTGGGAAGTTTTGCGTTTAGGGAAGAGGCGAACAGGTCTACCTGTGGAGTCCCCAAAGCTGGAAGATGTCGTCTAGAACCTTTTGGTCCAGCTCCCATTCATGTGGCAGAGCCAAGGAGCGACTTAGCTTGTCTGCCAGGGTATTGTCGACTCCTGGGACATGGATCGCCATGAGGTGAAGGTTGTGAAGCGTTGCCCAGTCCCAAACCCTCATCACTTCCTTGCACAGCGGGTAGGATCGAGTCCCTCCCTGCTTGCTGATGTACCACACCACTCACATGTTGTCCGTTTGGACAGCTAGGTGACCGGGAAGGATGAATTGGTGAAGGGCTTGAGGAGCATATAGTACTGCTCGTAGCTCTAGCACATTGATGTGGAGAGCTAACTCCAATCTGGACCATAATCCCTGGGTTCGGTGAGGACCCAGATGGGCTCCCCAACCTTCGCCTGATGCGTCCGTGGTCAGAGTCTGGGAGGGGGGAGGATGACAGAAGGGGACCCCCCGAAACAGGTTCTCTCGAACCATCCACCATTGCAAGTCTCTTGTCATCGCCGAGGAGATCAGCACCAGATGATCTAGGTCGTCTACGAGTTGATCCCACTGAGAGCGGAGAGTCCACTGAGAAATCCTCATGTGGAGCCGCGCAGGGAACCGTCGGGATGGCGGCCGCCATAAGCCCCAAAAAACGGAGAACCGACCTTGCCGGAACCTTTCTGCGTTCTGATAACAGGGAAATCTGTGACTGAAGGGAGGCCGCCCTGTCCGGAGGAAGGAAGGCCTTGCTCACTGTCGTGTCGAGGATCGCCCTGATGAACTGAATTCTCTGGGAGGGGACCAATGAGACTTGGAATGGTTGATGGTGATACCCAGGCAAGTGAAAATCTGCTGGGTGAGGGAGAGAAAATGCAGGAGCTCCTCCCTGGATGAGGCCGCCAGGAGCCAGTCGTCCAGGTAGGGAAACACCTGAACTCCGAAAGTATGCAGGTGGGCCGTTACCACCGCCAGGCATTTGGTAAAAACTCGGGGAGCCGAGGAAAGACCAAACGGAAGTGCCCGGAATTGGTAATGGTCCCCCTGAAAAGCAAACCGGAGGTACTTGCGATGAGAGGGACGAATGGGGATGTGCAGATATGCATCCTGTATATCCACGGCACAAAGCCATTGACCCGGCCGAAGAAGGGGCAGAAGGGTTTGCAGGGAGAGCATCCTGAACTTTTTGTATTCCACGTAGAAGTTCAGGGAGCTGAGATCTAGAATGGGCCTGAGATCTCCCATTTTCTTTGGTACAAGGAAGAAATGGGAATAGTAACCCATCCCTTGAAGGTGAGGAGGAACGGGTTCTATGGCCTGCTTCGCGAGAAGGGCAGATATTTCTTTCCTGACCAAAGGAAGATGGTCCCTTGTGTAAGAAGACTTCAGAGGGGGGTGGCGTGGAGGTTTCTGTAGAAACTCTATGGAGTGCCCCTCCACGATAATCTGAAGCACCCATGAATCCGATGTTATCCTCTCCCAACCCAGAAGGTGGAGGGAGAATCTCCCTCCTACCGGTTCTTCCGGGAAGTGCGGAGGTGGTGGGAGAGGGGAAGAGTCAGGTGGTGTGGGGCAGCGCCACAGCTGGGGCACCCGCTGCTTTTTTGGGCGGCGGGGGCCTAGCAGCTGCGGGGGCCTGGCGTTTGCTGGCCCGCCTTCCTTGGGGTTTCACTTGAGGCCAGCTGCGTCTGCAAAAAGGACGGCGCTGCGGGGGATGGGGACGGTACATGGAATCCACAGATTTCAGAGCCGTCCCCTTCTCCTGCAAATTGGTGATGATGTCCTTGACATCACCGCCGAAAAGCAATGAACCCCTGAAAGGTGCTTCCTGGATTGCTGACTGCACCTCCGGTACCAAACCTGACACTCGGAGCCAGGCGTGACGCCGAAGACTTACGGCGAACGCGGAGCTCCTCCCTGCAGTGTCCACTGCATCGTAGGTCGTCCTCAGGATGTGACGACTGGCCGAACGAGCAGAACGGACTAGGTCAGCTAACTCCTGCTTGACTTGGGAGTCAGGTAAGGAATCAATCTTAGATTCCACCTGGGTAAAGATAGCCTTCTGGTAATCCCCCATATATGCTACATAATTCAGGGCCCTAATTCCCAGTGTGGAAGAAGCGTATATTTTTCTTCCATACTGATCCAGAAGGCGAGATTCCTTATCCGGGGGAGACGAGCTTAAATGTTTGGGGTGTGCTGGCCAGCCGTGAGCGCGCTAATCACGACCGAGTCTGCACGGGGGTGAGAATCCAAAAAATCTACACCCTCCGGGCCTGATACAGCCTGTTGGACTTCTGAGGAAGCGGGGCTAAAGCCAACGGTTGTTTCCAAATAGTGGAAACAAGGTGGGCGTGAGGCTCGATCCAGGGTGGCACTAAAGTAGGGGCCGTAAGGGGCAAGTCCAGATGTTCAGCGAGTTTAACCCGCTGAGGATCTGGTTCCAAAGAACGCCACTGATGTACTTCCTGGGTCTTCCTGAGCAACTCCGTGAAGGAAGGATCCTCCGGAGGAGACTTCGGAGGAGTCCTCGGCCGGGGCTTGGACGGAGAGCGAGGCTCGTTGTCTCTCTCAGAGCATCCATTGGAGGAACCCGAGGAATACGAGAGTGAGGAAGAAGAAGAATTAGAAGCAGAGTAAGACTCCCTGACTCGTCTAGGGGGAGGAACGGGTTCCTTAGGGGGAATCCCTGGATGCGTGTCCTGCCCCTCTCTGGATCCAGAGGGAAGAGCTCGGGAATCCGGAGGCAGAGAGGGAGTGTGCCATCTCGGCGTCAGGGGTCCGGTGGCACTGCTGTCGTAGAGGCGTTCTCGACTTCCTTGGTGAGCTGAGCCTGGCCTCAGCCCACCAGGAAACCAGAGTCTCCTGAAGATCCACCGCGGCCTGGGGGCGCGGAGGAGGAGGGGGATAATTATACGGATTAAATCCGTAAGGCAAGTATCCATAACCCGGCTGCGGGAACAACGGTGCCAGGTATTGCGGCGTCGGGTACTGCGGCGCAGGATACTGCGGATCCGGATAAGCTAGTGTTGGATAGGACGGCGGATACTCAGGTACCGGAGGAGCTGCCGGAGCAGACGGCCCAGTAGGGAGCCCCACAGGTGGATCAATGGTGATAGGCCCGTGGGGGGTCGGGCCCGATGGTGGGGGGATATCCCCTGCTGGCGTCGGCGGGACCGGCGTCCGGGGGCCCGGCGTCAGATCTGGTTCTGTAGGAGGAGGGTCTGACGACGGCAAAGCATCCCGTGCATCGCGCTGGGACGGAGGGGAAAAACCTCGGGTCCGCAGGGGTGACTGGCCTCGGAGGCAGCGAAGGCTGCAGGGAACCTGGGACAACAGACGATGGGGGTCTGTCGGGCTCAACGCCCGGCGACGCCGGAGGAGCCGACATGCGACTTAGGGGCTGAATCCCAGCGATGCCAGAGGAGCCAGCGTCCTGCTTAAGGGGTCCCGCCGGAGGCGGGCTGAGGGTGGAAGCGGCCCGACCATGGGGACGCTGACTGCAGCCGCCTGGCGGGTCGGGTGTCTTACTGGCTTTTCCCCGGCGGGAGCGCCGGAGGAGCCGACGTCTGCTTATGGGAGGTGCCAGTAGGCTGCAAGCCTGCGGCAGTACTGGGGGCAGAGGCCTCCTTTAGCCCAGAGGCGCCCGCAGGACCCGAGCGCGAGCCCGACAGGCGGGCTGACGCCTCCTCCAAAACCTTGGAGGCTGCCGTCGGGCGATCCCCCGGAGGGGACATTACCTGACGAGGAGGTCTTCTCCCTGTGCCTTTCTTTGTCCCGCTTCTTGTGGTGTCCTTCTGGAGAGGTCGACGCCTGCCTAAGCTTCTTCAACTCCTTCTCCATTGAAGACATCTTCTTTTTGAGGAGATGGGCTTCCACAGACTGCTGGCGTCGTCTGCGGGTAGCGCTTGAAATGCAGGGCACGCGGGCACTTGCCCACTGCGTGGTCGGGGCCTAGGCAAAAAGGCAGAGAGAGGACCGCCCTGTGAGGCGTAGTTGGGTGCCGCATTTAATTGCGACTTTATTTTGGAAGGGACGATATAAACCCCCATCGCTCACCTGACGATAGTACTAAAATACTAATAATTTTCGTAAAACCGACGAAAGAACAGGGCTGAGCATGAACTTACCGCGAGGCGCTGCATGAGCTGGACGGGTGGGAAAAGAACTGAAGGCGGGCGCCGGGACCGATCTTTATACCGACGCCTGACGCCGTCACCTGATGGGGGCGGGTCCTCGCCAGGGACTGCTAGCTAGAAATTTTTCCGTGGGGTCCTGCCGCCTGCTGACGTCAGTCCTATATGTAATTACCTACTGCAAGAGCCCTCTCGAAGTAAGATCAAAAGCTATGGTCATCTCCCCTAAATCCCACACTCCGACGACAACCGTACACCATCATAGGATACTCGCCTTACTTAATGAACCAACTGAAATTGTTGACAACTTTAAATACCTAGGTTTTTGACTATACAGCAAGCTTAATTTTACGGTACATTTGCAGGGACTAGCCAAAAAAACTGAGACAGCGCCTGAGCGTCTTCCATCCGATCGTGTTAGACATATTTTCATATGCGAGGCAAAAAAGACACTGGTCCTAACAACCTTCCTACCTCTATTTGACTTTGCGGACATCCTCTATAGCCACTGTCCTGTATCAAGAAAATACAGGTTACTCACCTGTAACAGGAGTTCTAGGAATGGTATATGTTGTTCATCCACACTCATTGGCAGTATCCTTGCCGCTTTAAATCTTGCCGGAAGGTCTTCAAGCTTGCTCCTCCCACCCACCCGGGTGGTATAACTCTCGGCTCCGCCCATGACGCCAGATCTCGCCCGCTGGAAGCTCAGGTTGTGTCAAGCCGGGAGGAACAGGAGTCAGGGATGAACAACATATACCATCCCTAGAACTCCTGTTACAGGTGAGTAACCTGTATTTCTAGGGACATGAATATGTTGTTCATCCACACTCATTGGCAGACTCCTAGCAGTTCTCCGGGAGGAGGGAGGCAAGACGCACACCCCCAATACTTACTTGGGAAAGAGAGACTGGAGAACCGAGGCCCCAAAACCAGCATCCCGGCGTGACTCAAGGTCGATGTGGTAGTGGGTAATGAAGGTGTTTGCTGACTTCCAGGTAGCAGCCCTGCAGATTTCCTGGATAGGGACGCCCCTGGAAGCAGCCACTGCAGGCAGTATGGCGGTAGAATGAGCTCTTATCCTCTGGGAGGCTCCATGCCCGCCAACTTATAGCAGAGATCTATGCAGGAGGTTACCCACCTGCTTATCGGTCCGCTTGGCTGCAGGTCTGCCAGATGCGGCTTCAGCGTGGGTGACAAACAGCTGGCGAACCTCTCCCGAATTTCAGCCGTGGCGCTCCTTATAATAAGCGAGCGCCTTCTAGGGTCCAGAGTATGGAGCCTTATTCGGCCTCCGAGGTGTGATTGGGGTAGAACACTGCAGAGTCAACACCTGGTTAAGGTGAAACTCCACACCACCTTCGGAAGGAATTTCGGTGGAGGCGAGGACAACCTTGTCCCTGTGGAAGACCAGGTAAGGAGACTCGATGGAAAGCGCCTGGAGCTCTCCCATCCTTCTGGCTGACGTGATAGCCACCAAGAAGGCGGTCTTCCACGACAGGTGGAGAGAGAGCACACTGTGCATAGGTTCAATGGCTTGCCCATGAGCTTTGCCAGTACCAGCAGTAGATCCCACGGAGGTGGGGGTTCCTGACTGAGGGAAATGTGATCAAGGCCTTTGAAAAAGCGCCAGACCACCTTCTCCTGCGCCACCGACTGCTTCCCGGCCCGCGCCCGGTAAGCAGAGATGGCTGCCAGGTGCACCCTTAGGGTCGTCGACCTAAGCCCTTGATAGAAAGGGACCATAAATAGTCCAAGATGCTTGCCAAGGAACAGGAGGAAGGGTCCAAGCCCTTGCCCTGACACCAAATGGAAAACCTTTTCCATTTGAAGGCATAGCATTTTCTGGTCGACTCCTTACGGGACGCCTCAACTACATTGAGGACCTCGTCGAAAGACCCAAGGCCTGGAACTCTAGCCGCCAGGAACCAGGCTGCAGGTGCAGGGATTGAAGGTCCGATGGAACACCTTCCTGATTGACTGAGAGCAGGTCCGGGCGAGCTGAAGCTGCCTGGAGTCCTGGAGCTGAGACTGAGGAGATCTGGTACCAGAACTGGCGAGGCCAGTCTGGGGCTATCAGAATCACCTGCGCCTTGTCCCTCCTCGCCTTGAGAAGCACCTTGTGGATCAAGGGAAATGGGGGAAAGGCGTAAAAGAGGCCCGGGGTCCACTGCCTCGAGAAGGCATCCCCCTGCAGCGAGCCATGCTGAGGGGGGCTGGCATGGAACAGACTCAGCTTCGCGTTCTCCATGGAGGCAAACAGGTCCACCTGAGGTGTGCCCCAAAGGGAGAACAGATGCTGTACTACCTCCGGCAGGAGAGACCACTGTGGGATGCAGCCCCTATCCGCCCAGGGCATCGGCCAGGGTGTTGGAGGCCCTGCCACGTGAATGGCAGGAGATCCGCCTCCAGGCTGCGCAACGGTGACCAAATGCGGAGAGCTTCCTTGCATAGAAGCATGGAGCGCGCCCGCCTGGCGGTTCAGATAGTACATGGTCGTGGTATTGTCCGCCTGACTCGGACCACTTGACCCGGAGGAACGGAGCAAAGGCGGTGAGAGCTAGGCGGACCGCTCGAGCTCCAGCAGGTTGATGTGGCATCGACTCCCGCTGGGACCAGAGGCCATGAGCCCGGTGTTCCCCAGATGGGCACCCCAACCCATCAGAGAGGCATCGGTCGAGTAGAGAGACCGCCGGCTCGGGCGGACTAACGGGATGCCCTCCTGCAAATGATCTGGAACGGTCCACCACTGGAGAGCTGCCCACATCCCTGTGTCACCGACACAAGCTGGTCCAAGGGATCGCAGCGCCAGACCACTGGCTGGCCAGTCCCCACTGAAGGACGCATGTTCCAGCGGGCCCAACGGACCACGCTGGTGCAGGCCGCCATGAGACCCAGGAGGCGCAGGAAGTCCCGGCAGGGCGCAATTGCCCAACCAGAAATGATCGGGCAAAGGAGGAAAGAACCTCGGCCCTGTCCGCGGAGCCGCGCCTGGTTCAAGAGAGTCGAGCCGCCCGATGAATAGAATCACCTGCTTCGCTCGAGTTCACTTGGCCTCGCTGATAAGGAGGCCCAGTTGAGAGCAGACCTGAGGGCCAGATCTCTGACCACTCCGCCTCCTTCCTGGAGGGAGCTATCAGCCAGTCGTCCAGGTAAGGGTACACCCGACCCTCGGCGCCAAGAGGAATGCTGTCACCACTGCCATGCATTTGGTGAAGACCCTGGAGCTGGAGACAAGTCAAGGGCATGGCTTGGAACTCAAGAGGGATCCTTCCGCTGAAGCTAAGGAATCTCTGGTGAGACGGACGGATAGGGACGTGAAAAACGCTGGCCCTGCAAGTCCAGAGAGCAGAACCACACGCTGCTCCAAGGATGGTATTATCTGAGCCAGAGTGACCATCCTGAAGGTTCGAGACCTTAGGAACTTGTTTAGGTCGTAGGTCGAGAATGGGCGCCAGCCCCCGTCTGCTTCGGAACCAGGAAGTACCTGGACACAAACCCTGGGTCTGAAGGAGGGTCCACCACCTTCTTACCACCTCCTTCTGGAGGAGGAGAGCGGGTGTCGGCTCGACGAGCCGCCAGTGAGGCTGGGATCCCGGCCTCCCGAGGGGCGACGGCTCTGAAGGGTGGTGCCTGCTCGAATTCCAGAGGCAGGCCTCTTCCCACCACCTCTAAGACCCACCTGTCCGTGGTAACAGCGGACCAGGCGGAACGGAAGTGCGCGAGCTGCCTTCACGGGGACCCAGGGTAAGGTGACGGGATGGGGGCGACACCCTCAGCCTGCCACTGGGCAGGCTTGGAGGAGGGACCGCCGAGGACCTCCTGGGCCCTTTCCTCCTGCCTCCTGTTAGAGGAAGCCGGCGGCTTGGGTTTGGGATGCCAAGCACAGCCTGCTGGCTCCTGACGTTGTTGGCCGAGGCCGGGGCACAGAAGGACGCAAGGGGCTTAGGCTGTGGTTTGCGCCTTTGTCCTTCTGAGCGGAAGAGACCGAGTCCAAGGTGGCATTGGACTTCTCGATCCTCTGCAGGTGACCTTCCACCCCAGGGTCAAGAGGTCAGTCCCAAAAGGGAACATCCGCCAACTTGTGCTGGGTATCCGGCAAAGGTGGATATCCTCAGCCAAGCCCGCCCGACGCATAGCCACTGCCGCCGCCACCGATCTGGCACATGAGTCCCCATATCCAAAGCAGTCTGGAGCTGCTGTTTGGCCACTGCTCCTGCCCTGGTCCCGCACCTGCTTAACCGTAGTCTGCAGATCGGCGGGAAGATGAGGGATGACCTCATCCAGGAGCCCAACAGGGCATGAGAAAATGTGCCATGAGGACGGCCGAACTGGCCTGACGAAGGCCGAGAGAGGACGAGCGAGACTTTTCGCCTCGACATAGTCCAATTTCTTGACCCTTGTCAGGAGGTTTGTCCACATCCCTGGCGCTGCCGGGCCGGAAAACGCTGTCGGTAACCAACCCCCAGCAGAGGGTGTTCAAAACCGGACAAGGAACCGTAGGGACCAGATACTTCCTGGCCATCCTGGCCAAGGTGCAGGGCAGGAAGCAGGGCGCTGCCAAAGTTCCAGTGCCGACCCACTATGGCCTCGCCACCGGAAAGGCCTCCGTCGGAGAATCCCTCGGTCCAGAATCTCCGTGAGGGGATACCTGGCCTGCTTGGAACGGGTTCGAGCTCCATCCCGTAGACTCCGAGATGAGCCAAGAAGTCCTAGGAAGGACGACGGGCTATCGCCCATTGACTGACCTCCTGAAGACTCCAAGTCCAGTCGCTTGGAGAAAAGGGAGGAATCATCTTCGGACTCGGAAGAGTCCTCAAGAGCTGCCTCTGGCCTGAGCCACCTTCACCTGCCGAGGTCGGTCGGGAGTGAGGGTAACTGACAGCCGATGGGTAGACCTTAGCCGACCGAGAATCTTGGTCGGAGCCCCAATTGGTGGCTGTGGAGGCGGAGGTTCCACCGAATCGTGGAGCAGCTGGTTTTGGCCGAACAACCGCCTGGTATAGCCCTCGGATAAGTCGAGGGGTTGTGCCGGGCTGCCCGTGACAAGATGAATGACCGGGAAGGCATGAGTCGGGCTTATTCTCGCCAGGAGGAGTTGTTGGTGAACATAAGGTCTCTACTGCCGACGTAATTTACGCTCGAAGCTTCCTCATCCGAGGAGGAGGACGAGACGAGCGGCGACGCCGCCATCACGGGCCGAACCAAGACCGCCTATGACGGTGGGATCGGCTGGATCACAAGAGGTCCGAGACCCAGAGTCCCGGAATTCCGAGGTCGGTGCGGGAGGTGTCGGCCGAACCGCACTTCCTCCGGCTCGGATGGTCCATCCGAGGGCTCGGAACCGAGGCACAGGCGAGCCCACGGGATCTCAACTCCTCCCTGGGAACTGGGAGAGGGGAATCTCGGCTGCTAAAGACGACAGCTCGTCCAATGGGTCGAGAAAATCTCGACTTCATCGGTGGAGTCTCGGTCAACTGACCTGACGGGACACCGTGAGGCCAGTGGTCAAGCCGAGCGGCTCTGATCAAGCCGACGGTCGGCCCGGGAGAGGGGACCTTCCCGCCTCCCAAGAGCCGACGGAGGGACTTACCCCTGTCCTCTTTTTGACCGAGAATAAGGTCCAGCAGACGAGGCCCTTCTCCTTTAGTGGAGAGGGACAGACAAAGCTCCTTAAAAGAAGCCGTAGGAAGAACCCAGAGAGAGCGGGATAAATGCCGCGCCGAGGAAGATACGCCCACGCCGGTCCTCTTCGAGGGCTTACCATCCGCCGAGCTGATCCAGCCGAAGTCACCGCCGCGACACCGCCAACCGGCCTCCTTGAACTTCACCGAGGGAACGCTTCGGACGGCCCAGTTGCAATCGGGCAGCACGGTCTCTCGAGGACGAGGGCCGAGAAAGATGAGCACAGGTCGAAGCCGCGGGTCGCGCTCAAGGCCTATAGCAGACACACGTGAGTGTGGATCCGTCCGAGACATCTTCACCCGCATGGGCATCTCCAACCGGGAGTCGATTTGTCCATCGCAGCCGCGAGGGATAGAAGACTGAAGTCTTTTTGCAAAATTTTATTTTTAAATCCGCAAACGGAGAAATAGGAACCAGTCACAAACGCAGAGCGTTAAGGAGGGAACCTGAGCTTCCAAGCGGTAAGGAAGATCTGGCGTCATGGGGCGGAGCCGAGAGTTATACCACCCGGGTGGGTGGGAGGAGCAAGCTTGAAGACCTTCCGGCAAGATTTAAAGCGGCAAGGATACTGCCAATGAGTGTGGATGAACAACATATCCATGTCCCTAGAACAATTCTTTAATTATATAGATTCTCTAAAGAGTAATGGTCCTAGAGTTGGTCCCATTAAAATTAATGACAAAGTTATCTCTGATGAACAAGATATGGCACTAGAGTTTAACACCTGTTTTACAAGTATTTATAAACCAAAAAAAAAAAAATCTGTGTGTACAGGACTGAGCAATCATGATTCCTCCATAGTTGTTCAGTATCTCAGAGACATACACTGCTATCAGTTCATTTAAAGCAAATTCATCAGCTGGTCCAGATAATTTTCCTCCCATATTCCTAAAGGAAATTTCCCATGTAATAGCTGGCATACTTACCCATTTGTATAATAAATCCATCAGTGAAGGTGTGGCTATCCATGACTGGAAAAAGGCTACAATTATTCCTATTCATAAAGGAGGGTCTAAATTAACTGTGTCTAATTATAGACCCATTAGTCTAACCTCATTTACAGGTAAAATCAAGGAAAGGCTATTGTTACAAAAAATTATTAGCCATATTTCTGCAAACAATTTACTTGATATTACACAGTATGGTTTTATGCATGGGAAATGCTGCCACAATAATTTAATAAACTTTTTCGAACCTATCAGTGAAGCTCTAGATAACGGGTTCCCAGTTGACATCATTCTTCTCGATTATGAAAAAGCCTTTGATTCTGCTTCCCACAGAGTTCTAATCGAGCAACTTATTAAGATTAAACTGCACCCTAACATTATTATGTGGATAGAATCCTGGTTGGCTGATCGGAAACAACAGGTCAATATAAGGGGATACAAATCTACTTGGAATACTGTGACTAATGGGGTGCCCCAGGGTTTGGTGCTGGGCCCCATACTGTTTAATAATATTATTATTGCTACCATGCAAACTATGAATGGTGTATGGATAAACAAATATGCAGATGATAGTAAACTGGGATGCATAGTAAACGACATCCGATCTGCTGATTTCTTACAGGCCAGTCTAGACAGTTTAACAAATTGGGCATCAGAGAATAAACTGGTATTTAACATTTCCAAATGTAAGGTGATGTACCTTGGCAAGAACAATAGAGTAACAGATTATTATATGAACAACATAGCATTACAGGTAGTAACCTCGGAAAAAAACCTTGGAATATACATCTCCAATAACTTAAAATTTACTGAACATATAAACAAAATAGCAAAAAAAACTCACAGACTAATTAGTTGCATCTTAAAAAATATCAAAAGCAGAGAACCTGAGGTACTCATCCCGCTTTACTCTAGTTTAGTAAGATCACATTTAGACTTCAAAGAACAACTGTTGAAAAGGTACAGAGAAGGCTGACCAAGAATATTACTAATCTGAACGCGGTGGTCTCTTATGAGTAAGATTAAGGACATTAGGATTATTTTTGTTAGAATATCGCTCTTTGAGAGGTGATCTCTGTCTATTATATCGAGCCACCAGGGATCCTACCCTGTTTGAGACCATCTGTTTAGACTGGCATGTCTCCCAAAGTAACACCAGGTCTCATAAAATGAAATTAAAGGTTAATATTAACAAAACAGTGAAAAGAAATAGGTTCATTACTCAACGAGCAACACCGATTTGGAACTCCCTACCAACAGAAGTAGTTTTACGTACTAATTTACAGCAATTTAAGTCAAACCTGGACATGTACATGGGAGACAATAAATATCGCTTCCACCTATAGATAAAGGTGGCGAGTTCATTATGGGCGTGTCCCTCAAACTTGTATTTACCTATGAACCTAAGTTCTAAGTAAATGAGATACCCCATACCACCGTGCCCTGAGATTCATATCTAGCGCTCCTTTAAACACCCACCACTGTCAGCACTATGAGATGCTTGGCTGGTCCTCTCTTACTATCAAGAGGAAGAGGAATGAAGCCCTTTGGTTTCACAGGGCAATTACAAAGAAACTTCCTTCTTATATCGCCAATCTATTTAATCAAAACTCAGGGACCTACTGTTTGAGATGCTATGCATTTGTTATGTTCAATGTCCCCAAGATCCAAACACGATCTGGTGCTGCCGCTATTAGCTTTCCTCTTCCCTCCCTTTGGAACTCCCTGCAGAAGGCACTTAAGATTATTACGGTACCAGGGATATCCATCTTCAAGTCTCTTCTCACAGCTGTCTTGAAAGAAACTTGCTCATGTCGTAGATAATTGCTCAAGACCTTGCTTTCCCAATCCCACTTTTGTTTGTCAGGTCATTCTAGCACTACTACTCCTCTCCCCCTTACCCCTACCCATTCTCCTCAACCGCCCCATTCCTCCCCCTTCTCATCTCTCCACTCCCAGTTTCCTCTTTAGCACATACTTAATATCTTCTGTCGTGTTGTATTATTACAGGTTACTACAGATTTGTAGCAGTATTCCCATGTTATCCTTTGTGCCTGCAATCTGTATATACTGTAAAATGCACAAAATGTATTATCGACTGTATTCAGATGTTGTATATGTTGTGTACCGGTATATCTATACCATTGTATTGTTGTCCATTGTAATTGTTGTCCAGGACTACCTTGCAAATGAGCTCGCTCAAAGGTGAAAAGCCTGGTTAAATAAAGTTTGACTGATTGGTTGATTGAGGAAAATCTAAAACACGACATGCCACTCTTTCAGGACTCCCGAATTTCCTTTTTTTTTTATTCTGTATTTTTTGTCCTGCTCCCTATCGCTGGACCATCTACCCGGTCACTGACTCCGGCAGCAGCTTCTCATATTAGCCGTCCTCCCTGAACCCCCTGGCTTGCCCCTCCAGGGTGGGGTCACGGCGCTCCAGCCCAAGGGCGCCGTGAACACAGGAAAGGAAGGAGTCGCCCTGAGAGCCAATTTTGCAGTCTGAGCAGGCGTCATCAAGGTGGCGGGAGCAGGGTTTTCCCCCCTTTTTGTGTGGAGGAGGCGGAGACATGCAATGATGTCCTATGTCCGCCCCGCCCCCTGAAATTCTTCAAGCGCCGGTGGCTGCGGTATCCCCAGCCTCCGCCAGGGGTCCATCGAGCACTGGGCACTGTCCCCATCCTCCCCCTCGGAGAAACAGCAGTCCCAGGGACGTTCCATCCTTCTCCCCCGGCCAGCCCTCCAGCGATCCGGAGGACTCCGAATTTCCTACACAAAGCAGGTAGATGAAAAGTGTCTCCCACCCAAATCTTGGGTAACGGTGAGTTTAGGGCATTCTTCAGATCACGAGCTGGTGTTTCTGGGCTGCGTACTGTTTCCTATTTTGATGTCCAGTTTAAGCCATGGATGTGATGCTTGTAGAAGGTGAGGGATTATCGTCACCGAGACCCGAAGCTACTGACTGATTCACAGGTGAGGTGCAGCGTTAGCAGGTGTGCAGGCTTCCCCACATAGTGCTCTACCAGTGCACCTCGATACAGACCTGGAGGGACAATCTCTACTAGGGTGACTCAGTGCAAAGGCTTCCCCAAAAAATGCTCCATCAATACACACCCCAAAACAGAAGTGGATGGACCACCTCTCTAGGGTAGTAGGGTTTTTCTGTATGCAGGCTTTCCCACAAACTGTTCCACAAATACACACCTCGGTACTGCCTCAAGGGACCAATGCCATTAGCCTGAAGACGTTTTAGTCTCTGTACTTGTACAGTCAGGGGCCTTTCTGAACCAAATGCTGTGAGGTGCATCAAACTGTGCCAAGTTGTGTGTGGTGGCTTTGTGATGATGTGCACCCCCGTTTCTTAGAGTAAGGAATCAAGGGAATATTGTCATGCTCAGAAGTCAAACAGCTGGGTTCAAAATGTTTGTACAGTTTCTTCAGGCCTTACCTGGTTCGAGTCCCCCATACATGTCTCCAGGATGTCGCACTCATTCACCGCATCTCGGCAAATCACACCTCTGGGCTCGTACTGAAACAGACAGAGAGAGAGAGAGATGAAGAGACACCTTCTCACTGTGAAAAGCAGCAGGGAAAAGCAAATTACTGCAGAGCTTTACTGCTAACATAGAGCCGTCAGAAAAATGTATAGCACACAGATCGAGCAGTAAAATCGCAACCATCGATAATTTGTTTCCAAGACTAGTTTTATAGCTCACACTGGCAAACGTCTGTCCAAGGCTGCTTAGTGAAGGAGCAGAACCTATATTTCAATGTTTGGGGACTAGGGATGGGGTATTAGTGTTTGTGTAATGCTGTAGTACTTTTCGTAGGGAATAGAAGGCCCAGGAATAAGGGTGAGAGGAGTGCCGGAGGAGGAATGGATGGAGGTGGACAAAAAACACACCCTAAGCAAGGAGATGTGTGAGTGGTGAGTTTAAGTAGAGTTTGTGGAAGGAGCTATTCCCCACATTGAACCTTGGGCTTAAGCCCTCCCAAACTCACTCATGGCTTCACCACTTGTGAGTCATGGTCCTACCCCTTCACTCATGAAGATAAATGGTATATTGTGTCAGGCCACTGTGTATTCCATACATATGTATCCATACATACATATACATCTATCCATCTCTCTACCACCAATCACAAATTTGTTTATTTTTATCTTTGTGTCACTAACTGTCCAATCATAATCATGCAAAAATAGTTCCAACCCACATTTTTTCAGAATGCCAGGTGTTATACCGCTCATGACGCCAGCCTGGGTCACTGGGGGATGAAGGATTGAGCACCCCAGACTTCAGGGAGGGGAGGAGAGGATGTAACACCCCATTCAGCTACTGCCATCTGTGGGTGCACAGGGGATAGTGCAGTAGTTTAGGTGTAGGGATGGGTAGGATGCCATCAGGCACATGGCTGGGGTGTGAATTTGCATGCCTGCAGTATGGACTTGGGTCCCTGTGCCACTGCCTCTGGGGACACTCAAGGGGTAAATCCCCCTATTCTGGACACCACGGCAGCCTGTGTGGCAAGATAGTGGTACAACAGCAATGCCAGTAAGGGAGCAAAAAATATATCAGAAAAAAACAGAATGCAGTGCAAGTAAAATATTCCATACAAAGGGACCCACATCAACTCATTCATCTCTTCACTGCGTGGCTTTCCTCCCTCATGGGCTAAAACCACTTTTCAGTACTTCTCCATTGGATATTCTGTATGAGGAACATATTTGTGGATCAAGTAGGAATTCTAGGAGTATTCCATGTAACGGAATGTTCTTACTCCCTCTCTTAATAAATCCCTCCACCCCACCCCCCCCAAGTTATCAGCTTTTTTTTAAATGGTCTCACTCTCCCCTTGCCATGGCTTCTTTCCCAGATCCTCCATCCCAATTACTTACCTTGCACCTCTTACAGCACAGTCCGTCGCTGCACATTGCATCATGGGAAAGGGTACATTTTTTGCAGCAGTTCCCCCCTGCTTTTGCACACTCCTACAGGGTGAAAAAAATAACGCTTTCAATGTGTTCATACTAGTGTTTTGTCACACAACAAAAGCATGCAAGAGGTGTGAATTCATGCCCACACACACATGCATCCCTCACCAGCTTGCGGCTTCGCACATAACAGAGGAGGGAAACTGTGCTACCAGTGAGGGTACGAGCTGCTAGCATTTACAGGCCCCATTCCAGCCAATCACCGAGGGGCATTAGCGTTGGCCATGAAGTCAGCTGTTCGACCGCTATTTTAGCCACAGAAAGTGTGCAGCTGTGGGAACCCTTACTTGTCTGGGTAGGGAAGGGGGAACTGGAAAAAATGAAAAATAAACACACACACACATGCATGCTTGCAAACACATGAATACACATTGCAATGAATCTCTATGGTTAACCACTGAGAAATCTGTACATATAAACCTGCTGTCTTTAGATAACGCTGACTGGCACCACTTAAATACAACCCGCCCCTGTGCTGCACCGCTGATTTATTATTACTAGGATGAGTCGGGCCACTAGCACAGTGGCAGTGCTGCCCCTCATGACGCCGCCCAAGCTCGTTCTGAAACAAACGTGGACTGTCAGCAGCCTGGCCAAGGGGAGGAGGGACTTAACTCCCCATGACTGCTCTCCTTGTTTTGTTTTTTTGGGGGGCAAGATTCCTGTTCCGGTACTGTCCCCTGGTGGAGACCTGGTGGCAGCATAGTCAGTGGAACAAACAAGGGGATGGGCTGCTGTGGGACATTCTAGGGTGGACGCATGCCAAAGCACACATGCGTGCTTGCACCACCACACACAGTGTCCCTGGGGAGAAAACGAGAGGAAAATGGATGGGCTGCTCCATGTCGGCATCACTGCAGCCTCTCACATGACCCACCCGCCTGGCCACCCACTACACTGTGGTCCTGGGAAAGTGGATGATAACTGGTTAGTCAGTGAGGAGGTTAGTGACAGAGCTGGGTGGTAGGGGTGCGGCCGGGCAGTCCTGTAATGGAGAATAAAATATTGATTTAAAAAAAAAAACACACACACATTACTGAGGTTAGAGTGACTCTGTGGTGCTGGGCAGCGTAGGGCTGTCTGGTGCACTGGCGATATGGGTTCACATCTGCAGCCCAGGCCATCAGGAGCTGATCAGCAGTGGGTGCATGGGGCATCTACATAAACAAAGGAAAGGATGGTTGCCAATCCCACCTTCAGACTGCTCTTTGGTGGCCCAAGGGGCCTGAATGACGTGTTAGGCATCCACAGTCAACAACACTGAGGAGAGGGACAGAAAAATACAGCAGGTCCAGGATGAGCAGATGAAGCCCATCTCTTCCCAATGGGTCATTCCTCCAGCTCACTGGTCAGCTCCACTGACCGGCCCACAGTTTGAGCCAGTCTGTTGGTCTGAATATGGGTTGCCAGCCAGGCCCAGCTGCAAGAAAAAGTTGTGGGGATTTGGGGAGTAGCAGTATCAGCTGAAGGATCCCAACTTCCATTACCAAGATGGGCAGTGGGCTTTTGGGGGGGGAGGAGTCCCTGTCTGGGCCACCAAAAGTTATTTTAATTATTTATTTTATTGAATTTTGTTGACCTGGTAGGCCCACTGAGACAAGAAGTCCCTTTTTCAAGGGTGACCGGGGGGGGGTGATACAGATGGTAACCAACTGAACTTGAACCAGATTAACCTGTTGGTGGTATTTTTAGTGAGTGGGGGAAATGTGGCCATGACACCAGGGAAATTCCCCTACTACACTGTTGCCAGTAGGGGGAAGCGCTGCGTCTGCAGGATGGCAGACACTGCACAACCTTTCATAGAGCCGGATGTGCTGCTAGCTTCAGAGGAGACTTCCACAGAAGTAACGATTTCCACTGAGACTGCTATGCCTTGCATTCAGAGACACAGGTACCTTCAGTTACTGTCCTGGTGTCATATCATCAGGAGATTACTGGTACATCACCAGTTCGGGAGAAGGCATCCAAAACTGTTTCAGCTACTTCAGTGCAAGTACCGTCCTCTGATTCTGTGGAACCGCAACATTTTACTACTGATTCTATGCTGACTGGATCTCCTAAGGACTCACTCTCTCAAACGGGACTTCAGGGTATCGTGCTCAAACAACACAGTGCTGAAGACTCTGCTCCCTCTATTGCTGTCACTTGCTCCACGTCGCAAATGGTGTGACGACAAGTTGGTCTTTCGAATGACTCTGAGGCTTTTTTACAAGATTAGTTGGCAGATGAGACTCTTCAGAAATCGGGTTGGAAGCGTACGGCCTTGGGACAATGGATTCCAGATCCTGATTGGGGTGATATTCTGCCTTCTACTTCAACAAAGCATGCCACCGTAACTACAACTCTGAGCTCAGGTACCGGACAAAACGTTTTTCATGAGGCCTCACCAACTAATGCGCATCTATTAGAGGATCATGCTGCAGCCTCGTCTAGGCCGAGCACATCCTTGGGTGGGGGGACTACCAGAGGACGAAGTGCTGAGATGGGTTCTGAAAAGGCTGACTCTGGAAAATCTCATCGTATTCCTATGGCAGACTTATTTAAAAATAAACTTGAGCAGGCACCTAGACGGAATGCTGGTAGGCTACGATATATAGGGGAGGGCTTGCTACACACCCCAATAGATATTATGTTGCTAATCAACTTTTGAAGGGCTATATGTGTTTTTCTCCTTCTGATATCCAAGCTTTGATTCATATTTCAGGGGAAGACTCTTTCGATACCAGTTTTAAACTTAAAAACAGCTTGGAACAATTCGGGAAAAATACTCTATTCTTAAAGCTACCCCTATATGGACCCCCTTTTTGCAATCCCTCTTACAAGGCCACAGATCAGATATGTTACTATAATGTTTCGTAATGAAGGTGTTAACGTCAGTGATATTTATCACTGGTTACAAAATCGTTGCGGCATTCTTGGCCCTCCTGAAGCTCTCCTTGATTTGGAAGGCATTTGGACCGGGGGATGGAAATTTAAAGTGAAATTGTTTCAGGTTAATTCAGATATTATTAATTTACCAAATAGGTTTTTTTTGGGAAAGGATAGAGGGGTTTGCTTTTATAGTGGACAACCGAGGGCTTGCTATAAGCGTGGGTCAAAAACTCATATCAGCAGCTCTTGTGACATGTTAAAGTGCTCCTTATGCGGAGGCTATGGTCATTTAGTAGATCTGTGCGAAAACATTTTTCAATGTAACCTATGTGATGAGAAAGGACATGCGTTTCACCAATGTCCTTGGGCCAAGCGCAATAGAACTGAAGAATGGGACCAGGATGATTTAGTCAACAAGGCCCAAGAAAAGAAAAGGGATGCTAGTGTTTCTACTTCCTCTGTTCCACAGAAGGAAACAGTTCCTTCTACAGAATCATTCCTTCTCCAAAATATTGAAACTACACCTTCTGAAAATGGGCCTCCCCTACCCCCAGAACAGATTCAGGATACTGCTCTTTCTACTGACACTGTTTCAGTAGTTCCTCCCTCTGTGCGGGGACTACCTGCTGATACTTCCATGCCTCCTCCCTTATTTGAGACTGTTAGAAATCGCCGGTTTACTAGGTCCTCTCTTAGACACCACATTCCATGCCCTACACCTACGGAGAATCTTTTTTCTCCTCTCCAAGATGATGTGGGTGATTCTGATCTAGAATCTGACACCTCCTATAGGTCTTAGCTGGTAACAGAAGATGAGGATAGTAAATCCACAGAAATATCCAAAGAAAAAAAGGGGAAAAAAACGGAAAGCTAGTAACAGTCCAAAAGGAGGGCCTTGACTTTCTTTCACCTTAGATGGCTACATTAAGGATTGGGTCTTATAATGTTTGTAGCTTGAAAATTTATAAAACAAGTTTCTGTATTTTCATTTTTTGACTCCCTTGATGTAGACATCCTTTTTTTTACAAGAAACGTGGTTATCCTCTCTTGATGATGTTGAACAAGTATAGAGACGATGGCAATGGGGTCCTTCTTTTTGGACTTTTGGATTGGATTCTGTCAATGGGATTGGCATTTTATTTAAGTAGACTAAATTTCATATTTCTAGACTCATAGACATATGACCTGGACGAGCTCTGATTCTTGACTGCACCCATGGGGATTTTTCCTTCTGTCTTATTAATTTGTATGCTCCACAAATTAAAACCACTAGGATCGAATTATTTGTAGACATAAAGCCCTTTTTGTATACAAAAATGCATGTTATTTGGGGAGGTGACTTTAATTGTGCCGTTGACATTAAATTTTCAGGTGATGTACAGAAAAAAATGTATTGCGACTCTCATGCCTTAAAACATATCACTTCTGAAGCTAGTTTACGAGATGCGTACAGAACTCTACATAAGACTGATAGTGGGGGCTACATATCATAGGCACATTTATGCTACCCGTATTGACATGTTTTTCATTTCTAAATATCGTATACCTATTTTTTGTATATCCAGACCTACAGAATTTTCAGACCATGAGCTTTTTATTCTGTACTTTGAGTTTATCCGCTGTTCCTCCAAAAATATTCTCTGCTTTCCAACGATGGTGTTTAAATATGTCATTTTTGAATTCCCCTGATTGTGCCTCTAAAGTAGAGATTTTTTTTTGCGGCTCAGAACTCTACTGTGTGTTTTTATGACAATCTTTTTGATTGGTGGCTCGATACAAAATTAGAATTAAAACATCTTTTGCTTAGTTTTGGTAAACAAAAAGCAAATTCTAATTATTTACGCTATTTAATGCTCGGGAATCAATTATATAAATGAATGTCCTTTCCTCCACGTGAAAGTTTAAAATTCAAGTCCCAGATTTCTGAACTTAAAAAACAAATGAAAGACTATCAGTATGATAGGGCCAAATTGTTGGAAGTAGAGTTCAGATATGGGATGAAGAACACACCAGCATCTGATCCATATGCTGCATGTAAACAGAGACTGGAGAAAACTTTAATGACCATTTTTTTTAAAACCAGATGGTACTATGGTATCCACTGATTTGGAAATGCTGTCTGTGGTACAACAATTTATTTGTACTACTTTTAGTATCCCCTCTGATTCTACTAGTGCCCTTTTACATGGGTTTTCTACACCATTTCCTCAAATGGCGGATTCTATGTCACACTGTTTATTGCAGTCTATTTCTTCACAAGAAGTAGAAGGGGTAATAATACAACTTACTACAGGTACATCTCCCGGACTTGATGGTATCCCTAATGATTTTTATAAAAAATGTCTTCCTTATACGTGTTATTTTTTGCCCCTAGTTTTCAACTCTGTGTTAACCTCACAATCACCTATTTTAGGGTTTAATACCTCTCTTCTTCATTTCCTGTATGAATCTGGAGATAAAACCCTACTCTCTAACGGGAGACCTCTTAGTCTCCTGAATAGTGGTTATAAAATTTTGGCCAAAATTATTAATAATCGGTTGTTAACAACTGCTGATTCCCTTATTCATCCAGCTCAGATCTGTGCAATTCCCAATCGAAAAATTCAGCATAATTGATATCTCCTAAGGGAACTTTTTGAGGCAAGTAACCTGAACAATGTTTCAGGATATGTGGTAGCTTTGGACCAGGCCAAAACTTTTGATTGGGTACGACATCAGTATCTCTTTCCTTTATTACTGCGTTAGGGTATTCCCAGACAATTTGTAAACTGGATCATTATGTTATATACCAATGCCACCATTATCCCTTCGGTTAATGGGCTTTTTGGGACTGATGTTCCACTTACTATCGGAGTTAGACAGGGCTGTCCTTTAAGCCCACTTTTGTATACTTTTGCTCTCGATCCCGTTATTAGACAAATACAATGTGATCGGAGTATTGGTTTAGATCCTTTCCCCACGTTACCACTTGAAAAGATTACAGCTTATGCCGATGACGGTACATTGTTTGTCCAAGATGTTTCTTCATTGAAACGGGCTTTAGAGGTTTTTTCAAGTTATGGTTTATTTTCTGGGGTAGGTCTTAATACAGGAAAAAGTCTTATTTTTTCTTTGAATAAAACACGGACTGACTCTCTACATAGTTTAGGGATTCCTTTAGTTTGTACCCCTCACAAAATTTTGGGTGTCTGGTTTGGACCAGGTGATTTGGCTGCATATAATTGGGAACGACAGTTGCAGATTGGTGAAACTAAAATTAATATGTGGAAACACTGGAAGTTTGGGAAGAAAAAACATGTTATGGTAGTGAAGAAATTTTTGTTGCCCGTTTTTCTTTACTTAAGTTATTTCTACCCCCCTCCAGTTTATTTAGAAACCATAATTTTTAGTTTATTTTTTCAAATGATATGGGGTAATAGACTAAATCCTGTGAAACTGGAAATTACTTATTTGCCTATTAAAAAAGGAGGTTTAAATATGATTAACCCTATTGTTTTTTATCACTCCCTTTATTTCTTCAGTTCTTTTAGTTATCTCTGGACCTCTACCACTATGTCATGGCAATTATGGTCTCAATTCCTTTGGTCTCGTTATTTTATAAAATGGACTCTTATGCCTCCTAAAATATTGTCTTCCGATTCTCTTCCTGTCTATGGAATATCTTCTATTAAAAAAATGCAACAATGGAAAGTTTCCTTTCACAAATTAGTATCTCTTGATAGGAAGTCCTTTTATTCCTATATTGTTTATGATGTTCAGCAAATTTCTCTTCTTTTTCCTGATTGTGTTCCTACCAAAATGCTATTTGCCCTACGCAAACTAACAGACTTTAGACTCCCTGTTCATCTCTGGGATATTGTATGGCTCTCTGTTCAAGGGAGGTTGGGAGTAAGGGGAAATCTGAAATATAAACCTCAAGCAGATAGGTATTGCCCTAGACTTACATGTCATAATGTAGAAGAAAGTATGCTTCATTTTTTTTTAATAACTGTCCTCATAGCCAGTTATTTTGGCATGATGCTGCACTTCATTGGACTATACCTTTTCTGTCCCTTACTTCTTATCATACTTTAATTTTGGGTGATTATACAGGAATATGGAGGACGTATCATAAGAGCACACTGAATGTATTCTTTGCCTATGTTCAGTATTTTTTATGGCAGGCACGCTGTCAGTATGTACTACAACAACAACAAGTACTGAATGCTACTATTATTTCTCAAATTGAAGCAGGATTATTATGTGTCAAAGAGAATGATTTTCATAAATTTTCACGAGATAAAGTGGATAATTTGTGGAAACATTTTTTTATTTGATTTCTTACTAAATTTCTGTTTTATTCTTTGTTATGTCTTGTAACGAATACCTGATTTCTTGATGTATTTTGGTGAATTCTTATGTATCTTGATTTTTTTTGTAATGTTCTGATTCTTTTTCAATAAACTTCCCCTACTCTCCAGTAGGAATAACTCTTGTCAGAGAGCTGCAAGATGGCACTTTGTTGGAGGTGGTGGTGGAGGAGATGGAAGTGACTACAGATGTGGAACAGGAGATTGTACTTTTGGAGAACATCAGTGAAGCTGTGGAGGTAATGGAAGCGACAGTATCTGAGGAAACGATGGCATGTGAGGAACAGCACAAAGTGAGTGTGCACTGTAATTCCAGAGATGTACACGTCGACTGTGGGGCGTCTGTAAATGTGATGCTGAAGGAGACAAGTCTTGAGAGTGAGTGGGTTCCTCTCCTGGAACCTGGAATTAATGACCCGCCCTCAGGTGAGGTGAAACGGGGCGATTAAGGATGCCGCTAGAACTACACAGCAGGTGGGAGATGATGAGGAAGGTTTGTGTCTGAAGGAGGAAGTATCAGTGACCCAGCTGATACGACAGCAGTTTGGTGTACAGAAAGCCGCAGAGCCGACAATAATGGACTGGTCGGCTGAGTCGGCTTCACAGAGTGCAGGTTGGACCCAGCAAGAGAATGGCAGGTAGATTCCTGACCCGGACTGGGATGAAGATAGAGAGGGCGTCTTGCACAGCAGATTGGTGTCTCCACAACGGGACAAAAGAGGGACACAACGGAGCTCCAGAGATGCAGAGGTCACATCTGTTGTAGAGAATTTACAACCAGTAAATAAAAACACAAAAGACTGTAATTCTACTTGTGATCAGCCTAGCACCTCAACAGATCTGAATACAGGCATGCATGCTGCTTCAGGAACTTATAATCAAACAAAGTCTGGGCCGGACAAAAGGGGTACCTCAAGAAAAAGTAATATAAACACAGAAGATACTAACACTAGCAGTAGTTTTCAGAGCTCTACTAGGCAGGCAGGAAATGATTCTAGAATACCTGAAAGAGGAACTCTGTCTGATTTATTGAAAAATTAATTGGAGCAGACCCCTAGGAAAAATGCAGTGAGGCTTCGATATAGGGCAGAACTGCCTGAGCACCCAGATAAGTATTATGTGGCTAAACAGTTACTAAAAGCTTCTCTTCAATTTACCCCTAGTGATATTTATGCTTTGTCACATATTTCTGGTGAGGACACTTTTGACGTAAGTTTTAAAACTAATGCAGGACTGAAACATAGACTTTGACGGCAGATAAGGACCGCTTGGCCCACCTAGTCTGCCCATTTCCCTACCTAGAGGATAAGCTGCAGATCCTATTTAACCAACAGCCTATTTCTTCCTACCCCCCACAAAAATTGCCTTATGTCTGTCCCATGCATTCTTGAATTCTCCCACAGTTTTAGACCCCACAACCTGGAAAGATTTTGGTGGAAATATAATACTGTGAAACAAACTCCACTGTGGACACCATTTTATGCAATACCCTTAAGGAAACCAATGATAAAGATGGTGACCATACTGTTCTGGAACAAAGGGGTGAACGTTAGTGATATAAATCATTGGTTACAAAAGAGATGTGATGTTTTGGGACCCCCTAAAGCTATTATAGACACTGAAGGCATATGTACGGGAGGGTGGAAGTTTAAGATTAAATTGTTTCAGGTAAATTCCGAGGTAATACATTTACCTAATGGCTTTTTTCTGGGAAAGGACAGGGGGGTTTGTTTTTATGGAGGACAGCCCAGAGCCTGTTATAAATGTGGGTCATGGACACATTTGAGTAGTACTTGTGATCTTTTAAAATGTTCAATGTGTGGGGGTTATGGACACCCGAGTGCTTTATGCGACAGCATTTTTCAGTGCAGCTTATGTGATGAGAAGGGACATGCCTTTCATCAATGCCCCTGGGCTAGGCACAGCAAAGGTGAGGGTTGGGATCAGGATGATCTGGTACAACATGCTCAAGAAAAAAAGAGGACCTTCCTTTAGCCCCCCCACCCCCACAGGCAGCAGGCCTGAAAGGCAGGAAGATACAGATTTGCAGGAAAATTAGAGAATTTGAAGTACAGGGGATAAGGAACTGGAAGGGCAAGACATGGAACAAGGTATACTTACGCCTTCTGAAAACAGTAAAGTACAGCCAAAGGGGACGGATTTGGATAGCCGTGAGCAGGTTGATCCGGGGATTTCCAAGCAAACACATACCATGCCCCCCCCCCCCAACAGGACAAACAGCACCAAAAAGTGGGAGATTAACCAGAGCAGCAGCTAAGTTATCACAGACCCCACTCAGTGCATTCACCCCGAACCCTTATACACCACTGCAAGAGGAGGGGGAGGAGTCGGATGTTTCCAATAAATCAGAGGCGGTGTCAGAATTGGAGGATGGAAGGAAGAGGGGTTAGTAACACACAGGGGAGGAGTCGGAGCATGAATCAGATGTTTCCAATAAATCAGAGGCAGTGTCTGATTTGGAGGATGGAAGTAAGAGGGGTTAGTAACACACAGGGGAGGAGTCGGAGCATGAATCGGATGTTTCCAATAAATCAGAGGCAGTGTCAGAATTGGAGGATGGAAGTAAGAAGGGTTAGTAACACAGGGGAGGAGTCGGAACATGAATCGGATGTTTCCAATAAATCAGAGGTAGTGTCAGAATTGGAGGATGGAAGGAAGAGGGGTTAGTAACACACAGGGGAGGAGTCGGAGCATGACTCGGATGTTTCCAATAAATCAGAGGCAGTGTCAGAATTGGAGGATGGAAGTAAGAGGGGTTAGTAACACACAGGGGAGGAGTTGGAGCGTGACTCGGATGTTTCCAATAAATCAGAGGCAGTGTCAGAATTGGAGGATGGAAGTAAGAGGGGTTAGTAACACACAGGGGAGGAGTCGGAGCATGACTCGGATGTTTCCAATAAATCAGAGGCAGTGTCAGAATTGGAGGATGGAAGTAAGAGGGGTTAGTAACACACAGGGGAGGAGTCGGAGCATGAATCGGATGTTTCCAATAGATCAGAGGCAGTGTCAGAATTGGAGGATGGAAGTAAGAGGGGTTAGTAACACACAGAAAAAAAGGAAAGCTAAGAATTCACAGGAAGATAATGACTGAGGTGAAGCCTAAAACAAAATGAGCCATGACCACTTTGAATATAGCCACCTTCAATGTTTGTAGTATAAAGAACTACAGAAAAAAGATTTCTATTTTAAATTTTATACAAACTCTGGGGAAGGATGTGGTGTTTCTTCAAGAAACTAGATTATCCTCTCTTTTTGAAACAGAACAAGTCAGGAGAAGCTGGCTGTGGGGTCCTTCTTTTTGGATGTTTGGTCTAGATTCAGCAGATGGAACTGGTATATTGTTTAAGGGCACAGCATTTTCAGTAAGTAGGGTCATTGATATTATGCCAGGGAGAGCTTTAATAATTGATTGTAAATATAGGGGGTTAGATCTTAGATGTATAACTATATATGCCCCACAGATGAAGGTTACTAGAATAGAGTTGTTATGAGGCCATTAAACCTTATTTATGCACTAGGAAACATTATTTGGGGAGGGGATTTTAATTGTAGTATAGATATTAAAGCTTCTGGGGAGACTGTACAAAAAGTTTACTGTGATTCACATTTTATTTATTTAAGAGATTTACCAGGAAGGCATGCTGAGCAGAGTACCGCTCAATTCCAGATGCGCCCTGGGGTTAAGGGGTTACAGTGGAACATGATACAATCAGAACAAACATACATAATGTGTTTAGAACAAAACAGTGGGTAACACACATAATGTAAATAGAACAAACCGAGGGTAAGCAGTTCTAGTACAGTAGCTTAGGTACACATGCCTTAAAACGAATAATAGGGGCTGCAGGTCTTACAGATGCATATAAACACTTACAGACTGACCCAGGGTATACCTATCATAGAAATAGGTATGCCACAAGAATAGATTTTATTTTTTCTTCTAAACGCTGTAAGCCCATGAAAATACAGGTCAGACCTACAGAGTTCTCTGACCGTAATATGCTTATAGGTAAGTTCAGCTTTGCAACAGCTCCACCTAGGGTTGTATCACAGCCACTACAGTTAAATGCTTCAGTTTCAGAGAAGAGAGGTACAGGAAAAAACAGAGCACCTTTTGGCTAGTCAGATATCAACACTGTGTATGTATGAGGATTTGTGGAAATGGTGGTTAGACACTAAGAATGAGTTAAGGAGATGTTTTATGTCTTATGGGAGAGAGACAGCTAACTCAGACTATGTTAAATATCTAGAACATAGGAATCATATAAACTTGTGTCCTTTCCCACTAAGGAGCAGGTAAAGTATAAATCACAAATAACAGAAATAAAGAAATCTCTGTTTAATTATCAGTATAATAGAGCAAAGACATTGGAGGCAGAAATGAGGTATGGGACGGTCAAACAGACGGCAGAAGACCCCTATATGGCATGCAAACAGAGACTAGAACCAACCACAATGACAGCCTCTATACAGTAGATGGGACTTTGATTACTTCAGATTTAGGGATGTTACAACAGGTACAAGACCACTTACACAAAGACATTTCTAAAAAACTCTAACTGATGTACTTACGGCCCCTTTGCCCAAAATTAATATCGAGGACAGGGAAATACTACAAAAAGAGGTCACTCAGGAGGAGCTCTATAATATAATTAAGACCCTAAAAAATGGAACTTCTCCAGGATTAGATGGCCTGACGAATGACTTTTGCAAAAAATGTGCTTTTGAATTGAGTTTATTATTAGCACTGGTCTTTAATCATATTTTAGATAATATAGATCAAAAGATGGCATACCAGATTTTGGGAAGGCAATAATTTATTTATTTAGTTTTTGTTGACGGGTAAGTGCACTAGACAAATTCTGCCTATTTTCAGGTCGACCGAGAGGATACAGATAAATGCCAACTGACCTTGAACCACATTAAGCTGTTGGTGGTATTTTTAGTGAATGAGGGGAAATGTGGCCAGGGCACCGGGGAAATTCCCCTGCTCTTTTTCGAGAAGTGCCATGGGATCTTTAACATCCACCTGAACTACCACCAGAATGGGCAGATGGGACCTCGGTTTAACGTCTCATCCGAAAGATGGGTTTAGCTTTTTATATAAAAAGGAGACAAGCATGATATTAGAAATTGAAGGTCTATTAAATTGTGACTATAAAATACTAACAAAAATAATCTGTAGAAGGTTACACCTCATATCAGGAGACCTGATAGATGTGGCACAAACGTGCTATACCACATAGTCAGATACAAGTATGCCCGAACGCTAGCACCCGTTTTACCAGAAGATCAGAACACCAGCCTCTCCAAGTCCCCCGATGCCGGACTTCTCAGGGACAAAGATCATTTGCCTATCGTGCCCCCAGCTGGCTAAATGCCCTCAGCACTCATATTACTGCCTCCACCTCTCTAGGTATTTTCAAATCAAGGCTTTTCTCTCACCTTGCCACCTCCAGCTCCTGTGACTGCCCTGATTAAACCTCCTATTTTCACTACCCACCCTGTTCCGTTATCTGACAAAGACATGTTTGGAAACCTTTTCTCCTGCTATTGTCTGCTCCCCATACCTTTCACTTAACCTCTCTGTTCTGGACTTTTCCCTATTTGTTTCTCCTAATCTGGCATGACCTCTTTCTTGTAATAATAATGTGATTATTGATATCTCATGTCCTTTTGCACAAGTGATTTAATATGTATTTGTATATGTTTTCTTGCTCTTGACACAACACAAATTGTTGTGTTATCTATGTAACCTTTTGTACTGTACCTAATTGACGTGGAACCTTTGTAAAAGAGCCTCTGGCTCAAAGGTAGTAATTCCTAGAACAATAAACTAAACTAAACTAAACAAGTAAGCATTAATCCACGATGAAGGTGGCATCTAATGGTGAGTTAATGCATGGTTGGGACCGTTGTGGCACGAGGCTGGAGGCCGAGTGCGTACAACAGTCCAACCATGCATTAACTCTCCATTAGATGCCACCTTCGGAGGGGATTAATGTGCTTGTAACATGGACATCAGGATGGTTATTATGGAGTACACATCTTACTAGTCATACAAGACAAAAGACTAGGAGACTGATATGCTGTACTGTGATTTTTACTGTTACTTTCACAGTTTTTCATACAACTGTTACATACAGGTGTGGTTATTTTGGTTTTTGCATCCAGTGAACTCTTCTTTATTTGTTAACAATTGGTACACATTTCAACAATTTCTGCGTGGCTGTTTAATCAGTATTTAACCTAGGATGACTCTGATACTGCATGTTTTGCCCTTTCCACGCTCTGTCCGTTTTTCATTTGCTGCCTGCAATTTCTCATTCTACCCTGCTCGCCCTGTGTTCCCCGCTATTGCTTTGTTTACCTTCCCTCAGTTATCCAGTCTCTGTGCTGTGCTCTGGGTGTATGATTGCTGCTCTGTAGTTGAAGTTTACCGTGCCATGGACTGTGAAACTCTGAAAGTGAAATGCGTTCCCGGATGTTCTGCCTGTGGCTCCCTGTTACCATCCGCTGCTTCCCCTCTCTCTCACTATTTCTGGTCCGGGTGATTGATTGTATCCCTGTCTAGTGGTATGTCTTGGGTGTTCCGAGCTGCTTCTTTGTCTCTGGTTTTGGTAAGATTCTCTCGTTCTACCACTTCTGGATGCTCCTCGCCCAGACTGCAGTCTCTGTCCCTGACACACTCTTCCCCTGTTCGTTTGTTTTGCCCCAGCTGTCTCATTCTGTTCTGACCCTGTGATTTATGTCCCTCACTTACATTTCTCCCCTTCCTTATCTATGCTACTATCTTGCTGTTTATACAGTGTCTGACTCTTATTTTTCGTCACTTACAACTGTAAACACTGCTACTTTTTTCTCGTGGCTCATTTGTGTAGTTCAGAAGCAACACGGCATTAGCATCATCATGCTAGAGAGGATATGACAGTGATATGCACCTTGCAAGAGTGCAAGGTGCATATCACTGTCATATCCTCTCTAGCACACTGCACTGACAATATAAGCATACACATTGTATAATATAAATATATATATATTGCTATATTACAAACCAATCACACACACACACACACAAAAAAAAATGTGGGGAGTAGTGCAATGTAATGGCTGTGGGGCAGCAGTGTTCCGGGAGTCTTTCTGGAGGCTGAGATGCTGCCCTATTTGCAGACAACTCTCTGCCCTGAGGGAGGAAGTTGCCCGTCTTCAGGCCACACTGGACAGTAGTAAGGGGACCTTCCCCCAGGCCACACTGGATGGTAGGAAGGGAACCTCCCCCATCCAGGGAGCACCAGAGCCACCACCACTACCTCAGAGGTTGCGAAGAAAGCACAGTAGTTGGACCACAGTGGGCTCAGGGAGGGTGAGGATGGTGGAACAGAGGCACACCCAGTCAGTTGTTCCACACCACAATCCATACACCATTCTGGGGGAGCATAGCTCCCCTATGGAAGCACCTGCAGAGGAGATTAAGGAGGCTGAGGACAACTGTCACAAGGGAGGCCCACAGGAAGGAGGCAGAGGACACCACAAGGAAAGGAAGCAGCTCCTGGTGGGGGACTCAATTATAAGGGGGATAGAACTGGGGGGAGCAGGGAAAACTGAAGTAAGGTGCCTGCCTGGTGCCATGGCTTGGAGAGACAGGAAGCGCATCCTCAGGATCACGAGAACAGCTGCACAGGAATCTGAGCTGGACGTCATTGTCCACCTAGGGACAAATGACTTGGCTAATCATGAGATTAGAGCAGTGCAGAAGGACTTTGTAGAATTGGGAAGGAGCCTAAGACAAGTGGCACACACAATATCCTTCTCTGAGGTGCTGCCTGTCAATGGCATGAGTGAAGCGAGGGTACTTTGCACCATGCAGTTTAATGAATGGTTGAAAAAATGGTGTGGGGCACAGGGGTTTGGCTTCATTGGGGACTGGGGTTCCACCTGGAGGGACACCAGCCTATACTGGCAGGATGGTCTGCATCTGTCCAGGAAGGGAACAAGTCTTTTGAGCAATCGGTTTAAAGGCTTCATTGGCAAGCTTTTAAACTAGTCAAGGGGGGAGGCACTGATAAACAGCAGGAAAATCCCAGCCTCTCCCTACAAAACAGGGTACTAAATGAGAAAAAGACCGAAGTAGACAGGTCAGTGGGGGATGCTGCAAAAGAAGGTAAAGCCATCAAAAATGGAGAGCAATGAGTACCAATGCCCGTAGTCTGAGTAACAAGCTTCCTGAATTAGTGGCCTTGATGGAGGAGGAACATCTGATATCGTGGCAGTCACAGAAACATGGTACACACAAAACCATGACTGGGACATAAACATACCAGGATACACTATCTACAGGAGGGACAGGGAGGGTAAAGAGGAGGAGGTAGCTCTTTACATAAGGGAAGGAATCAAGGCAACAGAACAAAAGGGAAAACAGGGAGGAGAAGAAGCACTGTGGGTAAATTTGGAGACCGCAATGGCACCACAATCCGCACAGGGGTTGTATACAGGACCCCTTCTCAGGGGGAGGAAATGGACAAGGAAATGATAGAAAGAATACTTAGAATGGCAGAAAAAGGGGAGATATTGCTGATGGGTGATCTGAATATGCCAGATGTTAACTGGAATGCAGCTGCAGCAGCCACTTCAAAGAGTGGGGTTATTCTAGATGCCCTACAAGGGGCATGCCTTAGACAACTAGTATTGGAGCCCACTCGAGAGGGAGCAATCTTAGACCTGGTTCTCTCAAATGGAGATGAAGAGAGGATCACAGATGTAGAAGTGGGTAGCCATCTGGGAACTAGCGACCATCGAACAGTATGGTTCACAATAAACACAGCAATAGAGTCAAGCCATACAAAGGCAAAAGTACTGGACTTTAGAAGGGCTGACTTTGCCAAAATGGGTGAGTGCCTAAGGAATGCACTAGCAAATGGGCAGGAAGGAGGGGTGGAAGAACAATGGGGAATAATAAAAACTGCCATCACAGAGGTAACAAGCCTTGTGTGAAGCAAATTAACAAACGAAACGATGTAAGAAACCACTATGGTTCTCAAAGGAAGTGGCAGTGAAGGTTCAAGAGAGAAAGAAAGCATTCAGGAAGTACAAGGAATCACAGAAGAAGCAGGACAGTGAACTGTATCAGTTAAAGCAAAAGGAAGCTGGGAAGGCAGTCAGAACAGCAAAGGCCCAAACCGAGGAAAAGATAGCCAACTCTGTTAAGAAGGGGGATAAAACCTTTTATAGGTACATCAGGGAGCGAAGGAAGACCAAGGGAGGGCTAGTGAAGCTTAATAAAGAGGAGGGAGGGTAGGCAGAGGGTGACTGTGACAAGGCAGAGATACTAAACAAACATTTTTGCTCAGTATTTACAAAGGAAGTTGGGGAGGTACCTAAAACAAACAGTAGAAACACTCTGGATACAGAAGTTGATACCAGCCCATTTACAGAAGAAAGGGTTCTGAAAGAACTCTTAAAACTGAAGGTGGACAAAGCAATGGGGTCTGATGGGATTCATCCCAGAATTCTAAAAGAACTAAGGGTAGAACTAGTGACACCACGGACTACCCTCTTTAACAAATCATGGGAGGATGGGGTGGTACCTGAGGACTGGAAGGCAGATGTGATTCCCCTTCACAAAAGTGGGAGCAAGGCAGAAGCAGAAAACTACAGACCTATTAGTTTAACCTCAGTGGTAGGAAAATGATGGAATCACTTCTGAAGGAAAGAATTGCTGAGTATCTAGAGGCCAGAGGGGCTCAGGACCCAAGGCAGCATGGATTCACAGCGGAAGGTCATGCCAGACAAATCTGATAGATTTCTTTGACTGGGTGACCAAAGTAGTAGATCAGGGAGGGGCTGTGGACATGGCCTACCTAGACTTCAGCAAGGCATTTGACACAGTCCCACACAAAAGATTAATATACAAGTTAGCCAGCCTGGGAGTGGGTCCCAAGATGACAGCCTGGGTAAAGAATTGGCTGGAGAATAGGACACAGAGAGTAATAGTAAATGGAGTCCACTCTGAAGAACGGGGGGTTACTAGTGGGGTACCACAGGGTTCAGTATTAGGACCGGTCCTCTTCAATGTCTTTATAAGCGATATTGCAGAGGGACTGGAAGGAAAAGTATGTCTCTTTGCAGATGACACAAAGATCTGCAACAGAGTTGATGCACAAGGTGGGGTGGAAAGGATGAGAAGGGACTTGGCAAGGTTAGAGGAATGGTCAAATGTATGGCAGCTTAGATTCAATGCTAAGAAGTGCAAGGTAATGCACCTGGGAAACAAAAACCCAGGGGAAGAGTACACAATGGGGAGTGAGATACTAAGAACAACAAAAATGGAAAGGGACCTGGGGGTAGTCATATCAGATGACCTAAAGGTAGGCAAGCAATGTGAGAGGGCAGCAAGGAGGGCTGGGGGGATACTGGGATGCATAGGGAGAGGCATCACCAGCAGAAAACAGGAAGTTATTATCCCTCTGTACAGACAGTTGGTGAGACCCCATCTGGAGTACTGCGTGCAGTTCTGGAGATCCAGTCTCCGCAAGGATATAGACAGGATGGAGGCTGTCCAGAGGAGGGCAACTAAAATGGTGCAGGGCCTGCACCGGAAGACATATGAAGAGAGACTTAAGGAGCTGAATATGTATAGCCTCGAGGAAAGGAGAGAGAGGGGGGACATGATAGAAACTTTCAAGTATCTCAAGGGAATCAACAAAGTCCAAGAGGGTAGCATCTTTCAAAAAAAGAGGTGTGCAAGAACAAGGGGGCACAATGTGAAGATAGAAGGGGCGGCCTCAGAGGTAATTTATAAGCGAGTTTTTCACAGAGAGGTTGTGGATGCATGGAATGGCCTTCCGGAGGAGGCTGTGGAGTCAAAAACAGTGGTGGAATTCAAGCATGCATGGGACAGTTATAAGGCAATTCTAGGGGGTAGGGGTAGGAAGAAGTAGGCTGCTGGTTAACTAGGATCTGCAGCTTATCCAACAGGTAAGGAAATGGGCAGACTGGGTGGGCCAAGCGGTCCTTATCTGCCATCAAAATCTATGTTTCTATGTTCCTGCACCACTTGACGGCTTCTGTCCAATCCGCATTGCTCCTCACACTTCTTAGATTTTTGCCATGTTACAACATAATTTATATCTATTAAGAGAAATATTTGAATATAGTAAATATAGAAGTAAGGCAGGATACATTTTGGCTTTGGACCAAACAAAGGCCTTTGATTGGGTGGCACATAACTTATCTTTTTGAGGTATTAGATATGTATGGGGCTCCTCAGAATTTGTTAAGGTGGATCAAAGGGTTATATACCAAGGCATGCTTTATTCCATCAGTTAATAGATATTTAGGGGGATGTTTGGTTACAGAAAGGAGTGCGGCATGGCTGCCCACTAAGTCCTTTGTTATATACATTTGCAATTGACTCAATTATTAGGCAAATCAAGTGGGATAACCAAATTGTAGGGCTTTCTCCACATCCAAGTTTATCCCCGGAAGTTATTACAGTTTATTCACATGATATCTGTATCTTTGCAGATACAGCAGAATCTGGTACAAGGGCTGTACAAGTATTTCAAAAATTTACAGAAATATCAGGATCAGAAATAAAGATAAAAGTGTAGCAATACCTATAGGAACAATAGATAGAAATGTACAGAATATTGCAGGGATTCAGACAGTTCCCCATGTAAAATTTTAGGGATTTGGTTTTACTCAGAGGATGTAGCTCTTTTAAACTGGGAAAAACAACTAGGGATTTGTGAGGCAAAGGTTAGGATATGGAAGAATTGAAAGGTGAGTAAGAAGAAAAGAATTAGGATGATTAAAAAATTCTTATTACCCATATTCACGTTTTTGAGTTATATCCATCCTCCTCCAGTGCAGCTTGAAACTAGACTATTGTTTTTTTCAAATGGTGTGGGGGAGTCGACTGAATCCAGTCAAAAGACAAATCACACACCTCCCGCAGAGTAAAGGAGGGTCGAATATGGTAGATCCTGTGATATTTTATCATTATTTTTTTTTTATATAATACAATAGGAAGTAGCAGAAAGACTGCTCACTTAGAATGGCAGAAATGGATGGCACATGCTTTTCAGACATATCTGGAGAAATGGGATCAGGCTCCCCCAAAAATGTAATTCAGTATAAAATACTTAGTTAGGCAATATCCAGCATAAAGAAGATTCGGCAGTTAAAGTAAGATAAAAAATAACATTTTTATGCTCAGTAGAAAACAACTATATAATCACGTCGTTTATGAATTGCAAGAAGTAGTGCTGCTTTTTCCGGAATGTGTACCTGCAATGCCTCAGGCTCTGGCCAGCCTAACAAATAACATAATTCCACAAAATATGTGAGCTATGTTATGGTCGTGCTGCCAAGGGAAGTCAGGGGTGAAACGGAATTTAAATCATAAGGCTATACAAGAGAGATATTGTCCTAAATTATCATGTACAACCTGTGAAGAAACTATGTATCATTTTTTTTTCTTATGTCCAGAAATTGTAACAGTTTGGTCAGAGCTAGCTCACAAATGGAATTGGCCTTTCTTAACTATAATACCTTCATGTTGGGGAATTTTTCAGGAATATGGAAAAATGTTCATGTAAGCACATTACAGGTGATATCTGCGGTAATAAAGTATTACATGTGGCAGAATAGGTGTCAACATGTATTACAACAAATTCAACAAAAGAATGATGTTCAATAACACAAATTGAATCGGCTATTATGACAGTTAAAGGGGCACTGTCAGCTTTGCCCCTCGTTTTTGCCCAAATCTCAGCCGTGTGCCTCCATGCACAGATTTGTCATTTATAGTCTCTGTTAGATCCCTGTGTGTGCCAAACTTAATAAGTCTTATCCCTTTGTCTTATTTTACTATTATTGTCCTTTCCAGCGGTCCGAATGAAAGTGCACTGACCTCTGGAAGTGTATCCATTCTGAGAACACATGTCTCAAACGGAGCGCAGGCACGAAGTGCAACTTTTCACTTGTCTATATGAAAACGCTGCCTGTACGGTCCCTTTATGTATGCGGAATTAAATGTGCCATCTTGGAATCAAAACGAGCTCTGAGCATTAGCAAATACATTTAAAAAACGGCAACCAAATCCCGTGCACGCACAACAGTAGCCACAGCACATATCCCACACATGCACAGCAGCATCTCGCTGTTGTGCATGCGTGAGATTTGGTTGCCAGTTTTTAAATGTATTTGCCAACGCTCTCAGTGCTTGGTTTTGATTCCAAGACGGCACATTTAATTCCGCATTCATAAACAGACCGTACAGGCAGCATTTTCATACAGGCAAGTGAAAAGCTGCACTTCATGCCTGCGCTCCGTTTGAGACACGTGTTCTCAGAATGGATACACTTCCAGAAGTCGGTGCAGTTTCATTCGGACTGCTGGAAAGGACAATAGTAGTAAAATAAGACAAAGGGGTAATATTTATTAAATTTGGCACACACAGGGGTCTAATAGGGACGATATATGACAAATCTGTGCATGGAGGCACACGGCTGAGATTTGGGCAAAGCTGACAGTGCCCCTTTAAAGAGCAGGATAGACAGAAATTTACTGAAGAAAAAGTGAGGTATCTGTGGAAAAATTTTGGGGATATTTTCTAAGGTGTATTCATACAAAGAATTGCTTCTTGGAGGGTTTGTTTTTCATTTTCCCCTTTTCTGACTAAGATGTGTTGGATGTTTAAGGGTTGGGTTGGGGGGATATTTACTTTTTGGTTATGTATGTATGTAATTTCCTTTTGAGAAAGTTTTTTTTGTTTATTTGATCTAAGAATGTTTTGATGTTTTCTGGTGTTTTGACATGATGTAATGTTTATTTCTTGTCAATAAAAATTCCCCTACTCTTTTCGAGAAGTGCCATGGGATTTTTAATGTCCACCTGAACAACCACCAGAACAGGCAGAGTTAGGAGCGGTAAACAATAAATCAAACTGAAAAAAACAAAAACTGGATGAATGAGATCATTGTGGGCATGGTTTAGTGACATCCCACTTGGAAGGTGCAACATTTTGTTTTCTTTATTTTTTGCTGTGTGTCCCCCCCCCCAATTCAGATCTATCTGTTCCCACCCTGATGTTCAGGGTCATCCTGGCTCACCTCTTCCTCCACTCAGGAGGACGAGTGTGCTGCTGCCATCACAGCCGAGGCCTGTGTCTCTCTGTGACTGGCCAGCTGAGGTGCACAAATGCCAGGCAACCCTTGCCTTCCCTCCCCAAGAGCTGAATGCTTCACCACTAGGATGTGCCCCGCCCTCCACCTAGCTAAAAATGTCTTTAACAACCACGCACTGCAGCACAAATACAGAAAAGAGGTTCCTCTCTGTCACAGTAAACCCCCTCCCCACCACTACATTGCTCTTTGCGTATCTTGTCATCCTCGCTCACTCACCAATGGTGATCCACAGTCACACTCCTCTCCCGTCTCCATGAATCCGTTTCCACACTCTGGAGGATCCAACAGCTATGAGGGGGAGATCACAAAAATAAAACAGAGGAACAGAAAGTGCTTAAAATTCCACTAGTATTTGTTTCGTGAGTTTGCTCTGGTGTTACTGTCTCACTCTCCAGCCATATGGCCCTACCTTACCTTCGTGGGCTTGTTGAAAAGGCAGCTGCCACCCCCGTCTTGCAGGAACTGGTTGTATTCATCAATGCTGCACCGAGAAAACTTCCGAGGGAGGTAATATCTAAAAGTGAACAAAGAGAGACACAGAGAGAAGAGCTTGGTTAGAAATGCTAGGCAGGCAATTGAGAACAAAGCTGCGGGCAAGTAAAGTGAAGGAAGCACTGCATTTTGATACAGTCACCACCCCACCACCCTCCCCAGTGGCATACATACTTGGATCCTTTCCTCTGGATACTCCAGATCATATTTTTTCTGAGAGTTTCTGCTCTGTACCTGCTACCATCACCCAACATTCATCCCTTCCAGTGATCACCCAGCCTGTCAGGTGCCCCCCCACTGCTGGACCAGTGGGGATCCACATGGAGCGAGGCCTGAGAGTACCGGTGATCTCCCAGCCCCTCCCTCCACTGCTGGACCAGTGGGGATCCACATGGAGCGAGGCCCGAGAGTACCGGTGATCTCCCAGCCCCTCCCTCCACTGCTGGACCAGTGGGGATCCACATGGAGCGAGGCCTGAGAGTACCGGTGATCTCCCAGCCCCTCCCTCCACTGCTGGACCAGTGGGGATCCACATGGAGCGAGGCCCGAGAGTACCGGTGATCTCCCAGCCCCTCCCTCCACTGTCAGACCAGTGGAGATCCACATGGAGTGAGGCCTGAGGGCAATGGCGGCCTCCCAGCCCCTCCCCCCACTGTCAGACCAGTAGGGATCCAAACAGAGTGAAGTCAAGAGTACCAGCAGCCTCCCAGCCCCTCCCCATGGTCAGACCAATGGGGCTCCACATGGAGCAAGCCGGAGCATACCGATGGCCTCCCATCCCCCCCCCACTGTCAGACCAGTGAAGATCCATATGAAGTGAGGTCTCAGAGTACTGGCAGCCTCCCAACCCCTCCCCCACTGTCAGGCCAGTGGGGATCCACATGGAAGAAGGCCTGAGCAAACTGGCAGCCTCCCCTCCCTGCCACTGTCAGACCAGTGAAGATCCATATGAAGTGAGGTCTCAGAGTACTAGCAGCCTCCCCCACTGTCAGGCCAGTGGGGATCCACATGGAGCAAGGCCTGAGCATACTGGCGGCCTCCCATCCCCTCCCTCCCACTGTCAGACCAGTCAGGATCCACATGAAGTGAGGCCTGAGAGTACCAGCTTCCTTCCAGCTCCATCAGCGACTGTTCCACCATCCGACCAGTAGGGATCCTCACGGAGCGGGGTCCAAGAGTACTGGCAGCAGACAGACATGGATTTGGGCGTTTTTATCCCTGTCCCCTTAGGTTTTGACCAACTCACACTGATACTGTGCAGTGTCCTATCAGGCCTCACACACAGTGAATATCCCTGTGAGGCTGACAAGCTCCCTGGGCCAGTGCAGCGGTCGCTGCTGCAGCAGAACCCAGCGTCATGCCTCCCTGACTGGGAGCGCTACCAGGTGGCAACACCAACGTAGCCCCACTTAGCTGCCTGATTCAGCTCTTACATCCATTCCTGAACCCAGGTCACCAGCATGGGAGCACAACAGGCTACCCACTAGGCCACTGGGTGGCCCACCAAGTCATAAAGTGCCAGCACGGAGCAGCCAACTCTGGTAGGAGAGAGTATACAAATGTGAAATATTTGGACCTGACAAACCATGACTTTTAATCTCCTGTAGTCTATCAGAATAACACATCTTCAGAATGGTTTGCAAATAGCGCAGCAGTAGCAGTAACGCTCATGATGCCAGCTACCTGGATTCGAGATTGAGCTTAGATCATCTGGGGCGATCTGGATGGAGGAAGATGCTGCATTCCAGAGGATAAGCTCTTCCTCCAGGGCAGGAGGGTGACAGCCTCCCCTGTGCTACTGCTGCCTGGATGAACACAGGTGGGGGTGCAGCTAAAGCTGTAGGAAAACTAGAGGAAGGCTCCTGCATGCAAGGCACGTGCTGCTTGCGCGTGCATGTTACTGAACCCACATCAGTGTACTGAGGTCAGTGGATAAAAGCAAAGAACGAAAACAGCCCAGAGGTAGAGCAAAATTATGCTGTCACTCTTGGGCTTCACAATGCCGACTGTCCACCCCACCAAACAGAACGTGGCTGTCTTGCAGGGGGTAAGTCCAGGGCCTCCAATGGGCACAACACAGAGGGCGAGCTTGTGGCAACAGGTGGTGGGTTACGAGACAGAGAAGGTGGAATGGGGTTGGGAGGTCACCGGGCTGAGAAGGGTTGCGACAGGAAGGTCGCTGGGCTAACAAAGACTGCCACAGGAAGGTCACCAGGCTGAGAAGGACTGCTACAGGAAGTAGAAGCATAATGAGAAAGGGAAAAAAAAAAAGGTCTGTGATTGTGAATGAACTTTGGGGGGGGGGCACCCTACAGGAACAGCAGGTGGCTGGATATGCAACACAGGTGAGGTGCTTTGTTCCTGTGGAGGAAGAGCACCCAGCATTCTTGCACCCCCACCAGGAGACGCCAGAATGGCAACAGCACTGTCTTTAAAGGGAGCTGCTCTCCTGGGGGTAGCACAGCCAATGATAAAAAAAACTCCCCTTCCCCCAAGAATCTTCTTCCTGCAATTCTCCCATCTTGGGGATGGGAGTTAGATTCTGGTCCAGTCTGCACTGGCACAATTCTACAGGTATTCACCCAACTGCCAACAGTCTCCCAGAGGCCTCCTTCCCCAAGTACTTTTTTTTTTTTTGGGGGCCTTGCAGTATGCTGTCATGGATACCATGTCATAAGAATGAATGCAAAAGGGCAACAGTAAAAAAGGGCGACCGCAAGCAGGGTGACAGACCAGTAGGGTCACCAGTAAAAAGGGTGACACATCGTGGAAAAAAGCAGCACCACAAGGGACACACACAGTCTTTTCCGGGGGTTTTCCCCAACACCCCCTCACTGTAGCTAAGCATCCTTGGAGCCGCAGCCAACACCAGATGAGCAGCATCCTGACGGCAGCGGCACTCATCTGACCCGGCGCTGTATTGTCACAGTCACCCAAACTGCTGTCGCCCTTTTGACATCACCCTTTTTCATTTGCCCATATCACCCAACACAGCTGTCATACAGGCAGTTCTGATCATGAAGTGTGAGCTGCCTGCACTGCCACATTGCAGCAAGCAGAAGCTGATTTGGGGGAGGAACCCAAAGGAGTTTTGCTCCATCAAACTCTGTAAGGGGCTGGTCCCCCTCCTACATCCTGCATTTTTCCAATTTTCACCACAGGGAAAAGTTGTTAGAATGGTGAGGATTTGCTGGAATATCTCCTTCACAAATACATCTCTCAAGCTGAAAGGCACCCTCACTCCTTGACAAACGTGGTCTTAGGGGGCCACCCTGTGGCAAAAGGTGTTATGACGATTACCCTGAAAGGTGACCAGCAATGAAACATAAAAAATATATTTCTGAGACAGACAGGAGCACAGAAGTAGGCTTACCGCTCGCGACTCTGGCCAATTCAGGTATGGGAACAAGTACAAGATGTCCGGGGGTCATCTCCTCTGGGGAGGAAAGGACACTGTCTTCACTGCAATACTGTCACTGGGGTGACCATACGTGGCAAGGCTCCATGAGGGAGTACGCTGTGCATGTACTGCATTTGCACGTGCATTTGTCCCCTAGAGTGCCAGCATCCTCCAAAGGAACGAAGGAGAAATGGGGGGAAAAAGGAGCCCAGTTGCCAATCTAATGGGACCCCGGTTTATCCGGGACCACCCCCCACCTCCTCGCTGCTCCTCCTGAGATTTGGCACGTTCAGTGCTCTATCCACTCCACCCCGTACTCTGCCTGGGGTGTAAGCAGAGGCTCTGTGGAGGATGGCAAGTGAAGCAGGAAGGCAGTCAGTGGGGATGGTGCGAGAGGGTTCTGGAACAGCCACAACACCAGAAATACAATACACTAACATACTAAAATGCCAGCAGAATAGGCCAAACGGTCTTTCGTGTCTGCCTATTTGGTCAGCCCTCACCCTGGGAGCTAATCTTGCTGCCCCCCCTCGTCCTCTCTGGCCTCTCCCTTCCCAGTCCCGGATATTCCCACTGCACAGGACTTTGCATCCAGAACTCTTCCCCTGTACCTGTCCCACCCCCTCTTGAACCCCTCCACCATCTCTGCCTCCACCAACCCCCTGGGCAGCACATTCCATGGCTCCACCACCCTTCCAATGAAGTAGCACCTCCTCCTTTCTCTCCTGAGTCTCCCCCCCTCCAGCTTCCACCTATGCCCTCTAGTTCCCCCCCTTCGGAGCACCTTGACTGCTTCTCTCCTATTTAACCCTTCATGTATTTGGAAGACCTCCATCATGTCCCCCGGTCCCTTCTCTCTTCCAATGTGTACATATTTAGCTCTTGAGCCTCTCGCCATAGGTCCTGTCCCCCAAGCCCCAGATCATTTTGGTTGCCCTCCCCTGGACCCTCTCCAGGAGTTCAATGTCCCTCTTTAAGTGTGGCCTCCAAAACTGCACGCAGTACTCGAGGTGCGGTCTCACCAAGCAGTTATACAGCGGGAGTATCACTTTCCTCCTTCTGGAGGTGATCGCTTTAGCGATGCATCCCAGCATCCTGTTGGCCTTGGCTGCTGCCCTCCTACAAGTCTCAGAGTTGTTCATCTTGACATCCACCACCACCATCCCGGGTCCCTCTCAGCCATTGAGACTTGTAGCACCCCCCAAGGGTGTACTCTTGGCCTGGGTTTCTGGGTCCCAGGTGCAGTACCTTGCATTTTCCTGCATTAAACCTCAGCTTCCACTTTCTAGACCACCTTTCCAGAGTCTCCAGGTCCCCCTGTAGGGCCACCCTCCCCCCCTCCCCATCCACCACCGCCCCCAGTTTTGAGTCATCCGCAAAGAGACTCATCTCACTCCTGATACCCTTCCTTATGTCAGAGACATAGGCATTGAACAGGAGGGGCCCAAAGACTGATCTCTGAGAGACCCCACTAATGACCCTCCTTGGGGATGAGACTATCCCGCCAACCATTACCCCCTGGGTCTGGTCCTGGAGCCAACTGCCTATCCATCTGATCATCTGGTTCCCCACCCCCATTTCTTCCAGCTTATTCAACAGGTCCCCCATGAGGAACAGAGTCAAACGCCTTGCTGAAATCAAGATAGAGGACATATACCAGTCTACCCATGTCTAAGGCTCTCGTCACCCAACCATAGAACTCCACAAGGTTTGTCTGACACAATTTCCCTGAGGTGAATCCATGCGGTCTATCATCCAGGCACCCCAACATTTCCAGGTCCCTCCTAGCTTCTCCTTGACAATGCCCTCCATCACCCTGCCCACCACTGATGTCAGGCTGATGGGCCTATAGTTCCCTGCCACCTCCCTTGATCCCCCCTTGTGGATAGGCACTATATGCGCCATGTTCCAGTCCTGGGGCACCCACCTATCCTTAGAGAGATGCTGAAAAGCTCTGCCAGGGATTTCGCCAGGACATCTGCCAGTTCCTTCGGCACTCTGGGATGTAGTTTATCTGGCCCTGGTGCTTTCTCCGTCTTAAGGGACCTGAGGGCTTCCCTCATTCTCTCTGCTGTGATTTCCACCTCTGCTACCTCGTCCCCCTGCCTTGCCTTCTCCCCTCCTTCCAATGATGGCCCATCCTCTCCCCAGACTGACGATTAGCAAGGGTCCCCCCCCCTCAGTTTCACTATCTCCTCCCATGTATGATGCAGCCCCCCATTTTCTTTGGTGAAAACTGAGGCAAAGTACTCATTTAGTACCTCAGCCTGCTCCCCCGGATCTTGTGCCCATCCCTTCCCTGTTTTAAACCTGCTAATCTGCCCCTTCACTCTTCGTTTTTCCCCAATGTATCTAAAGAACCCCTTATTCCCTCTCCTAATTTCCCTGGCCAGGTTCTGCTCCTTCCTTGCCTTAGCCACCCTCACCATCCTAGTGGCCCTTCTGGCCATCAGCTCGTACTCCCCTCTATCCCTTTCACTACTTGAGCACTTGAAATGCATATAAGCCGCCTTCTTTCCCCTCACCACCTCCTGAACCTTTCTGGTCCACCAGCAGGGATTACGGGCCCTACCACATTTTCGTCTTACTCTTGCACAGGTGCTGGTAGCATCCTGCACCCACCTCCTGATGATTTCCCACCTACTGTCAGCATCCATGTCTGGCCCAATCCCATCCAAATGCTTCTTAAGGATCCTTCCCATTTCCTTGAAATCCGCCCCCCTGAAGTCAGTTACCTCCGTCTTTGTGCAGCCTTCTATTCCTCCTAGGTCCAGGCAGAACCAGACTGTGGTATGGTTGCTCCCCACCAACGGGTCCCTTACCTCCAGGACCCCAGTCTGGTCACTGTCTGCCAGGACCACATACAGTATCTGCGCTTCCCTGGTCGGTTCCCCTACCTGCTGAGTTAGGAACGCATCCTGAAAGACATCCAACAACCTCTTTTCCCTGGCCACCAAGGACGTCATAGTCTCCCAGTCCGTTACTGGCATATTTAAGTCCCCCAACACCACCACCCTTCCCCTGGCCAATTTGCAGTGTCTCCCAACATCTGCCACCAGACTCTCCTCCAGCTCCACCGCCAGCGCAGGGGGTCTATACACCACTCCTATTTTTACTCTCTGGCCCCCCTTGTTATCAAGGTGACCCAAATCGCCTCCACAGTTCCCTCCACTCCTCCTATGCCAATGCAGTTTTTGACTATTATTGCTATCCCTCCTCCCCTTCCCACCCCCTGTCCTTCCGGAACATGGTGTAACCCTCCAGGATCAGGTCCCAGTCGTGCCCTGCGGTGGCCCAGGTCTCAGTGACCGCTGCCACATCCACCTCTCCCTCAGTTAGCATCGCCTGGAGCTCAGGCATTTTATTGCTCAAGCTCCTGGCATTTAGCAGGACTACCTTCCACCCTTTCCATACACTTCCATTTCCCCTGCTCGCGTTCCCATGGGGATTCAGACTTCCCCCGGTCAGCACCTTACCAGTCGGCCTTTTCCCACATTCCTCCAGCTCCCAAGGGGGGTGGAGACCGAGTCCTTCCTTTATCGGACCCCCGACAGCCTTCTCTCCCATCCCTCCCCTTCACAAGTTTAAACCCCACCTTTCACCAATGAACCCCTCTATTTTCAACTTAAGGATTTTCCTCCCCTCCAAATTGAGATGGAGCCTATCTCTAGCATATAGCCCCTTATCCTCCCAGGTCTCCCCCCAGTCCCCCATCAACCCATACCCTCTGGCCCCACACCACTCCCTGAGCCACTGGTTTATCACCCTAATCTTCCTCTTGTGTTCCCCACTAGCCCTTTGCACCGGCAGGATTTCCAAGATGGAAACTGCACATCCTATATCATGACAGACCCTGGCAAGCTCCCTGAACCTTGCCTGTATCTCTAGCTCATTATTTCCCTCAATGTCACTGGTACCCAGGTGGACCAGTATATCCAGGGAACCTTCACAATCCTTTGCCAGCTGATATACCTCATGCTTGGCCCTGTGCACCGTTAGTCCAGGGAAGCATGTTGTTCCAACCGGGCAAGCTTCCCCCTGCCTATCCCATTTGATACCCCTGATCATGGAATCGCCCAAAAGGATCACTCTGACCACCCCTTTTCCTCCATTTCCCCCTCTTCATGTCCCTCATCCTTTCTACTAGCCCCTCCCCCCAGCCGGCTCTTTGCTCCTCCCCTATCTGGGTGCCCCCTGCCACCCCCTCCTTATTTACCCTGGCCACCCCTCCCTCTGATCCTATTCCTCTCCTCCTCCTGAATATCCTTTTGTACCCACTATCCCCGTCGCTGCTCACGACTGGTCCTTCGCCTCCCATGTGCTAAACTTGCCTGGCTCATCCTCCCTTCCTTCCTGTCTCCGTTCAGCCCCTCCTTGCCTGTTGTGCTCCCCTGACATAAACCCTCAGCTGCCTTTACTGTATCCTCCTTGTACTTCTGGTCCCTCTCCTTGCCCTTTCCTCCCAACTGGTCCTTCTCCTTGGCTTTCCTCTCTCTACCCCCTCCTCCTCCTGCTCTGATCCACCGCTCACCTCATTTTCCCACGTTCCAATTTCCCCCATTCTTCCTGATATCCTGCCCCTGCCCTCCACTCCCTTTTCATCTCCAACCGCCCCTGTTATGGCTACATCACCCCACATCCTTAAGCAGAAGAAGAGAACTGAAGCGGTTACTGAGCTTATGGTCTGATCCACCCCCCCCCCTTGCTTCCTTCTGTTGTGCCCCAGCCATCTGCCTACTTCCCTGAGAATGTCCTCCCTTTGCCCCCGTAAGGGTCCCCAGATACCTGCCTGCTTTCTTGGTAGTGTCCTCCTTTTGGGCCCCCTTTGTCAGGGTCCCTATGTGACCCCAGAGTACCTCCTGCACTCCTTTCCCTATGCCCCCGCCCCTAGTGCTTGGTGCAACTCCATGGAAGAGCCCCTGCCCTATTCCCCAACCATACCCCCCCCCATCTGTCTCCTAATCCCCTCAACCTCCTCCCTAAGCTGTGCCAGCTGGTGGCACACTGGGCAACCACTGAACTTCCAAGCCCAGTCCAGTATCATGGCGCCCCACACCCTGTGCACCCAACACCCTCCCAAAGATGCCGGCCCTAATGATGTGTGGTCCCATCCCCCTCCAAGTAGGTTTCCTTGGGTGAACTACCAGGTTCCCCACTAGTCCAAGATACACCCCTACCCACTAATCAGGTCACCCACAGTATACTAGGTGAAGTACAACGCAGTGAACTTATAGGGAAAGTGTACAACTCCCTAAGCTCCTCTCTCTCAGCCCTTAAACCCAGCCCCCAGTGGCTAGAACTACATGAGCTGCACCTGAAGCCTTTTCCTCCAATTGCAGGGCAGGTGTTCCCCTATACATCAGCCTAGCTCTGGGAAGGGGAGGACTAGGGCCTACACCCGACTCTCACGAGAATGCATCAGCCCTGTGACTGCCCCTCACTGCACCTGCAAGCACTACCAGCTAAGCCAAATCTTTCAAGTCCACTTCCTCACAGCATCCAGCTAGAAGCTTCTGTACCCATTCACCTCTAACTGAAGACTGCCTGAGTTGAGAGTCCCACCTTACTTTCAAACAGCTCTAATCCCCTGTAATATGATGCCTGCACTTACAGGCCAGACAACAGCTTTTAAACACACACACCCCCAACTAGTCTGCTAGAAACAAACAGAAAACCAGCTAAGAAAATCTTCAAGTCCACTTACCTCACAGCCTCCTGCTTTTAAACACCCACAAACACCAAATTGTCTGCTGGAAACACATAGAAAACCAGCTAAGCCAAATCTTTCAAGTCTACTTCCTCACAGTCCAGCTAGAAGCTTCTGTACCCATTCACCTCTAACTGAAGCAATGTACATTAGTACATTGCAAAATAAACAAACATTTTTGTTACCTATTTCCAAATTATCTGTTTACTTTTTAATCCATTTTTCAACATGTAAATGCGGTTTATTATGCATTATTATGTATTTTTCCACAGGTAATGAAACTACAGCTATAAGAAGGCGGCGGCATATGACACCTCTACTGCCATTTGTGGTGGTAGTGATGTCATCAACTGCCCTCTAGTGGTGACAGATCAGAATGCAGTTTCGTAGATTTTTATACCTACACTTCAGCTGAGTATGTAGACCAGACAGACAAGAACATTTAACATTTAGAAACCAGTAAAAAGGAATAAGAAAGGGATATTTTGAAATAAATAATGCAAAAGGCAAGAAGAAGAAAATGGAGAAATCAGCCTCTTACCCTGTGTCTTCCATGATACAGCCCAGCCAGGCGTCAGGACACTTGCACTCACCTGGATTTAAACAAACAACATGTTAACTGCACCACGCACAACAGTATTTGAACCTGATATCAACACAAAGTAACCAGCTGTTGGCAAACTGAGCACCAAGGACATCAAATAAATAAGAAACCGCACCAGCTTGAAGCAAGTCTACAGGATATTTGAGCTTTTGTTATGATTTGTCTTCAACCCAACCCCCTAATTTTCTTTACACTTTTCCCTCTACTGAACTGCTACTTCCTTCACCACTCTTTCTTCTGGCTAGCTCGAAGCTGCTACCAGTCTACAGTCCTTACCACCCAGATCTAGACAAGCCTACTGCAGACATCTGCACGAAAGCATGCTTCCCTGCCACTTAGGTCTTCCTCTGCTTGAGACATCATAATCAATCTTCCAAGAAATGAGTTTTCTCCTTACAGTGCCACATTGTATAATCAGGTGTATATTATTAGTAGAAGTGTGGTCTAGTGGTTAGAGCAGTGCACCAGCTTGGGAACCTGGAAATCATAGATTCAAACCCTGCTAGAGTCAAGTACTTGTTGTGTGACCTTGGGCAAGTCACATAACCTCCCAGTCCACTCAGGTGCAGAAATGGGTAAAAGCGGGACCCCACTGGAAACAATTTGTTGCATCTCAGCTGAGCTGTCCAGGGTAAATGAACTGTAAACTGTAACAAAAAAAAACTTGTGTAAACAATGTAAAAATGTGTGTCTTCTGGAAAAAGGAAGAAATGACAGCTTAATAAATCTGACTTGACTTGAGGACCCCAAACAGTGTGCATAAAAGAACCGACTATCGATAAAAAGGGTGTGACACTGTTCGGGATATGTGCCACTGGACCGGAGGATGGCACATGCAGTACCATTACACAACAGCAGACCAAGGGATGAACCGGGTAATTATCGCCCGGTAAGTCTCACCTCCATAGTGTGCAAGCTCATGGAGACAAAACTAAAGGAAAGACTGGTGTCATACCTGGAGGACAATGGCCTCCAGGATGTGAGGCAGCATGAGGTTGTTTCAGGGAAGTCTTGTCAACAAACCTGATACAATATTATGACTGGGTGACAGGTGAGCTGGATAAGGGTCATGCGGTGGATGTTCTTTACTTGGACTTCAGCAAGGCCTTCGATTCTGTGCCTCATGGGCGGCTTGGGGGGAAGCTAACTGGTGTAGGGGCAAAAATGATGAACTAAATTACAAGCTGGCTGAGTGTGAGGCTGCAACGGGTGGTGGTGAGAGGGAAGATCTCAACTCCAAAGCCGATGAGACGAGTGGGGTGCCACAGGGCTCTGTGTTGGGGCCAGTATTGTTCGGGCACTTCATATCAGACATTGCATAAGGGGTGGTGAGCAAGATAAAGTCTGTTCAATGAAGACACCAAAATTGAAGCAGTGGTGAATGGAGAAGAGGGATGGAGGCAACTGCAGGGGGACCTAAGCAAGCTAGAGGAGTGGTCAGAGAGGTGGCAGCTGGGGTTCAATGCAAAGAAGTGTAAGGTTATGCACTTTGGGGTGAAGAACCCAAGGAGAGAATACTGGCTGGGAGGGGTTAAGCTGGGGATCACTGAGGAGGAGAAAGACCTAGGGGTAATGAGAATAGGGACCATGGACAACACTGCCCAGTGCAGGAGAGCAGTTGCAAAAGCAAACAAAATGCTGTGGTGCATAGCAAGGGGTTTTTCATCCAGGCGAAGAGAGGTGATCTTGCCCCTCTACAGGTCGCTGGTAAGGCTGCACTTAAGAGTATTGTGTGCAGTTTTGGAGGCCATACCTAAAGCGTGATATCAGGCTACTGGAGGGGGTGCAGAGGAGGGCAACAAAGATGATATGTGGAATGGAAGGGACAGACTATGACAGCAGGCTGAGACCCCTGAATATGTACACCCAGGAGGATACAAGGGACGGGGGGACATGACAGAGACATTCAAAATATCTGAGGGGAATCAATAAGGATGGGGCAGATTAGGTCTTTTTTAAGTTAAGAAGGGGGACGGTCACTGGGGGCATGTGCTAAGAATAGAGGGGGGAAGATTTAGGAAGGAAATGAGGAGACACTATTTCTCAGTGAGGGTGGTAGCAAATTGGAATGCCCTACCAGAATGGGTGGTATCATGTAAATCTGTGAACAGTTTCAAAGGGCATGGAACAGGGAGAGTGAGGGTGGGGGAGGTGGGGTGGCAGTGGGATGACAAATGAGAGGGGGGTTGGGCAGCTGCAAACTAAGGGTGCTAGCTGCACACTCAAGCAGACTTAGATAGACCAGGTGGTCCATACCTCTCAACTGTACCACATTACGAGGAACGTTCCTCATTTTACTTCACAAAAGCTCCCTGTTCCACACTGTGAGGACTTGTCCCACATTCAGTGTTAACATTTTAAAGCAAAAATATATAGTAAATGATGCAAAGAATATATTATTCAATTAATAACAGACTTGCTGAACATAAATGCAGACATTTTAACAGTGTTCTAAGCTTCTTGGCTTAAGATTTGATTATGTGTTCCACATTTTGCTCATTTGTTCCACATTTTAAGAGCCAATGTTCCACATTTGGGGGACAAAAGGTTGAGAGGTATGAGGTGGTCTGTTTCTGCTGGTACATTCGTATGTTCGTAAGTTCTCCTTCCTTAAAGAGCTAGTGTACTGCCTAAAACTAATACTAATTTTTGAAGGCAGTCAACCATTACCTTTATAACGGAGGTACTTTTGTTTTTCTTTGCCCTGTAGTTAAGAAAGATTATTTACCAAATGTTAGTAAGTGTGGTGTGTGGAACAGCATGCTGCCTGGCAGCTGACATATCTAGCTTTGTGACCTCATTGACTGACATCATTGCTGCTTAGGAACAGCCTTGACTAGTAGCTGCCAGGTCAGTTGCATGTGATGTCACTGTCAGTGAGGTCACAATACTGATGATGTAGTGGGGAAATCAGATAGCTATGTCAACTGCCAGGCTGAGAGCTGTTCCACACATTCAGCTTAATATTATCACATGGGGGGGTGGTATTTTAACCAGAAGCTTGTTTCCAGGTGCGACCTGGGGGCACAAGAAAGGTAAATGACTTGCTTAGGGTCACACAGTATGTAACTGGGGGCTGATGGGATTCAAACCCAGGTCTCCAGGTTTACAGCTCAGTGCCTTTAACCACTATGCTATACTGCCTCCTAGCATAGGACACTATCTAATGAGCAAAGGGAAAAAGAAAACTACTTCAGAAATAAAAAGTTACAACTGAGTGCTTCTTAAAATTTTGTATCACTTTCTGTCTGTCTGTTTTAGTTCCACTAGCTCTTTAATCGAACTCAGGACGAAAACAAAAACCCGTAAGACCTGGACTCATCAGAAGCTGGTTCATGATGGAATCTCTCAAGTCCAAAGCCTGCTGCCCAGACTATGACTACAGAAAAGTCACACACAGCATACCTCACCATATGCCACCATATGGTGATTCAGCCACATACCACCAGCCCCCGTCACCCTACTCAATATCTTCTCCCTTAACACAAGAATTATCGAGACAACTATCCCATCTCCCTTAACACAAGAAAAACTGCGACAACTAACCGACCTCAAACATTATCTATAGTCTCAATCTGCACGACTATGTGCCTAAACCCACGAACGCATATCTCAAGAGTGTCCATGGTAATACAACAACCTCATACCTGCTTACAGTCACTGTTGGCCTCCTCTCTTCTATGTACCCTATCCCCTCGCATGTATGTACTGCTTTACCTACAGTCACTGTTTGTCTCCTATTACCCAAGAGCCTTATCTCCTCGCATGTAAATGTTATATACTTATTGTATGACATAAATAGGACAGAACTAATGTATAGCTTAGAATATACATATGAACCACACAATGCCTGTAACCTTGTATACTTAGCTGTAATTCAAACACTGTAACCCTGTACCCGTGTAATTAGCAATCTTGTACTATTTGGTACTCATTGTAAATGAGTCAACACTGGCTCAATTAGGGTCAGACGAGGTTCATGTCTTGAACGGCAATGATTATGAATAAAATCTTAATGGTCAAAACAGGCTCACATGGGGGTGGGACAAGAAAGCACAACTCTTCAACATCAAGAACGCAAAACAGTGAAGCCTGAATTTTGTCAGTAAAACTGAAAACATTTTATAAGTGGAACAGCACACTGAGTTGGACGGCAGGATGTGGGTTGTTGCCTATCGAACTTAACCCATCTTATTGTTTTTGTGTCCTAAACTGTTTTTATTCTATAGAGTTTTTCACTCCCCGGTCATGTCTAGTGGCCCCCCCCCCGGACCCTATTAGCGACCGTCTCAGATGCTTTGCAAGTTATCCACCACTTACACAAGATCACAACGTGGTGGGTGGCCTGTTGCTCATGTCACAGCCTGCAGACGGTGCCGGCTTGGATGGTCAACATTTTCCTCCAAACTCCTGGTTTTCTCCCCAGGGTGACAGCGTGCAATAATGTGGCCACACATGCACGTGAACTAAATCCAGAAGTGACCCCCTCCCCATTCTGGTGCTCCTAACAGTGCTGCTGAGTGGTCTTCACCAGTCGTCAGTCATTCTGCAGGAACACTGTCTCCCCCTTCCCAGGAGGAAGGAGTGCTGTCCTTGGAATGCTCAATCCTTCCTCTCCTGGCTGGCTCCCAATGACAGTGCTCATTTGTGAACGAGGATTTCCAGCATCACAAGTGGTAGCACTACTGTTGCACCAATGGGCTGACAAACTTTCTGGGCTTATGTGAACATATCACCCCACAATGATGCATACTACTGTATATAATGACATGCAGCTCACAACATTCATATGAAAGCTAGGCACGAAGTCCCAATACAAACCAGCATGCTGCGCAGTTCTCAACCAACCCAAGAGTACTGGTCTTAATTATTTCTTTATGATGTGGCGCCCCCTAATGGATAATGTAATTCCTCTATGAGTTGATCAAATTTGGACCTGATCATCTTAAACATGTCGGTTTTAAGACTGAGCATGGCCCTAACATATTCCATTATTCTAGTCTCCAGAAAATTGGTGCTTAAGGCCTGTATGGAAGGGGGATTCTTACGGAGTTATTTGATAGTAATCATTTTAATGGCAACTGTTGTCTTTTGTCTTTCTCTGTTTTTAATCTGTAATTCCTCCCTTCTGTTCCGGCTGGCCCCTATCCAGACTTCCTTAGGCAAGCACCCAACCTCAGTGCTTCTCATCCATACTGCTCTACCACGGCATTCCACTCCCATTCCACCCCCGTCATGGAGCCAGAGGTGTTGGGGCATCCATCCTGGAATCACGTCCCTTATCGGTGATTGTGCACGAGCAAACAGACCTACAGTGGTGGGTTCCATCATCTCAAACCCCACAGTCTGCATTTCCTCCATTTTCTGTCCTCCCAAAAGGATTTCACCATTAGGGACACCACGGCCCATGCACTGAGTGTGCCCTTGCACACGGAGTCAGGTAAGGATCCTCCATCCCACAAAGTAGGCATCTGGCTGCACCACCACCTAAGGGCCCCCAAGTGGCAGCGATACAACAGAAGCCTCCACCCCCCCCACCCCCAAGAAAGGGGAGATCCTCCTTCCTCAGCCATCCCTCTGGCATCCCTAGCTCTTTCCTGAACTAAGGACGGCAATGTTTTTGGTGTCAACTTCGTGGATAGCAATTCTGCAGCTGCACCGTTAGGCCAGCATCACACTATCATATCTTAATCGCTACCATTTCCTGAGGATAAGACCTTGAATTCACAAATGAAAAACATACTTGCTGCAGCTCGGTGTTTATTCCACATCATGCCAATGTTCTGTCCCAGACTCTGCTCAAGCGTGATCGCCATGGCACCCACATTTCCATACTGAAAGGAAGAAAAGGATGGTAGACAGAAACAAAGAAGAAAGTCAGGCAGGCCAGCACCCGAATGAGACTTTAATACTTATAGAGTGTGCCAAGGGAAAAAAAAAACTGTACATGTCTAGGGGCAAGCACAGTGCAAGCTTCCCATGCTGCTCTGCTGAAAAACCTCCTTGATCTGGGCAGAGTGCCGGTCTGCAGGACGAGCAGGGAGAGAAGGATTTAGTCTCCACTGGACACTTTTTGCACAGTATATGCAGTGTATGCCTGTAATAAAACTCCATGACATGGTACCATGGGATGTTTGCCCTCGAACAATATGAAAGACGGTGCCCCCCACCCCACCCCGGCACTCCCTACTCTGTGCTGTCTAGTATTTCAAAATGAAGAAATAAGAGCACATGCTAATTTTGTGCATTAGCCTGCAGGTGGTGGATGGGGAGCGGGGGGGGCTGGTAACAACACTAAAGTATTATACAGAAGACGCGTTCATGCTAGTGCGTTTCACAACGGATGTCAGTGAATGCCTGACATCGCCGCTGCGATGCACTTGTATGAGTACCACAACTGTGTTATATGGCTGGCCAGTCAGCTTGCAGCATTTATAACGGACCTTTTGTGATGTCACTTTTTTCTGTCAGCCCTATTTACAGGCAAAACGTCAAAGTTCCAAACTAAACCTCCTCAGTGGTGCCAATCACGAGTCCTGCCCCCACCCACCCCCAAAAAAATATAAACAAAAACAAAAAAAACTGACTGGCTGGCTGCCCAGCAGCCCAGGGGTAATATGTCACATTTCCCTGCAGGTGAGCTGGGTTCAGGAGTGAGTTCTACTCCTTGAAGTCACAAAGCTCCAAGTCAGGGGGCGCAGGAAGGAGACACATACCACACTCACAGCGACCCCTGTATTGGACCAGTGAGGTGGTTCCCCACCTTCTCCAGAGGGGGCACTGAACATGCCAGTAACATGCAGCTCACCTGTGGGTGGAGGGTGATAGAAAGCAGGGCTATAATGGGACAGAACCCCACCTCAGCACCATCCAAATGACGGCCACTGGTATACTACAGCCCCACACAGCAAAGATGTGTACGTAGTGATGTCAGGGCTGGAAGGATGCCAGTGAGGACCACGAGGTCTGACAGCAGCAGAGAATGGGGGAAATAAATGAGAATAGGAAAGCAACAGATTGATGGCCTGGTGGCATGGAGGGCTGAGGCGCTGGGTGCCTTACCTCCTGCCACGCCAGTGACCTGGGTTCGAGAATGGACTTAGGCTGGCAGGAGTCAGCCAGGATGAAGAGGATTAGCGTCTGAGGGTCTTCTCTCCTCTCCCATGGAGGGCAGGCTTGCTGGCCTGTCTCTGACTGTCACTAGGTGGAGAGCTGGTGGTGGTGATAACGGTGCAGCTTCAGGTGGCACGAAGGGAGGCGCAGCAGTTACAGGATGCTTGTGTGCACCTGCACTCACATACTGCAATAGGGGAAGGCAGAAAATGGGAAAAAACTGTGGCAGAGCTTAATGAAGCCCCACCCATCTACCCCTAGATCCACACTACCACCCAGGACCTTGGTCCATTCTGGATGATGTCTCGGGCGGGGGGTCTGGCCTTCTCCCTCCAGCCCCTGACCCCGGGGATCTGTGGGGTGAACACATACATTATCAAGTGAGTCCCGGGGAAGCAGTCGCTGGTATTGGGAGGCGGGACAGGGCTGAATAGCCACCCTGAATCATCACAAGGTGGAAAAACCTTTGTGGGGGGAAGAAAGGAACAGACTGAAATGTATAACCTATAAGGCCAGAAAACAGCACTACTGCCATTCATTTATAACTGACTTACCTCATTGACTCCTCCTCCTCTTGTCAGCGAACAGATTCCTCCAAAGTACGCGGTTCCACTGCGGCTGCTTTTAAATGTTCGCCCTCTGGAGTTGAAATACAAAGAGGTTATAAGATAGCCTGGTGCAGTAACCTACCAAATACCATTTGACTTGGGGGGGGAGCGCCACAGAGCTCCATAATCAGAGTATTAATCTGTCAAACAGTGGGAGTTCCCAGGCTCGAATCCTGCCACAGCCACTAACTCGGTCCGACTTTAAAAAGGTCACATGCTCGTCCTCCCAACAGGATTGCACTGAAAATGAGATGTTGCAGGATGGTTCATTGGCTCTACGGCATTCTTGCTCACTGTAATGCCAACAACCCAGTTTGAGAACGAGCCCAGGGGGGATGGTGAGCAGGGTGGAGGAGGACCAAGCATTCCACAGTATACTCGTCTTCCCCCAGGAAGGGAGACTGACCCTGGCCGTAGCATGGTGGCAGTGCAGCTTTCAATAGTGGGTTGGGTGGCAGGATGCCAACGTCTGGCTTCAGAGAGGAACATGCACTCACACTTAAAGCTACAGACTCTGTTCAGGGGCTGGAAAGAAAACACTAATGTGCAATATCCTTGGCACGGACAGGATGATGTCAGCCGCACTCCTAGTCCATGCAGCCAGCCAACTACCCAACATGCTGAGACACTTCCTGAGGGGACCCCCTGACCCAAAGGGCTTGCCACAAGGGGCATTTTGTGGGTAAATGGCAGCGAAGGCAGCTAATGGGGTCTGAGGCTGCCAGGCCAGCAGATATGGGCAGTGCTGGTGAGAGAACAGAAACGGTACACTGTAAAGATAATGAGATGGTACATCTCACGCCAGCCCAGTGGCGCTGAGGGTTGAAGTGCTGGACCCCATACCTCGCATCACACTGACGAAACGGGTTCAGATGTGGGCTCAGGTTGCCAGGGGTCAGCTGAGGTGGAAGAGGACAGAGCATTAGAGTGCCTGCCATTAGCCTGGTCCCTAGTGTCGTCAGGGGGCACGGCAGCCAGGACTGTCAGGATTAGGGGAGAAGTAGCTGCTGCCGAATCCGAAGTACAGTAGCGTGCACATGGAAATCTGTTCAACACTGCAAGCGCACTCCTCAGTAATGGAGGAAAACTGAGGAACAAAATGGACTCCTGAGCGACCACTGACTTAGAGCCTCCCACAAGCCTCACACCTAACGAGCACTCAGGCCACACTGCCTTCGCACAATGGTAAATCCTGGTGCAAAAATCAGGGAGACGGGGCTGAGGTGGCTGGCTGCTCTGGATTGGGGAGAAAAAGCATCATTAATGGCAAAAAAAAACAAGAAATGATACATCTCAGTAAGGTTACCCTGAGGTCATTCAGTCTGTGCTAGTTCTACTATGATGACAGTCTGAGTTACAGATGATGTGCACACGTATCATTTTTGAATGATAAACATGATACTTGGGGAAGGAGAGAGGCCATTGCCTCTGGAAACTGCAGTCCAGTATCTTTTCACTGGCCTGATACTGTACAGTGCAGACGGACACTAAGCAGTCTCCCCTGCTTAATGTGACCAATACATGCATCTACATTCTTTCTGTGTTGGACCTCCAAACTGTGGGGGTGCTGTGAGAAGTGCTTAACACCCCCACCATCAAAAAAAGTGTCCACTTTCACCATGTTATCAATGTCCTGTTTATATGCCCCACCATAATCAAATAAAAAAGGATAGACACCCTCAAACAAAAACTGTTTAGGCTGGCTCTTTTTCTGATATTTATATGGATTGTGAGATTTTTCTTACAGCTTTTCCATGTTCTGAAGCGGAGTCTGAAACAAGTCCCCAGGACTCGGAGACAGTGCAATACAGCAGTTTCCACACCTCACAACCTTTTGTCATCCAAATGTGAGCCCCACCCCTTCATAACAATGGGGAAAATGTGAGACTCTCGCTCTAACATGGGAAAATGGGGCAAAATATGAGACTCTTGCTCTCATAATGGGGGAAGGGGCAAAATATGAGACCCTCACGCTTATAACAAGGGGAAATGGGGCAAAATATGAGACCCTCTCCCTCATAACAAAAGAAGTGGGGCAAAGTGGGGCATATCATCAACCTTGAGGTCAGAAACTCAAAACGTGATAATTACTGTTTCAATGTTTCATATCTGCTTCTGATTAAGCACCACCAATTACTATGAATTTCTGCTTTAAAAATCTTGGTGCACAATGTGGGACAGAAGACATTGTGAGTGATACAATAAGGGATATCTCTCCTAATGTACAGCAGTTGAGAGGTATGGACAGAGGGATTCTGAGGCGTGAAATGAGGAACATCTCTAATGTGGTATTGTTGAGAGTTGTGCGATGATACTGTAGGCAGGAAAAAAAAAATGGGTAGACTAAGTGAACCAAGTGATCCTTTTCTGCTGACAATTTCTATGTTTTTTGTGTACGGATGGATGGGTTTTGAGGAGTACAATAAATTACGTCCCTCCTAATGTGGGACTGCTTGAGAGGTATGGTCAGAGGGATTCTGAGGGGTAGTGAGGGACATCCTTCCTAATGTGGGACTGTTGAGAGGTATGGTCAGATGGGTTCTGAGGGGTAGTGAGGAACATCAATCCTAATGTGTGACTGTTGAGAGGTATGGTCAGAGGGGTTCTGAGGGGTAGTGAGGAACATCAATCCTAATGTAGGAGTCAGAGATTTTAAAGGTACGGACAGAGGGCTTTAAAAAGTTTGGCACACAATGTGGGACAAAAGGCATCAGGAGTGATACAATGTAGGATGTCCTTCATAACGTGGGGCAGTTGAAAGGTATGAACAAAGGGCCTCTAACTGGTATAATGAGACATCCCTTCTAATGTGGGGCAGTTGACAGGTATGGAGAGGGGTTCCGACAGGCAAAAGGAAGGAATTCCCCTTAAAGTGGGCAGGTGGAAGGTATGGATAGATGAGTTCCAAGTGGTAAAAGGCAGGACATTCCCCCTCACGTGGGGCATTTGAGAGGTACTGACAGAGGGGCTCTGATGGGTCAAATGAAGCATGTCCCTTTCTGAAAAGTTTTTCTTATCCATAATAATTTTTACTAAATTTTCAAAAAGAACAATGACAGACAATCTGCAACAGTTTTCTAGTACATGTTCTAAAGTCACAAAAAATTACTGTAATACTATATCAAGGTTAAACAGGAACAATCCTTAACCAAGGCCGAGTCAATTACACAGTCATTTAAAAGTCAGAACTAAATGATGTTCTCTTGAAAAAAAGCTGTTAAGAGATTTACGACTGTATCTGCTGTTCAGCCCAAAAGATTCATCTCAGACATGTAATCTACAGATTTCTGAACTGGAGGCTTGAAGCCCTGGCATGGCCGTACTCACGAGAAGAGGTGCACCGCGTCACCATGTTCTTTAATGGACTCTCTTCTATACTTCATGAAGTCCTGCAAAGCCTGCACTGGGTCTTCGCTTACCACTATCTTGTCACCAGTGGCCCAGGTTTCCATGGCAACCAGTACAATCCTCGTCCTCAGCTGCTCTTTGTAAATCTGCAAGGAGGAAGATTTCTGAAAAAGCGCAGATGAACTCTGGATGCACTACTTTCACGTCCCTTAATGACTGTGCCCACCACATGTTTAACCAGCCTGTCCTAGGGGTTGTTCTATATATACAGTAATTAATAACAGTCATTTCCTGGGACCCTCCATGTAATTAAGCAATAATGCATAACAGGCAGTGGGTCATGCTGGGATAACATCATGCCTTCGGTGGTTGAGCATGAGGCCACAGGCTGAGTGTGTCCATCACCAGAGAAGTGATGTTACCTCCATGACACAAGCCCTGGAGTGCATTACTGCAATTATAAAATGGCTTGCTTGTTAAAAAAGAAATAACGTTTTTAAAATACTTTTTTTCCCCCTGCACTTTTTAGCCATTCTGCCTGGCTGACTTCGGCCATCCTATCCTCCCAGCCCCACCACCCACTGTCCCCAGATCGTACCTTTCCACCAGTCAGTGCCCTATTGATTGCCCCCCTGTGGTGGAGCCTCCTGGGTTCCCCAGACCTGGAAGGTGTTAGAGCTGGGTTGCGGTCAGGGGCTGGTGAGCCGTACGGAGCCTGCAAAGAGGCAGCGTCATGCTGCTTGCAGATAAGGAGATTTTTTTTTCCCAGTTTCCTCCCCAAAGTGCTCCATGGGCTAGGGCCAAGTGGATGTCTGCACACAACTGTGCAGACAGCCTGGCCAGGAAGTGCCCACCCATTGTGGCTCCACTGCACTGTGTTGTAGCGAAGCAAGCAGTTCTCCCTCCTTAGAAGAGGACAGCATCCTCTGGGACACTCAATCCCCACCCCACCCCACCCACTGGCCCCCGATGACCTGGGCATGCTTCTGAACCCAGGCTGCCAGTGTCACAAGTGGTATATCACTGTGCCGATGGGCCAGATTTTTTAGTTGCTTTTTGAACAGGAGTCATGCTGTGCTGGGATAACATCACCATTGAAGGTCAGCACTGATCAATCACATCCCAGGAATTTTTCTTGCCATTTTATAAATTATATATATATACACACACACACACACACACACACATATATTTTTTTTACATCCCCGACCCGGATGGCCCTTTATCCCACCGGTCCTCCCAGCCCCATCACCATGGCTTCTCCCAGGGCTTACCTGCTCCCACAGTCCCCCACAGCTTGCCCTCTGTGGCAGGGTGACGGAGAGTCCCTCGACCCACCAGGACAGGATCCAGATTTCCGGGAGGTGTCTGAGTCACCAGATGCAGAGCTTGCGGAGGCCGGTGGTTGTCCTGCTTGACAAGGGAGTTTCGGTTTTCTCCCCAAGGGAGACATGTCACGCACTTGGCATCAATGCACGCATGCCGACGTCTGCCACATCTCCCCCACCTCTTTCAGCTCAGACTGCCTTTCCCAAGACATCTGCCAGAGGCTAGTTATGCACTGAGCTCTACCCTACCCTCTCCACCGGTGGAGGGCGGTCTCATGGACGTGCAATCCTCCTCCCCCCAGCCAGCCCTCCAACACTTCAGGCTCGGTTCCGAACCCAGGTCATCGGCATCGCAAGCAGCAGTGCTATCACTGCGCCGGCAGGCCAGCCCATTTTATAACAACTGACTATCACTCCCTGGGGCCCTCCATGTAATTAATGAAACACTCCCTGGGGCCCTCAATGTAATAACGAGTCATTCCTGGGCCCTCCATGTAATTAATGGCAGTCACTCCCTGGGGCCATCTACGTAACTAATGGCAGTCACTCCCTGGTCCCGCCATGTAATTAATGAGTCATTCCCTGGAGCCCTCCATGTAACTGACGGCAATCACTCCCTGGGGTGCTCCATGTAATTAATGACAGTCACTTCCTGGGGCCCTCCATGTAACTAATGAGTCACTCCCTGGGGCCCTTCATGTAATTAATGGCAGTCACTTCCTGAGACCCTCCAAATAATTAATGGCAGTCATTCCCTGGAGCCCTCCAAGTAATTAATGGCAGTCACTTCCTGGGGCCAACTATGTAACTAATGGCAGTCACTCCCTGGTCCCGCCACATAATTAATGAGTCATTCCCTGGAGCCCTCCATGTAACTGATGGCAGTCACTCCCTGAGGCCCTCCATGTAATTAATGGCAGTCACTTCCTGAGGCCCTCCATTTAAATAATGACTGGCACTCCATGGGGCACGCTATGTAATTAATGGCAGTCACTCCCTGTGGCCCTCCATGTAATTAATGGCAGTCATTTCCTGGGGCCCTCCATGTAAATAATGACAGTCAGACCCTGAGGCCCTCCATGTAACTAATGACAGTCACTCCCTGGGGTCCTCCATGTGATTAATGGCAGTTACCTCCTGGGGCACTCTACATAAATAATGGCAGTCACCCTGGGGTCCACAATGTAATTAATGGCAGTCACTTCCTGGGGCCCCCATGTAACTAATGACAGTCAGTCTCTGAACATACAAACATAACGAAATTTGCCAGCAGATAAAGGCCTAGAGGTCTATCAAGTCTGCTCAAATGTGCAGCTAGCACGCCTTATTCTGCAGCTGTCCCTCCCTTCCACCCTTCCCCTACACTGACCCTCCCCCTTGTCCTGTCCCATCCCCTTTTGAAGCAGTCCACTGTTCTACTGGATACCACTTCTGCAGGTAACGCATTCCACCCAGCCACCACCCTCTGTAAAAAGTGTCTCCTCATCTCCTCCTGAACCTTCCTCCTCCAGTCTCATATCATGGCCCCTGGTGTCCCTCCTCCCTTACTTTGAACAGCCCCTCTGCACCTGTCTTGTTTATTCCTTTCATGTATTTAAAGATTTCAGTCATGTCCCCCCTGTCCCTCCTGTCCTCCAGTGAGTACATGTTCAACTCTCTCAACCTCCTCTCGTATAAGTCCCCCAGCCCCTTGATCATCTTTGTCACCCTGCGCTGCACCCTCCAGTAACTTAATATCCCTCTTCAGATACGGGCGCCAGTACTGCATGCAGTACTCCAGGTGCGGTCTAACTAATGACCTGTACAGTGGCAGAATCGCCACCTCCCTCCTCGAGGATATACCCCTTGCAATACAACCCAGCATTTTGTTGGCCTTTGCAGCTGCCTTCCTACACTGTGCTGAGTTGTTCATTGACCCTGTAATGAGCACCCCCAGATCCTTCTCCTCCTCTGTCTGGGCTAGCTGCACTCCCCCCAGCTGGTTAACTCCTCCTTGGTTTCTTCATCCCAAAATGCAGCACCTTGCACTTTTTGGCATTAAACCCCAGTTGCCAGGTGTCTGACCAGGTTTCAAGCTTTGTCAGATCATCCTGCAACCCCTGCCATCCCCCTAGGTCATCCACCACCGATCCTACCTTGGTATCATCAGCAAACAGACTGATCTTGCTCTTTGATGTCCCATGATATGTCTGCAACTAATATCCCAAACAACACTGGTCTCAACACTATGTTTAATTAATGACACTCAGTGGCATCCATGATTAATGGCAGTCCTCCTGGGCCCGTAACTAATGACAGTGTCTCTACGCTATGTTAATTAGTATCACTCCCTGTGGCCCTCCATGTAATTAATGGCAGTCACTTCCTGGGGCCCTCCATGTAACTAATGGCAGTGACATCCTGGGGCATGCTACGTAATTAGTAGCTGTCACTCCCTGTGGCCCTCCATGAAACTACTGACAGTCCTCCCTGGGGCACGCTATGTTTAATTAATAGCAGTCACTCCCTGTGGCCCTCCATGTAATTAATGGCAGTCACTTCCTGGGGCCCTCCATATAACTAATGACAGTGACTCCCTGGGGCACGCTATGCAACTAATGGCTGGCATTCCCTGTGGCCCTCCATGTGATTAATGGCAGTCACTCCCTGGGGCCCTCCATGTAATTAATGGCAGTCATTTCCTGGGGCCCTCCATGTAACTAATGACAGACACTCACTGGGGAACTCTAATTAATGTCAGTCACTCCCTGGGGCCTTCCATGTAACTAACAGTCACTCCTTGGGGCCCTCTACATAATTAAAGAGTCATTCCCTGGGCCCCTCCTTGTAATTAATGGCAGTCACTCCTTGGGGCCCTCCATGTAATTAATTAGTCATTCACGAGGGCCCTCCCTGTAATTAATGGCAGTCACTCCCTGGCGTCCTCCATATAATTAATGACAGTCATTCCCAGTGGCCCTCCATAAAACTAAAGTCACTCCCTGGGGCACTATGCATAACTAATGACAGTCACTTCCTGGGACACGCTACATAACTAATGACAGTCACTCCCTGTCGGCCCTCCATGTAACAAATGACAGTCACTCCCTGGTGCACTCTACATAATTAATGACAGTCACTCCCTAGGGCCCTCCATGTAACTAATGACAGTCACTCCCTGGGGCACTCTATGTAATTAATGGCAGTCATTCCCTGTGGCCCTACGTGTAATTAATGACAGTCACTCCCTGGGGCCCGCTACGTAACTGACAGTCACTCTTTGGGGCACTCTACGTAACTAACCCTTACAGGGCCGCGGACTGATATATCAGTCCAAAATTCTTATATGTTCTAATTCTGTCAGCAGCCTAAGGGCTAATGACAGTCACACACTGGGGCACACTACGTAATTAATGGCAGTCACTCCCTGGGTTCCTCCAAGTAACTAATGACAGCCACTCCGAGGCACTCTACGTAATTAATGGCAGTCACTTCCTGGGGCCCTCCATGTAACTAACGACAGTCACTCCCTGGGGCCATCCATGTAATTAATAAGCTATTCCCTGGGGCCCGCCATATAATTAGTGGCAGTTACTCTCTAGGGCCCTCCATACAATTAATGGCAGTCACTCACTGGAGACCTACATGTAATTAATGAGTCATTCCCTGGGGCCCTCCCTGACAGTCACTCTTTGGGGCACTCTACGTAACTAACCCTTGCAGGGCCGCGGACTGATATATCAGTCTAAAATTCCTATATGTTCTAATTCTGTCAGCAGCCTAAGGGCTAATGACAGTCACACACTGGGGCACACTACGTAATTAATGGCAGTCACTCCCTGGGTTCCTCCAAGTAACTAATGACAGCCACTCCCTGAGGAACTCTACGTAATTAATGGCAGTCACTTCCTGGGGCCCTCCATGTAACTAATGACAGTCACTCCCTGGGGCCATCCATGTAATTAATAAGCCATTCCCTGGGGCCCGCCATATAATTAGTGGCAGTTACTCCCTAGGGCCCTCCATACAATTAATGGCAGTCACTCACTGGAGCCCTACATGTAATTAATGAGTCATTCCCTGAGGCCCTCCATGTAACTGACAGTCACTCCCCGGGACACTATGCAATTAATGACAGTCACTCCCTGGGACCCACCATACAATTACTGACAGTCGCTCCTTGGGGTCCCCCGTGTAATTAATGACAGTCACTCCCTGGGGTCCTCCATGTAACTAATGACAGCCACTCCCTAGGGCCTGGCATGTAACTAATAAGAATCATTCCCTGGGGAACTCTTTGTAATTAATGGCAGTCAATCCCTGTGGCCCTACATGTAATTAGTGACAGCCACTCCCTGGGGTCCTCTGTTTAACTAATATCAGTCAGTTCCAAGGGCCCTCCACGTAACTCCGACAGTCACTCTCTGGGGCACTCTATGTAATTAATGGCAGTCATTCCCCGTGGCCCTCCATGTAATTAATGACAGTCACTTCCTGGGGCCCTCCACGTAACTAATGACAGTCACTCCCTGGGGTACTCTACATAATTGACGGTAGTCACTCCCTGGGGTCCTCCATGTAACTAATGATAGTCGCTCCCTGTGGCCCTCCATGTAACAAATGACAGTCACTCCCTGGGGCACTCTTAAGTAATTAATGACAGTCACTCCCTAGGGCCCTCCATGTAATTAATGACAGGCACTGCCTCGGGTCCTCTATGCAATTTACTAATCACTGCCTGGGGCCCTTCATATAACTAATGATAGTCACTCCCTAGGGCCCTCCATGTAATTAATGGCAGTCACTCCCTGGGACCTTCCATGTAATTAGTAACAGTCACTCCCTGTGGCATGCTATATAATTAATGAGTCACTTCCTGGGGTCTTCCATGTAATTAATCACAGTCTTGGGCCGCTACATATTTCATGAAAATCACCTTCTGCGGCTCACCATACAATTAATGACAGACACTCCCTGGGGCCCTTCATGCAATTAATGACAGTCACTCCCTGGGGCCCTCCATGCAACTTACAACAGTTATTTCCTGGGAGCCTCCAAGTAATTAAAAGTAATTCCCTAGGACCCCATGTAACTGCAAAACAAGTCCATACAGTGGTGTCTCCATGCAAAAAGGGTTCCATGATGTGAGGTGACAGAGAGATAACGCAGGACTATTGGTCCTACCCTGTAAGGTAATACATCATTATTTGAGTGCTACTGAAACAGACACTTTTAGATAAAATAGGGGTGTCTCAGTGCTGTAGGGGTCAGCACAGTGAGGTAATACAACAGTATCTTGGGAATCTAGGGTGACAGACACCCTACTGCTATAGCAGAGTTATTGCTCCCTAACACGTGGCAATAGGGATGACTAAAGTTTCAAGGGGGGCTCCACTGTCAAGGACTTTCTGTGGAGATCCCAGGAAACTGGGGACACTAAGTTTAAGCCCTGTTCCAGCCAGCTATGTCTAGATGTGACCTCACAGTTTCTGATTACAGGAAGAATGCACACTCTGACTTGTTGTGTCACAGTCCATCTCTCAGGATGGCACTGGCTCTGTACTAGCACAACCCTCTCCCCGGCTCAGTGCTCAGGCTGCACAGTGGACTTCTTGTGAACAGACACAATACTCACTGCGTCTGCGAGGTTGACGACAGATTTTGCAAAGTTATTGGTGACGATCACCGACTGGCGCAGCTGTTCAGTCTGAATCGGGGAGAAAAAAAAAACAGGAAAGGTTTTGTGTCAATCTAAGAAGCTCCATGTTTGCATGTCTTGTCAGTACAGCTACTGGTTTCACCCTCAGCAAATGCTTTTTAGTTTTTTTAAATTGACATTTTTTGCCCAGTGTGACCTCACCCCTAGTTGGACCCAGCTCTATCCAGGGTGTACCCTGCCACTTACCTGTGGGTACTTACAACCACACAAACTTACCCCCTCATGGCTGAGTCCAGCCAGCCTGGAACCAACCCTCCACCTCCTCCAGTGTCATGGAAGCAGAGGCTCCTTGTGTGTCCCCACTGAAGACAGTTGCCTGGGTCCAGTGACTGAGTGTGCCAGAGGACCCCTGGTGCTCAGGACTGTTTTTTAACCTTTTAGCCCTTCCCATGGAACACTGGCACACTAGGGAGCTCAAGTTGTGAATCCTGTCTGACATCCTGCCTCCCACTTTGTCTGCCTGATTGCACTGCTACCTGTGGTCAGACATGTGCCAATCCTACAGCGGCAGTGATGACCATTCCTCCCCAGAGGAGAAGGTCCCCTGGAATGCCTGATACTCCTCCTCCTGTCCACCCTCCGACAGCCCTAGCTCATTTCCAAACCTGGGTCGTCAGCATCTCGAGTGGTAACTCTATCACTGCGCTAAGGTGCCAGCCAAATACTTTTATATTTCAAAGTACTAGAAGTATTGGAAAATGCTTTCAGGAAGGGACCCTCCACGTCCAATTGCCATCATCCACACCCACACCCTGGATTAACACCCCCTCCCCCCGCTGGGTTACTTTCTAGCCTGGTCAAGGCATATTTGGGAGAAGCAGAATATGGGACAAGCTTTTGGCTGGCCCATTAGACATGGGCAAATACTGGCTGTTGGCCATCATGCTGCAATCAGTGCGGGATTTGATCCCTGCGTTTGGTCCCCCCACCTCACCTACTGATCCGGCACACTCAAAATGTACCCTGGGGGAGCAGGGTTGGCAGACAGCGTGCGGTCACTTGAGCTGCCACTAAGCCACTACAGATGTTGCTCTAGTGCTGCACCAAAGACACCATGCACTGGGAGAAGAGTGTCTACAGGGTCGCCTAGCTACCTCCCTGCCAATCTCCATTCCTACCATCCCAGACTCTTGCATGAACCTAGGTCACTGGCGTGCCAGACAGCCTCATGCTGGCAGGCATCACAGAACTGACTTACCTTTCCTCGTTAGCATCAGCTATGCAAAACATCACAAAACAATCGAACATGCCTGTGCAAGCTAGCTGGTGCTAACTGACTCTTGTATTTCTTTTCAAGGAGAAATAAAGCCTAATTTTAGAGGACATCTCCCATGTGCCTGTCTGCCACTCACCTGCGGCTCACCCTTATGGGATCTGATTGTTAAATAAGGCAGAATAAGAGAGTTGGAGTGAACCTCCGAGGCTGCAGGAGCATGGTTTGGATGCAAAAGGGTCTCAGTGGCTTAAGGGGATAATTGATGACAGTGAAACTGACATCTGGAGTACAACACCGGATAGCAGACTGGTAGGAAAGAGCACTCGGTAACTCAGCCTGGCCCTGCACCTGATATTCCAGTAAACAGTACTGACACTATGCATCAGTGTAATGCTGGTTCATTCCTCTGTTGCCATACTTAGGAACTCTCTGACCAGCTGCATCCAGAATGTGAACGATTCACATCATCTAACTCAAAGAACCAGGGACCCAAGTCTCAAAACTGTTTACGAGTCCAAGGTAGTCACAAAGATGACTTAGTCCCTACAACACCTTTTTCAATCCAGTTGAGTCCTTGTTGACGGAGTCCCCAGGGATATGGCACTTTACAAATAAACACGGTCTTACCTTGCCAAAGCCATTTCAGGTGCCCAAAAACACATCTGTGAGCTCCAGGGAAAAAAGGACGGGGCAGGCTATAGTGGACACATGAGGTTACTACCCAGTGAAAGCAGGCAGCAACCCCGTGCACCAGCCTGCTAAGTTGTTTGCGAGTTGTTCGAGAAGGTCCAATAGAAACCAGGTAGAAGGTGCCGGCCCGGTGGCGCTGAGGTTGAAGCTGGGCATGCACACCTCGCCCGCCCGGCCGGACCGAGCGAGCCGGGGTCGGTGAGGCGAGCGAGAAGGACTGGCGTCCGCTGACTGTTCTCCTTCTCTGGGGGGTGGGAGTGGGAATCCCTCGCCGTCCTGTCGGCTCCTAGCGGTGGCTGGGGGCTATGACAGGTCAGGGGTAAGCTAGTGGGGACGTACTGTGGCAAGACGTTGGGAGAGGGCGCGTGCAGGAGCGCGTGCGCTCTGGTCCCTTGACATCATTGCACGCCACAGACGTAGGGGAGGTAACGGAGGAAGAAAAATCTTGCGGGCTGTATGATGGCCGGATGGGCGGCCTCCGCCAGTCTCTGCCTGGATGCTCCCCCTGTACCGAAGTAACCACCTCGGATCCCGTGGCGGTGGTTACGTCCTCACCACGGCAAACAGATCGTGGCAGAGGTTGAAGGTGAGGGGTTGAGCTTGGGATGGGGGAAGGTCTGGGGGCTGGCTGTCGGACCGGACTGGGGGGGGGAACCATTGGCAACACCCCCCAAGCCGCATAAGGAGGTAAAATATAGAACAAAAAAAGAAAAGAAACCAGGTAGAAGAAGAGATCAAACATATCAGGGGGTAAGTGTCCCCTAGGAACCGAGGAAAGGAAGAGATTGTGTGGCTTGGAGAGTGGGTGGATGACTGGACACCAGAAAGAGGAACATATCTGGCAGGTGGGTTGCGGTACTGCTACGCACTAGGAACTGGTGATTCTAAGGGGTAAGGGGTCATCACCACAGCAGTGCTGTTATATAATGCTGTGCTGTTTGCCTGCTGTGCCTTGGCCAGTGCTACACAGCACAGCTTTTGTGCTGGCCTGTCTGGATGTTAGCAGGCACTAGTAGCTCCTGCCAGCATCCAGAAGAGGGATTTGCATTGTGCCATACAGATATGTGGTTTGAATCCCACAAAGACAGGTTTCTCACCTGTAACCGCTGTTCTAGGAGTGGCATACAGTTCAGATTCACACTCTGGCGATTCCACTGGAACAGGCCTTCTGTCGGACATCTTTAAGCTAAGCTACTCCCACCACCCAGGTGGTATATTCCCTGACTCTGCCTTGTGATGTCAGATCTTTGCACATGGGAAGCAGGGATCTGTGTCCCCCTTGCCAAAGGAGGCAGAGTGGATTGCATGGATGTCAACTGTATGTCACTCCTAGAACAACGGTTACAGGTGAGTAATCTATCTTTTTAGGGGCATGGATACAGTTCATTATCCACACTCCTGCAGACTCCTAGCAGTTCACTGGGAGAAGGGGGCAAGGTGCGTAACCCTATATGATGAACAGAAATTGGAGAATCGAGGTCGCAAAGGCAGCATTCCGACAGGACTCTAGGTCAATGATGTAGTGGGAAATGAAGGTGTGTGCTGTCCTCCAGGTAGCGGCCTTGCAGATTTCCTGGATAGGGATGTACATGGAGGCAGTGGTATATCTGGTGGAGTGAAGCCTAAGCCCTACAGGAGACTCCCTACCGGCCAACTTATAGCAGAGGTTGATGCAGGACCTGATCCACCTACCAATCATCTGCTCTGCTGCTAGTCTGCCTGGCGCGGCTTCAGCATATGTAACAAACAGCTGGCGAGCCTCACCCTGAACCCCAGCCATGCATTCCTTATAAGAGCAGAGCGTTCTCCGTAGAGTATGGAGCTTATGGTCAGCCTCTAAAGAAGAGTTTGTGAAACAGACATGAACGTTAATCACCTGGTTAAGGTGAAATTCCGATACCACCTTCGGGAGGAACTTCAGCTGCGAGTGAAGGATGACCTTGTCCTTGGGAAAGACCAGATATGGAGACTCCACCGAAAGCAGCTGGAGCTCACTAATCCTTCTGGCTGATGTTATGGTTACCAATAAGTTCCACAATAGGTGTGACATCACACACCTGTGTATAGGCTCAAATGGCTTGCCCATGAGCACAGTTAGCACCAGCAGCAGGTCCCATGGCAGTGATGGCTCATTCACTGGCGAGGACAGGTGGTCCATGCCTGTGAAACAGCACCCACTCACCTTTTCTTGGAAGGGATCATGCTCCGTGCCCTTGCACTGAAGGGTAAATCTTTTTAATTTAAATGCACAGCATTTGTAGCCAGCCCAGTGGCGTGGAGGGCTAAGGCACTGTGCCTTACCTCCTGCCTCAACGGTGACCCATGTTCTGTGGCGAATGCGGGTTGCTGGGGGTCGGCCAGGGAGGGACAGGATCTAGCATCTGGACAACAGCTCTCTTCTCCTGGGAAGGGTGACTTGGCAGTCCTGCCGAATGACTGCCCCCAGGTGGAGGCCTCAGGGTAGAATGTGTCACGGATGCAGTGTTCCCATTCACACATAGATGTACGTGAATCATGTAAAAAAATCAGTTCTCCCGGGAGGCAAACAAAGCCACCAAAGAAGTGCCACACAGGGAGAACAGTTGGTTCACTGACTCCTGATGCAGGGACAACTCTTCTGATGTCTCTCTTACCCAGCTGAGAGTATCTGGCAGCTGATTTTGAGCTTCCACAATATAGATCACCAGGCGATCTGCACCTAGGCTACACAGGAGGGTCCAGGTGTGGGTGGCCTCCCAACACAAGGGAAGAGAGTGAGTTTCACTCTCTATTCATGTAGAATATGGTTGTGCTGCTATCTGTCTGGACCTGCATGACCTGACCCCTGAGTAAAGGAGTGAATTCCGCTAGATCACATCACACTGCATGGAGCTCCCGTTGGTTTATGTGGTGACAGGACCTCCAGGGTGACCAGAACCCATGGGCCCTATGGTCTCCTAGTTGAGCTTTCATCCCACCAGAGATGCATGTCCGTTGTAAGCATAATGGTCGGCTCTGGGAGGACAAACAGAATTCCTTCCTCCAGATGTTCCTGAACCAGCCTCAACCGGATGGCATACCACTATCGGCTGGGTCAGTGTGACTGGCTGGTCCAAGTGGACAGGCACTGAGACCACTGATGGCCCAGCTCCCAATGTAGGTGGCGTATCCACTAGCGGGCCCAACAGACCATGCTGGTACAGGGCGCCATGTATCCCATTAGCCACAGGAAACCCTGGACAGGGTGCAAAGAGACCAACCTGAAATGACTGGGCAAAGGAGATAAGTTTAAGTGCCCAGTTTGGAGGGAGGCAGGCCTGGGCCTACAGGGAGTCAAGTTCTGACCTGATTAACCTGATCACATGTGAGGGGACCAGTTCGGACTTGTCTGGGTGATCAACAGGCCCAAGTCTTGGCAGGTCTGGAGAGCCAGATGCCTGGATCTGTCAGTGGTCTCCTTGGATGGCCTAATTATCAGCCAATCATCCAGGCAGGGATACATCCTGATGCCCTTGTGTCACAGGAAGACTGACACCACTGCCATCCACTTGGTGAAGGCCTTGAGCGCAGACGAGAGACTGAAAGGCATGATCTGAAACTGTTACAGGACCCCTTCTGCACAGAACTGGAGGTACCAGTGGTGGAAAAGATGGACTGGGAAGAATGCATCCTGGAGGTCTGGGGAGCAGAACCACATGTTCTGCTCCACAGACAGAATGATCTGATTCAGGGTGACCATATGAAACTTGCACTTCTGCATGAACTGGTTCAGACTGTGCAGATCCAGTATGGAGCACCAGCCCCCAGTCTGTTTCAGAACCAGAAAATACCAGGACACATAACCTTGACTGGCCACGGTGTCTGGGACATGGGTTACAACTGCTTTTACAAGGAGCTAAGCGATGTCTTCCCGAAGGGCAGACAACATGCCCCGTGACACCCTGAGCTCCCCAGAAGTGCAGAGTCAGTAAGGTGGGAGAGCCTCAAAGTCCAGAGGCAGCCCTCTGCCCTCCACATCTAACGCATCTGTTGTGATGGTGGATCAATGTGGCAAGAAGTGTCTTAACTGGCCCCCGACAGGGAGTGCAGACAGACAGACAGACAGGCAGGCAGGCAGGTGGAGCAATAGCACTCCCCAGCCCATCACTGGGCTGCTTTTGTGGGAGCACTGGGCCCTGTGGCCAGAGGGACACCACTACCTCTTTGCCACCTCTTGTGGGGCCCTGGTCACCGAACTTGGATTCGGACCCCAGGCCTGGTACAGCCCCTGTTGGGTATGCTGCCAAGGAGGCTGTGGCTGAATGGACAGATGCTGAAAAACCCTTTTCTTAGGCTTTTGATTCTGGACCTTCTAGGGTGATGCCAGAGTCAAGGGGAGCCCTGGACTTCTCTATGCGGGTGAGATGTCCCTCCACCACAGGGCCAAAGAGGTCGGCAACCAAGAAAGGGACACTGGCCAGCTTGTGCTGGGTGTCCACCATTAAGATGGACAGATTTAGTCAGGCCCTGTGATATATGGAGACAGCTGCTACCACTGCAGGGACACAAGAGTTGCCCATGTCCAAAGCTGTCTGGAGCTCGTGTTTAGCCAGTGACTGACCTTGGTCCTGAACCAACTTCACTGGCAACTGCTGGTCAGTAGGAAGGATTTCACTGAGAACTCCCAACAGGGAGTGACCAATGTTGGCCATCTTGATGCCTGACAAGAGACCCAAGGATGTGCAGCATACACTTCTTTTTCCATAGCAGGTTTTTCCCTGCCACAGTCATTCTTCCAGGGATATACCCTGATCCCAGGGATGTATGCCCTCAGGTCCAGAGCCTCCTTGGCTCCCCCCCCGACCCTGGTAGGGCACCGGCTACCTCCACAGCTTGCCCTCTGTGGCAGGGGCTCCAGGCTTAGGGCCGTCCTCCCAAAAATAAGCAAAGGGCTAGCACTCCTGCTGTATCAGTCAAACTTCTATTAATAATAAAACACATTGTATATACCAAAAAAAAGTGCCATGATAAGTCCACTGAACTAACAAGTCCCAGCACTTTGAAGCAACACCACAATTCTTCCTCTGAGGGAGTCCTACCCCGAGGCTGTCACACCTATTTGTGGATCAGGATTAAGTGCCAGCAGCCCCTAGGACCCAGGGAGCTGCCTAGGCTCAGACCACCATTCAGATGGCTGTAGTACCTTTTGTCCCTCTAGATGTCCCCTCACTCCTCTCCTGATGTAAACACAGCCTTGTGGCCTTGCATGCTCACAACTAACCCTGCAGCAGAAGCAAGGTCCCTGGCCGAGCCGCAGGGGTTGCTGCGGTGGCAGAAATCACTGACAACCTTCCCCAGCCAAGGAGCACTGCTGCACAGCAGTTACCTCAGCCTGGCTGGTCTCCCATTATAGCAAACCAAGCTCACTCCCGAACTCAGGTCACTCAGCATATACCTTTTTAGCAGTGTGATCAATCTTTCTGGACTCCTTGTTCAGAAGCTTGTCCATGTTTCCTTGGCCCTTGGATTTGGGGAGGGCCAAGTCACAGACCAGTTCTTCAGCTGAAGGATGATCTGAGAACCCTGAAAGGGACCTGGTGGGGACAGCATACTTGCGGACCATACATTTAGAGGGTGCCAGGCTGGATGCTAGATGCTGCCAAAGCTCCAGGGTTGGTCCCAATAAGGCCTCAGCCATGGGAAAGGCAACCCCTAGGGACTTGTCCCTAATATATCTGTGAGAGTACTTAGCCCTTTTCCAGACAGCCTCTAGAGGGACATTCATGGACTCCGATATGAGTTGGGATAAGAGCCCTGAAAAACACTGGCCCATGGTCGGTGGTCATCTCCTCGACTGAGTCCCGATCAAGGGTATGAGTCCTGGAGAAGGCCATGGACAACTGATGTGGGTCATCCGAGGACTTCTTGAAAACAGTTTTTCACTGTTTCTCGCTGCAGAACACCTGGGTATCATCTGACTGGGTGATCTTCACCACCAGCAAGTCTGGCAAGCAGGTTGCCAACCAGCTCTCCTTAGTCGGAGCACCCACCTTCAGCTGCGGTGATAGCAACTCCACCCTTAAGGACTGAGAAGTAGTTGGGGGGTGCACTTGCATTGCATACACCAGTGAGGGCATAACTGGCAGCAGTCAGGTGACCAAAGGTCCCGGGATAGAGCTCTACTTCACCCCGCGAATGCTCACTATTGCAGCGCATCTTCTGGTGGTGCCTTTCTTCACCCGAGGATGGGGAGTTTGATAAGTGTCAATGGCAACACCTCCCGGTCAAGAAGGATCATGAGCAAGAATGCCTTGACAGAGATCTTGAACAAAACCTCAACCATCAGTCAGATAGTTGACGTAGGAGAACCTTCTGACTAGTCATGGTAGACCACATGCTTCACTACATTCAACAAGAGAGGCTTCAAAGACTCGACCGCTAGTGGAAGCGGCTCCTGAGGTGACCCGGTCAGGAATGCTGATCGGATCACATCCTTCTGAGTGAGGAGCAGGAGCACAGTTAGCTGGGAGATCCAATCCTCACTCTCATCTGACAGATGGTCAACAAACTCGAGGAACATCTCCATGGCCTGCTTGTTTGGAGTCAAGGATGACAAGCCTGACAGGGTACCGAGGAGCTCTTGACCCAGGGGAATCTTGACCACTGTCAAGAGATCGGGTGGACTTCGATCTCTCCTGATCCCATGACCAGCACTGGCGGCGCTTGTGTTTCTTGCCGCAGTGAACAGGGGTCTCCTCCAAGGTCCAGAGGACCATGCACATTTCCTGGAATCCCTCCAAGAATGACTCTCCAATGCTGGGCCCCACTGCAAGCAGCACCAAAACTGACAAGGTATGTACCAGAGCAATCGCTGCTTCCTCCTTGGAGGCCGCAAGCTGTGATGCCGACTCAGCTGCTTGCAGACTCAAGCAGGTTTTCAGATCCCACTGTGAAGGCCAGCTAAGGGTAAGCCAGTGCTTCTGATCCTTGAAGGACACTGGAAGCATCGAAAGATACAAGCCGCACCCGGCCTTGTCATGCTGCCCACCCATGAAGTACAGGCACATGTTGTGTAGGTCAGTGAATGTCATCTTATGTCAGCACCACACACAAAATTTGAACCCCAGGCTGGCCTGGTGCCGCTGAGGGCTGAGGCACTGGATGCCTTACCTCACGTCATGCTGGCAACCCAGGTTCGGGAATGAGCTAGGGTCATCGGAGAGATGGCGGGAGGGAGGGAGCAAGATTGAGCAGCCAGAAGGTAGCTCTCCTCTCCTCTCCTGGGGAGGAACCCTGTCACCCACCATAGTTCCACTGCCCCGGGTAAAGGTCCGAGGAACTGCTGTGTGCACGTACCTCCAGATGCGCATGTGTGTCCAAGACAAGGGATGGAGGAAAACCACGGACAAAAAGCTGATAAAATAAAGACTGAAAAAAAATGTGAACTAACTCCGGCTTCCACAGCTCCATTGTCGATTACAAGGCAAAGTCAAAAAAATTTAAGATTAACTGCAAAAGCTTCAAAAAACTCTGAGTGAGAGTTTCACCACTGGCACCCTAAATCCTAAGCAAGAGCTGACATTACAGGGCAGATCCAAGAGATACACCATGCCGCTAGAACTGATACTTACTCAGTGTGTGACTCTGAGCAAGTCATTTGACCCCCAACTGCTTTAATCCTGCTAAAATCCCTCTCAAAGTCTATCACTGCACCGAACCCCTCTCTAATCTGTCTCTTGTGCTGTTAAATCTCCCTGCACATCTGAAAATTGGCTGCAACATTCTCCCTCCTCCCTCTCCTAGACTGCAAAGCAGCTTGGGATACAGTTTGTATGATGGGTGCTATATAAAACCCAATAGTCTATCCCCTCCCTCGCCTAGATTTTAAAGCACTTTGAGATACAGTTTGCATGGAAGACCTTATATAAATCCCAACATTCTCCTCCCTCCCCCTTCTGGACTGTAAAGTGCTTTGGCATACAGTTTGCATGAAAGGGGCTATAAAAATCCCAACAGCCTCTCCCTTCCCTCTCCTGGACTGTAAAGAACTTTGGATACAGTTTGTATGAAAAGCGCTACATATATGTGGAACACAACCAGGGGACAGTAGACACAGTGGGTAGCTACTGAGAAGCAGGGAAGGCTTACATGAGGGGGGTCATAATTGGGTATATAGCCAGAGTAAAGAAGGTAAAAAGAAACAGCTGAACCTAGAGAAGAAAACTGGGGACTTAGAGAGCAGAACGATTGATACTAGGGATGGGGGAGTATTTCGGGAGCTGCAGGTGGCTAGGGAGGCATTGAATGTTTTTTTTTGTTTTTTTTTTTACACTCAAGTTTATTAACAACAAATGGGTTAGAAAGATTTGGCCTTCAACTGCTTTACTATCAGCCAGAGAACTCTTCTGGCCTCCTGAACTGCAGACATATTGTCGTTGTCTATTGTGATCCTTTGGCTTTGGTAGTTCAGGGGTCCCTGCTGCCAAGCGCACCTCAGCACCTCTTCTTTCGATCTATACAGGGTGAAGCGTGCTATCAGGGACCTCAGCCTGGCATCCAGATAGCGTGGTCTGGGTCCGAGTGATCGGTGGGCATGATCCATCGAGATGTTGAGGTCCTCCGGGAGGGAAAGTAGATCTCGGAGCAAATCCTGCAGAAATGTAGCAGCATATTTGTGCTTGTCTTCTGTGCCTTCTGGAACTCCGCATACCTGTATATTTTGGTGCCGACTCCTGCCCTCCAGGTCGTCCATCCAATGGGTTAGCTCTCTGTTCCTTCCTAGGAGGTATAGCAGGAGTCAGTCATGTTTGTTGGCCTGTTCTGCTGTTTGGGTAAGGCAGAGTTCCAATTGTTCACTTTTATGGTCTATGCGGTTGATCTCTGTGCGGAGTTCCGATAGATTTTGATCTATTTTTTAGTACGGTTTGGGCCGTTTGCATAATTGTTTCAATTAGCTCCATCGGAATCCCTGCTCCACACTGAGCCGCTATCTAGGGGCCGTCCGCAGCCTCCTGATCCTCCACAGCATCCTGCTATTCCGCCTGTAGTAATTCCTTCAATTTCTGCACGGGTTATGCAGAGGTCTTCCAGCCTTCATCCTAGTGGCTTTAGCTGGGGAAGGCATTCATTTTGGCTACGATGTATTTAGATTTTCGTTGCGGCAGGACGGGAGCCGTAGGGTTAGGCAGCTATCAGTACGCTGACATCACCGGAAGTCCCCGAGACATCGAATATGTCTGACAGAGGAAGCCAAAACCAGAATGTTTTTTGCATGGCAAAAAATTTATGAATGGGGAAATAAACCGGGACCCTTGCTGGTGCATCTGATGAAAGGGGGTAAAATGATGAAAAGGATGGTGAATATTAGAAATAGGGAGGGAAACCTTGTACATGAAGATGCACAAATTAGAAAATGTTTTCAAGAATATTATGATACATTGCATCAGGCAGAGTGTAAGGGTTCGGAGCAGTTCATGGAAACATTTTTGAAGGGGCTAAACAATCCAGTTCTAGACGAAGAAAGGAGAACTGTACTAGGGGCTAAGGTTATGGTAGAGGAAGTGGCTAAAGCTACTGGGACCCTACAGAGAGGAAAAGCGGCAGGACCTGATAGGTTCAGGTGGAGTAGTACAAGGAACTAGGAGGAGATGGCTGCACCACTACGAGATTTGTTGAAAGAAGCGAGGGGGGGAGATGGGACAACCTAGAACATACTGCGAGGCCAGTATCTGTGTCCTTCCCAAGCCGGACAAGGACCCGGCGGAGTGCTCCTCACATAGTCCAATATCTCTCATAAATTATGACTGTAAGGTTATGACAAAGGTCCTAGCCCTGAGGTTGGAAAGGGTGCTCCCTCTTATTGTCCATCCTGACCAGACAGGATTAGTTCTGGGCAGATTATCATATCACAACATGAGAAGACTGCTGAATGTGATATGCTGGGGCACTCGGCATCCTGGGCAGGCACATGTACTGTCTATGGATGCAGAGAAAGCATTTGACAGGATAGAATGGATGGATATGATGAAGGTTCTGGAGAAATTCAGCTTGGGGGAAGCATTTATACAATTGGTGGGGGCTTTTTACAGGGCGCCAGCGTCACGGGTGTTAGTTAATGGCCTTCTGTCTGAGGAGTTCCAGCTTGGGAGGGGCACCAGGCAGGAGTGTCCCCTCTTCTGTTTGTTACTGCAATAGAGTCACTGGCCATAAAAATAAGGACAGACCCACGGATAACGGGTGTCGTGGGGGGTCATCACACCATAACACTATATTCAGATGATATTTTTCTCTTTATAACAAACCTGGAGAGGTCCATGCCTGCACTCCTTGGGAACATAAACCATTTTGCGAAATTTTCAGGTATAAACTGAATATTCATAAATCAGAAATGACGTCCCTGAATGGGGGTGGTGGGTGGGTGCTGCATGCAGTTTAAAGTCAGTGGGTAAGGCATTCACATATTTAGGCAGGAGGGTGGAATGGGACTTGGGTAGTCTATATGCTTTAAACTATTCCCCATTATTTGAGACAATTCTGAAGGCTTTTAGCAGGTGGAGGACCCTATCGATCTCGTGGCTAGGTAGCATCAACCTCCTGAAAATGAACAACCTTCCCAGGATTCTATATGTGATGCAAATGGTGCCCACCGGCCCAGCTAATAAGGACATCAAAAAGGTGGAGAAGGGCTTTACAGATTTTATTTGGCAGGGCAAGAAATACAGGTTACTCACCTGTAACAGGAGTTCTAGGAATGGTATATGTTGTTCATCCACACTGTCTGGCAGGTTCCTTGCCGCTTTAAATCTTGCCGGAAGGTCTTCAAGCTGGCTCCTCCACCACCACCCGGGTGGTAAAATCTCAGCTCCGTCCCATAGCGCCAGATCTGGCCGCTGGAAGCTCAGGTTGTCGTCGAAGCCAGGAGGTCGGGTGGAGTCGTGTGGATGAACAACATATACCATTCCTAGAACTCCTGTTACAGGTGAGTAACCTGTATTTCTAGGGACATGGATATGTTGTTCATCCACACTGTCTGGCAGACTCTAGCAGTTCTCGGAGGAGGAGGAGGTAACACACACCCCTACTTGAGGAATAAGACTGGAAGGCAAGGCCCCAAAACCCAGCATCCCAGGCGTGACTCAAGGTCGATGTGGTAATGGGTAATAAGGTGTGTGCTGACTTCCAGGTAGCAGCCCTGCAGATTTCCTGGATAGGGGCGTCCTAGAAGCAGCCACCGATGCAGCAGTATGACAGGTAGAATGAGCTCTAATCCCTCTGGGAGGCTCCATGCCCGCCAACTTGTAGCAGAGATCTATGAGGAGGTGACCCACCTGCCTATGATCCGCTTGGCTGCAGGTCTGCCAGGTGTGGCTTCAGCGTGGGTGACAAACAGCTGGCGAACCTCTCCCAATTTCAGCCGTCCGCTCCTTATAATAAAAGCGCCCTTCTAGGGTCAAAGTATGGAGCCTGTATTGACCTCGAGGTGTGACTGGGTAGAACACCGGCAGAGTCAACACCTGGTTAAGGTGAAACTCCGACACCACCTTGGAAGGAATTTCAGGTGAGACAGGACAACCATGTCCCTGTGGAAGACCAGGTAAGGAGACTCAATGCAGAGGCGCCTGGGTTCTCCCATCCTTCTAGCTGGCGTGATAGCCACCAAGAAGGCGGTCTTCTCGACAGGTGAGAGAGTTCACACCTGTGCATTGGTTCGAATAAAGCTTGCCATGAGCTTTGCCAGTACCAGCAGTAAATCCATGGAGGTGGAGGTTCTCGCACCGGAGGAAATGTGATCAAGACGCTGAAAAATTGCCGACCACCTTCTCCTGCGCCACCAACTGCTCCCCGGCCTGCGCCCGGTAAGCAGAGATGGCTGCCAGGTGCACCCTGAGGGTCGTCGACCTAAGCCCTTGACTAGAAAGGGACCATAAATAGTCCAAGATGCTTGCCAAAGGACAGGAGGCAGGGTCCAAGCCCTTGCCCTGACACCAAATGGAAAATCTCTTCCATTTGAAGGCATAGTACTTCCTGGTCGACTCCTTACGGACGCCTCAACATTGAGGACCTCGTCGGAAGACCCAAGGCCTGGAACTCTAGCGGCTCAGGAACCAGGCCATCAGGTGCAGGACTGAGGTCGGATGGAACACCTTCCCTTGATTGACTGAGAGCAGGTCAGGCGAGCTGGAAGCTGCCTCGGGAGCCTGGAGCTGAGGCTGAGGAGATCTGGGTACCAGAACTGGCGGGGCCAGTCTGGGGCTATCAGAATCACCTGCGCCTTGTCCCTCCTTGCCTTGAGAAGCACCTTGTGAATCAAGGGAAATGGGGGAAAGGTGTAGAAGAGGCCCGGGGTCCACAGCCTCGAGAAGGCATCCCCCTGCAGCGAGCCCTGCTGAGGGGGGCGGGCATGAAACAGCCTCAGCTTCGCGTTCTCCCTGGAGGCAAACAGGTCCACCTGAGGTGTGCCCCAGTGGGAGAACAGATCTTGTACTACCTCCGGCAGGAGAAACCACTCGTGAGATGCAGCCCCTATCCGGCTCAGGGCATCGGCCAGGGTGTTGGGCTCCCGCCACATGAATGGCTGGGAATCCGCCTCAGGCTGCGCCACGAGTGACCAAATGCGGGCTTCCTTGCGTAGAAGCATGGAGCGTCCCGCCCTGGCGTTTAGGTAGTACATGGTCGTGGTATTGTCCGTCTGGACTCGGACCACTTGACCCCGGAGAAAGCGGAGCAAAAGCGGTGAGACTAGGTGGACCGCCGTGAGCTCCAGCAGTTGATGTGGCATGGACTCCCACGGGGACCAGAGGCCGTGCGCTCGATGTTCCCCCAGATGGGCACCCCAACCCATCAGAGAGGCATCGGTCGATAGAGAGACCGTCGGCTCGGGGCGGACAAACGGGATGCCCTCCTGCAGATGAGATGGAATGGTCCACCACGGGAGAGCGTTCCACATCTCCTGGGTCACCATCACTAGCTGGTCCAATGGATCGCAGCGTTGTGACCACTGGCTGGCCAGTCCCCACTGAAGGGGCGCATGTGCCAGCGTGCCCTGCGGACCACGCTGGTGCAGGCCGCCATGACCCAGGAGGCACAGAAGTCCCGGGCAGGCGCGGGTGCCCAACCAGAAATGATTGGGCAAAGGAGGTAAGAACCTCGGCCCTGTCCGCCGGGAGCCGTGCTCTGGCTCGAAGAGAGTCGAGCTCTGCCCCGATAAACAGAATCATCTGCTTCGGCTCGAGTTCCAACAGGCCTCGTTGATGAGAAGGCCGACTTGAGAGCAAACCTGGAGGGCCAGATCTCTGGACTGCTCCACCTCCTGTCTGGAGGGGGCTGCTATCAGCCAGTCGTCCAGGTAAGGGTACACCCGGACCCCTCGGCGCCGGAGGAAAGCTGTCACCACTGCAATGCATTTGGTGAAGACCCTGGGAGCTGGAGACAGGCCGAAGGGCATGGCTCGGAACTCGAAGAGGGATCCCTCCGCTCGAAAGTGAAGGAATCTCCGATGTGACGGACGGATGGGGACGTGAAAGAATGCGTCCTGCAGGTCCAGATAGCAGAACCACACGCCGTGTTCCAGGGATGGTATTATCTGAGCCAGAGTGACCATCCTGAAGGTTCGAGACCTTAGGAACTTGTTCAGGTCGTGTAGGTTGAGAATGGGGCGCCAGCCCACCGTCCGTTCGAGACCAGGAAGTACCTGGACACGAACCCGGGTCTGAGGAGGGTCCGCTACCTCCTGATCACCTCCTTTGGAGGAGGAGGCGATGTGGCCCGGCCAGCCGACAGTGAGGCTCGCGGACCCGAAGCCCCCGAGTTGCGACGGCTCTGAAGGGTGGGGCCTGCTCGAACTCTAGAGGCAGGCCTTTTCCCACCACCTCCAGTACCCACCTGTCCGTGGTAATAACGGACTAGCGGAAAGGAAGTGCAACCGTCCCCACGGAAACCTGGGGTGAGGGCGACGGGGTTGGGGCGACACCCCTCAGCCCGTCACTGGGCAGGCTGGAGGAGGGACGGCCGAGGGACCTCCTGGGCCTTACCTCCCTGCTTCCTGTTAGAGGAAGCTCCGGGCTTTGTTTGGGATGCCAAGCCAGCCTGCTAGCCCTAGCGTTGCTGGGCGGACGCGCCATGGGCGCAGAAGGACGAAAGGGCTTAGGCTGTGGTTTGCGGCCTTTGTCCTTCTGAGCGGAAGAGACAGAGTCCAAGGTAGCACTGGACTTCTCGATCCTCTGCAGGTGACTTTCCACCCCAGGGCCGAAGAGGTCAGTCCCAAAAAGGAACATCCGCCAACTTGTGCTGGGTATCCGAAGTAAAGGTGGATATCCTCAGCCAAGCCCGACGACGCATAGCCACTGCGGCCGCCACAGACCTGGCACATGAGTCCCCAATGTCTAAAGCAGTCTGGAGCTGCTGTTTGGCCACTGCCTGCCCTGGTCCTGACCTGCCTGACCGTAGTCTGCAGATCAGCGGGAAGATGAGGACAACCTCATCCAGGAGCCCAACAGGGCATGAGAAAAATGTGCCAGGAGGGCGGCGAACTGGCCTGGCGAAGAACCAAGAGAGGGCGCAGCATAGACTTTTCACCGGCATAATCCAATTCTTGGATTCCTTGTCGGAGGTTTGTCCACATCCAAGCGTTACCGCACGCCGAAAACGCTGTCGGTAACCAACCCCTCAGCCGAGGGTGTTCCAAACCGGACAGGGAACGGTAGGACGCATACCTCCTGGCCATCCTGGCCGAGGCGCAGGGCAGGAAGCAGGGCACTGCCAGAGCTCCAAGGCGGACCCACTATGGCCTCGGCCACGGAGAGAAGGCCTCCGTGAGGGAATCCCTCGGTCCAGAATCTCCGTGAGGATACCTGGCCTGCTTAAAGACAGGTTGAGCTTCATCCCGTGGACTCCGAGATGAGCGAAGTAATCCAGAAAGGACGAAGAGCTATCATCCACCGACTGTCCTCCTGAGTACTCAAGTCCATTCACTTGGAAAAAGGGAGAATCGTCTTCGGACTCGGAAGAGTCCTCAAAAACTGCTCGGGCCTGAGCCACCCTCCACCTGCCGAGGTCGATTGGGAGGAGGGTGACAGACAGCCTATGGGGCAGTCCCTGAGCCGACCGAGAATTTTGGTCGAGCCCCAACTAATGGCTGTGGGCGGAGGTTCCACGAATCAGTGGGGCAGCTGGAAATGGCCGAACAACCGGCCTGGGAACAGGCTCCTCAGCTAAAGCAAGGGTTGTTTGCCGCTCGTGACAGCCACTTAATGGCCGGGAAGACAGCGGCATCGGCTTATTCCGGTCAGAAGGGCTGTTGCCACATGAGTTCCTCATACCTCGGCAACTGCGCGAAGCCTCCCCTCGTCCAGGAGGAGGAAGAGGATGAGCGGTGGCGCCCGCTTGCAGCATGATGCGAGACGAGACCGCCTATGGCCGGGCGGGATCGGCTGGACATGAGCGTCCGAGACCGAGAACCTTGGCTAAGCCGAGGGCGGTGCGGGGAGGTGTCGGGGAATCGGCCTCCCTCGGTTGGACGATTCAGCGAGCTCGGAACAGGAGGCACAGGCGGTCGACAGGATCCTCAACTCCCCGGGGGGCAGGAGGGGAATCTCAGCTTCTCCAGCCGACAACCCGTCCAACGGGTCGAGAAAAATCTCAACCGCGTCGACGGGAGTCTCGGTCAACTGGCCTGACGGGGACACCGTGAAACCAGTGGCTGAAGCCGAGAGGTCGACCGAAGTCGATGGCCGACTACTAGGGAAGGGGGATCTTTCCCGCTCCCAAGAGCATCGACGGTGAGACTTACTCTTGTCTCTCTTTTTGGACCGAGAAACGGTCCAGAAGAAGTTGGACCCTCACCTTTTGTCGAGAGGATCAGACAAAGCTCCTTAAAGGAAGCCGAATAAGAGGCACCGAGAGATAGCAGGACAAATGCAGCCCGAGGTAGGCGGCCCGCGCTACTCATCTTCGAGGGCGATCATCTGCTCGAGCTGATCCGCCTAGCTGGCCACAAGGATACCACCAACCGGGCCTCTTTGACTTTACCGAGGAAATCTTCTCGGGACGCCCAGTTGTAAACGGCAGCACAGTCTTCGAGGACGAGGGCAAAAGGAAGAGCACAGGTCGAGGCCCTGCGGGTGACGTGCTCAAGGCCCAAGCAGTAGACGCACGTGGAGTGCAGATCCGTCTGAGACATCTTCTGCCAGCAAGGGCATCTCCGGAAACCGGGAGTCGATTTGTCCACGCAGCCGCGAGGGAGAGAAGACCGAAGTCTTTTTAGCAAAACTTTTTTTATTTTCGAAAATTCGAAGAATTAGGAACCAGTCTTATACGCAGAGCGTTACGGAGGGAACCTGAGCATCCAAGCGGTAAGGGAGATCGCCATGGGTGGAGCTGGGAGTTTACCACCCGGTGGGTGGGAGGAGTAGCTTGAAGACCTTCCGCAAGATTTAAAGCGGCAAGGAACCTGCCAGACAGTGTGGATGAACAACATATCCATGTCCCTAGAAATCAAGAATTAGCCTGAGAAAACGTAAGGCGTTAGGAGAAAATGGAAGTATGAACTTCCTGGATATTAAGGGATATTCCCAAGTCACGCAACACAGGTACTTACATAACTGGGTAAACAGAAGTGGGGCAGCCATCTGGCTCGATTTAGAAGAAGAAGGATGCCCGTGACGGGTCATGGCATACCTAGGAGAGGGAGGGGTACACGCATACCTATGACTAAGAAATCCAAACCCATTAGTAGCCATGGTACTAGAGCTATGAGGGACTATTAAGAAAAGGAGGGAAGTGTTAATATCTTATATGGAATATCATAGGACTTTGCTTGACTTCTCAAAAGATTATTAACTACTGAGCCGAATGCTCTGTATTAATATACAGTTCGATATAGTCACAATTGCAAATTTTGCTTTATTTGAACGTATGTGTTGCCTTGATTTTCTCTAATAAAAATCAAATCTAAATTAAAAAAAAAGAGGAGCTGCTCGAGTAAATACCATGCTGATTTTGGTGTTGGGCAACCCAGATTTCTTGCCAGGGCTCAGGGATGATGAAACCCAGATGTGGCAGTACAAGGGGGTTAGATGTGTGGGAGACCTTTTCAGCCGGGAGGGGATGTACGCATTTGAGGAAATTCAGCTAGGACTAGGCATAATCGCCTCACATTTGTTTAAGTCCTTTCAGGTTAGAAATGACTGCCAAAGATTAAATACGGCGTCATCAGTAGAGACTCCTCTGACAGGGGTAGAGAGAGAGAGAGAGAGAGAAATTCTGGGAGGTAAGAAAAACGAGAAGGGGCTGATGGGTAGGGCAGTAAAATTGGATAGGAATTTCTTTCAGGAAGATACCCAAAGGGTAAAGCAATGGTGGGAACGTGACCTTGGCACCATGATATCAGAGGATTATTGGAAGTTAGTATTAGCCTCTCACGTGGGCCTCCTTCTTTGTAACAAGTTTAAAGAAACTCAATACTAATTTTTACATACTGTAGGTTCTATTACCTACTCAGCATGGTCCACAGGTTTTTCCCAGGGATGTCTCCCACGCTATGGCAAATGTGGAGCAGACCGGGGCACTTATTTTCACTATTACTGGGAATGCCCTCATCTAACATCATATTGTGGAGGGACTGCACATGAACTGACCAGGATGGAAGGCTGACTGATAGAATTATCCCCACAGTTGCTGTTACTGGGAGTGGAGGAACTGGGGGGTGGTGAGTGGGGATTGTACTCCAGATGGATGAGAATTCTGTTGGTGCTCACCTGCTAGGGGATACAGAATCTGTGGATCACTAACTCTGTTCTGATGGTGGCGCAACGGAGGGAACTGGCTATTAAAGTACTCGCAGTGGACAGGTTAATGTATGTGTTAAAGGGAAGGGAAGAAAGATTCATGAATGACTGGGGCAAATTTTTGACTGCTCTCACTCCAGGAGAGGCACTGATATTGAGGGAAGCGGGGGAAGTATAGGCCCTGCATGGGGTGGGGGTGGGGCTTTTGAGCGGTACACCCCCTAGAGAATAGACTGAGGGTGCTGACCAGACATTAGTGGAATATGGTTTGGAGAGCTTACATATCACAAGCAAATGATGATACAGAGAATAGTGGATGGGCATACGTGCACAACCAGCCTGTTGTGCCGCACGGGTTCTGATAACATCAGACCTTGGGAGCAAAGCTTGAGAGGTCCGATGGTATCAGAACCCCAAGGTGGCACAAAAAGGCTGGCTGTGTATGAGGATGCTCGTCCACTATTTTATATCGTGTACAGTGCCCCCGAAAATCACTTATTTTTTTAGCAGCCTTTTACTTTTTGCGTGTGATGTACTGTTCCATGAGAAAGGGTGGTTTCCAGGGTTGCCAACAGGTTGCTAAGGAGGAGGCATGGCTGTAAGTCTAGCATGACTTTCTACTGACTGGCAGGTACACTGGGAGGGTTAAGGAAAAAAAAACATGGCGGCCATAACGGTCGCTAAGCGAGATGGCTGTGGAGCAGGGGATCATTTGTTTTATTTAAATTTGTTTCCGAACACTAATCCTTATATCTGGCTGATCCTGCATCTTGTGAGGCTCCGATGCGACTGATTTTACTGTCGCCGCGGGAGTGTGGATCCGTCCTTTTCTACCGCTAAGGTAAGTGATGTGTGTTCTGTGAAGTGAGCGCGTGGAACCTCTAGAGGTTTTCAAAATGCTGTTCTGCTGCAGTAGGGTATTATCACGTTCCATGACCTTTTGAACTGCAGAACAACATTTTGAGAACCTCTGTTTTCCATGCGCAACAAGGGTCCACTATAGACTATAAAGCTATAACCTGAGCAAAACTATTTTTCTTATTATGTTTTTAGCTCATGTGGTCTTAGTACAACTTGTTGATGACTGTTGTTTTTAGTCCTATACGGACTTTCTTGTTACTGTTATTTTAAATTTCAGTTGTCTTATGCTGAACAGGTATGCCAATTTTAAACTTGTGGAGCTTCATTGATGTGCCAATGTTTTTGGTAGACAAGAGGGTAAATATGAATTTTGAATTCTTTTAAATGTAAATGGAATGTCTGAAAATTCTAATAAAAATATTATACAAAAAAAAAGGCACTACATAAATCCCAAAATTCTCTCCCACTGCCTTTTCTGCATTGTAAAGCAGTTTGGGATACAAGTTTGTATGAAAGATGCTATATAAATCCCAACATTCTCTCTGCTCCCTCTCCTGGACTGTAAAGCGTTTCGGGATACAGTCCGTATGAAAGGTGCTATATAAATCACAACATTCTCTCTGCTCCCTCTCCTGGACTGTAAAACACTTTGGGATACAATTTGTATGGCAGGCACTGTGTAAAACCAAATTCCTTGTCTTTGCTAATAAAAGAGACATCCTTACCCCACAACAAATAAAGCAAAGCTAAAGGGCATGGATACAGTGTAACGTCACATCTTTACTTACCAGCTGATGGTCATTAACAACGATCAGCTCAATGTATTTCGTTTCGCTCTGGACACTCGGCCGTGCCTGGATGACCTGTAACACAATGACCACAGAGGTTCTGGGTTAGTCAGCTACTACACATGGCTGACTGCTTTGTACAGCTACACAGCACTGATGCGCAACAGTCGTGCACCTATTAGTAGGAGAGGGAGAGAATGTGGACCCGGAAAAGTCAGTTTATCCTTCTAAGCAGAAATCACAACACAGATCAGAAAAATAGCTTGCCTCACACTTTTGGAAAAAGTGTGAGACAAGCGATTTTTATTTGTGTCATGTGATTCTCCTCTTGGAAGGCCCCTATCTATGCATAACTGCAGCTTGTTTTTTGGTAGCTCAGTTTAAAAGAGCAGTGGTGTGCCAATTGCTGGGACCAATACAAGCCTCTCTCAGAGAATCACCGACAATCCCTGCAAAGACTGGAGCCCATGCCCATGTGTTAACCTTTACTTACAATGTCACGTACCTGTTAGGATGGAACCTCACCCCCTTCCTCCCATTCCAATGACCCTTTCACAGCTATATGACTTTCTGAAAGTAACAGCGGCCAAATGTTAAGTTGCATGCATTTAAAGTAGTTATGAATACGGGCCCTTTCAATCGAGAGCTCACCACACATGGAGGAGCGTACTTCTCAACTGTCTCTCATTATGAGGGACATCCCCAATTTTTGGATTGCTCTGTCCCTCACGGAAATGGTGCTTCCCACAGAGATGGTGCTGTAAAGTCAGACTTTAATACAGAAATCCACAGCACACTACGATACAAAAGCCAAATCAAACTTGCACAAGTAAGGGCACTAGTCTCCACTGTGTTCACAGTTTGCACCTCCATGTTTGATGATGTGTCTCACATTCTGAGTACTAGTGTCTCATTTTCCCACACTCCGAGTCCACATTTCAGTTACACGAGGTTGGCAGGTATGTGGAGGAGGTGGCATTAACTGCACGTCTTGGGACTTGAGTTTTGTGTATACCGTGTCACGGCCTTTAGCTGGGCTCCATGGGAGAGGAGCGTACATGATGTTCAGCGGAGGGCGACGAGGATGATTCAGGGGATGGAGGGAATGGACTATGAGATGAGGCTAAGAGAGCTGAATATGTATGCACTGGAGGAGAAGGGGGGACATGATTGAAACCTTTAAGTACCTGAAGGGTATCAGCAGGGAGAGCAGAGGGGTGTTGAAACTAAGGAGTGGGAGGAAACTAGAGGGCACGGCTAAGAATAGAAGGAGGGAGAGTCAGAAGGGAGATGTGGAGGCATTATTTCACAGAGAGTGGTTGCAAAGTGGAGTGCACTGCCAGAGGGGGTGATATCGAGCAGAGAAGTGGTTGGCTTTAAGAACATATGGGAAAAATGACAGGGGTGGGTGAGGGTGGACGAAAAGGTCAACGAAGGGAGGGCAGGGAGGATGGGGGGAGGGGCAGCTGCCTGGTAGGGGGCTAGCTGCACAATCGAGCAGATGTTGATAGAGCAGTAGGTCTGTTCTACTGGCACCTTCATATGTTCATATGTTCGTATGTTTGTATGTGGCCCCTTACCTGTCTTTTCCTCCTTGTTTTGGACGCATTGAATGGAACGAACCAGTCCATGTCCGATAATAAACACTCTGGGGGAAGTGGGAGGGGAAAAAAGAAAAAGACCAGTCAGAGACAACATTCTGCAACAGGCAATGGAAGTCTTTCAGGAAGAACAACAGTATGCGAGTGGCAACACGAGCCCCTCCTCCAGCCGTGTACTGCTTACAAAAAGGGTCCCGAAGTGAAAGAATTCACAGAGCAAATGGAGCTTACAAATGAAAAAAACAAAAACAATTATGAGCATAAATGTATGTATCTCCTTTGTATGTATCTGTATCCTAATCTCAAATGCATCATCTGATATACTAACTGCTGTAAATAACTGTTTCTGCTGTCATTGTATTTTATACCTGTACTCCTGCCCCCACCCCCACCCCCAACCAGGTCACATCTGTAAACATAAACTGCTGTTCTCTGTAGGGTTTAACCGGTAAAACAATTTCAAATAAATAAATACAGACTTGCTGCATCAGCGAGTATGTTGCCAGTAAAACAAAGTGTTAAATTAATTTACTAGCTGAATACTAGCCTTGCCCCAAGCCCTAGGGCAGTACACTGTGTTAGCTTTTTATAGCACTGCTTCTGATATGGTTTCACTTCAGTGTTCCCCAAAGGGTCCCTGGTGGGGGAGGGGAGGGACTTACTGGGAGGGCCCATAACATCAGGCGTAGCCATGATTTAGCCATTGGACATAACACCTTCCCTGATAGCAGACTACCTAGCAAAGATCAAGTCAGGTAAGTCCCAAGGGGGGAATAGGATGCACCCTGAGATCACAAGGAAGTTAAAGGAACAATTTGCTGTGCCATTTGCAATAATCTTTTAGGACTCTGCCAGGACAAAAAGGGTGCTGGAGGACAGGAATGTAGAAAATGTGGTCCCCATCTTCGGGGGGAGGTCGAATCCAGATAAAAACAGGTTACTCATCTGTAACAGTAGTTCTTGGAGTGGTATATGTTGTTCATCCACACTTACTGGCACGTCCCTTTCCCCTTTAAATCTTGCCAGAAGTCTTCAAGCTGGCTCCTCCCTCCCACCCGGGTGGTATATACCTCGGCTCCACCCCATGATGCCAGATCTTAGCCCGCTGGAAGCCAGGTTGGGTGTGTCCACAGCTGGGGAGGTCGGGTGGGTCCATGTGGATGAACAACATATACCACTCCTGGAACTACTGTTACAGGTGAATAACCTGTTTTTCTAGGATCGTGGATATGTTGTTCATCCACACTTATTGGCAGACTCCTAGCAGTTCTCCGGGAGGAGGGAGGCAAGGGAGGCAAGGTGCACACCCCCTACTTTGGGAACAGAAATTGGAGAACTGAGGCCCCAAAACCAGCATCCCAGTATAACTCAAGGTTGATGTGGTAATGGGTAATGAAGGTGTTTGCTGACTTCCAGGTAGCAGCCCGACAGATTTCCTGGATAGGGCTGTCCCTGGAAGCAGCCACCGATGCAGCAGTATGGCGGGTAGAATAAGCTCTTATCCCTCTGGGAGGCTCCTTGCCCAATTCATAGTGCAGACCTATGCATGAAGTAATCCATCTTGCAACAGTCCGTTTGGCTGCAGGTCTGCCAGAAGCGGCTTCAGTGTAGGTGACAAACAGCTGGCGAACCTCTCCATGAATTTCTGCCATCCTCTCCTTATAATAGGAGAGAGCACGTCTCAAGTCCAAAGTATGGAGCCTGTAGTCAAAGTCCGAGGTGTAATTGGGATACTATACCGGCAAAGTCAACACGTGGTTAAGGTGAAACTCTGACACCACCTTCAGAAGGAATTTCGGGTGGGGGCGCAGGACAACTTTGTCCCTGTGGAAAACCAAATAAGGGGAGTCCACCGAAAGCACCTGGAGCTCCCATGTCCTTCTGGCTGACGTGACGACCACCAGGAAGGCCGTCTTCCCTAACAAGTGTGACAACTCACACTTGTGCATGCGTTCGAATCGCTTGCCCATGAGCTTTGCCAGTACCAGCAGTAGATCCCACGGAGGTGGAGGGTCACGCACTGGAGGGGATATGTGATCCAGGCCTTTGAAAAAGCACCCGACCAGTGTCTCCTGCGCCAATGTCAGTTGGCCGGCCCGCGCCCGGTAAGCAGAAATGGCTGCCAGGTGCACCCTGAGGGTTGATGACCGCAGACCCCCTTTGGAGAGGGACCAAAGGTAGTCGAGAATGTTAGCCACAGAACACGATAAAGGTCCAGACACTTACCCTGACACCAAATGGAAAATCTTTCCCATTTGAAGGCACAACATGTCTTGGTCGATTCCTTTCTGGATGCCTTCACCATGGTGTAGACATCTTCGGAGAGACCCAAAGCCTGGAACTCTAGCCGCTCAGGTACCAGACTGTGAAGTACAGGGATTGAAGGTCCGGATGGAATACCTTCCCCTGATTCAGAGATATCTGGTCCGGGCGTGTACGAAGTCACTCCGGGGGCCTGCAGCTGAGGCTGAGGAGATCTGGATACCAGAATTGGTGTGGCCAATCTGGGGCTACCAGGATCACCTTCACCTTGTCCCTCCTCACCTTGAGAAGCACCTTGTGGATCAAGGGACATGGAGGGAAGGCGCAGAGGAGGCCTGGGGTCCACGGCCTTGAGAAGGCATCCCACTGCAGCGAGCCCTGCTGATGGGGGCGGACATGAAACAGCCTCAACTTGTTTTCCCTGGAGGCAAACAGGTCCACCATTGGTTTGCCCCAATGGGAGAACAGGCAGTGAGCTACCTCTGGATGGAGAGACCACTCGTGGGATGAGAGCATCCACCAGCTGCTTTGAGACTCCTGCCACATGGATGGCTAGGAGATCCACCTCCAACCGGCTCACGAGGGTCCAGATGCAGAGTGCCTCCTTGCACAGTAGACGGGAGTGCATGCCACCCTGTTTGTCGAGGTAGTACATGGTCGTGGACTTGAACCACTTGACCACAGAGCTGAGGCACAAAAGCTGACAACACCAGTCTGACTGCTCTGAGCTCCAACAGGTTGATGTGGTATCAGGACTCCTCTGGGGTCCAAAGACCGTGGGCCCTATGGTCCCCCATGTGGGCTCCCCAGCCCATGAGAGAGGCATCGGTCGTGAGGACAACCGTCGGCTCGGGGTGGACAAACGGGATCCTTTCCTGCAACCGGTCTGGGGTGGTCCACTATTAGAGAGTGTCCCACATCTTCTGGGTTACAGTGATCAGCTGGTCGAAGTGACCATGGCACTGAGTCCACTGGGCGGCCAGCTCCCATTGGAGGGGGCGCATGTGCAACCGGGCCCAACGGACCACCGAGGTGCACGCCGCCATGTAACCCAGAAGGCGCAGAAAGTCCCGGGCAGGGCGCAAGAGCCAAACCAGAAATCACTGAGGAAAGGAGGACAGAACCTCCGCCCTGTCTGCCGGAAGTCAAGCTCTGCCCCGATGAAACCCATCACCTGAGAAGGCACGAGTTCTGACTTGGCCTCGTTGATCAGGAGGCCGAGTTGGGAGCAGATTTGGAGGGCCAGATCCCTGGACCTCTCCACCTCCTGTTGAGTGGAACATGTGAGGAGCCAATCATCGAGGTAGGGGTAAATTCTCACGCCCGACGCCGGAGATGGGCCGCCACCACTGCAATGCATTTGGTGAAGACCCGTGGGGCCAATGACAAGCCGAATGGCATGGCTAGGAACTCGTACAGGGTCTCCTCGACCCTGAAGCAGAGGAACCGCTGATGGGATGGACAGATTGGAACATGAAAGAATGCGCCCTGCAGATCCAGTGAACAGAAATACAGGTTACTCACCTGTAACAGGAGTTCTAGGAATGGTATATGTTGTTCATCCACACTGTCTGGCAGGTATCCTTGCCGCTTTAAATCTTGCTGGAAGGTCTTCAAGCTGGCTCCTCCCACCCACCGGGTGGTAAAACTCTCGGCTCCCACCCATGACGCCAGATCTGCCCGCTGGAAGCTCAGGTTAGGTCCAGCCGGAGGTCAGGGTCGTGGATGAACAACATATACCATTCCTAGAACTCCTGTTACAGGTGAGTAACCTGTATTTCTAGGGACATGAATATGTTGTTCATCCACACTGTCTGGCAGACTCCCTAGCAGTTCTCCGCCGGGAGGGAGGCAAGACGACACCCCGATACTTACTTGGGAAAGAGAGACTGAGAACTGAGTTCCCAAAACCAGCATCCCGCGTGACTCAAGGTCGATGTGGTAATGGGTGATGAAGGTGTGTGCTGACTTCAGTAGCAGCCCTGCAGATTTCCTGGATAGGGACGTCCCTGGAAGCAGCCACCGATGCAGCAGCATATGGCGGGTAGAATGAGCTCTTATCCTCTGGGAGGCTCCATGCCCGCCAACTTATAGCAGAGATCTATGCAGAGGTGACCCACCTGCCTATCGTCCGCTTGGCTGCAGGTCTGCCAGATCGCGGCCAGCGTGAGGTGACAAACAGCTGGTGAACCTCTCCCGAATTTCAGCCGTGCTCCTTATAGTAAGCTACGCCCTTCTAGGGTCCAGAGTATGGAGCCTATATTCAGCCTCCGAGGTGACTGGGGTATAACACCGCAGAGTCAACACCTGGTTAAGGTGAAACTCCGACACCACCTTCGGAAGGAATTTCGGTTGGGCGCAGGGACAACCTTGTCCCTGTGGAAGACCAGGTAAGGAGACCTCGATGGAAAGCGCCTGGAGCTCTCCCATCCTTCTAGCTGACGTGATAGCCACCAAGAAGGCGGTCTTCCACGACAGGTGAGAGAGTTCACACCTGTGCATTGGTTCGAATGGCTTGCCCATGAGCTTTGCCAGTACCAGCAGTAGAGCCCACGGAGGTGGAGGTTCTCGCACCGAAGGGGAAATGTGATCAAGGCCTTTGAAAACGCCAGACCACCTTCTCCTGCGCCACAGACTGCTTCCCGGCCCGCGCCCGGTAAGCAGAGATGGCTGCCAGGTGCACCTTAAGGGTCGCCGACCTAAGCCCTTGCTGAGAAAGGGACCACAGGTAGTCCAATATGCTCGCCAAGGAACAGGAGGAAGGGTCCAGGCCCTTGCCCTGACACCAAATGGAAAACCTTTTCCATTTGAAGGCGTAGCATTTTCTGGTCAACTCCTTATGGGATGCCTCAACTACGCTGAGGACCCTCGCCGGAAAGACCCAAGGCCTGGAACGCCAGCCGCCAGGAACCAGGCCGTCAGGTGCAGGGATTGAAGGTCCGGATGGAATACCTTCCCTGATTGACTGAGAGCAGGTCCGGCGAGCTTGAAGCTGCCTCGAAGCCTGGAGCTGAGGCTGAGGAGATCTGGGTACCAGTACTGAAGGGGCCAGTCTGGGGCTATCAGAATCACCGCGCCTTGTCCCTCCTTGTTTTGAGCAGCACCCTTGCATCAAGGGAATGGGGAAAGGCGTTGAAGAGGCCCGGGTCCACGGCCTCGAAAAGGCATCCCCTGCAGACAGCCCTGCTGTGAGGGGCGGGCATGGAACAGCCTCAACCTCGCATTCTCCTGAGGCAAACAGGTCCACCTGAGGTGCCCCAATGGGAGAATAGATCTCGACTACCTCCGGCAGGAGAGACCACTGTGGGAGGCAGCCCCTATCCGGCTTAGGGCATCGGCCAGGGTATTGGAGGCTCCTGCCACATAAATGGCTAGGAGATCCGCCTCCAGGCTGCACACGAGTGACCAGATGCGGACAGCTTCCTTGCATAGGAGCATGGAGCGCATCCCGCCCTGGCGATTTAGATAGTACATGGTCGTGGTATTGTCCGTCTGGACCCGGACCACTTGACCCCGAAGAAACGGAGCAAAGGCGGTGAGAGCTAGGTGGACCGCTGGGAGCTCCAGCAGGTTGATGTGGCATTGGGACTCCCGCGGGGACCAGAGGCCGTGCGCTCGGTGTTCCCCCAGATGGGCACCCCAACCCATCAGAGAGGCATCGGTCGATAGAGAGACCGTCGGCTCGGGGCGAACAAACGGGATGCCCTCCTGCAGATGAACTGGAACGGTCCACCATTGGAGAGCGTTCCACATCCCCTGGGTCACCGTCACTAGCTGGTCAATGGATCGCAGCGTTTGTGACCACTGGCTGCCAGCCCCACTGAAGGCGCATGTTCCAGCGGGCCCAACGGACCACGCTGGTACAGGCCGCCATGAGACCCAGGAGGCGGAGGAAGTCCCGGGCAGGGCGCAATTGCCCAACCAGAAATGATTGGGCAAAGGAGGAAAGAACCTCGGCCCTGTCCGCCGGGAGCCGTGCTCTGGCTCGAAGAGAATCGAGCTCTGCCTCGATGAAAAGAATCACCTGCTTCGGCTCGAGTTCCGACTTGGCCTCGTTGATGAGGAGGCCGACCTGAGAGCAAACCTGGGGGCCAGGTCTCTGGACGCTCCACACCTCCCTGTCTGGAGGCTGCTATCAACCAATCGTCCAGGTAAGGTAAACCCGGACCCTCGGCGCCGCAGGAATGCTGTCACCACTGCCATGCATTTGGTGAAGACCCTGGGAGCTGGTGATAAGCCGAAGGGCATGGCTTGGAACTCGAAAAGGGAACCTTCCGCTCGAAAGCGAAGGAACCTTTGACGGGACGGACGGATAGGGACATGAAAGAACGCGTCCTGTAGGTCCAGAGAGCAGAACCACATGCCGTGTTCCAAGGACGGGTTATCTGAGCCAGAGTGACCATCCTGAAGGTTCGAGACCTTAGGAACTTGCTCAGGTCGTGTAGGTCGAGAATGGGGCGCCAGCCCCCCCGTCCGTTTCGGAACCAGGAAGTACCTGGACACGAACCCTGGGTTTGAGGGAGGGTCTGCCACCTCTCTTATCACCTCCTTCTCAAGGAGGAGAGCGATGTCGGCTCAGCGAGCTGACAGCGAGGCTTCGGACCCCAAGGCCCCCCGAGGTGCGACGGCTCTGAAGGGCGGGCCTGCTCGAACTCCAGAGGCAGGCCCTTTCCTACCACCTTCAACACCCACCTGTCTGTGGTAATAGCAGACCAGGCGGAAAGAAAGTACCGGAGCGTCCCCACGGGGAACCTGGGTGAGGTGACGAGGTTGGGGCGACACCCCTCAACCCGGCCACTGTGCAGGCTTGGAGAGAGGGACCGCCGAGGGACCACCTGGCCTTACCTCCTGCTTCCTGGAGGAGGAAGCCGCAGGCTTGGGTTTGGGACACCAAGCGAGCCTGCTGGGTCCCTGGTGTTGCTGGGTCAGCGCAGATGGACGAAAGGGCTTGGGTTGAGGTCTCGTGCCCTTGTCCCTCTGAGGATGATACCGAGTCCAAGGTGGCATTGGACTTTTCGATCCTCTGGAGGTGGCCTTCCACCCAGGGCCGAAGAGGTCGGTCCCAAGAAGGGACATCCGCCAATTTGTGCTGGGTATCCGCTGTGAAGGTGGATATCCTCCAGCCATGCCCGCCAGGCGCATAGCCACTGCAGCCGCCACTGACCTGGCGCATGAATCACCGATGTCCAAAGCAGTCTGAAGTTGCTGCTTGGCCACTGCCCTGCCCTGGTCCCGCACCTGCTTGACCGTGGTCTGCAGGTCAGCCGGGAGATGAGGGACCACCTCATCCAGGGAGCCCAACAGGGCGTGAGAAAAATGTGCAATCAGTACGGCTGAGCTGGCCTGACGAAGGCCAAGGGAGGACGCAGCGAAGACTTTTCGCCCGGCATAGTCCAATTTCTTGGACTCCTTGTCAGGAAGTTTGTCCACGTCCCTAGCGTTTCCGACATGCCGGAAAACGCTGTCGGTAACTAACCCCTCGGCCGAGGGATGTTCCGAGAAACCAGACAGGGAACCGGTAGGGACCGCATACTTCCTGGCCATCCTGGCCGAAGGTGCAGGGCAGGAAGCAGGACGCTGCCAGAGCTCCAAGGCCGGGCCCACAATGCCTCAGCCACAGGGAAGACCTCCGTAGGGGAATCCCCTCGGTCCAATATCTCCGTGAGGGGATACTTGGCCAGCTTGGATACGGGCTCGAGCTGCATCCCGGTGGATTTTGAGATGAGTCTGAGCAACCCCAGGAAGGACGAAGGGCTGTCGTCTAGCGACTGACCTCCAGAGGACTCCAAGTCCACTCACTTGGAGAAGAAGGAGGAATCGTCGTCGGACTCGGAAGAGTCCGCAAAGAGCTGCCTCGGGCCTGAGCCACCCTTCACCTGCCGAGGGCGATCGGGAGCGAGGGTGACCAACAGCCTATGGGGCAGACCCTGAGCCAACCGAGAATTCTTGGTCGGAGCCCCAAACCGCGACTGTGGAGGTGGAAGTTCCACCGGAATCGGTGGAGCAGCTGGTTTTGGCCGAACAACCGCCTGACAACAGGCCCTCGGATAAAATGGGGTTGTTTCGACACCCCGGTGACAGCCACTTAATGGCCGGAGAAGGCTCGCACACTCCCAGTCAGAAGGAGCTGTTGCCACATGAAGTCCTCGTGTCGTCCGACACAACTTGCGTCGAGGCCTCCCTCATCCGGAGGAGGAGGGCCCGGCAGCGGCGCCGCTTACCAGCAGGTGCCGGACCGAGACGCCTGTGATGGCGGGATCGCCAGACCACGGAAGAAGTCCGGAGAGACCGAGAACCCGGCTTTTCGAGACGCAAAGCGGAGAGGGGACGGGTGGAACCGGCTCCTCCCCTCGCTCGGAGGGAACACCCAAGGGCTCCGGAACTGGAGGCACTGGCAAGCCCACGATCCTCAACTCCCACCGGGGAACGGGAGAGGGGATTGTCATTGGTCGACAACCCGTCCAACGGGTCGAGAAAGATCTCGACCGCGCCGACGGGAGTCTCGTCAACTGACCTGACGGGGACACCATGAGACCAGTGGCCGGTCGAACGATCGACCGAAGTCGTGGCGCCGACAACCGGGAGAGGGACCTTTCTGCTCCCAAGAGCGTCGACTTAAGAGACTTCCTGTCTTTCTTCTTGGACCGAGAAGAAGAAGGTCCAGCAGGCAGATGGTCCCTCTCCTAGTGGAGAGGGACAGACAAAGCTCCTCAAAAGAAGCTGTGTAAGAGGAACCCAGGAAAGCGGAATAAAGCCGCGGTCGAGAAGATCACGTCCCGTGCATCTCCTCTTCGAGGATCATCTGCTCTAGCTGATCCGCCCGAGCCTGCCGCGTGGAAACCGCCGACTGGGCCTCTTTTGACTTAACCGTGAAAACAAGCTGCGGCGCCCAGTTGTAAACGGGCGCACAGTCTTCGAGGACGAGGGCTGAGAAGGAAGAGCACAGGTCGAAGCCCGCGGTCGCGGCTCGAGGCCCAAACAGTACACACACGCGGGAGTGCGGATCCGTCCGGTGACATCTTCGCCTACAAGGGCACCGCCGAAAACCGGAGTCGATTTGTCCATCGCAGCCGCAAGGATAGAAGATCAGTTTTTAAGCAAAACTTTTAAATTCGAAACCAAGAATTAGGAATCAGTCTTATACCGCAGAGCTTAAGGAGGGAACCTGAGCTTCCAAGCGTAAGGAAGATCTGGCGTCATGGGGCGGAGCCGAGAGTTTTACCACCCGGGTGGGTGGGAGGAGCCAGCTTGAAGACCTTCCGGCAAGATTTAAAGCGGCAAGGATACCTGCCAGACAGTGTGGATGAACAACATATCCATGTCCCTAGAACCACATGTTTCGCTCCAAGGATGGTATGATCTGGGACAGAGTGACCATCCGAAAGGTGTGTGACCTGAGATATTATTCAGGTCATGGAGATCTAGAATGGGGTGCTAGCCCCCTATCCGTTTGGGCACCAGGAAGTACCTGGAGACAAAGCCTGGGTCTGCTGAAGGATCCACCACGAGGGCTACTACCTCCTTGAGGAGGAGCCGAGCAATGTCAGCTCGAAGAGCCGACTGGGTGTGTGTGGAAATCTGTTCTTCCCAAGGGGTGCGGGCTCGGCTGGGAGGGTACTGCTCGAATTCCAGACAGCCCCTGAATGACCACTTCGAGAACCCACCTGCCGTGGTGATAGCAGACCAGGCGGAAAGAAAGTGGCGGAGCAGGCCCCCCACAGGAAGACCCAGAGCTGGCATGATGGGAATAGAGGTGCTAACCCCCACCCCATCACTGAGCAGGCTTGGAGGAGGAGGAGGCTCCAGGGCCTGAGCTTCGGCCTCCTTTACGGCCCTGCTGGGGTCCAGGCTTGGGCTGAGGGCACCAAGCTTGAGCCTGCTGGTGATGCTAATGTTGCTGTCCTCCCAGGAAGGAGGACTGCTGAACTGCAGGGGAAGAGTGCCGAAAAGGCTTCTTTTTCTTCTGCTGGTTCTTGCCCGAAGAACTTTTAGCAGAAGTGGCGTCCAAGGTGGCACTGGACTACTCTATGTGCTGTAGGTGACCAGCCACTCCTGAGCCAAACAAGTCTGTCCCAAGGAAGGGCAGATCAGCTAACTCGTGCTGAGTATCCGCCAGGAAGGAGGAGAGCCTCAGCCAATCCGTGCGGCAAGAGGCAACTGTGGCAGCCATCGAGCGGGCACAAGAATCCCCAATGTCCAGGGCCATCTGGAGCTGCTGTTTGGCAACAGCGCGGCCCTCATCCCAGACCTACTTATCATAGTCTACATGTCTGCAGGGAGATGTAGGAGGACTTCATCTAACGACCCGAGAAGGGCATGAGAGAAGTATGCCATGATGATGGCCGAACTTGCCTAACGAAGGCCCAAGGAGGAAGCCGCATAGACTTTCCGCGCCGAATTGTCTAAAGGCTTGGACTCTTTATCAGGTGGTCGGTCAGTGTCAGCAGAACTGCCAGTATGCCTGAACACAGAGGCGGTCACCAGGCTCTCGGCCGAAGGGTGCTCTGTGAACCCCGCTAAGGACCCCATGGGCATGGCGTACTTGCAGGCCATGAGGGCAGACAGTGCTGGACAAGAGGCAGGATGCTGCCATAGCTCAAGAGCCGGACCAACAATGGCCTCGGCCACAGCAAGGCCTCCGTCGGGGTATTGCCCCTCTTGAGGATGTCTGTGAAGGGGTACTCCGCCTTTTTTTGGATGGGTTCCAAGGGCATCCCTGTGGAATCAGAGATGAGGCAAAGGATCCCTTGGAAGGAGGAAGGACATTCCTCCATCCCTGTGCTGACAGATGACTCATCAGCCCCAGGATGAGAGTGAAGCCCGGTGACATCTGAGTCCGAAGAGCTAGGGCACAGCGGCCTGCCACCCAAATCACCCTCGACCTGCCGAGGGCGGTCCGGGGTGACCGTGTCCGAAAGACTTCAGGGTAGTCCAGTGTTTGGTTGGTCCTCTTTGGAAGGAGCCCCTCCAGAGCTGCTTAGGGCCGGTTCCACCACTATCGGGTGGAGAGACCTGTATAGGCCGAACAGGCAGTCCGCCTGGCCCTCATGGGCGGGAACCGAAGGCTTTGGTTCCAAGGGGGCCGGCTCGCCTAGGGAGGTGAAAGCCAAGCAATGGCAAGGGTAGTCGGAGCCGGCTCTTATGCCCGGACAATACTAACTGCTGCCACAAAGTCCTCCCTAGCGCCCGATGGGTTTCTGTCGGAGACTCTCCTCATCTGAGGACGAGGAGGATGACTGGTGACGTCGCCTCTTTTTGGAGCGCTTATGGCTCTTCCTCGGCCGTCTGGACAAGGGGGTTCTAGACCTCGACTGAGATTGGGCAGGCCGACTCGGTCACTCAGGAGACACCGGCGGGACTGGTGAAACACGTGGTTCTGGAACCAGGACCTCGATGGGGACACCAGCGGGCTGGGTCTCCTCATCGGACAACACAAGGACCAGAGTCCTCTCCAAAGAGTCATCGATCGGGGCGGCGCAGGCGGAGTCGCTGGACGAGAACAATTAACCTCATCGCCATGCTCGGTCGTGTATGGCCGACAGAAAATCCAATGAAGCCTGCAGCCGAAAGCGATCTCGACTGGGGTCGAGACTGCAAAGCTCCTGAGACCTCTCTCGGTCCCAAGAGCACCTTGCCAAGATGAAGGCGTGCTTGGTTCCTTATCCCGCTTTGGGGATCAGGAGAAGTCACGGAAGCCAGCAGGCGCTCTCCCGGGTCGGGGAGAGACTGGCACAAACTCCCTGAAGGAGCTCGGAGAAATGTGGAGCCCAGGTTGAGCGTGAAGGAAGAAGCTTCAAGTGTCCCAAGCGCGGGCGACTTCTTCGAACGTCTTCATGCGTTCCAGCAGATCGGCGGAAACCGCAGCCGCGGAAACTGCCCACCTAGTGTCTTTGGACTTCACCAGAGAATTCCTTTTCTCTGGTCTCCCCAGTTTGAGACGTGCCAGGTGGTCATCAGGATGTTGGGATGGAAGGCTATACAGAAACAGGCAGGATGAGGTGTCATGGCTGACACCGAGGCAGTAGACGCATGTGAGATGGGGATCGGTACACGACATTTTTTGGCCGCAAGGACACTGGTCGAAATCAAGGGGAAGATTTCTCCTCCATGATCGATGATGCGAAGAGACGATCGCTAACTCGAACAATTTTTTATTTCAGTAAAACCAGAGTTTTGAAAGCCAGGGCCTACGAAATGCATGAGCACGAGGGAGGCAACCTGCATCTTCCAGCGGAAAAGGAAGATCTGGCATCACGGGGCGGAGCTGAGGTATTTACCACCACGGTGGGTGGGAGGAGCCAGCCTGAAGACTTCCGGCAAGATTTAAAGCGGAAAGAGACATGCCAATAAGTGTGGATGAACAACATATCCACAATCCTAGAAACAGCAGTCATGTAAGAATTTACGGTAACAGTAGATCTTCGAGAGAGGTTCCTGCAGTAGGTCTTCACATAGAGGACTGCGCCCCCTGGCGTCAGGTCCGCACGGCAAACTTGCAGCTAGCAATCGTCAGTGGAGACCGCCCCCGTCATCAGGTGATGCGACGTCAGCTCAACTATAAAAGGGGGAGGTCCCACACCCACCCTCCAGTTCTTTTCCACCAGAGACCTAAGGATAGGAAGTAGAAAGAAGAAGTAACACTCCTGGGACCCTGTGCCCTGGCAGAGCCAGAGGAGAGCCAGAAGAGAGAGGACTAGACAGGAGAAAAGGAAATAAACTCCAGGAGCTGGGGGATAGGTGGGAGGGAAACAAGACCTACTGCAGGAACCTCTCTCGAAGTTCTACTGTTACGGTAAGTCCTTGCATAACTGCTATATCTTACTTCAAGAGGGCTCCTGCAGTAGGTCTTCACATATAGAACTAAATACCAAGCAGTCTAACAAAAAGAAGGAGTCAGAGAGGAGTTTCTGGGAGGAGGAAAATATCTGCCAACTAAGGGTCTGTCTTAAGACAGAAGACCTTGCAAAACTGCAAGGACGAAACCAGCTTGACGCATAGAGGCAATGTCCAGATTGTAATGCTTAGTGAAGGTGTGGACGGAAGACCAAGTGGCCGCTGCACAAATATCAGCAGTGGATACATTCCTGAAAAAGACGGTAGAAGTGGCCATGCTCCTAGTGGAGTGACTTTTGACCGCCCCCGGAAGGGATTTCTCATACTTCTGGTAAATGTAATGGATACAGTTAACCAGCCACCTAGACAGAGTCTATTTAGTGATCGCCTTGCCCTGGCACTGGGAGGCAAAGGCCACAAAGAGCTGATTCGACTTTCTAACCTCTTTAGTCCGAGAGGTATAATAATACCTCAAAATCCTGTGCACATCGAGGGTGTGCAGAAGATATTCCCCCTTGCTGGAATGCCCTGGGAAGAAAACTGGCAGTTCAACACTCTGAGTCTCATCTCCGAAACAATTTTCGGAAGAAAGGAAGGATTAGTCCGCAGGATCACCTGGTCGGTCCCTATGGAAAATTAAATAAGGCTCTCTACAAACTAGAGCCTGAAGCTCTGAAACCTTTCGAGCTGAAGTAACTGTAACCAAAAACATGTCTCCCAAGCCAGGAAGCGCATTTCACAACTTGCTGCAGTTCAAAAGGGGGCGAAGTAAGTTTTTCCAACATAAAATTAAGATCCCAGGGCGGACAAGGGTTCCAGACTGGAAGTTTGATGTGAAGGATCCCCTTCAAGAAAGTCTTAGAAACCTCTAGCTGGGCTAGGGTTTTGCTCTCCACCGGATGGTGGCAGGCCAACACCACAGAGAGATGGACCTTAAGTGAGGAGTAACTAAGGCCCAACTCTGGAAGATGTAAGAGGTACTCGAACACCTGGGAAGCCGAGCAAGAAAAAGGGTCCAAGCACTTAGCTGTGGCCCAAATAGAAAATCTCTTCCACTTCATGGCATAAGTAGATCTGGTAGAGGGTTTTCTGGCCTCCACCATGACCTGAGCAACCTGAGAGGAAACTCCATATCGAGAAATCGCTATGACACAGGTGCCACGCATGAAGATGGAGAGACTTGAGACTCGGATGTACCAGGGTGCCCTGCTCCTGAGACAGAAGGTCATGAGATAGAGGCAGAAGAACTGGTGGTTCTAGAACTAGTTGTTGCAACAGTGGGAACCATATCTGCCCGGGCCACAGAGGAGCAATCAAGATCACATGTGTCCCCTCCACCTGCAGTTACAGAAGAACCTTCTGGATGAGAGGAAAGGGAGAAAAGTCGTACAGAAACCTCCCTGTCCTGGATAGAGACAGTGCGTCTCTCCAAAAAGCACCATGCCCAGGAACAAGCAAGCAAAAGTTGGGTAGTTTTGCCCTGGGGGGGGAATGCGAACAGATCTAGGTCTGGTTGGCCCCACAAAAAAAAAAGTCTTCTAATACCTCCTGCTTCAGCTCCCACTCATGAGCCCTGGCTACTGATCAGCTGAGACTGTCCGCCAGGGTACTGTGAACCCCCGGCACGTGGACTGCTGTCAGAGTCAAGCCATGCTGAATCGCCCAATACCATACCCTCATTGCTTTTCTGCAAACAGGATACGATCGGGTACCTCCCTGTTTGTTCAGATGCCAGTCACTGGACAAGCTGTCTGTCTGGAAGAGACGTGTTCCCGGATGAAGTAACGACTGGAAGGTCTGGAGATCACAGAGGACTGCTCTTGTCTCCAGGATGTTGATGTGAAGATTCTCCTCCATGTGATACCAGGAACCTTGCGTTCTGTGATTCCCCCAGATGAGCTCCCCAACCCATTGTGCTAATCCGAGTGCAAGGGTTTGGAAGGAGTCTGAAAGTGGAAGGAGGCCCCACCAAATGTCGGTGAGATCCTGCCACCAGAGGAGATCTTTCTGAAGACTGTTGGAGATCATGACCAATTGGTCCATGTCGTCCAACCGTTGGTCTCATTGGACTCGAAGAGACCACTGAGTAACCCTCATGTGCAGCCTGGTCAAGGAAACTGTTGGAATTGCAGCCGCCATTAGACCCAAAAGGCGAAGTACTGAACGAGCCAGGGTCCACCGAGACTTGGCCACCAAGGTGGCTTGGGAAACAAGCATCTCCTCTCGGTCTAGGGGCAAGAAGGCCTTGCTCTAGACCGTATCTAGCACCGCTTCAATGAACTGGAGGCACTGGGAGGGGTACTAGCTGGGATTTGGGTAGGTTGACCGAAATTCCCAGGTAGGAGAACAGATACAGAGTGAAGGAGAGGGACTCCTTCAGGCTGTCTGGCGATGGGGCTGAAAAAAGCCAGTCATCTAGGTATGGAACACTTGCGCATATGCCCCTGCGGTGGAGAAATGCATCAACCACTGCAAGCAGGCACTGGTGAACAATTCAGTATTGAGGACAGCGAAGGGAAATGCTTTGACTTGAAAATGGTTCTCCAGGAAAGAGCCACAGAGGAAGTGTCAGTGGGCCGGGAGGATAGGAATGGCAGAAAGGGCATCCTGCATATCCAGGGAGCACAGCCAAGTGTTGGACAGGAGCAGGGGCAGGAGTCCCTGAAGAGTCAGCATGCGAAACCTCTTGTATTCCACGAAGAGGTTGAGCATGCTGAGATCCAGAACAGGTCTTAGATCCCCGGTTTTCTTTGGGACTAGGAAGAAATGGGAGTAAAATCCCCTTCCTACTTGTTCTGGTGGAATGGGCTCTATGGCTGCCTCCTGGAGCAGAGCCTGTATTTCCTTGATAGACGATTGGGATCTGTCCCAACGGGTAGAAAGACCTTCCTGGAGGATTTGCTGGAGGTGACTCCAGGAACTCGACTGATTGACCTCTTTATATGAGTTGTAAAACCCATACGTCTGTGGTGACGGCCTTCCACCCTTCCAGGTGGAGGCCGAACCTCCCCTCCTACCGGTTCCTCTGAGGGGTCGGAGGGAGCGGGCAGAGGGGAAACTAGTCAGGGTGTAGAGGGGAGGGGAGCCTTAGCTCCTGAGGCAGTTTTGGCGAACTTGGCCTGAGGAGTTTGGACTCCTGAACCAGTGGCACGTCGTTTATTTTGACGCTTGCCCTGGTTCTTGTTCCACTTCCTTTGGCAATGAAAAGGCCGCTTCTTTTGGCCCGTATGATACATACAGCATATGTCTCTGAGGGACCTACCACTCTCCTGCAGCCCCATAATTATATCTTTTGCATCACCACCAAAGAGAATCAGATCCCCTAAACAGTGCGTCCAGCAGGGACAACTGAACGTCCTGTGCCAAACCTACTAGACAGAGCCAGGCTAGGCGCCTAAGACAGATTCCCAATACCGCAGCACGAGCCACAGAGTCCACAGAATTGTACGTGGCTCGGAGTGCATGACGGCAGGATGATTTATTCACCTGCACTTTTTCCAGGAGCTTAGCCCTCAGCTGATCATCTGGGATATCCTGGAGATCCTTCTTGAGTTCCGAGAGCGAGGACTTTTGAAAGGCCACCATGTGCGAAATATAGTTTAAGGACCTGATAGCGCAGGTAGATGAGGCATAGATTTCCCTGCCATACTGATCCAGTTGTTTATAGAGTCCTTGTCCGGAGAAGAGGAACTTAAGTGCTTTGGTTGTGCCAATCGGTCATGGGCGGCAGTAAGGACCATAGACTCGGCTTTGGCCTGGGTGGTAAGGTGAGAGATCCCTTCCAGGGGGAAGTAGATTCTGTCAGCTTTCTGTGAAACAGCCAGGATAGACGGGGGCTGTTGTCATATGGTGTACACGAGCTCCTCATGTGGACCCATCCAAGGGGCAATGGGGAGGAGATTCACATTGGTAATGTCCAAATGTTCAGCGAGCCTCTTGTGCTGAGGGTCTAACTCCTTGGACAGCCAGCAGCAAGCTTTTTGGATGGTTCTCAAGAGCTCCCCAAAGGAAGGGTCCTCTAGGGGGTGATTTAGGGGACTCTTTAGGTAAGGGTTCGACCGGTGAACAGGGTTCAGATTAGTCGATATCTGAGTCCTCATCAGACTCAGAAGAGTCCGGCCTGCTAGGCGCCAGTGTACCCCACAGGGAAGAACCCAAGGCTTGGCCAGAAGGAACCGGACTAGGGGATGGTGCCCTAGGAAGAGGGGTACCCCCGAACGTATAAGACTGTTTTAATTCAGAAAGGAGTTGCATCCTGGCATCCTGCCACCATGCCGGGATGGCCTCACGGTTGGGTGGCAGTGGTGGATGAGGAGGAGTGGAGGCTGGTACCCAGGATACACGGGCAAAGAGGGGTAACTGGGTGGGTAATGCCAGTAAGGGAACTGGTATAGACTTTGCCCTGAAAAGCCCGGCGAAGGATATCCAGGCGTCGGGTATTCTGGCGGTGGAAAGCCTGGCGTCGGGTAGCCCGGTGGCGGGTTACCTGGTGTAAGGTAACTCGGCATTGGTGGGTAACCCGGTGCATGCGGCATCGGCAGAACAAAGCCTGGCATCGGAGGGATACTGTCCGGTGGCGGTCCACCCGGCGGCAGAAAGTGAGGGTCAGGCCCTGGAAAACCGTCAGATGGACTGGCAGGAGGAATCAAAGACCCGTCCGGGGTCAAAGGGCCGCTAGGCAGCAGGTCAGGCATAGGGCCCGCAGGTCCCATGGAAGGAGAGTCCATGCCAGAAGTACCTAAGTCCAGCGACGGATCCCTGGGGAGAAAGGGTTCCAGCAGAGGAACAGAACCTGGTGATGGGGGAGATCTGGTAGGGACCCCAACGACAGGTCTGGAAACATGCCCGTAGGGAGAAATAAGTTGGGAACGGGTGGCGAATCCCTTGGGGGTAGAGACCAGCAGGGATGAAGGTTCCCCCACGAGCACACTCTTGCCGGAGTCAGGGACCTCAAGGGAGCCCGACGGGAGAGCAGACGCATCTGCACGGTCGACAGAGGACCCATCGGCCGACTCATCAAGCGCAGCTGGGCTGACCGCGGTAGTAAGGCCGCGGTCAGGCTTATCAGCCAAGGCCAGGCACCCGGCGGCAGAGCCGGAGGGCAACTTACCAGTGGTGCTACTAGTGGGAGCCCTAACAGACACCTCTAGAGAGGTGACTCCCTGGCTGCCCGCTCACCTCAGCCAGGAGAGGGGGAGAGGGTGTTTGGCCCGCGGGAGTGGATGAAGGCCCAGCAGAAGTGGTACTCATAGTTGAGGGACCACCATGGTCATCGACTGATGCCTGGCTGGTTTTCCCCTGTGGAGAAGGGCTTCTCTCCCGCCGTTTCTCCTTGTCCTTCTTTTTTTTTCTCAGGGGCCAGCGACAACCTCTCTTGCAGCTCCTGAAGCTCCTTTTCCATGGAAGATAGCCTCTTGGACAGAAGGTGGGCCTCGAGGGTCCGCCTGCTTCGGGTTCAGGTGGCCTGGTTGAACCCTTGGCAGACAGCACACTCAGCCAAGTCGTGCTTAGGCCCCAGGCAGAGGAGGCAGCAGGAGTGGTCATCCCCGTGCGGAATCTGGGCGCGGCACTTGGAGCACTTTCTTTTTTGGTCGAGACGACATACACTAGCGGGTCTTTTTAGTAATGCGAAAAATAGATGAAAAATGTCAAATAAAGAGCAGGCGACTGATCGCTGTTCTACCAAGTCTGTCGGACGAAATGGCATGATGGCGGGAAAGACCTGGAGGGCAGGTATGGGACTACCCCCCTTTTATAGTCGAGCTGATGTCATGTCACCTGACAATGGGGGACTGTCTCCACTGATGATTGCTAGCTACAAGTTTGACGTGCAGACCTGACACCAGGGTTCGCAGTCCTACATGTGAAGACCCACTGCAGGAACCCTCTCGAAGTAAGATCTACAGTCTGGTCAGCCTGATATCAGAGTTGTCATCATCAAGGACAAACTAATAGAGCCCTTGGTTGAGGACAAGATTTGTGCCCCTTCTCAGTAAGGCATTCTTAGGGGCCAATCATGCCAAACCAACCAAATCCCTTTCTTCAAGGAGGGGAGCAGCCAGGTAGAAAGGGGTTGGGCTGTGGACATAGTCCTATCTCCATCCTTTGGATGAGATGTTAAACTGAGGTCCTATCTGCCTGGTCTGGTTGTTGTTCAGGTGGATATTAAAGATCCCATGGCACTTCTTGAAAAGAGTAGGGGAATTTTTATTAAGCAAGATAAATCAAACATAAACACTCAGGTATACAGTTACTTAAACATTACATTGTCTCATATAGATAGGGAAAGAAAAAAATAAGTAAAAACAAGTATACATAGGGAAGCTTCCATTTCATCAAGATTTCTTACCCTTCCAAAAACCAAGTACAGTGTTTCCAATAAAAGTAAGAAGTGTTTGATGTTAATATCTTTTTTTCTGTATGATACCTTTTATCTAAAGATCCTTTTATTTGTTGTAGTACTTGATATACAGTGTATTTTTTGTTGTTGTAGCAAGAGAGCACATCCAGCTTGCCACAGAAAATATCTGCAAGTTGTAAAAATGAGTATTTTTATATATTTTATTGATGATTAATTTCATAACAAAAAAGATACCCTTCATTACAAGAACTATAGAACCATAATATCAGCAATACAAATATAATACAAATAGATATAAAACATTTCTATAAAAAACAGTTAACACAAGTGGTCTCAGTTAAAAAGTCGGTCTGTGCAATTTGAAAGAAAATGTAGGTCTAGAAGTCAGCCAAAGCAAATGTTCTGCAAAGCTAGCGTTATTTATTGAAATTAAAAAATTGCACGTTCCCTAAGAACATTATTTAAGAAACTGTCAGAAAAGGAGTGCTCCATTTGTCTGTCCACTGCACTTAAGTATATGCTTAATAAAGACATTTAAACCTTATAATACATCAGATACAAGACATTTAAACTTTATAATTACATCAGATACATCAGTTATGTCAGCCAGTGTTAACTTTTTCTGGTTTGGGGGGGTGAGGGGCTCCAGACCTCCAGATCCTCCTAAGGTGATAATCCTTCATAAAGGTCCCACCTATTCTGATATTTGTGTATTTGTTGCATTTGAAGGTCTTGCACTCCATCCTTTGAATACAGTATGTTGGATCACTGCAACCCAAGTCAGACACCTCGGGAGGCTCTTGCTGTGACCATTTTTAGTGAGTGATTTTAAAGCTACTACAACCATACTAGACCATAAGTATCTCTGTTCCTTTCCCTTCATCCCTACCAGGAGAATCCCCAGCAATAAGTGTTCTGGCCCCAGTTGTGCTTGGGTATTAAAAATTTGGGATAGGTGGAGTCTAACCTCATTCCAAAGTTGTGCTATTGCAAGACAGAATCACAAAAATGAGTCTCTATGTACTGGGATAGAACTTTTGAAGCCTTATAGGATATATTCCCAGAACGAGAATCTCATGAGAAATGGGAGGAAGTACTGGGTCCCCCCATTCTTTTGCCAGTTCCCCCCAAAACCGTTGTGCATAAGGGCAGGATAAATAAAAACGCTCCTGAGTTTCCAAGATGTGTATACAAGTCTGTCTAGGACACAGTCTTTCATCTATTGATTTGTGTTTGTGTGTGCCACTAACTCCCAACCTCCCATAACAGGATAACCAACTGTTAAGGGAATGACTTTGTCAGTAACTTGAATAAAAATTGTATTTAATTGATATGGTGTGCAATGTTTAATTAACAGGGTTTCATAAATGTGTGTGTCCACAATAGTAGTATAAAACCGTTTCCTGGAGTTATTTACAACTGCAGAATGTGAAATTTTCCGTAGTCTAAGATATGTTGGGTACAAGATTTCTGGTACATTTTTTATTTTCTGCTTAATTGATACTAAATACGGGGGAGAGTTCCAAAGTGAATATGTTTGGAACCATGACACCTTGTTTTTATTCCATAAATTGAGCTTCTCATAGATGAGGGGCACCAGATTGCTACATATAAACATACTATGAAAAAATACAATTGTATTGATCATTCTTAAACTTCCCTTTTTATAATCACGATATGTACGGGTTCTTTTAATCATATTTAGCTGACTCCAATCAATTATTAATTGCAACTTCCTTACTAAAGGGCAACGGAAATACAGTAGAAATATAGGAAGAATTAGTATTTTAAGTAAATGGACTATTTTCCTTTTATAGTTTTGTTTTTCCATATTGATATTCTACCTGTAGCTATGTTGATTTTCTCTTCCCAGTTTAGGTTGGCGTCTTTCTCGCTTCCAGATTGTATTCCCGGGATTTTTACTGGAGTTGTCTTTATTTCAGTATTTGCTATCTTGGTACTGGAAACAACATTTTGGGCCTGATGTATAGGAATTTCTTGGCTTTTTGTATAACTCAGTTTTTGCACCTGATACTGTCTCAGATTTTGTAAGAAGGTCCAATATTTCTGGTTCTGCAGATTGGTCCTTAGTGCAAACGCAGATATCATCTGCATATGCGCATACTACTAGTACAATTTCTTGACCTTCAAAAGTAATTCGTGGAATTTTGTGGTTAATTAAAAATTTCCAGAGTAAAGTATCTATTGTAAAAATGCATAGTAATGGCCTAAGCGGACAACCCTGATGCACCCCTTTTCATCCTAAAAAAACTATTACCAAAATACCATTTGCACGAGGAATTATTATACCATTATTATATAGAATCTGTATTCATTGGATAACTAGTTCTGGAACATAATAGTGTTGCAGAATTTTAAACAAAAAGGAATGATGAACCCGATCAAAAGCTTTTTCTTGAGCAAGTGAAAGAACATAACCTGGAACATTATGTACTCGTCCAGTGATAAATAGGTCTCTTAATAAAATTAAGTTATAAAATATAGCTCTTTTGGGAATAGCTCAGGATTGAACAGGAGAAATAACTAATTCTGCGAGGGGTCGAAGTCTGTTTTTTAAGACAAAAGACAACATTTTGTAGTCTGCATTTAGGAGACAAATTGGTCTCCAGTTTTTTAAAGATGCTGCATCTCCTTTTAATATAACAAAATAACTAATGCTCGAGACATGTTAGAAGAGATATAGCCTATACAAAGGATTTCATTAAATAATAAAGTCAACACTGGTGACAGATATTCTGATAATATCTGACAAAATTCTGAGGTAAAACGGTCATCTCCAGGAGATGTATTTTTTTTTTTTAATTGCTTGTGCTACTTCAGTAATTGTAATTTCAGCTGTGAGCTTGTCACATTTTTCAATGGAAATATTTGGGATTGGAATATCGCTTAAAAAATGGTCATTCCACTTTGCAGATGAGGCAGTGCCAAACATTTCATGAAAGTACTTTTGTACTAATTCTAATATTTTGTTTGGGGATGTGTGTTCTATCCCTGAAATATCATCTTTCAGGGATATAACAGTTGTATGCTTTATTCTGTCTGAGCAACCTTTAAAGCTGTCTTAATCTGTTTTTTTCCCTTGTGTTCTACATTGAGCTTCTAATTTCAGGGATTTATCCCTGTTACATTGGAATTATATGATTTTTTCTTTAATTAACTTAGTCTCAGTAGATCACGTCTATTTTCTTCTCGAACGCCAAAGATATTGTATTAAATAATCGGTAACTTAAAACTAAGTATGAAAAATAATCAGATATTTTCCTTCTAGTGGCTTGGGAAATAAAAAATAGTTTAAAATCTTGTTTTGTATTCTCCCACCAATCCATGATGGAATCAGAGGCTTCAATTACTGAATCTCTGGCAGAGAATAAATCTTGCCATTTCTGTAATATCTCTTCTCCTAATAGTAATGAATTATTTAACTTCCATCTGGATTTTCTTACAGGGGTCCCGTTTGTGCCTGTATAGCAATAACAAGAAACAGCTAATTGATCCGAAGTTTCTATTGGAATAGTAACAGCTTTTGTAATGGTGAGGGATTTTGAACAAATAAATCGATTCTGGCAGCCAGATGTCCTCTGTAGTATGTTTTAGCCACGCTGGGATGAATAACTTGGTAACCATCTTGTAGATCAGCTAATTAAATACCTTTTGGGAAATACAGTATATCACTAAAGGTTCTAATGGTTGAAACTCTTTTGTCCAATTTTTGTAATACACAACTAACCCCATCAAAGTACATCTGTTTGTAAATAAATAGGGTTGAATAAGTCTGAATAGGTCTACCCGTAAAGCGATACTTTGAGGCCCATCACATTAATGAGCCAAAATGTTTGTGATTGATATATTAAATCTAATGATAAAGCCCTTCCTGGAAAAATGTCTACTGTTTTAGTAATGCGAAAATGAAAACCTTTAAACAGAATCCCTACCCCATCACAAAGGTCCTCACCTTGTAACCAATAGGAAGGGCCAGCTGTCAACAGTGTTTTGACTTGTGAAAGTTCATAAGATGTTTTAATCCAGGTATCTTGTATAAAAAAAATGTTATTAGGGAGACCATTCAAAATCCGAAAGGTTGTCAGCTATTTTTTATAGGTCTTAATGCTACAGACATTGAGGATAAATGGTGAGCTGTGGATACAATTATTCATTTACATACGAGAGAAGAAAAAGCCACTGCCATGGAGGAGATTTTAAGCTGCTCCTGGCTTTCTTAGCAAGAGCCAGTTCCTTATGAGAGTCTGAGGAAAAAATGGAGGATGCATTAGAGTTCTCTGCTGCCTCCTCTTCCTATTTTGTGCCCTCCCTCCACTTTCTTTTGGATAACAATTTGAGTCTCTTTCTGGTTACCACAGGGGAGGGTGTATTCTAGGTGTCAGATTCCACCCCCCCCTTTTTTTTTTTTTTTTTAAGAGAGATGAAAGGGGTTTCAGGAGGAGGAGGGGAGCGCATATCGCCCTGTGAGTGTAGTTTCATCAGGCATGCTCTTAGGGGCCCCTACACTAGGATAGAAGGGCAATCCCTTGAGTGCTTTAGGTATTTCTTTAGAGGGCTCTACAGGTCTTTGTTCCGATAATTCCCTAGGCAGAATAAGTTCTTCACTGACTGGAGGTACAGGGTTCCTGGCTGCCTGAATTCTGATTTGGGGCCTCAGTAATAATTTGTTCTGCGTCTTTCAGTACCCTATCAAGCCTGTTACGCTCTGCCCAGGGGCACTGTCTGTATACATGTCCCACTTCCTTGCAAAGGTTACATTTCAGTGAGTTCGGGCAACCAAGACTCACATGACCATATTCTAAGCAAAGATTACATCACGGTTTATCACACACTGAACTCAGGTGAGTTTGTGCACCACACTTATGGCATGTTCTCGACTGCCCGGGGTAAAAGCATGAGCCTCTATCCCCCCCCCAATATGAAAGCTGCCAGTAAAATGACTGATATCAATGTTAGTCTGTTCTAGCTGAACTTTTACCTTCCACCCCCAGTCCATATTAAATCATATTTACAAATACGCACTGGATGTTCCAAAATATCACAGTGCTGACAGAGCCAATACTGCACATCTGCAATACTGACTCCTTCATTGCGGAAAAGCAGGGTTATTGTTTTGACAGTAGGCTTAGTTAAAGGCACAAGAAAAAAGGGTTTCCATAAAGTTGAATCACTGACAACCTGATATTTTTGCCAGAATCTCTCCAAAGTTTGGACATGTTTAAAACTAATATATGTGGCTTCTCCTTTCACATGAACAAAGACAAATAATTCATTAGCACTTATACCTAGAGTCTCTTTAAGCCTTTGTGCTGGCTCTCCTACCTTCTGAAATAAATCAGATAGTTTAAAAGTATTTGGTTGGGAAGTCGACTCTGTAGGGTTGGTCTGTTCAAAAGGTTCTGAATCTGCGTCAGAAGAGCTGCTGTTATCAGCCTTCATTTCATGCAAGAGCTCCGAATCTGCAGGAGGTATGTCAATACTGGTAGGAATGGTAGTTGCCATGATGTTAGGTCTGTTTCAAAACTTCCATTTATGTGATCCCCATGTACATGTGTTTCAGGGGACCCTGTTTTATTTGCATGCACTGCAGATGTACCGGACATAGCTTCCTCATGATAACAGGTCTGACTTGAAGACTTAGTTTAAGTTCCTTAGGTGAAAATTCTTCTTGGTATTATTTTACAGTAGGGTCAGAGTTGTCGGGTTCCCAACCCCCAGTTTATTTTTAACCCAACCGGCTGCAAGAAGCACTTTTTCAGGAGACCTGCTAGTGGTTTCTTTTGATTTTAGTTTTTGCATTGTCATTTTTTTTTTTTTTTATTCCTTATGTTTTTTTGTAGTGGTTTTACCATCCACTTGTTTTGAATCCGGGTTCGTGTAGGCCACTGGTCTCAGAAGTGGCGGCCCATCTTTTAGTTTAGGATCAGGTGTGTCAGTTTGCCCGGCAGTAAATGTAGCACTTACTATATGTTGCGTTGTCAGTCTACTCCAGTTTTGTTTACCAAGCTGTATTGCTCCGGGTGTGATAATGTTGCAGCTGTCTCAGCAGCTACCGCCTTTGATGATCCAACGTCATTAGTTGTCAAAGACAGCTGAGCACTTGTTTCCGTCTGGTGTCCTTGTTTCCATGACTCTGTAACAAGCATTTTCCTTGGTTGCTGTTCAAGCTGAGCTCGTAAATTCACCAGGTTTGTAACATCATTTTGCAAAAGTTCTGTAGTTTCAGTAGTAGCATGGGGCGATAGCATTTCGGCATTCAGCATCTTTGATGCAAGTGCATCACGGGTCTCAGCTGATCCCGGCATGTCATGAGCAGCTGACTCCACTGTTTGCACTGCGAATGCTGTGCAGAGTGACTTTCACCAACTATGCTACCACTGTCTTTGGTCGCCGTTTCTTGCAGTAGGTTTACCAAGAATTGCCTTTTAGTTGAACATTAAAGCCCGCAGACAGTCTTCATCATTTTGTTGTTCAGGCATTCCTTTTTGTACCGTCTGTTTATTCTCCTCAGCATCCACAACCATATCCATATCTGTTTCACTGGATTTGATCGATGCTGGACCTGCAGGGAGGGAGGGAGATCAGCTCACCTGCAGGTACACCAGCTCAGTCCTTCTCCTCCAGCAGTCTGTCCGCCATGACAGACAGTCACTTGGCAACGACTCTGCCTCTGGCAGAGTAGGGGAATTTCACCGGTGTCCTGGCCATATTCCCCCCATTCACCAAAAATATTGCCAACAGCGTTATCTGCTTTGATTTCAGTTGGTGTGCAGCGGTATCCCCCTGTCAAGACTAAAAATGGGTGACATTATCTAGCTCTCCTTTCCTGGTCAACAAACACTAAACAAATATCTGAACTTCAGCAAGGCCTTTTAATATCATGGCACCTGAATACTCGATGCATACACAAAGTGGATTGCTAACTGGCATGGGGCAAGAAGCAAAGGGCTGTGGTTGACAGACACTGCTTGGAGCAGAGAGAGGTACTCTGTTGTATCTCTCAGGGATAGGTACTGGGGCCAAATCTCTTCAACATCTTTATCTAAAAGCAGGGGGAGGGGTCTCCAGCAGGCTGCTTAAGTTCTCAGATGACACAGAACTGGCCAGGGTGATGGACTCCCTTGAGAATGGGGCCAAACCTCAGGAGGACTAGAACAAGCTGGGCGACTGGTCTGAGTGTTGGAGCTTCAGATTCAATGTAGCCAGTGCAAGGTGAAATCCCTGGGGAGGGAAATCAGAGGTAGGACCCATGACTTTGTGGAGTTCCTTATCGAGGGGCCGTTCATAATACACAAGGGGCTAAAGCAGAACAAGCTGTGCACAGCCAGAGGGCCAACAGTATGTCAGAATGCATCAAACAAAAGGGGGGGGTGGTGACTAGCAGAGCAGGTGAAATAATCCTGCCACTTTACAAGGTTCTTACCTGAATAACTGGGTACAGTTCTGGGCTCCTCAGTACAAACAGGACATGGAGGCAGTTGAAAAGATGCAACACAGGGCCCCAAAAATGATCAGGGGTGGGGGGCAAAGCTATAAGGGTGGCTGGAGACCCCGGACATGTTTACCTTGGAGAGAAGGAGGCTGAGAGGACGTGATCTCAGTCTTTTGTACAGTCAAGGGAACGGACAAGATCATACAGAGATGTTTGGTCTGGTGACCTGTAGCAGGACCCAGGGACACACCCAAAAGCTCGGAGGTGGTAAATTCAGAGGGTACCGTTAGAAAGTACTTGTTTACCCAGAGAGTGGTGTACCTATGGAACAGCTTACCAGCAGAAACTGTGGACATGAAGACAGTACAGGCCTTTAAGGTAAGCCAGGACAAAGCTCAGCTGACCACAGAAATCAATGAGTACCCTGGGCACTAGAGTGGAGAGGGAATCACTGGGTACTACAGGTAGCAGAGTGGGTACGGAATCACTGGGTACCCTGGGTAGTACAGTGAGTAGGGAAACATTCCCCCAGCAGTAGAGTGGGTAGGGAATCACTAGTTACCACAGGTAGTAGAGTGGGTAGGGAATCACTGGTTATCCCGGGTAGTAGAGTGGGTAGGGAATCACAGGGAACTCCGGGTAGTAGGGTTGGTAGGGAATCACAGGGTACCCCGGGTAATAGAGTGGGTAGGGAATCACTGGGTACTCGGAGTGGTAGAGTGGGTAGGGAATCACTGGGTACTCGGGGTAGTAGAGTGGGTAGACAATCACTGGGTACTCGGGGTAGTAGAGTGGGTAGGGAATCACTGTGTACTCCAGGTAGTAGAGTGGGTAGGGAATCACTGTGTACTCCAGGTAGTAGAGTGGGTAGGGAATCACTGTGTACTCCAGGTAGTAGAGTGGGTAGGGAATCACAGGGTACCCTGGGTAGCAGAGTGGGTAGGGACTCACTGGGTACTCTGGGTAGTAGAGAGGATAGGGAATCATTGGGTACCCTGGGTAATAAGAGTGGGTAGGGACCCACAGGGTACCCCAGGTACCAGAGTGGGTAGGGAATCACTGGATTCCCCAGGTGGCAGAGTGGATAGGGAATCATTGGGTACCCAAGGCAGTACAATGGGTAGGGAGTCATTGGGTACCCAGGGTAGTAGAGTAGGTAGGGAATCATTGGGTACCTGAGGCAGTACAGCGGGTAGGGAATCACTGGGTACCCCAGATAGTACAGTGGGTAGGGAATCACAGGGTACCTTGGGAAGTAGGGTGGGTAGGGAATCACTGGGTACCCTGGGTAGTAGAGTGGGTAGGGAATCACAGGATACCCTGGGTAGCAGAGTGGGCAGGGAATCATTGGCTATTCCAGGTAGTAGGGTGGGTAGGGAATCAAAGGGTGCCCTGGGTAGTAGGGTGAGTAGGGAATCAGGGTACCCTGGGTAACAGTGTGGGCAGGGAATCACAAGGTACCTCGGGGTAGTAGGGTGGGGAATCACAGGGTACTCTGGGTAGGGAACGTCTATACCTTGGGTATGTGTTTGCACAACATACTTATTTCATCTCTACTTATGAAGCAGCAGTGACGGACTTGATGAACCTAGAGTCTCTTCCTTCCTCAAATTACCCTGGTACTATGTTAAAGTTACGATATCATCTCCCAGCTGCATTAAATCCACTGCAGTCCCTCCTCTACAGCACATAGAGAACTTCTGAATTATAGAGAGACCTTCATTAGCTGTACACACTCCACATGGGACCCAAACTGATGTGTGTGTGTGTGGGGGGGGGGTCCAAAAAATAACACCCTCCAAAAGAACTTGCAGAATAGGTCTGGTGGTGCCAAGGGTTGAGGCGCTGGACGCCACACCTCACGCCATGCCGGCAACCTTGGTTCAGGAGTGAGCTCGGGCCACCGGGCGACAGCAGGGGCAGATGAGGATTCAGCGCCTATTGGGCTGCTCTCCTCCCAGGTGGAGGGGAGGTTGGGATCACCCAGCATGCCAGCGGCTCCTGGTGGAGACCGGGGGTGCTGCAGCATGCTCAGCTGCACGTAATCAGCGTGCCCTGACACAGGCAGGGGTTGCCGTTCGCCTAGCGTTAGGGATGTGCACACGCATGGGAGGGGGGGAGAGGTCGCCAGAACAAGGAAAAGCCCAGTCTGTGGGGTAGGCAACGGCACCTGCCCCCATGCCCACGGCCGAGTCCATCCTACCTGGCCTTCCAAGTTCCTCCACCCAGGTCCTCTCCCACGTCGGAGTCTGAATATGAAGTGCGCCCAAGAAGAGGGGCGGCCCCGGGTTAAGCTGGGGGTGCCGACCGTGGACAGCGGAGGAGAGAGAGAGAGGAGGCACAGGTAGGAGGACTTTAGGTAGAGCAGGAGCAGGCAGGATGCCTGAGAGAGCCCCCAGACCACAACTGGAGGAAAAAGAAATTGGGGGACTTGCAGAATAAGCAGGGATACTGCCATGAAAAGGGCCCAACCTCTGTGAAAAGGGTGTGTGTGTGTGTGTGTGTGTGTGTGTGGGGGGGACATAGAGAGAAAAGCAGTCCTTACCAGAGCCGGAGCACGTTCGTGGAAAATCAAGCCTCGGTGAGCGAGATATCAAGTGCTCCTGATGAGTCTGCGGAGAAAAAAGCAAGAATGGTGAAACATACAAGAGCAGAAGCACACTAACAAATAAAGACTACACAGTGGTTGATGTTCAGAAAGTGTGGGGCCTGGTAAAGGCTCTGTGTTCATTTTTGTTTTCATCCTTCATTTTTTCTGTCTCCATGGTGACAGGGTACTCAGCTACTGATTTGCATGGGTACTGATATATCTGTCCCTATACAATCCACATCGGCAGAGGTCCTTCCTGTACAGCCACATGCTATCATTATATCGTTCCTTATGCTAACCATGCACAAAGAGAACTCTGATATAAGGTCTGGTTGGGTACTGCCAAGCATCCCATTCTTATCCTTCCCTACTCTAACGGCCCATGCTGATGAACCAACTATGTGAACCAGGCATGACCTGCTGCATGCCCTGGCACCATGGGGCACACAGCAGGATGCTGCATCAACATGTAGGAGACACAGCCCTATGCTGTGATCCCAACCCCATGGCCCAGGCTCAAGGAGTCTGGGGAGAGCTGCAGAGTCTCCACTCTCAGACTCCAGCTGGAGAATGCTGCACCCCCCACTGCAATACTGCTTCCTTAGGCAGGAGAGTGTGAGAGGTCCAGCACTGCAGATGACTATGCTGACTTCAGACCTCCCCCAAATTGGTGTGTGTGTTGTGGGCAGCCACATTAGTAAACGGTGGGTGAGAGACGAAAAGTGGAGAAAAAACTGGGCATGCCCAAGAAGGGTGATGTCCGAGCCACCACCACGCCTCAATGCATTTCCTGTACAAAACTCTAAGACCTGAGAATAGCACTTTATAAGCAAATTACCCTACCTACCTACCTGCCTGCCCCCCACCTTGTTAGATCCTGAGGAGGTAAGGCCTGCTGCGGGTTAAGGTGCGGGAGCAGTGGTGGGGCGTAATTGGACTGTGATCCTAAGGTACATGTATAGTGACTGGATGGGAGAGGAGCCATGAGGAAGAAAGTTAAATTAAGGTATCCTGGAGTAAAATGGCAGTTTAATGTGTAAATTTTTTTTATAGTATTACCTTTTATTCCTCCTAGTGCCAACCATGCAGAACAAAACCTGCTTAAAATCTGGGCTGGTACTGCTATATGTCACTGCTATTTTTTCTCCACTAGGGGCACATAGAAAAAACCCTGCTATGGATCATCACAACTGCTGCCCTCCCTAAACATATACACGGCCCAAGGCAACCGAAGACCCCCCAACAAATGACAATCCAGAATCTCTGAACAAGAATTATATATAATCCCTCTCCCTCTCCCCCTCCCCTCTCTCTCTCACCACCGCAACCACCATAGAAACACAGAACATTGAAACATAGAATTTGACAGCAGATAAGGACCACTTGGCCCACCTAGTCTGCCCATTTTCCTAACAGATAAGCTGCACATCCTAGTTAACCAACAGCTTACTTCCTCCTACCCCCAACTAGGACTGCCTTATTTCTGTCCCATGCATTCTTGAATTCACCCACTGTTCTTGACTCCACGACCTCCTCAGGGAGGCTGTTCCATGCAGCCACAACCCTCTCCGAGAAAAAATACTTCCTCATATTACCTCTGAGCCGTCCCCCCTCTATCTTCAAATTGTGCCCCCTTGTTCTTGCACATCTTTTTCTGAAAGATATTACCCTCTTGGACTTTGTTGATTCCCTTGAAGTACTTGAAAGTTTCTATCATGTCCCCTCTCTCCCTTCTTTCCTCAAGGGTATACATATTAAGCTCCTTTAGTCTTTCTTCATATGTCTTCTGATACAGACCCTGCACCATTTTGCTGGCCTTCCTCTGGACAGCCTCCACTCTATGTCTTTGCAGAGATGGGGTCTCCAGAACTGCACACAGTACTCCAGATGGGGTCTCACCAACTGTCTGTACAGAGGGATAACAACTTCCTGTTTTCTACTATTGATGCCTCTCCCTATGCATCCCAGTATCCCCCAGCCTTCCTTACTGCCTTCTCACATTGCTTGCCCACCTTTAGGTCATCTGATATAATTACCTCCAGGTCCCTTTCCATTTTTACTGTTGTCAGTATCTCACCCCCATTGTGTACTCTTCCCCTGGGTTTTTGTTTCCCAGGTGCATTACCTTGCACTTCTTTGCATTGAATCTGAGCTGCCACACATCTGACCATTCCTCAAACCTTGCCAAGTCCCTTCTCATCCTTTCCACTCCATCTTGTGTATCAACCCTGTTGCAGATCTTTGTGTCGTCTGCACAGAGACATACTTTTCCTTCCAGTTCCTTTGCAATGTCACTTATAAAGACATTAAAAAGGACCGGTCCCAGTACTGAACCCTGCAGTACCCCACTAGTAACCCTCCTTTCTTCACTGTGGACTCTGTTTACTACTACCCTTTGCGTCCTGTTGTCTAGACAATTTTTTATCCAGGCTACCACCTTGGGTCCCACTCCAAGGCTGTCTAACTTGTGCATTAATCTTTTGTGTGGGACTGTATCAAATGCCTTGCTAAAATGTAGGTAGGCCATGTCCACAGTCCCTTCCTGGTCTACTACTTTGGTCACCCAGTCAAAGAAATCTATTAGATTCGTCTGACACGAAACCAGAACTGTTTTTTTTTTTTTATTCAAATTTATTGAAAGCCTTGAGTCTGTACACATACAATTAATGACAGTCAGTCAGCTGGTATTAAAACAACATACACAAGTTCAGGATTTTCATAATCAATATTTGTTCTACGCTTAAGCAGAATAATGATATTTTCCATTCAAAAAGAGAAGGAAAAGATTTTTAAAATGATTCCCTATGCTAATTATTTAATGCATCACAATTTTATATATATATACACATGAGGCCACTTCTTCCCCCCTTTCACACACAGGTTTGAAGCATAGTCTCCCCTCCCCTCCTCCCAAGACTGCCTCCTTCCCCCCAAGCTCATTCCAGCATTCACTTAAACATGCAGATGTTACTGGGTCAAGACTGCGATATTATGTGGGTTGAGCCCCAGGCACTACATCCCTAACAGACCACCTGGACCACCTACGGACAAAAGTTTTTGTTTTATTATTGATTTTATGGGTTAGTTCTTCCATGTCTTGTATTTCCTATATTATAGAGTACCACTGATTGGTGCTAAGGAGGTCAAGGGACAGCCACTTCCTTGTGATTGCCTTATGGGCAGTTGCTAAGAGTATGTTCCATAAGTTTAGGTGATCAGCCCCCCTCACTTCTGGAGGAGGCAGTCCCAGGACCAGATTCTGTAGGGAGAGCTGAGGGGAGCAAGAAAACAGGCCCACCAAAACCTGCAAAACCTGCTTCCAAAATGTGTAGATGCCTCCACACTCCCAAAATATATGGGTATGGTGGGCTTCTTGAGCCCTGCATTGTCTCCAGCAATGAGCCGACAGCCCTCCCCCCCCACCTTTGTTGAATGACTGGGGTGTAGAAGTATCGCACCCTCACCTTCCAGGCGAACTCCCTCCAATTAGGTGAGACAGTCATCTTGTTCCGCAAGTGGAGCACCACGGCCCACTCCGTATCGGTGAGATTTAGACCAGCCTCCCTCGCCCAGCTATCCTTTATTCTCTGGATACTTACTGCATAAAGTTGCCTGACAGCCCTATACAGGGCATATATGTGTCTCTTTTTAAGTTCTCCTGATATTATGGATTGTGTTACATTAAGTGATCAATTTGAGTGTGTTTACTCAGTTCTTTTTGGACCGTCTGTATATATGATATTAACTGGAGGAACCGGTAATAGTCCTGGTTTCTAAGGTGGAATTTTTGCTTGACAGATTGGAAGTACAGCAGAGTGTCCCCTGAGGTCATCTGGCCCAATCTGTGTAAGCCGAGTCTGGACCATTGTCTAAATGCATGGTCCAGCTTAACAGGGTGGAAGCTCTCCGACCATGAAAACCACTGCAGAGGCCAAACTGCCCTTTTCAATTCATATTTAGCCCATAAACTACGTATCATTTTTAAAGTGTTGGCCACAGTCGATGTGACCGTACCTCCCTCTTTTAGCAAGTGGCAATCCGCTACTGTGGCAACCAGCGGAGGCCCATCTGTGAGGGGTGTCTCAATGTTCTTCTAGTGGGCATCATATATTGTGGTGCTCCATAACAGGGCATTCCTCAACTGGGCGACCAGACAGTGGTCTTCAAGATTAGGGACTGCCCTCTCTCCGGTCAATTCACCTGATTGCATAATTTGCATTTTCAGTCTAGGTTTTCCAGGAGACCAAATTAACTTGGAAATGACTTTCTGCCAAACCATGAATTGTCTCTTGGGAATATACACTGGTAGTGACTGAAATAAATATGAAAATCTAGGCAAGACGTTCATTGTAACGGTTTGGATTTTAGCATATAGGGGCAGCTTCAGAAGATCCCATTTAGCAATATTTTGTTGAAGTTGATTTAGCAGGGGGTTATAATTTGATGAGGAGAGCTTACCAGGTTGTTTTGTGAGCTGCACTCCTAAATATAAATTTTTTTGTTTATTCCAGTTTAAGGGGAGACGTTGTTTTATGCCTAAGGTGGGCCAATAAAAAAAAACCTTAGAACTTCAGTTTTCCCTTTATTTAAGGAGTATCCTGACTGGAAGCCAAATCTATCCAAAATACTCCATATGTGGGGGATGGTGTGCTCCAGGTTTGTAATGTAGAGAAGAACATCATCCGCATAAAGCGAGATTTTATGTTCAGTGTCCCCTATCCGAACCCCTGAGACTTGAGGGTCATTCCTGACAGCGCATGTTAGAGGTTCTATATAAAGGGCAAATAATACGGGGGATAGGGGACAGCCTTATCGGGTGCCCCTTCCCAATGGAAACCTATCCGAGATGCCCCCATTAACCCTCAGGTATGCTTGTGGCGCTGTGTACAAGACTTTAAGAGCTCGGGTCATATCTGAGGGGAACCCGAACTTGTCCAAGACTGTGAACAGAAAAGGCCAAGATACCTTGTCAAAAGCCTTTTCGGCATCTAGACTATTACACAGGAGGGAGTTTTGTCTTGGGAGATTTTATTTATGATGTTTGTTGTACACCTAATGCTGTCTGGGGCCTGCCTTCCAGTGATAAAACCCGTCTGATCTTGGGAAATGATTTGAGGGAGAATATTATTCAGTCTAGTAGCAATTATAGATGTGAAAATCTTATAATCAACATTGAGTAATGAAATGGAGTGGTATGAGACACACTCTGTTGGGTCCTTGCCCTGTTTATGCAGGACTGTAATAGTGGCATAGTTCCAAGAGGGAGGGATAGCGCCCCCCTCTGTCCAGATCTCATTAAAGGTCTGCAGCAGATGGGGAGCCAGATCCTTGAATAGTAATTTATATATCACCCCGAATGCATCCGGGCCTGGGCATTTACCTGCCTTCAGGTGCTGGATGGCTCTAGGAACCTCCAGCATCCGTACAGGGAACGGCAAAGCTTGTTGCTGTTCCTGTGTTAATTTGGGGATAGTCAATGTATCAAGAAAATCATTTTTCTCTAGGGGAGAGGATTCTTTCTGGACCTGATAGAGGGACTTATAAGACAAAAGCTTCCACAATTTATCACTTTTATAGGACAAAATTCCTGATTTGGGATGTTTAATTTTTGTTATGGTGACTTTGCCTTGACGTTGTCTAAGTCTATACGCAAGTATTTTAGCAGCTCATGAGCCTCCCTCATAGTACGACTGCTTTAAATAACTCAGGGATCTTTCAGTTTCCATCTGATGAATTTCAGTATTTGGTTTTTGGTTTCCTTTATCTCTATGTCGGTTTGTTTGATCCATTTTTGTTTTTGTTGTGATTCTAGGTGTCGTAGGTGAGATGCAAGTTGTTCAAGCTGGGCCCTCCATTCCCTTTGCCTAAAAGAGCCTATAGATATGTTTGCCCCCTAACATTGTTTGTATTGTGTCCCAGATTATTTGTGGTGAGATGCCCGGGTTAGAGTTTAATGCCACTGTCTGCGTAATGACCTTTAATTTGTCAACAGTTTCTTTTTCCCTCAGTAAAGAAGCGTTCGGATGCCATTGTGTTTTCTTTTTGGGAAGAGAGAGATCCAGTTCCACAAACTGCGGTTGGTGATCTGAGTGAACTGCTGTTCCCGCTCATGTATGCCCAAATCTAGGTAGGTCCCTAGCCTGGGTCATGAACATATCGATACAGGAATATGTTTTATATCTGGGGGAGTAGCATGAGTAATCCCTAGCGTTAGGGTGCTTCTCCCTCCAGATATCCAACAAACCCATCTCCTCCAGGAGTTTACTGAAGAGTGTAGCTGTACGGGTTCCTGGAGTTGGGATCTGCAAGTTCGTGTCTAACCGCTTTATTTAAGGTGAGATTCCAGTGTCCCAGTCCCCCCCAACAACACTCCCTCGCCTCTTCCATCACCAGTTTAACCAAATCTGAGTAAAATTCTATTGTGGAGCTGGGAGGAGCATAAAATTTCAGAAGGGATAGTTGAGTGCCCTGTACTGACGCAATCACTAGAACATATCTCCCCCCCCACCCCGATCAACAACCACTTGCTCTTCCTCAAATGGCAGAGTGTTGGAGATGAGAACTGCCACCCCCTTTTCTTCCCCTTGTTCAAGGAGGCATGATACACCAGAGGATAGGCTTTGCTTTTCAGTTTTACTGCCTCCATAGGTGTAAGATGCGTGTCCTGCAAAAAACAACCTGACATCTCTGATCCCTCACAAATTTTAGGACTCTTTTCTTCTTGATTGGGTTGTTAAGTCCACTGATATTACATGTAAGAACTTCCGTACCTAAACGTGCCATATCTAAATGCAGTAGCCAAGCACCGAACCTACAGGGAAGGAAGGAAAGGGTCAAATCCCCAAACTTCGAATCCTGTCCTCACTATAGAAATAATCAGTTTTCTTAGTATGCAGACTCTGCTAACTTTATGAACTTTTCTTAAACAGATGGGTACTACCCCTGTTTATCAAACAGCTGTCTCAACTTCCCCTTGCTAACTTAGGGGAGAAGAAATAAAAAAGGAAAAGGAAAAATAAAACACCAAGGAGACAAAATTATAACTTCTTAACAATTAAAACTAGCTTCTGCAATTACATTTACAAGCTTAACAGATGTTACTTATGTAGGCTGGCTCTGAATGAGCTGCACTGTACTTCCAAGGTCAGGCAAAACGTGGGAATTGCCTGGGTGGGGCCTATTTTAGGCTCCTATCACCCTTTGATGGTACAGAGAGGGTGTGTTGCCTCTTGGGTTTGGCTACCACTTTACCCTAGAGGTCTAACCAACGTCAAGTAGTCACAAGGACTGAGTAAGAAAAATATTCTCCCTAGAAAAATAGGGAGAGAGAAAAAGAGGGAGAGAGAAAAAGGGAATGGATCAGAATTAACAGTACTGACCACTGGTTCAAGTACTCCGCAGCGGCCCCTAATGACATTAAAAGGTAATTCGACCTCCCAGTCCTGTCCCCCCCACCCGCATATTGGAGGGAGAAGATAAAATAAAAAGGGTGAAGTGAACCTGCTGCATCAGTGCCATGGCTTTATAGTACTGGTCCATCTGCCTTTGCCCTTGCAGGCAGGCCTCAGAGGCCACAACATAAGGTTCCGGGAGCTCTCAAAGAGTGGGTTCAGATAAGAACTGCCCATCCCCTTGTGGTCCCCTGTGGGCAGACAAAGCCATAAGCTCAAAGAGCCATCCCTTCCCCCTTCCTCAGAGGCCAAGGGCTTAGCAGGATCCATTCTTCTATGCCTCAGATTTGGAATCCTTCCATTTCCAGGAGGGTGATCAGATGAGGCCAGGTTAATGGAGAAAAAAATACAGGTTACTCACCTGTAACAGAAGTTCTAGGAGTGGTATATGTTGTTCATCCACACTTGTTGGCAGGTACCTTGCCACTTTAAGATGGGTCGGAAGGTCTTCAAGCTGGCTCCTCCCACCCACCTGGGTGGTAAAATCCTCGGCTCTGCCCCATTATGCAAGATCTAGCCCACTGGAAGCCAGGTTGTGTGCACCCGCAGCCGGGAGGTCGGGTGGGCCGTGTGAATGAACAACATATACCACTCCTAGAACTTGTGTTACAGGTGAGTAACCTGTATTTCTAGGGAAGTGGATATGTTGTTCAATCCACACTTGTTGGCAGACTCCTAGCAGTTCTCCGGGAGGAGGAAGGCAAGGTGCACACCCCCTACTTAGGAAAGAGAGACTGGAGAACTGAAGCCCCAAATCTAGCATCCCGGCGTGACTCGAGGTCGATGTGGTAATGGGAAATGAAGGTGTGTGCCAACTTCCAGGTAGCAGCCCTGCAGATTTCCTGAATAGGGACATCCCTAGAAGCAGCCACCAACACAGCAGTATGGCTGGTAGAATGAGCTCTTATCCCTCTGGGAGGCTCCTTGCCCGCCAACCTATGGCAGAGATCAATGCAGGAAGTGGTCCACCTGCCAATCATCCACTTGGCTGCAGGTCTGCCAGGTGCGGCTTCAGCGCAGGTGACAAATAGCTGGCAAACATCTCCCAAAACTTCCGCTGAACGCTCTTTATAGTAGGTGAGCGCTCTTCTCAGGTCCAAGATATGGAGCCTGTACTCGGCCTCTGAAGTGTGATTCGGGAAGAACACCGGTAGAGTAAGCACCTGATTCAGGTGCAACTCTGACATCACCTTCGGAAGAAATTTCGGTTGGGGGCACAGGACAACCTTGTCCCTGTGGAAGACCAGGTAAGGAGTTTCGATGGAAAGTGCCTGGAGCTTCCCAATCCTCCTGGCCGAGATGATAGCCACCAAGAAGGCAGTCTTCCACGACAGGTGGGAGATATCACACCTGTGCATCGGTTCGAATGGCTTGCCCATGAGCTTGGCCAATACCAGTAGTAGATCCCACGGAGGTGGAGGTTCACACACCGGAGGGGATATGTGATCTAGGCCTTTGAAAAAGCGCCAGACCACCTTCTCCTGCACCACCAACTGCTTGCCAACCTGTGCCTGGTAAGCAGAAATGGCTGCCAGATGGACCTTAAGGGTCGTCGCCTGAAGCCCTTGCTGAGAAAGGGACCACAGACAGTCCAAAATGCTAGCCAACGGGCAGGACGAGGGGTCCAACCCCTTGCCCTGACACCAAATGGAGATTCTCTTCCATTTAAAGGCATAACATTTTCTGGTCGACTCCTTACGGGACACCTCAATGATGTTGAGGACCTCGTTGGAAAGACCTAAGGCCTGGAACTCTAGCCAATCAGGAACCAGGCCATCAGGTGCAGGGATTGAAGGTCCGAATGGAGTACTTTCCCCTTGTCAATGGAGAGCAGGTCTGGGCGGGCTGGAAGCCGCCTCGGGAGCCTGGAGCTAAGGCTGAGGAGATCTGGATACCAGAACTGGCGAGGCCAGTCTGGGGCTACCAGAATCACTTGCAACTTGTCCCTCCTCGCCTTGAGAAGCACCCTGTGGATCAAGGGAAATGGAGGGAAGGCGTCGAAGAGGCCTGGGGTCCATGGCCTCGAGAAGGCATCCCCTTGCAGCAAGTCCTGCTGAGGGGGGTGGGCATGGAACCAGCCTGAGCTTTGCATTCTCCCTGGAGGCAAACAGGTCCACCTGAGGTGTGCCCCAGAGGGAGAACAGGTCTTGCCCTACCTCTGGCAGGCGAGACCACTCATGAAATGCATCGCCTATCCAGCTGAGAGCATCGGCCAGATTGTTTGAGGCTCCTGCCACATGGATGGCTAGGAGATCCGCCTCCAGACTGAGCACAAGAGACCGTATGCGAAGAGCCTCCTTGCACAGAGGCAAGAAGTGCATCCCGCCCTGTTGGTTGAGACAGTACATGGTCATGGTGTTGTCCGCCTGGACCTGGACCACTTGACCCCGAACAAACGAAGCGAGGGCGGTCAGGGCAAGCCGGACCGCTCGGTGCTCCAGCAGGATGATGTGGCATCGGGACTCCTGAGGGAACCAGAGACTGTGGGCTCTATGCTCCCCAGATGGGCACCCCAACCCATCAGAGAGGTGTCGGTTGTCAGGATGACCGTCAGCTTGGGGTGGACAAATCGGATACCCTCCTGCAGATAAGCTGGGACGAGCCACCACTGCAGGCTGTCCCACATCTCCTGGGTCTCGGAGACTGGCTGGTCTAGAAGACTTGAGCACTGAGACCACTGGCGGGCCAGCCCCCACTGCAGTGGGAGCATATGCCAGCGGGCCCAATGGACCACGCTGGTGCAGGCCACCAATGAGACCCAGAAGGCGCAGGAAGTCCCAGGCAGTGTGCAGTTGCCCAACAAGAAATGATTGGGCAAAGGAGGAATGGACCTCGGCCCTGTCTGCCGGGAGCCGGGCTCTGGCTCGGAGAGAGTCGAGCACCACCCTGATGAACTGGATCAACTGCGAAGGCATAAGTTCCGACTTGGCCTAGTTGATAAGAAGGCCTAGTTGACAGCAAACCCAGAGGGCCAGATCCCTGGACCGCTCCGCCTCCAACTTGGAGGGGGCTGCTATCAGCCAATCGTCCAAGTAAGGGTAGACCCAGACCCCTCGGCACCGCAGGAATGCTGCCACCACTGCCATGCATTTGGTGAAGACCCTGGGAGCTGAAGAAAAGCCAAAGGGCATGGCCTGGAACTCGAAGAGGTTCCTTCTGCTAGAAAGTGGAGGAACCGCTGATGGAACGGACGGATTGGGATGTGAAAGAACACGTCCTGAAGATCCAGGGAGCAGCACCACACGCCCAGTTTCAGGGATGGTATGATCTGAGCCAGAGTAACCATCCAGAAGGTACACGGTCTTAGGAACTTGTTCAGGTCATGTAGGTCGAGAATGGGGCGCCAGCCCCCTGTCCGTTTTGGAACCAGGAAGTACCTGGACACAAACCCTGGGCAAGAAGGAGGATCCGCCACCCGGCTGACTACTCCCTTGCAGAGGAGCAGAACTATGTCATCTCGGAGAGCCGACAAGGAGGCTACTGATCTGGTAGCCCCACGCGAGGCGCAGGCTCGAAAGGGAAGGACCTGCTCAAATTCCAGAGGTGGGCCTCTGCCGATCACCTCCAGCACCCAGCGGTCCATGGTGATAGTGGACCAGGCGGAAAGGAAGTGGCTGAGCCGGCCCCCCACAGGGGGGATCCAGGGGAGGTGTGATGGGGTTGGGGGCGGTACCCGGCAACCCGTCACTGGGCAGGCTTGGAGGAAGAACCGGCGGAAGGGCTACCCGGACCTTTACCTCTGGACTTCCTAACCGAGGAAGCAGTAGACTTGGCCTTGGGGTGCCAAGAATGAGCCTGCTGGTCCTGTTGCTGATGTTGCTGGGCCAGACATGCCGCAGGAGCAGAAGGACAAAAGGGCTTACGCTGCTGATGGCGGCCTTTGTCCTTCTGGGCAGATGCGACAGAGTCCAAGGTGGTGTTGGACTTCTCGATCCACTGGAGGTGGCCCTCCACCCCAGGCCCAAACAAGTCGGTGCCCAAAATGGGGACATCTCCTAGCTTGTGTTGGGTATCCACCGTGAAGATCGAGATCTGCAGCCAAGCCCTGCGGTGCATGGCTACTGCGGCCACTACTGACCAAGCACAAGAATCGCCAATGTCCAGAGCAGTCTGGAGCTGTTGTTTAGCCACTGACCTTCCCTGATCCCGAACCTGCTTGACCGTGGTCTAGAGGTTGGCCGGGAGATGAGGAAGCACCTCATCCAGGGAGCCCAAAAGGACGTGGGAGAAGTGTGCCATCAGAACAGCCGAGCTAGCCTCACGAAAGCCTAAGGAGGCGGCAGCATAGACTTTCCTCACGGAGTAGTCCAGCTTTTTGGACTCTTTGTCTGGGGTTTTGTCCATGTCCCTAGCATTTCCAGAGTGCCGGAATACGCTATTGGTCACCAACCCCTCAGCCAAGGGGTGCTCCGAGAAACCGGAGAGGGAGCTGGTAGGGACCACATATTTGCGGGCCATCCTGGCTGAAGGTGCAGGACAAGAGGTCGGCCGCTACCATAGCTTCAGGGCCAGGCCCACTATGGCCTCAGCCACAGGGAAGGCCTCTGAGGAGGAATCCCCCTTGTCCAGGATCTCCGTGAGAGGGTATTTGGCCTGTTTCTGCACGGGTTCCAGCTTCATCCCGGTGGACTCCCAAGATGAGTCGAAGAATACCAAGAAATGAGGATGGGCTCTCATCCACCGATAGACCCCCTGAAGATTCCAGGTCAACTGGCTGGGAATACAGCGAGGAATTGTTGGACTCCAAAGAGTCCGCGAACAGCTGCCGACTGCCTGAGTCACTCTCCACTCGCCGAGGACAGTCGGGGGTGAGAGTGACCAACAACCTGAGGGGCAAGCCTTGACCCAACCGAGAATCCTTGGTCGGCGCCCCAGTCTTCAGTTGACGAGGCGTGGGTTCCACCACTATGGGTGGAGCAGCCAGTTTAGGCCAAGCAATCAGCGCCGGGGCCGGCTCCTCGACCGAGGAACCAGGAGCGGGCGACGGCTTTGGCCAATCAGGCGACAGCCACGTAATCGCCGGTGAAGAAGCCGGAGTCAGCTTATTGCCAGCTAAAAGAAGTTGCTGCCACATAAGATCCTCATAGCGCCGACGCAACTTGCGCCAGAGCCTCTCCTCGGCCAAGGAGGATGAGCGGCGCCGCCTCTTTCCACAATGACGGGACCGGGACCGCCAACATCAGCGGGACTTGCCCGAAGCAGAAGAGGACCGAGACCATCGGGGCTGCCGACGGCGGGCCAAGGAGGGAGCAGGGGAAATCAGCAGCTCCTTCAGTTCAAGGTCCTTGACTGGGGACATTGGCCCTGGAAGCCGAGACAAGTCCTCAGAGAGCACCAGGGGAACTGGTGTCTGAGAGTTGTGAGCCTCCTCTGTTGACAACCTGTCGGTGGGCTCAAGGAAAATCTTGGCCTCCTCAACAGGAGTCTCAGCCGGCTGGTCTGTCGGGAACTCCGAGAAACCAGCGGCACAGGACGCAACCTCGACTGAAGTCGAGAGACGACGATCCAGGGAGCGGGACCTCTCCCGCTCCCACGAATGTCGACGCTGGGACTTACCTTTGTGGTCCTTCTTCTTAGACCGAGAGGTGTGAGACCCAGAAGGACCCTCTCCATTGGTAGAGAGGGACTGAGAAAGCTCCTGAAAGAAAGCCATGTAGGAGTAACCCAGGGAGAGTAGTATAAAGGCCGACGCCGAGGCGGATGAAGCCGCGACCTGGGCCGCCTCCTCTTTGAGGGCTGTGAGTTGTTCCAGCTGCTCCATGGAGTCCGCAGCTGCAGACACTGCCCAATGGGCCTCCTTCGATTTAACTGGCGGGAACAGTTTCTCCGGTTGCCCCAGCTGGAGTCTGGCAGCGTGGTCCTCGAGCACCGAAGGGGAGAAGGACAGACAGAAGTCGCAAGCCTGCAGGTCGTGGTCAAATCCAAGGCAGTAAATACACGTGGCATGAGGATCGCTGCGAGACATCTTCTGCCCGCAAGGGCACCGACGGAACCCAGGAACAGATTTAACATCCATCGCAGCCGCGAGGGAGTCGAGTGAAGACCGAACTCGAGTGAACTTGAGTATAAGTTTGGGAAAATCCGAAGATTTAGGATCCAGGCCTACAAAACGCAGAAGCACTACGGAGTTAACCTGAGCTTCCAAGCGGTAAGGAAGATCTAGTGTCATGGGGCGGAGTTGAGGATTTTATCACCCGGGTGGGTGGGAGGAGCCAGCTTGAAGACCTTCCAGACCATCTTAAAGTGGTAAGGTGCCTGCCAACAAGTATGGATTGAACAACATATCCACATCCCTAGAAATTCAAATTTTTCAGCCCTAGATAGAACAATATGTACAAGGCACATTAGTAATCAGGATTACAATATTCCGACTCCCCCCCAGCAAAGCAACGGTTTTGTTAAGTTACATATTTCACATGATTGGCGTCTCTGGTGATATCTGGCAGAGAAACATCCTCCGAGGAGCCAGCATCCATTGTTCCCGCTGGTTTACAGGAAATGCCATTGCCGCGGTCTTAGCATTCCCCACCCCCAACCCTTACACCGGATTGTCCCGTTTCAACATTCCCACGCCACCGAAGAGAATTTTAGTGGTCCCATCTGCCTGCCATAAAGTCAGAATTGCTGTGGCCAAAATATCAAGCTGCAGGGGATCAGACCAGTTGCGCCGTCCGGAGTCCAGTACAATAGGAGGGGTAAAGGCGCCAGGAAGATACGCTGCAACAGTCATAATCCTTCAGAGCCATCTGAAGTATCCTGATCAGTCTTAGCTCATGTGAGTTGATCTTCTTCAACAGGTTCATCCGTGGAGCTCCGTACAGGAGTCGCTGAGCTGTAGGGTCTAAGCGTGGCCAAAATGTTAGTGCAAAGCTTAGAGTTTGGTACTGGCCGCTGGGTCTCTTTCCACTTGTACCCTTTCTGAGCTACAGACCAAGTGGACAGGATTAAGTCTTTTGTCAGTTGCTCCTTTCGGAGGGAGGGCGTGACAATCCCCAGGCCCTTCAGGAAGGATTTGGCGACCAGCAGATCAGGAAACACTTGAGGACCCCATTCTGTTTCGACCTTGAGGCACGCAGGGTGTAACATTTGGGCCTTCAGATTCTTACTCTGCAGTTGCTTTAAGATGGGCCAGAGTGCCTTCCTCTGTTCCCGGACCCATGAGGAATGGCCATTGTCTATGGTGATACAGTAGTGCTGATATTTAATTTCTTTCATTTTCCAGGCTCTATTTATTATTTCTTCTTTCGTGGAGTAGTAAGTGAATCTTACAATAAATGATCGGGGCCTGGCGCCTGCGTTGTTGGGTTTAGGCGACAGCAACCTGTGGGCTCTATCTATGCTTAGATCAAGTTCGCTAGGTAGATTAAGTGCCTCTTTGAGAAGTGCTTGCAGAAAAGTGATAACATTAGTCTCCTTGCTTTCAGCTCCCTCTGGGATCCCATATATTTGGAGGTTCTGCTGACAACTGCAACCCTCCAGATCATCTAGCTTGCGCTGCAGTTCTCTTTCTCTGGCCAGAATGTACAGCATAAAACGGTCATGTTGATCGGTTTGTTCAACTACTACCGACAGCCCCACTTCAAGTTGGTCTGCTCAATGCTCAATATTGCTGATGTCTGAGTCAGCAGGGTTTTGTCTATCTGAGTGACCGTACGAGCAGTCTGGAGAATTGTGGCCACCAGATCTGAGTCTTCCATGTTGGCGTGCTGCTCCGCTGCCATGCTGTCAGGGGCGGTCTCCTCGGTCAGATTTCTGGTAGATTTATCTTTTAATAGAAGTTCCCTCAGCTTGTAAGCCGGTGTTTCTGGTTGCCTGGCAGTACTGCCTTTTGATCTGGTCGCTTTTGCGGGTGACTGCATCTTACTGAAAGGTCGATGTTTTGGGATTATTTGGATGCCGATGCGGAGTCCCGAACTCAAGCAGCCACTGCTTCCCTGACATCACCAGAAGTCCATCAGCCAGAACTGGTTAAAGAGAAATCCACTTGCTGAGAGGAAGAAATATCCCTGCAGGGATCTGTCTACTGGCTAGGACAGATTGTACAAGACTTAGGGGCATGTCCTAAGACTTCTCTCAGACTGTTACAACCAGTTCCAGCTAGCAGGGCAGGACAGCCCATAGCAACTGACTGCCTACAAGAGCCCACACCCAAAATACCTTAACCAACTTGGCAACTCAAAGCACCAAAATTAATACCAGGGGCTCAACTTTCGAAGCCTCCAATTACCTCAAGCCCTGGGTGTGCTGAAGATATGGCACATGGAGCTTAAGGCAATCACCCGGCAGGTGATCTGGAGTTTCAGCCCGTTTGCCGGGTGCCTCAAGTTAGACCAACCTGGTCTAGCTTGTGGGAGTCCCGGGGGCTGTTTTTACAGAGCTTGCATCAGATATTTGGTGCAATCTGCCATAAAAAGTGGAAACTGTCGTAACTGCACCCGAGATTAGAGAATCGAGCGCAGTTGTGGCAAAGGGATTCAGAGTAGTGCCAGAACCTAAGTGTCTCCACCATGTTTTGAAAATCGAGCCCCAGGAATCAAATTGCAAATATCTGGCTGGAATCATGTCCTAATTTTGACCCATTTTCAATAAGAATCCTCTCTACAAAAGCACAGTGTGCTAGCGCCTTGACAATCAACATTGAATACATGTTTTAGACACTAAAATTATTAGAAAAAATCAGAACAACAGATTTCCCCCAGGTCCCTTCAAGCTGGTTAAGCGCTGCTGTGCCTAACAGGGCTCTGAAGAGTGCGCTGCTGTTACTACACACTACCTACAGGTGCGGAGAGCACCATAAGGAATGGGCTAGTGGGGGAAGCAGTACTGAGCCAACAAAAGATAGTGCCCACATGACAAAAGACCGTTACGAGCATAAGGTGGAAAGAGCAGGTGGGGTTGGGGGTGAGGCAAAGGAGAGGACCCTTACATATTAAGACAGAACTACAGTTCTCTTCATGGACATAACTGCGGTGTTAACCTAATATCACTCTCGGCTGTTCTTCTGTAAAGATTTTTATCCACCATTGGCAAACCAGGCGGCTAGTCAGCCTTGTCCCGTGCACCGTGACTGTCCCATGCTTCCTCTGTGGATGGGAGCCAGTTCCCCGCGGATTTTACCCTGCAGTAGGACGGGGGCTAGCCCCACCCCCAAAAGCGTGATATCCAGAATTCACTCCACATTGAACTGCAGGGTGGGTCCATGAGACAAAGGCAGGCTTCATAATGCCTGGTCTCCATCCCCCACTTTCCTGGTCCTTTCACCATGCTGCGGAGCCAGGACGTGCACACTGACACAAAACACATGTACTGCGCTGTCACAGCTCCTCCCTTGATTCACTCAAGCCTGCACTACCACTGTGCCTCCAACCGGGTGGCAGTCATAGACTGACAAGGCTGACCACACTTCCCTGGAGAGGAGAACAGTCCTTAGGATCCTCTCCCACCACGATGACCCCAGCAACCTGTGCTCATTCCCGAAGACAGATCCCCGGTATGGCAGGAGGTAAGGCATTTAACAGCTTAGCCCTCCATGCCACTGGGCCGGTATCACTCTCACCTTCCTATTGTAACTCCACAATCACCTATGCTGTTCACTAGCACATTACAGTAAAGAGGTACGATAGCTCCTGTTTATTTTCTTTTTCCCCCAAACAGTTTTTTCTCCCTCAGCCACTCCTGTCTACCAGGGATATATCTTGGTACTAAGGATACACCATCTTCATGCTTAGCACTCCTCTCTACCCTGGATACACCCTCCTCAGACCTAACATTCCTCTGCCCCCTGGATACACCCCGTTCAAGCACAGCACTCCTCTGTGCCCTGGTTCAGTTACACCCAACTGCTCTGACAGCTTCCCCTCCATGGGTGGGGGCCTCCAGTTCACTAAGTTGACAGAATCCAGTGTCAGGCACTAGAATCTAGGGAAGCCAGGAAAGTCAGCCATCATACAGACAGTCTTGGGATCTTATCCCATTTCTCTCCCCCCTTGTCCTCCCTCCTCCCCTAGTGTGGGCAGAGCCTCTTGAAGGGCACGGACACACACAGTGATGGCTGTGTAAGGAGTAAGTTTCCCAGTCCCACTATAGGAGTCAATGAGGCATTGGCTGACTGCTGCCTGGCCGCCTGACTGTATTGCGCTGCCTAAGCACCAGCTACTGCGGTCTGCTTGCTTTCCAATGCAACAACTTGAATTCCCTCCCAAACCTAGGTCGCCTGCCCAGCATCACGACACACTGCTTCTGGGCCACGGGGGCATGACCTGTAGCTCATGTTTACTCTGTCTCCCCCACTACAGCACACAGTTCTTAACAGGGAGTGCCCATAGTCCTCTCCACACCATTGACTTGTGTTCCATAAAGTACGGTACATGCATTCCCCTTTACACAAGTGGCTCATTCACCAGAAAGTATGGTACACATGATCTGCTCCGTATCACCTCCCATAAGCTGACCCCAGTGCATGCACTTCTGCAAATGAGCCCCAGTACAATACGGGCAACTAGCACTCTGGCTTCCATTACCGCTCCCACTGGATGGTTTCAATTTCTAAAGTTACAGAGATATGTATTCAGGCTCTCAGTGACGTGCAAAGCCACTAGGCAAGGGTGCACTTAACGAAATGAAAATACTCTCTTTGAAACTGCATGATATGACCCCAGCTAGACATTACTATGTGTGCTTATCTAGTACTCATTTCTTTTCCATATTAATGCGGAGGGCTCACTCAGAAGGAGGGAGAGACAAGGGCCAACAGACTCAGGCTGCAGCTGGGTGCTGGACTGTAATTCGATAGTGCAGTGTACGTCATTCTCTACAGCATTTCTACTGAACATATACTGTGTTTTTCAGGGGTGGTATTATTTCACCCCCCCCCCCCATTTTTGTCCATTTGGACACCCCCATTCCCCAATCTGATGATGTCAGGGGCTGCCTGGGCTGAACCCTTCCTCCGATAAGTAAGGTGGTTGTGTAGCTACCTTCACAGTCAACATGAATGCAACTCTGTGGATTACCTGCAGGGGATGCCTGAATGCTGGGTGGTCCCTCTTGACAGTCCTACTTCCCTGAGAGCCAAGGGCCCCAGCTTTGGAATGCACTTGGCCCCCAGCCAGCCCCCTCAGGGATTCTAAAGTTTAGCACATTAGGGCCTTGTGCTTCCAAATGACAGCCTCCGTCAGGGCGAAGGACAGCGGCAGATGCAAATGTTTCAAATGCTTGGCAGTGGCTAACACTGCACCAGCAATACCTGGACAGCAAAACTATTCACAGCTGGCTGGCCCGTCCATGCAGTGGTAGTGCTACCACTCATGACACCAGCAAGCTCCCCTGGCTCACCACAGAGGTTGCTGCGGCACCAGAACTCGTCCCTCCTTGACTGCAGTACACTGCCGAGCGGCACCTGCTCACCTGCTGTGGTCGGGCCTGCCTCCTGACAATGAGTTCTGAGATTGCTCCTAAACGTGGGTTGCTGGGTTATCGGGGTGGCCTCTTGCCTCCGTTATTTAGAGTCTGTTGCTGATGTTACCTTTTTCCTACAATATTTTTTTTCATTACTGATCATACACAGAACCTGGTGACACCAGCAGCGTGGAATCCAAAAACAAATGTTTTCACCCCAGAGCTCTGTTCCAATGGGTATCACCAAGCTCTGGAATTGGGCAGTAATTAAATAAAATTACACCAGGTTGAGGAAAATGGCAGCATCAGCACTGGACCCAGAAAACAGAAACAAGCAAGCTTATTTCAAAGCAAACCCAAGAAATATTAAATGTGGGAGATTAAGGAAGTGTTACACACATCCAAATTTCCAGGTGTATTAAAAAATGTAAAGCCAGGCTGGCGCATCGGTGCAGTGGTAGGGTTGCTGCTGGCGATGCCATGACCAGACCAAGCCTGGGTTTTTGGGAGTTGGCAGGGGTGGGGTAGGAGGTTCAGCGTCCCAGAGGATGCCCGTCTTATCCGGGAAGGGAGGGAGGGAGCATGACCCCCCCCCCTCCTCCAACACAGCAGCAACACCTGGGGGACAACATGTCGAACTGCAGCTTGGCACACCTTCAGGGAAAGAAGACATTGGCTGATGCCATGCTGCAGATTGTTCTGCATGCCTGTTCACGCATGTGCATCAAAGACACCTGCATGTCGAGACAGAAGGAAGAACAGAAGAAAATGGCCTACCACCTGAGGACGACAGACCCTGGTATATCCAGGCCTGCTCTGCAACCACACTACCTCCTGATTTTGAACCTCTTTTGGGGATAAATCCCTGACCCCACCTGGGGGGTTAAAAAAGGCTCCATGAATAGTCAGAGGTGTCACGTAGACAGGTGCGGGGCTCCAGGGGTACTCTGACAGATCCTGACGGAGTTGGGTGTCGGGACCAGAAGGAGAAGCACAAAGTATAAATTAAAAAACAACAAATAAGTCAATTAATTACTCACTTAAAAATAAAAAAGGGAAATCCAAGTAACAGACCATGATCTTGTTTTTATATTAACCTGCATATAGCTTAAAGAAAAGGGACAAACCTACTATAGAAAATATGTATTATAAATTGCATTATGTGTAAATAGGATGCTTTTTCAGATTACTTCAAGAATTCAGGAGCTCAGCTGTAACTTCTAAACTCCTTCACTCTTGGAGTGCAAAGCTGATACCAAACAATGGTTTATTTATTTATAACACCCGCAGCCGTCCACTGGCACCTGGCAGTTGCGGCCTTTCAGTGACTGCTGTGACGTGCAGCATTAATGGTATTGCTGCCTCGGAAAAGGCAGGTGTTCCATTTCATAGGATGGCTAATTACTTCAGGGTAAGTTACAAATATCGGAGAATGAATAACAGCAGAGGAACAGTCAGGGACCAGCGCCTTAGTGAGAGAAGATGTTAACCACTGCAAACTGATCTGACTGGCGGGAGACTTCACAAAAATCATAGGCTCAGCAAGTTTTCCAATGGCAGCAAATGTGTCCTGCTCAAAGTGATTTAGGGATGTGACTTGCCTCAGCCACACATCAAAGCAGCAAAGCTGGTTTCATTTTTCAGAAAATCAAGCCCGTGTAAAACTGCCACCACTTAGCTACTTCAACTGCAAGGTACTTCCTTAAATCAGCAGTATGTGTTGGTCTGCAAACATTTTTATCATACAGTTTATTAGCAAAAGTGTATTTCTGACATCCTTAGATTTATACACAGTGTATTTTTAATTTCTTAGATATATTTTTAAACCATCTTTTACAGGTAATTTTAATGATTCAATTAATTAAAGATGGCCGCCACTCACAATTTTTAAAAATCTCTTCCACTGAGGTTACTTATTAAATGCATAAACTCGATTCATACTGTGGATGTATTAAGCTGTCCTTCCACATGTTTCTGACAGTAAACTGTAAACTGTAACAGTAAAATGGGGAGGCAGTATAGCGCAGTGGTTTAAGGCTCCGAGCTGCAAATCTAGTGACATCTAGCAGACCAGACCCGGGTTTGAATCCCATAGCTTCCACTTACATACTGTGTGACCCTGAGCAAGTCACTTAACTTCCCTCTGCTCCCAGGATGCTCCTATAAAAAAGCTGTCAGCTTAGTGTGTTACTCCTGGTTAAACAACTAAAAAAAAAAAAAAAAAAAAAAACTGCTCAGTACTGTACCAAGAGGTTCTTTTTGTTGTGGCAGGCATGGCACAGGAGTGGGAAGTTTTAGAAACGAATCTTATATCTTCAGGAAGGAAAAAAGTGAAAAGAAAAATGATGTTTACCGATGTGTTTGCCAGAAAAAAAACCATTACTGCTGAAAAAACTACATCTTGACAAACAAATACTGCTGCTTTAGGAAGAACACTTTTTAGGCTGGCCACGGGCCAGGCGTATCACTGACAAGGGAAGAACAGTATAAGTTCTGGCTGCCACGACGAATGAAAGCCGGAACTCATTCCCAGATCTGGGTCTTCTACATGGGATGACTAGGATCACTACAGTAGCACCCTTCATCCTGCACAGCAGCCAGGTTGCTGACCACCTTCACAGCCAGCAGGGGACGCCCAAGTGCTGGGCAGCCCACAACCCCCTCCGTGGGAGCTGAGCGCATCCCCTCCCTAGTCCCACGCAAGCCAATGTGAGATACCAGAGCGCACCCACAAACCCAGTTCCCAGATGACAGCTCAACATTCTTAATTGCACCATGCCACTGGGATGGCCAACCTAAGCTTGCGTGTGTGTGTGTGTGTGTGTGGTGGGGGGGGGGTTGGTGTCTGTGAACTTCAGCCTCCAGTGCTACTCTTTTTTTTTTTCATCCTAACAGGGTATTAAGGTAGGAAAAATGACATCGTAGGTCCATTATTTACCTCTTCACTGTCACTGGTAAGCGGTTCAATGATGTATGTGTAGTTTCGACTAGAGAACACACCGCTAGAGAGAAAAGAAGAGTCATTAGTTACTACTGCTTCCCAGCATACCAGGGTTACATATGAACATTTAGTTACTGCTGCTTCTCAGGACACCAGTGCCCCAATATTGGAAAACTGGCAAAAGCAGAGCGCAAAGGTTTGCACTGCGTCTGCCCTTGCCCATGACCATGAGGATGCTGTATACAGTCGGACAGTGCACCAGCGCTATCCGACTGAATATACGGGCATGTCGGTGCAGCGCTAAGTTGAGAGTGCTGCCCTGATATGGACTGTGGAAGTGCAGGGAACAGCATCCCCAAACCAGACAGCGCCAGGATCCCCCGGCACGATATTCACCCAGCACCATGCAAATGAGCCCACTGGGCATGCAGGACACTAAGGGGCCATATGCATGCCCCTTGTGGGTTCATTTGCATGGGAGGCGGTGGCAGGTTTGTGCCCCCTGACCAGCCCCACCCACTCCAATCTCCTGTCCCCATACTGGAGTACCCATTCACTGGTGTCCAGTGGTCCCCCATCCTTCGATCCCCGTCCCCGGTAAAACGAAATCATTCCCTGGTGTCCAGTGGTTCCTCCCCATCCTCCAATCCCTGACATTGCTAAAACAAAGCCATTCCCTGGTATCCAGTGGTCCTTCCCACCCTCTGATCCATGCCCCTGTTAAAAAGAAAATATTTCCTCGTGTCCAGTGGTCCCCCGCCCTGATCCCTGGCTCTGGTACAACTAAACTATTCTCTGGTGTCCAGTGGTTCAGCACACCCTCCAATCTCCAGCCCCCGTAAAATAAAACCATTCCCTGGTGTCCAATGGTCCCCCTACCTTCTGGTCCGCAGCCTTCATACAACAAAACCATTCTCTGGTGTCCAGTGGTCCCCCATCCCACCCTCCAATGCCTGACCACAGTAAAACCAAACCCATTTCCTGGTGTCTAGCGGCACCCCCACTTTCTGATTGCTCACCGCAGTTTCGTACAAGAAGTCCTTGGCGTTTAGCAGCCTCCCCCCACTCCCTTTACAATATGCAGGACGCGTGCGTCTGCCATTACATATGGCAGTCAGCCCAGTCGGTGAGAGGAGGACTGTGCTGGTCACCACATGGGCTCCCACGGTGCCAGCGACTATGATGAGGGAAGGTGGCAGGGTGGTGTACCCGGTGCATGGCTTTTTGTACGAAAATGTGGCAAGCAATCGAAGGGTGGGGAGTGCTACTAGACTGCAGGGAATGATTTAGATTTACCAGGGCCGGGGATCAGAGGTTGGGGAGGACCACTGGACACCAGGGAACGGCTTCATTTTACTGGGGCAGGGGATCTGAGGATGGGAGGGTACCACTGGACACCAGGGACAGATTTCTTTTTAAGAGGGCTGGGAATTGGAGGATAGGGGAATTATTGGACATCAAAGAATGGTTTCATTTCACGAGGGATGGGGATCGGAGGACAGGGGGTGCCACTGGACACTAGAGAGCAGCTGTGCTCCTCTGACTGCCAACCTGACTGCTGGCTGCAGTGGCTCCGCCAGCTGCCAAAGTTGCCCGGAGCAAGTCAGCTTTTTATTAGCAGTAACTACGCTGCACAAAGCGAACTGTGCTATTCCTTTTGAGAAGCATTAAAGCACTGAATATTGCGCTGTGCCCACATTCATGTCCCTGAGCCTCCCTCTGCATTTAGTGCATGCTCCTGCCTCCTTTGAACACTGTGCATGGGTGCAAACCCTTGACAAAAGGCAACCCACCGGGCAAAGTTTTGAATATCAGGCTCCAGCGTTATATACAAACATTTACTAACCGTTTGCCAGGACACCAGGGTTACATATGAACATTTAGTTACTATTGTTTGCCAGGACACCAGGGTTACACGTGAACATTTAGTTACTATTGTCTGCCAGGACACCAGGGTTACACGTGAACATTTAGTTACTATTGTATGCCAGGACACCAGGGTTACACGTGAACATTTAGTTACTATTGTCTGCCAGGACACCAGGGTTACACGTGAACATTTAGTTACTATTGTCTGCCAGGACACCAGGGTTACACATGAACATTTAGTTACTATTGTCTGCCAGGACACCAGGGTTACACATGAACATTTAGTTACTATTGTTTACCAGGATACCAGAGTTGCACATGAATGTTTAGTTACTACTGTTTACCAGGATACCATGGTTACATATGAATATTTAGTTACTACTGCATACCAGGATACCATGGTTACTTATGAACACACAATTTTAGAAAAGAAAGACCACTGATCCATTGAGTTCTCTCTCTCAGCATCTCAGTGGGAATGCCCTAGTACTGGCTGATACCTCTGCTCTGGGACCTGTTAAAAGTACCAAGCAATTTTTTTTTTTTTGTTTTGTTTGCTGCTCCCTTAGGCTTCCTGGGCCACCTCTCCTTCCAGCCAGCAATGGACCCCCACCGACACCCTCGTCCCATCCCCCTCTAACTACCTCATATTGCAGCTGTCCCAGAAGTAGCCCAGTGTATTCCTTCACCAAATGGGTCCCTCTTCCCCGAGGGGAAAGGCGCCGGGGGGGGGGGACAACCAGCGCACTAACTGTTCAGTCCCTGGGAGCTGCAGAGGTGGCTTTGGGGGCTCCCGGCACTCATGACGGCAGGAGCTGGCGGCCATCATCAGGTTGATCGAGAAGCATTTTTTCCCGGTTTGCTCCCTGGGGCGTGGTGCCACAGACATCAAGGCACATGCCATCGTCCACCACGCCCTTTACATAGCTGGCTCACGAACTGTTATGCCTTCTAGCCTCCACCAGGAGGCAGCACACAGTAAGCCACATCCCCTCCCCCCCGGGAGAAGATGAGCAGTCGTCGGACGCTCGAGCCTTCTCCTCCTGGCCAGCCCTCCAGTGACCCAGGTCCATTCCCAAACCCGGGTCGCCAGCGCTGCAAGCAGAAATCCAACCACTGCGCAGACGGGCCAGCAACCTTTTTTATTTTAATCATTCCTTTTACTTCCAATTTTTCCTCCTGTTCTCCCATGACCCCACCCATTTCTCACCACCCTTACCTGCCACTATGGAATCCCACCAGGGTCTTATGATGGTCCATCCTTTCCGGAATTGTGTTCCTCAGTTCTCTCACAGTGGTCAGCTGCTGATCAACTGACTGGCAGCCAGTCCCTCCTCGCTAGTGCCATTTCCCTGGGTCAACGTTCAGTGTCAGTGGACAAGGGAGAGAGATGCTCCTTCCTGGTGGAACATGAGGCAACCGTTGCAGCTGTTTTGGCATGCCTGAAGCATTGTAACATCACACCAACCCCTGATGCCAAAGTGGAGCCCTGGTGTCAGCACCACCTCACTCTCCCACCTCTACGATGGCATTTGGGCAGATGGGGTAGAACTAATGGTGGTTCCTCATGGAACAGCTCCCCTATTCCACTGGGTTACCAGACATTGGCTGTTCCGGCGGTGTGCGAGAGATTCCCACCCAGGAGAGGCAAGTCTATCAAACTGCTTCTCCAGCTCCCTGCTTCTGCCAATTAGGACTACAGGCTCAGGAATTTACCCACGGCCCCCAGATGGAACGTGACGGCCCTAATTGTTAGGCCATCAGAGCAGCCACCATGCAGTCTTTAACACTTGCCTGGGCAACCAGCAAAGATAAACAGACAGGTTTAAAGTCTCCACCAGCTGCAATAGAGTAGTGCAGCCCTTTAACCTTCCCCTTACCAGTCTTCAATGTCAGCATTACGTATACGCCAAAACACAGGTGAGGGGCTTTGAACCCACAAACATCTAGCCCTGAGACAAGAACTCATATCAGGAAGCCACAAAGACATCCTAAGGGGAAAAGAGGCCTAAGACAAGAGGCAGGAGTCCCATGACACCCAGGTAAGCAGATAGCACCCACCCTTGAGTGCCTTATTTCTGGATTTCAAGACCAGGTATCCACTTCAATATCTTATTTCATAAAAATATTCAAAAGTTTAAAAAAAAATGTATATGCCCTATTCAGCTGTTTCTGCTTACTAGAGGATCCCTTTTGGGAGGCAGTTTGGCCAAATAGTTAGAACATAAAGCTGTGGCCCTGCAGACCCAGGTGTGAATCCCACAACTGCCATTTACTCACTGTGTGATCCAGAGCAAGTTACTTAACCTCCCTGCATTTAACCACTCTAATCTCTTTATCCCTGTGGCTTTTGAAACTCCCTGCACACTACAAACAGCAGCAATGTTCTCTCCCAACCCTGTCCTGGATTGTAAAGCACTTTGGAATATAGTCTGTATGAGAGGTGCTATATAAATCCCAACATTCTCTCACTTCCCGCTCCTGGATGGTGAAGTAACATAGGTAACACAGCTGAGTACAGAGCTAAGGGGACTTATGTCCATAGTGCTCATCTGTTGAGTAGTTTTAAAGCTTGCCTGCTTCATAGAACCTATCCAGATGATTTTAAAACTTCCAATGAAGAACTTTCTATCATTTCTACTGGCAAGCCATTCCATATAGGGATAATCCTCTGGGTATACCACATTTTTCTATGCCATGTTCTGCAATTTTCCCCTTGTAGCTGTAAAGAGTGTGCCCTGGTATCAACTCTACCCATAGGTCATGGTCAGCAAAAGCTTTGAAAAGTAGGCACATATCTCCTCTTAACCATCTATACTCTAGTGTAAACGTGTTAAATTTTCCAATCTGTTCATGTACTCTTTCCCTCCTATCCCCTTAACCACACCTGTAGCCCTCTTTTGTATCTTCTCCAATCTGGCAATGTCTCCCTTAAGGTATGGTGACCAAACCTGAGCTCCATACTCCAGCAGAGACCTTACCAAGGCTCCATAAAGGGGCAGCAGAATCCTGCTACCTCTGCTGAATATATTTTTGAGTATACAATTTAAGACCCCATTTGTTTCCTGGTGATATGGTACAAGTATTTTGGGGTACAGTTTGTATGAAGGAGGTGACATAAATCCTAACAATCTCACTCCTCCCTCTCCTGGATTGTAAAGAGCTTTATGGTACAGAAAGGCGCTATTTAAATACCAACATTCTCTCCCACTCCCTCTCCTGGACTGTAAAGAGCTTTGGGATATAGTTTGCATGAGAGGTGCTATACAAAACCCAACAATATCTCCCCTCCCTCTCTTGGATTGTAAAGCGATTTGGGATACAGTCTGTGCGAGGGATGCTTTCTAAATCCCAACATTCTCTCCCTCTCCCTCTCCTGGATTGTAAACCAAAGTGCTTTGGGATATAGTTTGTATGAGACAGGCTATATAAATCCAAACATTCTCTCCCACCCCTCTCCTGGAGGATAAAATGCATTGCGATACAGTCTGTATGGCTGAAGCTATCTCCCTCTCCTGGACTGTAAAGTGCTTTGGGGTACAGTTTGTATGAAGGATGCAATGAAAATCCAAACATTCTCTCCCTCTCCTGGACTGTAAAAAGCTCTAGGATACAGAAAGGTGCTATTTAAATCCCAACATTGTCTCCTCTCCTCTCCTTGATTGTAAAGTGCTCTGGGATACAGTCTGTGCAAGAGATGCTTTATAAATCTGAACATTCTCTCCCCCCTCCCTCCCTCTCCTGGACTGTAAAGCAATTTGGGATACAGTTTGTAGTTTGTATGAGATGTGCTACATAAATCCCAATATTCTCTCCCTCTTCCTCTTCTAGACTGTATAGCACTTTGGGATACAGTCTGCATGATAGGTGCTACATAAATCCCAGCATTCTCTCCCACCCACATGGACTGCAATGTGCTTAGGGTTTCGCTTTGTATGAAAGGTACTATATGGAAACCAAATTCCTTCCTTTCCTTTTTTTTTTTTTTTTTTTTAACAAGAGGGCTGATGTTGTTTTCAAATGTGGGACATAATGCCCAACATTCTATGACGGTGCCAGCCAATCAGAACAAAATGATTCAAAACTATACCCGAAGGGCTACCGCTCGCGATGCAGGCCACCTGGGTTCAAGAACAAGCTTGGGCTGTAGAGGATCAACCAGGGGTGGGGGTGGGGGGGTCTGACTGTCCCAAAGGATGCTCTCTGGCTCAATGCAGGGAGGGAGGGATGCCAGCCTCACTGCAATACTGCTCCCTGGGTAACCACAAGCAGCAGTGCAGCAAGGGGATGATGTTGGTCAGAGACCTGCACAGCGCACGTACTGCATGCACATGTGCACTGATCTCTTTTGTGTGCCAGTGTCTTCCCAAGTGCACTAGGACAGAAAATGGAAAAGTGGCACCAGTGCCGGCTTCCCAAGGGGCCCTGATATATCTGAGCCAACCTCCACCTTCTTGCCCACCACCTGACAATGTGCTCATTCGGAGGAATATCCTCTCTGCCTTGTACCCCATCTAGGGTGTAAACCAGTGATCCGTGGAGGCTGGTGGGCACAGGTAGGTGAGGGCCGGGGACAGGCAACAGAGGACTCTAGAGGGAGCCAGCGCTGATAATGAAAGAGTGCATAAAAATAAACTGCAAAAAAAGGGAACATTTTACAATTTTCTGGGGAAAGTGCTATCCCCTTGACAAGACTGCTACCCCCTTAATAAATTCTGGGTCCACCTCTCATGGTTACCCCGACTGTTGACATGGTAGATGGTTGGAATGGAAGAAAAAAGGGGATTAAAAAGATAAAAAACTGGCTGGCCCAGTGGCGCTGAGGGTTGAGGCGCTGGACACTACACCTCATGCCACGCAGGTAACCCGGAGTCGGAAGCGACCCTGGGTTGATGGGGCTCGGCAGGGGAGGGAGAGGATCGATCGTCCAATGGATTGCTCTCCTCTCCCAGGGAGGGGAGGGTTGTTGTCCCGCTCTTTGGCTGCCCACTTTTGGAGGCCAGAGGGCAGCGTCAGAGGTCAGGAGACAGAAGCGCAGAGATGTGATGTGCGTGTGCGTCCACGCATGTGCATTCACGCCACGATGGGGAGGGGGTGTATGGGGAGAAAACAGAAAAAAGTAATATGGGGCCAAAAAAGATGGAAAACAGATCCTGGACTGATGGCTGTGAAGGTCTGATGCATCCTCTCACCAAACAGTGGTGGTCCCTGCGCTTCAGTAGCAAAGTGCATTGGCAAAGACATGTGAGGGAAGCTGACACTATGCCTACCTTTACAGCATATGGCCAGTGAAGCGCTCAAGGGCTCCAGTTACCAGCGTTATCTATCCTGCAGCTATCAAGAGCACTAAATTCATCACTCAAATTAAAAAATGGGGATGGGATCGCTCCTGACACTTCACAGGTCTGTGACAGCCTCTTCATCTGTGATGTGCTTACATTATTTAAGTAATAATTTTAATGGATAGTGAGAAAGAGGCAGCGAACAGCTCCTGCGTGCCAACACATAGCCAGGATGGTTATATGAATCCCATTGCAAGCTGGTGACTGTTGGCTGTTCTAGCCATCCAACAGAGGGGCTGGCTATTCTTCCATAATTATTGAAGGGCAAAAATTACCCATGCATCATTTTTTTTTTTTATTTTATGAAGTTTCCTCATTTTGGTACTGTAAAACTTTGTGTGGTCTGGAGAGCTGGTGTTAGGGATGGGGGGGTGGTTGATTCACTGATTTAACACAGTGGCTCACGCCACTGCTCACATTCATGTTAACCCCTTCTTTTCTTTAGTTACCTTTTTCACTTTGGTGTTTTTTACTGGGTTTTTTTTGTTTTTACTAAATAAAACAAACATACATACATTCAACACCCTAAAACACTGAACAATAGTAGGCAACCATGTCACTTCATTGTAAGTTAATATACACCATTCATTTACTTAATTACATACTTAAAAGTACAACCACTTAATCAGATTCTCAAAATTCTTTCCCTTTCACAGATTCCCTGGGTCATTCTTTCACTTTTCCCTTGCTTTTATTCCCCTTCAGACACATCTGTCTACTTATTTATCTTTCTTTCTCCCTTCTGTGAGTCATCTCCACTCCCTCAGCTTGTAATTCCTTCCCACAATACACATTCCTCCTCCACCGACAATGAGGCTAGAAGCGGGGCCCAGCTGCTGGTAAAACTTTCCTCTCGCTCCCATATTATGTAAGTCAGTCTTTCCAGCCCCAGCGTCTGCAGCACCATCTTCCACCAAGCATGCACAATCGGGGTGACTTGTGAAACCCAGGTATTCCAAATCCCATGGCGGGCTAAAACATACAGGACTCTAATCCACCCAGGAAGCATTGCCCACTCCTCCCCCTCCTCTCCAGCTTCCACTCCAAAGAGACAGTTCAGTGGGTCCAATGGTAGCTCTCTACCCACAATCCTCCCTACCTTGGAGACCACCTCTCTCCAGTATTTCTGCAGAACCGGGCAACTCCAGAAGCAGTGCATGTACGTACCCCTCTCCCTCCCACATCTTCCACACTGAGGCGACACTTCAGGGTGCACCTTATGCACAATCACCGGTGGGTGATACACCCTGTGGATAAATTTAAAGTATGCCTCTTTATATTTGTAGCAGGCCATAATCCCAGAATGCATAGGAAGCAACATTCCCCAATTCTCATTCGTGATGCACCTGCCCAAGTCCCTTTCCCATAGTCTTTTTGTTTTCACTGTCCTGTCAGGGAGAATACGTTTCCCTCTTTTCGCCGCCCGCCCTATAAACCCTTTCCCCTGTTCCTGAGCCATATAGATCAGTGTCTCCACCGGATCCATCTCATATAGCCCCTTATCTTCTTTTCCTAGACTTCCCATATATGCCCTTATTTGCAGATATCTAAACCTATCTCGTCCATCACCCCCTACTACCTCTTGAATTACTTGCAGGGAGCAAAGTCGTCCTTGCACCAGTAAGTGCCCCAGGGTCTTTATTACCTTCCGCTCCCATTCCCGGAAGTCCTTATCCTCTAACCCTGGCAAGAAGTAAGGATCATCTGCCATAGGCAGAAGCACGGTCTCCTTACCTTGCATCCAGCCTCTTCTCCTTAACACCCTCCACGCTGATAATACCTGCACCACTAGGGGATTAACTTCTTTTCCATTCCTATATGCCCTCAACCCTCTGCTGTGAAGATATGCCACTATATATTACACTGAGCCGTCTCTTGTTCCAGCTCGACCCAACTGGCTACCTTGGGCCTATGCACCCAGTCTGCCACATACCTTTGCTGTATAGCCAAGAAATAATTTTCCAGATCTGGAAAGTTGAGCCCTCCCCTCTCTCTGCCTTTAACCTCCCCAGACTTATTCTCGGGCGCTTCCCTCTCCAAATAAAGGAGGAGAAGGCCCCCTCCAGCTTACAAATGTCCTCTTTACTCAGCCCCTTGGGTAATATTTGCAACAGATACAAAATCCTAGGTAACACATTAATTTTAATTATATTGACTCTGCCCAGCCACGACAAGGGCAGTTGCATCCAGCATCTTAGGTCCGCCTCAATAGTTTTAATTAATTTAGAATAATTCAACCCATACAAGGACCCCAGAGATCTTCCCACTTGTATCCCTAAATACATCAGGCCTGTCCCTGCCATCTTTAGTCCCCATTGTTTCACTTCATTTCCAGAGCCCTTAGACCACATTACCTCCGATTTCCCTAAATTGATCTTGAGAAGGTACCAAACTCCTCCACCAATGATCAGAGAGGTGGTACCGAGCTTCTTGGGTTTGTTAGAAACAGCAGCATATCGTCTGCATACAGTGCCAATCTGTGCTGCACTTTACCTCCCCCCATATCCTCTCGTTATCCCTGATGGCCACAGCCAGAGGCTCAATCGCCAGGGCGAACAACAATGGGGAGAGCGGACATCCCTGCCCTGTGCCCCTCCCTAGGTCGAATCTCTCTGACCTATAGCCATTCACTAACACCAGCGCCCGGGGCCTCTTATACATCGCCTTCACCCACCTTAGAAATGCGTCACCCAGACCAAACCGCTCCATCACTTCGAACAGGTATTCCCACTCCACTCTGTCAAACGCTTTTTCAGCATCCACTGATAGTATCCCTATATCTTCCTTTCCCCTGTTCGCTCTCCAGATCATGTTAAGCAACTGCCTCATATTGTGATATGACTGTCTCCCCTTTATGAACCCAGTTTGGACTGGGTGAACCAACCCCAGGAGCACCTCCTCCAATCTACTGGCCAGCACTTTAGCCAGTACCTTACAATCACAATTCAATAGTGAAATCGGCCTGTATGAGGCACAAGACTCCGGACCCCTCCCTTCTTTTGGTATGAGGCACATAGCAGCATCATAGCATGTATCAGACAAATGAACCTCCCCCGCCCCTTTTGTTGGAATACTTCATTCAGTACCCTCGTAGCTCTGGCCCTCATTAGTTTGTAAAATTCCACTTGGTAACCATGTGGTCCACTAGCCTTTCCCCTCTGTAACTTCTGGATAGCCTTCATCACCTCTTCCACAGTTATTTGCTGTCCCAACTTTTCCTTCTGTTCCTGTGTGGCTTCCGGTATTTTGATTCCCCCAGAAACTCCAGCATCTGTGCCCTCGTCCCTGTCCCTTCCACTTGATACAGTTGTTGAAAGAAGAATCAAAAAGTCTGCTGCATCCCTTTATCCTCCCTCTGTAGGGTTCCTTGCTTATCCTTCACCCCCAGGATTCTACCCATCCTTCTACCTCCCCTCATGAGAATGACCAGCATGGGCCCTGGTTTGTTTCCCCATTCAAATACATGTCTCTTTTTAAAAAAACAAGTCCTCCCCGCCTCTGTCCTCAAGTGGGCATTCAGGGCCTCCCTCCCCAACTCCAGGGATCCTACGACCTCTCCCTGTTCCCACCGAGCTACCCTCAGCTCAAGCTCCTTCAATTTACTTTCGAGGTCTTTTCTCTTTTCCTCTTTATTCGAGACATATATTCAATAATTGCTCCCCTCATAAAAGCCTTGCCCGTATCCCAAACTATATCCCTAGGGACCTCCCCGGTATCATTTGTTTCCATAAAAAGATCCCAACTCTCCTCCAAATGCTTCTTAAAATCCTCATTCTGGGCCATATATATGGGGAATTTCCAGGGGGGATACCTGTTTTTCCCTGCCTTGTATTTTCATCACCACCATTGCATGATCCGACACATGTATAGGGCTGTGATAGATCTCCCATATCCGAGAGTACCATTCCCGAGTAGCATAAATGTAGTCCAGCTGTGTCCACGTCTTATGGGGGTTTGAGTAGAAGGTATACTCTCTCACTCCCGGATTTGTCATACGCCAAGCATCCACTAGGTCTAGATCCACCATACCCTCTTGCCATTGCTGCATACAGCCCAATTCCCTCCCCTTCCCTTCGGAATGGTCCATTTTCGGATCCACGGTCCAATTCAGATCCCTTCCCATTATTAACTCTGGGAACTGTTCCCAGACCAATAAATCCAGCAAAGAGCAATAGAACTGTTGGTCATAGCCGGCCGGGGCATACACGGATCCCAAAGTAATCTGTTCGCCATCAAGTAGGCCCAATATAAAAATGTACCTGCCCTCCATATTGTCCTTAACCACCCTCCTCACTTCCAAGGGGAGGGTCTTATGCAGCAGGATGGCTACGCCTCGTTTGCGCACTGAAGCAGATGCCGCATAACAGTTTCCCCACCCACCCTCCTGCCAATTTAGCATGCTCCATCTCCGTCAGGTGCGTTTCCTGTAGCAGTGCTACTTGAGTCCCCACTCTTTTAAGTGCTGTTAGCAACACAGTCCTCTTTACTGGATTTATTACACCCCGAACATTCCAGCTGACCACATTAAAGCTGTTCTTAGCCACCACTAGGATTCAGGAACCCTTTTCCTTTCATCATGACCTTTTTAACTGAGAGTATTCCACATACATAGTATTGCTAAACAACGTCAGAACAAACAACAGTAACAGCAATTTCAACATAAAACTTTTTACCCCCCGCGTCTCTCATCCTCTCCCAGCCCTCCCCCACAAACCAGTCGATTTCCTCTCCCCCAGTCCTTACCCCTCCATTCATTTTCCACCCTCTCTCTCCTTTCCCAGGTCTCACTCCAACACCTCATCCCAACACTCTGTTCCTTTTGTCTACCATGTCTAGCAACCCCCTACATCCTCCCCTCCTCAGTCATTAACCCCTCCCCCAATGCTTATCTCTATCCCTCCCATCCTCCCTTGTCTTTCTGGTAGTCCCTTAGACACTAACAGTCTCCCTGACTTAAGTGTCAGCCTCACCCCCCTATACTGACAAAGATGCACCCATGCCCTCCCTCATTCCGCTATCAAATATTTTTATTCATTCCACCAAACAGGAAGAGAAAAAATTCCCACCCAGCTAGAGCATCCTAGTATGTCAAACCAACCGTCTACGAAAGTGTGCAGCACACCAGACCGACAAGCACGACGACATAGGGCAAAGAGTGACCATCCCACTCCTCACCAGGCAAAAAGCCAGGCTGCATCAAAGAAGCACAAGGTGCCCCTCCACCCTACACCACCAGCCCAGCCCGCCATACACAACAACATCCAAACAAACATACGGCTGCCTTCCCTCTTCCTGCTCCGGTAATAGTTAAGCATCAGCAATTTACTCGGTGCAGCTTTTTGCTTTTATTTATTCAATCCCCTTACAGGTTTATTTTTGCTGCCTTACATCCTCACTCCCCTCTGCATTCCCTTCTCGTTAACATGTATCGCACTCCAAGCCCACTTCCCCATCAACATGAGTTCCCCTCCAGTCTCTCTCCTCCTCACCACACGAGCTACTCCTCCTTGCAGCCTGAGAAATGGATTCTTCAAAGCAGATTCCCAGGGCTACCAGCTGAGGCCAGTAGGGAGACCAGGCCACGCTCAGAAAATCCATGCACTAAGCCCTACTCCCCACCCGCCCTAACTTCACCCATACATGTTTGTAGCCACGTCTTCTACTTCAGTCCTTCTTCTTCTCGCTCTCAAGTGCTCCTTCACCTGGCAGTTCTCCCCCCGTGCACATTACCATTTCGCGGCTCCCTCGTGCTTTATTTTTAGGGTGGCGAGGTACACTAAAAAATTCTCCACATTACTTTCTCTCAGCTGCTGCAATATATCGTTGAACATCTTCCTCCTCTTGAGCAAACGAGCCGAGTAGTCTTGGGACATATAGAGGCGATGCCCCTCATATTCCACAGTACCCTTCTTACGGAATGCCTTCAACACCAATTTCCTGTCCTGGAAATGGTGAAACTGGAAAATTATTTGCCTCAGCAGCTGATCCTTCGGTGGTTTGGGCATCATGGCCCTGTGAGCTCTTTCCAGCTTATACTTCCCCTTCATGGGTTTGAGGCCCAGTAAGTCTGGTAGCACCCTTGCACAAAAATCGAGCACACTCTCCCCCTCCATGCCCTCCGGCAGGCCCCTTAGCAGCAAGTTTAAGTGGCGATGATAGTTCTCTTGGTAATCAAATGCTTCCTTCAATTCAGCCAATTCTTTCTGGAGTGCCGCTACCTGCCCAGGGTTCGCCAGCAGTTCATCCTCCACAAGTGATATTCTCTCTTCCATCTCTGTGATTCTCCCCGCTTGCTCTACTTGCTGCTCCTGTATCTCCTGGAGCTTTACATCCGATTTCCCCTCCAGCTTAATTAGTCTTGGCTCCAAAGCTGCAATAACCTGCCCTGTAACCTCTCTTCCCAGCTCGGGAACCAAAAGCCGCCAACAACGAGACCAGGCCACTGCTCTCTCCTCCTTTTCTTGCGCTTTTGGAGGCATTTCTTTGACTTTTCGAGGGACCTGGGGTGAGATAATCGTCCATCCTGTCTTCCGATATTGTAATTTGCTGAACTCCGCAGACGTAGCCACTTTTCCCTATTTTAAAACTTAAATTTTAGGCTGTTAAGAGGGAGCAACGTGAGAACACGCGTCCATTCAGTTAGCTGCTCATTAGCTCCCCTCTAGGAGATCCTTTACTGTTTTATTTACCCAGAACAACCCAAGTGAGACGCAGCACTGTTCTCGGTTAGGGTCACTTCGACCTGAATTTAGCTGATGGTAAAGGGGACTGAAGCACTGAGAGGTCAAATGACTAGTTCAAGGTTACACAGCCAGCCCATGGCCATGGTGGAAGCTGCACCTGGGGTTTCCTGGTATGCAGTTTGGTATCTTGACTCCAATACCTCACTGAGTCTAGGTTGCTGCTCCTTCCCCACCACACATCTCCTTGAAATAAATCCCCATGTTGTGTAATGTTAGGTACTGCCAAGCTGGGTCAGTAACGCTGTTAATTCTTGGGGTCTTGTGTACTACTGCAGGGTGGTGGGAGGGAAAGGGGATAAAAAACTGCGGAACAGAGTGTATGACAGTCACAGGTACCCACCAGCCCAGTGAAGACCCACACCAGCAGTAATGACAGGGACAGCAGCCAACAGGGGTGAGAGGTCACTGGAGAAGCCAACCAGAAGAAGGGGAGGTGGGCCGGTGGAGGGATACTCAAAATTGGAGCCCTTGAAAGGTATTATATGAAAATGATTGCACTCACTGCAAAAACACAATCTTGGCCTATGGGTTTGTCACTCGCTCCATCTATGGAGCCAGCTAAAGCACTGTCCGTCTGTCGGACCATCCATCCGCATTATCTCTGTCTCCGGGTCTGGCTCTCTGTGTGTCTGTGCATCAGTCCATCTCTCCAGTCTCTGTCTGCTCAGACATTCTTTCCATCCTGTGAGTCTGTTCACCCCTTAATCTAACCTAGACTACTGACTAGTCATATCATTTATCTAGCGATTAGCATGCCATTCTGCCCACCTGTATATGTCTGTCTGTCCATACATCTATCAGCCAGCCATTCTGGCCACATCACTGTATATTAGTGTTTCTACCCCCAGCACCAATGGATCTTGTGTTATTATAAATGCCCTGCCCTGCCCCTCTCCATTCAAAAAAGGGACATTCCATATATACTCACTGCAAGCCTTGGCAAGTTGAAACAGCCACAATAGACTGTGAGTCTCCCCTGATTTTGCCATGATAGTAACAATGCTCTCCACCCTAAAAGAGAAACACAAGAAAAAACGATCAACAGAAGGACCATCTCTGCTGTCATCATATATGACATAAACGGATCCAACCTACACTGCCTTTTAAGTTTGTCCATCTGGAACAAAAGCAACATTTACTGTTCAATAATTACTCAGTTGCATGTTGGAGCTTCAGGGGGCTATATCATGGGGGAAAGCACGTACTGAAAAATCTATTAAGGATTCTAAAACAATACGTGGACAATATCCCATGACAGAATGTGTATTCCATTTGGAGACAGAAACACTCTTTTCACCTGTGCTGAAACACAGTTGATCAGAAAGCAGTATTTGTGGCAGTCTTCATAGCTCATTTTATACATCACAGTATGCAGGGAGATACTTAAAAATAGGCTACTCACCTGTAACCGTAGTTCTACGAGGGGTATATTGGAACGTATGTAATACAGACAGGAGGGAGCTTAATGCCTGTCTGGCAATTTCTCTTCGATAAGGGCCTCCAAACCCTCCCTCCTTTAAGAAGTTGTCAATCCTCTATTTAAAGATATTCAGATATTTGCCAGTAACTACTGCCTCAGGCAAGCTGTTCCAGTGATGGACCACCCTTTGAGTGAATCAGCTTCCTCTTCTTACAGTCCTAAAATGTTTAGCCTGTAGCTGTAATGTATGCCCTTGTTTCCTTACCTAAAGTCCTTAGTTTCAAATGCAATTTTTTATATCCTCACTTTTTAAATCTTTATACACTGTAATAAGATCCCCTTAGTTTTCTCTTCTCCAATGACTACAATCCCAGGTTACCTAATCTCTGTTCATATAACTCCTTTACTATTTTTGCTCCCCCCCCCCAATGGACCTTTTCCAGTTTTTTTATGTCCCCACGTTTTGTGTAGACCACAGACGTGCATTTTCTTCCTAATGCATCCCATTATCTTGTTACATTTAACGACAGTCTCATTACAATGTTCAGTAAATTTTAACTTGTCTGTTGTAGTTATTCCCAGATCCCTTTCACATTCACGGACTTTGAGTACTGTGTTCCCTAGTCTATATTCTGCCTCGATATTTTTATGGCCCAAATGCATTACCACACATTTATCTAAATGGAAACTCATTTTGTACTTAATTGACCAATCACATAGTTCATTCAATTCGCTCTGCGGTGACCTAACCTGCTCCTCTGTATTCCATATATGTCCTAGCTTTGTGTCATCAGCAAATTTGGATAGCCAACCCCCTCTATTTTCATACTTGATATATGTATGTTGAACAGAGTCGGTCCCAACACTGACCTTTGTGGGACCCCACTAGTCACTTTTACTCTTCCAGAATCTTGGCCTTTCACTTGCACCCTCTGTGATCTGTTACTCAGCCAAGATCTTGTCCATGCTATAATGTTGCTCTTTATTCCTACGTTTTCCAGGCATTTAATTAGTTCTGTGCGTGGCACAGTGTCAAACACCCTTCCTGAAATCCAAACAGACCACATTCACCAATTTTCCCTCATCCAATGCTAGACTCACCCTTTCAAAAAAGCTAATTAATTTTGATAGGCAAGACCTCCCTTTCCCGAAGCCATACTGACTTCCTTCCCATAGGTCATTACCTATCAGATGTTCCTCCATTACACCTCTTATAATAGTCTCCATAATTTTCCTAGTACTGATGTAAGGCTCAATGGCCTGTAAGTTCCTTGATCAGCCCTGCTTCCTTTCTTAGGGATGGGGACGAGATTAACTGATTGCCACACCTCCGATGTTAACATCTGTTTCCAGTGATCTATTAAAAAGCCAAGTAACTGGTTCCTTTAGTTCATCGGCTAACTCCTTTAATAATATTGGGTGTATCCCATCGGGTCCTGAGGTTTGTTTGTATCTAAATTATCTGAAACCTAATATACCTCTGTTTCTGTAATCAATGACATAATATCCTGATTTTCAGTTTCCACTGTATTTAACTCGGATGCCTGATATACTGACCCAAAACATTTACTTAGTACATTTACCACTTCTATGTTGCTATCTATCCTGTTATTCCCTTCAAATAGGGGTCCCATCATCTTACATCTTCCTTTCTTATCATTAACATATGCCCAGAACAGCGTTGGATTACTTTCTCCTTTTTTTGCTTTCCTAATTAAAATGTTACACTCCTTGGCTACTGCTAAATACTTTCCCATGAATATCTATTCCCTGAGTCTTTTGAACAACCTCCTTTTTTGCCTAATTTTTTTCATTACTTTTCTGCTTAGCCAAAATGGTATCTTACCATTCCTGTCCTATGTGTTCCTTTGCTGTATATATTTTTTTCCAAATCCTTTATTTGGCATCTCCGATGCATCGTTGATATTTCTGTTAATCATTTCCTCCTTCCATCTCCACTTTTCCAAATCCATCCTCATGGATTTAAAGTCCACCCTTCTGTAACAGCTTTTTTTAGCTGTTCCTATATCCTTCTCTTATACTTCTCTATCGTAAAAGTTACCATCTGGTGGTTTCTATCCTCTGTTCCTGTGTTCTACAATGTTTAATATCTCCCAGGTCACGTAGTACAACATCAAGTATGTTGTTGCCCCTAGTTGGTTCCCTAAGGTGCTGCTCTAGGTTAAGACTTAAAATATTTACAAACCAGTTATCTTGCGGACACCCTCCTTCACCATTCTCCCAGTTTATTCCCAGTAAGTTTAAATCCCCAAATAATAGAATGTTTTTCTTGTTTATGAGCAGTTCCAGATCACCTATAAGAGCTTCATCCACATATTATAACTGCCCCAGTGGTCTGTACCAGATATCCATTATAACGTCATAAATAGCTCACATTCAGCCACTGACAGTTGCACTGTAAGTGCTGATTCATCGGAATGCCTTCAAGCTAAACTTCTCCCACCATCAGGGTGGTATGTCCTCCGGCTCCACCCTCTGACATCAGATCTCACACACTAGAAGCAGAGATCTATGTGCCACTTGCCAGGGGAAGCCGGGTGGGTGGTGTGGATGTGAACTATATACCACTCCTAGAAAGTACAGTTACGTAAAAACTTACCGTAACAGTAGATCTTTGAGGGATGTCTCTTGCAGCAGGTAATACATTTGGGTAGTCGCCAGAGGTCGCTGTGGTGCATGGCAGCTTCTTCTAGCAGTCTTTCATCAGAGGCCCCCCACCGATGACATCATCATCCTGCTTCCTATATAAGGGTGGGCGGTCCCTGGTATCTTCAGTTCCCCGCTGGATTCAGCTCGCTAAGTGCGGACCAAGGGGATCAAAGGTACAATAGGTGTCCCTTCCCACATGGCAAGTAGAACAAAGTCATTTTCTTAGAGAAGGAGAGGGGATGGAGGAAGAGAACATACCTGCTGCAAGAGACATCCCTCAAAGATCTACTGTTACAGTAAGTTTTTATGTAACTGTACTATCTTCCATGGGATGGTCTCTTGCAGCAGGTAATACACTTGGGATGATTCCCAAGCAGTATACCAAAAGGGTGGAATTAGGATAGGAGACCCCGGTAGGACTGTGCGGCCAAACGTTGTCCTATGGCGAGAAGCAATATCTAAATTGTAATGCTTAGTGAAAGTGTGAATGGTGAACCACGTGGCTGCATTGCAGATATCCATGATCGAGGCCCCTGTGAAGCAGGCCGCCATGAAGGCCTGGGCTCTAGTAGAATGGGCCTGTACTGTTCCCAATAGGTGTTTGTATTTTTTGTAACAAAACGTGATGCAATTTGCCAACCAACTGGTAATGGTTTTCTTGCCAACCGGAGAACCTTCCATTGTAGAGGTGAAGGTGACAAACAATTGAGAGGTTTTTCTCAAGGCTTTGGTACAGTTTATATAGTACCTCAGAATACGATGAACATTCAGTGTGTGTAAAAGATGTTCTCCTGGATTGGAATGCTCCAAGTAGTAGACAGGCAATTCCATGGTCTGGTTTAAGGTGTGTTCTGAAATCACTTTCGGCAGAAAGGAAGTATTGGTGCAGAGAGCCACTCTATCTTTGTGAAAGATCAGGTACAGCTCTCTACATATCAGAGCCTGAAGCTCAGACATATGGCGAGCCGAAGTGACAGCCACTAGAAATATCATCTTCCAAGAGAGGAAGTGGAGATCAGCAGTAGCTGCTGGCTCAGAGGGCACTAGGGCGAGTTTCTCTAGTATGAAATTCAGATCCCAAGGGTGGGGTGGGGTTGGGTGCTTTATGGGAGGTTTGATATGAAGCATGCCTCTTAAGAACATCTTAGCAAGATGATGTTGGTACAGTAATTTCCCTTCACAGAGTTCGTGAAAGGTAGAAATGGAGGCCAGATGAACTTTGACAGAGGAATAGCTAAGGCCTTTCTTGGCAAGTGAAGCCAAGCAGTCCAAAACTTTGGGTAAAGAACATGAAAATGGATTTAGAGAAAGGGAAGTAGCCCATATGGAAAAACGTTTCCATTTAGCGTTACATGTTTCCCTGATTGATGGTTTTCTTGAGGCCAAGAGAATGTCAGCCACAGGTGAGGAGACTTGAAGACGTGCTATGAAAGCGTCCTCAGGAGTCAAGCGTGAAGGTATAGAGACTTCAGGATGGGGTGAAGGAGAGTGCCCCACTCCTGAGTCAGGAGATATGGTCTGATTGGCAATGGAATGGGATCCTCCACAGGCAGTTATTGGAGTAGGGGAAACCACATCTTCCTGGGCCACAAGGGGCTATGAGGATCATTGTGACAGGTTCAAGTTGTAGTTTCAGTAGAGACTGCTGCAGGAGAGGGACGGGGGGAGCATATAAGAAGAGTCCTGTCCACGGTTGGGACAGGGCATCAGTAGACAGTCCCCTTCTGTTCGGGATAATGGAAAAGTATTTGGGGAGTCAGTGATTGTCGGGGGAAGCAAACAGATCTAGTTGTGGGGTCCCCCATAAGCAGAAAATCATGTGAAGAACTTTGTGATGCAGAGTCCACTCGTGCGTGGAGGACTGGTGACTAAGAATGTCTGCCAGGGTATTATGGTGTCCTGGTAGATGGATGGCAATTATTGTGAGTTGCTGGAGTGTGGCTTCTTGCCAGACCTTCAGTGCCTCCCTGCAGAGAGTGCAAGATCTGGTGCCCCCTTGTTTGTTCAGATAGAACACCATGAAGGTGTTGTCTGATTGGATCAGTAAGGGTCCAGGACGAAGGTGGAGGTGAAAAACCTGGAGGGCAAGGCAAACCGCCCTCATTTTCAACAGATTTATGTGTGGCAAAATGGTGAATTGGGGCCATTTGCCCTGTGCCCCATAAGGGCCGGGGTGAGCTCCCCTGCCATCCAGGGAAGCATCCGTGGTCAACGTTTGCTGGGGAGGGGGAGCCTGGAAGGGCATGCCCTGAGATAGGTCATGCCAGTGTATCCACCAGTCGAAGGTGGAGCGGAGTGACTTTGAGACTGTCGTGGAAGTCGTCCAACTGCTGGTGCCACTGATTCTGAAGTACCCACTGTACTAGTCTCATATGGAGACGGGTGAATGCCACAGTGGGGATGGCAGCTGCCATATGCTCCAGAAGACACAAGAAACTTCTGGCTGTTATGTAATGCTGGGTTTGAGCATGTGAAGCCAGAGAGAGGAGTTTGTCTTGTCTGTCGACAGGGAGGTAAGCCCTGGCGGAGACCGTCTCCAGAAGTGCTCCTACGTACTGGAGTGACTGGGAAGGCTTCAGGTTGGATTTGGGACAGCTGACGGTAATGCTCAGATTTTGGAATAGGATAAGGGTGACCTGGAGGGAGAGAAGCAAAGCCTCTTCGGAATTTGCTTTTATCAGCCAATCGTCTAGCTATGTATGGGAAGACGAAATGTCCGTCTCTTCTGAGAACCGCCACCACTATGGCAAGGTACTTGGTGAAGACTCTCGGGGCAGACGAGAGTTCGAAAGGAAGTACATGAAATTGGTAGTGGTGTCCTAGCAAGTAAAAGCGTAGGAAACGGTGGTGAGTGGGGTGGATGGGGATATGCAGGTACGTATCATTCTCGTCCAGGGCGCATAACCAATCCCCCCCCCCTTTGTTTTCTGTTGGTATTATTTCTCCCCTGGCCCTGTTGGCTAGATCTAGTAGGCAACCTCTGTCTCAGCCCTCCATTCATCCCTGCACCTCCTGTTCAGACCATTGCTGCTTACCCCCATGGCTTATCCCCTGTGATGGGGAGGTGGAGAGCCCCTCATCTTCCCTGCCAGGACCAGATTTCAGTATGCGCGACAAAGTCCGGAGGTGCATGGTCGATGAACAGCCATCAAGCCGCACCACCAGGCCACTCTGTTTTTTTTCCCTAGCTTTCTCCCCACAGAGAGGAGGCATGCAGGATGCCAGCGGAAGCAGCACGCATGTGTCCACACATGCTCATCCAGGTGTCTACCCCCTCTCTGCCCCCTTAATGGTAGTATTGGCATACTGCCCCCGAGCCGCCGCCAGGGGCCAGTCATGCGCTGAATACTGGTGACCCTCCTCCCCAGAGAAGGAGAGCAGTCCCTCAAACTAAATCCTCTCCTCCTGTGACCCCCGCAACTCATGCTCCTTCCCGAACACGGGTCGCCGGCATGGCATGAGGTAAGGCGTTCAGTGTCTCAGCCCTCAGTGCCACCGAGCCAGCACCGGATTCAATCCCCCTATTTTAACATCAGTAGTATGGATGTTAGTGTGACTATCTGTAACCTTTTGTACTGAATGTGTAAATTCAGTTGTCTTAGATCTAATATAGGTCTAAGGTCTCCCGTACATTTGGGGACCAGGAAGAAATGGGAGTCAAATCCCTGATGTAACTCCGAAGGAGGAACAGGATAAATGACCTTTTTGTGTAAAAGTGTCTGAAGTTCCTCTTGGAGGATGGGAATATGGTCAGATGGGTAATGGACTGAGCAGGGTGGGTGCAGGGAAGGTGGAGATGTAAGTTCCAGCATGTGCCCCGTACATACGATTTGGAGTACCCACTCATTCAAAGTAATGGCTTTCCAGGCCTCCAGTTGAAGGGCAAAGTGACTCCTACAGCTTCCAAGGCGTGAACAAGGAAGCAGGGGTCAAGCCCTAGTGGGTCACTGGGCAGGGGGCTGGCCTGCCCCACCCTGAGGGTGGGAACGGGGGCCCTTTGAGGAGGGGGTGGCGGTCTGGGAGGAGGTGTGGTAATGTCTGCGGGAGCCACCTCGATAGGTTCCTCTATTCTTGCCTCTCTGTTTAGCTTGAAAAGTTTGGGAACGGAACTGATATGAGGGCTGTGGTGTGTGGTACATATCGTGCACCATACAGAGAGTGTGGCCTGACGCTTGGAGATCATCCAACAGTGTTTGAGGGCCTGGGCCAAAAACCTTAAGAGCCATTAAATAGAGCACTGACCAGTTTATGTTGTATATCTGGTTGTAGACCCAACACACGGAGCCAGGCATGATGGTGGAGTGTGACTCCCGTAGCCGTTGCCCGAGCGGCAGTATCCACCGCATCATATCCCAAGCGGAGGAGATGTCAGGAAATGGAATTTCCTGTGGCTATCACAGCCAGTAACTGGTCTTTCTCCTGTGATGGAGGCAGTTTACTGACTACCTCAATAGCCAAGGACCAGAGGGTATGTTGGTATTTCACCAAATGTCCCATATAGTTCAAGATTCTCAGATTCAGTGTGCCCGCCTGGGAGACTTTCTTCCCTAAGTAGTCTAGGCAGCGGGATTCCTTATCTGAAGGTAAGCAGCTCATGTGTCGGGGATGTTTAGTACAATCATGAGCGGTGGCAATGACCACTGAATCTGCCTCAGGGTTAGATGAAAAGAAGGGATGATCGGGGGAGCCCAGTAAAGGCAATCCGCCTTCCGAGGAAGAGCCGGGACAGCCGAAGGCTGATCCCAGGGTAGGTTTGGATGAGTGGTGGTACCACAACTACGGGGTCCTCTGCAGTTCAAGGTAGTCTGCCATGTCTTTTCTCTGCTTATCATGTTCAGTGGTAGAGAAACCCATAATTTTTTGAATCTGGACCCATCACGTCACGAAATGACGGGTCATCAAGGGGAGAGGCCGCTGCATGGCAGGAAGGTTCCTCGTGCAGAAATGATATAGTGGAGAGGGAGGACGGAGGACAGGAGTCCCATTCTTGGAGGTCAATATTTTCCAAGTCCTCTAGGATGTCTTCTGGGAATTCTAGATCCTCAGAATAGCATTCTTCCTCATAATTAGATGGGAAACCAGGTGGAGAAGTTGGTATCTCACCCAAAAATCATTTTGGTGGTGGTGTGGGCGACTGGGATGGAGGACCCCCATCACCAGGAGCCGGAGGTTGTGAATGCCTCATTACATCCAGAACCTGCTGTACTACTATAGCCACGTCTATTGAGGTAGTAGTGGGGGGGGGGGGGTTCTGTGAAACCAAGGGAATAATGGAGGAAAGTGGACGTGGAGTATAAGTTGGTCTGGAACCCAGATGAAATGGTCTGGGGTCCCGGTCCCACTCAGGCTGGCCCCAACGCACAAAAGACTTTGAAGGAGGAGGGGCAGCCGAAAAAGTGAAATCCATGGTGTTTCCCAAAGCACCCTGGTCCGTCGTCGATAGGGCAGGAAAAGAGGAAGATTTGACATGTTTGATATCCACTGTCGTCGATGACAGACGAGTCTTCATCGACAGGGCACCAATGGCAGTAATATAAGATTCCACTGAAATTGCTGATAAAGTGCTAGAAAGCGCCGTCGACAAGAGAGAGAGTAAACTCTCATCGACAAGGAGGCAATTTTAGAAGGAGTCATCGATGAGGAAAGATCTGAAGGGGTCGTATCCTTATCACATCTGTGCTTCTTGTGTGAAGCGCTGACTAGAGGGTTCTTGAGATGGGCCCCCTGCTCCTCTAATAGAGCGGCTTTTTGTTCCATGAGGTAAGCCTGAATATCAAGCAATCACCATCGACGAGTTGCCTGATTAAACTCCTGGCAAAGTACACAGGAGGATGAGTCATGTGTGGGTCCCAAACAGCGGACACAGACTGAATAACTGTCGAAACAGTAGATCTTTCTACCACAACGACAGGAAGAAAATAAAGGTGATTTGCTTGAAGGTCCTTCTGACATCCATCGATGAAGGAAAGGGAATGGGAAAATGAAAAGGTTCTCTGTGCTCAGTTTCTTGTCAATGACTGCTTACACTTTGCACTAGCTGCTGCGTGCAAGATGAAGACGATGGGAAAATGAACCGAGGATACCAGGGACCACCCACTCTTATATAGAAAGCAGGATGATGATGTCATCGGTGGGCGGCCCCTGGTGAAAGATTGCTAGAAGAGCTACCATGCACCACAGTGACCTCTGGTGACTACTCAAGTGTACTACCTGCTGTAAGAGACCATCCCGTGGAAGATCTATGGTTACAGGTGAGTAACCTATTTTTCTAGGGGCGTGGATCTAGTTCACTGTCCACACATTGGCAGACTTCAAGCAGTTCTCTGGGAGGAGAGGACAAGACGCGCACCCCTATTTGGTGAACAGCTACTGGAGAACCGAGGTCCCTAATGCAGCATCCTGACGAGACTCAAGATCGATGCTGTAACGGGAAATGAAGGTGTGTGTGCTGACTTCCAGGTGGCAGCCCTGCAGATCTCTTGGACAGGGCTGTCCCTAGAAGCAGCCAACAAGGTCTGGTGGAATGAGCCCTATGCATTACAGGAGGCTCCCTACCAGCCAACCTACAGCAGAAGCTGATGCACGCCTGCCAGTCATCTACTTTAATGCCAGTCTGCCAGGCGTGGCTTCAGTGTATGTTACAAACAGCTGGCGAGCCTCACTGCAAACTCCAGCCATGTACTCCTTGTAATGAGAGAGCACTCTCTGCAAATCCACCATATGGAGTCTGCGGTTGGCCTCCAAAGATGGTTTGGTAAAATATGCCAAAAGGTTCATCATCTGGTTAAGGTGGAACTCCAATACTACTTTCAGGAGGAACTTTGGGTTGGAGCGAAGGATGACCCTGTCCCTGTGGATGACCAGATATTGAGGCTCCACTGAGAACGCCTGGAGTTCACTGATCCTTCTGGCTGATGTAATGGCCACCAATAAGGCCACCTTCCATGACAGGTATGACATCCTGTGAGCAGGTCTGGGTAAACAGACAACCGCCATGGATGCCTACTGCTCCGAATGAGGAAATCTGAGTACCAGAAATGCCATGGACAGTTTGAAGCCATCAGAATCGTCCATGCCTTGTCCCTCCGGATCTTCACCACCACCTCATGGATCAAGAGAAAGGGAGAAAAGGTCTACATGAGGCCTGGGGTCCAGGACCTCACAAAGGCATCCCCCAGCCTTGTCCCAGACTGTGGGGGGCAGGCACAAAACAGCCTCAGTTTGATGTTCTCCCAAGAAGAAAACAGATCCATCAGAGGGGTTCCCTCCTGGAAGAAAAGGAGGAGAATCACCTCCTGATGTAGGAGACCACTCGTGCAATGTCTCTCCCACCCAGCTGAGAGAGTCTGCCAGCTGACTGTCCACTCCTGCAAATGAAGAGCCAGGAGATCTGCACCCATGCTGCACACAAGGGTCCAGGTACAAAGGACCTCCCGACACAGAAGAAAGAAGTGCATGCTGTCCTGCCTGTTCATGTGGAACATGTTCATGGTGTTTCCATCTGGACCTGCACAACCTGACCCAACTAAAGGAGTGAATTCCTGAAGAGTTAACCACACTGCAAGAACTCTAGCAGGTTTACGTGGTGATGGAACACCCTGGGTGACCAAAACCCGTGGGCTCTGTAATCTCCCAGATGTGCATCCCACCCCACCAGAGACACATCCATCATGAGCATAGTGGTCATTTCTGGGCGGACAAATGGGATTTCTTCTGCCAGATGTTCTGGGATCAGCCACCATTAGATGGCATCCCACATCATCTCAGTCATTATGAATGGCTGGTCCCACTGGCCTAGGTGAAGGGGCCACTGGCAGCCCAAGTTCCACTGCAGGTGGCGCATCCACAAGTGGGCCCAACGGACCACGACGGTGCAGTATGCCATGTACTCCAGCAGCTGCAGGAAATCATGGGCAGGGTACAAGAGCCTAACCTGAAATGATCGGACAAAGAATGTAAGATTCAGTGCCCGGTTCACAGGAAAGTGGGCCTTGGCCCGCAGGGAGTCTAATTCTGCTCAGATTAACTTGATCACATGCAAGTGGATCAGTTCCAACTTATCTGGGTTCACCAACAGGCCCAAGTCTCTGCAGGTCTGAAGGGTCAGATTCCTGGACCGCTCCACAACCTCCTTGGAGGGCCTGGCGATCAGTCAGTCATCCAGGCAAGGATACACCCTGACGCCCTTGCACCGCAAGAATGCTGCCACCACTGCCATGCACTTGGTGAAGACCCAGGGTACGGACGAGAGGCCAAAGGTCATGATTGGGAACTGATACGGAATCCCTTCTGTGCTGAACTGAAGGTACCACCAGTGGGAAAGGCAGACTGGGATGCAGAAGAATGTGTCCTAGAGGTCCAGCGAGCAGAACCAAATGCCCATCTCCAGAGAGGGTACGATTTGGTTCCGAGTGACCATCCTGAACTTGCGCCTCCGCATGAACCGATTCAGGTCATGCAGATCCAGTATGGGGAGCAAGCCTCCCATCCGTTTCAGGACCAGGAAGTACATGGACACAAGCCCCTGACTTTCTGGGATGTCTGGGACACAGGCTATGGCTCCTTTCCCTAGGAATTGAGCGATGTCCTCCCTTAGGGTGGACAGTATGTCCTGCGGCACCAAGGACTCCCGAGAAGCACAGGATTGGTAAAGCAGGAGAGCCTCAAAAATCGACAGCCAACCCCCTGCCTACCACCTCTAAGACCCATTTGTCGGCGGTAATGTCGGACCAATGTGGTCCAACATTGCCAGAAGTGGTGCAGCTGACCCCCTCCACACACACACACACACACACACACACACGTGGATCAAGGACTGGAGAGGTAGGAGGATAACACCCCCAACCCATCATTGGGCAGCTTCAGAAGGGGCACCAGTCACTAGTGCTGGAGAAGCATCACTTCCCCAAACCCCGCATCTTTCTGGGCCCTAACCAGAGTACTCAGCCTTTCAATGCCAGGCTTGATACTGCCCCTAATGGTACTGCTGCCACCAAGGCTGCTGTGGCTGAAAGGATGAAAACTGAAAGGGCTTTGTTTTAGGTTTCTGGGCCTCAGGGTCCTTTTGGGATGAAGTCACTGAGTCCAGGGTGGCAAAGGACTTCTCAATCTTCATGAGATGTCCCTCCACCCCGGGCCAAAAAGGTCAGTGCCCAAGAAACACACATCAGCCAGTCTGTGCCGGGTGCCAACCTCAGCCAGACCCTGTGACGCATCACAACAGCCGCTGCCATGGCACTAGCGCAGGAGTTGCCCATGTCTAAGGATGCTTGGAGCTTGTGTTTAGCCACTGCTTGACCTTGTTCCTTGACCATCACCACCACCAGCTGCTTTCAGTTGGAAGATGCAGAAGGATTTCATCCAACACTCCCAGCATGGGATGACAAAAGTTGTCCATCATTACAGTGTACTTCACCTGGTGAAGACCAATAGGAGAGGTGGAGTAAACCTTTTTGGCCACATGGTCAAACTTCTTAAGACTCCTCGTTGGGGATTGGGCTGTCCACATCATCCCCTTGACCCCTGGAAGGCCGAGTCCGAGGAAAGTTCAACTGGCTGAGGGATAGAAACATAGAAACATAGAATTTGACGGCAGATAAGGACCGCTTGGCCCACCCAGTCTGCCCATTTCCCTACCTACTGGATAAGCTGCAGATCCTAGTTAACCAGCAGCCTACTTCTTTCTACCCCAACCCCCCAGAATTGCCTTATGACTATCCCATGCATGCTTGAATTCCACCACTGATTTTGACTCCACAACCTCCTCCGGAAGGCCATTCCATGCATCCACAACCCTCTCTGTGAAAAAATACTTCCTTAAATTACCTCTGAGCCCCCTCTATCTTCAAATTGTGCCCTCTTGTTCTTGCACACCTCTTTTTTTGAAAGATGCTACCCTCTTGGACTTTGTTGATTCCCTTGAGGTACTTGATAGTTTCTATCATGTCCCCCCTCTCCCTCCTTTCCTCGAGGCTATACATATTAAGCTCCTTAAGTCTCTCTTCATATGTCCTCCCGTGCAGACCCTGCACCATTTTAGTTGCCCTCCTCTGGACAGCTTCCATCCTGTCTATGTCTTTGTGGAGATTGGGTCTCCAGAACTGCACACAGTACTCCAGATGGGGTCTCACCAGCTGTCTGTACAGAGGGATAATAACTTCCTGTTTTCTACTGGTGATGCCTCTCCCTATGCATCCCAGTATCCCCCCAGCCCTCCTTGCTGCCTTCTCACATTGCTTGCCCACCTTTAGGTCATCTGATATGACTACCCCCAGGTCCCTTTCCATTTTTGTTGTTGTTAGTATCTCACCCCCCATTGTGTACTCTTCCCCTGGGTTTTTGTTTCCCAGGTGCATTACCTTGCACTTCTTAGCACTGAATCTAAGCTGCCCTACATTTGACCATTCCTCTAACCTTGCCAAGTCCCTTCTCATCCTTTCCACCCCACTCTGTGCATCAACTCTGTTGCAGATCTTAGTGTCATCTGCAAAGAGACATACTTTTCCGAGAAATTTGAACGGGACCCTGTATGGACCATATACTTACAAAACATATGGGTGGAGGGTGCCAGACAAGATTATGAATGCTGCTAGTTCTCCAGGGCCAGTCCCAAGATGGCCTCAATCATGTGAAAGGCAACCCTAGGGGAATCATCCTTATTCGAAATGTCCACCAAGGGTTATTTTGCCCTCTTCCAGACTGGCTCCAAGGACACATGGATGACCTCCAAGACCAAACAGAGGAGAGCCCCAAACACCAGCCCATGGTCAATGGACAGGTCCTTAACTGAGGCACAGTCGAAGGTTCGGGTCTTCGAGGACATGGACGACCCATCTGAGATCTCTTCAAAAATGGCCCATGGCCATTTAATGTCTCTGACCACCATGGAATGTTCCAAATGGGTGATTTACACCGACAGCCGACCTGGCAAGCTGGCAGCAGCACGGGAGTCCTTGGTTGGGGCTCCCACCAAATGATGTGATGGTGGCAGATCCACCCCAAGAGAGACGAGGCAGATGTCAGGGACATCTGCTGAAGGTGGACCAACGTGGGCAGTACTGACACCTGCCACCTTATCACAGGTCCAGAGGGACAGAGCCCTACCACACCCCGCAATGGTCCACTGATGCCAGAAGAGTTCCTCATAGTGCTGTCTCATCCTGTAGCAGCATCTCTCCTCGCCCAAAGATAAGGAGGTCAGGGAATGGCGATGGCGGTGCTTTCTGGTCAAGCAGCATGGAGAGTGCAAACAACACCTCAACCACAACCTCAACCTTCAACCCAAGGGATGACACCACGGAGAAGCCACTGGAGGGTCGGTACAGACCACATGCTGACGTGCACTGATGAGCTTCACTGGCACGAACACCAGTGGAGGATCATCCTGAGTGGATCTGGTCAGGGACACCAACTAGCCTACATCCTCTTTCCACAATTTAAATACTTGGTAATACGGTTGACAGCACACTTCCCACATTGACAATACTGCCAAAGCTGTTGACACATATTGGACTCCTGTTTAGGCACAAACATCGCCAGACTCCTGAAGCCCTAATCACTGCTGTTCATATCTCAGTGTTATTCCTAGTTGACTCAGGGCTGGCTGTCTATGGCTCAGCTGCCGATACAGCGCTTCAGCACATTAGAACGGCACTTAACAAAGCGTGTTGGCTTGTCACAGGCCAGGGAGGAAGACCAGGGGTGGGACTGTAAGGTTAAAAAGGAGAAGGGCAAGACTGTGCAGGGGAGGAACCTGGAAAAGACAGGCATCTTGAACAAGTACTTTTGTTTAGTGTTCACAGAGGAAGGAGAAGGGGAGGGGCCACAAAGTAGCAGAAGCTTTGAAAGGAGGTGGACACTAGTCCTTTTTTTGAGGCGAGAGTCCTGAAGGGACTTGCTAATCTGAAGGAGGACAAAGCAACGGGGCCAGATGGGGTGCATCCAAGGATACTGAGGGAGCTCAGAGAAATACTGACTGCATCTCTGACAGTTCTATTTAACAGCTCACTGGAAATAGTTGTTGTCCCGGAGGGCTGGAGGAGGAGGAGGGCAGATATAGTCTCATTACACAAAAGAGATAGCAAGGAGGAGGCTGACAATTACAGGCCAGTCAGCCTGACATCAGTGGTGGGAAAGTTAATGAAATCACTGCTGAAGGAAAGGATTGTGGAATAGCTTAAATCCAGTGGGTTACAAGACCTGAGGCAGCATAAGTTCACCGAGGGGAGGGCATGTTAAATGAATCTGACAGATTTCTTTGATTGGGTGACCAAAGAACTAGATTAGGGTGGAGCAGCAGATGAGGCCTATCTAAATTTCATTAAGGCATTTGACACTGTAACGTACAGGAGACTAGCATGCAAGCTGGGTAGTTTAGGAGTGTGTCCAAAGATGGTAAACTGGATAAAAAACTGGTTAAGGGATAGGTGGCAGAGGGTGGTGGTAAACAGAGTTTACTTAGAGGAAGGGAGGGTGACGAGCAGGGTGCATTAGAGTTCAGTGTTGGGATCATTCCTCTTTAAGTAAGGAAAAAGACACTCCGAGGCGTGGTTTACAGTCTGATAAGAGCACGCCCCAGGTGTGTAATTAAGCATGAGGCGCTTGCACCAAGTGCCTTTAGCACCTGGGAAGAGATCTTATCAGGCCAGAAGCCACACCTCAGAGTGTCTTATTCCGCTTATGAAATGGGTCCCCCAGTAAAAAAATTAAAAAATGCACATGAAACTGTAAAAATTGTAAATAAAGAGAGTGAAAATATGATCACATCATCAGAAAAAAAAAAAAGTAGTCCTTGTCATTGTATTGCAATGCAGATGTTTAATTACAAGTCACTAGAAGGACGTGGTGTCCATCTGCCCACACGCACACACTCCCCCCAAACCCCTGCAAAATATGCTTTCCATTTCTTTATGTATGCATTATTTCTTACTTTGGCTGTGTGTTGTGCCCAGGTTTTCTGATTCTGACTTTTAGTGACATTTGAGCAGGAGTGAGTGTTCTCCCCCCAACACACAATCCTGCATACTATCCTTATTTTAGTTATTTTTGGGGGGGGGGGGGCATTTCTTACTTTCCCACTGTTTTCTGATGAGTAACCAAGTGCGCAGCCAATTTCAGTGACACCAACTGGGAGCGAGCATGACCCATATCGGCTGCCGTAGTTAGCACTTTTCATTACTACCATTTTCCTGCACTCAGTGCTGCTGTATGAGCGATCTCGATTGCCCTGTTTTAAAAAGCTGCTCATTTTAACTTTTGTGCCTGCACAATATCGTGGCTCTATTCTTATTTCATAAGAAAAGGAGGTAGCCAGGACTGCAGCATACCGGCACTCAGGCAGGTTGTAGTGTTACTGGTTGGACAGTCTATTCATCAGCCAGAATGGAAAAAACATTGGGCCAGGCATGGCTCTTTGGCTATGCTGCATCCTGGTTGGCTAAAGCAGTATCGGTTAACACAATATGCTCTGATAAGGACACAGCCAAAGGAACCTCTTAGCCAATCAGGACACAGAAGATTCCCGACCCATTTTATAATGTCTTTATAAGTGACACTGCAGAGGAGCTGGAAGGGAAGGGAAGGGAAGGTCTGCCTCTTTGAGGATGACACCAAAATCTGCAATAGGGTGAACACTTCGGGGGTGGAAAGGATGAGCAGAGACCCAACAAAATTAGAGGAATAGTCAAGGGAATGGCAGCTGGGTTTCAATGAAAAAAATGTGCAAAATAATGCACTTAGGGCCCAGAAACCAAGGGTCGCAGTACAAAATGGGTGGAGTGGTACTGACACCCACCAAGCAGGAAAGACACCTGGGGTAATCATATCGGATGATCTAAAAGTGGCCAGGCAGTGTGACAAGGCAGTAGGGAGGGCAAGTGGGATGCTGGGGTGCCTAGGGAGGGGTATCAACAGCAGAAAGAGGGAGGTGGTGTTGCCTTTGTATAGAGTGCTGGTAAGACTCTACCTAGAGTACGGTGTCCAGTTCTTAAGACCACATCTCCAGAAGGATACAGAGTGGTGACGGTCCAGAGGAAGGCAACCATATTGGTGCAGGATCTGCATCAAAAGCCCTATGAGGAGAAACTAAAGGACCTTAATATGTACATCCTGGAAAAGAGGAGGGAGAGGAGGATATGACACAGACCTTTAAATACCTCACAGGGGTAAATAAAGTACTGGAGGGGAAGTATTTTTCAGCAGAAAAGATGCTTAAGACCAAGGGGCATGCTGTGAAGCTGGAGGGGGGGTACATTCAGGAGAGATATGGGGAAGCACTTCTTAACAGAAAGAGCGGTGGATTCCTGAAAGACCCATGCAGTGGAGGTGGTGGGGCCAAAAACAGTGGTGGGGTTCAAGAATGCATGAGTTAAGCACAAGGGAATCATAGTGGAAAGGAAGGTGGGGGAAGAGCTGTAGATCAGGCACAGTCTGTGGTAATAGTGTATTACAGGGAGGGAGGGAGAAATGGGCAGACTGGATGGGCCAAGTGGTCCTAGGATACCCTTCCCTATGCACTCCAGCATCTCACTGGTCTGAGGTAATCAGATGTAATCCCAAGGTCCCTTTCCTACTTAGTGACCGTCAATACCTCTCCCCTAATTTTATACTCCGCCTCTGTATTTCTGTGGCCTAGGTGCATGATTTTGCATTTTTCACATTGAAACCCAGCTGCCATGTCCATTCCTCAAATGTTCTCAGGTTTAAACCACATCAGTACAAGCACCTCAAGGACAGCAAGTGGGTTCTCCTAAGGGAAAGGGGGGCCAGAAAGAGGAACCAAATTCTACAACCTGTCCCTCCATCCTTGAATAGCGACCACTCCTCTTAAAATCTGGCATGTATAACTTTAACTGCCTTTTTTTTTAAACTGCAATAGAAGCCCCAAGGGGTGCTCTGCTTAATGCAGTCTTTGTGTTCCCAGATACAATGAAATATGGATGACAGGCAGCTTAGCTGGGGATGTATACAATGCACTATATCTGGTTATTTATAGCACCTCTGTGTATCACTGGAGCAGCGGAACTCAAGAGCATTAATTCTGCACATGTAGTTCACTATCCTCTCTGGGCACAAGCTTCATCCCTTCCCCCAGTAAATACATTCTGGAAAAAAATGCAGATGAGTACCATCAACAGACAGCCTGCATGGAAGGAGGCATGGGACTCGGTGCCATGTGGCCACACTTTAACTATCAAATCCCTGCATAGTGACTGGCTCAGGAAGCAAAGCGGGGCAGTTCAACTACTTGAAAAGAAACTACTTTTAAATGCCAAGAAGACAAAGGCTATGTTCTTTTCCACCAATATATACTCTTCCTCTCTCTCAACAAACACTCTTCCCCAACTATCCACCATCCTTGGAGAAAATCTTGATTATGTGGTTAAATTCAAATATTTAGGGGTATGGATTGATAACAAACTTGATTACACTCATCATGTTGAGGAGCTCCTGAAAAGTTCAGACAGAGGCTCGCCTATTCTTCAGAATCAAACATTACCTAACCAAAGAGTCTAAACAGAGACTAATTCAGGCTTCATTTCTATCTCTCATCGATTATGCAGATTTCTATATGGCCATTGCACTATGTCCTATTTAAGTAAATTGGATACCTTGTACCATAGAGCTCTAAGATTCATCACAGATCTTCCTTTCAACACTCATCACTGCTTCCTCTATAATGCTGTTGGCTGGACATCCTTACATCTCAGGAGGAAAAAAATGCTGCATTATGGATTTACAAAGCTCTGTCAAACAAACTTCCACCTTATATTTCTGGTTGCTTTACTCTGGCTACACCGAGATCATATGCCCTAAGAAGCAATAACCTTATCACCTTGAAGCTACCTAAAGTCTGTACCCGGCATGGAGGTCTGCAGTCAGCTATTTTTTAGCATCTACCTGGAATTCTCTACAGAAGACCCTAAAGCTGAACACCTTCATCCCTATAGCATCCTTCAAAAAACTCTTCACAAATCTCTTTCCTGAGATATGCAACTGCTTCCACTAAGCCTAGTCCCTTCTTACCCTTTACTCCCTTTTTTTCCTTCTCTCTATCTCTGTTTATATACTTTTAAACTTAGCTACATTATACCCTGCAATCCATTGCCATTCCCTTCTTTATTCCCCCATATCTACTTCCTTAAGTTTCTATCCAATTATAACACACCTAACCACTTTCACAATCCCAGTACCTCACAGTTATTTGTGTCAAACCTGTCTGATTTATTGTTTAGTTGTACAAAACCATTAGCTACCTTGCTTGTATATACGTTCTTTATTACTGTACCTATTTATTTATATAAAAATCTTTGCCTCTTCTCTGTATTTGTTTATGTATTATACTGTACTTTATTTTGATCTTGACCTATCAGGTCCATCTTGTAAATGAGCATTGCTCAATGATGTTCGCCTGAATAAATAAAGATTTTGATTGATTGATTGATTGATTGATTGATTGATTGAGTTCTGGCTACTCAGACCTCATGAATAGTCTCTCTCATACCACAGGAAACACCACAGAAGTACTACCAACTTACTATAAATCACACAAGTTAGCTGTGTGATTTATAATAAGTTTTAAGCATTTCTGTGAACAGGATTAGAGGTGCAGTGGTGGCTCTGTGCACTGACTGGCTGAAATCATGTAAGTGATTTATAATATAAACTACAAGTGCAAACCATGAGTCACCAGAGCCCTGAGGTGGAATTTCAACAGCATTGTGTAATCTTGGGGGGATATTTTATTTGTTATCAATTTTAGTTTGAAAAAGAGTGCACCAAATGAGTGCAAGACCCATGAGACAGTGAGTTCATGCCCCCCCCCCCAAAGACAGGGTGAGTGTGGGACCCATGTGTGGTAATGCCATCAAAACCGGTTATATCCTTGCAAGCAGTGAGTTGTGATGTCATTTCTTGTCATCAGTCAGCTGTGATGTCACAAGTGAACCCTAACAATTTGAGGAGAGGAAATGAATATGTAAATGATCCAGGTCCTTTAAATTGTAATCATCTATGCTACTTAGCCACAGCTCCGAGGAAGACCAGTCCAGTCAAAGCACCGTCAAAAGCAGTGTGGTACAACTGGAGCTCCCTGGATTTTGCCAGAGTAACAGTTGTAGGCACTGTTTCACTGAGCACTGTGCAATCAAACGTGAAATGTTTTCACTAAGAAGAGAGTCAGTGCCTTACTGTGGAGTTTCTGTCGTCCAAGACCGAGTGCACAGCTTTCTGGACATCTGTACGAGGGCTGACACCTATCAGTGCACCACTTCTCCTGCACAACCGGTCAACTAGTTTGCAACATAAGCACACACTTCTAATGTACTGACGTTCTGCACGCAGGGACATGCCCTGAAGCTGAGAATTTCTCCCAGAGAGCGGTGAACCTAAGGAACAATCTACCAGCAGGGACAGTGGGATAAGAAGACAGTCCAGGCCTTAAAGGTAAGCATGGATACCTTTCTGCTCACCAAAGGAAGCTGTGGCATTAGCGTGGTTAGGAAATCCCTATGAACTAATATGCGTTTGCACAGTACACTCATTTTAACCCTACTTGTAAAGTTGTTTTTTTTTTGGGGGGGGGCAGAGGATATGACGGACCTAGAGTCCTATCTGATCTTAAAGAGCTAGTAGCTTAAAAAAATGAAAGGCAGAAAATGTTATAAATTTTTTAAAAGCAGTCTATTGTTACTTTTTATTTCTGATATAGTCTTCTTTCCCTGTCTGCTCACTGGAAGGACTTCTGCCTGGCAGTGTAAGGTGGGATGCAGTACTTTACCTGGAGGCTGACATACATCTAGTTCTATTCCTCTTTATACCTCATCAGCATTGTGACCTCACTCACTGTGACATCACAAATGAGCAATCTAGCAGCAGGTGATTGGCTCGTCCTAGTCATTTGTGATGTCACAGACAAATGAGGTCATACGGCTGATGATGTAAGAGGAGGAATACAACAAGCTATATCAGCCTCCAGGTACAGTACTATTCCACACATAAAATACTTCAAATATAAGTAGTAAGAGCTGACTAATTCTGAACATTATTAAAAATTTCAGGCAATACCCTGTCTCTTTAAGTTACTATGTTACTATGCAGCTGAAAGCAGGGATGATAGTTAATTGCTTGATGGAGAGTGGGAGGTTGTTCCAGGAATGCAGTGCTAAGCACATACTTTCCCCTGCTTGTGAAATCCCAATCTGTTGCTATGGATGCAGCCAAACACTACCATTAGTGGTACCCCAGCAAGAGATCCCTGAAGGGGTGGTGAATGGGGTGGGCGGGGTTTGGGGAGATGGGGAGAAAAACAAAAAGAAGCAAAAAATAAGGACATGTTGTAGTTGGGCCACCTCAACTTATTTAGCAACTGACATAGTGCACCACTCATTCTCCATAAGCACATAAACCTGCTAAATCACAAATCAATGCTAATGGGTCCGTGATTCAATGGAGGAGCACTCTTGCACCTTACAGCCATGATACTAATGCATTTACCATAAAGTGCATCTGTCTTCTCTTTCATGAAAACCTCTCAGCTGCCTGTCCCAGCCCTGCCCTCCTGTTCCTATCTTTAGCTGAAAATCAATGGGCTTTACTCAACAAAGGACCCCAAGACAGCAATCCGCTGATGGGGCACTCAGCAGCGAGCCCAGCCCAGCTGTCTGCTGACCGTGGAGTGATCCAGCCTGCACAGTCAGCAGGCTCTCTCGGCTCCTTCAACAGGTGCAGTCAAGCTCTGGCATCAGAGCCACTCCCAGTCTTTGCCCCGAGCCAATTCCCACCATCCCAAATAAGGGCAACACCACCTCAACCTTAAGTGACCCTGGCCCTTCCTGCCACAGGACCCAATCTGCACTCTCCCTGTCCCTTTAGATGCCAGGGGCTACAGGCAGACAGCTTGTTTAAAGCATCTAAATTATAGGGAAGGTCATCTCAGCCATTTATTCTCTTTACCTGTGTAGTTTGTAGGCATGAACAGCGACTGCCTCTGCTGCACCCTTTAATTTCATTAGGATTTAAATCTAAATGAAGGTATTTAAGTCTGGTGCGAAAACCTGCTTGACTGCATTGCAAAGGTCATGACCCATCTCATGTAAGGCATCCTGGAAATTTATGATGTTTTAGTGCTAAAGTGTGCAGTAGTTAGACTGTATTAGTCAGTGCTGTTGCTGTCCTCTGCGGTCCCTATGTTCTTGTCTAATGCAAACCATTAAACTTTTCAAGACATATTAAGTGGCCTGCTGTTTTCTGTAGTTTAAAGTGTGTCCGAGTTTAAAAAAAAAAAAATAAGGGACTTCACAAAACATGCAACAGAAATGAATGAGTATAACTTCTGCTGGCTTGTGCAGGTACACATAAACTCCCATGATGCCTTGCATGAGCGGGGTCATGAGCTTTGCATGGAGACAAACAGGTTTTCACACCAGGGTAAAACAGAGTGAAGCACCCTCATTTATATTTAAATGTGGATGAAATTATGGAGATGCAAGAGAGAGAGAGAGACTCATTGTTCATGCCTACAAACTACACTTGTATACAGAAAACCGGTTGAGGGGACTTTCCCTTTAACCCTCCTTCCTCCCGTCCGGCCCGGTGGTACTGAGGGTTGAGGCGCTGGATGCCACACCTCATGCCATGCTGGCGACCCAGGTTCGGACACGAGCCCAGGTTGTCAGAGGTCGGCAGGGGAGGATAGGATTGAGCATCCAGAGGACTGCTCTTCTATCCTGGGGAGGGCTGTGGGCTTTCACCACTCTGCAGTGGAACCTGGGGACGCTCAGAGGCACTGCTAGAGCCTGTGTAACGGTGGGAGGAGTGCAGCAGACGTCAGCACATTAGTGCTAAACATCATTGCACGTCTGCACTCCTGGAGCTAAAAAATCGGAGGAAAATGGCAGCACTGTCCGCAGCAGCTTGATGGCCGCACTTCCTGAGCCCAGCCGGTATTGGATCCTGGCCTGACGCGGGGACCAAGTGGAGGGTCCCTCATGCAGGTACAGCTGCATATGCCAGCTGGCCCTGAGGATGTGCTCCCGTGGTCGCCGGGGGAAGTGAAGCGGCGGCTGGAACATGACAGGTCAGTGGCTGCAGGGAGAGAAAATAGAAATATGGTAAAAAAAAAAAAAACTCCTTCTTCCCTTTCCACCCCCAAATTATCATTTTCAAGAGTCCAACAGAATTTATAAATTTTTTTAAATTCTGTTTTTCTCTGCAGCCCCAGGGCATCCTTCTAGAGTACCCTCATGACGCTGCCTCTATTCCCTTGGCTGAATCCCCACGCTCTGGCCTCCCCCCGACCCCCCATGGCATGTCCAGCCCTCCCTTGGAGGCCTTTCTGGAATTTGAGGGCCTTACCGTGGGGATAGGTGAGGCATGGAAGGTACCAGTGCAGGCGACTCTCGGGATGTGGGCAGGTTCCCATGGTCTCCATAATTTCCGCTGCAGGGTTTTTCCATGCTTGCTTCCACCCCCCCACAGAGCTCGGACATGCACTGACGTCTTAGGCACGTACAGGCTGTCATCCACCACAGCTCCACCCTGCTTCTGTATCGCTGCCTATTCCTGGCCATCCCCCGACCACCGTCAGGGGCCGCGCTTCCCCTGGAACCCTCCCTGGGGAAGGAAGAGCAGTCCTCCGGACACTCAATTCCTTCCCTCCTCTACCAACCCCCGGTGGCTGGAGTTCATTCCCGAATCCAGGTCGCCAGCGTGGCAAGAGGTGTGGCGTCCACGCCTCAACTCTCAGTGCCACCGGACTGGCTGTCCAACAGAAAATTTTTATTGTTCTACTGTAGTACTTTATTTTTATGAAAATTATGATTTAGAAAGTAAATTGTTAAGAGTTGGGGGAGAAATCCCACTCATTCTTAATTTTTTTTTTTTAGAAGTTTTAGATGCTTTGTTTATATCCCTGCATGCCTTACCATACAACCCCTCCTCATGAAGCAGCATATACAGTATCTGCTATTGCCAGGGGATTATAATACACTTTACTGACTACCGGACCAGATATTCCCACGCCCTTTACCTTGGGAGTAACCCCCTCCCCCCAAGGTGGGGCCTGCACAACTGGGGGGGCTGAGTGAGAAGTTCCAGTTTAAGTTAAATAAATAAAAAGTACCCAAAGGAGGAGAACCAAAGGAGGGGCCAATTCCTGGTGATGCGTACAGTAGGCAGACATCATGCAGAGTACTAAACATTTTCTCCTCTACTATATGTCCTGCCCATCACCCCTTGTAAATAGTTGTCTGCCTACATCTGTTCTGCAGAGGGGGCTGACACCACCTGGTAACCCATGGTGCCTACGCCAATTCCTCAACACATAACAGCAGGTGCTCAAATGGCGAAAATATTCCTGCCCCCCGGCATCTAAGCCTGCTCTCTCCACAAAACCCCCAGACTCCACCTACCTGGGGCCTGGGAGTCCAGCCAGGACATAAAGGTTCTATGTCATAACAGCGATCACAGAACAGTGACCAGTATTATAGCGAGGGTATATCACTGAAAAGCAAATCAGCGATATACACTTCCAGGTGACAGAACATCCGGAAAGCAAAAAAGCATTTTTACGCGTGGGGCGGGGGCTTTGCCCGCACCCCACTGAATATAGATTATCAGCTCCAGGGGGGTGCATGTCGGGAAGGGGTACTGACATTGAAGGCAGCTGCTTGTTTGCGCTCCCACCTGGAGGAAGGGTGCTGCCATGGCGACACTAAACCTCGGCGGGGAGAAGAGGAGACAGGGAAACGGGGAAGCTGAAGAAGAAAAAAAAAAAAACACATGGCAGCAACTTCTTCCCACTCCCAGAATACTGCAGTTGTAGAGCGGGGACTGAGGGCTTTCTACACCAGCACTTCATTACAGCCTAGCGAGTGCAGGATTTGGAAGTCTGGCCTGGTATCGTTTTTCTCAAGGTGACTGCTGACTTCTTTATTTTTATCTTTGATTTATCTGCCATGAAATATCTGGAATGCCCCTCTTTATGAGGCCATAAATCAGTGTGGTAAAGTGGAGCGCAGTCAAGTCAAGCCAACTAAGTAGTGAAGAGCCCCCCATTCTCATGCCTTGGAGTTATGCCATTTCTACTGCTAACATGAGACAGAATGGCAAAGTTCCATGATATCACATGTGCAGCTTCTGCAGACGAATGTGTGTGTGTGTGGGGGGTCATACCTCTAAACTCCTGACTTTCGAGGATGTCCTGGATTTTGCCTATACAATTTCCTCACTCCATCCAGCCTTAATTTGTTATTTCTTTCACTATAGATTAAGGACTTAAAATTCTCATTCTCCCACAGAAAGTGCTTTTCATACTATGACAGTACTGTAGCACCTTCTTAAGCTAACATCAATTTTCAGATGTGTCCCATTGTTAGGCCACTTGTTCAGGAGTTCATCCCCCCCCCCATTTATTGTTTTCCTACAGACTACCGGGTGACCCCCATCTGTCCGGCATGCCCAGCCTGCCACTGGCCATCCCCTGGTACTTACCCTGACCTCCACTTTCCCCCACAGCTTTTTTCCCCACAGTGGGGTGTGGTTCTCCAAGGAGTGCACCTTCCCAAACTGGAACAGGATCCAACCTCAGAGGTGGGTGTCTTGCTGACTGTACAGGTCCTGTGAGAGGCTGGTCACCATCCAGCCACTGCGGTGGTTTTTCCACCATTTTCTCCCATGGGGACTGCTGGCGTGCAATGGTGCAGCATGCGCATGTGCAGCTGTAAGCATGCACTGGCAGCAACAGCAGTTTCCGACCCCTAGAAAACCTTTGCATGCCCTGTGCCCAGCGTCCACTGGGTGGCTGTCAAACACACAATGTCGGAATCCCCCCTCCACGAAGGATGACAGCTATCAGTGGGATGTTCATCACTCCTTCCTCTGGCTGGCCCTCAGCTCTGGTCGCAGGAGTAGGGAGTTGATGTCCTGCCATTACATTACCTGACAGACCATCCCAGAGAATGTAAAATTCTAGCCTCTAATGTGTGAGGAGGGGGACTGAGAGGTATGGAGGGGGTGTGCCATTTGATCTGTATCCAGATACAGGCTGGAAGGGCCTATATTTGGTTAGGTGTGGTGATTCCATTTGATTTCAGCTCACAGTTTTTTCTCTTCAAAAAGAATTCTGCATTTTTTTTTTAGTGGCAGACTAAGTATGCATATGTGGACGATTGTTTGAATGTATGTGTTCGATCAAGTGTGTGTACATAGATACTGTTGGCAGATAAAGGCCTACGGCCCACCCACTCACTGTGGGCTGGTATACCCAGTCAATCACTGGTATACCCAGTCTACCCATTTGAGCTTGTATGATCACTTTAAGTTTTTCTAGGAGTCTGTTGCCCCTTACCCCTGACCTCCAGGATTCCCTTATGTCTATCCCATGTATTCCTTAATTATGTTTTTTACCCCCAAACTTTTTTCCCCATTTTTTCTCCGCCCCTTTTGACGTACACGCACACCAGTTTGAAGCACCATCCCAGTACCTCCAGCCCCTCTTACCTCATGTCAGCCTCCGACTCTCCACCTGGTGGTAGTGGAACTATGGGGGCAACAACCTCCCAGGAGAGGGCAGCGTTGTTCAATCCTGCTCCTACCCTCCCCCCCCCGTGCCGACTCCCCAACGACCTGAGGTCGTTCCTGAACCCAGGTCGTCTGCATGACGTGAGGTAAGGCATAGCGGCTCAGCCTTCTGCGCCACCAGGCCAGCTCATCCCACGCATTCTTGAATCCCAGATTGTTTCAGCCCCCACCACTTCTTCAGGCAGGGTTTTCCATTTGTCCACCCACCTTTCTGTGAGGAAATTCTTCCCCATATTTCCTCTGAATCGCCCTCCCTCCAACTTCATCCCATGCCCTCTAGTCCTGGAAGAACAGGTTACTCACCTGTAACAGTAGTTCTAGGAGTGGTATATGTTGTTCATCCACACTGTCTGGCATTGTTCCTTCCCCTTTAAATCTTGCCGGAAGTCTTCAAGCTGGCTCCTCCCACCCACCCAGGTGGTAAATACCTCAGCTCCGCCCCATGACACCAGATCTAGCCCGCTGGAAGCCAGGTTGTGCGCCTAAAGCCAGGGAGGTAGGGTGGGGGATGAACAACATATACCACTCCTAATACAACTGTTACAGGTGAGTAACCTGTTCTTCTAGGAGCGTGGATATGTTGTTCATCCACACTGTCTGGCAGACTCCAAGCAGTTCTCTGGGAGGAGGGAGGCAAGGCGCACACCCCCTACTTAGGGAATAGAGATTGGAGAACAGAGGCCCCAAAACCAGCATCCTGGCGTGACTCTAGGTCGATGTGGTAATGGGTAATAAAGGTGTTTGCTGACTTCCAGGTAGCGGCCCAACAGATTTCCTGGATAGGGATGTCCCTGGAAGCAGCCACCGAAGCAGCAGTATGGTGGGTAGAATGAGCCCTAATCCCTTTGGGAGGCTCCTTACCTGCCAATTCATAGCACAGACCTATGCATGATGTAATCCATCTCGCAATAGTCAGCTTGGCTGTAGGTCTGCCAGAAGCGGCTTCAGCATAAGTGACAAACAGCTAGTGAACCTCTCCCCGAATTTCCGCCGTTCTCTCCTTATAGTAGGAGAGAGCACGCCTAAGGTCCAGAGTATGGAGCCTGTACTCGGCATCCGAGGTGTAGTTAGGGTAGTATACCGGCAGAGTCAACACCTGGTTGAGGTGAAACTCTGACACCACCTTCGGAAGGAATTTCGGTGGGGCGCAGGACAACTTTGTCCCTGTGAAAGACCAGATAGGGGAGTCCACTGAAAGCGCCTGGAGCTCCCCCGTCCTTCTGGCTGACGTGATAGCCACCAAGAAGGCCATCTTCCACGACAAGTGCGAAAGCGCAGACTTGTGCATGGGTTTGAATGGCTTGCCCATGAGCTTTGCCAAAACCAGCAAAAGATCCCACGGAGGTGGAGGTTCACGCACCGGAGGGGATATGTGATCCAGGCCTTTGAAAAAGCGCCCGATCACCTTTTCCTGAGCCAACGTCGGCTGACCAACCCGCGCCCGGTAAGCCGATATGGCTGCTAGGTGCACCCTTAGGGTTGATGACCGAAGACCCCCTTTGGAGAGGGACCAAAGGTAGTCCAGAATGTTAGCCACAGAGCAGGATAAGGGGTCCAGGCTTTTGCCCTGACACCAAATGGAAAATCTCTTCCATTTGAAGGCATAACATTTCCTGGTCGATTCTTTTCGAGATGCCTCAACCACAGTGTAGACATCATCGGAAAGACCCAAAGCCTGGAACTCTAGCCGCTCAGGAACCAGGCTGTGAGGTGCAGGGATTGAAGGTCCGGATGAAAGACCTTCCTCTGGTTCATTGATATCAGGTCCGGGCGCGTACACGGCCGCTCCGGGGCCCTGCAGCTGAGGCTGAGGAGATCTGAATACCAGAACTGGCGTGGCCAATCTGGGGCTACCAGGATCACCCTCGCCTTGTCCCTCCTCACCTTGAGTAACACCTTGTGGATCAAGGGAAATGGGGGAAAGGCGTAAAAGAGGCCTGGGGTCCACGGCCTCAAGAAGGCATCCCCCTGCAGTGAACCCTGCTGAGGGGGGCGGGCATGGTACAGCCTCAGCTTGGTGTTCTCCCTGGAGGCAAACAGGTCCACCAACGGTTTGCTCCAATGAGAGAACAGGTCGTAAGCTACCTCTGGATGGAGAGACCACTCGTGGGATGTCTGGCCTAAGCGGCTGAGAGCATCCGCCAGTTGGTTCGCGACTCCTGCCACATGGATGGCTAGGAGATCCGCCTCCAGCCGGCTGACGAAGGTCCAGATCCGGAGCACCTCCTTGCATAGCAGACGGGAATGCGTGCCGCCCTGTTTGTTGAGGTAGTACATGGTCGTGGTATTGTCCGTCTGGACTTGAACCACTTGACCCCGGAGCTGAGGAGCGAAAGCTGACAGAGCCAGTCTGACTGCCCTAAGCTCCAGCAGGTTGATGTGACATCGGGACTCCTCGGGGGTCCAAAGGCCGTGGGCCCTGAAGTCCCCCATGTGGGCTCCCCAGCCCATGAGAGAGGCATCGGTCGTAAGGATGACCGTCGGCTCGGGGCAGACAAACGGGATTCCTTCCTGCAGATGACTCGGGACGGTCCACCATTGAAGGGCGTCCCACATCCTCTGGGTGACTGAGATCAGCTGGTCAAAAAGACCCTGACGCTGAGACCACTGGGCGGCCAGCTCCCACTGAAGGGGGCGCATGTGCAGTCTGGCCCAATGGACCACTGAAGTGCACACCGCCATGTAACCCAGGAGGCGCAGAAAGTCCCGGGCAGGACGCAAGTGCCCAACCAGAAATGATTGGGCAAAGGAGGAGAGAACCTCCGCCCTGTCCGCCGGGAGCCAAGCTCTGGCTTGACAAGAGTCGAGCTCTTCCCAGATGAAGTTCATCACCTGAGAAGGTATGAGTTCTGATTTGGCCTCGTTGATCAGAAGGCCCAAGTGAGAGCAGGTTCGGAGGGTCAGGTCCCTGGACCTCTCCACCTCCTGAAGGGAGGAACCTGCCAGGAGCCAGTCGTCTAGGTAGGGGTAAATACGAACCCCTCGACGCCGTAGATGGGCTGCCACCACTGCAATGCATTTGGTGAAGACCCTTGGGGCCGATGACAGGCCGAACGGCATGGCTCTGAACTCGCACAGGGTCCCTTCGACCCTGAAGCGGAGGAACCACTGATGAGACGGACGGATAGGGATGTGGAAAAAGGCATCCTGGAGATCCAGTGTGCAGAACCACATGTTTTGCTCCAGAGATGGTATGATCTGGTTCAGAGTTACCATCCGAAAGGTGCGAGATCTGAGATACCGATTCAGGTCGTGCAGATCCAGAATGGGGTGCCAACCCCCCGTCCGTTTGGGCACCAGAAAATACCTGGAGACAAAGCCTGGGTCTGAAGGAGGATCCGGCACTCGGGCCACCGCCTCTTTGAAGAGGAGTAGCGCAATGTCGTCCCGAAGGGCAGACTGGGCGACTGAGATCCTTTCCTCTCGTGGGGCACGGGCTCGGCTGGGAGGGAACTGCTCGAATTCTAGGGGCAGACCCTGCCCGACCACTTCTAGAACCCACCTGTCCGAAGTGATACCGGACCAGGCGGAAAGGAAATGGTGGAGCCGACCCACCACGGGAGGACCCAGAGCTGGTGTGACGGGTACGGGGGAGGCCACCCCCGGCCCGTCACTGGGCAGGCTTAGAGGAGGAGGAGGAGGCACCTGGACCAGCACCTTGGCCTCCTCTGCGGGGCTGCTGGGGACCTTGCTTAGGCCTAGGGCACCAAGCTTGAGCCTGCTGCTGTTGCTGACCCCCCTGGAAGGGTGGTTGTCTGACCGCAGGGGAAGAATGTCGAAAAGGTTTCTTCCTGCACTTCTGCTGGTTCTTATTTGAAGAACTTTTAGCAGAGGTGGCATCTAAGGTAGCATTAGACTGTTCGATGCGCTGCAGATGACCTGCCACTCCTGGCCCGAAGAGGTCGGTGCCAAGGAAGGGCACATCAGCTAGCTTGTGCTGAGTATCCACGGGAAAAGAGGATAACCTCAGCCAAGCCCTGCGGCGAGTGGATACCGCTGCAGCTAGTGAACGGGCACAGGAATCACCCAGGTCCAGTGCAGTTTGGAGCTGTTGTTTAGCAACAGCCCTGCCTTGGTCCCTGACCTGCTTGACCGTGATCTGTATGTCAGCTGGGAGGTGAGGAAGAACTTCGTCCAGCGACCCCAAAAGGGCATGAGAGAAGTGTGCCATAGCACTGCTGAGCTTGCCTGACGAAGGCCCAAGGACGATGCTGCATAGACCTTCCGGGCCGAGTGGTCCATAAGTTTGGACTCCTTGTCCGGAGGGCGGTCAGTGTCTGCCGAGCTGCCCGTCCGCCTGAACACTGAGGCAGTCACCAGGCTTTCCGCTGAGGGGTGCTCAGTAAATCCCGCCAAGGACCCTGTGGGCACCGTGTACTTGCGTGCCATGCGGGCAGACGGAGCTGGGCAGGAGGCGGGACGCTGCCAAAGTTCCAGAGCAGGGCCAGTTATGGTTTCAGAGACTGGAAAGGCCTCCGTAGGGGTATCCCCCCTCTTAAGAATATCTGTAAGGGGGTATTCTGCCTTCTTCTGAATAGGCTGCAGAGGCATCCCCGTGGACTCAGAAATGAGCCGGAGGATGCCCTGGAAGAAGGAAGGCCCTTCTTCCATGCCTGACACTGATAGCTCATCGTGAGAATGAAGGCCTGTATTATCTGACTCGGAGGAGTCCAGATACAAAGGCTGGCCACCTAAATCTCCCTCGATACGCCTGGGGCGATCAGGGGTGACTGTAATCGACAGTCTGTGAGGAAGACCCGGAGACTGTCGGTCCTTCTTGGAGGGAACCCTTCCAAGAGGTAGCTTTGGTGGAAGTTCCACCAATACTGGTGGGGAGCCTGTAACAGGCCGCGCCGGAGGGCGCACCGGAGCCCCGGAGGGGACCGGTGCCGAAGGAATCGGTGTCGGTGTAGGCCGAAGAGGCTGAGGCCATGTGAGAGCCGGGACCACCGAGGGAGCCGGCTTCTGGCCTGCTAGCAGGAGTTGCTGCCACATAAGAGCCTCACAGCGTCGACGGATCTTCCGTCGAAGCCTCTCCTCGTCCGAGGAGGATGAAGAACGGTGGCGGCGCCTCTTCCGGGAGTGTTTATGTCCTTTTGGGTTGATCGACCAAGAGGACTTACCTCGATCGAGACCGACGGGTGTCGGCTTTGTCGATCAGGAGAAACCGACCCGTGAAACCGAGGATCCGGCTCCTGTCCTCGATCAGAAGGCTCATGGGACGGCTCCCTCGCCAGGAAGGAGAGAACCCGGCAGCCAGGAGGCGATCTCGACTGTGAGTCGAGACCTCGGACCGCCCCGGTCCCAGGAGCGTCTTCTTCGACTAGAAGAAGAAGAAGGTTTTGGATCCTTTTTCTTAGAATGGGAGGAGTGCGAGCCCGAGGGCGCCTCACCCTTGGTAGAGAGAGACTGGCACAAATCCTGAAAGGATCCTGAAAAAGTGGAGCCCAAGTTGAGCGGCACGAAGAAGCCTCGACTGGCCGAAGCTTGGGCGGCTTCCTCCTCGAAGGCCGCCATTTGTTCGAGCTGCTCGGCGGATCCCGCAGCCACGGAAACTGCCCACCTAGCCTCCTTAGATTTTACCGGTGGATTGCGAAGCTCCGGTCTCCCTAGCTTCAGGCGCTCCTGACGATCCTCCAAAACGGTCGGATGAAAGGAAGCGCAAATGGTACATTGCGAGGTATCATGAACGGTACCGAGGCAGTAAACGACGCAGGGTGGGGGTCGGTGAGCTTATTTTCTGTCCGCAAAGGACACCGCAAACCCGGGGACGACTTATCATCCATGTCCGAATCAGATCAGAACTCTACGAAGTTTCAAAGCGAGAAGATGCGGTGAAAACCGTCGAATTGAATCCAGGGCCTCAATCACTGCAGAAAAGCATGAGGGAACCTGTATCTTCCAGCGGAAAGGAAGATCTGGTGTCATGGGGCGGAGCCGAGGTATTTACCACCCGGGTGGGTGGGAGGAGCCAGCTTGAAGACTTCTGGCAAGATTTAAAGGGGAAGGAACAATGCCAGACAGTGTGGATGAACAACATATCCACGCTCCTAGAACATCTTTTTCACAGGAAAATAGTGTTTTCTTGCACCCTGTTCCTCCCTGTAAGGTACCTGTATGTCTCTATCATATCCCCTCTCTCTCTTCTCTTCTCCAGTGAGTATATATTCAAGTCCTTCAGCCTGTCCTCATAGGACCTGTGATGCTGCAATCCCTGTATCATCTTTGTTGCCCTCCTCTGAACCTTCTCCACCCGGTCTATGTCCTTACATAGGTATGGTCTCCAGAACTGAACACTGTACTCCAGGTGGGGCCTTACTAGTGTCTTGTATAATGGAATTATGACCTCCCTTTTCCTGCTGGTGATGCCCCTACCTATGCACCCCAGCATCTCATCTGCTTTACCTGCCACCTTGTCGCACTGTTTCCCTACCTAGAGGTCATCAGAGGTGATAACCCCAAGGTCCCTTTCCTGTTTGGTGCATGCTATATCCTCACCTCCCCCCCAACTGATATGCTGTTCCAGGGTTTTTGTGCCCCACATGCATTATTTTGCAATTTTTTTGCATTAAATTTCAACTGCCAAACCCTTGACCATTCTTCACGCTTCTGCAGGTCCTTCCTCATTCTGTCTACATCCTCTGGCATGTTCACTCTATTACAGAGTTTCGTGTCATCAGTGAACAGTGAAATTCTGCCTTCTAGGTCCTGTGCAATGTCACCGATGAAGATGTTGAATAGGACCGGTCCCAGCACTGATCCCTGCGGCACCCCACTGGTCATTCTTCCCTCTGTGGGGAGACAGCCATTTACCACCACCCTCTGTGTCCTGCCACCCAGCCAATTACCACCCACTGCCCTACTGTCCTGCCCACTCCCATATTCCCCAGTTTGTTTAACAGCCTTCTATGCGGCACAGTGTCAAAGGCCTTGCTGAAGTCCAGATAGGCCGCGTCCACTGCCCTCCCCTGATCCACTTCCCTTGTCACCCAGTTGAAAAATTCAATGAGGCTGGTTTGGCATGACCTCCCCCCGGTGAAACCATGATGCCTTGGGTCCCATAATCTGTTGGCAACCAGATGTTCCACTAATCTCTCCTTCAGTAGTGTTTCCATGATCTTCCACACTACCAAGGTCAGGCCAACTGGTCTGTAGTTCCCTGCTTCCTCTTTGCTCCCACTTTTTTATAAGGGGACTACATCTGCTGTCCTCCAATCTTTGGGTACCTCCCCTGTTTCCAGTGATCGGCTAAGCAGGATTGCCACAGGTTCAGCCACCACCTCTCTTAGTTTCTTTAGAACCCTGGGGTACACCCCATCTGGCCCCACTGCTTTATCAACTCTTATTCCTTCCAGTTCCTTTAGGACCCTTTCCCGTGTAAAGGAAATGGTGTCCATTTCTGTGCCCTTCTCACCCCTTGTACTCCTATCAGGCCTGTTACCTTCCCCTTCCTCAGTAAAGACTGAGCAGAAATTGTTCAGTATGTCAGCTTTACTGTTGCCATCCTCCACGCTGCCCCTTCCCCCTTCAGTCTCACTATCCTTCCCTCCCTTCACCCTTCTTTTTTCACTTATGTACCTGTAAAAAAGGGTTTGTCCCCTCTAACCACTGATTTCCGTTGCGTTCTTCTGTCTGAGCTTTGGCTTACCTTACTGACCTTCCTGCCTCCCTTTGCTTCTCCTGGTACATCTCCCTATCCCCTTCTGCCTGTGTCTTTTTGCATTGCCTGAATGCAATCTTTTTGGCTTTCACTTTCTCTGCTACCTCCTTGGAAAACCACAATGGCCTCCTCTTCCTTTTCCCCTTGCTAACCTACTTAACACATAATTGGGCTGTTCTTGTAATCTCTGTTTTAAATATTGTCCACTGTTCCTCCACCCCCGATTCCCTCCCCATTCCTATTAGTGCCTTTTTCAAGCATGTCTCCATTTTCCCAAAATCTGCCCTCCCAAAATCCAAGACACATATTTTTGTGTGGTTAGGTTCTGCTCCTACTGTGATTTCAAACCACAGTGTCCAATGGTCACTCTTCCCCAGGTGCTCCCCCACTGTTACCCCTATCACACTGTCCCCGTCTGTGAGCACGAGGTCCAGTATTGTCTTCTGCCAAGCTGGTTCCATGACCAGTTGCTTATGGAAGGCACCCTGAAGGGAGTCCGGGATAAATCTGCTCCTAGTTGATGCTACTGCTGGGAGGCTCCAGTCCACATCTGGAATACTGAAGTCTCCAACCAGCACCGCCTCCCCCTTGTCTGCCATCCTTTGGATGGCTAGCATTAACTTCCTATCTGTCTCTTCCTCCTGGGCTGGTGGTCTGTGGAGCCACCCCTGTGCAGATGGTTGACCTAGTTTTCCTTTCCAGCTTAACCCACAGTATCCCCCATTTTGTTCCTCCTGGATCTCTGTGGCCTTTATGCCATCTTTCACATAAAGTGCCACTCCTCCCTTCCTGCCTGCCCCGTCTCTTCTGAATATGTTGTAGCCGGGTATGGCCATCTCCCAGTCATGGTTATCATGACACCAGGTCTCTGTGATGGCCACAATGTCCGGTTCCAACCGTGCCATGGCAGCCTCCAGATCCTCCATCTTGTTGCTAAGGCTCCTGGCATTGGCACACATGGCTTTCCATGATGTGACCTCCATGGTCTGTTTTGCTGTTCTACTCCAGTACCCTCCCTGGTTGTCCTTTATCCCTTGTTCCCCTGCTGTCTGACCTCCTGTTGTATGTTGTCCTTTTTCTGACCATCTACACCTTGGGTGCCTATCTCCATCTTTTGTACACTGCTTTGTAGTGATATCTCCTCCTCCTGTTCTCTGGTTCCACTGCTAGCTATGGGGGTGGGCAATTAGGTACCCTCCTTGCTGACCTGCCAACCCCCTCCCAGCTAGTTTAAATGCTTGTCCATGTAGCATCTAAACTTTTCATTGAATGCTTGGATTCACCTACAGGATGAATGCAGGCTGTCGGGCCTGAGCAAGCCCCCATCCCTCCAAGTGGGTGCCCAGTCACCAATGAATCCAAACCCTTCCTTGCAGCACCAGTTCTTCAGCCATGTGTTAAGGATCCTGGTGCATGCACCCCTATGCTCTCCCATGCCTCTCACAGGTAGTACTTTAGAGAAGGTGACGGATGTAGCTACTTGCTTGAGACCCCTCCCCAATTTTCTAAACTCTTCCTGAACTTCCTTAGGTTCCCCGTTTGCCAGGTCATTAGTTCCTAGGTGGATAATGACATTCAGCTTTCCCTCCTGTCTTGCCTTCCTGGTGATTCTCCGGATCTTGCTCCCATCCTTCCACGCTGTGGCACCTGGTAGGCATCTCACCTCCTTGTCCTTCCTCTTGCATGCTCCTAGCTCAATCCCCTGAACGATAGAGTCCCCCACCAGGATTCGCTTCCTCCTCCTCCGGGGTCCACTGCTCCCCCCACCGACGTCACCTCCTCGGCTGACCTGCACATTCTTCCCTTCCACTTCTCCGGGTGCCTCTGTCCGGTTGTCCCCATTTTCCAGTGTGGTATATGAGTTCTGGAGTGGAACAGGATTTGGGATGTGCCTCTGCCTGACTGTCCTAACCCTCCCCAAGCCCACTGCTGTCCAAGTGCTCGTTGTTCTTGGCATCCTTTGAGGTAGCAGCATTGGACTGGGTGGTCTCTGGATGGGGGCAAAGGTACTCCTGACTCAATTTACCTCCGGTCTAAGTCTGGCTACCATGTCCCACAGTCCAGAGAGATGCCTGCATATAGGGCAGCACCTCAGCGTCCAGAAGGTCTGCCTGAATACGGCTGCCCCGCATCCACTGCACTGCACTATCCCCACATTATTCTGCACTAATACAGCTGTTACACTATTTGTATAATTACACTATTACACTATCTGTCTGTCAGTTGTTACACTAGTTGTAGGCTTCTGAAGCCCTCCTTCTAGTTCTTCCTAAATGCATAGCTGTCCTTCTAGGTCCCTGTGTTTGTTTTTGAAGTATTTTAACTTGATGTCATTTTTTTTTTTTTTTTTTGGGTAATTTACACTACAGTAGCCCCCAAGTTGACTGCACTTCTACAATACTGCAACTTGTTGTGCCAAGGGAGGGCATACTCCCCCTTATGCCCCTTCTACTCCACAGCCCCTGCTAGTCCCTGTGCTTGGCTCCTGTCAATCAGATTTAACATGGCATTTAATTAACAGTGGGGTGGGGTGGGGTGGCAGGGTGGGCAAAAATTTGCAGCAAGTAAAAACAGCAAGGAAATAATAGCCCCACTTAAATCACGCCCAAATAGGTTTCAAATTTTCAACAGCAAGGAAATAACAGCCCCACTTAAATCACACCAAAATAGGTTTCAAATTTTCAACGGCAAGTAAAAATAGCAAAGAAATAACAGCCCCACTTAAATCACACCAAAATAGGTTTAAAATTTTCAACGGCAAGTAAAAATGCCAAGAAATAACAGCCCCACTAAAAGCACACCAAAATAGGTTTCACATTTTCAATGGCAAGTAAAAATGCCAAGAAATAACAGCCCCACTAAAAGCACACCAAAATAGTTTTGAAATTAGAAGAAGCAGGTTTCTAATTCAAAGAAATAACAGCCTCACTTAAATCGCACCAAAATAGATTTAAAATATTCTATGGCCCCAAAACAATTCCGTTAGTTCCTAATAAGTGAAAAAAATCAACCTGCTATCAAGAGTGATCAACAATAAGCAGTAAAAGCAGCAATAAGGGAGACTAAAGGCGCTTAATATGTATACCCTTGAGGAAAGAAGGAAGGGGGGGACATGACAGAAACTTTCAAGTACCTCAAGGGAATCAACAAAGTCCAAGAGGGTAGCATCTTTCAGAAAAAGAGACTTGCAAGAACAAGGGACACAATTTAAAGATAGAAGGAAGGCGGTTCAGGGCAATGTGAGGAAGTATTATTTCACAGAGAGGGTAGTGGATGCATGGAACAGCCTTCCTGAGGAAGTTGTGGAGTCTAAAACTGTGGGAGAATTCAAGAATGCATGGGACAGACATAAGGCAATTCTTGTGGGGGGCAGGAAGATATAGGCTGTTGGTTAAATAGGATCTGCGGCCAATCCTGTAGGTAGGGAAATGGGCAGACTAGATGGGCCTAGCGGTCCTTATCTGCTGTCAAAGTCTATGTTTCTATGTAATAAAAGCAGCACTGCGCGGTTACTGCACTGCAAACATTAGTTTCAATGTGTATTTGTTCAAGTAGTCATGTACATGTTTAAACTTACATTTTACTGCTTTAAAGAACAAAATAATACATATATGTATTCTCACGACAGACATTACAGTACAGAAACCATCAGATGAAAAAGGTACAGGCAGTAGTCTAACCATTCTGCATTATGAATATGGAGGAATATCAAACAGTTTATAAAGAGCCCAACATGTAACACAAAGAATTAGTTGCACTCTGCAAGAATGTGGTGGCCTAAACATTAAAGGAAAGCTGTCATGATCATACATTCCCCACCCCCGATTAGCAGTTTCACAAAGAAAACACCTTTTTTAGATGTTTAACTTACCGCATTTTTTTTTTTTTTAATTCCGGGACTCCACAAAATGGCGCATGCTGCATGGTTTCATTTTAAGTTAAAGTGCGGTACCTCACGACTCTCGTCAATACACTTGTATTGAAGCGAGTGGTGCAGCACCACACTCCGACTTGACATGGAACCACACAGCGTGCGCCATTCTGCAGAATCCTGTAATTTTAAGTAATAAAATAAAGTAAGTTAAAACACCTGAAAAAAGGTGTTTTCTTAGTGAAACTGCTAATTGGGGGTAAGGCTTTGGGGGTGGGGAAATACAGGTTACTCACCTGTAACAGGAGTTCTAGGAATGGTATATGTTGTTCATCCACATTGTCTGGCAGGTTCCTTGTCGCTTTAAATCTTGCCGGAAGGTCTTCAAGCTGGCTCCTCCCACCCACCCGGGTGGTAAAACTCTCGGCTCCGCCCCATGACGCCAGATCTAGCCCGCTGGAAGCTCAGGTTGTGCGCCGAGCCGGGAGGGCTCGTGGTTGTGTGGATGAATAACATATACCATTCCTAGAACTCCTGTTACAGGTGAATAACCTGTATTTCTAGGGACATGGATATGTTGTTCATCCACACTGTCTGGCAGACTCCTAGCAGTTCTCCGGGAGGAGGGAGGCAAGGTGCACACCCCCTACTTAGGGAATAAAGACTGGAGAACCGAGGCCCCAAAACCAGCATCCCGGCATGACTCAAGGTCGATGTGGTAATGGGTAATAAAGGTGTGTGCTGACTTCCAGGTAGCAGCCCTGCAGATTTCCTGGATAGGGACGTCCCTGGAAGCAGCCACCGATGCAGCAGTATGACGGGTAGAATGAGCTCTTATCCCTCTGGGAGGCTCCATGCCCGCCAACTTGTAGCAGAGATCTATGCAGGAGGTGACCCACCTGCTTATCGTCCACTTGGCTGCAGGTCTGCCAGGTGCAGCTTCAGCGTAGGTGACAAACAGCTGGCGAACCTCTCCCCGAATTTCAGCCGTGAGCTCCTTATAATAAGTGAGCGCCCTTCTAGGGTCCAAAGTATGGAGCCTGTATTCGGCCTCCGAGGTGTGATTGGGTAGAACACCGCAGAGTCAACACCTGGTTAAGGTGGAACTCCCACACCACCTTCGAAGGAATTTCGGGTGGGGCGAGGACAACCTGTCCCTGTGGAAGACCAGGTAAGGAGACTCAATGCAGAGCACCTGGAGTTCTCCCATCCTTCTGGCTGATGTGATAGCCACCAAGAAGGCGGTCTTCCACGACAGGTGAGAGAGTTCACCCTGTGCATTGGTTCAATGGCTTTGCCCATGAGCTTTGCCAGTACCAGCAGTAAATCCCACGGAGGTGGAGGTTCTCGCACCGGAGGGGAAATGTGATCAAGGCCTTTGAAACAGCGCCAGACCACCTTCTCCTGCACCACCGACTGCTCCCCGGCCCGCGCCTGGTAAGCAGAGATGGCTGCCAGGTGCACCCTTAGGGTCATCGACCTAAGCCCTTGACTAGAAAGGGACCATAAATAGTCCAAGATGCTTGCCAAAGGACAGGAGGAAGGGTCCAAGCCCTTGCCCTGACACCAAATGGAAAATCTCTTCCATTTGAAGGCATAGCATTTCCTGGTCGACTCCTTATGGGACGCCTCAACAACACTGAGGACCTTGTCGGAAAGACCCAAGGCCTGGAACTCTAGCCACTCAGGAACCAGGCCATCAGGTGCAGGGACTGAAGGTCCGGATGGAACACCTTCCCCTGATTGACTGAGAGCAGGTCCGGGCGAGCTGGAAGCTGCCTCGGGAGCCTGGAGCTGAGGTTGAGGAGATCTGGGTACCAGAACTGGCGGGGTCAGTCTGGGGCTATCAGAATCACCTGCGCCTTGTCCCTCCTTGCTTTGAGAAGCACCTTGTGAATCAAGGGAAATGGGGGAAAGGCGTAGAAGAGGCCCGGGGTCCACAGCCTCGAAAGGCATCCCCTGCGAGCCCTGCTGAGGCGGGTATGAAACAGCCTCAGCTTCGCGTTCTCCCTGGAGGCAAACAGGTCCACCTGAGGTGTGCCCCAGTGGGAGAAGAGATCTTGTACTACCTCCGGCAGGAGAGACCACTCGTGAGATGCAGCCCCTATCCAGCTCAGGGCATCGGCCAGGGTGTTGGAGGCTCCTACCACATGAATGGCTAGGAGATCCGCCTCCAGGCTGCGCATGAGTGACCAAATGCAGAGAGCTTCCTTGCATAGAAGAAGAAGAAGAATCTGCATTTATATATCGCTTTTCATATCCAAAGCGCTTTACAAGCAATGCTAGACTGGTAGTGAAGTGACTGAATGTGTGGTGGCGGCCATATCGCACATCATCACCCACACACAGCCTGGATAATTGCATGAACTGGTTTATGGGAAGGGGAATGTTGGCCAGGACACCGGGAATGTTCCCTACTCTTTTTGCGAAGAGTGCCCTGGGTTCTTTTACTTCCACCTGGACACCCACCAGGACAACACCAGGATGGGTAGAAGGGACCTCGGTTTAACGTCTCAGCTGAAGGATGGCACACCCCAGCAGTACAGCACCCCCAATACTGCACTCGGATGACAGCGATTTTAAGGGGAAAGTCCAATCCCTGTGTGGGACGAGAACCCACGACCTACTGGTCCGGAGGCGGATGTGCTACCAACTGAGCCACGCTGACACCTGATAGAAGCATGGAACGCGTCCCGCCCTGGCGGTTTAGGTAGTACATGGTCGTGGTATTGTCCGTCTGGACTCGGACCACTTGACCCCGGAGAAACGGAGCAAAGGCGGTGAGAGCTAGGCGGACCGCTCGGAGCTCCAGCAGGTTGATGTGGCATCGGGACTCCCGCGGGGACCAGAGGCCGTACGCTCGGTGTTCCCCCAAATGGGCACCCCAACCCATCAGAGAGGCATCGGTCGATAGAGACCGTCGGCTCGGGGCGGACAAACGGGATGCCCTCCTGCAGATGAGATGGAACGGTCCACCACCGGAGGGCGTTCCACATCTCCTGGGTCATTATCACTAGCTGGTCCAATGGATCGCAGCGTTGTGACCACTGGCTGGCCAGTCCCCACTGAAGGGTGCATGTGCCAGCGTGTCCAACGGACCACGCTGGTACAGGCCGCCATGAGACCCAGGATGCGCAGGAAGTCCCGGGCAGGGCGCGATTGCCCAACCAGAAATGATTGGGCAAAGGAGGTAAGAACCTCGGCCCTGTCCGCCGGGAGCCGTGCTCTGGCTCGAAGAGAGTCGAGCTCTGCCCCGATAAACAGAATCACATGCTTCGGCTCGAGTTCCGACTTGGCCTCGTTGATGAGAAGGCCGACTCGAGAGCAAACCTGGAGGGCCAGATCTCTGGACCGCTCCACCTGCTGTCTGGAGGGGGCTGCTATCAGTCAATCGTCCAGGTAAGGGTACACTCGGACCCCTCGGCGCCACAGGAAGGCTGTCACCACTGCAATGCATTTGGTGAAGACCCTGGGAGCTGGAGACAGGCCGAAGGGCATGGCTCGGAACTCGAAGAGGGATCCCTCCGCTCGAAAGCGAAGGAATCTCCGATGTGACGGACGGATAGGGACGTGAAAGAACGCATCCTGCAGGTCCAGAGAGCAGAACCACACGCCATGTTCCAGGGATGGTATTATCTGAGCCAGAGTGACCATCCTGAAGGTTCGCGACCTTAGGAACTTGTTCAGGTCGTGTAGGTCGAGAATGGGGCGCCAGCCCCCCGTCCGTTTCGGAACCAGGAAGTACCTGGACACAAACCCCGGGTCTGAGGGAGGATCCGCTACCTCCCTGATCACCTCCTTTGGGAGGAGGAGAGCGATGTCGGCCCAACGAGCCGACAGTGAGGCTGCAGACCCCGAGGCCCCCCGAGGTGCTACGGCTCTGAAGGGCGGAGCCTGCTCGAATTCTAGAGGCAGGCCTTTTCCCACCACCTCCAGTACCCACCTGTCCATGGTAATAACAGACCAGGCAGAAAGGAAGTGCCGGAGCCATCCTCCCACGGGGGGAACCTGGGGTGAGGTGACGGGGTTGGGGGCGACACCCCTCAGCCCGTCACTGGGCAGGCTTGGAGGAGGGACCGGCCGAGGGACCTCCTGGGCCTTTACCTCCCTGCTTCCTGTTGGAGGAAGCTCCGGGCTTGGGTTTGGGATGCCAAGCCCGAGCCTGCTGGCCCTGACGTTGCTGGGCCGGACGCCGCGGGGCGCAGAAGGACGAAAGGGCTTAGGCTGTGGTTTGCGGCCTTTGTCCTTCTGAGCGGAAGAGACCGAGTCCAAGGTAGCATTGGACTTCTCGATCCTCTGCAGGTGACCTTCCACCCCAGGGCCGAAGAGGTCAGTCCCCAAAAAGGGAACATCCGCTAACTTGTGCTGGGTATCCGAAGTAAAGGTGGATATCCTCAGCCAAGCCCGACGACGCATAGCCACTGCGGCTGCCACAGACCTGGCACATGAGTCCCCAATGTCTAAAGCAGTCTGGAGCTGCTGTTTGGCCACTGCCCTGCCCTGGTCCCGCACCTGCCTGACCGTAGTCTGCAGATCCGCGGGAAGATGAGGGACGACCTCATCCAGGGAGCCCAACAGAGCATGAGAAAAATGTGCCATGAGGACGGCCGAACTGGCCTGATGAAGACCGAGAGAGGACGCAGCATAGACTTTTCGCCCGGCATAGTCCAATTTCTTGGACTCCTTGTCGGGAGGTTTGTCCACATCCCTAGCGTTCCTGGCACGCCGGAAAACGCTGTCGGTAACCAACCCCTCAGCCGAGGGGTGTTCGAAAAACGGACGGGAACGGTGAGGACCGCATACTTCCTGGCCATCCTGGCCGGCGCAGGACAGGAAGCAAGGGGCTGCCAGAGCTCCAAGGCCAGACCCACTATGGCCTCGGCCACGGAAAGGCCTCCGTGAGGGAATCCCTCGGTCCAGAATCTCCGTGAGGGATACCTGGCCCATTTAGAAAGCGGTTGAGCTTCATCCGGTGGACTCCGAGATGAGCCGAGTAATCTAGGAAGGACGAAGGCTATCGCCCACCAACTGTCCTCCTGAGGACCCAAGTCCATTCGCTTGGAGAAAAGGGAGGAATCATCCTCGGACTCAGAAGAGTCCTCAAAGAGCTGCCTCGGGCCTGAGCCACCCTCCACCTGCCGAGGTCTATCGGGAGTGAGGGTGACAGACAGCCTATGGGGCAGTCCCTGAGCCGACCAAGAATTTTTGGTCGGAGCCCCAACTAACGGCTGTGGAGGCGGAGGTTCCACCGGAATCGGTGGGGCAGCTGGAATTGGCCGAACAACCGGCCTGGGAACAGGCTCCTCGGCTAAAACGAGGGGTTGTTTCGGCCGCTCCGGTGACAGCCACTTAATGGCCGGGGAAGACGACGGTGTCGGCTTATTCCCGGTCAGAAGGAGCTGTTGCCACATGAGTTCCTCATACCTCCGACGCAACTTGCGCCGAAGCCTCCCCTCGTCCGAGGAGGAGGAAGAGGATAAGCAACGGCGTCGCTTGCCGCGGTGCCGAGACCGAGACCACCTATGACGGCGGGATCGGCTGGACCGCGAAGACGTCCGAGACCGAGAACCTCGGCTAAGCCGAGGACGGTGCGGGAGGTGTCATGGGAACGGGCACTTCGTTCACCATTCCACCGAAGGCTCCGGAACTGGAGGCACAGACAAGCCAACGGGATCCTCAACTCCCACTGGGGGAACCGGGGAGAGGGGATTCTCAGCTTCTCCAGCCGACAACCCGTCCAACGGGTCGAGAAAAATCTCGACCGCATCGACGGGAGTCTCGGTCAACTGGCCTGACGGGGACACCGTGAAACCAGTGGCCGAAGCTGAGGGGTCGACCGAAGTCGACGGCCGACAACTACGGGAGAGGGATCTTTCCCGCTCCCAAGAGCGTCGATGGTGAGACTTACTCTTGTCTCTCTTTTTGGACCGAGAAAACAGTCCAGAAGAAGTTGGACCCTCACCTTTTGTCGAAAGGGTCAGACAAAGCTCCTTAAAAGAAGCCGAATAAGAGGCACCAAGAGATAGCGGGACAAATGCCGCAGCCGAGGTAGAAGCGGCCCACGCTGCCTCCTCTTCGAGGGCGATCATCTGCTCGAGCTGATCCACCGAGCCCGCTGCCGCGGACACCGCCGACCGGGCCTCTTTTGACTTAACCGGAGGAAATCTTTTCTCGGGACGCCCCAGTTGTAAACAGGCAGCACGGTCTTCGAGGACGTAGGCTGAAAAGGAAGAGCACAGGTCGCAGGCCTGCGGGTGAGTGCTCAAGGCCCAAGCAGTAGACGCACGTGGAGTGCGGATCCGTCCGAGACATCTTCTGCCCGCAAGGGCATCTCCGGAAACCGGGAGTCGATTTGTCCATCGCAGCCGCGAGGGAGAGAAGACCGAAGTCTTTTTAGCAAAACCTTTTTAATTTCGAAAATTCGAAGAACAAGGAACCAGTCTTACACGCAGAGCGTTAAGGAGGGAACCTGAGCTTCCAAGCGGTAAGGAAGATCTGGTGTCATGGGGTGGAGCCGAGAGTTTTACCACCCGGGTGGGTGGGAGGAGCCAGCTTGAAGACCTTCCGGCAAGATTTAAAGCGACAAGGAACCTGCCAGACAGTGTGGATGAACAACATATCCATGTCCCTAGAACGTAAGATTATGACTGCTTTGCTTTAAAGCATACATTTCAATGTACATTATATATTCAATTATTGCAACTGATGTAGCCCCGATCCAAACGTGCAACAGAAAAAAAAGAATAATTCAGCACTCCCCCCCCCACCGGTTCCTATAACTACATTAGTCTGTTAATAACAGTATTAACACCAGTTCTGGAGCTTTAGCTGGAATCTGACTGTATTCCTAACAGTTTAGCATTTTCCGCAAACTTGATATTTTTAAAGCAGCAGCATTTGTTAGACACCATGTCATTTTTGTTTCTCCAGAAATAATGATTTTCTGGCAAAAACATAAATATACCCATTTTTCTTTCTTCCGTCTTTCATTCCTGGGCTGAGATACAAGCTTTTGAAGTTTTTAAAAATGCCCACCTCTCTTGGCATGCCTGCCATGAAAAAATTAAATATCTTGGTGTGGTGTGGTGCTGGTTACTTTACTGATTTAAAAGTTGGTAACTGGGAAAGGCACACTGAGCTGAGGCTCGTTTCCAGGTGCAATCCAGGGGAAAGGAAATAAGCAGGAGGAACAACTTACATAGCAAAGCATGGATACAAATTATATATCAGAAATAGGGATGTATAAAGGTGTGACCAGAAGATGGCTTACCAATACCCCTCCGACAAAGCAGGACTGGGAATTAGTAGTAAAGGAAATCAAAGACATGGAAGAGCTGACATTTAGAATAAATTTGAGAGGGCAAACTTGGGTGGAGAGATGGACCCCTTGGTTTATAGGGACAGAAAATGAGGGAAAGATTAGAGGAGTGGAAGGGAGGAGGGAGAGAGCAGAAGGTGGAGGAAATAAATGAGCAAGCAACCCAGTTTGAACTATTTTGGCCTCAATAGAGGGGATGAACTACACAGAAACATCTAATTGGCAGAAGGATTGACCTGAAAACAACAAGAATAAAATAATAAGGTCTAAGGGGGAGTAAATAGAAAATGTTGATTGAGTACTGTTCTCTCACACTGTGCAATGTACTAAAAGAATGATGAAATGTCTTGTAATGAATGTACTTAAGTGCCAAATATGCAATAAACATGAATATAAAAAAAAAAAAAAGAAATAGGGATGTAGGCAGGACAAATACAATGGCAGCAGCAAGTGGAGAGGAAACATATACAGCAGCACAAATACAGCAATGATATGGTGGCTAGACATAAGCGAAGCAGAGTGCATAGCGCATGCTGGGGCGGGGACTATGCTAAAGAGCCTCAAATGAAAGGGAACTGACAGGAGATGGCCAAGAAAGATGATATGAGATTAGAAGGGGATTTACAGCAACGGGGTGCAAGGAGTTGTCTTAGTTAATATATCTAAAGGCAGAGAGTGACAGGGAGGCGGAGGGGAAAGGGAGCAGATTCCGGGGTGGCATCGGTAACCTGTGTAACACCATCTTTACACAGCCACAGTAAAAAATCTAGTATGCACATTCAACAAGTAACCTTAGCAGAAGGGATTTTTAAACATTTTGAGTGGCAGCCATCTTTAATTGCATGAGTCATTAAATACAACATTAGACATAAAAATGGGTTTTAACAATATTTGAGAAAATTAAGAATACACTGAGGATGACTGCAAGTATATCAGAAATAATTTTTTTCTAAAAAAAAAAAAAAAAACATAAAATTTTTTTGCCAGCAAATACGTCTGCGTTAAATGAATGTCATTTTAATCAGTTCAGTCTCTGAACAAGAGAAAGAGAGAACGATCAGGAACGCTACGATGCAAAAAAGGCTAAACTTACATCCGAGTTTCCAGTACGACTATGCAGCCATGATACTAACTTGTTAAGTTGCAATCATTGCACATCTCCCCGTCGCCATGATGCAGTCATTTTATACAATTAAATGCAGTCCAACATTTTACACTCTATTCAGCTATGCAGTGGTATGAACCTAACTAAGAATAAGAAAAGTAAGGCTGGCAAAGTGTAACCTCGCTGCAGTACTCCACAGTCCCACCTGAAAAACAAATAATATACATCCTTATCAAAGTCTTGAAGCAAAATTACCTCCTTCTATGTCACGAGCAATTATAAACTAGTTTAAACAAAATTCAGGTTTCTTCCTCCTTTTCCGACTCTGGTTGATCTACAGTGCCCATGCTGCCCGCGTGCTCGAACTCCCGAGCAAGCACTTCCACTTTTTTCTCTGACTCAGAGGCATCTGTACATTAGAACATGTCTCCGCCATACTGGATCCTAAGATGGGTCAGCATCAAAAGTGAGTGGGTGAAGCCTAGGCCCCGGAGTTGGGCTTGAACGGCACTGAACTTCTTGCTATGCACCCGCGTCACAACAGAAAGATCTGGTGGATCGCTGAACCGTTATAGGATAAATGCTGGGCCACCCTTAAAGCTTGTATGACTGTATCTCATGTTGTCACATTCATAGTCACAGCAAGGATGATCCTCAGGAGGTCTCTCTGGGTCACTGTTGTTCTCAATTAAACCCAATCAGCCCATTGTAGATATGGGGATAGTAAGGTCGGGTTAAATTTTAGGACACCAAGAAGCCAGCTTTTTAGAAATTCCAGCAGATCAGACCTTCCTTCACTGCCTTCTGGCATTCTGTCTATGAAAACATTTACTGCTCTGTTGGCATTCCTACTATGTGAACATGGACTGCTCTGTTGGCATTCTGACTATGTGAACATAAACTGCTCTGCTGACGTTTTCTAGAGCTTCTAAATGGTGCCTTAGCTGGGAGTTTCACTAGATCAGTTTACTTGTGTTTGCCAAGACTTGGGTGGCATGCTGATCGACTGTTGTGGCCATTTTAGTGGCCACACCTATTTGAACATCCTATTTCCCTATGCGTTGCAGGATTGTTCCAGCTTTGGTGTTGATGGCTTTCATCCATGCCACAAGGGACTTCCATGAGGATGCAGTCTCTGTCGCTTCTGGTGGTGCACGCTGAGCAGTATCTGGGCTCTCTTGCGGTCTCTAGTTCTTTGTCCCCACTCCACCTCTTTTACCTGGCCACACCACTGTCTAAAGAAGTATCAAATTGTTCTACACTTTGTCCTCTTTCCTTCTGTATAAAAAGTTGTAAAGTTTGCCAAGTTTAAAATGTGATTTTATCCCAGTTAAATTATGAGGTTACAGATCTGCAGAGACACATGTCTGTTCAGCAGCAGCGCTCAACAGCGACCCCCATATACCATCTGTATACATGTTTGAATGTGTACCTGTGCGAGTTCTTGTGGATATGTTTCAGTGTGTGTGTGTGTGTGTGTGTGCACGCATGTGTGTTCAGCCTTGCTGCTTTTAATGACTATATTAGAACACAGCACAGTCTTGCCCTTCCAGGAACACCCCCTTACGTGGAAGTGAATGAGCTTTTAATGGTAGCCCTGGGTTACTCCATGCAAGTGTGAAACATTGCGTCAAATGATCCGTGAAGCAAGGGGAGACCTCCTGCAGAACAGTTAGCCTCCAGCCCTGTTTTTCTAAATCTTTATAAAACCATCTCATTGTTATCTTCCCCCACTGTCTTTTGCTCTCTTTCCTAAAAAGAGCTCTATGGTGTGTGCTGATGGGAAGGGGACAGTAAAATTCATTACTAGATAAGGGTGCTTTAATATCTCTGCTCAGAGGCTTGCAGTGACCCTTCCCCAGCAAGATTTAGACCCATCAACACTGAAGGCAGTTAGTGCAGCTGCATCTGAACAGAGGTTGTGGGTACGAAGAATGGTCAGAGCCTTACGATTGGCTTTCATCGGAGCCTTGCGTAAGTGTCTTATGATGGGCTAGCCAATGAGCATGGGGGGACAACAGAAATCACGATTTTTGGCTATAACACAGAGGAGGACACTGTGAATCACCTCTTTAGTAGGCAGATTACATTCTCCTTCAGGGTAGGGGTACTAGGTGACACCTCCCTGATGGAAGTCTGCTACAAGCACCATAGCTGGGGGGGTGGGGTTCTTTGGGACCATTTGGTAATTAAAGGACTGCATTCTGCCACTGGATGGTTGACATCCCCACCTAGTGAAAGGAAATGGTTGCTTTGGCTGGTTAACAAGGTGGCTTTGGAATAGCAGATATGGGCAGTATGCTACAGCTTGATAAATGCGACAGGATTGACCTCGCTACTTCCCACTATTCTAAGTTACGGCTCTCCTAATATAGGCATACTCACACTTTATTTATCCAGGACAGGCAGTTCAGTTCCCAGCTGCTGACTATTTACGCTGTTCTATACTGTGCCTTGATTGCTCATATTCCAAAATCACACCTTTGATGGAGGTGAGTACTATTTTTGTACATTTTCTTCTAGACACCCACTGGCTGGGTACAGTATGTTTTCTGTATGACTATATACATGCAACTTGATAAAAAATTTAACAAAGAAACACTGAATGTGTCAGTACAAAAGGACTGGTAGGCCCACCTAGTCTGCCTATTTTCCCAGTCTATTTCTACACCCTGGACACTATTAGGTCACTGGTGCCCCCCCTTTCCTTTACCTATTATGCCCCTATCCCATGTATTCCTGAAGCTCCCTACTGTCTTCACCCCAACCACCTCTTTTGGCAGGCTGTTTCAGACATCCACCACTCTTTCTGTGAAGAAGACTTTTCTCACATCCCTCTTAACCTCCCCCCCCCCCATTCACTGCATGCCCCTGTGTTATTGTACTCCTCCTCCACTGAAAGAGACTACCGGTGATGTGGCTAGCAGCCAATTGGGCAGGACACTCTAAACGCGGGCTCCTGTACTCACTGCAATTAACTGCAAATTAAATTAGAAGAAATTAGCTGCGACTCACAACACTTGCCGCATCTGACAGAGCTCGGTTTGCTGAATCGAATAACACCAATTTTGTCTGCACTGAAGATGGAGAAACCTAAGCAAACCACACAGCAGGAAAGTGGCAAGGACAAGCAAGGGAAGCCACCAGAACTGGCAGGGGTGGGCTACTCAAGTCATGCAGCGATGACTGTGGCCAAACCTTTGAATACTGCTCTTTTACAAGCAGTGAGAGACTCTGATCATAAAGTGGAAGGTCTCTACACTCGGTTTTCCTCTGTGGATACTAAACTTGCTCAAATATGGGAGGAAGCTAAAAATGCTTCGGAGGTAGCAAATAATTCTGCAACAGTGATAACAAGGGTAATTGCAGAAAATAAGTTAATGCGCCTAAGACCTGAACATTTAGAAAACAGAGCACGAGTGGCTAATCTCAGGCTGTTGGGGGTCCAAGAAGGAGCAAAAGGAGAAAATCTGATGGCCTAATCAATTTAGCTTTCGGAACAGTGACTGGGACTTTCGCTAACAGGTCTGTTTATTAAAACTTACAGGATCACACCAAGACACTGGCCGACCAATTCTGTCCAGCCAAGGACTATACTGATCATTTAATCGGGTAAATATGTAAGAGACCGTCTACTGATTGATTCATGGAAAAAAGGACAGCTACAAATGCCTGATGCGTCCAACATTTTTCTCTCCCCCGATGTCAGTTACGCAACGAGACAGTGAAGGAAGAGTTTTGAGCCTGTTTGGGCAGGCCTTAAAACACTGGGGGTCAGCCATGCCTTACAATTCCCTGCACATCTGAGAATTACATATGCCAGCAAAAGTTACTCCTACACTGACCCCTCAGAGGTGGGTACGTGGCTGGAAGCCATTAAAATAGACTTTGCTCAGCGATCACAGGAAGAAGCCTTGGAGGAGATGAGGGTAATGAATGACTGTCACAGACTGTACTGAATCCTATTGAACAGTTGAAATGGGTTGTTATTTTTCACACTGTTAGCCAAATGGTGCTACTGTATGTTTAAAACGCTGTTAACCTCCATTAAACCTGAGAGTATTTTTATAGATGTGGGAGACTCGGCGCTGATCTGGTGGAGGGATTTTACTGAAGTCCTAGTCCTTTAATCACCATATGGTGACCAGATGAGTGAACAAGGACAATCGAGTTTGCAAAGATGGCTGCCACCTCGAGGCACTTTTGAAGCATGCTACACGTGTGTAATACCTCATTTCTTCTTCAAGAAGCTGCACTCAGCATTATGTTCAACAACTGGAGGGTAAGCTGGTAGCCCCAACATCAAAACATGAAAAATATGGTTAAACTGTACATAACTGTCAAAGTGGCAAATTAACTCTCAACTCATTTATGGCTCGTTCTGGAGGCATCTCTGTCAGATGTAGTTCAAAAGTTTCAAAACTTTTTAAGGTGATTATCCTACCAGTACAAGTTGTGGTTATCTGACAGTTAATTTTATTTATAACTGAATTGTTCAACGTTAGTAATTGTGGCTCATTGTGGGGAAGGGGCTCATGTTTCTGAGTGATCCTTTATAAAATGTGAGGGGTACTTTTTTGAGGAACACTAAGGACTGTTGTGGACTTACCATCACTGGACTAAGATGTAACTGGTGCGAAATAGCACTGTTAGAACTTTTCGAACATCTAAACGAACTTTAGCCCATGGCCACTGCTGCATTGGCCAATTTAGCTAATATTCACTGACAGTTATGTAATGTGGTCACAAGACCCCCGTGTGTTGTAACTACAGAAAACAAGTAAATGCTATCCTGAGTATAAAATGTAATCAGACATTACCTATACTAATCTTAGAACCAGGTATTTTCATATGTACTTTGTATATTTGAAACTGAATAATAATAATTAGGGGGGAAAAGAAAGACTACCCTCTTGCTCCTTGTTCACCCCCATGTAGTACTTATAGGTCTCAATCAAGTCCCTCCTCACTCTCCTCTCCTCCAGGGAGTACATGTTGAACTCCCATGGCCTCTTCTCATACGGTTTCTCATGCAACCCCTGCACCATTTTGGCAGCCCTCCTCTGGACCGCTTCCACCCTGTAGCAGTGCTTGTGGAGATGCCACCTCCAGAACTGGACATAGTGCTCTAGGTGGGTTCTCACTAGACAGCGATACAGTGGCAACATCACCTCCCTTCTCCTGCTAGAAATCCCCCTCCCTATGCACCCCAGCATCTGGCTAGCCTTGCATACTACCCTGCCACCTTCACATCACTGGATTTGATTACCCCAAGGCCCCTCTATTGCTTGGTGACTGTAAGTACCTCCCCACTTCATCTTATACACAGCCCCCAAGTGTCCCTTCCCCAGGTACATGACTTTGCACTTTTTGGTATTAAAATCCAGTTGCCACACCCCAGAACACTCCTTAAGTTTCCCCTAGATCTCTTTCAATTTTCTCCACCCCTTCCACCCTGTTGCAAATTTTTGTGTCATCCACAAAGAGACACGCCTTCCCCTCCAGTTTCCCAGCAATATCACCTATGAAGGCACTGAAGAGGACGGAATCCAGTACTGATTCCTGTAGTACTCCACTAGTCACTCTCCTATCCCCAAGTGACTGCCATTCACCACCACCTTCTGCTTCCTATCCTTCAACCAGTTTGATATCCAGTTTACCACCTTCTCTCCAATCCTCGGGGTGCTAATTTTCTATATTAGTCTTCTCTGTGGCACACTGTCAAAGGCCTTACTGAAGTCCAGATAGGCCACATCCACTGCTTTCCCCCAATCTGCTTCCTTAGTCACCCAGTCAAAGAAATCCAAGTGATTTGTTTGACCTCCCCTCCCACCATGAAACCATGCTGCCAGTGGTCTTGCAGCCCATTTGTCTGCAGGTACTATACTCCACCAGTCTCCTTCAGCAGGGTTTCCATTAATTTCCCCGCCACTGATGTGAGACTTTCCCTATAATTGCTAGCCTCCTCCTTGCTGTCACCCTTGTGCCCATTTTCAGACACGACCCGGGAGGTTACGGGTGAATACATGACAAGACAGCAGATATACAGTACAACACTTGGCTAAAAATAGAAAATAGTACAAATAATCAATAGTCAGTACAAGTATAGTTAACAACAAAGGCAAAAAGGCAACCAGTATTACAGAGATACATTTATAATATAAGGTAAGTGCCAGTTGTTAAAACCATTGTAGAGGGCAGGGTGGCTAATAGGAAAACGGGGTGGGAGAGCAGTAGGAGACATGGAGGAGGACTGAGACCTGTATAAGGTGGATAAAGATAAGCTCAGAATAAGGGAGACAGGGAGACAGAGAATAGGAAGCAGTAGTAGAGTGATAAGGAGGTGGGGGAGTAAGCCACCAACAATAGGTACTAGAAGGGGCTTAAGATGGATAGAAGCATGTACACTTGGCTAGTTTGGTAAGGCAATCCAGGTATTGTTTTTTAAAGAGGTCATGACTAGGAGCTTGCCGAACATCTAGAGGAATGAAGTTCCAATAGCGTGGGGCAGCAAGGGAGAAAGCATAGACACCCTTGGCTGTTTTACACCTCGGTATATGCAGGAGTATGGTCAGCTGACCGTAGACCATGACAGGAGGTTTGCCAGGACAGCAAACGGCCTAAAGATGCAGGGGTTCCAGATCTGATGATACTATCAGAGAGCCAAGAGAGAGGCATCGATGAGCAGACGGGAAGGGACATTTTAGATCAGCATAAAGCTGACAGTGGTGTTTGCGACGATGGGAGGTAGAGGCGTAGCAGAAAATGTTATTGTAAGTTATGTCCCATCTGTGTAGAGAGGTTTTGGAAGCACCTAAGAAAGTAACAGCACCATAGATGAGGGCTGGGAGAAGGATGCCTCGTGCCACAGCTAGCCTGGCAAAAGGAGTAAGCGCTTAGCTAGTCTTATAAACAACCCCAATTCTGGCATTCACAGATTTACAGATAGAGGAGATGTGATGATGGAAGTTTAAGGATTCATCAAGCAACACGCCCAGGTATTTAAATGATCTAACTGTGTCTAACAGATAGCCATTCGCATGGTGGATTTGTAGAATGTTAAGAGTTGTTTCTGAGTTTGACTTTGGAACCAAAAAGCATAGCTTGAATTTTGGTAGTATTTAAGATAAGCTTGTTCTTTGAGAGCCAGGATTGAATGGTCATGAAGTCAAATGAGAGGGCTAGGTTGATATCAGCTATATTCCTAAAGCTGTAATATAGAACCAGGTCATCCGCGTACAGTATGGACGAACACCAGTGGGTATGCAGAGAGATCTTGTTGATAAAGATGGTGAATAGGAGGGGGCCAAGAATGGACCCTTGGGGAACACCTGTGTTTACGACTGCAGGATTGGACAGGGCAGAATTAAATTTCACAACCTGTTGATGATTAGATATGTAACTGCCAAACCAGTGCACAACTTGTGGAGAGAAACCCAGAGACAGCAAATTAGCAAGGAGAAAGGGGTGGTGAACAAGATCAATTGCTTTAGTTAGATCTATGAAAATTGAGCCAGTGAAAGAGCCCTTGTCCACGGCAGTGATGACATCATTTGTAAGTTTAAGAAGTGCTGTTGTGATACTATGTCCTTTACGGAAGCCGTGCTGCTTTCAGAGAGAAGGTTATTGTCTAGGAGGAAGGAGATGGTATGTGTAGCTACCAGTTTCTCAAGAATTTTGCTCAAAACAGAGAGAATAGCTACAGTACAATTCACATTAAACTGTTCCTTCAATGAGTTGTTTTAGCATTTCTGACTGAGTTGCATAAATAAGTGTTGTTGGATCCAGCACAAAGTCTTACACAAACTGTTTCTTAAGAGTTAAAACTCAGTTTTGCACTGCATTATGATTGGACGGCAGATACATTCCAACTGAGCTGAAAAAATATTTTACAAACATCACTCTTTAGCTGGTTAAGCATTGAAAAACAATGTAACATGAGTTGCCAGGGCATTGTTGACTGTAAAAAACAATGCCAAACCAACTCGCTGGTGGAACAGTTTAATGCAACTTGTACTGTATAGGGCGATAGTTGGAGATGTCCTTTGGGTCCCCTTTTGTGAAGACCGGATTGATTCTGACAATTTTCCAAATACCAGGGACTACGGTATGGCATAGAGATAAGTTAAAAATCTTAGCCGGGGAGATGCAATGAAAGGAGAGGCAAGTTTCAGTAGCCTAGGCTCAAGCATGTCAGAGCCCACGCTGGTACTATCAGAGACAGTGTTTAAAAGTTTGAGGACGTCGACTCTGGATATGGTTTTTAAATGGAAGGGTGGAGTCAAGCACCGTGGGAAGCTCCCGTAGCAACCTCCCCTGAGAATCACAGTGACCTCTTCCTCCTACTACCCTTGCTTATTTCCTTCAAACAACGTGATGTTGCCTTAGTTATTCCCTCTTTCATCACTTTCCATTGTTCCTCCACTCCCCCAGCCAACTTCCCCAACAATGTATTTACTAAGGCACTCTTCCATTTCTTTAAAATTTGCACTCCTGAAGTCCAGGACCCTGATCCTAGTGTGATTTTTCTTCTGCTTCTTCTGCCCGATCTGTACAGGGGGCTACGCCCCTGTAACTACTTCACTGCTGTCCCTTGTGATAGGGTTGAATAAGGCCCTGTCCCATCTGTTATGCAGAAAAAGTTAAATGCAAGGATCTGTTCTATCCTCTCCTCTTCTGTCTCTCATCTGTCTGGTTGCGCAACCAAATGTTCTCGTGAGACCTAGGAACTGATCATTCTGATGGTCTCACGATTCTCCACATCTCGCCATCTCTCTCTGCCTTCATTTGCTGTTTCCGTCTTTTCTTCCCCCCTGTGTATCTGCGGTTATAAAAATATATGTGAAACTGGGATCCCTTGATTTGAAATGTATTGAGTTATACTGTTGAAATTACTGCAAAAAGCTATTTGGAATTTAGAGGAACCCGAGATGCAGTCTAAACTCCTGTCAGGCTTGTTTGCAAACTCTTCTGCAGAGCTGTCAGCAGGAGGCCAGCTTGGGACACTGTTCTATTTGAAAGCCTGCTCTGCAAAGAAACTGACAAGAACTCTGACACATTTTGTGAGAGACAGGATGTCTCCTTAATGAGTTCAGGATGAAGAAGTTAACTGACAAGCAAAAACTTGTTATGAAAAAAGAGCAGCAATATGTTTGCTAGGGAGACTTCTTGGAAACTGGAAAGAGACCCTCACATGAAAGACTATCGTTTTCTCTGTTTGTACTGCCTTTGTATATTGCTATCCTGAACAACTTTTATTTTTATTCTATTGATATTGATGATAAAAAGACGCTACTTGTGAATTTTAGAACTGCTCCTGGTTTTCCTATGCTTCCTGAACTTCACTTCGATGGCACCCCTTTTTCAGGACTGAAATAAAAAAATTGTTAATCAAAAAGGCAGAAACGACACAGAAGAACCCGCAGTATCTACTCACCCCCGAACTTCACCAGACTGGTCGCTGCCCAGCTCAATTAAAGCAGCAATATTTGTTAGTTGGTGAAAAAATCCATCATATAGTTTCTTTTAGCAAAAATGTATTTCTGACAACCTACAATTCATGCTCAGTATATTTTTTGTTTTCTCAAATGTATTAAGACTTTTTTCATAGCTGATTTTGTGATCAATGACTCACGTCATTAAAGATGTCTGGCATTCGCAATTTTTACAAAATCTCTTCCCCTGGTGTTACTTGTTGAATGTACACACTCGAGTCATGTTGTAATTGCCTTAGGATGGTTCTTCCGCATGTTTCTGATAGTACAGCACAAAATATTTCATTTGTTTCATGGTGGGCGCAGCATCGCTGTGGCATGGACGTGGGGACTTATAAAAACTTCAAGACCCCATATCTTGATTCAGGAATAAAAGGAAATCAAAAGTAAAAAGTGTTATCTTGATATTTTTGCCAGATGAACCTTATTACTGAAAAATATGTATGGTTACTAACAAATACTGCTGCTTTAAATGTAAAGACAGGGATTGGCCTGCCAGTGCAGGGGCAGTGCTACCACTCACAACGCCGACGACCCAAGGTTTGGGAACAGGCCTTGGATGCTGGAGGGCTGGGAGGGTGGAGGATTGAGCGTCCAATTGGACTGCCCTCCTCCTCCTCCGGGGTGGGGGAGTGCTGGTGTCCAAGCAGCCCCTTGCAGTAGCCAGGGGATGTCACCACTGGAACAGATTATGTCTAGGAGATGTGGCAGCTGTATGGCTTGTCATCTGCAAGTCACTGCATGCTATGCTTCCTCAAGGGAAAAAAGGAAAACGGTCCAACCGCTGTACGATGATGTCCGCCCCATGCCACTGACCCCGTGCTGCTGACTGGGCTCTTGCTCTCATTGCACCTTTCAGTCTCCATCGGGGAGGAAAGGGGCCCCCAGCACTCCCGCCCCTGGGAGAGTAAGATGGGTACTCTCGGGAGTGAGGTAGTCTCCGGTGTACGTGGCAGGGCTGAGTCAGCGTGTGTGGACTAATGGGGGCCAAAGGACATGGATAAAAAAGCATACTAAACTAAAAAATAAAATAAATGTAAAGACATACCATTCAATGGCCTAGCAGCTGGCATGCAAATTTACTATCCAAGAGACCTAGGTACTACTGTGAGTAAAAGTGGATGCAATACTCTGGGCGCGATCCAAGATCTTCTAAACAGCAAGGATCACCTCCCTCTACTTGCTCATATCCCTCTTAATGCTCTCTTTTTTTTTTTTTTATAATTTTCCTATTTTTTCCCCATGCCTCTCGTCGACCATCAACTCTGGTCACAGACCCCTGGAGCCCCGGCCACCGGGAATTGCCGTCTCCCCCGGTCATCCCTGGCTTACCCCCCAGAGAGTGGGGCCACGGTTCCGACCCCCTATATCGGACCGCGGAACTGTGATGGTTAGAGAGCAGCTCCAGTGGCCAATCAGGGCTTTCCTGGGGCAGAGCGTCACCGAGACGCAAGGCGTGGGATTTTATTCCTCCATTTTCCTCCCGAGGAGGGGGGACGTATGACGCCAGCGTCCGCCCCGCCTCCCTCTCCCCCATTTTTGAACATCGGCAGCGCGAGTTCTCTAGCCTCCGGCCAGGAGTCCTCAATGCTCCGATGTTGCCCGCACCTCCCCGAGAAGGAGAGCTGCCCATCGGATGCTCAATCTTCCTCCCCCCGGCCAGCCCTCTGACGATCCGGGTCCGTTCCCGAACCCGGGTCACCGGCATCGCAAGCGGAAATCCCAGCGCTGCGCCAGCGGGTCGGCCTCTGTCTGTCTCTTGACTATAGCAGCACACCACTTGCCTGCCTTCAGCTTACTAAAGAGTAAGGGACTACTCACCCAGTTCCAGGATAACATTTCCACTTATCCATAAAAACACATTTCCAAGAAACTGTCCAGGCCTGTGTGTGAATGTCAAGTACTTAACAGCTATAAACGGCTGCTAACGATCCCTGCACTGTCAGTAGCTAACGGATTAGTTTATAAAGCACTTTTGAGATATCCTGTGTACAAAAGGCTACACATGGAATCAAATGTAATTCAGTCGCTGTTAATGGATTAAACAGGGTATACTGTAGCTCTTGGTACTGGCCCATATCCTGCTCGTAAGCGAGCTCAGATCGCCACACTGAGAGGCAGGCTGGGCCAAGGCAGCTGTGACAGGTTACTTCGGCTGGAGAGGGTCGACAGCAAGTTTCAACACCAAAGCAACCCCTGTGGCTGACCAATGGAGCTTGCCCCACCACAAGGTTAGCTGTGCTCATGTCAGGGGAGGTAGGAGGGACAAAACTAGGGGGGCACTTCCATCTACTTGACAGTCTGGGCCTTTGGGAACTCCCTTGGGGCCTAGTGTCTGCCAGCACTGGATCACAGTGGACTGCCGCAAGGGGGAGGATGGTCCTCCACCTGAAGCCCCTGTCACTGAGGGTAAGACATTGTGGTAACCCGTGGACTACAAGAGTACGGGGAGACTCAGAGCTTGTGGGCCTGAACGGGGGCATCAGGGTATATTCCTGGGAACATGCAAATGGCCAGAGATAAAAGCATCCATATGAAATAAAAACCATGAGATGGCAATATGTTGTTTCCACAAGTATCCAGGGCAGAAGGATACGGCAGCAGCTGATATACGTAACGCAGATAAGAAAACATCAGTATGGAATACCAACATATAAGCTATTGAATTAAAACAACTACAAGCATCTTTGAAATGCAAAAATAAAAAATAACATTAGTTTATCTATGCAGTCCTGTGAGAATACTAGTCTGGGTTTCCAATGACAACAAAATATAGGCCACTCCCACCCCACCTCACCCCAACTCCACTTACCTTACGCTGAGTAACATTTCCTTCGTTATCAAAATGCCTCTCAATATATTGGGATGACAGCAAATGACTAGCAGGGCAAGAAAAAGAGAGAGAGAGACAAAGGGTTAAAAATGTGCGCTCAGTACCACCAGAAATCTGGTGGAAAATTTGAATTTTTAGCTTCAAGTCTAGAGGTTTTCTTCTGAAGATTCATTTTTTTCAGCTGTTGTAATGTGAAATGTCGAGAAAAAAGCGGTTTTCCCTAAACTTTTTTTTTTAAACTCATCTTTATTAAAATAGTATTTGGTTACACAGGGTTAGAACATCATTGTTTCCATGTTTACCACATTGTATGACAGTTCTAAAAGCATAATACCTTGCAATATAGTATACAACAGTTAAAAAAAAAATGCACCTTTTTGGTAGGCGATTCGCTTCCTGTGTTCTTTAATAACATCTTCACAGTTCTGTTACTTCTTACATTTTATATTAAACTGTACAACCAAGTAATATGTGTAATGCAAGCATAAAAGGAAAAGAGGGCAAGCCGCACTATTTTAACTTAGTACTGGCAAGGCAATAACAAAACGCAAGGCACTGTTATGGTATTGGGTAAGATACTGAATGAAAGCACTCCATTACATAACTTTAACTACCTAGTGCCATTAATGAAAGTAGTATTCTGATCTGACAGAGCTAGAGCTGGGAGATGAGGAATTTCCGTGTTTTAAATACAACTTCAATACAAAGCATCAGTTCTCAGTGATGGCGCCCTGCAGCAGCAAGCACAGAACAATGAACAGCACAGGGCCACACCAAACCATTCTGAAAAGGCAGCAGGTACAACGGACATGATCTTCACTAAAAAGATGTTACAATCGATAAAAGCAGACATTGCGGACCTTAGAAATAATTAAATAGACAATAAAAAAAAAAGATGTCAAGCCGGCCCGGTGGTGTGGAGGGCTCAGGCATCTGTGCCTTACCTCCTGCCACGCCGGTGACTGTGTTTGCAGTGTGAGCGGGCAGCCGGAGGTCAGCTGGGGAGGAGGAGGATCAGTGGTCAGTGTTAGCCTGGCCCCCAGCGGAGGCTAAGGGCTGGCACATTGACGCTGCACAGTGGAGAGGCAGAGGCGTGGCAGACACCCGACGTGGCACATATGGGAGCATGCGTGACACCGCCATTGGTGTCATTGTACACCCTTCCTCTGCGGGTGGGGGGTAGGACAGGGGAAAATGCTGGCAACTGGATGACAGTGGCACTTGCAAGCCTCCGCCTCTAATTTGCTGGGCCTGACCAGCCCAAACTAGATCCAGACATCAGTGGGGTCTGCCTCCCTGACTCCCACTGGGGCAAGCCCTGGGAGAAGAAGGCTGGCAACAAGTCCCAGTGGACATCAGGGGATGGAGCTGGATGCATGCCAAAACGTAATACTGGAGGAAGAAGGATAAAGAAAATATATATAAAAAAAAGGTGTATGAGATTTAAAAAAAGATAGAAACATAGACACTGTCGGCAGATAAGGGCCTTCAGCCCACCTAGTCTGCGCTATTACCGCTAACAACTGCGCTCTATCATGCACTGCTGGCATTAGGTTGTACCCCCCCTCCCCCCACCGACTACCAGCAATCCTCTATGCCTATCCCAAGATGGACTATTTGGAGAAGAGGCTTGCTTATTCAGAGGAGTCACTGACTAGAACTGAGATTTCCACTGACACATGATTCCCAAATTGAGAATCTAACAGCTAAAGAGGACAATACAGAAAATAGATGTTGAAGAACAACCCAAGGTGTTCCTGAGGGACTTGAGGGCAGGGGCATGGTGATATCTGTAGTTATTTAACCCCCCCACTACTGAATTTTCAATGGCCCTTAAATATTGAAAGGGCCCACAAGGCACAAAAGTATTGAAGCGGGTGGTGCGTCGCCGTACCTTTTCAGCAAATGGAGCGCCCCCTGCATCCCCTGTACTTCTGGATTTCAGACTTTTTAAAATTAAAATACAGCAAGTTACGGTGCGAGAAAAATGCTGCTCTTGCTGTTAAAAGCTTAAACCAGAGGGTTATTTTTAAAAGGGAGACCAGGATGTGGAGTTTTCCTTTAAAGTAGCAGGGACAGAAAAATCCTGACATGGAGAGAGAGAGAGAAACAAAAACAAAGAATTTGATGGCAGGTAAGGACCGTTTGGTCCACCTAGTCCACTTATTTGTCCCTGCATTTACTGTCACCACAGACCCTACTTGATTTCCGGCCCCCCCACCCCACACACACACACACTTCCCAGCTAAGATTCCTTTGTACCTATCCCATGAATGCTTCAACCCTGCCACTGTTTTTGTCCCCACCACCTCCACTGGAAAAATTGTTCCAGGCATCCACCACTCTTTCAGTGAAGAAGAACTTCCTCTCATCTCTCCTAAATTTCCCCCCTTCCAGCTTCACTGCATGTCCCCTTGTTCTCGTGCATCTTTTCCTGTAAAAAAAAAAATTCCACTCCAGTACTTTGTTCAACCCTGTAACCTGTGAGGTATTTACAGGTCTCTATCATGTCCCCCTCTCCCTCCTCCACGGTGTACACACTGAGATCCCTCAGTCTCTCCTCATAGGGCTTCTTTTTTTTTAACTTCAATCTTTTATTGAAAATAAAAGACCTTTAAGACTAAACATTAAACCAATTCTTCAGAGGGTAACTTGGAAGGCAAGAAACCCCTACAGATGTTACATAAACATGAAACAAGACTGCTCTACTTGGGGTCCCTCTTTTGCAGAGTGTGTGGTGTGTGGTGGGTGCCCCCATTTACTTGATCTTTTGTATCAGTTCCATATCAGTTGTTCATAGGGATAGGTTATCACAGGGTTTTAAATAATTAATCAGCAGTTTTTTTCTTGGTACAATACTAACTGTACAGAAAGCATTTATATAGGTTTTCTAGAAGTGTTATGTTTGTTATACACAGTGAGGCAAGTGCTATGCATTTTCACAATGTTTTAGAACTTTTAGGAGTAAAACGCTAATCAATTTTTAGAGTTAAATAAAACCCTGTATCAGCATGTACCAAGAGCGTGAAAACTTCAATATGTATACAGATAAGACAACGCTTAGTCTGAAGATGTAACAGTGAAACCAAATTAGAAGAAAGTTGGGCAACAGTAAAAACCCTAGTGCAGAACCCCCCATATCAAGTTTATGTGTGACCGCTAGACTTGATAAGTTAATAGCTTCTACGAAGCAGCCTGCCGTTGGTACCAAGGGCTGCATATCTGCAGGAACTTCTCATGTTGTAATCTAACTATACTAGTTATCCATTCCATTCTTTCTATTTCAATAACCCTAAAGGTGCATTGTTCCAGGGTGGGGGGCATCTGGGACAACCATTTACGAGCGATGCACTTCAATGCTGTCACCCTCAAGATTTGACACAGCTTGCAGTGTTCACTAGAGTAACAAAGTAAGGTTGGAAATCCCAGCACCAACTCCTGGAATCGTAAGGGAAAGGTGAAACCCACTAGCTGTTGTATGGAAGAATGTACTCCCTTTCAAAACTCTGAGAGCCTGGAACACTCCCAAAATATATGACAGTGTGTGCCCTAGCCTCCACAATTGTGCCAGCAGTGATCAGTATGGTTAGGGCTAAAATGCTGTGTTACTGCTGGTGTGCAGAAAGAACACACCAATATTTTCCAATTATATTCACGCCAGGATGGGGAAACCATAACCTGCCATCCCATGTTTAATATACGTGCCCACTGTTTGGTGGCTATAGAAAGTCCACTGTCCTCCTCCCATTTAAGGCATACTGCCTTCAATGGAGGGTTATCTGTTTAGGTTCATAATGAGTAGAGATGTGAGATATACTGAATCTGTCCTTAAACAGTAATCATATGATAGAAAAAGGATTCTAGGACCATGCGTTCTCGCTGAACCTAGGCTAAGATACCCGGGGATGAAAGGTAGTGTTGAATTTGGAGGTACCTACAGTGAATGGTCTTCTTTTCTAAGATTATATTTACTTTGTAGCTGGGCAGTGGAGAGGCAGCCCTTGTTGCCGTGCACTTCTGGAAAGTGGTCAATTTATGTCTTTCCCAGTGTATATATCCAGGGTCTAGTTGAGGGAGAAGGAAGGAGGTTTCATTCTGTATAAGGGACAGTGAGCAGAGTGAGTTGGGAGTATGTGTTAACTTACGCAAGCGTATTAAAATGCAAAATGAATGTTTAGTACACGGGTTGGTTACTTGGGACCACAGGTGAGGGAGAAGAGTACTAGTAAGCAGTGTCCACAATGCCAAGCCCTCAAATAAGGCCTCTTCAGTCTGGTACCACCCAGAATTATGACACTGCTTAGATTTTGAGAAGTCTTTATGTAAGTTATTCCAGTAGAAATGCACTATGGAGATTGGGAGGGTTTGAATAGGAAAAGGAGATGGGGCAAATATTCATTTAGTGAAATCGTTACATTCAGCCTCAAGACTGAAGCTAACCCTCCGTTTGTTAATCAGTAAGAGCTGGTGTCAGTCATCCTTGTTGTATTTTATAAAGTCCAAACTGAGTACTTGAGGATGCAGGAGGTGCTTCATTTGCTGAAAAGGTGCAGCGACGCACCACTCGCATCAATACTTTTGTACTGAAGAGGGTGGTGCGTCACCGCACCTTTTCAGTAAATGGAGCGCCCCCTCCATCCTCCATACTTCTAGATTTCGGACTTTTTAAAATTAAAATACAGCAAGTTGTGGCACGAGAAAAATGCCGCTCTTGCTGTTAAAAGTGAAACCGGAGGGTTAGCTTTTCGGGTGCAGGAGACCAGAATGTGTGGAGTTTTCCTTTAACTGTCCAAGTTCTCATAGGGTTTCTGACATAGCCCTTGCACCATTTTAGTTTCCCATCTCTGGACAGCCTCCACACTGTCTATGTCCTATTGTCTCCAGAACTGAACACAATACTCCAGGTGGGGTCTCACCAATGATCTATACAGTGGCAACACCACCTCCCTCCTTCTGCTAGTGATACCCCTCTTTGTGCACCCTAACATCCCACTGGCCCTACCCACTGCCCTGTCACACCACCTCACCACCCTGAGGTCATCAGATATGATTACTCCATGGTCCCTTTCCTGTTTGGTGAATGTTAATACCTCTTTCCCAGTTTTATACTCTGCCTCTGGGTTTCTGCGCTCTAAGTGCATGATTTAGCACTTTTTCGGACTGAAACCGAGATGATATACCACGACCACTCCTAGAGTTTTCTCATGTCTGTATACATTCTCTCCATCCCCTCTAGAGTATCCACTCTATTACACATTTTGGTGTCATCTGCAAAGAGGCATATCCTCCCTTCCAGCTCATCTGCAATGCCACTTATAAAGACATTAAACTAATATGAATAAAATAAATTGTTTTAATGTATTCACAAATGTATTACTATCGGCACCTTGGAGAATTGAGAGATGTTTGCATGATATTATTTCGTCTTCTCTTTGTAACATTTTATATCTCTAAAACGACTACTGTATGTTAATTTTAACATTTTTGTATGTGACTTGTGCCTGTAAAGACTGAAAAACAGTCACACAATAAAGCATTTGAACCTTGAACCTATAAAAACATTAAAAAGGACTGGTCCCAGTACTGAGCCCCGACCAGATTTTTATCTTTCATGATTTTCTCAGGAGGTGGTAGAGAAAAGGAAAGTATTCACCCAAGTGACAGTTATTCTACAGAATCTGAGCATAAGTGATTTACTAAAATACCCAGTTATACTGATGATAAACAGAGGGTGAGTTTGCATGAATTGCACACACTGTAGAAGAAGCCTGAGAATTCATACATAAATTCTGTCTGACAGCTGTCAAGGACTTAGATACCACAAGGACAGCTGGGAAAAGATGGTTACCTCCATTAGCTGCCACAAATGCAGACCCACGCTCCCCAGCTGAGGTCAATTCAACTTGTGACACAGAAACTCCACAACACCAATCTCCTACAATACCGAGGACCAGCAAATGTAGTATGAACTATCCCCCTACCTATGCTGTGCCAAATTATGCCAGAATCACTGTCCTAGTAACTTAAGTCACACAGGATAACAATTCCCCTGTGTGGAGAGGTGTCTGGATGTGGTGTGGCTTCTGACACAGAATGACACCAGCTGTAACTAAAACCAGATACCTCTGACACCAAATATGTGGGAGGCTTAGGTCAGGAAGCATGAGTAGTCCAAAGAGAAGTTGTAGAAAAAACACAAGTGGACATTTATTGTACACAAACAAACAAAACTAACTGGAACACATCAGCATCTCTCATCTAGTCCCTCCAAATCAGTCTCTACAGCAGGAAATAAAGCAGCCTGTCCTGGCTCTGCGGAAAAACTCCCCCTCCCCTCTCCTCACACAACCAATCAGACAGACTCTTGTAGTTGCTGGTTGCTAGGCACACGATTGTGACCCGTCTAGCAACTGTTTGTTACTAAGCCGAACATTGTAATGCATCTTGTAGCTGGCTAGAGCATTATAGATACACAGACACTGTCGGCACATAAGGGCCTATGGCCCACCCAGTCTGCCCATTTGAGCTTGTAAGTTCACTTTATATAGATACATAGACACTGTTGGCAGACAGGCCCAGACTGAGGTCACGTTCTGTCACAGCTGTCTGTCTCTGCCATCGTTTCACTATCTCTATTTTATGTATCAGGAAACCCAGTTACAATACAAACCTAAGCAAGTTAGAAATTATAAGTTAGGAATTAGAAAGTACAGCAGGTACAGGTTTGAATGTGCAGTCCAATAGAGAGTTAGAAAAGACAGAGATAGTAACAGAATCCTTGCTTCCGGGTCCCTCCCACATAACACAAATGGGACAGGGCCTAGCTTAGCCCTGTCACACCCTTGGGTAACAAAGCAAAACAAAACAAAAAAGAGACAAGACCAGCTACACCGAAAGCAGTCACTAAGATGTGCCCGATGAGGAATCACTAGCCATTAAATGCAGACTCTCACAGACTACTATCTTTTGAGGATCACAGAATGACGTTTAGACGTCAGAAGATCCATTTTTGGCTTTATCTACAACTCGGAGATAAAGGACTTCCTAGATAAAGAAGGCACATTAACACACAAAAATACCCTGGCCTGCAGAATGACACCGGCACTTAGCTCCCCAGGCACCTCCTCCTCCACCTACCGGATCCGTTCTGCAGCAGAGCCTCTCCGGGGTCCTTCTGCCACCCCGCCAGATGGGTTAAGCTCTGGGGGAACTTAGGAGGTAAGGGTAAGTCCTGGGGCACGGCAGGGCGATGGAACTGAGGCAGCCAAGCAAAAGGGGTCCGACCACAGATGCAAGGGCAAAAACAGCAGTAGCTACAAAAACATAAAAGTAGCTACACTTAGAAAAAAAGCAAGATTAGTCTTACAATTAACAGCAGATTGTGACATAAGAATCTCTGTTTCAGCAAAAAGTAAATGGGAGAAGAAATTTAGGGTTCAAATCCCAGAATATGTTTTGACTCAAATTTTGGAATGTGCCTATCAAAGATGCAGGGAAATGAAAGGTAGATCAATGCAGTGGAAAATTCTACATTATTTTTACCATTCTCCCATTAGTCTTAAAAAACTGGGCCTTTCTACGAACAATTATCGTTGGAAATGCAGATCTCCACAAGCAGACCTCAGTGATCCCATCTGGTTCTGCCCAAACACTCATCTGATTTGCAAAGAGGTTCATGCAGCATGTCAAACTACACTGAAAGTAAACTTTCCCTACTCGCCATTGATACCTCTCTACTAAAAGAAATAAACCAGACCACAACACATCTGGATTCTGCTGGTTGCTTTCTTATATAAAATACTAATATTGCAAATCTGGAAAACAAAATTCCTTCCTTTACAGAATGGACTGACTCTATATGCACCCTGGCAAATAATTAAAGAATTAGCTGTCTTCTGGATAAATCAGATATGTTCAGCAAAATATGGGATCCATTCATGAATTTCAACATGATGTCTCCCACTTAATATGGAAAAGAATATTTTAAAATAGAAAAGTGATCATTATGTTGGTGATGATATGCTGACTTTCATGTAACAATGATGTTTGTCATTGACAAGTTTTACTGATATTGTATTCGTCCACAAAGTACTACTGCAGTTCATCATAACATGTTACTTGAAAATTCAATAAAGAATTTCTTGGAAAAGAAAGAAAGAAAGAAAAAAATGAAAGAAAGACATGTGGACTGGAAGGATCCAGACTATCATCAGTTTCAAGTCTATCTGGCCAGGTCTCCACCTGGCCCTTCGCTTTGGGAGGGCAGTTTTGATGTCATTGTGTATCCCCTGGTTGGACACTATACCTTCAGGGCAGGTCGACTTACCCTTGGGTCACCAATACCAACTCCGTGCACTCTATCCTAGACCTTCTACCACCACCACCACCATGTGGCACATCAGTTTACAGGAAACCCCCAGGAGCAAGGTCCAGTTCCAGCTGAAGCAGGCAGCCTATTTCTCCTGGGAGTAGCCTGTTTACGCAGAGGCAGCAGGGGACCCTGGGACAGTCCAGCCCTGATGACATGGGCTTCCACTGCTGGTCTCCATCCTAAGACGGTCCGTAATTTTACTCTGCTTATTAAATTGCCCATCCACCTCCTTGCATTTTGATAGCTGCACTGCGATGCGGCCAGGAGGGGGAGCAGCAAACATGCCTGGTTACTGGCAACACTGATGCCATTTCCAGTTCTACTACTTGAGGCCCCTGTGCAGCATGCAGCTCAGAACCCTCCCCAGAGTGAGCTTGCTTCCTCTTCAGCACTCCTGAGACTCCACAGGCTCTGGACTGGATGACTGGATCACGATGCAAATTCAGGTTTCCCACATGGAAGTGCAATGAGTTCCTACCAGCACCTATATGGGCATTTTATACTTTTGCATACACATTTTTCTCCTTTGGTGTCATCTGCCCAGTCCCAAGCTTGGCAGCAAACCCCTATGGCAAAGTTTTCTTTTTTTTTTTTTATTACTTTTTGGTGGTACCTGGCCGTCAGAATATCTGCCCTGGTCACAGATACCCGGGACCTCCACCCCCGATCATAGCCTGTGCTTTTTCCCCAGTCACCCCTGGCTTGCCTCCCAGAGGGCGGGGTTGCGGCGCCGGCCTTTAATGCCACAATTCTGGTATCTGGTCGGGGGAAGCCGGCATCGGAGGCGATGAGAGGCCCGGGGGCAGGGCATCATGAAGAGCGAGCCTGGCCCCAGATTTTTTTTCCACGGTAGGGAGGGTGGGGGCGTGCTATGGCGGACTCAGCGTCCGCGCCTCCTGAAACATCCAGGCATCGTGTGCTTAAGTGCAACCCAGCCTCCGCTGTGTCGCGTAGACACCGATCACACATCCCCTCCCCCGGAGAGGGACAGCAGTCTAGGGATGCTTGATCCTTCTCCCCAGCCAGTTCTCTGACAACCCAGGTCCATTCCCGAACCCGGTCGCCAGCCGCAAGAGGAAATCCAACCGCTGCGCTAGCTGGCTGGCCCATGGCAGAGTTTTCTGCTCCATCCTCCATCAGCCACAACAACCCCTCCAGTGGCGAGCCACGGTCAGGTTCAGGGCTCGAGAGTTCCATCGACCATCATCCTGATAACACTGTGGTTATTTTCATCCCTCCCACAGCCTCATGGTACCTGGTAGTGACAGCTGTCATCCCACACATATGCAGACATCCACTGTGACAAAGAAATCTTCCTGGCCCTCCTCTGGAGCTTATCCTCCTTGGCTGGTAGCATTGCCAGGTGGCACTGTCTCCCAGCCACCCCCTGGCTGCCCAGCCAGCTCACGAGTCTGCTCCCAAACCCTCGTTCCCGGCAAGGCAGCACAACGTGCTATTGTTGGTTCATCAGGCAGACCCCTGGTACCCATCTGTAACTCCAAAGCAGCTTCCTGATCCATCGCCCACAACAGGACACCAGCCTCGTCTAATGCTACCCCCCACTTGACAGAAAGGACTACTTACACTCTGCATGGTCAAGAGGGCATCCCCCCTTCCCCATGTGGGATCAAGCATACTCCTTCTCTAATCAGCCTCCACTGGCTCAAGACAGACATTCAGGAGTGAGGATATTAGCTCAGGTCATCCCTCACCATGGGAACAGCCAGAGAGCCACTTATATGTCCTAAAGATAGGCCAGGGTAAAGCATGGCCTTCTTGGTTAACAGAGACGTTATCTGGTTGTGGCTGGGTTGGACAAAGAGGGAAGGAAAAACAGAAAGTTGGGGGAAAAAACTTGCAACTGTGGCTGCCCAATGGCTCACTATGCTGGTGACCCAGGTTCGAGACAGCCCTGATGGAGAGCCAGGGAGCTTGCTCCTCTGCCTTGGGGAGCAGTACATACATGCATTGCTGCACCACATCTTGGGGGGGGTCACGCGGTAGAGCCTCACATGTGGAGTGAATGGGTGTAAAAACAATGCAGTCATCAGGCTCATGGCCATTGGTGTTCTCATGTTTCACACCATGGCCCTCCACCCCCCCCCCCCATGATGGTGGGGTTAATGAAGATGGGGAATACCACCACGGGGGGCGCGGTGAAGGGGGTTATACTCCCCAAGCCTAAAGACAAAAAGCTATGTGAAAAATAAACGTGGCCCTCCTGCCTCATCCATGCCTTGTTTACAGTAAGTCTTGCACGATTTACTTGGACTTCACTTGGAATTTTTGAGACAGCAGAAGGCAACAATGCCCATATACGCTGTCCCTGTATTCAGTGATAATACTCCTTTAGTCCCTTGTCAGCAAAGTATCTGTCCAGTCCATTTTTTTTTTTTTTACTTGCCTGGCTCTTCGGCTTCAGAGGGGGCCTCAAACCCCCTTCTACTCCATCTGCCAGGTCCATTCAAGGTCGGTCCCCCCCCGTTTCATGTTGCACATTGGGCTGGGGGTGTATGTATTTTTCCCCCATTTTCCCCCTGAGGACACCGGAGCAGAGGAAAACATCCAGACAAACGACATGCTGACACATGCTGCTGTCAAGCGCCCGACAGCGTCCTCCCCTCCCCAACTCCGGAGAGCCGTGTGCCCCTACTGCCCGTGTTTCCACAGGCAGAGGAAATATAGGTGCTGTATGCAACCCGGTAACCCACCCACTGGGACACTCAACCCTCCTCCCCATCCGACCCCCAGCAGCCCAAGTCTGTTCCCGAACCCGGGTCGCCGGTGTACCATGAAGTATGGCGTCCAGCGCCTCAACCCTCTGAACCACCGGGACGGCCTGTCCAGTCTATTTTTGAAAAGAAAAATGTTCACTATCCACCACTACTAATGGCTAACTATTCCAAATATTAACTATTCTCTGTGTTTAGTACCCCCTTACATTTGTCAGTTTTACAATTACATGTCTGAACTTGTTTATTATGCCCTCTTAAGTTGAGGTGTAATCTGTATTTAAAATTCATACACTCCGTAAGTTCCATGTCATTCACAATCTTGTACATTAATAACAGGTCACCCCTAATACGTCTATTATGCAGTGTATTTAATTTTAGGAGTTTCAGACGATCGTCATATGGTTGGTCTTCCAGACCTTTAATGGATCTCGTTGCCTTCCTTTGTACTCGTTCTAATTCGTTGCTGTCACTAATGTTTAGACCACCCAAAACTAAGAGCCATAATCCAAACGTGGTCTCATGTATGCATTATATAAAGGTGATCTCAGCTCTCTAGATCTACGCACATAATATTTCTTAATGGCATTTAGCAAGTAATTTGCGTTTCTAAACACCTCTGTACACTGGTTATGGGATTTAAGATCACTGGTTATAATAATCCCCAGATCTCTTTCTCTTATAGTTTCCTCGAGTAACTCATTTTCAACATAATATTTATAGCCAGGGTTTGATTTCCCAAAATGCATGACTTGACACTTCGAGATGCTGAATGACATCCATCACTCTCTTGCCCATCCACCAACTTGTCCAAATCACTCTGCAAAGCCTCATAGTTTGCCATGTTCCCAACTTTTATGTATTTTTTTTTTCCCCAGTGTTGGTGACGGACCAGATAAAGAGATGCCTGGTGGTTTGACCACCCTGCCCTTATGCACGGATGGCCTGCATTAGAGGGGAGAAGCTTCTTTCATGGTGTCAACCTCATCCACCCCACCCCTCCTCTCTAAGAAATGTTTCCCACAGGTAATTTCTTTTCCCTGGATACAGGACATCCATACGCCATGAAGTATTTTCCCAATGGATTCCAATGCCATGGAACAGACTCCCACATGGTCTAAAATCCAACTCGTCTCACCCTGCACTCAGTAACCAACTACAGGAGCTGAACAGACCATGTTGCAACTGCCCCTAATTGACCTTTCGCTGCTGCTGTAACACACGGTAATGTTAAACTGATGCAGACTTTTATGATGACTGTAAATCATTTTCTGTTTGGACTGTAGATTTGAGCTCTATTTTTGACGCGCCGCTTTTTTGCATTCTCTGTTTTTTGAGACCGTGTATCTGCTCCCCTTCCTTTATTTCCTTGGATACACTCAGGCATCAGCCATCTGCAACTTACAGTCCATGGTCTGCCATCAGGCAAATATGTGAAACATCACAGAGCAAAAATCCTTCTTCTCTCTAACATTTGTTTGGGCCTCCACACACACACACTGGAACCTAATAAATCATAGAAGTTATGGATAGCAGCCTCTGCCTTGGCATTCAAACTATTGCAAGAAACTGAGATCAGCGAACACACAATCCATAAAAGACAGGTAACAAATGAGCTATGTGGTGAATAATGAATACAAATGCACTGAAGCGCACAGTGCTGCTACCGCACTTTTACAGTTAATGGAGACTCAAGTGTCCTATACTTACGGGGAGCGGACTTTTCAGAATTAAAATAAACTTTGCGGCATGAGGAAAGCGTCTCTTTTTTTCAGTAAAGCTAAATCGGAGGGTAAGGTTTGCAGGGGCCCCCTACAAAACACAGCATTCCTTTAAGGTGTTTCTTTTATGTTTACTTACTGAATCTGCATTAATTGTCGACCGTGCTATGTCTTAGAATTTCTCTGTGATGGTTTCTAAACTATGTATTAAATGTTTATATGTAAAGTTCCTGTGTCTCTTATGGTTGGAAGAGTGCATTCTTGAGTTCATTGGGTGACAGACCTGCAAGGCGAAGTTGAGTAGTTCTGGAACACAAAGGACCTGAAAAGAAACTCTTATAACCTTAAGAGGAAACAGTAACTGCACGTATAAACATATTATACATCATGTTAAAGACCTTTGTTAAAAAAATGAAATTTAAGTTGAAAATCAAAATGTTTTACTTTGCGGAATATTAGAGAATTCCATTGTGGATAATGGACTGTGCTCACTGAACTTAGAACTTCAGAATTTTAGAATTATGTACATGACACCCTCTCTTATTGTTATAAGAGTACCTGAAGGTTTAGAAATTAACAATCTTGACTGGCAAGCAAGATGTCATGATTTATAATATAAGCTTATGGGTCGGTTTGGAAGGCCTCCTATGGATATAAAGAGTGTTGCCTTACGCAATTTTAGGACCAGAGGACTGTGAACCGAAGGTGAGTGGTTCTGTGGTCCTAAGGACACAAAAGGCGACACTCTTAGATCCATAACAGGCCCTCCAAACCCAGCCATAAAATTATTATGGATCGCTAACTGTACTTAATAAAAAAAATCCTTTTTTTTAATTTAAAATGCTAATGGCATGAATGGCCAGCGTGAGGTACATTACAGTGGCTCAGCGTGTGAAGTACTCTTGTGGTAATAAGAGTACCTCACGCACAACTGAAGGGAGGGCTGTGATTGGTCGGGGATGCTCCCATGATCAATTATATCAATAAAATAATAAAGCGAGCACCCAGTAGGGGGCTGGCTACCGAGCAGACACGACAGACCATGAGGCCTATTCTGCTGGCTTTTAATATGTTAGTATGTTATTTTTAAAATTAAAAAAAAAAAATGAAACAGAAAAAGAGTGTCTTTTCTGGTCAAAAACTGCAGATAAACAAATGAGGTCTCCAAACTCCTGAGTCACAGTCTCAAGCAGCTCCCCGTTTCTGGGGCATGTTATGCACACCTTACCCCCAAACCTGGATGGTATCCGGTCAAGACTGTGGCAGCATAGACACTCAGTTGAAACCTGCATGGGCAAAACAGCATGCGCGGTTCCGGAGTATGTTTATATATATTAGTGCAATTTTACACAGTGCCCGTTTTTGGGTGTCCGCGCCGTTCCCTTTTTCACCACGCATTTATGCTGGCATGGTTTTGACCTACACCCAACCTGGACTGAGGCACAGGAGCTATATGCCAAGTATGTGGAGCTGGAATATGCAGTTCATGCGAAAGGCACTAAATAAACCCAAATTTCTTTCCTTCCCTGCTCTAAATTTCAGAGCGCGGTACAAGAATTAACCAAACTTCCTCACCTTCAATCTAAGGACACGTGCTAGAACAGATATATAATCATGATAACCAGTTCTGGAGTCCTCACCTAAGGAAAGATACAAAGTGGAGACAGTGCAACACAGGGTGACCAAAATGATTAATGGCCAATAGGGCAGATCTTATGAGGATGGGCTCTCCTTGCAGGAGGTCAGACGAGAGGGGAGATGTTATAGAGACCTTCGAGTACCTGAAAAGAATGAACAAGGTAAACTACAAGTAACTATTTAGCCTAAACAGCGGCTCAAGAACACGGGGACATGAGTGGAAACAAACACAGAAGGAGATTCAAGAAGAAAGTGAGAAAGTTTTATTTTACAGAAAGGGTGGTGAAGTCGTGGAACAATCTGCCAGCCGATGTGGTGGATGCCAAAATTATCAATGGTTTCAAACATGGTTGGGACAGAGTGAAGGGCTTAGTGGTCGATCAGGGTGATAGCAGTAGGGTAGGGAGCATGGGGGGTGGATATTATGGATCAGAACCCTGTGTGGACAATAGGTGCTGGGTTTGTAAGGGTTTATGGGCAGACTGGGATGGACCAGTGGTCTTTTTTCTGCCATCACTGTCTATGTTTCAATGAGTACTAGCACGGCAGACTAACACGTCTCAAGGCATGCATGAACCTCTTCAGCTCAGAGTAGGACAGTAACCCCGCCATGCATCCAATGAACAGCAGTGTGCCTGCTAATGAATAAACAAATACTGATGCATTGAGACTGCTTTGGAGTCTCAAAATGCAGTTTTTCTTTAATTTCTTTCTGTTTGGCCCCCAGTCCGTTACCTCAAACCTCTCTTCAGGCCTGTCCCCAGTCACCTCCCAGTCCCACCCACCACTCCTCCCACTGTCAACACTGACAGGGGTCCACATGGGATAGGACCCCAGCATGCTGGTGCTGTTATTCAGGCAGCCCGGTGCACATCAGTATTTTTTCCATTTTCTTCCCGTTTCCCCCAGGCCCCTCCCACCTCCCCTGGCATTGCCACAGCCTTCTTCTAGGAGATCATGATTCACTAAGTCAAATGCCTTTGTGAGATCTATGAAGATTGCCCCAGTCATACATCCCCTGTCCAAATCACCCCAGGATATTTGCAGTCAGCCTAACCAGAGCAGTGTCAATACCATGGAATTTTCTGAAACCGTGTTGCCAGTCGGTCAAGAGATAATACTGCTCAAGATACTCCTGGAGCTGGCTATATATAAGCCTTTCCTGAATTATGGCAAGGGAGCTGAGTAGGGAGATGGGGCACTAATTTTCTAAAGGCTCCTTGGAGCCACCCTTGTGGACAGGTATTACAATGGCCACCTTCCAACCTTAGCACCCACAACCCCCACCCCCACCCCGTATATTCAGGCTCTGTTCCATTGCCTGAGATGTTGCCAGACCAAAACATGAAGATCTGGAAGTTAATCCCCCACCTCAATCCTGCCTGGGCTCCATGGAGACTGGCATTCAGGAAGGAGTACAGCGGGATCAGGCGTACCTAGGGGTGCATCTCAGGGACTTGGATGGGAGTGGGTTCATAACATAAATGAATAAATAACTTGTAAAAAAAATAAAATATAATAGTTAGAGATCGTTCATCTTTGCATTTAATCTTATTGTCTGTATTTATCTCTTCTCATTCTTCATTACCAAGGATATCTGCCTGAAATCAGGATCTGTGGGTCTCACCCTTCAACTCATCCTCCTCTTCCTCCTTCCGATGCAGCCATAACCCTTGGTCTGTGATATCACAATCTATGCTGCTGTGGAAATGACTAGGATCTCACACACGGAGGATTGTGACCAGCAAGGGGGGAGCAGGAGGAGCCAATACCACACCACTGCTCTCAGGAATACACAGATTAACCAAATCAGTAGTCGAAGTAATAGCACAAGTGCTTTCTTACTGCAGGAACCAGCATGTTGCTGCAGTGCTCCCCACGCCACTCACTTTATGCAACAAAACGCAATTTGCAAATACAGCACAGAGAAGAAGCCACAAAATTAATCCACAGTATGGCAAAGTGCAGGGAGGAACTGCCTCTTGGTACGCCCCAGGAGGATCACATGAAGTCAGAGACCCAGAGATCCTGTTTGCATGCAAATGTTCTCAGAAATAAAGAATAGGTGAGGATGACAACAGAACACTAAATACAAGCTGACCATAGTGTCTGGATATTATGGGCCGAATTTTCAAAGCCCTTCTGGATGGGTTTTTGGTGGTGTGTCACGATCGGAGCACACTCGCACTGTTTGCACTGCATAAAATGTAGCCCAACATCTTGATGCTAGCGCCGAAAGTTGAGCTCAGAAAAGTATGCACACGTGAAAATCCTAACGTATGTGTCACTTTTTTGTTGTACAACAGGAAAACTGTCGAAATTCGCGAAAATATGTTTGAAAATAGCATTCTCACATTTCTGCACATATATTTTGAAGAAGAATTAGCATTTATATAGTACTTTTCATACACGTTGTATCCCAAAGCACTTTACAAGCAGTGAGAAACTAGCACTGAAGTGACTGTAAACGTGTAGTTTGACACAGGCGCAGTCCAAATTTGGGAATTTCACTTGCAACCTGATCTTTGAAAATCCTACCCTATATGTTTAAAACATTTTTCTGACTACCAGAAAACTTGCTCTGAGGTTTTAAAAACCTATTGAACTGATTGGTCTGTGATTATATTTGTCCTACATAGAAACATAAAATTTGTCAGCATATAAGGACTGCTTGGTCCACACAGTCTGTCCATGTTTCCCTACCTACAGTATGACCATAGACACAACTTGATCTCCAGCTCTTTCTCCACCCCCCAGTCCTCCCTTATGCCTATCTCATGCGTTTCTGAGCCCTCTCACTGTTTTCACCCCCACTACCTCAGCTGGTAGGCTGTTTCAGGAATCCACCACTCTTTCTGTAAGGAAGTACTTCATCACATCTCTCTTGAATCTACCCCCCCCAAAAAAAACTCATAGCATGTTCCCTTCTTTTTGTGCACCTTTTTTCTGAAACTACTTTCTTCTTGTACTCTATCCCCATGAGGTATTTAAGGTCTCTGTCATATCCCTCCATTCCCTCTCCTCTTCCAGTGTATATATATATTCAGTTCCTTTGGTCTCTCCTCATAGGGCTCTTGATGCAGTCCTCACACCATTCTAGTTGCCCTCCTCTGGATCATCTCTGCTCTATGTCTTTATAGCGATGTGACCTCCAGAACTGGACATGGTATTCTAAGTGAGGGCTCACCTACGGTCTATACAGAGGCAGCACCACCTCCCTCCTTCTGCTGCCGATACCTCTCCCCATGTACCCCAGCATTCCACTAGCCCTCCCAACTGCCTTATCACACTGCTTGGCACCCTTTAAGTCATCAGAGAGTATTACCCCACCTCTCTCCTGCTTGGTGGTTATTAATAACACTCCCCTCATGTTGTACTCCACTCCTAGGTTTCTGTGCCCCGAGTGCATTATTTTGCACTTTCTCACACTGAAACCCAACTGCCATACCCTTGGCCACTCCTGAGTTCTGGCAGGTGTCTTCTCATCCTTTCCATCCACCCCTACTCCCAGAGTACCAACCTTACTGCAGATGTTGGTGCCATCTGCAAAGAGGCAGCCCTTCTCCTCCAGCTCCTCTGCAATGTCACCTACAAAGACATTAAAGAGGACCTCTTTCTCTGCACTGTGATGTAATTAGGCACATAAGCAAATCCCGAGGCACTCTACATAGGCATGTGTATAACAGCATCACTAAACAAAAGTGAGGAGGAGTAGTACATGGGGCCCCCACTGGCTGCCAAGAAACCAGAAGCAAACAGAGCTAGAAAGCTCCAATGAACATGGCTGTATGTGTAATTTAAGGACTAGCTCCATGTAATTCCAAGCTAGAGAAAATTGCCCAGGTTTGCATGTCAATCTGCCTCTCAGAAATGGAAGAGGGCATCTGATTATCACTCTGTGCAGCAGTACTGACTGACTGCTCACATTACACACTCGCTAATCAGTTTAAAGGACTTAACTTCCTGGCTTAAAATCCTTCTAAATGGGTTATGCTAGCATGCAATACTTGCAATTTTCTACCCAATCCTACTGAGTATGTTAGTGTTAAATGTCAGGGATGGGTGTGTTGCTGCTGGTTGGGATGGGTGGGAGGCCAGCACTGGAGGACAGATACTGGATGTGTTCCAAATCTCTTGCAAATGAGCTTCGGCCAGTCAGAAATGGGAACGAAATGAAGGCTTTTTGTTCCACTGAGTTTATTCCCTGACCAGCTATGTGAGCAGAACCCTTTATTCCCTCTTACTCCTCCAAGTAATTATCCAGCCATAATTCCATGACATTTCTTTATGACACCTTTAATGTCTTTATAGGTGACACTACAAAGGGACTGGAAGGGAAAGTATGCCTCTTTGCAGATGATACAAAGATCTGCAACAGTGTTGATACATAGGGGGAGGTGGAAAGAATGAGAAGGGACTTGCAAGGCTGGAAGAATGGTCAAAAGTATGGCAGCTTAGATTCAATGCAAAGAAGTGCAAAGTAATGTACCTGGGATATAGAAACTCAGGGGAAGAGTACACCTCTCACCACTACCTCCACCCACTACTCTTTCCACCCACAGCTCTTCCAAATCCCCTCTCCACATACCCAGAGTCAGGACTGCCCTGGCCCAGATGTCCTTTCACTACTGAGCCCCGTCTTGGTTTAACTCCCTCCCTGCAGCCATCACCTCTGAATTCAGGTTTGGGCCTTTCAAGACGACTCTCCTGCACCATCTCTTCACCTCCCACAGCTGTAAATGCCCCTAGCCGCTGTCCACCTCTCCTGTCTTTAGGTCACTAGCTTGTTACTGGCAGTGGTCCACTACCTGACAAGGGACATCTGTCCTGCCTACTTTGCTCTACATGGTTCTCCTCCGACCCTTGGTCTGTATATAATCCCTCCGTTAGTTGTTTGATTATTATGTCTACCGTAACTATTTATAACTATGTTGATATCTGAAATGGCTAATAGTTGAACCTAATAAAGATCAAGAGCTAGTGTTAAATCTTTATGTTAAAGCTTGTAAGTATCCGAACAGCAGCACCCACGTTGTGTCTTGCATGGGGGTGCTGCTGTTTGGATACTTTTAAACTTTGTAATAAAAGATTTTTAACTAGCCCTAGCTCTGGGTCTTTTGTGGTTTAGCTGTGTAGCCCGACTCTGTTGGTTTTCTTTTGTTTAATTGTGTAGTGGCTGCAGCAATAGTTCTACGAGTAGCCACCTTCTAAGTGGTTATTACTTATGTTGATAATTGTTGTGCCCTCCCTAGCTACTTGCCTGTACATGAAATTTTAATTCTCGCTGTATGCCTATTCCTTAGCAGTATTTTATTATCTTGCAACCTACTCTGACGTGGAGCCTCTGTAAAGGAGTCTATGGCTCAAACGTTTGTAATTCCGATGCCATCAATAAATAAATAAACAATGTGGGGGAGGTACTAACAACAACAAAAATGGAAAGGGACCTGGGGGTAGTCATATCAAATGACCTAAAGGTGGGCAAGCAATGTGAGAAGCAGTGAGGAGGGCTGGAGGATACTAGGATGCATAGGGAGAGGCATCACCAGTAGAAAACAGGAAGTTGTCATCCCAATGTACAGACAGTTGGGGAGACACCATCTGGAGTACTGCGTGCAGTTCTGGAGACCCCATCTCTGCATGGACACAGACAGGATGGAGGGCAACTAAAATGGTGCAGGGTCTGCACCAGAAGCCATACAAAGAGAGGCTAAAGGAGCTTAATAAGTATGCCCTCGAGGAAAGAAGGGAGAGGGGGCACATGACAGAAACATTTAAGTACCTCAAGGGAGCAAAGACCATGAGGGAAGCATCTTTCAGAAAAATAGATGTGCAAAAACAAGGGGACACAATTTGAAGACAGAGGGGAGATGGCTCAGAGGCAACATGAGGAAGTATTTTTTCACAGATATGGTGGTAGATACATGGAACAGCCTTCCTGAAGAGGTTGTGGGGTCAAAAACAGTGGGGGAATTCAAGAATGCATGGGACAGACATAAAGCAGTTCTAGTGGGGGGGGTAGGAGGAAGTAGGCTGTTGGTTAACTAGGATCTGCAACCTATCCAATAAGTAGGGAAATGGGCAGACTGGGTGGGCCAAGCAGTCCTTATCTGCTGTCAAAGTCTGTTTCTATTTATTTATTTAATGAAATTGTTTCACCAGGTAAACATACAGAGATACAACAGATTCTCATTCACAGATGTGACCTGGCAGCAGGGAATAACAGCTGATGGTACATTAGATCTGTGAAGATATAAACATTTATGCTTGTGAATAGATTTCAGGGCAGATATCAGTGATATTTTTGCTTCCTGGGGACCTAGAGTGAGGATATCGAAATATCCTCACTCTAGGTCCAAAATATACATATAGTACATCCTGACTAGTTCAATCGGAACTCATTTGAATGTTCCGCCTCAGTAGCAGTACTAACCGTATTCAAATGTGAATAATTTAAAAACGAAAAAGATATTACAGTACCGTGAGCATGAAATTTCTCCAGCACAAAATATCTACAAAATGAGTGGCGTTTCATTTATAGATACCTTTTAGTTTTTTTTATAAGAAGTTAAAAACAGCAGAAAATGTACATTTTGTTCACTTTTTGCAACAAACAAATGAAAATAACTTTAAAACGAAAAATGGTGCCATGGTATTTCGAGCACAAAAGTTGATCAGGGACAAAAATATCTACAAATTAAGTGGAGTTTCATTTATAGATACTGTTTAGAATTTTTACAATCGGCAAAAAATGGCATGAAAAAACAGGTTACTCACCTGTAACAGTAGTTCTAGAGAGTGGTATATGTTGTTCATCCACACTGTCTGGCATGTCCTTTCCCGTTAAGAATCTTGCCGGAAGGTCCTGAAGCTAGCTCCTCCCACCCACCTGGGTGGTATAACCCTCGGCTCTGCCCCATGACACCAGATCTTTGCCTGCTGAAAGCTCAGGTTGCGCGTCAAAGCCGGGGAGGTCGGGTGGGTTCGTGTGGAAGAACAATATATACCACTCCTAGAACTACTGTTACAGGTGAGTAACCTGTTTTTCTAGGATCGTGGCTGTTGTTCTCTCCACACTGTCTGGCAGACTCCAAGCAGTTCTCCGGGATGAGGGAGGCAAGGCGCACACCCCCTCATACTTACTTTGGGAATAGAGATTGGAGAACTGAGGCCCCCAAAACCAGCATCCCGGCATGACTCAAGGTCAATGTGGTAGTGGGTAATGAAAGTGTTTGTTGTCTTCCAGGTGGCAGCCCTGCAGATTTCCTAGATAGGAATGTCCCTGGAAGCAGCCACTGATGCAGCGGTATGGCGGGTAGAATGAGCTCTTATTCCTCTGGAAGGCTCCTTGCTCGCCAACCTACAGCAGAGATCAATGCAAGATGTAATCCATCTGCCAATCGTCCACTTTGCTGCAGGTCTGCCAGGTGCGGCTTCAGCGTAGGTGACAAACAGCTGGCAAACCTCTCCCCGAACTCCCGCGTCCACTCCTTATAATAAGAGAGCACTCGTCTCAGGTCCAGGGTATGGAGCCTGTACTTGGCCTCCGAGGTGTAATTCGGGTAGAACACAGGCAGGATCAACACCTGGTTAAGATGGAACTCCGACACCACCTTCGGAAGGAATTTCGGTTGGGGTGCAGGACAACCTTGTCCCTGTGGAAGACCAGGTAAGGAGACTTCACCGAGAGTGCCTGGAGCTTCCCAGTCCTTCTGGCTGACGTGATAGTGACCAGGTGTGTGGTCTTCCAGGACAAATGTGACATCTCACACTTGTGCATCGGTTCGAATGGCTTGCCCATGAGCTTTGTCAGTACCAGGAGTAGATCCCACGGAGGTGGAAGTTCATGGACCAGAGGGGATATGTGGTCGAGGCCTTTAAAGAAACACCAGACCACCTTCTCCTGTGCCACCATCTGCTGACTGGCCTGCACCCAGTAAGCAGAGATGGCTGCTAGGTGCACCTTAAGGATCGTAGACCGAAGACCCCTTTTGGACAGAGGCCAATGTAGTCTAGGATGCTAGCCACTGGACAGGACAAAGGGTCCATGCCCTTACCTTGACACCAAATGGAAAATCATTTCCATCTGAAGGCACACCACCTCCTGGTTAACTCCTTCCTGGATGCTTCCACTACTATGAGCACAACCTCAGAGAGACCCAAAGCCTTCAGGGACTCTAGCTGCTCAGGAACCAGGCTGCCAGGTGCAGGGATTGAAGGTCCGGATGGAATACCTTTCCCTGATTGACAGACAACAGGTCCGGTCATACTGGAAGACACCACGGAGGCCTGGAGCTGAGGCTAAAAAGATCTGGATACCAGAACTGGCGTGGCCAGTCTGGGGCTACCAGGATCACCTGTGCCTAGTCCCTCCTGACCTTGAGGATCACTTTGTGAACCAAGGGAAGTGGAGAGAAGGCAGAGAAGAGGCCTGGGGTCCACGGCCTCGAGAAGGCTTCCCCCTGCAGCATGCCCTGCCAAGTGGGGTGGGCATGAAACAGCCTCAGTTTGGTGTTCTCCCTGGAGGTGAACAGATCCAGCTGAAGTCTGCCCCAGTGGGAGAACAGGCTGTGTACTACCTCTAGATGGAGAGATCACTCATGGGACATCTCGTCCACGTGGCTGAGCGCATCCACCAGTTGAGCTGAGACTACTGCCACATGGACGGCTAGGAGATCTGCCTCCAGTCAGCTCACAAGGGTCCAGATGCGGAGTGCTTCCCTACACAGCAGCCAGGAGTGTGTGCCGCCCTGTTTGTTAAGATAGTACATGGTCGTGGTATTGTCCTTCTGGACTTGCACCACCGGACCCTGAAGGAGCGGAGCGAATGCTGACAATGCCAGTCTGACCTCTCTGAGCTACAGCAGGTTGATATGACATCGGGATTCCTTGGGGGTCCAAAATCCATGGGCCCTGTGGTTCTCCATGTGGGCTCCCGAGCCCGTGAGAGAGGCATCAGTCATAAGTTTTTTTTAGTTTAGTTTAGTTTATTGTTCTAGGAATTAATACCTTTGAGCCAAAGGCTCTTTTACAAAGGTTCCACATCAATTGAGTACAAAACAAGTGTAGTTACAAAGAAAGGCAAAATAAGTTAAGTTATGACAAAACTGCCAGAAATGACACACAACCTTAAAATTGACAAACTTAGTATAAGACAAGGGAAACAAAATACTTTTTCATATACAAAAACAAAACAGATTATGGGTAAGAACGTCCATCGGCTCAGGACAGACAAACGGGATCCCTTCCTGCAAGTGATCCAGGACAGTCCACCATTGGAGAGTGTCCCACATCTTCTGCGTCACAGTGACCAGCTGGTCAAAGTGACTGTGACGCTCAATCCACTGGCTGGACAACTCCCATTGGAGGGGGCGCATATGCCACCGGGCCCATTGGACCACAGTGGTGCAGGCCGCCATGTACCCCAGAAGGCGCAGAAAGTCCCGGGCAGGACGCAGGTGCCCAACCAGAAATGGTTGGGCAAAGGAGGCGAGAACCTCTGCCCTGTCCATTGGGAGCCAGGCTCTGGCTCGGCAGGAGTCGAGCTCTGCCCCGATGAAGCATATCACGTGTGAAGGTACAAGTTCCAACTTGGTGTCGTTGATCAGAAGACCAAGGTCAGCACAGGTCTGGAGCGCCAGGTCCCTGGACTGCTCCACATCTTGCTTGGTGGGACCCGCCAAGAGCCAGTCGTCAAGATATGGGTAAACTCTGGCCCCTCGACACCAAAGATGGGCCGCCACCACTGCAATGCATTTGGTGAAGACCCGTGGGGCCGATGACAGGCCAAACGGCATGGCTCGGAACTCAAATAGGGCTCCTTCTGCTCAGAGGCGAAGGAACCTTTGGTGAGATGGACGGATCGGGACGTGAAAGAATGCATCCTGGAGATCCAGAGAGCAAAACCACATGTTCTGCTCAAAAGATGGTATGATCTGGGATAGAGTTACTATCCTGAAGGTGCGGGACCTGAGAAACTGGTTCAGGGAATGAAGATCTAGAATGGGGCACCAGCCCCACCCCCCCCGGTCCGCTTCGGATCCAGGAAGTGCATGGATACAAGCCCTGGGTTAACCGGGGTGTCCGCGACTCTGGCCACCACCTCCTTGTGGAGGAGTTGGGCAATGTCATCTTGAAGAGCCAATTGAGTGTGTACAGACACCATATCCTCCCGTGGGGCACGGACTTGGCTTGGAGGGTACTGCTCGAATTCCAGAGGCAGTCCCTGGCCCACCACTTCTACAGCCCACCTGTCCATGGTAACAGCGGACCAGGCAGAAAGGAAGTGGCAGAGCCGGACCCCCAAGGGAGGACCCAGAGCTTGCGTAACAGGTATGAGGGTGGCCACTCCCATCCTGTCACTGAGCAGGCTTGGAGGAAGAGGGTTCAGATTGGGGACCGCTTGAGCCCCGTCCTCCAGACTTACGGGCCGCCGGAGGCCCAGACTTGGACGAGGGGTAAGATTGTGCTGCAGTTGCCTGCCCCACTTGAAAGTGGGGCTGCTTGTTTAGGGGCAGAATGTCAAATGGCTTCTTCTTCTTCTGCTTTTTGGAAAACTGGAATTCCTTCTGTGCAGAAGTTACGGAGTCCAAGGTGGCACTGGATTTCTCGATGCGTTGGAGGTGACCGTCCACACCTGGGCTGAAGAAGTCGGTACCCAGGAAAGAGATGTCCATTAGCTTGTGTTGGGTGTCCGCCATGAAGGTGAAGACCCTTAACCAAGCCCTGCAGTGCATGGCAACCGCGGCTGCCACCAAACAGGCACATGAGTCCCTAAGGTCCAGAGCCGTCTGGAGTTGCTGCTTCGCAACAGCGTGATCATGGTCCCGGACCTGCTTGACCGTGGTCTGGAGGTCTGCGGAGAGGTGAGACAGAACCTCATCAAGGGAGCCCAAAAGGGTATGAGAGAAATGCGCCATGATGATGGCTGAGCTTGCCTGATGGAGGCCCAGTGTAGAGGCGGCACAGACTTTACGAGCAGAATGGTCCAATATTTTAGACTTCTTATCCGGAGATCTATCTGTATCTGCCGAACTACCCAAGCGTCTGAACACAGATTGGGTCACCAAACCCTCTGCAGAGGGATGCTCTGTGAACCCCAAAAGGGACCCAATGGGCACCGCATATTTGCAGGCCATACGGGCAGAAGGCACAGGGCAAGAGGCAGGATGCTGCCATAGCTCCAAAGCTGGACCAACAATGGCCTCGGCCACTGGAAAGGCTTCCATCGGTGAATCCCCCCATTTGAGGATACCTGTGAGGGGATATTCGGCCCGTTTCTGGATGGGTTCGAGAGGCAACTCCGTGGATTCGGAGATAAGATGGAGGATGCCCATAAAGAAAGAGGGACCTTCCTCTGTCGAGTGACTACAAACTGATTCCTCGTCCAAGGGATGGGAATGAAGGTCCAAGTCCTTGGACTCCGAAGAGTTCGGATAAATCAGCCGGCCACCTGAGTCTCCCTCCACCAGCCTAGGACGGTCAGGAGTGAGGGTAACAGAGAGCCTACGCAGGAGGCCCAGAACACGCCAAGACTCTTTGGCAGGCACCCCCACAGAGGGCTGTTTAGTTGGGGGCTCCACCAAGATCGGTGGAGAGGTTGATTTTAGATGAACTGGAATGGTTTTGACCGTCTCCGTGGAAGGAGGAATGGTGTGGGCCAGCTCCGGAGGAGTCGACTTCGGCTTGGGAGGCGAAAGCCAAGTAATGGCCGGGGTAGAAGCCGAAATTGACCGGACAAGATCAGCTGTTGCCACATGTGATCTTCGTAGCATCGACGGAGTTTCCAACAAAGCCGCTCCTCATCTGAGGGGGACGAAGAAGAATGTCGGCGGCGCCTCTTCTTAGAGCGCTGTTGCGCCTTCTTTGGCCTGTCGGTCGAAGGAGTTCAAGACCTTGACCTCGATCACTGGGGCGACAGACGGGGTCGATCAGAAGGCACCAGGGAGCCTGGTGGTTCTTCTTGGTCAGGGACCGGTTCTCTGATGGGTTTCCCAGTGGGCTGTGTCTCCTCATCAGGGAGAGGCAGGACCAGGGTCCTGAATAAGGAGCTGTCGGCCTCCTCGGGTGACAACGGGTCGACTGGGTCAAGAATTATCTCAACCGGATCATCGTCCACCACCAGCTGGCCTGACGGGGGAACCATGAAACCAATGGCCGAGGCCGCAACCTCAACCGAAGTCAAGACAGATGAGTCCTGGGACCAAGATCTCTCACAATCCCAGGAACGTCGCCGTTGAGTTGAAGATTCTCTTGGTTCCTTTGTCCTTTTATAGACCGAGAGACATGCATGCTCAAAGGCCCCTCTCGCCCTTGGTGGGAAGGGATTGGCACATCTCCCGAAAGGATCCGGAGAAGGTGGAGCCCAAATTCAGCAGAACAAAAAAGGGCTTCAAGGACCGATCCGCAGCTCGAGCTGCCTCTTCCTTGAAGGCCTTCATTTGTTCGAACGCTCAGCAGATTCCGCAGCCGCAGAGACCACCCATTGGGCTTCCTTACATTTGACCGGTGGGTTTCTTTTCTCCGGTCTGCCCAATTTCAGCCTTGCGAGACAATCGTCCAAGACATTTAGGTGAAATGCGTGACACATCTCACAGGCCTGAGTGTCATGGCCGACACCCAGGCAGTACACGTACGTGGCATGCGGACTGGTGCAAGACATCTTTTGCCCGCACAGGCAGCGGCGGAAACTGGGACAGGATTTATCCTCCATAGCGGTCAAAAATCGTGAAGTGATTTTATGAAACTCTGACAAGTTTAAGTTTAAACAAATCCGTGGATTTGAAAGCCAGGGCCTACAGAACGCAAGAGCAGTAAGGAGGGAATCTGTATCTTCCAGCGGAAAGGAAAATCTGGCATCATGGGGCGAAGCTGAGGGTTATACCACCTGGGTGAGTGGGAGAAGCCAGCTTCAAGACCTTCCAGCAAGATTCTTAAAGGGAAAGGACATGCCAAACAGTGTGGATAGAACAACATATCCACAATCCTAGAATTCCATTTTTTTTGGAGGTATGGTATAAATGGAATACGCAACTCCCCTACTGGAAATATTGTCGATATCTTTTGTTCTCGTGCAGACTAACCCCATGACATCACTCATGGCTTCACCACTAGTGACGTATTGGGTCAACTGGCACTTGAACAAAATATATTGACAATATTTCCAGTAGAGAAGTTGTTATCCTATATATATATTTACACACACACTATATATATATATATATATATATATATATATATATATATATATATATATATATATATATATATATATACACACACACACACACACGGACCTGACACATACATACACACACACATACATATATGTGTGTATATATATATATATATATATATATATATATATATATATACACACACACATATAAATACATATATATGTGTGTGCGTGTGTATATATACACATAATACATGGATAGGTGCTTTTCCTCATAGAAGTGGTTAGCAGTTAGTTCCCTGTATACAAAATTCACTGCATATAAAATTGCAATTAAACAAATAATAACCTTCCAAAAGCATTATATAAAATAAAAGAAGGGCAAGTTCACTATACTCGGAAATGAACCCACCAAGGGGGCTAACAAGATCAAAAAGCCATGGGCTCAATATGCCAGGATCTGTAGTGTGTCCTTAGTTCCCGAGGTTAGGAGCTGGGCATTAGGGTTGAAAACACAGCGGAACACCACACCTCTGATTTGCCAAGACTCGGGAGACTTTAACCCCTAATGATTTCCTTACTTTGTCCAATTTGTGTTTTTGCAACCCTAATGTATGCATTAAAGAGCACCTATCATTCTCTTCTTAGAACCCCCACCCCCAAAAGTCCCAGTAGTAGCCTTACCCTGCGATAGCTGAATGGGAATATACTGACACTTTGCTGGTCTGTTAGTACGGGAAGGGATGGTAAATTGGTGCTGAGGAGCCCTGCCACACCATCCATTCCCCTTTCTGTTATGAGCGCTGTGCTCCCATGCTCCATGTTTTATGATGTCAGAGTCTGGAGAGCACACTGGTGCGTCACAGAGAAAGTAACAGCCACGTCTTTTTACATGTCAAAGCCACCGCTCGACTGACAAACACCTTGTTAGCCAAATGATGGCACTGAATTTTTTTGGTTCTGCCATAATGGTTGGTATTCCTCGAGTGGCTCTTCAAGGTCTAAGGCCAAAGAAATGTTTTTATAAGCTAGTATAGTTCAAAGTAGAGTTGGGTAGTACATTAAGGAGCCAGACAGTGTTTTTAAGGGTTCTTGAGAACAGGTCCGTAGTCTGAGCAGAACTTAAGGAGAGCCGAGGGTAAGCATGGACCAACCGGGACAAAAATGTACACAAAACCAAAACAGGATTCCATGGGGAGAGAACGGTGATTATGTGCTGAGGCTGCCCTGGTGTAAATGTCAGGGTGGGGACAAAGGGAGAGATGAGGTTGTTAATCTCGCAGAGAATGCCATCAAGAGCAAGGGCACTTCTGTAAGGTCACCCACTCAACCTTCCACACTTCAGCTCCATCGTTTATTATCACTGCTGAACAGCAAGACTCACAATCATCTCTTCAAATGAGCGGCATCCTCTTTTCCAGCCGCTCACTCCCCTTCCCCCACCCTCTGGTAATAAAAACAGTAGACACCTGCTCTACCAGGCAAGCTGCCATAATGGTGCCATCCCTTGGAGACACATTGCAGACAGAGTGCTCCTTCAGGGACACATTCCATGTCCCTCAGATTCGTTTGATGTGATTCCTGTAACTCTATGGTGATTTTCCTGTAAATTATACCAATTATACCATTTTCAAAACTGGATCCTATGCAGACTGTGATACCCTTTACTGAACCAAAAAAGAAATGGTACATAAGTGTTAACAGTTTCAGTACACAAGCCTTCAGGGGGGCACAGGCCCTCTCGGTCAGGGGTTTTAGCAGAGGGGGAGAAGTCGGCAGATGTTATACCAAACGCTGATGTTACAAGCCTTTGGTATGAAGTCTGCCTCCTGTGCTCATTCTGACACCCTTGACGCAGAGAACAGTATGGCCTCAAAAGCTTGTGTACTGCAACATCTATGAAACATCTCTTTGTCCAATAAAAGGTATGACAAGCTACAAAAAAAATCCAGTATTGAAAGGACTTACACGGCTACTCACTCTCCTTCACTATTTCGAATAGAGAATAAACTGTTCAGTTTTTCTGTGAAAGCAATACAAGTCTATGAGAGCACTTTCCTGCAAACTGCTCTGTTTTCTGTAAAACACAGGAATGCTTGCACACCTGGCAGCCCTGTAACACACAAGATCAGTTTTTTCTCCCCCGTGGCTGTTCCTCTATAGGAGGGGCTTCATCTCATTACAGTGTTACATGCTGAAATTCACAATCTGACTGGCTGCACCTAGGAAGACGATCACTGGAAACCAACCAACAAAAAACAGGTTACTCACCTGTAACAGTAATTCTAGGAGTGGTATATGGTGTACATCCACACTTCTGCCTGTAATCCTTTCCCCTATAAGATCCCTGGAATGTCTTCAAGCTGGCTCCTCCCACCTGCCTGAGTGGTAACTCCCCTAGCACCGCCCCGTGATGTCAGATCTCCCCTGCTGGAAGCAAGACCAGTATGCTACTTGTCAGGGGAGGTCAGGTGGGTCAGTGTGGATGTACACCATATACCACTCCTAGAACTACTGCTACAAGTGAGTAACCTGTTTTTCTAGGGACGTGGTTATGGTGTTCATGCACACCCCCTATTTAGGGAACAGAGATTGGAGAACTGAGGCCCCAAAACCAGAATCCCGGCGCGACTCAAGGTCAATGTGGCAATGGGAAATGAAGGAGTGTGCTGATTTCCAGGCAGCAGTCCTGCAGATTTCCTGGATAGGGACGAACTTGGAAGCAGCCACCGAGGCAGCAATATGATGGGTAGAATGAGTCCTTAGCCCTACGGGAGGCTCCCTACCCACCAACCTATAGCAGAGGTCGATGCAGGATACAATCCACCTGCCAACTGTCCGCTTAGCTGCCGGTCTGCTAGGTGTGGCTTCAGTGAGCTGACAAATAGCTGGCAAACCTCTCCCCGAACTCCAGCAGTGCGCTCCTTGTAATAGGCAAGCGCTCACCGCAGGTCCAAAGTATGGAGCCTGTGGTCGGCCTCCAAGGTGTGGATGGTGAAATACACAGGAAGATTGATCACCTGGTTAAGGTGAAAATCATATACAACCTTCGGGAGGAACTTCGAGTTGGGGCAAAGGACAACCTTGTTCCTGTGGAAGACCAGGTAAGGAGACACCACCGCCTGGAGAGCACTGATCCTTCTAGCTGATGTGATAACCACCAAGAAGGTTGTCTTCTATGACAGGAAACATCTCACACCTGTGCATCAGTTCGAATGGCTTGCCTATGAGGTTTACCAACACCAGCAACAAGTCCCAAGGTGGTAGTGGTTCATGCACCAGAGGAGAAATGTGGTTGAGGCCTTTGAAAAAGCGCCAGACCACCTTCTCCTGCACCACCAACTGCATACCATGTGCACCATGATGGTCGTCGACCGAAGCCCCGACTGAGAGAGGAACCAGAGGTAGTCGAGAATGCGAGCCACTGGACAGCATAAAGGGTCAAGGCCCTTGCCCTGGCACCAAATGGAGAACCTCTTCCATTTGAAGGCTTGGCATTTTCAGGTTGACTCCTTCCAAGAGGCCTCAACCACAGTGAGGTCATCTTGGGAGAGACCCAAAGCCTGGAACTCTAGCCGCTCAGGAACCAAGCTGTCAGGTGCAGGGATTGAAGGTCTGGATGGAATACCTTCCCCTGATGGCAAGAGAGCAGGTCCGGGCATAGGGGAAGATGTCTCAGGAGCCCGACTGGGGTACCAGAACTGGCAGGGCCAGACCGGAACCACCAGGATCATCCGTGCCTTGTCCCTCCTGGCCTTGATCAGCACTTTCTGGATCAGGGGAAATGGAGGGTAGGCATACAGGAGGCCCAGGGTCCAGGGCCTCGAGAAGACATCCCCCTGCTGTGTTCCCTACTGAGGGAGGTGAGCACAATACAGCCTCAGTTTGGCGTTCTCCGTGGGAGTCAAACAGATCCACCAGAGTACCACCTCCTCGGAGAACAAGTTGTGTACTACCTCCGTATGTAACGACCACTCATGAGACACCTTGCCCACACAGCTGAGGGCGTCCACCAGCTGGTCGAAGGCGCTGGCCGCATGGATGGCCAGGAGATCGGCACCCAGTCTGAGCTCAAGAGTTCCGATGTGGAGAGCTTCCTTGCACAAGGGCAGGCAGTGCGTTCCACCCTGCTTGTTCAGGAGGTACTTGGTCGTGGTGTTGTCTATTTTAACCTGAATGACCTAACGCCGAATGTGAGGAGCAAAGGCTGTCAGTGCCAGATGAACTGTCTGGAGCTCCTGCAGGTTGATATGGCATGAGAACTCCTCGGGGGTCCAGAGCCTGTGGACTCTGTGTTCCCCCTAGATGGGCACCCCAGCCTATCAGGGAGGCATTAGACATCAAGATGACCATCGGCTCTGGGCAGATACACGGGATCCCTTCCTGCAGATGTTCTGGGACTAACCACTACTGTTGGGCCTCCCACATCAGCTGGGTCACCATGATTGGCTGATCGAAGTGGCCCTTGCACTGAAACCACTGGCGGGCAAGCTCCCACTGCAGAAACCGTATTCTCCATTGGGCCCAACGGACCACGTTGGTGCAAGCCGCCATGTATCCCAGAAGGCACAGGAAGTCCAGAGCAGAGCTCAAATACCCAATCCAAAATGACTGGGCAAAGGAGAAAAGAACCTCCTCCCTGTCTGCCGGAAGACAAGCCCTGGCTCTGCAAGAGTCGAGCACTGCCCCGATGTAATGAATCACCTGCGAGGGCACAAGTTCCAACTTGGCTTCGTTGACCCAGGAGGCCAAGGGAGACGCAGGTCTGGAGGGCCAGGTCCCTGAACCACTCCACCTCGTCTCTGGAGGGACCCGTGATAACCCAGTCATCCAGGTAGGGGTATACCCAGACCCCTCAGTGCCGCCGATAAGCTGCCACCACTGCTATGCATTTGAAGACCTTGGGAACCGAGGAGAAGCCAAAGGGCATAGCCTGGAACTCGTACAGAATCCCCTCCGCATGGGACCGGAGGAACCTGCAGTGGGATGGACAGATTGGGATGTGAAAGAACGCATCCTGAAGAGCTAGGGAGCAAAACCACATGCTCTGCTGCAAAGATGGTATGATCAGAGACAGAGTGACCATCCTGAATTTAGTGGTTGAAGAAACTTGTTCAGGTCATGCAGATCTAAGATGGGGCACCAGCCCCCATCCATTTTGGCACCAGGAAGTACCTGGAGACAAACCCTGGGTGCACTAGATGGTCCGAAACAGAAGCCATGACCTCCTTGCGGAGGAGCTGGGCAATGTCTTCCCAAAGGGCTGACAGAATGTCAGCGGATACCACTTCCTCCCATGGGACATGGGCTCGGCAAGGTAGGTAAGCCTCAAACTCCAGAAGCATACCCTGACCGACCACCTCGAGGACCCACCTGTCCGTAGTAACAGTGGACCAGGTGGAAAGGAAGTGATGGAGTCAGACCCCCCCCCCCACAGGAGGACCCAGGGAGTCAAGACAGGACTGGGGGAGGCACCCCTCATCCCGTCACTAGGCAGGCTTGGAGGTGGAGGAGGGATTGGCTGAACAGCCACCGAGACCTCGACCTCCTGGCTTCCGAACGACCAATGCAACAGATTTCGGCCAAGGACGCCAAGCCTGGATCTGTCACCCAGCCAGGGGCTGGGACAGCTTGGCTGCAGGTACAGAGAGGGTCTAAAATGGCTTCTTCTGCTGAGCCTTGGAGCCCTTGGGATCCCTCTGGGCGAACGTCACCGAATCCAAGGTGGCACTGGACTTCCCAATCCAACTGAGGTTCCCTCTGACCCCCAGCCCAAACAAATTGGTGCCCAAGAAGGGGACAGCTACCAATTTGTGCCAGGTATCCACCGTGAAGGTTGAGATCCGCAGCCAAGCCCGGCGGTGTATGGCAACCACAGTCACCACAGACCGTGCGCAAGAGTCGCCAATGTCATATGAACATAAGAAAAACGCCAGCAGATAGAGACCCTAAAGTATATCGCATCTGCTCGACTGTGCAACTATCAGCTTTTACTCTGCAGCTGCCCCACCATCCAGTAGCGACCTTCCCCTCTTAAAACTGCCCACAGAGCTCAATGTTACCACCTCCTCTAACAGTACATTCCACCCCACCACCACCCTTTTCCATGAAGTAGTGTCTTCTCATTTCCCTTTTGAATCTTCCTCCCTCCAGTTTCAGACTGTGTCCCCTGGTGCCCCTCCCTTTAACCTAAAAATCCCCTCTGTACTAACCGTTTATGCCTCTCATGTATTTGAAGGTTCTGATCATATTTCTTCTATCCCTCCTGTCTTCCAGGGAGTACATGTTGAGCTCCCTCTGTCTGTCTTCGTAGGGTTTTCCCTCCATGCCTGTGATCATCTGGGTTACTCTGCACTGAACTCCCTCCAGCAGTTTGACATCCCTCTTCTGGTAGGGATGCCAGAACTGTATGCAGTACTCCAGATTCGGTCTGACCAGTGACCTGTACAGTGGCAAGATAACCTCCCTCCTCCTTGAGGTGATTCCCCTGGCTATACTCTTCAGCAGCTTGTTGGCCTTTGCTGCTGCCTTCCTGCACTGTGCTGAATGGTTCATTTGCCCTGTAATTAGTACACCAAGATCCTTTTCCTCCTCTGTAGTGGCTAACTGTATCTCACCCAGTCTATAGCAAAACTTGAGGTTCTTCGCACCCAAGTGCATAACTTTGCACTTTTTTGCATTGAAACTTAGCTGCCATGTGTCCAATCAGTGTTCGAGCTTTACCAGGTCTTCTTGCAGTCCCTGCCACCCCTCCATGTTGTCCAGACTGCACCTATCTTTGTGTTGTCCATGAACAGGCTGATCTTATTGTTAACCCCATCCGCTATGTCTGCGATAAATACGCCAAACAGCACTGGACCCAGCACCGAGCCCTGTGGGACCCCGCTTGTCACAGCCTTTGGAGATGAGAGTTCCCCCGTTATAACAACCCTCTCTGATGTCTGTCAACCAGTTTTTAACCCACCCCACCATCTTCACCTCCACCCCCAGGTACCCCAGCTTGCTCACCAACCTACCATGTGGCACCGAATCAAAGGCCTTGCTGAAGTCCAAATACAGGACATCCACTGCCTGGCCCTTGCTGATTGCCCTTGTTACCCAGTCATAGAAGTCAAATCATGTTCATGGCTGTCTGGAGCTGCTGCTTAGCCACAGCTCGGCCCTGATCCTGGATCTGCTTGACCATAGTCTGTAAGTCGGCTAGTAGATGGGGGAAGCACTCCATCAAGCATGCCCAAAAGGGCATGAGTGAAGTGGGCCATTAGTAGGGCCAAACCCACCTGCTGTAGGCCAAGAGAGGTGGCAGCATAGACCTTTTTGGCCAAGTGATCCAATTTCCTGGATTCCTTATTACGAGGCTTATCGACATCCCCGACATTGCCAGTACGCCGAAACACACAGAGTCAGCCACCAGACCCTCAGCCGAGAGATGCTCTGTGAATCCTGAAAGGGAGCTGGTGGGGACCACATACTTGTGGGCCATCCAGACCAAAGGCAAATGGCAAGAGGCTAAACGCTGCCACAGCTCCAGAGCAGGACCAAGAATGGCCTCAGCGACCGGGAAGGCTTCCCCAGCGGAAGTCACCCTACTCGAGAATCTTGCTAAGTGGGTACCTAGCTCACTTCTGGATGGGCTCCATCTCAAGACCTGTGGATTCCGAGATAAGGCAGAGAAGGCCCATGAAGGAGGTGGGACCCTGCTCCACCAACAAGTCTTCTGCCGACTAAACGTCCACCAAACAGGAGTGCAAGAAGCAGCCCTCAGACTCCGAGGAGTCGCCAAATAAGGGTCGACTGCCAGAGTCCCTGCTGACCCTACGGGGCCTATTGGGAGTCATGGTGACTGACAGCCGATGAGGAGGCCCTGAAGTGGTACAGGCATCCTTAAGAGGAGGACCCTCCTTCGGCTGTTTTGGTGGCAGCTCCACTAGGATAGGTGGAGTGGCTGGAGGAGGCCGAGCCAGTACTGGCTAAGCTGAGGTAGGCTGAGGCCCCTGTGAAGGGAGTCACATGACAGCCAGGGTGGTGGCTGGTATCGGCTTAACCCTGGTGAACATGAGCTGCTGCCACATAAGCTCCTCATAGCGCTGTTGCATCTTGCAGAGGAGCCTCTCCCTGTCTGACGAGAGCGGGAGCGCCGACGCTGACAGGGGTTGCTCAACTCAGGAGTACTTGGACCAGGACCCTGACCTCACCGATGGGCGGGTCTCAGAGGGAGCCGGTGAAAGCCGAGGATCCTCCGGGTCCACTGGATCCTGAGGAAGTGGGAGCAGATCAGCAGGTTGATCCAACTCTTCCTGGGAGGCAATAGGCAGGACCATAGCCCTGGAGAGGGAGGTATTAGCCTCATCTGCTGACAACAGGTCAATCGGCTCAAGAAAAATCTTGATAGGTTGGTCAACCAGTGTCTCAACCAACTGGCCAGATGGGGGGAACCATGGAGCCAGCAGCCTGAGCTGAAGGAGCGACCATAGTCGAAACCTCCATAGAAGCACGGGAATTCAAGGCCTGAGAGCGCCTGCGATCCCACAATCGATGACGAGATTTCTTTTTACTCTGTTTTTTAGATTTTGATTTCGTGCCCGAAGAAGGTCCCTGTTCAAAGGTGGGAAGGACCTGGCACAAGTCTCTAAATGCCCCAGAAAAGGAGGCACCTAAAGGAAGTGGCAAAAAAGCCGAAGCTAAAGAAGCCTGCTCCCCAGTCTGAGCCGCAGCTTCCTCAAATGCCGCGAGCTGTTCAGCAGACCCCGCAGCCACAGAGAGCACCCAACGGGCATCTTTGGATTTAATGGGAGGATCCTGTTCATCTGGGCGCCTCCAGAAGAAGGCAGGCATGCCGGTCCTTTAACATAGAAGGATGCAAGGTGAGACACGGGCAGCACGCCTAGGGATCATGTTCATGGTTTAGGCAGTAGCTGAACATGGTGTGTGTGTCTGTTCGGGGACATCTTCTGCCCACAAGCGCAGAGCTTGTATCCCAGTGCCTACTTTGTGTCATCCATCACAGATGAGGTGAAGGAGAAGCCTGAAGACAATTAAATTGAAAAGCAAATGGCCTACTCTGTGCAGGGAGCAAACCTTCTTCTTCCAGTAGAAAGGAAACTCTGACGTCACGGGGCGGTGCTAAGGGAGTTACCACCTGGGTGGGTGGGAGAAGCCAGCTTGAAGACATTTTGTCGGATCCTAAAGGGGAAAGGATCACTGCTAGAAGTGTGGATAGTACACCATATCCACGTCCCTAGAAAAATACAATACTGCTTCAAAAACACCACCAGACACCATAAAACAAAATTCTGTACACAAGAGATCTGAAGACAGAATGCTACTAAGAAAATATCACAACAAACATCACTGGCAAACAAACAAAGGAAAAAAAAAGCCATTATGGCTGCCTGTGGATATCTTCTATTGAGGTACATTAAGAGTTAAAACTGTTACATCTGTCCCCCAGTTGGACAGATTCACCACCACCTTTGGCTGCAAATCAAACAAGGAAACCCAAGTCGGCTAAAGCTCTACCCACTGAGTTACAGGAACAGGTTTTATCTGCATGGAGGTTACTCTGCTCTCTTAACTTTTCTTACCCTTTCTCCACAGAAAACAACAGAAAAAAAAGACAGCTGGAGGCCACCCCGAAGGCCTAGCAACAGTGTGTTACACTGCCACGTGGCTGAACCAGATTTGGGAGCAGAGTTGGATTGCCATACAGGTGAGAGACTCAGCTGAGATGGCTGCCATTCAGCAGAGCACCTCAGCTGGAGAGTGGGGACAGTGGGTTCCAGCACTACAGCGATCCCCATGGCTAGGACAGGGAGCTTGCCTCTCGCAGTAGGACACAGTGACAGACACCAACAGAGGCATGGACCATGCCACTTGGAGCGAGGGTGAGATGGGTTAGAAAAAACAGGGAAGCAAACACTCCTGACTGTTTCCATTAAGGCTCATAGAGTCTCAACAGGGTACGTCCCTGATTACTGGGTATATCCCCAGTTACAAAGTATTTCCCTGATTACAGGGCATCCCTGATTACAGGGTAGATCCCTGATTACAGGGTATTTCCCAGAGTACAGGGTATTTCCCCAATTACAAGGTATATATCCCCGATTAGAGGGCAAATATCCATGATCACAAGGTACATATCCACAATTACAGGGTGTATCACTGATTACGGGGTATATCCCTGATTACAGGGTACATCCCTGATTACGGGGTATATCCCTGATTACGGGGTATATCCCTGATTATGGGGTATATCCCTGATTACACAGTAAATCCCTGCAGGATGACTGAGAGGGGAAAACAATAGGCTGGAAAAAAAAAAAAAAGAAAAAAAGACAGCTCTGTGGCACAGAACAATGGGGCATCCAGTAAGCACACTGGTGATCTGGAATCACACCCAAGACCAGGATGTCAGGTGTGAAGACTGGCAAAGAGGGAAGGGTAAGGTAACAGAAAACCCAAACAAATGACATTACAAAGCTTAACTGAAACAATTTCAGCTAAGCACCTACCTACAGTAGGAGGCAGTAGAACGTAGTGGTTAAGGGCACTGAGCTGCAAACCTAGAGACCTGGGTTTGAATCCCATCAGCCCCCACTTGCATACTATGTGAACCTCAGCAAGTCACTTAACTTCCTTGTGCTCCCAGGTCACACCTGGAAACAAGATCCAGCTTAGTGTGCCTTTCCTGGTTAAACAATTTCCCCCATTCCGGTTCCCTTTCCTTACAGTAAGAGCGCAGATGCGCGATCCCCTCAGTTGCAGTACAATAAGCATGAAAAAGACTGGTTTGGCATTGCAGCGGCAGCTCACTGCACTGCATTCTGGGAAACGCAGATGGCGGTTTGCATGCAAGGTCCAGAATCCCACCCTGGGGCCAGCAGGGAGTCTAGTGCACTGTGGAGCCGATGCACATGACTCCCGGGAAGGGATGGCGGGGGTTACCCAGCATTCGCACACCCTCTGCTGCTCAACCAAGCAGTGGCGTTAGGAAGGTGGTTGTCATGGTGACTCTCACTGTCGGAGTAGGGAAGGGGAAATAAAAAGTGAAAAAATAAATAAATGTGTCTTTTTTTTTTTTTTTTTCTTTTTAGCATATTTTATGGTCTTTGGTCCCTCTTACTGATCTCCCTTCTGCCCTGCCATCCTACCCGCTACGCTCTGACACTCATGATTTAAAAAAGTATAAAATGGCAAGAAAGAATCTATAAACTTAATTGGTAAAAGAAAAATCACCTGACAAAGATTTGAACTTGTATATATGCACTGTACCAAAAAAAAACCCAACAGATTACCAACCACCAATGTTAGAAATCACTGCTCACACATACCAGCTTTCAAAACCAAACCTGCCTGCTCTTCTCTCTCTCCCTCAGTGCAGCCATGCTATCGTTTTGCAGAAAGCCACAGAACAGCTGTGTTTCACAGCAACTGTAGCATCAGTTACAGCAAGTCACGCAGCTCTCAAAGGGGCCACAATGGACTATTTAATCACTTCTTACACTACAAAATATAAATTCACTGTTCCACTGCACCTATACAACAGTGTTTGCTTATTTATTAAACCTGCTATGCACATAGGTTGCTAATGGCCATTCTTTGGGCCATTTTATCAATACAATAAATGACTTTACAGTGGGGTTTAAAAGGTGGTCTTGCCAATGTATCGCTCGCTGAGTGAGACCCCACCTGGAGTACTGTGTCCATTTTTCGAGGCCGCACCTCAGAAAGGACACAGACAGGGTGGAGGCAGTCCAAAGGAGGGCAACCAAAATTGTACAGGGGTTGCACGAGAAGCCCTACGAGGAGACAGTGAGGGATCTCAGCAAGTTAATAATAATAAACTTTATTTGTTTCAAGTGCAATTCAATAAATACCAAAGAGGTTTTACAGAAAGCTAAAAACAGTAAATAATTAAAAACCAATTAAAATGACACAATTCCATGAATTAATAATCGGAATGAGCACGAGAGAATAAAAATGTTTTAAGAGCAGATTGAAGGCTCTTCACAGTTAGGCACCCCCTTATCCAAAGAGGTAGAGAATGCCACAGGGTGGGAGCCGTAAAGGCAAATGCACGACCTCCGGAGGACTTCAAACGGACCCTGGGAATCTCCAGCAATCCCTCATCGGCAGAGCCGGGTGGTCGAAGGGGGCGGTAGGGACAAAGGAGCTCTTGCAGATAACTCGGTCCCTGTCTGTGTAGGGCCTTGTAGGTCAGCAAGCCGACCTTGAAGGTGATCCGCCACTGAATTGGCAGCCAGTGCAAGTACACCCTAATGACAACGTTTGGTCATGTATATGATGCCTAATGGTGATTCTTTTGTTCCATGACTTCAGGCAAGTGAGACTATGTTATGTTTCCTTGTTGTATCCTGGTTTACCATGTCCCCCTTCTGCTGATACAGAGTCCTTGCCTCCAAGGTTGGAGAGCTGGTATTGACTTACATTATATATTTTCACTGATAGTATAACATGATTATTCTGTTCATACTAGTTATTGTTACCATCAGATATAATTTGACACATTGATCTTTTTGAAATATGCTATGCTGTCCTATATTTCATTTGTATTTTTTCAATATCCTTACTTAAACTGTGTCTAACTCTGACTCTCTCTCTCTCTATATATACATATATTTTTTTTTCATATCGCTGTTTGGTCCCTGTCAACTCCTCCTGCCAACTGGCGACGGGGACACATTGGTATTTTAAGGTTTTTTCTACCCTGCCCCCGAGGCCCAGCACACGGTCAAAGGGTAAGCATGTGGAGGCACGCTACACACCCCATAGTGCCAGTTCAACCCCTTCCACCTCCCATGACTGTTTACCACCCTCCCTCTCCGCCTATGCTATCCAGCAGACCTCCACCCAGTGGGAGTGGAACTACGGGGGCGCCAACCCACCCTCACCATCCTCAGAGAGAGAGCTGCCCATCGGCATGCTCGATCCCTCGCCTCTCCTCCCCCATCACGGGCACCCCATCACCTGGGCGCTCCCAACCCGGTCACTGCATGAAGTGAGGTGTGACGCCCAGCTTCTCAACCCTCCATGCCACTGGGCTGGCAATAAACATATATTTAACAAACAAAAAAAATAATTTACACCCTGGAAGAGAGGAGAGCCAAAGCTGACATTAATAGACACCTACAAGTACCTCACAGGGATGAAGAGGGTAAAGGAGAGGAGTCTATTTCAACAGAAAGGAACGTTCTTATGGCGGGTGTGCCACAGGAGTGGGAACTTTTAAAAACTTAAAATCCCACATCATACTGCAGGAATGAAAGACAATAAAAAAAAAAAGGGTGTATTTATGTTTTTGCCAGACAAACAAACACTGCTGCTTTGAAGTCTGTTTGCTGCCTCTCTCACATTAAGACACACTGCGCAGTGAAAGCGGATCCCTACTCAGTCAGACTGATGGGCGGACTGTGATGTAAACATCATCAATTTCAAATGCACCTGGAGCTATCGAGCACCCTTTTAATTAATGTGCGCTATAAAAACAACCATTTCTCACCTGAGCTCCTGCAAAAATAGCGACGAGCTGTGCGCAAGTTACTGTCCCAGTTATGTTATCAACTGCGGCTCTCTGCAGCTGTGCAGCCAGACAGGCCGTAAACCCACAGGCATTATAGACTATGAGCTACACAAATTGCCAGACCGTTATCTCTTGAATGGGGACAAGTGGTACTCCTTGGTTTTTAGTGGGACTGCGTGACTGCATTGTGCTCAAAGCATTCAGTTGTAATTTAAAAAAACTCAATATCAGTTAAAGGTTTCAAGGGCAAACTCTCCCTGCCATCCCTAACATTCTTAGGGGAGACAGGCACTGCAGATTACCCAGCACATGGAGTGATGATACCATTCCACCTGATAAGCTTGGATGTGGGTCATGGTCAAATCGGGTATAGTCACTGTCGCACAGAAGGAGCAGCAGACATAATGGACCATAATACCTTCTGTCTCCAGAGTGCCATGTTACTGTTTATCACATATCCACCATTCAAGTATTTACTAGGAAGAAAAATGACCTGCTGATGAGGCCCTGAGGAACTGTGACAGCGGGTCAAATCAGAGCCCAAGTGCTGAAATATCACTGGTCAAGGACGGACTCCACTCACCTGAAACTCAACTGTTTATCTGTAAGCAGTGAGAGAGTTGGGAGCACACAGGACCTGAAGAAATAAGAAAGTAAGGACGTGGCAGCAGAAGCTCGCTGTACCAAAGCCCGAAAGACCTGGATTCGAGAGCTACCTCAGTTATCTCCCTCCTCAGAGCAGTGGAGAATGGGATCATCACAGGCATAATGTGCTCACTCTCCGGGGAGTCTGACGCAGTCAGTAGTGTAACCCCATAGACCAACAGCTGACCCTTGAGTGGGACTCTGCAACAGTCACTTTGCCTGCATCCCTTCCCGGCAGAGGAAATATGCTACTATGTGGCTAGAAGAGCATGGGAGAGGAGCAAGTAGGGAAAAACGTAGAAAAATGTAAAATAAAAATACAGTACTAAGGTACTTGTAGCCAAAATCAAACACATGAAATCTCTCAGTCACCCCTAGGAACATGGGAAAAGGCTTCAGAATCTTCAAATAAACTTAAAGGATACCGAAACTGCCAACATTCTGAGGTCAAAGAAACATGGCCAACAAAAGCTAATAGGCTTTAGTGCATAACAATGCTAAATTAATGTAGCCATTACTTGCATTGTCTGTAGAGGTGGGGTTTTATTTTAATATATAGACTTTTCTTTCCCTCCTGCCTCTCAGACCACCGACCTCCAGCCCCTCAACGACGGCACCCTCAGCCTCAACACTGACCTTCTCAGGGGCTTACTGCCACTCAACTTACCCAGGACCACGAACGTGGTGGGGGGGGGGCTGCACTGCTGGTCATGCACGAGCCTGCAGGGGGAGGGGTGCCAATGAAGATCTGGCAGACCAGAGACTTTTCTCCTCTGTTTTCTCCCCTTGGGGGGATACCAGCGTGAATAGCATGCACGCACGTGTACAAAGGCACCCATCAGCTCGTGCCCCTCTCCTAAACTATACTGAGTCCACTGCATTAGCACCTGGTCTCCACCAGATGGCAGTCCCAGAGCAGAGGGAAGAGAGCTGTCCTTGGAACGCCCAATCCTCCCTTGCCCTTCCAGCCCCCAAGTGACCCAGCGTGTTCTCAAACCTGGGTCACTGGCACAGCAAGCAGTAGTGTTACCACTGTGTTGTTGGGCTGGCTCATACGAACATATGAAATTGCCAGCAGATAAAGGCCTCATGGTCTATCAAGTCTGCTCGATTGTGCAGCTAGCAGCCCTTATACTGCAGCTGCCCCCCCCCCCCCTCCAGTGACCTTCCCCCTTACCCTGTCCCATTCCCTTTTGAAGCAGCCCACTGTTCTACAGGATACCACTTCCTCTGGCAATATGTTCCACCCAGACACCACCCTCTCTGTAAAAAGGTGTCTCCTCATTTCCCTCCTGAACCTTCCCCCTTCCAATCTCAGATCGTGCCCTCGAGTGTCCCTCCCCCTCCTTAATTTGAAAAGCCCCTCCGTGCCCATCTTATTTATTCCCTTCAAGTACTTAAAGGTTTCAATCATATCCCCCCATACCTCCTCTCCTCCAGGGAGTACATGTTCAACTCCCTCAGCCTGTTCTCGTAGGGTTAAGTCCCCTAGCCCCTGGATCATTTTTGTTGCCCCACGCTTCACCCCTCCAGTAATCTAATGTTCTTCTTCAAGTATGACCGCCAGAACTACACACAGTACTCCAGGTGTGGTCTAACCAGTGACCTGTATAGTGGCAGGATCATTTCCCCCCTCCTGGAGGATATGTCTTTGGCAATACAACCCAGCATCCTGTTGGCCTTTGCAGCTGTATTTCTACATTGTGCTGAGTTGTTCATTGATCCCATTATGATCACCCCCAAATCCTTCTCCTCTTCTATCATGGCTAGTTGAATCCTCCCTAGCTGGTAGCTCCTCCTTGGTTTTTTTGTGTGGAAATATAGCACCTTGCATTTCCTGGCATTGAACCCTTGCTGCCAAGTGTCTGACCAGGCCTCCAATTTTCCCAGATCATCTTGCAACCCCTGCCACCCTTCTAAGTCATCCACTACTGCTCCCATCTTGGTATCATCTGCAAACACAAGGTACGGCACTAGCCACCAGTCAATCGGAATGCAAGCGCCCTTCCAGGGCCCACTCCAATTGGTCCGAAGCTCTCCTTGGACTCTGTTCCTTCAAAACCGGCAATTTCAGAGATTTCAAGCTACTCCTACTGAACTGTATGCCAAGTTACAAATTGTTTAGAATTTTAAGTTGTTTAAGTGTTCAAAAAATGGCTATGATTACAGTTGTCTCAGAGAATTGGTGCTGCTCCACTCAGGCCCAGACTTCTTGGCACCCAAACTACTGGTCCCACTGTTGTGCAAATTGGGCTCCCTGCTGAGCTGACTGCACCTCTTGCCTCGGCCAGCATACTTAATCTCTCCCCCTCTCTTCTTTCTCCAGCTGGGCCCCTCTCGCAGGGACCGCAGGCTCCAACCACAGAGCCACTCGGCCCCCAGACCGACGGCACTCCTCAAGCTGCCGCCCACTTCCTCCTGCCTGGATCCTCAGCCTTCCAGGTACAGCACTACGCCAGCATTTCTGCCCCCCACCCCCGCTCACCCACCTGTGGTCAACACTATATTTATAATCAACACTGATCACCTGATAGGCTTTTTTCTATCTATCCAATTCCCCATTTGCTCCTTATATTTCTCTACCGCTAGAGGCACCTGGTTGCGGCTCCCCCTACAAGAGCTACAGCTCGCTAACCCTTTACATCCCACTCCAGTGTTCTCTCACCCTCACTGCTTGTACTATGGAGTCCTGGCCGACTTCAAAAATTTGGTTCATATCGTTCATACTTCTTTCACTCTGTACTGAGCTGCCGGAAGACCAATCTAGTCTGCTAGCGCCTCCGATGTTGGTTAACAGCTCGGCCTGCCCCACTGGAACAATGCAACACCCGGTTGCTACTTTACTCCCCCACTGCCCTACACTCCCCAGTGCCACGATCACCTCGGCGCCCACTCAGCTTATTATCCTCCTTAAGATAGTATCCTCTTCTATCATTCTGTCTCTTTCCCCCTAAAACTAGTAAACGATTACTCTATCGCTTAACCAAGGGATGCAGGCTACCCCAGCTCCTTATTCTCTTGCTCCTTCTAGCATCCAGCAATATCCACCCAAACCCTGGCCCTGTACTTGTCCATCCACCAGCCGGTGCCCACCCAGCCACAAATCCACTTTCACTACCAAATGGTCTTAAAATCATCCACCTAAACATAAGAAGTCTTGTTCCCAAACTCCCCCTATTGCAAACCATGGTACATGCCTATGCCGCTGACATCATTGTGATCACTGAAACTTGGCTGTCCAAAACCACTCCAGACCATGCTATCGATATGCCTGACTTTACAATATCTAGACAGGACAGGACCGGGCGAGGTGGCGGTGTGGCTATCTATACCTACTCTACCCTCCAGATCACTCCCTCCTTCACAACTTCTGTTCAGTCTTCCCATGAGGCTCTCCTTTTAAAAATCTCCTATCCACACACAGTCCCCATCTTCATCGCTGGATTTTACTGTCGCCCAGGTCAGCCACATTTCAACGTCACTGACCTGGTCTCAAAGCTCTCCTCGTTTGCCAGCAGTGGTGAACTATTCATCCTGGGAGACCTAAATCTAAACTGGCTGGCCCCTTCGCTGGCTAATCTCCGCTCCACTATCAAAGCCTTAAACCTCCATCAGCTGATGCTGGAACCCACTCGTCTAAACCTTAAAACACTAAACCACTCTCTGCTGGACCTGGTCCTCACTTCCCATCCCCATCGAGTAGTGGCCTCAGGGCTACTACCAGACTCTATCAGTGACCACCACAAGACCTTTGTAGTGCGGAAAATACACAGGCCTAAACTCCCAGCTAAAACTATTTTCACTTGACCCTTCGCATCACTTGACCTGCAGTCATTGCCCCACGACCTTGCACAAGCTGACTGGTCCCCCTTATCACAGCAGCATCAGCTGACAAGGCCCTTGCCTACTTCATCCCTAAGTTTCTTCAGGTTTGGAACTCCCGAGCCCCGCCCCATAAAACCAGGGTTCGCGGCGGGCACCTCCCCTGGGTCACTTCAGAGCTTCTGGCCTGCCAACGTGCTTGCGACCTTGCGTGGCGCAAAGCTAAAGTCTCCAACTGCCCTGGTGATCACCAACGTTACCGTGAACTTCGGAATGGCTGCACTAAAGCAATCCGCCTTGCCAAAGCCGAGCATTTCAAGTCTAATTTCCAAACTAATACAAACAACCCTTCTAAATTCTGGAAGGTTGTTCACTCCCTCTTCTCACCATCCTCCATCCCTCCGCCACCCAACCTCAGGCACAATCACTCTGTATTCTCTGAACCTATCGCCATTGCCAAATGCTTCAACTCCCACTTCGCCACCTGTGTCTCTTCTCTGCTAAGCACCCCTCACAAGCCTCATCCCCTGCCCCGATGGCCCCTTTACCCCCCACATACTGACTAACCTCCACCACTTTTCATCCCGCCCCCATATCCTGTCCCCTCCCCGCCTCCTCTGCCCTCCGCCCTCCTCCAAATCTCTCACACCCCCTCCCTGTTCTCCTTCTCTCCTGTCTCTCCTGACACTACCCTTCAAGCTCTCCTGGCACTAAACCCTACTAAAGGCCCTCGCCAGATGGCCTTGACCCTAGGTTCCTCTACCTCTCTGCTCCTGCCGTAGCCTTCCCACTCTCCCTGTTACTAAACCTCTCCTTTGAGACTGCCACTGTGCCCTCTGTCTGGAAACATGCTGTTGTTCTCACCCTCCCGAAAGGGGGTGACCCCTCCTCTCCTGGGAACTATCATCCTATCTCTCTACTGCCAACCTTAGCAAAATTACAAGAACACTTAGCCTTCGACCAACTCTCCTTGTTTCTCTCTGACTCCGCCTTCTTCACCCCCTTCCAGTCTGGCTTCAGGAAATCCCACTCTACCACATCTCTCTGCTAAGGTTAACTGAGACCATCTCCTCAGGCTTTGACAAAGGGCACATTACCTCAGCTATCTTTGTAGACATGGCCAAAGCTTTTGACACTGTCTCTCACCCCCTAATCCTTCACAGCCTTTCAGCTGCTGGATTATCCCCTTCTGCTACAGGATGGTTCAGTGCCTACCTGTCCGGCAGGTCGCAATCAGTAAGAATAGCTGATGCTATCTCTACCCCCCTGCCTATAACCACTGGAGTCCCCCAAGGCTCAGTGCTAGGCCCCATTCTGTTCTCCATCTTTTTGAATGACCTCCCCCTGGTTTGCACTGCATCCAGCATCTACGTGTATGCTGATGATACAGTACTGTTTACCTCTGGCAATACTGTTGCTGATGTCACTACCAGGTTCCTGTCCGACTTCACTAAAGTCCAACTCTGGTTTAGTTCTCATCAACTCTTTCTAAATGCCAAGAAGACAGTCTCCATGTCATTTGGCACAAGACAGAGACTCGCTAGGCTAAGTCACCTCCCCACCTTCCACACCCTCGATGGGACTGCTCTTGAAGACTCCTCCTCCTCCTCCTCTTTCAAGTATCTCGGCATCTGGCTGGACAGACACCTTGACTTCTCTGTACACATTGATACCGTTCTGAAAAAACTAAAGCCCAAGCTTGGGGCCCTTTACAGAAACTGCAGCTGCATCCCGCTCACCACCAGGCGTGAGCTGGTACAGAAGATGATCATGCCCATTTTCGACTACTGTGACATAGTCTACGATGCTGCCCCACAGTCCCACCTACCTAGACTGGACTCTCTCTTCAATTCCTTCTGTCGTTTTGCTCTTGATGCCCCTCCCAGCACCCATCACTGTGACCTCTACCGCTCTCTCAACCTCCTTCCCCTACACTTCCGGCGTGCGCTACATGGTGCTAAGTTCATCTCTAAATTCTGGCTTGGATCTCTCCCCTCACATATCTCCTCTCTTAGCACCCCTACCCACTCCCTCTATTCCCTGAGATCCCAGGCTGACACTCGTACCCTCTCAGTCCCCTGCAGAACTACTTCCTCTGGCCAAATAGCCTTCTCCTGCCACTTGCCTAAAATGTGGAATGCACTCCCTCCACAAATCCACCACTCCTCCTCCCTATACTCCCTTACCTCTGCTCTGCACAATTACCTTACACCTACCTGCACCTGCTCATAACCCCCCTCCTTGCATACCTGTCTCCCTCTCACTTTTTTCTCTCCCTCTCACTCTCCTCTTTCTCATCCCCTCCACCCCACCTGCACTTGGACTAGCTCTTAAAAAGGTGACTGGATCCTGTGTGTTCACCCTGCTTCATCTACATCACTGTGAACTGCCTGTAATGTATGCACTGTCAACCTTGCATCCTATGCTTTGTACCTGCATTGATTCTTTATGTATGCTGCTCCTATGTACTGCCAGTACAGTTACTGTTGCATCAGCCTATTATGTACTCAATTGCCATGAACCTGTTTTGAAACTGTATGCATGTATTCACCATCTGTTATGTATGCATCTAAGAACTCTCACTATGTACATCCCTCTCCCCATTCCTCCAGGATGTACCGTGAGACGAGCATTAAGTTGCTCAGTGCACCTTTCCTGGTGAAACAATTCAATAAATAAATAAAACAGACTGATCTTGCTCTTGATGCCACTGGAATGTCCCCATCTATCACTCCCCTGGTGCCCACCCTCCTACCCCCCCCTTGGGTACAGTTCCCCTTTCTCTTTAGTAAATACCGAGCAGCAGTACCCGTTCAATGTTTCTGCCTGTTCTTCCTGTTTCCACCCATCCCTCTCTATCCTTACTATTTGGTCCTTACAACTCTCTTTTCTCCCTGATGTACCTGAAGAAGTCCTTCTCCCCCTTTTCGATGCCCTGTGCTAGCCTGAGTTCCCTGAATGCCTCGGCTGACCTGACTGCCCTTGTCACCTCACTCGACTCCTTCAGGTATTCCTGTCTGTCCTCCCCTCTCCCTGTTTTTTTGTACCTTCTAAAGATGGCTCTTTTCTTCCTTACTTTTTCCATGACCCCCTTGCTCACCCAGCTAGGCTTCTTGGCCCAAGCCCTCTTACTCTGGACCCTTCTACATGTTATGGTTGCCTCCTCAGTTCCCAGTTTAATGACCTCCCACTTCTGGTTAATGTCCATGTTTGGATGGATCCTGGCCAGATACCCCTGTACTATTTCCCTCATCCTCCTGAAGTCGGCCCTCTTGAAGTCCAACACCCTTGTGCCCGTTTCTACTCCCCCTTTCCCCATGTTTATCGCGAACCACATCGAGTGGTCACTCCCCGCCACCAGTTCCTCCACCCCCAGCTCCCTCACAAACTCAACATTTGCCAGCACGAGGTCTAGTGTGTTCCCTAACTTGGTTGGCTCGTTGACCATCTGCAATAGGAAGCTGTCCTAGAAGGCGTCCAGAAGTACCTGCTCCCTCCTATTCATGGTGGCTGGGGTACCCCAATCCACTCCCGGCAGGTTGAAGTCCCCCACAATCACCGTGCTGCCCCTCCCACAGGTTCTTCTGATCTGTCCCACTAGTTCCCTATCTAACTCCTCAGTCTGAAAGGGTGGTCTGTACACCACTCCCATCCTGAGGGTCCTATTTTTGGAGTCCTGGAGCGGCACCCATAATGACTCCGTGCTGCCTTCCTCCTTGACACACTTCATTCCTTCCCCTCACATACAGTGCCACCCCTCCCTTTTTCTTTTACCCTGTCCCTCCACAATATCCTATACCCTGGTACTGCCAGGTCCCAGTCATGGTAATGGGTGACCCCTGTCTCGGAGATGGCAGCCATGTCCACCTCCCCAACTGTCATGAGAGTCTGTAACTCTGCTGTTTTGTTCCCTAGACTCCTAGCACTGTTCCCTACTCCTACGTCCCTAACCTCCTTATATAGGTGTATAAGCATTCTGCTAGGTTTGAATGTTATAAACTTTTTTTTAAACGATCCAGGGCTTCGTACTGAACCTAAAATGTCCACCCACATCGCTGCGTAATAATGTTACTGGATCGAGAACGCTCATTTTGCTTCATAGGGCCCCCCGGCTTATTTCAGTCATCCCCTGAAGCCTGGAAGGTCAGCAGTACAGCAAACTGCTATAAAGTCAACACAGGATGGCCAGCAAGACAACACCATCTGATCTAATTCATTTAGTAACGCTTTGTCATATTAATTCAGAACTATAGGTACTGTTCAATTGATGTGTCCTCTCTGAGGGACTGTAGTGACCTCTATGTGCCATTTACCATGTACCTGACTAATTTGTATTTACTTCACTCATGTTATTTTGCAATGTGTAATATATGTACTCTATATCACCTTACTCTCTTAGTCCCAATCCCCACCACCACCAAGTCACAACTGGAATTGAGTGTTGGGCTCTGTGTGCTTACCTGGTAAAATATTTTAAATAAATTAAAACTATTTAAAATGTCCACTGACATCACGGCATAATGATATCAACTGTGCCAGAATGCTGCAGCCGTATTACTGTATCCCTATGCTACAGTGTAACTATGTGTAGCTTAGTCTCCTTTGGGTATACTTAATTATAAAAAGCTATACTTGGCTTGGGTCTTACAGACTAATTAGCAATGCTCTGCACTAAAGCCAGTTAGTTTACGTCGGCAGTTTTGGACACCAGTATTTTAGGTATCCTTTAAGTGCAACAGAAGCCCAGTAATTGCTCAAATACAATATCATTACGGGGAACGCCTCACACTCAAGACCTGCTGTTGTGGCTCCAGGGAAACTAGATAGTCTTAATACACCCAAGCCCAGCCTGCTCACATTACACCAGAGAGTTTCTAATCCCTGCCCCCCCCCCCCATTTCCACTGGAAACGAGTGCCTGAAACTTAATTATTATTATTACTGTTGTGAACCACTGCTACAGTAAAAGACCTGATGAAACATTAATGGCTCCCCTTTTACCTGCATTCAGTGTGCTGTAACGCACAGCACCAGCTCAATCCTAGCTAATGTGCTACTGGATAGCACAGGCAGCTCGCTCGCGCTCTAACGCGCACTTTCTAAGGGCAGACAGGGCTGGGCTCCTTTAATCAACAAGTAGTGCAAACTGAAACATAACACAGCTCTTCTGCTGAGTGATGTACTCCCATCAGACAAACATTAACGGACTGAGAGAGAAAGAGAAACAGAGAGAGGTGGGGAGGAGGAGGAAGGGGAAAAGACACGGCCCCCCACCTCCAGTTTCCAGGGAGCTTTCTTTCAACAACACAATAAACCCTGCCAGCCTAGAATCAACATAATCCTGATCTAAGAAATGGGTCTGGGGTAGGTTTTACGTCCCAGCAGAGCCTTTATACAATTTGCCCCCCCCCCTTTTTTTTTTTTTAAGTTATTTACCCACAATCACCCATCTTGAATTACATATCTTGTTTTTAGTGAGGTCCTGCTTCTTTCAATTTCCACCACTGGGTGCACTGGAGCACTTGATGATTAAGTCACTTGCTTAATGTCACACAGTGAGCATTTGTCACTAGTGGGGTTTGAACCTGTGATCTTCCAATTCCAAAGCTGGTAATAATGTATTCATAAGCAACACTGCAGAAGAGCTGGAAGGGAAGATATGCCTCTTTGCAAAGGACATCAAAATCTGCACTAGGGTAATACTTGGGAGGGGGTAGAGAAAATGAGTAGAGACCTAAGAAAACTCGAGGAGTGGCTGAGGGTATGGCAGCTGGGTTTCAATGCAAAAAAAGTGCAAAATCATGCACCTAGGGCACAGGAACCCAGCAGCAGAGTATAAAATGGTGGTGGTGGGGGGGCAGGGGAGATATTGACAGTCACAAAGTAGGAAAGAAACCTTGGGGTTATCATATCTGATGATCTCAAGGTGGCGCGGCACTGTGACAAGGCAGTAGGCAGGGTCAATGGAACGTCGAGGTGCACAGGTAGGGGAATCACCAGCATAAGGAGAGAGGTGGTGTTGCCACTGTATATCGATCATTGGTGAGACTCCACCTGCAGTAGTGTGTCCGGTTCTGGAGACCACATCTCAGAAAGGATATAGATAGGGCAGAGGCTGTCCAGAGGAAGGCAACTAAAATGGCGCAGAGTCTGGATCAAAAGCCCTGCAAGGAGAGACTAAAGGACCTGAATATGTACACCCTGGAAGAGGGGGGATATGACAGAGACCTATAAGTACCTAATGGGGGTGAAAAAGTTACAAAAGAGGAGTATTTTTCAGAGGAAAAGATGTTCAGGACAAAAGGGCATGCAATGAAGCTGCAAGGGGGGAGTTATATGAGAAAGTACGTCTTCACTGAAAGAGTAGTGGACGTCTGGAACAGTCTACTAGCAGAGGCGATGGGAGAGAAAACAGTGGTGGGCTTCAAGCATGCATGGGATAGGCACAGAGGAATCTTAGTAGAAAAGCAAGGGGGGGGGGAGTAACCGGAGATCAAGTAGAGTTTGCGTTGACAGTACAGCAGGGACAAAGTGGGCCGACTACGTGGGCCAATCAGTCCTTACCTGCTGACAAATTCTATGTTTCTAGATGTTTCTATGGTGTGCTAACCACCAGACCACGCTGCATTTATACTGGGATCGGAAGTAGGGAGACATCTAATAGTGTAATGTACGAATGAAAGGGTTGCATTAAGGGCACACACTTGACCCTAGTGTTGTAGGGACCCCCATAATAACACCTTCCAAAGTGTCACTCACACGTTTCCTGTTTTCATGCCATACACTGACACCTTTATTATAGGGGAAGAGTAAAAATACTAAGGTGAAAACACAGCTTGGGGATGAGGCAACGTTATGCGGTGTTTCAAGCAACAGATAAACTCTGCAAGGGGCTTTGGCATCACCTCCAGCCCCAACCAACCTCAGGCCAGTCTCTGGCTGTGGGGGTGGGGGGAGGTTGTCTTCGCAGGACCCAAGAGTGCGGCATGCTCTGGGGTTTTTAACGTTTGGTTTCCTGCCTGCTCCATGTGATACCAATGACTAGGATTCCGTGGGACACACATATGTGTGATAGTGTTCTGGAGCCCGCCATCATTCCCTCTCCTGTTAGCAGCTCCAGCGACATGGTTACCTGAGGTCACCAGGTGGTGGTACAGCAGCAGAGCTTACTGCCCTCCCACCCTGGAGGAGAGGGCTTTCTGGGACACTCAATCTTCCTCTACCCAGGCTCTCCTGAAACCAGGTCATCAGCATCATGAGTGGCATCAGAGCCACTGAGCCGGAACATCCATGACCCTTTTTAGGTTACCACAGAAAAAAATATAGTTGGCATTTGCAGAACACAGGCACATACTATACCCCTACCCCACCCCCAACCCCCATCGAATTCCACACCCTTTTGTTCTTTATTACTAAGGAAATTTACATGAAAACCAGGTTTTTGTCCTTTATGGATCACTTACGGGGGTATTACTAAGCCTTATTCTAAAGCTGAAGTTATAATTCCCCCTACTGATGATATCGTAAATCTGTTACAGTAAGGTGGAAATGGCTGTGATGTCACAAGCAGGAGATTATATGACTTTAGCTCCCAAATACACTTGAGCTGCAGAGAAACTACATGGAGCAAAGCTAATGTTTCACTGGGTTATCCTCAGTAATGAAAAATGGGAGGCCATGAGATTCAGATTTATTAAGAATGTAGAACTGAGGTCTGCTGACACTAAAATTGTATTTTCTTCTTACTTTCATATTTGTAACCTGGGATTTTACTAGAAAAATATTAACAAGACAGCTCATTTGATATTGGTACAAGACCTCCAATCACATCTGATAACAGTATTATTGATACAAGCAGTCCATACTGTGTAGAAAATATGTTCATGACCATGGTTACCAATGGTTGCTAGTGCCCCCTCCCCCGTAAAATGTAGATACTGTATTACAGCTGTTCTGATCTGCACCCATAAACTTACATTTCCCATTTTGACAGAGTTGTAAAAACCCGCTGCCAATGGTTCCCTGATCTCCTGTATCAGCTACCTGACTGTAATAATAAGAATTCAACGTGGGACAAGGCCTTTCTCGGGGGAGGGGTAGCCAACGGCCAACAGGAGAGGATGGGTTTTCCTGCGCTCCCTAAAACGCGCTAGATTAATTACTAAGGTTCCTTTCCATCACAGAGGCTGCACCAAAAGTCATATAACGGGAGACTTCAGGATCTCAATATGTATTCCCTGGAGGTGAGGAGGGGGGAGCGAGATGATAGAGACTTTGAAATACCTCAGGGTGTAAAGGTACAAGAGGGTAGCATCTTTAAAAGAAAAGATGTTCAAGAACAAGGGGCCATGATATGAAGACAGAAGGGGGGTAGACTTAGAGGTAATGTGAGAAAATAATTTTTCACAGAAAGGGTGGTGGATCCATGGAACAGCCTCCCGGCAGAGGTAGCAGAAGCAGAAACAGTAGGGGAATTCAAAAACGCATGGGACAGACATAAAGGAACTCTAGCAACAGGAAAGAGAGGGTAAGCCACAGATCATTTAGGATCTGTGGTATATGAAACAGATAGGGAAAATGGGCAGACTAGGTGGGCCGAGTGGTCCTTATCTGCCATCAAATTCTATGTTTCTTTCTTATTTTTGACATAAAGGACACAAACGGGTGTAGATGAACCTTCCCCACAATATTGAGGTTGTTTTTTTAATGTCAATACACAATTCCGCATCCTCGTCACATGCAGACGCAGGAGACTGGGAAAGGAAAATGATCAGAAAGTGCAGGAGGCTCAGCCCAGGGTGGGGAGGTTGCTGAGGCCAGTGCAGAGATGGAATCATCACTGGAGGTGGTTAAAGATTTGGCCACAAGAGTAGATGCCTTTAACAACTGGTAACCACTCTAAAGACAGTGGTGGAGGTGGTGTCCTTAGAGGTAAAAGCAGCCACAGATTCTTCAAATAAAACATTTACGTCTGTGTCAGGGGCCATGAAGGGGAACAAACCGAAGCGATCAAGGCCAGGGCACCAGGAGAACTTGGCTAGGACCTTGAATACAAGGGTCATAGGTATTCCGGATGGCATCGAGGGAGATGGACCAATTCAATAGGCCCAGAACCTATTTTTGTTTTGTTTGTTTTTTTATCTGTTTGAGGACAATTTAGTTGTTAAAGTAATTAGAGCATACAAAATCTACCCCCCAAGAGACTAGTGAGCATTCACCTACCCAGGCTTCTATTAATTAGCATAGCGCTGTGGTTTAAGGTTCTGAGCTGCAAACCTGAGACCTGGGTTTGAGTCCCACAGCCCCCACTTGCATACTGTGTGACCTTGAGCAAGTCACTTAACTTCTTTGTGCTCCCAGATCGCACCTGTAAACAAGCTTCAGTTATGTACGTCTCTCCTGGTAAAAATAATAAAAGAAAAGAAAATAAATATTCTCAGGGGATGAATTAACGGGACATAATACTGGGGAAAGCTAGGGACAAAGGTCAGTTCATACTGCTCAGGTGGCACTGGTCCCCTGACCTGAGCTTTGCAACTAGGGAGCATCACCGGGCCTTTGATGTGGTCCGGGAAGGACTCTGAATTAAGGGCCTCTCACTCCTTAAAACTGCCTGCTAAACTGAAAACAACTCATGCAAGGAAGGCTTTTTTTTTTTTTGGGTGTGGGATGCTGACAGGGAGCTCTGGTCCCTCCCTTGGAGGGACTCGTCCTTGACCTGATAGTTGGGTCATCATAGACCCTGTCAGCTCCCGATTTTGCTGTTTTGCCCCAGGGCCTATGACCATGCAATGGGTGGAGCGACTGGCCCCGCCTCCGTGGAGGCAGCCTAATGCCCTGGATGTGGTCCCTCATCGTTCTTGGCAGTGCACCTGTGCAAACACTGTACAGCTGGGTGTCAGTCTCTAACATATCTGTGAACCCCTCCCCCAGAGAAAGGACAGCTGTCTATAGGACGCCAATCCTTTCCTCACCCCGCTGATCTCGAGCGACCCAAGTTCATTCCCAAACTCGGGTCACCAGCAAGGTGTGGGAACCAGCACCTCAATCCTCAGCACCACCGGGCCAGCGCAAGAAAGGCTTTCTGGTATGGTGATCCTACAGAGGCACAGAAGCAATCAGAAAAAATTCAGAATGACTTTCTTATTAGAGAGACAGACACAGAAGATTGAACTGTTACTGTACTATGTCATTCTCGAAGGACAATTTACACAACTAGGGTTCGTGTTTGAACTGCACTGTTTCCTCTTCCACCACTGTTTCTCACTGTGAAAGTTTTCCAGTTTATACTAAATAGAAACATACAAGTTGTTGGCAGAAAAGGACCCCTTGGTCCATTTAGTCTGCCCTAAACGTTCCTACCTAATGTGCCACTGCAGACCCTACCTGACCTTCTGCCTTATCCCACCCCCAGCCCTGTTACTATGGTCCCTCTCTGTTTATCCCATGCATGCTTAAATCCTGCTACCGTTTTGGCACCTACCACCTCTGCTGGTAATCCATTCCAGGTGACCAGCACCCATTCCGTGCAGAAATACTTCCTCACATCCCCTCTGAGTCTCCCCCCTTCCAACTTCGTATCATGCCCCCTTGTCCTTGAGCTTCTCTTTCTATGTAAAATGACACCCTCCAGTATCTTATTACCACCCTTCAGGCATTTGAATGTTTCTATCATGTCTTCCCTTTCCCTTGTATCCTCTAGAGAGTACATATTTAATTTCTTGAGTCTTTCCTCATAGTGCTTCTGAAGCAGGCCATGCACCATTTTGGGTGCCCTCTTCTGCACCATCTTTACAGAATCCATGTCCTTTTTGAGATGGGGCCTCCAGAACTGGACACAGTACTCCAGGTGGGCCCTCACCATCAACCTATACAAGGACAACACCACCTACCTCTTTCTGCTTGTAATGCCTCTGCACTTCGGCATTATACTAGCCTTTCCTAACACCTTATCACACTGCCATGCCACCTTCAGGTCATCAGATATGATCCCCCGTCTCTTTCCTGCTTTGTTGCCCCCAACTGATACATTGCCCCTTGGGTTCCGTGCCCTATGTGCATAATTTTGCACTTTTTAGCACTGAATCCTAGCAGCCATACCCTTAAACATTCTTCCAGTTTCTTCAGGTCATCCCTCATTCTGTCTACCCCCCCCCCCCAAAGGTGTGTCCACTCTGTCGCAGATTTTTGTGTCGTCTACAAACAGGCCTACTCTCCCTTCCAGCCCTTCTGCGATGTCGCTAATGAAGACACTGAATAGGACTGGTCCAAGAACTGGCCCTTGTGGCACCCTGCTTGTTACCTTTCCTTCCTCCATGTGTTCCCCATTAACCAGTACCCTCTGGCTTCTGCTACTCAGCCAATTCTGCAACAATTTTACTACCTTTGGACCCACTCCCAGGCTGCCCAGTGTGTTTAGTATTCTTCTGTTCGGAACGGTGTAAAAAGCCTTACTGACATCTAGGTGGGCCACCTCCACTGCCTCTATGTGATCCACTTCCCTTGTCACCCAGTCAAAGAAATCAATCAGGTTTTTCTAGCAAGATCTCCCAATGTGAATTCATGCTTCCTTGGATCCTGCAACCCACTGGCCATAAGGTAGTCCACACTATTTGGCATGTCCCTTTCCCTTTAAGGATCACCAGAAGGTCTTCAAGCTGACTCCTCCCACCCACTCGGGTGGTATATCCTCGACTCCGCCCCATGTTGCCAGATCTTAGCCCGCTGAAAGCCAGGCGTTGTGCATCCGCCACCAGGGAGGTCGGGTGGGTCCGTATGGATGAACAACATATACCATTCCTAGAACTACTGTTACAGGTGAGTAACCTGTTTTTCTAGGATTGTGGATATGTTGTTCATCCACACTATTTGGCAAACTCCTAGCAGTTCTCCAGGGGGAGGGAGGCAAGGCGTACACCCCCACTGATACTTACTTGGGGTAAAGAGACTGGAGAACTGAGGCCCCAAAACCAACATCCCGACGTGACTCAAGGTCGATGTGGTAATGGGTAATGAAGGTGTTTGCTGACTTCCAAGGTAGCAGCCTGACAGATTTCCTGGATAGGGATGTCCCTGGAAGCAGCCACCAATGCAGCGGTATGGCGGGTAGAATGAGCTCTTATCCCTCTGGGAGGCTCCATGCCCGCCAACTCGTAGCACAGACTTATGCAAGATGTAATCCACCTTGCAATAGTCCATTTTGCTGCAGGTCTGCCAGAAGTGGCTTCAGCGTAGGTGACAAACAGCTGGCGAACCGCTCCCCGAATTTCCACCGTCCTCTCCTTACAATAAGAGAGAGAGCTCATCTCAGGCCCAAGGTATGGGGCCTGTATTCGGCCTCCGAGGTGTAATTAGGGTAGTATACTAGCAGAGTTAACACCTGGTTAAGGTGAAATTCTGACACCACTTTCGGAAGACCAGATAATGGGGGTCCACCAAGAGCATCTGGAGCTCCCTGTCCTTCTGGCTGACGTGACAGCCACCAGGACGGCCATCTTCCACGGCAAGTGTGACAATGCACACTTGCGCACTGGTTCGAATCGCCTGCCCATGAGCTTTGCCAGTACCAGCAGTAAATCCCATGGAGGTGGAGGTTCATGCACCGGAGGGGATATGTGATCCAGGCCTTTGAAAAAGCACCCAACCACCGTCTCCTGCACCGACGGCTGACCGGCCCACGCCCAGTAAGCAGAGATGGCTGCCAGGTACACCCTAAGGGACGATGACCGAAGACCCCCTTTGGAAAAAGATCAAAGGCAGTCGAGAATGTTAGCCACTGGACAGGACAGAGGGTCCAGGCCCTTGTCCTGACACCAAATGGAAAACCTTTTCCATTTGAAGGCATAACATTTCCTGGTCGATTCCTTTCTGGATGCCTCCACCATGGTGAGGACATCCTCGGAAAGACCCAAAGCCTGGAACTCTAGCTGCTCAGGTAGCAGGCTGTGAGGTGCAGGGATTGAAGGTCTGAATGGTATACCCTCCCCTGAATGAGAGAGATCAGGTCTGGGCATGCTGGAAGCCGCTCCGGGGGCCTGCAGCTGAGGCTGAGGAGATGTGGATACCAGAACTGGCGCAGCCAGTCTGGGGCTACCAGAATCATCTTTGCCTTGTCCCTCCTCACCTTGAAGAGCACCCTGTGGATGAAGGGAAATGGAAGGAAGGCGTAAAAGAGGCCTGGGGTCCACGGCCTTGAGAAGGCATCCCCCTGCAATGAGCCCTGCTGAGGGGGGGTGGGCATGAAACAGCCTCGGCTTGGTGTTGTTCCTGGAGGCAAACAGGTCCACCATCAGTTTGCCCCAGTGGGAGAACAGGCTGTAAGCTATCACTGGATGGAGAGACCACTCGCCTAAGCGGCTGAGAGCATCCGCCAGATGGTTTGAGGCTCCTGCCACATGAATGGCTAGGAGAGCTGCCTCCAGACGGCTGACAAGGGTCCAGATATGGAGCACCGTTCTGCAAAGCAGACGGGAATGCATGCCACCCTGTTTGTTGAGGTACTACATGGTTGTGATATTGTCCGTCTGGACTTCAACCACTTGACCCCGGAGCTGAGGAGCGAAAGCTGGCAGTGCCAGTCTGACTGCTCTGAGCCACAACAGGTTGATGTGGTATCAGGACTCCTCGGGGGTCCAGAACCATGGGCCCTTTTGTCCCCCATGTGGGCTCCCCAGCCCATGAGAGAGGCATCGGTCGTGAGGACGACCGTCTGCTCGGGGCAGACAAATGGGATGTGTTCCTGCAACCGGTCTGGGGCGGTCCACCACTGGAGAGCATCCCACATCTTCTGGGTTACAGTGATCAGCTGGTCGAAATGACCATGGCACAGAGTCCACTGGGCGGCCGGCACACATGTCACTGGACCCAATGGACCACAGAGCTGCACGCAGCCATGTAATCCAGAAGGTGCAGAAAGTCCTGGGCAGGGCACAATTGCCCAACCAGAAATGATTAGGCAAAGGAGGAGAGAACCTCCACCCTCTCCGCTGGGAGCAGAGCCAATGAAGCACATCACCTGGGAAGGCACGAGTTCCGACTTGGCCTCGTTGATCAGGAGGCCGAGTTCGGAGCAAGTCTGGAGGGTCAGGTCCCTAAACCTCTCTACCTCCTGCTGGGTGGGACCTGCTAAGAGCCAATCATCGAGGTAGGGGTAAATTCTGACCCTCCACCCCACGAAGCCTGAAATGGGCTGCCACCACTGCAATGCATTAGTTAAAGACCCGTGGGGCCGATGACAGGCCAAACGGCATGGCTCGGAAGTCATATAGGGTCCCTTCGGCTCTGAAGCAGAGGAACCGCCAATGAGACAGACAGATTAGGACATGAAAGAACGTGTCCTGCAGATCCAGTGAACAGAACCACATATTTCATTCCAAGGATGGTGTAATCTGGGACATAGTGACCACCCGAAAGGCATGATCTAGAATGGGGCGCCAGCCCCCCGTCCGGCTTGGGCACCAGGAAGTACCTGGAGACAAAGCCTGGTTCTGTTGGAGAATCTGCCACCAGAGCTACTGCCTCCTTGAGGAGAAGCTGAGCGATGTCATCTCAGAGAACTGACTGAGTAAGGGCAGATACTCTTTCCTCCCATGGGGTGAGGGCTCAAATTTCAGAGGCAGACCCCGACCGACCACCTCCAAGACCCACCTGTCCATGGTGGTAACGGACTAGGTGGAAAGGAAGTGACAGATCCAGCCCCCCATGGAAGGACCCAGACTTGGTGTGACGGGAGAGGGGGTGGCAGCCCCCGCCGCGTAACTGAGCAGGCTTGGAGGAGGAGGATCCTGGACTTGAACCTCAGCCTCCTTTACGGACCTGGGAGGTCCCGGGCTTTTGCCAGGGGCACTAAGCTTGAGCCTGCTGGTGCTGCTGCTGCCCTCCTTGAAAGGAGGGTTGCTGGGCCGCAGAGGAAGAATGCCGAAAAGGCTTCTTCTTCTTCTGCTGCTTCTTAGTCGAAGAACCTTTAGCACAAGTGGTGTCCAAGGTGGCACTGGACTGCTCAATACGCTGAAGGTGACCAGCCACACCTGGGCTGAAAATATCGGTGCCCAGGAAAGGCACATCGGCTAGTTTGTGCCGAGTATCCGCCGGGGAAGAGAAGAGTCTCAGCCAAGCCCTGAGCCGAGAGGCAACTGCGGCTACCAACTAGCGGGCACAAGAATCCCCAATATCCAGGGCCATCTGAAGCTGTTGTTTGGCAACAGCCCAGCCCGGATTCCGGACTTGCTTGACCGTGGTCTGCATGTCCACGGGGAGATGTGGGAGGACTTCATCCGAAGACTCCAAGAGGGCATGGGAGAAGTTGTGCTATGATGATGGCCAAACTTGTCTGATGAAGGCCTAAAGATGAAGCCGCACTGACCTTCCAAGCCGAATGATCCAAGTTTTTGGATTCCTTCTCGGGAGGTCAATCAGTGTCAGCAGAACTGCCAGTATGCCTGAACACAGAGGCAGTCACCAGGCTCTCAGCCGAAGGGTGCTCTGTGAACCCCGCAAGGGACCCCATGGGTACCACATACTTGCGGGCCATGAGGGCAGACGGAGCTAGACATGAGGCAGTGCACTGCCAAAGTTCTATGGCCATGCCAACTATGGCCTCGGCCACAGGAAAGGCCTCCGTTGGGGTAGCCACTCTCTTAAGGATGTCCGTGACAGGGTACTCCGCCTTTTTCTGGATGGGTTCCAGGGGCATCCTTGTAGACTCAGACATGAGGTGAAGAATGCCCTGGAAAGATGAAGGACCTTTCTCCATCTCAATCCCACCGGCCGATTCATCATCCCTTGGGTAAGAATGTAGGCCGATCTCATCCGAATCTGAGGAATCTGGATACAACGATCAGCTGCCCAGGTCACCTTCGACATGCCGATGACAGTCCAGGGTGACAGTGACTGAAAGACACCAGGGAAGCCCGGTGTCTAGTCCAGCTTCCTTAGAAGAAGCCACTCCCACAGGCTGCTTGAGCGGTGGTTCCACCACTATCGGTGCAGAGACTGGTTCAGGCCAAACCGGAGGTTTCACCGGCTCCATGGGTGGGGGAACCAACTTAATCAGCTCCGAAGGAGTCGCCTTCGGCCTGGGAAGTGAAAGCTAAGTAATGGCTGGAGCAGAAGCCGGAGTCAGCTTGTGCCCAGTCAAAATCAGCTGTTGCCACATGAAATCCTCATAGCGCTGACAGAGTTTCTGCTGGAGTCTCTCCTCATCTGAGAAGGATGAGGACGCCCGATGGCATCGCCTCTTTTTACAGCGCTTGTGGCTCTTCCTCGGCCTGTCTGTCAAGGGGGTCCTGGACCTCAACTGAGATCGGGCAGGTCAATTTGGTTGCTTAGGAGACATTGGCAGGACCGGTGATCTCCCAGGGTCAGGGACCACTTCCTCGATGGGATTCCCAGAGGGCTGGGTCTCCTCGTCGGGGAAAGAAAGGACCGAAGTCTGATTGAGAGAATCGTCAACCGGAGTTGGTGACAATGGGTTGATCAGGTCAATGATTATTTCAACATCGTCGATCGACACTGCGATCGACTGGCCGGATGGCAAAGCAGAGAAGCCAGCGGCCGAAGAAGCAATTTCGACCGAAGTCAAGATTGCCGGTTCCTGGGACCGAGATCTCTCCCGATCCCAAGAATGTCTTCGCCCAGACAAAGGTGATCCCAGGTCCTTTTCCAGCTTATGGGACAGAGAGAAGTGAGTGCCCACAGGACTCTCTCCCTTTATTGGGAGAGACTGGCACAACTCTCGGAAAGAACCCGAGAAAGTGGAGCCTAGGTTGAGCGGAATGAAGAAGCTCCGAGAGGAAGATTCACCAGCATGAGTCATTTCCTCCTCGAAGGCTTGCATGCATTCCAATTGCTCAGTGGATCCCGCTGCCAAGTCTCCCTTGATTTCACAGGAGGGATCAATTTTTCCGGCCTCCCCAACTTCAGGTGTGCGAGACGGTCATCGAGGACGTTAGGGTGAAATGCAAGACAAAAATCGCACTTGAAGGTGTCATGGTCCACACCCAAGCAACAGACGCACATGGTGTGGGGATTTGTGTGCGACATCTTCTGGCCACATGAACACCGGTGAAATCCAGGGGAAGACTTGTCTCCCATAATCGAAGATAAAGAGTCGTGATTGCTAATGCAAGCTAGACGGATTTTCAGAATAACCAAAAGTATAGAAGCCAGGGCCTACAAAATGCGGTAGCACGAGGGAGGCAACATGAATCTTCCAGCAGAAAGGAAGATCTGGCGTCATAGGGCGAAGCCAAGGTATATACCACCTGGGTGGGTGAGAGAAGCCAGCTTGAAGACCTTCCGGCGATCCTTAAAGGGAAAGGGACATGCAAAATTGTGTGGATGAACGACATATCGATGATCCTAGAAATAAAGTTTAAAAAAAAAAAACACAGCTATACCAGTCTCCTAAATCAACACAATCATTCTTAAAATGAACAGCGTTCCTGTTGTGATGACACCAACAACAAAATCAACTTTTTTAGCAGAATCACATAATGAGATTTCATAATGCTACTGTACATGCCCGTCCTTAGGATAAGACATTAAGCCAAGGTCCCTTCTACCTATCTCTGGTGCAGTCCTGGTGGGTGACCAGGCAGAAGTAAAAGAACCCACGGTACTATTTGCAAGAATAGGGGTATTTTTATTACAAAAATATGCACAAATACACCGAGGTACAATAAGAAATCAACTATGTACAGAAATCAAAATGCGTAACAATTCATGTTCAGGTGGTCAAAACTTATCAAACACATAACATAAAACACGCAAGGAAATGATTAAATACAGGTAACACAATCAAAACAAAAAAGGAAGAACATGTGTGTGTACTCCATACAAAACAGTCCACTTAGAACTTTAAGCCCTGGCTCCACCTTCTAACCATTTGAAACCTTCTCACAGAGTATTGGATATTGATGGTGGTAACAATTCATATTCTCGTGTTCTAATGCTTTGCATTTCAGACACAGTACTATCAGTCACTGCATGTATAGGGAAATAAGAGATCAGCAGAACAAATTTACATTGCGCTAGCCACAAGCACCATGTGACACAAGCAAATAATGCTAGAAGTGTATCATGGTGCCCATGTCCCCCAACAAGAAAACATAGAATCTGTCGGCAGCTAAGGACTGCTTAGCCCACCCTGTCAGCCTGTTTTTCCCTACCTACAGTATCACCATAGACCCTACTTGATCTCTGTTTTTTCTCCCTCCCCACCTCCATTCCACTAGAGTCCCTTATGTCTGTCCCATGCATTCCTGAACCCCACCACCACGGCTGGTAGGCTGTTCCAGGAATCCACCACTCTTTCTGTGAAGAAGTATTTCCTCACCTCACATCTCTCCTGAATCTACCCCTCCAACTTCATAGCATGACCCCTTGTTTTTGTGCACCTTTCTCACTGAAAAATACTTTACTCCTGTACCTTATTTACCCCATGAGGCATTTAAAGGTCTGTGTCATATCCACCCCCCCCCACCACTTCCACAGAAACATAGAAATTGACAGCAGATAAGGACTGTTAGGTCCATCTAGTCTGCCCATTTTCCTTGCTACTGTAAAAGCCACAGACCTTACCTGATCTCTGGCTTTACCTCCTCATTCCTATTGCTAGGGTTCCCCTATGCCTGTCCCAAGCATGTCTGAATTCCCCCACTGTGTCTGCCTCCACCACCTCCACTGGAAGTCTATTCCATGCATCACCCCCTTTCCGTGAAGAAATATTTCCTCACGCTACCCCTTAGTCTACCCCTTTCCAATCTCATGTCATGCCCCCTCATTCCTGGACATCTCCTTTTCTGAAAGATGCTACCCTATAGTACTCTGTTTATGCCTTTTAGATATTTGTAGGTTTCTATCATATTCCCTGTCTTTCCTCTCCTCCAGGGTATACATATTGAGGTCTCCCAGTCTATTCTCATATGACTTTTGGTGCAGGCCCTGCACCATCTTTGTTGCCCTTTGAACTGCCTCCACCCTGTCTATGTCTTTATGGAGATGAAGCCTCCAGAACTAGACACAGTATGAAGCCTCACCAATGATCTGTACAGTGGTATCACCACCTCTTTTCTTCTGTTGGTGATACCTCTCTCAGTGCACCCCAGTATCCCACTGGCTCTCCCCACAGCCTTGTTACATGTGCATATTGAGTTCCTTTAGCCTCTCTTCGTTGGGCTTAAGATGCAGACCTTGCACCATTTTAACTGCCCTCGTCTGGACTGCCTCCACTCTGTCTGTGTCTTTCCGGAGAAGTGGCCTCCAGAACAGTACACAGTATTCTAAGTGGGATCTTGCCAACGATCTATACAAAGCAGCACCACCTCCCTCCTTCTGCTGCATCCCATCACCCACAAGCCCTCCCCACTGCCTTGTCACACAGCCTGGCCACCTTTAGGTCATCTGATATGATTACCCCAGGTTCCTCTCCTGCTTGGTGGTCATCAGTAACACTCCCCCTATTTGGTACTCTGCCCCTGGGTTACTATGTCCGAAGCACATTATTCTGCACCTTTTCCCATTAAAATCCAGCTGCCATACCCTTGAGTTTTCTCAGATCTCATCTCATCCTCTCCCCCCCACCCCCGCAGTATCCACCTTACTGCAGGTTTTCATGTCTCCCGCAACAGGCAGACCTTCCCTCCAGGCTCCTTTGCAATGTCACTTATAAAGATATTAAAGAGGACCAGTCCTAGCACCGAACCTTGAGGCACCCTGCTGGTCATCCTCCCTTTCCCATAGTGACTCCATTTACCACCATCTTCTGTCACCTGTCCCCAACCATTTCTTACCCAGTTTACCACCTTCTGGCCCACTCCTAAGCTACCTAACTTGCTTAACAGTAACACGTATCCATATTCCCAAATATTAATATTAATATTGCATATAACATGTGATGAAATGCAAGCATAGATCATTTTATGGCCATATTAGCCCAAAAAGATGTAACACAGGAGCAAGAAAAATACAGAGGCAGTTGCAAGAGCGGGCAATTTCCCTGGTGTCCTGGCCCACATTCCCCTTCCCAAGGCTGTGTGTGGATGTTGATGTGCGAAATGGCTGCCACTACTCATACACAGTCCCTTCACTGTATGTCTCTCATTGCTTGTAAAGTACCTTGCGATATAAGGTGTACGAAAGCTCAATATAAATGCTGATTCTGGTCAGTCCATCAGCACAGCGGTAGTGCTACTGCTCGCGATGCCTGTGATCCGAGTTCAGAAACAAGCTCAGGCATTGGAGGGCCATCTGGGAGGGTAGAGGATCATGCATCCAGACGGCTGGGCTCCTCCTCTGAAAGGGGGAGGGTTTGTAGAGCCCAGGATCTGCCTGGCTGCTAGTGGCAGCTGGGGGAAATGCACCTGGGATTGCCTAGAAAGGCAGGAGGGGCAGGGCAGATGCCGACATATGGCACACAAGAGCATGCGGCGCATGTCATGGCATCACTGCACGCCACTCCACTCGGGGAGACAGGGGAAAACACCTAGCGGCGGCAGGACTGTGCTCTGACACCTGCATGACCCCCACCCGACTAGCTGGGTTTGCTAGTCCACAATACTGGATCCAGTTTCTGACGAGGATTTGGGGATCTCCCTGACCCCATGGGGGGGGGGGCCAAGCCTTGGAGTACCAGCTGGCAGTTTAGTCCCAGTGGATGTCGGGGTGACAAGGCTGGGGCGGCCAGGGCACAGTGAGGCCATTTGGTGTGGGGGGGGCAGGGAGAGGACAGAGCATTACAAAAAAAAAAGCTGATTCTTTTTCATCTTTCATCCATCCATACATACATACAGTGTATATAACCACTGTCACCACGTAAAACAGGTAGAACAAAAACTGGGCAGACTGGATGGACCCTTGCTCTCTGCCATCCCATTCTATGACTGTAAGAAAATAATTACAGCACTAAAGACAAAAATACAGCTTTCTGACTGGCTAGAATTCATGTGGTTCCTATGCAGCTCACAGACATGCCCTGATGTTGTTTAAAGCAAAAGGATGTATGTGGAAAAGCAGGGGTAAGGATTTTAGGGAAAAAATAATGGACTGCTTTATTGTTTTTCATAATTGTAGTAAGGCACTCTGGGGGGTGGGTTACTGTCTGTTAATCTAACCTCAGGCAGTCATGAGACATGAAGTGTATAACCATGTACCTTATGCCCCAGGGCTAGATTAACGAACGTAACCCAACCCCTGAAATGCCTTAATGCTACTAGTAAACCAAAATGTTTAAATTTTTTTTAATAATTTTTTTTTTAAATCTTTATTTTAAAAGTTAAAATTCTACCTGTTCTATTCTTCATGAGAAACACAGAATCTGATGGCAGATAAGGGCCTCTTGGCCCACTCAGTCCGCCTAGTCTTACCACCTTCATACATGCCGCAGACCCTGTTTGACCTACAGCTCTTTATCTCCCTCACTTCCTTAACACAACCCTCTTAAAATGCTAACAGTCAATCAGAATGCTCCGTTTCCCGTCAGTGTTTTATAGCTCAACAGACTGTTATGGCCAGGCACAGTGGTTAGGTGCCACTCTGCGCTGTCACCTTGAAGATGGCAGCTGGTGTGTGAGCAGCAAAGAGATCTCACGCCGCACTACCACTGGACCATCGGGACAGCTAAGTCCTGCTTTCAGGCAACCCGACTTTGGGAGGGAGCTTGGTATACTGTGTCAGGAGGCAAGCCAGGTCACAGCAGCTGCCATTCAGCAGTGCGCTGCATTCAGGGAGGGATGGTGTTTGGCACCAGTGCCGCAACAACCCTAGTGGTCCGTCAAAAGAGCCTGCTCTCTCTGCAGGACGTCACTGTGTGCAGCTGAGGCAATCTGATAGGCTACACTCACGGCAGGGGGAGGAGGGAAGCACCCAGAAGAAAACAGGGCTGTAAAACCCCATGAGCATCTAAACGACGGCCTGGGCAACAGCAAATCCCCTGGGTCCTAGTGCCAACTGGCACCGGATCTTAGCCTGCACATGGGACTGGCTCAGGTGGCAGGATGGCCCTCTCCCAGAGCTGCCAAGCTGGACTTGGGTCCAGGGAGGACAGGAACTAACAAGCCTGACCAGTATACATCCCTGGCAGATCACGGTTGGAAGAAAATGGCTCTGTGGGGAAAAAGGGATCTCACTCTGGGGCCTGGTGCTTCATGGAAGGTGAGGTGCACAACTCTCAAGGAGGGAGGGAAGGTACTGACTCTCTGGCATTCTCACACCCTCGCTGGCTTACCAAGCAGTGACACTAGTGTTGGCTGTGAACAAAGACACCTACACAGCTGGAGGATGGGCACAGCTGTAGTCATTCCACTGTCAGGGTGAAGGACAGGGTGAACAAGAGGGGCAAAAGAAAATAAGATTATTAATAATAATTACTGAAAAAAAACTTGTTTAAAAAGGTACTATTAGTCACCGGCCCACTGGTGCAGTGGTATAGCTACTACTTGTGACAGTGGTGACCTGGCTTCAGGAACCAGCCCGAGATGCTGGGGGGCCAGACCATGGGGGGCAGTATTAAGCATCCAAGAGCACGCACTCCTTCTGCAGGAAAGATGGGTGGTGGACTCCACTGAGATACTACCCCAGGGTGACCACAGGAGGCAATGCAGATGTCGCAGCTAGTGGGAGGGAGGACACCAGCTTGTGCCATGTGCAGCCAAGCAACTGAGTATATATACGCACATGGAGCCCTTGTTGCCAGCATTTGATGGGAATGGGAGAAACTCCCTAGACAGAGCAGGATGATGCCTTCACCTCCCAGGCCCCACGGAACCTTCTGGCTGGTCCTCACCCACAGTTCCCAGCCTGGAGGGGATGCCTCCTACCCTCAACTGAATCTATTACAGTGGCTGGAGTTGCATACTGTGGACCCCCAGGTGAGGATGCAAGTGCCAGAGATGGGAAGGATGGGGCTTGGATGGCAGCTGAGTGGGAGGGGGCACTGGAGATGGGGATAAACAGAAAATTTTTTTTTTTTTTTTAAAGTACAGTAACTTACGGGAGCGCTACTACACCGCCAGCTATGAGGTAAGATGCTACTTTCACCTGCTCTGCAACTCAGCTGCGGGATCTTGAAATAACTTCAAAAATTTGTATTATTCAGCCCTCGAACTTACAGAGACTGACGTCGGCCCAGTGGCAAACAGGGCTGAGGTACTGGCACCTTATCTGTTCCCACACCAGCGACCCATGTTCAGGAATAAGCATGAGCCATCGGGGGTCGGCGGTGGGGGGGGGGCCAGGAGTTGGGTTGAGGTACCACCAGGCAGCTCTCCTCTCCCAGGTAAGTACATGGGGTTTCCCCAGCTCTTGGCTGCCACAAGGTGAAGGCTTGATGGCAGCACCAAGCCTGTCGGAGAACTGGTATTAGGCCAGGTGGGAGTAAGACACCGTCAATGAAGCCTCAGTGCTCATGTGCACCTCCACATGCATGCGCATCAGTGTACCGGGGTCTTGGGTTAACGGGGAGACAACGGGAGAAAGGCAGCATCGGGAGAGGAAGGATGATGCCCTGAGCAGGGAGCAGAATGAGTCCTCTTGAGGAGACATCCTGAGCAGAACCTGCCCAGTGCCCCCGACAGGAGAAAAAAATCTATATGGAAAAAAAAACCTTACAGCGACCGATTCCTCAAGTGACAAGGAACCAACAGATACCAAACTCTAATATCAGGCACCAACAAAATCAGCAACCCAGAGTGAAGAAACAACTGCCACCAGCTAGAAGCAAGGCCAGAGAAACCATGAATACAACAAGAGATGGAGCCCTGGGCACCATAACTGAACCGCCCTGGTAGACTCTCTTAGAATCCATGAGAGCAATGGATGACAAAACAAACAGTACTCTCAGTAACTTAGTCTCATGATTGCTGCCGTCAAAAACTTGGTAGGAACAATGGCGGAAACATAAAAGGGCAGCAACGACCCAAGCAGCAGTTACAGCACTGATGCAGGAGAACATCCAGCTCAGGGGACATCTCGAAAACGAGGTCAGATCTGGAAACCTCAGGCTGGTAGAGGTTCCAAAAGGAACTGAGAGTACTGACCTGCTTTTGTTTGTTAAGCAGTGGTTACAAGAAACTTTGCAAATCCCATAGGACTTTGACTGATGGCAACTGAAGCAGGCAAACCCAGACAACCCAGGGTGGGGGGGGGCACCACTCCAAGTCAGCCACGCATGATGCTAGTGGGCACTTCAGGGATTGAGACTCTGGAACTCATTCTGCCACCAGTCCGGGTGGCATATCCATTCATAATAAATGAAATGGATGTGAAACTGTTTCTGGACTTGTCCTTTCAAACTAGGGCCTGAAGGAAAAAGTCTGAAGTAATGCGTCAGTGCCTCCAGGTCCTGGGAGCAGGAAATTCCTTCCTTTTGCCAGCGAGGCTGAGAATCACCTATGGAGGGAAAGCATGGCTGTTCACTAACCCAGGAGTTTGCCGCAAGAACTACCTCAGAGGGCAGAGCTGAAGAATCAGAATCGGAGGACTAATGTTGGACTTACCATATTGCTGATTTAAACTGGTAACTGTGTGGTATGGGAAATCTCACTTTACTTACGTAGATTTCTTGCTTCCTGTGAGAAGGACAGTTCTTTTTCTTTAAGGTGTTTTTAAGAGCTTACGATGGGACCTGGGATTTATACAGGGGCAATTTTTGGTACTTACTTGTCTTTGACACACATCAGCCTTGCTGGCCACGTGTTGTGTCACGGTGAGACAGCATTGTTCCAAAATGGTGGCTAATACTTCTGAGTGTGTTATACAATGCAAGGGAGTTCTTTATGCCCTGTAGTTCATACCAGTTTACCTTATAACGTCACACTGTTGCACTGTTCAGTGATAAGGTGTGGTTTGTTAAAGCTGGTTCGGAGATTACAAATGCTGGGGGGAGAACTTCCTCTACATTGATTTATTATAACACAGTAAGAATCCTGCAATTAAGGATAGTTTTTCTCGTTTGTCCCCCACCTATGTCACTCCCAGGTTCCCCAATCCCATTGTTTAGATATACGACTCTGGGTCCTTTCAAGACCGTCCGGAACTGTATCTTGTTAACTCTAACCCGGGACCTTCTTTAAGCTCCCTGCAGATATAACCCTCCAATGCGTAAAATCCTGGGCTGCATGACTATGTATTACTTAACATCAGTTATGTATAGGTACTACTGGCTTTCCTTTCTATTGTATTTTGTTTTTTTAACTGACGTGGAGAATTTGCAAAAGAGTCTATGACTCAAATGATTGTAATTCTGATTCTATTCAATAAATAAATAAAATAACTGTTAAAGTGATTTATCTCTGATTGTGTTTAATTAGCTTTGTAAATTCTACTTACAGAAGGCTACCAGAGCCGCTGAAGTGGCTAGCACAATGGACAATATCCTGCCTGATGGACTTAAAGCTTATTTCTGGTTCATCCCATACTCCTGTAGTGTAAGACTGCAGGGATAACGTTTACATATATCAACTGTTTGACCGAGTGATACTTTGGAGATCTTAGGGCTCAGCTCCGGGCAGCATGGGCAGAGATTGCACGCCTCAAATTTCATATTCAAGAGGAAATACATTATAAGAACCACCCGCCATTTCCCCAGCATCCAACAGAAAAACCTCGACCGCAGAGGGTAGTTGGTCCTGGAGGTTGGCAGGTGGTTAGGAGGGGCAAATCGGGTGCCCCATCGCTCTCTGCTCTCCAACATATTACCTCCAAAAACCATATAAACACTACAAACAGGTATCTGCCTCTATCTCTGAAATTAAACAAAGAGGCAGAAGACACTGCAGAGTAGGACACTGCAGCACAGGAGCTAGCACAACAAAACTCACCCAAATCAGGAACCAAAACAAAAAAGCAAAAAGAAATCCAAAAACTTGATCATAGGAGACTTCATGATTGGGGAGCTGATACCCATCTCCAGCCAGTGGTATTGTCAGATGTCTCCCATGTACATCAGCATGGAGAGACACTGACCGCATTACAAAATTGTTCACAAAGCAGGAAAAACATTGATGTCCTAGTACACATAGGGACTAAAGATCTCACCAGCCGTCAGTTGTGGAGACCAAGGAACACCTGACCAGGCTGGGTGACAAACTATCATCTATTTTTGCCCTGCATCTCTTCCTCTGAGATCCTGCCAGTCTGGGAGGCGGAGCAGATGGACGGAAGGTCGAGAAGGGGAGATAGGGGAGCTAAACACGTGGCTCAAGGGCTGGTGCCAGGAAAAGGACACAGATTTGTAGGAACTAGCAACAGTTCTGGGAGCGAAAGTTCTTTAAATTTGATGGACTGCATCTGACTAAGGAGGGAGTCAGTGCATTGGGGAAGAAGTTTGACGTCTTTGCAGAATATTTAAACTAGCAACGGGAGAGGGTGCAGCACCCCACGACAAATGGGAAGAACACCCTCCCCTCAGCTAGTGGTCAAACAGGGATTCATCATGTTTGCAGTTCATCTGCATCACCAGGTAAGAAAAAAGGTTTGTCTCCCCATACGACGCACAGGGGTAATGCCAAACCTCACCCAACAACTAACACACCAAAATCTGGCCAATGGAAAATCATGTACACAAATGCTCACAGCCTGGGAAATAAGATCCTAGACCTGCAGGCAATAATGTCAGAGGCTAAACTGGACATAGTAGCAATTAGTGAGACGTGGTTTACCAGTAACCACACTTGGGAGACTTCAGTACCTGGCTATGTATTGTTCAGAAGAGACCGAGGTACAAAAAGGCGGCGAGGAGTGGCCCTGTATGTCAATGAAAATATCAAAGCTACAGAAATTCAGAATACACATAAGGAGCCAGAAGAACTGTGGGTCACCCTGGAAACAGGAAATGGGACAGCCATAAGAACTGGGGTTGTCTACAGGCCCCCAGACCAGGGGGAGGACATATACACATTACTGTTAGAAGATATACAAAACATGACAGCTAAAGGGGAGGTTCTGATAATGGGAGACTTCAACATGCTGGATACAGATTGGTCAATACCAGCAGGAACATCTGCCAGAACTAGACACATAGTGGATTCCCTGCAGGGGGAGGGCCTCAAACAACTGGTACAGCAACCCACGAGAGACAGGGCTATCCTAGATCTAGTACTGACTAACAAGGAAGGGATCACAGATCTCCAGGTAGAAGGTCACCTGGGGGCCAGTGACCATCACATGGTATGGTTCAATTTGGCTACTACATCTAAATCATCCCATTCCAAGGCAAAAATAAGGGACTTCAAGGAGCTGACTTTGATAAGATGGCCAACAGAGTTAAGCTAGCCCTGGCAAAAAGAAACATAGGTGAGGGGGTACAGGCAAAGTGGGCAAGCATTAAGGATGCAATACTTGAAGCAACATCCCATTGTGTTAGACAGAAAAGGAAGTGCAAAAGAAGAAGGAAACCACTTTGGTTCTCAAATACAGTAGCAGAAAAGGTCAGAGCCAAAAGGCTGGCCTTCAGGAAATATAAGGGAACACAACAGGATGAAGATAGGGAGGCATACCAAACTGCCCTAAGGGAAGCAGCGAAGGCAGTAAGGCAGGCAAAGTCCCAAACTGAGTAAAAACTAGCACGAACAGTAAAAGAAGGTGACAAGACTTTCTATAGACACATTAGTGAAAGGAGAAAGTCCGGAGTGGGTATTGCTAAGCTTAATGGAGAAAAGGGAGCATGTGAGGAGGAGGACCTTGTAAAGGCATATATCCTAAATAGATACTTTTGCTCAGTATTTACTGAAGAGAAGGTAGGGCAGGGCCCACAGCTCAGCATCATGGACACAGGGGAGGAGGGAGGTGAGCACTACTCCATTCACAAAATAAAAGGGTCCTACAAGAGCTTGATCAGCTCAGGGTGGATAAGGCAATGGGACCTGATGGCATACATCCCAGGGTACTTAAGGAGCTAAAGGTGGAACTAGCAGAGCCATTAGCAGAACTGTTTAGTGAGTCTCTGAGCACAGGAGAGGTCCCAGAAGACTGGAGAAGGGCTCATGTGATCCCGCTTCACAAGAGTGGTAGCAGGGAGGAGGCGGGAACTACAGACCAGTCAGTCTTACCTCAGTAGTGGGCAAGATTATGGAGGCACTCCTTAAGGAAAGGATAGTGCAACACCTGGAATCCATAGGGCATAGGATCCAAGACAGCACGGGTTTACAAAGGAAGGTCCTGTCAAACTAATCTCATAGATTTCTTTGACTGGAACCAGAGTGGTGGACCAAGGGAGCAGTTGATGTCGCTTACCTTGACTTCAGCAAAGCTTTGACACTGTTCCACATAGAAGATTGATAAATAAGCTGGGTAGGCTCGGGGTGGGTCAGAAGTTGGTCAACTGGGTGGCAAACTGGTTGACGGGCAGAAAACAGAGAGTGGTGGTAAATGGTATACAGTCACAAGAGATGCAAGTCACAAGTGGTACCTCAGGGATCAGTCCTGGGGCCAGTCCTCTTCAACATCTTCATTAGTGACCTTGCAGATGGACTAGAGGGTAAGGCTTGTCTGTTTGCAGATGACACCAAGATCTGCAACAGAGTAGATGATCCAGATGGGGTGGGCAGAATGAGAAGAGATCTGGATAAACTAGCAAAATGGTCAGAAGAGTGGCAACTGGGATTTAATGCAAAGAAGTGCAAGATCATGCACACAGGGAAGAGAAACCCTGAAGCCACCTATAGGCTGGGAGGCGAGTTGCTAGCAGTCACAAAGGAAGAAAGAGACTTGGGCATCATCATCACTGATGACCTGAAATCATCCAAGCAGACCTCTAAAGCAGTAGGTAAGGCTAGGGGGGTGTTAGGGTGTATTAGTAGGGGTATCACAAGTCGTAAGAGGGAGGTAATAATCCCTCTTTACAAGACACTGGTTAGGCCCCATCTGGAGTACTGCATGCAGTATTGGAGGCCACACCTTCACAAGGACATTAACCAAATTGAGGCAGTCCAGAGAAGGGCAACCAAAATGGTGCAGGGACTGCATCAGAAGACATATGAGGACAGATTAACAGAGCTCAATATGTATACCTTGAGCAAAGGAGGAGAGAGGTGATATGATCGAGGCATTCAAACACCTTAAGGGCATTAACAAGGTGAAAGAGTCTAACATGTTTAATTATAAGAAAAATAGCAGGACAAGAGACGACAGCATGAGATTAGAGGGGGCCGATTAAGGGGAATGTGAGGAAATTCTTTTTCACAGAAAGGGTGGTGGATGCATGGAATGGCTTACCACAAGAAGTGGTGGCTATGAATGCAGTGCAGGGCTTCAAACAGGCATGGGATAGGCATAAGGGAGCAATACAAATGACTATGAATAGATAGGCCACTGACAGAGCAAAGGCCGATGGCACATTTATAAGGTATAAAAAATAAATGGGCAGACTGGATGGGCCTTGTGGTCCTTATCTGCCGTCAACTTCTATGTTTCTATATGTTTATTGCTCTTATCTGTTTTAATACCCTGTATGAGGATGTGATGTGTTTTAATGTCTAATGGAAAATAAAAGTTAAAAAAAAGTACAGTTACTGTACATTAATTCAGAGCCAAAAGACAGGAGAGCAGGATTTCTCTTTTCATCCTCTATTTATGGCCTCATACAGGCTGTCCAGCCTCCTCCGTCGGCCTATCATGCCTTACCTACCATATCCTCCATGGTTTACCACCGTGGTTGGGCCTTTGTGCTAGAGACATCCCCCCCCCCCCCAAGACATCACAAGCTGGGAAGGAGCCTTGATCACACAGGGCCCAGGAGGGTCAATTCCATCCAATGGCCCACTGCGGATCTTATCCCCTTAGCAGTAATCTTGTGCATGTTCAGGACAGGGCTTTCCCTGACCCACCCTACTCCCCTGCCGAGTGCATAGCTCACTACTGGCCTCACACTAGCTGTCACAGCTCTGCCGGCAATGAGTGGCCAGACCATCATTAAGAAAATAACCTTAAAGCCTTTAGGCTGGCAGGGCTTTCCCCCGTAGATTAAAAGAAATAGAGAAACCATACAGAAATGTTAACCCCACACAGCAGGTCCCTTTGCAAGGGGTATGTTACACAAAAATGACCCCATTGCTATCTGTCAAGACTGTACATCCTAGAGGTTAGAATAACGAGCCAATACTGAATGCAGTACATCCAGCAGAACTGGGTTTGATTCCCACAACCTCATAGAAACATAGAAGTTGACAGCAAATAAGGACTGCAAGACCCATCCAGTCTGCCCATTTCTTTTTCTACCTTATGAATGTGCCATCGGCCTTTGCTCTGTCAGTGGCCTATCTATTCATATTCATCTGTATTGCTCCCTTATGCCTATCCCATGCCTGTTTGAAGCCCTGCACTGTATTCATATCCACCACTTCCTGAGGTAGGCTGTTCCATGCATCCATCACACTTTCTGTGAAAAAGAACTTCCTCACATTACCCCTTAAATCGGCCTCCCTCTAATCCCATGCTGTGTCCTCTTGTCCTGCTATTTTTCTTATATTGAAACATGTCAGACTCTTTCACCTTGTTAATGCCCTTAAGGTGTTTGAATGCTTCTATCATATCACCTCTCTCCCTTCTTTGCTCTAGGGTACACATATTGAGCTCCATTAATCTGTCCTCATATGTCTTCTGATGCAGTCCCTGCACCATTTTGGTTGCCCTTCTCTGGTCTGCCTCAATTTGCAGGGGAATTTCCCCCGGTGCAATGGCCACATTTCCTCCATTCACGAAAGATACCACCAACAGCTTAATCTGGTTCAAGGTCAGTTGGCATTCATCTGCATCCCCCCCCCTCCAGGTCGTGCCTGAAAATAGGCAGGATTTGTCTAGTGCACTTACCTGGTCAACAAAAACTAAATAAATAAATGGCCTTGTAAAGGTGTGGCCTCCAGTACTGCACACAGTACTCCAGATAGGGCCTAACCAGTGTCTTGTAAAGAGGGATTATTACCTCCCTCTTTTGACTTGTGATACCCCTACTAATACACCCCAACATCCCCCTAGCCTTACCTACTGCTTTAGTGGTCTGCTTGGATGATTTCAGGTCATCGGTGATGATGATGTCCAAGTCTCTTTCTTCCCTTGTGACTGCCAGCAACTCCCCTCCCAGCCTATAGGTGGCTTCAGGGTTTCTCTTCCCTATGTGCATGATCTTGCACTTCTTTGCGTTAACCCCCAGTTGCCATTCTTCCGACCATTTTGCTAGTTTATCCAGATCTCTTTTCATTCTGCCCACCCCATCTGGATCATCTACTCTGCTGCAGATCTTGGTGTCATCTGCAAACAGACAAACCTTACCCTCCAGTCCATCTGCAATGTCACTGATGAAGATATTGAAGAGGACTGGCCCCAGGACAGATACCTGAGGTACCCCACTTGTGACCTGCATCTCTTCTGACTGTATACCGTTTACCACCATTCTGTTTCCTGCCCATCAACCAGTTTGCCACCCAGTTGACCAACTTCTGATCCACCCCAAGCCTACCCAGCTTATTAATCAATCTTCTATGTGGAACAGTATTGAAAGCTTTGCTGAAGTCAAGGCAGACGACATCAACTGCTCCCCCTTGGTCCACCACTCTGGTTACCCAAAGAAATCTATGAGATTAATTTGACAGGACCTTCCTTTTGTAAACCCATGCTGTCTTGGATCCTGTGCTCCTATGGATTCCAGGTGTTGCACTATCCTTCCCTTAAGGAGTGCCTCCATAATCTTGTCCACTACTGAGGTAAGACAGACTGGTCTGTAGTTCCCTGCCTCCTCCCTGCTACCACTCTTGTGGAGCGGGATCACATGAGCCCTTCTCCAGTCTTCTGGGACCTCTCCTGTGCTCAGAGACTCACTAAACAGTTCTGATAATGGCTCTTCTAGTTCCACCCTTAGCTCCTTAGTACCCTGGGATGTATGCCATCAGGTCCCATTGCCTTGTCCACCCTGAGCTGATCAAGCTCTTGTAGGACCCCTTCTTTTGTGAAGGGACTAGTGCACACCTCCCTCCCCAATGTGTCCATGGTGCTGAGCTGTGGGCCCTGCCCTACCTTCTCTTCAGTAAATACTGACCAGAAGTAACTATTTAGGACAGATGCTTTTACATGGTCCTCCTCCTCACATGCCCACTTATCCCCTTTGATCTTAGCAATGCCCCCTCTGGACTTTCTCCTTTCACTAATGTATCTATAGAAAGTCTTGTCACCTTCTTTTACTGTTTGTGCTAGTATTTCCTCAGTTTGGGCCTTTGCCTGCCTTACTGCCTTCCCTGCTTCCCTTAGGGAAGTTTGGTATGCCTCCCTATCCTCATCCTGCTGCGTTCCCTTATATTTCCTGAAGGCCAGCCTGGCTCTGACCTTTTCTGCTACTGTTTTTGAGAACCAAAGTGGTTTCCTTCTTCTTTTGTACTTCCTTTTCTCTCCAACACAATGGGATGTTGTTTCAAGTACTGCATCCTTAATGCTTGCCCACTTTGCCTGTATCCCCTCACCTGTATTTCATTTTGCCAGAGCTAGCTTAGCTCTGTTGGCCATCTTATCAAAGTCAGCTCCTCTGAAGTTCCATATTTTTGCCTTGGAATGGGATGATTTAGTTCTAGTGGCCAAACTGAACCATACCATGTGATGGTCACTGGCCCCCAAGTGACCTTCTACCTGGAGATCTGAGATCCTTTCCCTGTTAGTCAGTACTAGATCTAGGATATCCCTGCCTCTTGTGGGTTGTTGTACCAGTTGTTTGAGCCCCCTTTGCAGGGAATCCACCATGTGTCTAGTTCTGGTAGATTTTCCTGCAGGTATTGACCAATCTGTATCTGGCATGCTGAAGTCTCCCATTATCAGAACCTCCCCTTTAGTTGTCATGTTTTGTATATCTTCTAACAGTAATGTGCCTATGTCCTCCCACTGGTCTGGAGGCCAGTACACAACCCCAGTTCATATGGCTGTCCCATTCCTGTTTCCAGGGTGACCCACAGTTCTTCTGGCTCCTTATGTGTATTCTGAATTTCTGGAGCTTTGATATTTTCATTGACATGAAGGGCCACTCCACCCCCCACCCTTTTGCACCTCGGTCTCTTCTGAACAGTACACAGCCAGGTACTGAAGTCTCCCAAGTGTGGTTACTTGTAAACCATGTCTTGCTAATGGCTCCACTTGCATACTGCGTGGAAAACAGGCCTTGTGCCTAGTGGGCCTTATCTGGTTACCAAAAAAAAAAAAAACAGAAATCTTGTGGAGATTTTTACATGACAGTGATGGGACAAAAAAATGGCAACACCCTCCCTTGACTTTTTTTTTTAAATCCCAGACTGCTACGTTATACTGACAAATGTATTTAATAACAAAAACCATAAAAAACAAACAAACAGTAAATGTCGGAACATTCCCTTCCCCCTCTGGGGACAAAAGGTGTTCCGGAATGCCAGTTAATCAAATATAGCAACTCCCTGCCCCTACTTTCCTCTTTCTATATTTGCCTCACACCCCTGAACACTTTTACACACAAACATTGCACAGTCCAGGACAAACCACAATCCAGCTGCCAAAAGTTTTGCACCTTTTGGGAGAAGGGCCGTTACATGCAGCACCAACGACAGGACACTGTTACAACTTGGTAACGTGACCCACGACCCACCTGGACAGTTTTCCTTCAGCTAACCATGGTGACCGCAGCCCAACCCCACGATACGAGGAGCAGCATATTTTGCTGTCAAACGGGTGACCCAGGTTCCCGTCATGGAACTGAATCCCATCCCTTGGATGGCGGCAACTTGGACATGATGTGGAGGCTGTGCTTTCATACTCTGAGGGAGGCTTGAAGACCTCCCACTGCTCTGGCGCTTTCTGCTGCAGCCTTACAGCACGGGTGACCACAAAATATCAGCCCTTGCCACACACCCAGGTTACAGCACTGATGGACGGGCTTGACATAGGTAGATAAACAGGTCTAGGGGAGAAATACAGGAGGAAATGTTCAGCTAGCCATGTAGGATGAGGGCCATCTACCCCCAACCCCCTCACATATACACACACCTTCGTAGGCCTCTGACCACTCCAAGTCCCCCTCCCCCATCCACTATCAAACATATCGGATGCTTCCCCATGGTGACAGCATGCAACCTCTGTGATGGAACTGATCAATTATCTAGTAGTAAAAGGGGGAGGCATCAGCAAGGAAGGCCAGATCTTCAAGACACACAAGTTCAAATACCTCCAGAGCCACTTACTGTGATCTTACTCAGGTCACATGACCCCCCATGCTTCTATGCTGCCAGCTGTACACTAGGGTAGGACCATACTGTAAATGAGATGCTGCATTTCATCTTATGCTATCTTGCATAAACAAACTGTAAAACAAGTAATTAGGATGGTGCCTTCAGGGGCAGAGGGAGAGCCCTAACAGGCAGTGGGCCTTGGTGAGAGGCAACAAAACCTGAAGTGACATAAGCAAAGCAGCAACAAAAACAACAGGAAAAAAGCAAGACCTCTAGGTTCAGACACTTTTTTTCCCCCATCTATCTCTTTGGCCCCCACCTGCATCTTCCATCAAGTATCTGCCTGGCCTCCCAAGTCCCACCTGCCGCCTCCCCCCACCATCCCGCCAGTGGGGATATGTATGGGATGAGACCCAAGAGCACCGATACTGCCATACTAGCAGACAGTGCACACTGGTTTTCCACTTGTTGTCCCTGGACCTGCCCACCCCACATGGTGAAACACACTGCCCCGTCACACCACGTTTGCATGTAATGTTCCCCTGCAAAGGAAGCACACTCCCTAGCCCACCGCAGGGGGTTGCTAGTGCGATGGAACCTGGCGTCTTCTCCTCCCTGGCTAGCAGCACTGACGCTTGACAGCACCTCCCCAGCCCCCACCCTAGTCTGCCCAGTCAGCTCTGGAATCCGCTTCCCATGTCGGGTCGCCAGAGTGAGGGTGCAATGCATTACCCATCTGGCCATCAAGTGGCCCCACTCAGATACATTTTTAAAGCAGTCTTTGTACATACACACATTTTTTAGCCGTATGTCTTTCGGCGTGATACAGCATAAAACAAAACATGTACATATTTACTTACTGGTTTAATTCAAGGTCTAAAATGAAGGAAGATCCAAAGGCTTTCACCAAGAATGATGCCTGTGCCAGATGTATTGTCTGAAAGATAAAAAGAGTGCCATATTAAGGATGTGTATGATATGAATTACTCTGGGCTGAATTTGCTACTGACTCAACAGTCGGGCGCCAACCATGCCAGTTTCTAGTCCATGTGGTTACTAGCAAATAAAAACAAGAAAGTGTCCTGTCTAGATAAACAGCAACACCACAGAACTGGTTAGGGAAAAACTAAAGACATTTACGGCACGGAGCGTGAAATACACCATGGAGAGTGTGTTGTACCCACAGGCCACTGGCTAGGATGTATGAAAGCAACTACAAAAGAACACTGTTGGACTTCTAGAAATTGGTTAGGCACCCTCATTTTTTTACAAGTTCCATATCCCAGGGGGCAAAAAGCTGCTAACTGTTCTATACAATACTGTATTATTGTGATGGTGAAAATATCACAACACAGCAGGCGGCCTACAAGCCCTTGTACTGAATGAGGTACTGAATATATGTCTTAGTAATGTGATGAGAAAGTGGTGTGGGCCAGTGGTTTGGAAGGAAAAGAATCTGGTTTTCTGCAGCCCATTTCTTACACACTGTGACCCAAAGTGCTTTAAAATTGGGTTGGGGAGGGAAGGGAGCAGGGCAGAGCTCTATCCTCAACTGAAGGCACACCGAAAATGACCGAGGGAGTCTGGGGAGGGCCCTAAGACTTCTGTTAAGACTTTTTCAATCTATTCCAGCTGACAGGGGAGGACAACCTATACCATTTTGCCTGCTTATAGGAACCAACATACATGTTGGTTTTATACCGCCCCTTTCAAATACACTGTGTCCCAAAGTATTTTACAATACAGAAGAGGGAGGTAAGCAAATGCTGCAGCTTTTTCAGATGCATAGGGAGATTCAAAGAGCCCAGAGACAAAACAGAAAGATTACAGAGAGGTTAAGAACTGGGAGGTTATGTAACTTGCTCAAGGTTACACACTTAGTAAGTGGCAGTTGTGGGATTCAAACCCAGGTTTTGAATTTCATAATTCTGCATTCTAACCACTAGGCCAAACTTCCTTAAGGGAACCATTCTGGTTTCATGACTGCTACGTAAATGGGCCAAAAATACTCACAGAAACTGTGAGTGTCCTTTTAACTCAGAAGTACAGAGGTAGGACTCAGAAACAAAAATGTCAGCTGAATGTTAAGACATGCACTCCATTGAGGGGGTGGCAAGATAAGGGAAAGCATTAACGAGTATGACTTCACACGAAGGGTGGTTAACATGTGGCATTGCCTACCCTTTGAGATTAGGAAAGCTAGCACTGTTCAGGAGGCCAAAGCAGGACTAGACAAATTTCTGAGGGAGAACAGCATTGAAGGTTATGCAGCATGAGTAGGGGTAAAACAGGACTTGAGGGAAAATAGCATTGAGGGTTACACAGCATGAGTAGGGATAACACAGGACTAGAAAGATTCCTGAGGGAGAATGGCATTGAGGGTTACACAGTACTAGACAAATTCCTGAGGCAGAATGGCATTGAGGGTTACACAGCATGGGTAGGGGTAACACAGGACTAGAACGATTCCTGGGGGTGAATAGCACTGAGGGTTACACAGCATGAGTAACCCCTAGTTTTGGCAAACAAGTACACGTCAGAGCTTTTAAAAGCTATGATTAGCCGTTCATCAGTCGTACTGACTTCCTGGGACCAAGTATAATCACAGATGACTGTACTTAATTCAGGAGGACTGTGGGACCAGTGAACAGCTGATCTGAGCTTTTAAAAGCTCAATCAAGTGCTGCAAGCTATTGAATTTCCCGTGGCTGCTGCCCAGCTTCTGACATCAGTTGCAGGGGATTCTGGGAAGGCTAAGTCAAGCAAATGTCAAAATGTGTGATGGTAGGATCAACCAGATACAGTCTATAACCACAAACTCTAAAATAAATAAAAATATATTCTTGCACATAAAGTACAAATTAGGAACAGCACCACACTTGGCTGTAAGGCCGCTGGTGCTAACTGTTCCCCTTTAATTGATTTAGTAATTAGTAGTCTTTAACGTGGCACCATAGGGTTTTATGTACTGTAGGTATATACTTTTAGTTCTCACCCCAGGAATCCCTCAGTATGTTTGACTAATGCAGTAATGCCAGCTGGGTTCAGCGGCCCTGGAGTTGGAGTTTATGTTAATGATGCCCAGAATTAGCCACTCAGGTTACAGAAAGAGTGCTGCCTGCATTCTCCGCTGACTGGACTAGTCTACCCTGGGGCTCTCTCTTCAAACCTTCACTTCCAAGTATTTTATTTTTACAGTTTTAGTCATTTCTTTTCTTTGTGCAGCCTTTAGAGTATTTTTTGCCAGTTTTTAGGGTTTTTTGGTACATTTCTGCAGATTTTCAGTGCCCGGAACCTGTAGAAAAGTCATTTTTTCCACGTTCCTGTGCTTTTTCTGACTAAAAAATATTGTGCCTGAGGTAAACCTTCTGCAAATTTTATATTTTAAACTTATTTTTTCTGCGTATACCTATTTTTAAAGCACAATTTTTACCACTTTTCCTGAACAGGGGAGTTGTTTTTTCTTTCCAATTATTTAACCAGGTGAGACACATTAAGCTGAAAGCTTATTTACAGGTGCAACCTGGGAGCACAAGGAAGCTAAACAACTTGCTCAGGATCACACAGTATGCAAGTGGGAGCTGTGGGATTCAAACCCAGGTCTCCAGATTTGCAGCTCAGAGCCTTAAACCACTGCGCCATACTGATTCCTGCATTATTTTTAGCATCGCCACAGCACTGGGAACCTTTGTTTTTTTCTTTTTGGAGTACACACTTTTCTGGGTCCCTGACAAAATATCAGGTCAAGAAAATCCAGTTATCAGACTGGTCCTTTTTTATTTCAAATTTCTCAGAAGCCTTTTAGGTTGTGGACCTGGCAGACTGCCATAACTCCTTGTTTACACTTGGGCCAGTCACGGTTTTTCTGTCTGAGAGTTTACTTTCACTTTGCTCCCAACATTAAGTAATTAGCCTTCTGGCTGGAAATCATGGCTTCTCAGTCTGCCACTCCTATAAAAAAATACAGAAGAGGGGTCTGCCTCTCATCATAGCAATAAAGATTGATCCTGGAAAATAAGTCTGATAAAAATAATAATGACCAAGCTAAGAAAAAATACATTTTCAGCAGGTTTCTGATTAAGTGCCTGCTTAAAGAAAAAAAAATAATATATATATATATATATGTGTGTGTGTTTATATATATATATATATATATATATATATATATATATGACTATTGCAACTCCCTGTACCTAGGGCTATCGGGGGTTGAGCTTCGCCGTCTGCAGCTAGTGCAGAATGCGGCGGCCTGCTGTTGACTGGTTCTTCTAGATCTAGTCATATAATGCCTGTGCTCAAGGACTGCACTGGCTGCCAGTATTTTGGCGAATCACCTTCAAGGTCGGTTTGCTGGACCTATAAAGCCCTACATGACCAGGGATCAACTTACCTGAAAGAGCTCCTTTGCCTCTCACTGTCCCTCCCTACCTCCGATCCACTGGACGAGGGATTGCTGGAGATTCCCAGGGTCCGTTTGAAATCTTCAGGGGCTAGGTCATTTAGCTTTATGGCCCCGACCCTGTGGAATTCTCTACCTCATCAGGTGCGAAACAGTCCAACTGTCCTGAGCTTTAAAGGAGCCTTGAAGACCCATCTTTTTAGTATAGCTTTTAATGATTTATAATAGTTTTAAACTCTGTCTATTTATTGTTTTATGATATTGTGCAGGCGCTTTGGATTTGAGAAAAGGGCCTTTTTATAAATAAAAGTTGATTGATATATATATACATATATATATATCACTGCCCCTCCCGCTGAAAACTAAAAGGAGGCACCAGTGTTACAACAAGATATACCCTCTTCGGAGGAAATGGCAAAGGCTTGGCATCTATATCAAACTTTTCAGGCTGTGGGCTCTCTTATGGGGGCCCCAGCAGATCCCTCTACTCCCTTTCCCTCCAACCCTGGTCTTGGCCAGCAGGCCAGGGCATTTTCTATGAGGGGGATAATGAACAAGAAGGTGAATTAGAGCCTGATGAAACTCCTGACCAAGAATTTGGCGCTCTCTCTCTCTCTCTCTCTCATGGCCAGGAGGATTTTTCCTCCCATTTTACCTCTGTCCAACATACGGTGGGACACCACTGGCCTTTCTGTTCAATAGTCCACCGAGGTGGATGAGGAGCCAGACTTTTTGGATATGACGGGTCTCCCTCCTTCTAAAAGCTACTCCTTCCAATACACAAGTCTCTTTGTAGGGCTACTTCCAAAGTGCTCCAGAACCCCACGTCTATGCCAGGGGTGGATAAAAAGATGAGAAGTGCCAGCAGCTGGCCCAGTGGCACAGAGGGCTGAGGCGCTGGACGCCTTACCTCACATCACACCAGCGACCTGGGTTCGGGAATGAGCTCGGGTCGCCGGAGAGCCCACACTAGGGGAGGTGGGGAAGCAGGATTGAGCAGCCAAAAGGCAGCTCTCCTCTCCTGGGAAAGCAACCATAGTTTCACTGCCCCTGGATGGAGATCTGAGGGTAGTGTAGGCGGGCAAGTGGCAAGTAGTGCTAGAGTGTCCCGGTCCCGTGGCATGCACATGCGGCCAGGACAAGGGCTAGGAGGAAAAACATGGGGGGAAAATGGATAAAATGTATATAGAAAAAATAAAAAAAGAAGTACCAGCTTGTTAAATTCAATGCTGAGTACATGCTTCCAGACTATGAAGGAGCAGTGTAAGCTGCAGCTTGTAATAAAGCAAAGGTGTCTCTTTCTTCCCAACCTCCAGAAAAAGATTCCAAAAACTGGACACTATGGGTAAGAAATCATACAAAGCCTACTTATTGCTTCGCCTCTGTACTTATATGGCGTATGCAACTCAGCACCAAAAGGCTCTCTGAATTGCTGTCCTGCCAATCAGCCCCTGTGACAGTAATTCTCTGTTTGGAGATAAAACAAAGGCATATATGAAAAAGGTGGAGGAGTGCAAATCCACCTATCAGAGTAATGCAGCTAAAGAGAAACCCTCTGCCTCCTATAGGCCCCAGGGCAGGGGAGGTAGAGGTGACTATCCCAGGGCCTTCTACCCTGTGCCAGTGCCCATGCCCTTGGATTACCCACTCAGATGAGAGGATTCTTTAGGGGAAAGGGTAGAAGGGCTCAGAAACGTGCCGATCCTATCCCTTCTACAAACTCCCAGACTAAACAAAGCCACTGACTAGAAGGCCCAGATCACCCCCAGTCAGAGGAAGGCTGACCCACTACCTCCACCAGTGGCACCTCATCACCACAGACAAGTGGGTGCTGGAGGTGGTGGGTCAAGGACTTACCCTGCAGTTCAAAAAATTTTCCTCTCAGCAGGGTCACAAGACATTAAAACCCACAGAAAGATTTCTGCTGGAGTTAGAGGTAAAGTCTCTTCTGTCTGCAAATGCAGTGGAAAGAGCTCCCTTTCCCCAATGGGGAAAAGACCTCTACTTCAGGTGCTGTCTCACCCAGAAGAAAAACAGGGACTGGCGACCCATTCTAGAGCTCAGGTATCTGAACAAACACCTGTTCATCCTGAAATTCAAGATGGTCACCCTGTCGGTAGTGATTTTCTCCTTGTAACAGGGAGACTGGCCAGCTTCCCTAGTCCTCAAGGATGCCTACTTTCATATTCCAATGAGGCCGTCTCACAAAAAATATCTCAGACTCAGACTGCCCTCTGGCTATTACCAGTCTGCAGCTCTGCCATTCAGCCTTTCTTCAGCTCCTAAAGTTTTCACAAAGTGCCTGGCAGTGGTGACAGCCCATCTCAGAAGACAGGATGTGTCTGTCTTTCCTTACCTATATGACTGGTTGATAGTGGACAAGTCTCCCCAAGAGGTCACAGACTCCCTTAGCCTCACACAGTGCACCCTGGAGTCTTTGGGCTTTCTGATCAACACAGGAAAGTCCCATTTTGAGTCCGTTCAGATATTGGAGTTCACTGCAGCAGAGCTGGACACTCAGTAGGGAAAGGCCCTGCTCCCAGACAGGCTGCACAATCTTCAAACCTTGGCAAACTCCTTTGTCTTGTGACAGCCAAGCCCAGCTAGACACTTCCTCAGGCTCCTGGGCCACATGGCCTCTACTACAGCCATGGTTCCAGGCACCAGGTTTCAGATGAGGGACATTCAGTACCACCAGAGGGCTCACTGGTCCCAGAAAAGAGACTATCTGTCAAAGCTCATTCCAGTCACAAGGGCTCTTCTGAAAGCCTTGGACTAGGGGAAGGACAGAGAAATCTCAGAGAAGAAATTCCCTTCCAGCAAAGAGAACCTTCCAGAGTGTTCACCATGAATGCTTCCCTTTTAGGATGAGGTGCAAACCTGGCAGACCACTCCATAAGCGAAGTGTGGTCCCCCAGAGAGTCCAGGTGCCACATAAATTTCCTCAAACTCAGAGCTGTGTAGCTGGCTATCAAAGCCTTTGCCCCTCAGGTAAAAGGAGAGGCTGTCCAAATCAGGGCAGACAACACCATTGCTATGTTTTACATCAACAAGCAGGGAGGCACAAGATCCACAAAGCTCTGCACAGAGGCCATGAAGTTTTGGTCTCTCGCGTACTCCTTGGACATACAGATCTCTGTCATTTACCTACCAGGCAATGACAATGCACTAGCAGATGCCCTGAGCCACATCAGTCAGGGCTACCACAAGAGGCTCCTAAACAGTCAAACACTGGCCACAGTCTTCAGGAGGTGGGGCACCCCAGAGATAGATTTCTTTACTTCTGACCTCAATCACCAGGTCCCACTGTACAGTTGCAGTCCTCTGGCTCTAGGCACAGTACCAGTGGATGCCTTGGCACTAGACTGGACGGGAAGGTTCCTGTATGCCTTCCCTCTATTCCTCTTAATTCTCAGGGTCCTGCTAAAATTCAGAAGTCAGCCAGCCATTATGATCCTGGTGGCTCCAGACTGAGCAAGACAGCCATGGTATTCTCTGCTCCTTGCCCTGCCAGTCAAACGGCCCATTCGCCTGCACTCAACTCACAGTCTCCTGACCCTGCCTCAGACTGGGATCGTCTGTCCCAGCATAGAGTCTCTTTGCCTCAAAGCTTGGTACCTTTTTATTTGTATGTGTGTTATTCCCTTTTCCCCCCACAGTTGGCCCACATCCAGCCACCGTCCTGGTGCACCCCAGCTCCTATTAAGACCCTCCACTCCAGTAACACCCCCACGGCTTGTCCCTCGTGGCAGGGAGGCGGCGAGCTCCCCCCTTTTGCTCACCACCAGGATGGATCCAGTTTGCTGGAATTGACACCCTCGGAGCCCAGTGAGTGTGTTCCGGGACGGCCATCAAGCTGTGCAACCGTATTTTCCATGTTCTTGTAACCCCTCGGGGGTGGGGTATGCAATGACACCAGCGGAGGCAATGTGCACTCTCCTGTGCGCGTTCCTCCAGGCATCTGCCACATCCCCACCCTCGCTGTCAGTGTCAGCACTCTGCCCCCCAGCCTCCACTAAGGGGCAGGTAATCATCAACTACTAGAACCCTCCTCGGGAGAAGGAGAGCAGTCCTTAGCGATGCTCAACTGGCCTCCTCCCTGCTCGACCCCCTAGCGCCCGTGGCTCATTCCCATCACGGGTTGCCAGCATAGCATGAGGTGTGGCATCCAGCGCCTCAGCACCACCGGGCCGGCCAAAGGCTTGGTACTTGAGGGGCTAGAGTTCCCAGATTCTCAGTATTCAGAACAGATCCTAAGAATCCTTCAGCTGGCCAAGAAGCCAAGCACTAAAAACACTCATGCTTCCAAGTGGAAGAGATTTTCTTTTTGGTGCAGAAACGGGCAAACTGATTTGCTGTAAGCCAGTCTGCCTTTTTTGCTGGATTGCTTGGTGCACCTGCGAGCATCAGGCCTTACAGCCTCATCTCTGATGGTTCACTTGGCAGCCATTTTGGCCTACATTTCTGCTGGTAAGGAGAAATCCATAATTTCTCACTCCATTTTCAAGAAATTCTTTACAGGCCTGCCTCATCTTCAACCCCCACTTAGGGAACCTGTCCCTCCCTGGGACTTGAACCTGTGCATAGCCAAACTCATGGAGTCCCCATTCAAGCCTATGGCTACTGCAGATTTAAAATATGTCACCTGGAAAACTGTTTTCCTAGTGGCCATCACTTCAGCCAGAAGGATTTCAGGGCTGCAAGCTCTTTGTACTGAGCCAAACTACATTATCTCCCACAAAGATAAAGTAGTTCTCAGGACAAATAGGAAGTTCTTTCCCGAAGTGGTGTCTGAATTTCACCTGAATCAATCCATAACACTTCATTTTTCACATACAAATCCACTCCTGCTGAGTGCAGGCTCTACAGTCTGGATGTCAAAAGGGCACTGCCCTGCTACCTGGAGCACACCAAGCAGTTCAGGACCTCCCATATTCAGCTCTTCCTCACTTATGGTGAGGTAGGCAAGGGCAGGCCAGCCTCCAAGAGAACCATTTCTCAATGGATAGTCTCTTGCATTCAATTTTGTTACAGTAAGGCTGGCAAACAGTCACCTCAAGACTCACTCCACTAGGGGTACTGCGGCCTCAGTGGCAGCTATAAGGGACATTCCCTTGCTAGATATCTGCAAAGCAACTACCTGAAAGACTGTACACACCTTCACAAAGCACTACTGCTTGGATGTACATCCAGATCAGATGCACAATTTGGCCTTCTGGTGCTCCCTACAGGAGGAGCTGAAGGAATGTGTAGGTGAAATAGTTGAGCTAACCGCAGAGATGGTACCAATGTCCATTTATCCAGAACATCGACCATCATGGCATAAAACACTGTTGCCCCTATATATCTTAGCAGCGAAAAAAACAATAACACGTAAATGGATGACCACCACAAGCCCCACTGTCTCAGACTGGCGACAAACTGTTTTAGAAATATACTGGCTGGATTGTTTGACAGCAAGGGTACATGACAGACAGTTGTCTCCCAGCCATATGGCGAAACTGGATATGGCACAGGTCGATGGAGACTTTGTACCATAGCCAGGAGGGATGATGGAGAACAGCAGGGTACCTGTCGAGCTGGGAAAACTTCAAAGAATATACGTGTCAGAGGTAAGCACATAAAGAGGACAAATGAAACCAGTAGCAACCTGAGTAACACATACAAGATCTGTGTGAATATAAGATGATTTAAAGAGGGCTAAAATCTCAGAAAACTAAAGGGTAGGAATATATTCTGTTTTTCTTCTTTAAAAAAAAAAAGAAGACAAGTGACCATTCTTGAACATCAAGATTGGAAGGTGTGTTGTACAAACTGAACAAAAAACTCAAATGTCTATTGATGTACCATTAATTGTTACTGGTGCTTCACCCAATAAAAACTGTATTTAAAAAAAATAAATAAATAAATAAATAAAAGATGCAAAATTTGGCACTGCAGTCCTGCAGAACCTGTTTCCAAAGTAGGTTCTGTTCCCTCTTCCCAACTGCACTGCTTTGTAATCTGCATTAGTCAAGCATACTGAGGGATTCCTGAGGTGAGAAGAAAAAATTACTTACCATAGTAATATTGTTTCTTCTAGGGGATCCCTCAGTATGCTTGACCTCTTACCCAGCTTCCCCTCACATAACCTGACTGAGATTAGTTCTGCAGTCCACGCCTTGGCCCAAATTTCTTACTGCCGGGATTTATTTTGTGGAATGCTCCACTTTTTTACCATGTTGTACATAGTTTGCCTCTTGGCGATTTCTTTTTTCTTGAATTTTACTTACTAATAGGTTACGTTAGGGATTTGGCGTCTTTTTCCCCTTTAGCTTCTAAATGAATCTGATTAGCTTTCAGGAGCATCTGTAGGCAACATTCTCTTTCTATGACCTGATTGGCTAATTCTTGGAATCATTAGCATAAACTCCACCTCGGGGCAGCTGAATCCAGCTGGCATGACTGCATTAGTCAAGCATACTGAGGGATCCCCTGGAAAAAACAATATTACTATAGTAATTTTTAGCTTACTAAAGTAAATATATATATATATATTTTTATTATTATAGATAGAGACATTTATTCAGTTATAGGCATATAGTTTGAAACAGTGTGATACATTGTCTTACAGTATAACTATATACTTTTACTCAATGTATATACTTTTAATTAGTATAGCATGTATGCTTTTAATCAGCATAAATACATACTTTTAATTAACGTCATACATATATAGATATGTATACACACACACACACACTTAATTATTATGGGTGTACACAATTAATGCACAGTATATTTTCAATTAGTGTGGGTATATACTTTTATTTAGCATAGGCATAGGTAACATATGGGCAACCATACACAACAAGGCCATGTTTCCATCAAGGCGTGAGATGACACCACAGACCTTGAGAGCAAAGCTCAACATCTCTAAGATGACATCTCAGCCCGAAACGGATACATCAGCCTTGCTGTGTGTGTGGGTGGGTGCCCATACATTATTTTATATAGTATATTTATTTAATTTATATTCTTTGTAAAGCTGTCTTGAACTGTAGACAAATGGAAAAACAACAACAGGACAGGATTAAAAACATTTAATGTGATTAGTAATAAAAAGATGAGCTGGCAAAATGTCTATTTACCAAACAATTCACTTGTGATGGTTTCAGTCTTACTGATATTTCATTACGAGGGATCTGCAGTGTAGGTAATCATAAGGAATCTTGATGGACACGGGATTCAACGCTGCTGTACCACGGTAGTGTCACAGCTACTGTATACAACAACATTCTGACATCACTGCTGTGGTACAACAACATTCTGATATCAGTACTATCGTACAACAGCAGTTTGACATCACTACTGCGGTACAACATTCTGACATTACTGCGGTACTACAGCATTTTAGCATCACTACTTTGGTACAATAGCAGTCTGACATCACTACTGTGGTATAACATTCTGACATCACTATTGTGGTAAAACAGCATTCTGACATCACTACTGTGGTACAACAGCATTCTGACATCATTACTGTTGTATAACATTCTGACATCACTACTTGGTATAACATTCTGACATCACTACTGTGGTACAACAGTATTCTGACATCATTACTGTTGTATAACATTCTGATATCACTACTTGGTATAACATTCTGACATCACTACTGTGGTACAACAGTATTCTGACATCACTACTGCGGTACAACAGTATTCTGACATCACTACTGTGGTACAACAGCATTCTGACATCATTACTGTTGTATAACATTCTGACATAACTACTGTGGTGCAACAGCATTCTGACATCATTACTGTTGTATAACATTCTGATATCACTACTTGGTACAACATTCTGACATCACTACTGCGGTACAACAGTATTCTGACATCACTACTGTGGTACAACAGCATTCTGACATCATTACTGTTGTATAACATTCTGACATCACTACTGTGGTACAACAGTATTCTGACATCATTACTGTTGTATAACATTCTGATATCACTACTTGGTATAACATTCTGACATCACTACTGTGGTACAACAGTATTCTGACATCACTACTGCGGTACAACAGTATTCTGACATCACTACTGTGGTACAACAGCATTCTGACATCATTACTGTTGTATAACATTCTGACATCACTACTGTGGTACAACAGTATTCTAACATCACTACTGTGGTACAACAGCATTCTGACATCATTACTGTTGTATAACATTCTGACATCACTACAGTGGTACAACAGCAGTCTGAGATCACTACCATGGTACAACAGTAATCTAACATCAGTACTGTGGTACAACAGCATTATGACATCACTACAGCAGCACAACAGTATATAGAAGTGTATGGATTTTCACACACAACACTGAATCATACACAAAGTATTAAAGCTGCTGTAACACAGTTCAAAGGTCATAGACTGCCACTGTATCCTTCCATTGTGCAATAGCTTTGTTTTTCAAATTAGTATATTTTAGTGAACTTTCTTGTACATAAATACTTTTTTTTTTTATTAGAATGGAAACTCATGCCAGCTGACATTTTACTTTCGTTTTCCTCAAACAGAACCCAGACCCTCCGCTAACAAAAAAAATTCTGTTTTGTTTTAAAACAGAAACCTACCCCTAACTTGGGTGGGTATTCACCAGCTGAGTTACCTTTTGTTTCTAATAATAAAAAAACTGAAGATTTCTTAGGAAGAAAAAAAAATATTTATTTATTTTGTTTCATACCATGTATGATACAAAAAAAAAAAACATGGACAGCCATGCACAACTCAGCTGTGTTTCCATCTAGGTGTTCTGGTGACATCAGGGACCTCTCACTTTGCTCTTGAGGCTCCTATGATGTTATCAGTATCTCTCGATGGAAACACAGACTTCTTGTGCAATGGTGTGTGTGTGTGTGTGTGTGTGTGTGTGTGTGTGTGTGTGTGAGAGAGAGTGTGTGTGTGTGTGTGTGTGTGTGTGTGTGTGTGTGTGTATGTATGAGAAAAAGTGGTGGTTTTGTCACCTTCAGTGCCTTCTGGGACCCCCAGTATTTGGTCATTATTTATTGAGATATTCAGAAAGACTTTTGAGTCAAAGACTCATTTACAAAGTTTCCACGTCGTACGTAGAGAGGTACAGGGATGACATTAGAGGCTTGAACGGTGTTTTCCAGCTGCTCCAGGCGAGTTTAATCAGCCCATTTTCCTTTATCGTCGCCACCGCTGCCAAGGCCTTCCCTGCCATTGCGGTGGATTCAGTAATTGTGCTTGCCATTCCATCAGTTTTATTTTCAAGAACAACGAGGCACTCAATGTAAGAGTCCAGCTTTCTTTCGATCCGTGAATCAGATTAAGAGTGGTTACCGAGCGCTGTAAAATATCTAATGTGGCTGACTGCTCAATACCGTGTATAGGCTGTGGCACATGTTGATCTTCAAGTTAGGGTGGCCCCCAGAGCATTGTAGTCCACTTCTGTGGATTTTGTACGTCCCATTCTGCCAAAAAAATAGCTCCTCTTAAGCAGACAGTGTAACTCTAGTGCTGTATCCACTCTGAAGGCAACAACTTTGCCAATATATTGGTTTAATATCGATTCGCAATCCTGTAGTATGGAGCTCTACAAATGCAGCTTGCTTGGGTTGTTGAAGCTTCCCGCATCAAACAAGTGAGTAACAGTAAGAGGAAAAGAAGACTGCCATGGTTCTCGAAAGAGGTAGCTGCAAAGGTAAGGGCTAAAAGGGCGGCATTCAGAAGGTATAAGGAGATGCAGAGGAAGGAGGATAGGAAGGTGGATCAGGGGAAACAGAGAGAAGCAGGGAAAGTAGTATGGAGCATGAAGGCACAACCTGAAGAGGGAACAGCACAAGCGGTAATGAAACAGGGCAAAACATTTTTTAGGTATGTAAGTAAAAAGAGGAAGACCAGAGAAGGGATTGTAAGGTTAAAAAGTTGGAGGGTGGGGGAGGCAACAGCGCAGAGGGGGACCAGGAATAGGTAGACATCCTGAACAAATACTTTTGTTCACTGTTCATACTGGAAGGAGAGGAGAGGAGAAGGGGCCACAAAAAGGTAACAGAAGCTTTGAGGAAAGGGAGGTGGACATTAGTCCTTTTTCAGGGGACAGAGTCCTAAAGAAACTTGCAAATCTGAAAGTGGAAAAAGCAATGGGACCAGACGGGGTTCATCCAAAGGTACTAAGGAAGGTACTGGCTGCACCTCTGACAGTCTTATTTAACAGCTCACTGGAAACAGGAGTGGTTCCAGAGCCATACCTCTCAACTGTACCACATTAGGAGGAACGTTCCTCATTTTACTTCACAAAAGTTCCCTGTTCCACATTGTGAGGACTTGTCCCACATTCAATGTTAACATTTTAAAGCAAAAATCTATAATAAATTATGCAAAAGATATACTATTCAATTAATAACAGACTTTCTGAACATAAATGCAAACATATTAACAGTGTTCTGAGCTTCTTAGGTTAAGATTTGATTAAGTGTTCCACATTTTGCCCATTTGTTCCACATTTTGAGAGGCAATGTTCCACATTTGGGGGACAAAAGGTTGAGAGGTATGTCCAGAGCTGATGTAGACCCACTTCACAAAAGTGGTAGTAGGGAGGAGGCTGGCAATTATAGACCAGTCAACCTATCATCCGTGGTAGGAAAGTTAATGGAATCACTGCGGAAGGAGAGAATGATGGAATATCTTGAATTTAATGGGTTACAAGACAGCATGGATTCACAGGTGGGAGGTCACAGCAAACAAATCTGATACATTTCTTTATTGGGTGGCCAAGAAATGAAATCAGGGCAGAGCGGTGGATGTGGCCTACCTAGATTTCAGTAAGGCAGTCAACACCATTCCACTAGGAAGACTATTAAAATGAATTAGTTCACTTACAGACCTAAGGTACCACTTTCGGATATGATACCTTAGGTCCACGATAGTCGTTCTAAGATTTATTGTTAGCCTTTATTTCGTGGTGAGGATGTGACCTTGGCCCCGACAATAAACAGAATAGAAGGTTCTATATGCAACGGTGATCGTGAGAAAGCAGACATTGTTGGTGATAGGGCAATTGTACATCGCCAAAATCAATTCTGGTGATGTACACTTCAAGACACAGCAAAAGGGTCCGGGGACTTGGGTTGTTTTGTTATGTGGGGGAGGGAGGGTTGTGCCTCCTCGCACTGCCCCCCCACACTCCCCTACTAGAGGATTCTCAGCTCCGGGGGGGGGGGTGCAAAACTGGGAACAGAACATTTCAGGACAGACACAACAAAATGTACGTGCGCCGGGACCTGAACCTGGCACCCTTGCAACCCTAGCCTGCCACCCACCTACCCACCATGCCACAGGGCTAGCTCGGCAGCCCACCACCACACCACACCTCACAAGCTCTCCTTCCCCTTCCACCTGTCGTGCTCACTTCCCCGCGCGTGTGTGTGTGTACATATAGTGACATTTCATGGGCCCCCCCCAATCCGGTCGCCCTCCCTGCTCGGTAGCCCTGTCGGCAGGCACCATGACTGAGTCACCCTTTTTGAAAGTGCCCAATCACGGTCGCTATTGTCACAGGCTACCGAATAGAATACAGGCCTCGCTCAAGCTCTCTGGACTAGTCTCCCTCGATTTCTTTAAATCCTTGTTCAATAAGGCACTTACAGAAACTTGCCACTGTTAGTACAAGTTGCACTTGTCTTCAATTACCCTCTCCCTCTGCTACAATGTCAGAATGTATAGTCTTAGCTTTGTATCTTTCGCCTACTTCAAATGTGTGACTGCTTCCTCAAATTAATTGTATCCTAGCCCACTGTTTTCTTTTTTTTCTTCCTTTCTGCCTCAATATGTATCTTTATTGTATGTAAATTACCATACTGTATTCTACGTCAACACTGTGTATGTTTTACTGTTTTTATAATATTTACTGTTTGTATAATGTTGTCCTAACAGGACCTCCTTGTAAAGGAGCCTGCTCAATGGGGTTTTCCTGCCAATAAATTTGAACTTGACGAGGTGGCCAGCCGATCCCTTCCTCTTCCCTATTGTTTCTGACGACCCAGCGCTCACGCATGTTATGACACGTAGCAAGGGAAAGCGTGGGGGCGTGCCCCACTGAAATGAGAGACTGAATTTTCCTTACTGTTTAATACATTATGATGGCAAGTTGGAGATTAATGAAGGCCACCACTTGACTAACAAGGCCCTAGTCAAGCAGTGGCCTTCATTAAGCATCAACTTGCCATAATAATATATTCAAAGGTAAGGAAAATTCAGTCCCATTCATTTAAATTAGTGCACCCCCCTTCGTCATAACGCGGCCTGAGCAGCGGCATGGAACGAAATAGGAAGTGGAAGGGATCGCAGCCACCTTGTCAGGGTCAAAATACAATCCCGTACCACTAAATAAAGGCTAGAAATAAAACGTTCAAATTTATACAGAACGACTATCACAGACCTAAGGTACCATATCCCAAAAGGGGTACCATATCCCGAAAGAGGTACCATATCCCAAAAGAGGTACCTTAAGTCCACAAAAATTACTTGAAGCAAGTTGGGTAGCTTAGGAGTGTGTCCAAAGGTGATAAACTGGCTAAGAAATTGGTTAGGGGATAGGCATCAGAAGGTGGTGATAAATGGAGTTCACGCCAAGGAGGGAAGCATGACCGGGGTGCCTCAGGAGTCAGTGCTGGGACAATACCTTTATATGCAACACTGATGTGATGCTGAGCTGCAGGGGAAGGTCTACTTCTCAGCAGATGACACCAAGATCTGAAATACAGTGGACACTCCGAGTGGGTAGGTGGGTGAAAAAATGAGCAGAGACCTGAGAAAACTTGAGAAGTTGTCAAGGGTATGGCAGCTGGGTTTTAATGCAAAAAAGTGCAAAATAATACACTTGGGATGCATAAACCCTGGGGTAAATTACAAAATGGGGGAGTGTTACTAACTGACCACCACGCAGGAGAAAGACCTGTGGGTAATAATCTCTGATGGCCACAAGGTGGTCAAGCAGTGCAACAAGGCAATCAGGAGGGCTAGTGAGATGCTGGGGTGCACACGGAGAGGTATCACCAGCAGAAGGACAGAGGTGGTGCTACCTCTGTATAGATCGCCAGTACGACCTCACCTAGAGTACTGTCTACAATTTTAGAGGCCACAACTCCAGAAGGTCATAGACAGGAAGAGATGGTCCAGAGAAGAGCAACTAAAATGGCACAGGGTCTGCATCAAAAGTCCTATGAGAAGAAATTAAAGGAACTCAGTTCGCACGCCCTGGAAGAGAGGACGGAGAGGGGATATGATACAGACCTTTAAATATCTCATGGGGGTAAATAAGGTACATGAGGAAATTCAGAAGAAAAGGTGCACAAGAACAAGGGGACATGCTATGAAGTTGGGGGGGGGGGTAAATTCAGGAGATATGCAAGGAAATACTTCTTCACAGAAAGAGTGTGGATTCCTGGAACAGACTACCAGTCAATTTGGTGGGGGCAAATTCAGCAGTGGGGTTCAGGAATGCATGGGATAAGCACAAGGGAATCTTAGTGGAAAGGAATGGAGAGAAGGAAGATCAGTTAGGGTCTGCAGTGATACTGTAGGTAGGGAAAAAAATGGACACACTGGGTGGGCCAAGCGGTCCTTATCCGCCAACAAATTCTATATTTCTATGTGACTGAAAATGCTAAGTAGTAAATGGCTGCCTGTGCATTCCAGATTCTGTCTGCCATACAAATTATGATACACTGACCTCCCCCCAAATATACACAATAATAGCCAATGTCTGAAACATGATATATTTTACCTGTCCCCGCCCGTCATTCACTCCATAGGTACCATAGCATAGGGGGCATGGAGCTACCGACAGACTAGAATATGAAGCAGGGCAATATTCATGGCAGTTGTAGCCAGTATAACTAGAGTGAATACACTAGCTTAAAGGGAGGAAAGAGGTAGCGGTAATGTGAGGGAGCATCTTTCGCCCAGAGAGTGGTAAAACCTACAGGACAAGCTCCCAAAGGAGGCAGAGCAAGTGGGCAGAGTTAAATCTTAGATCAGTTCCTAATGGAGGATAACATTACTGGATAGAGCATTTAATTCACTGGGGGAGGAGAGGGTCTCGAAGAGCACACCACATGGCATAATTAATATGCCCAAGAGAAAACGTGGACCATTTGGTTCAATGGGTCTTCCTCTCCATAGCCTCTTGGAAATCTTGGATTTCAGGAGGGCAGACTTCAGGAAAATGAGGAAAGTGCTAAGGAGCCATCTGGTGGGCATCAGAGCAGATATGAAGGTGGACCAAAGGTGGTCCATCATTAAAGAAGGAATACTGGTTGCCGCAGATGAGTGCATTAGGCTCAGGGGTAAGAACACAAGGGCCAAAGTGCCCAGCTGGTTCAGTTCTGGGGTTGCCCAGGCAGTAGGGGAAAAGAGGTCGGCCTATAGAAATCTCAGGAAGACCAAGAGAGAGGTGGATAGGGAAAATTACCTAAGGTTGGCTAGTGAGGCAAGTAAGAAAGTCAGGTGAGCAAAGTCACAGAAGGAGCTGCAGATAGTTGAAGGATTTAAGAAGGGGAGAGAAGGCTTTCTTTCACTGTATAAGTGAGAAAAGGGACAAGAAGGAAGGGATTGTTAGGCTTAAAAAAGAGATGAAGTCGGTGGAGGATAATGGGGAAAAGCAGAGATACTAAATGAATACTTCTGTTACATCTTCACCAGGGAGAAGGACGGACCAGTGCCTTCAGGAGGGAAAAGAGGGGGAGGGGAACACAGATGTAGTGATAGAAGAGGATAGAGTAAGGGAGGGGCTGCTGGCATTGAAGGTGGACAAATCACCAGGCCCGGACGGAATACATCCAAGGGTACTACAGGAACTGAGCAGCTGGCAGGGCCACTGGCAGACCTGTTTAATAGTTCACTAGAGACAGGTATAATACCACAGGACTAGAGAACAGCACATGTAGTGCTGCTCACAAAAGCGGTCCCAAGGATGACCCAGGGAATTACAAACCAGTCAGTCTGACCTCCGTTGTGGGCAAGCTCATGGAGACCATACTAAAGGAAACGTTGGTGGAATATCTAGAGGAGCATGGTCTCCAGGATGCGAGGCAGCATGGATTCATGGGGAGATCATGTCAAACAAATCTGATTTGACTTCTTTGACTGTGCCACTAAGACAGTAGCTAAGTGGTAGACATCCTCTATCTCGAGTTCAGCGTGGCCTTTGACTCTGTGCCCCACAAAAAGTTGATCAGGAAGTAGGTGGATCTCGGGGTTGGGGAAAAGATGGCTAGATGGGTGGAAAACTGGCTGGAGGACAGAACCCAGAGAGTGGTTGTGGGGGGGAAGAGTTATCTGGCAGAAGACAGGTAACCAGTGTGGTCCCGCAGGGCCCGGTGCAGGGGCCAGTGCTGTTCAATGTCTTCATCAACAACACTGGAGAGGGCAATAAGGGCAAAATGTGCCTATTCATAGATGCCAACAAGCTCTGTGGGAGAGTAGACACGGCTGAAGGAATACAGGACCTACAGGAAGATCTGGAAAAGCTACGGAGGTGGTCCAGGATCTGGTGGCTTGGCTTCAATGCCAAGAAATGCAAAGTTATGCATATTGGAGCACAGAATCCTAGGACAGAGTACTACCTGGGTGGAGTCCGAGTACCTGCATCAGAGAAGGAGAAGAACGTGGGAGTGATGATCACTAGTGACCTGAAGCACTCCACGCAGTGCAGGAAAGCAGCAGCAAACGCAAACAAGATGCTGGGATGCATATCTAGTGGGATCAGTAGTAGGAGCGAGGAGGTTATACTGCCCTTGTACAGGCCACTCATAAGGCCGCATCTAGAGTATGGAGTTCAATACTGGTGCCCACACCTCAAAAAGGACATTAACCTGCTGAAGAAGGTCCAGAGGCGGGCTACAAAGATGATAGCTGGTCAGCAGGGTAAGGCATACGAGGGGAGGCTGAAGGCACAGAACATGTATTCCCTGGAAGACAGGAGGGAGAGAGAGAGAGAGAGAAAGAGAGAGACAGATGGGGGACATGATTGGGACTGTCAAGTACTTGAAAGGGATAAATAAGGTTGGTAAGGAGAGTCTCTTTAAGCTGAGTGGCAACCATAACACGAGGGAGGACAGTCTTAAGATGGCGGGTGGGAGGTTTAAGAGGGAGGTCAGGAAGCACTTCTTCATAGAGAGGGCAGTGGCCACTTGGAATGTGCTGCCAGAAGAGGTAATCTCGTTGAAGACAGTGGGCAGCTTTAAGAGAGGCTGGGACAGGCATAGGGGAGGGTAAGGGTCATGGGTAGGGAGGATGGGAGGAGTGGGGAGAGGGGGCAGGGACAGTAGCTCAAACTGTGGACCCTGCGACACGAACAGACTTGATAGACCAAATGGCCACCTTCTGCTGGCTTCTTCGTATGTTCGTATAGCGCCACTGTCTATAACATTTACTGTTAGCTCTTCCCATGTAACAATGGATGCTCTAATTTTACAGGAGATTGAATGCTGCAGCTCCCTGGACAGCAGATGGCAGGAAACAAACCCAATGGAGACTTGGTCATTCTTTCTCTAGCGAGTTCTCATGTTTCTATGACATACCTGCACCCCTCCTGTACAACCAACATGTCAGGTGTTCATCAACTTACTGCAAAAAGCTGTGAACCTGGAACCCCAGGTTTGAATCCCACTAGTGCCACTTAATCATTGTGTGACCATGAGAAAGCAATTTAACCTCCCTGAGCTTAACTTCTGTTCTCTCTTGCTGCAGACCCTTCTTCAGCCTTCTGCAACCTTCCTCTATCACACTTAACCCAGGGCTCTCCCTAATGGCTGTCGTAACTTGTCATCGCTTGTAAAGCACTTAGAGATAGTGTAGCACCGGCCCGTCAATGCAGCGGTAGCGCTACCACTCACAACGCCAGCGACAAAGGGGAAGGAGCCAGGGTTGTCAAGGGCCAGCCAGAGAGATCAGGAATGAACATCCTAGTGGCCACTCTGGCTGCAATCTCTGCTAGAACAATGCCACCTGGGAGATCACAGGTGGAAGTGCAGCAGGTCGGTGATGCAGGGACGCAGGAATGATTCCTGGTTCCAGTGCGCAAGTCGGACATAAGGCTGCATGTGCACAAATTGAAGCCAACAGCATGCCAAGGTGTGGAACCAAGCAGGAAAACCCCAGAATGAGTAGGAAGAAGACTGGTGTTTTTGGGTGATGTCCACCCAACTGGCCACTCCATACTCCCACACTTGACTGGCCAAGACAAGGGGCAGCTGAACGAGATAAGCCCAGTGGCACCTGGAGGCAGAGGGAAGCATTACAGAAGGGTTGTGATGGGGCTGTGAGTTGCTGTGGGTAAAGGGGATCAGCACTGTTGGGGAGAAACAGAAGGGAGGAAAAAAAAGATACTGTTTATATGAAAAGAACTACTGTATGTAAAATTCAATCCGTCAGCATCCTGAAGTTTTTTCCCCCCTGAGAGTAGAGCGTTATTTCTGCTCCCAGCACGTGTCTGCAGCAGTTAGCATTTTTTATTTTAGTCTAGTAAACGTTGTTAAACTCCTAGAAACAAACAAGAAAGGAGCTGAGCATGTCTATTTTTACATCCAACCACTTCTCCCTGATCTACTACTGCCCAAACTCTCTGCCATCACTAACATCGCTTAGTGCATCAGAACACAGAGTATAACACAAACACACACACACACACACAGTACTGTAATGCCTAAGTGACTGCAAACTCTAAACTGTGATCATCAACCCCTCACACACACACATGCACACACGCGCGTGTGCCACTCTCCACACTCACATAAACTTACTTGAACCTTTCACTTGGTAACAAACTTAACCTATTGTACCGACGAAGTAATGACTGTATGTATAACTTAGACAAAATATATATATATAGAAAATATACAATATGCTGACTCAAAATATGTAATTTATCTTGTATTGGGGTGCAGGACCATAATTCACAAGTGGCAGAGCCACAAGTGAGTTACTTAAGTCCTGCTCCCCCACAAGTGATGATAAACTGTGAACTCTTAATCAGACCACTGCACATTTGATGTATACATCGGTTTACTAAGCATTGCTTTTACATATGCAGTTTGTATGAAGATTTTAACGGTTTCTCTTTGATCTCAACAGCTGCACATCGCTACTGTCATCAGCATCGTTAAAGCTGCTCTCTAATTTGGGTCAGTATGCACTGTGACATACCCAACAGGGCCAGCAAGACATCATCAATGACACACCCACCTCACAAAATAACATCATGGCTTGTGAATTAGATACATCACTTTTGATAAAAATGACAATATATTTATAGAGTATGGCCGGACGTTTTGTTTTACATGTGCAAACTTTAATCTTTTTTTTTACTGTTTATTTCCAAGAAAATTAGAGAAACTCATCAACAAATACATTCTGAGTCTTGCTCAGAATTTTTGATATGAGTCCCGCCCTTTTCTGACCTTGCCTATAGTACTTAATCGTTTGTATTTAAAAAGCATGCCATGTCTTAGAAAAGCTTCATAAAAAAATAAACAGCCACAGCATTAAGAAAATAAAAGGCAGCCACTAAGAGAGAGAGGCCAAGCTGTGCGTCTGTTTAAATAATGCAAACTTCTCTGATGCTACAGGCACAGCAGCAAGCTCACTCAAGGCACTGAGGGAGTGGTATCACCTTGAAGTGGAGACATAGGGATCACTTTCATATGCACTTTTTAAGTCTCATGTCTGCAGCAGTCTGTCTGGCTTTTTTCTCTATCATCCTGAATACAACACAGTAATTTTATTTCTGTTCAGTTCACCTTGTTTTTGGAGGGGGGAGCAGTCTAGGGCGATTCTTCCTTATGAGCAGTAACATCTTGTAATTGCACTAAATAACATAATCCTGTGAATAAGAGGGAGAACCAGACCTGCAGAAGGGGTATGGGAGGAGGGGGTACACCTAACAACAGTACAAGGACAGTCTGTATGTACTTACATGATGGTGCATCTTAGCCCCTCTGGAGTCTTCTCTAACTCTGGTGCTCAGTCGATGGTGCTGGATCTCATCCGGGGAGTGGATCTGTAACACTAACCTCTGGGGTCTCGTGATTTCTTGAGAAACTTCTCTTCTGCCCCTTCTTGACAAGTTCCACCGCCAGACAGCTGGCTGCTGCACCACATCTGCATCCAGAGTCCCTGAGACGTCAAGGTGGTTGATGGCGGGAAAGGGAGAAGGAGAGACACAAAGCAGTGAAACTTCAGGTGATCAACACAGACCCTTTCTTATTGGGGGGAGGGAAGCTAATACAGGGCTCCTGACCCAGCTCAGTTTGACAGTTTACTCTGTAACTCCAGGGTGATATTTTCCAGAAAATGTAATCATTTTCATAAATACCTATTTTTTTAAACTGTTTTTGGCTCACTGAGCCCCGCACTGGATGCACCCCATAGTCAGCCATTTCTGGTCCCCACCCTCTCCATCGTCCCCTAGACTTGTCAGTGTTCTGGGAGACCAGAAATGATCCCTCCGATGAGGGAGAGAGGGGAGAAAAGAGATGCTAATCCGGACAATGGCTGCCATCAGTTGGTTAAAGCGGGGCTGAAGTCCTGGCGTTACAATGAACAAACTAGGGGGGTTTCTGTTCATTTTCCCCTGCTGGAATGGATATGCAATGGTGTCATAGGCAATGTCAGGCACACATCTGGGTCTGACGTACCAACATCTGCCACTCCACCAATCCTGCTGCAACTGTGGCCTCTTGGCCCCCAAGCTATCACTATGGGTCAGAGGACTGCTGGAGCACCAAATCCTCTCTCCTCAGAGGAAAAGTCTCATCCAGACACTCAACCTTCTCCCTAACCCTACCCCGGCCGACCCTCCAAAGCTCAGGACTCGTTCCCGAACCCAGGTTGCAAACGCTACAAGCAGCAGAACTAACGCTGTGCTGACAAGCCAGCTAAATACAGATGGTTGATAACAAAAAGTCAAGAGTCCATCCAGTCTTATGCAACCTGGTATCAATCTGCTTTTATACATATCTATAAATGCCCTTTCCTCTCTCTTGCGTTCGTTCACTTCCCCAACATGTAACTGTGCCTAAATATTGCCTGCCCTATGCACCTCCCCTAGTGTCCTATGCTGTTGTTTCATGCAACAGTTTAACTGTATTTAATCCTAAAATGTTGCACTTACCGTTGTTGTACGTTAGTCTCCTCTCAACCATATTATATTGCACTCTGCAACTGCCTATTGGTAGCTAATTATTATTATCTGCTGTATTATCCTATTTCCCCCTCACCCATGACATCTGGAAACGAGCAAATTGTGTTCAGTTTGTCTTGCTGGTTAAACATTTCAATAAATATGTACATGCACCACATGTCCGTAACAGCAATTTCATCCTATATTGCTCATCTTTTTCTTGTAAAATACAGGAATCACTGCAGACCTGAGAACCATGCAAATCTTAACTCAAACTAGAATGCAATGTTTAAAAAAAAATGTTTTGAAGAAGAAAAATCATAGATGAAGCTCCAAATCCAACTGTCCTGTCACCCCCCCAAAAAAAAAAACCTGAACAAGAATCGTGAAGCCCTAAATCTTCCATCGGTAATACAGGGTGCACACACACTGCAGGAATTGTGTTGATGCAGCAAAAAGGTCTGCAGGAACAGCAGCAGCGAGGAAGGAGCAGGCAGTAAGGAAGCTCGGGAAATCAACTCGAGATTCACTGCACCCGCAAAATAACGCGAACACAACATACCGCCGACCCAAGCAAAACGGACACAGCCAGCTAGGTCCCGGGGGTGCCAAATGTGGCAGTTTTGTTAACGTGTTTTTTTTTTTTTTAAGAGAACCGCGTTGTCCCACAGATTTGAGGCTTGCCTTACCTGCCGAAGAGAGGTAGATCAATGCAATAAAAATCCAGGCTTGCCCACAAATCATGATTTCATAATCTTCGTTTGGATCTCCCTTCTCTTTTGGTTTTTCTTCTTGCACCGAGAGTCCAGCATCTAGGAATGTGTATTGGGGACAAGTCCTTACTGACGCGAGTATTTGTATGCTGAACGTTTAAAATCGATATACGTTTGCTTTTTTTAAATGACCCATCTATATTCAAAACAATAAAAAATTAAAAAATAAACATGGGAGGGGGGAGGGCTGCCTTTTTTTCTGGGGACCCAGTGAGAGGTTGTAAGCATGCGGATTCCTTGCAGTGTGGAGGGGCCCAATACACAGTTCAGAGAGACAGAGAACACGTGAGGATCAGAGCCCTCCTCCTCCTTACATCCATCTGTCCTCCTCTTCCTGCACAAGTGATTGGGCTCGTCTGTGCACCTGCAGACCCATAATGCAGGCGGGACAGCAGTACTCTGCCTTCTCCACTGCTCAAACCTGCCTCCCCGCCATCCCATGTGCCCATCCCATACATGGGCAGCACCTCGTCACCGCATCCCACAATACAAACTGCCACCGCCGTGGCCTCTCCACATACCTTCCCCTGCATACCCCTTTCAACCTCTTGCCTCATGAATCAGAGACAATTCTTAAAAAAAATCAGGGACACATATTAACAAGCATTTGTCAATGTCGAATGTTTGCTTGCTGGTATTAGCATTGGAAATGCAGGAGTTAGATGCAGAGAAGGAATGGCAGTGAAGTATTGAACTTCACCCTGCAGAGACGGACAGGCATTGGGGTATGTGTTTGGGTTGTCACCCATAACATTCATGCCATTTCACCTCACCCTGTCCTGCAGACACTGACAAGTGTTGAGGTGTGCCTTGGGGTATTCGGCTTTACAGTCACCCCACTCCATAAGGACATATGCTGAAATGGGTGCAATATAGGTGAATGGAGTGAACTCTCGGTGCCGAAGAATCCAAGGCACACCTCAATCAATCAATCAAATCTTTATTTATCCAGGCGAACATCGTTGAGCACAGCTCATTTGCAAGATGGACCTGGTACGCCTCAATGCCTGTGACTGGCTGCAGGGTGGGTGTGGAATGGCGTGAGCATTACAGTCGGCAATCCAAAGGCACACCCCTGATGCCTGTCAGTCTGTACAGGGTGGGACGTTATGGTTAGAAACCCTAATATCCCAGGCATTTGTTGGTATTTGCACTACAAATTTTCAACATGGCCTTTTAGTCACCCCACCTCAAGAAAGCATTTGGGACCTCTTCTCATGAACAGTGGCACTGTGATTTTGCCAATGTGTCCTAAACTTTGAGTTTCCACAGCGACCGTGCCATTGTGCGCCAGATGCGAAAACAGAACAGGCAGGATGTGAAGAATGACAGCTGTACCATCGTAGGGAGGTGAAAGATAGCAAGTTGGAAATCTGTAATGAAAATATTAAAATGTTCAAACTTCCAAGCGCATGGAAATCAAGAACGCATGCGCGTAACAGTCATTTAGTGGAATTATTTCACCATATTTTCAACACAGGCATTTTGTGACCCCTGCTCATGAACACTGTCACTATGATTTTCTTAATCTGTCCCGAACATTGATTTCCCACAGCCAGATGAGTAAACGTATATTTCGAGCAGGATGTGAAAAATTACAGCTGTACTGTTTATAAGGAGGTCTGAAAAAATGCCAGTGTTGAAAATCTGGAATGAAACTACTACAGATTTGTGAAGTTACAATAGTGCATGGAAACTGCACAATGCACGTTTGTAACACAGTCATTTTATGGACATTTGTCACCAAATTTTCGATATAAGCATTTTAGGACCTCTGCTCATGAACAGAGTCACTGTGATTTTACATAGGAAAATACGTACGAACATATGAACATACGAATCTGCCAGCAGAACACACCAATCGGTCTATCCAAGTCTGCCCGGAGTATGCAGCTAGTACCCTAGATTGCAGCTGCCCCAGCCTCCTCCCCCTCAGTTCCTCCCCCGCTTGTCCCAGCCCCTGCCCCCCTGACTCTTCCTCTCACTTTAACCCACTCCTTCTTAAAGCTATTGACTGTCCTACATGTTACCACCCCCTCTGGCAGCGCATTCCAACTAGACACCACCCTCTCAGTGAAGTAGTGCCTCCTCATTTTCTTCTTGAGACGTCCCCTTACAACCTTAGTCCATGCCCCCTCATCTCTCTTCCACTCCTCAGTTTAAATACCCCCTCAGTGCTAGGTGTATTTACCCCCCCTCAGGGATTTAAACGCTTCAATCATATCCACCTTATCCCTCCTCTCCTCCAGTGTGTACATGTTCCGGTCCTTCAGCCTAATTTCATATTTCTTTCCTTCCATCCCCTTTAACATTTTTGTTGCCCTCCTTAGCACCCCCCTCCAGTAACTTTATATTTCTCCTCAGGTATAGCCTCCTGTATTGCACACTGTACTTTAGGTGCGGTCTGACCAATGAACTGTAGAGAGGTAGGATCGCATCCCTGTGTCTGGATGAGAACCCCCTTGCGATGCACCCCAGGATCCTGCTTGCCTTCACTGCTGCTCTCCTGCACTGGGCCAAGTTGTTCATGCTCCCAGTTACCAACACCCCTAGGTTCTTCTCCTCCTCTGTGATCCCCAACCAACAATCCCTCTTCTGGTTCTTAGCCCCGAAGTACATCACCTTACACTTCTTTGCGTTGAATCCTAGCTGCCACTCCACCAACCATGTCTCTAGTTTGGTTAGGTCCCTTGAAGTTTTTCCCATCCATCCTATTCATCCACCACCGCCCCCAGTTTGGTATAATCTGCGAACAGACTAACCCTGTTCCACACTCCATGTGCTATGTCGGAGATAAAGAGCCCAAATAGTACCGGGCCCAGCACTGACCCCTCTGGCACCCCGCTTGTCACTGCTCTGGGTGCCGAGAGCTCCACCACCACCACCACCACCCTCTGCACCTTCCCCTGTAACCAGTTCTCTATCCATTTAATCAGCTTTTTGTCCCCAACCCCACTGCCATCAGCTTCCTCCCCAGTCTCCCATGAGGTAATGTAGCAAAGGCCTTACTGAAGTCCAAGTACAGGACATGTACCGCATGGCCTCTGTCCAACTCCATTGTCACCCAGTTATAATGCTCTATTAGGTTGGTTTGGCAAGACCTCCCTGAGACGAACCCATGTTGCCACCCATCTTGGAGGCCATTACTCTCTAGGAATGCCACCAGCCTCTCCTTCAGTATCACCTCCATAAGCTTACCCACTATGGACGTGAGACTTACCAGCCGATAATTTCCTGGCTCCTCTCTAGGCCCACTCTTGTGTATGGGCACCACATGGGCCACCCTCCAGTCCTGGGGCACACACCCCGTTTCCAGGAAGGTGTTGAATAGATCTGCCAGTGGCTCAGCCAACAGCTCCGCCATCTCAGTCAACACCCTGGGGTGGATGCCATCGAGACTTGGTACCTTGTCCACCCTTACTGCCCTCAGCCCCTCTAGCACCCTACTCCCTGTGATCACTTTGTCACCTCCTCACCCCTTCCCCACCCCCAGCCCATTCTGGTAGTGGGCCATCCTCTCCTTAGTGAAAACGGAGCAGAAGTACTCATTTAGAATTTTCACTTGCTCCTCCCCTTTTTCCACCCAATCTCCTCCCCGCTTTATCCTCACAATATGTTCCTCGCACTTCCTCTTTTCCCTGACACACCTAAAAAAGTCATTTTCCCCTTCCTTTATGCCTTCTGCAGAACTTAATTCCCTGGAGGCCTTAGCTTTTTTCACCCTTCTGGCCACCTCCCTTGACCAACTCCCGAAAGCCTCTTTATCCTCTCCCTTCCCTGTTTTCCTGTACTTCAAGTATGCAACCCTCTTTGCCCTCACCCTTTGCAGCACTTTCTTATTCAGCCAGCATGGTTTATTGGCTCTGCTCTTCTTACTCCTGGCCCTGGTGCAGGCTACTGTGGCCTCTGTTAGCCCAGTCTATATCCTGGAGTCCCCCTTACAGCATTGCTCCCATCCCCCTAAAGTCCACCCTTATAAAGTCCACCACCTTCGTGCCTGTGCCTCCTGTCTGCCTGCCCAGCGTAAGAACAAGCCTCACTGTTTATTGGTCGCTACCTGCCAGTGGATCCTCCACCCTTACCTCCCTTACTGCTTCCCCATTTGCCAGTACTAGGTCCAGATTGCTACCAAGTCTTGAAGGCCCACTTACCAATTGAGTCAGAAGGACGTCCTGGAATGCATCAAGGAGCACCTGCTACCTGGTACTGCTAGTGACTGGGTGCTCCAGTCAACCCGTGGTAGGTTAAAATCCCCCACTATCACCACACTCCCCCTTCTACACACACTCATCTGCTCTGCCAACTCCCCATCCAGTTCCCTGGATTAGGTTTGTGGTCTGTACACCACTCCCAGCCTCAGCTTTCTGCACTTGGAGTCCAGGAGCTGCACCCAAAGTGCCTCTGTCCTCTCCTCTTCTCCCTCGTTCTTTATGCATTTAATCCCTTCCCTCACATAGAGTGCAACCCCCCCCCAACCCCCGGTCCCTCCTGTATATCCCATATCCAGGATTGCCAAGTCCCAATCATGGTACTCTGTGGCCCAAGTCTCTGTCACTGCAGCAGTGTCCACCTTCCCCTCTGAAAGGAGCGCCTGAAGCTCTGCAGTTTTGTTCCCCAGGCTTCTTGAGTTGAGAGAGAGACCACCTTCCACCCATACCCCTCCTTCTCCTCACTCTTCTCCTGGCAGTCCGCACACTTTCTCCTCCTTATTCTTACTGGGTGGTGGTGCCTTCTGTATTACACTCAGACCACTCTGCCCGCCCCCTCCCAGGGTTACTATGCTTCCGCCTTTACCTGTATCTAGGGGGGTGAGCTCATTAGTCTCCCCTGTCCGGATCTTTCTACCAACCTCAATCTTTTGGCCACCCCCCACTAGTTTAAATCCACCTTAGTAGAGATATACCCCTCTAATCATGCCTTTAATACTCCCTTCCCCTTCCTGCTCAAGTGTAGCCTGTCCCCAGCGCACAAGTCACTATTCCCCCAGACCCTACCTCAGTTAGTCACTAACCCATAATTTTTGATGTGGCACCAATCCCTTAGCCACTCATTGAACTCCTCAATCCTACCCTTCCTCCCCATGCTTGCACATCGTACTGGGAGTACCTCCGAGAATGCCACCAACTCCCCCACCCCCTCACACTGCCTGACCAACTACTCGAACTTCCCCCTCACTACTTCCTCAGTCTCCCCAGCCAAGTCATTTGTACCCACATGCAACACTAAATGAGGTTTCTTCCTCTCCCTCGCTACACACTTGAGCAGTGCCTGCTGTGCCCCTCCTGCAGTCAACCTGGGGATAACTTCAACCCAAATACGGCTGTGCCTTTCCCCCCTTCCGGCCCATCTCACCCCTTTCAGTATAGAATTCCCCAGGACAAATATCCCCCCATCCGTCACCCCCCTTTCCATTCTAATGCCCCTTCCATCACCCCAGTGTTTGTTCTTCCCTGTCCCTTACTCCCACCAACTGCACCCTCTTTGACTTCTGTATCTGTACCCCCTACTTCCACCTCACCCCTGTTCTCTGCCTTATTCCTCCCATCCCCCTTGAACCCCTTCCCAGCCTGATTACTTCCTACTGGGTTTCCCATGTCAACCTCCCCTCCTCCCCTGCTGATTTCCAACCCCTCTCCTATCCCCACTGTTGTCGATTTAGAGCCCCCATTCCCTTCTACCCTGATAGTGATGCCCCTCCCATCCTTCCCCTTCCCATAGCCTTCTCTCCTCCAGTCACCACCCCCTCCTTCCTTACTAGCCTCCTTTTACCCTTTTGTCCTCGCTATCTCTTCCTCTTCCTGTTGCCATCCCTCTCATGCCCTGCTTGTCCTCCTCCCTTCAGTATGTTCCTGCTCCCCCCCTTCTCCCATAGCAGAGGCTCAAATCTATTCCTAGTCGATATCCCTTCTACATCTCTTCCCCTTATTGGTCCCCCCCCCCACTTGTTCCCCTCTGTGCCACTCCTGGTCCCACCCCTGCTCCTCCCTCCCTACCCACAGCCATCTGCTTTCTCCCCTAGTACTCCTCATGGTCTCTTCCTTCCCCATCAGGAGGGCCCCCCCCCTCGCCGCAGGCAACCCCTCCCTTCTCCTCTCTTTTCTGCTGCTGCCTCTGATACTGGGGTCTGTTTCAGTCCCTAGTTGTTCTTCCTCCATCCTCCCTTGCCATCCCCTATTCCCCCGCCCCGCCAGGATGCCTACCATACTCATCTGCCCTGCCACTTAGACTCCTCCCTAAACTTCACAGTTCCTCCCTCAAACTGGCCAGTTGTCTACAGACCATACACCTCCCCATCCTCCAGCCCAGTCCAGGATCATGGTGACCCACACCCTGTACACCCCACCACCCTTCCAAAGATGTCCGCCCTATTGACATGTGGCACCTGCCCCATTTTGGCCCCCATCTTATGTTACGGGCTCTTACTCCCGGTTTCTGTACCCTACTACAACTGTTAGGCCCCTATTTACTCAAGTTCCTGTCCCTCCCACACTAGTCCCCCTACCGCCCCCTTGCCGACCAGGTTAATTCAGTCTCAAATCTCATCCGTTAGATACTGTATTACTGTAGCCATCCTAAAGCCTCCTTGTCCATTTTTCACCCCTCAGCTACCATACTTTTTGTTCTCAGCTCTCACATAGTTTCACTTAGCCCAGTTAGAAATCCTATTGCACTCCAAGTATTACTCAGCTCAGTTAGAGAATAAAACAGAACAAATAAATATGTATTATAACAGCAATCCTAACAGTATAGCTCAGTACTCAGCTCAGTTAGAGAAAGAACCAGAATAAATATGTATTATTACAGCAGTCCTAACAGTATAGCTCAGTGCTTAGCTCAGTTAGAGAAATAAACAGAACAACTAAATCTGTATTATTACAGCAATCCTAAACGTATCCAATCATTGCTTTGTCTACACCCCAGAAACCCTGCTGTAATTTAGGACCACAGAGGACCCTCGGCGGGAGGGTGGGCAACTGTAAAGTCCTGGCAGAGCTCCATTGAGCTCGCTAACTCCCTCCTCTCACTCGCTCATTCTATTTCTCCCGGTGCTGCAGGCTGCCGTTTTGTACTGGGCTCCTGCCTGCGCTAGTGCCTTTTTCTGCCCACAAAGAAATCCGCAGCAGTCCTGACAGAGCTCCATTGTGCTAGTTCACTCCCCCACTCTCTCTCACTCGCTCGTTCAGTTTCTCCCGGCACTGCAGGCTGCTCTTTTGTACTGGGCTTCTACCTGCGTTGGTGTCGTTTTCTGCCCACAAGAAATCCACAGCAGTCCCGACAGAGCTCCGTTGAGCTTGCTCACCCCCCACTTGCTCATTCTATTTCTCCCGGCACTGCAGGCTGCCCTTTTGTACTGGGCTCCTGTCTGCATTGGCACCTCTTCCTGCCCACAAAGAAGTTCACAGCTGTCCTGACAGAGCTCCATTGAGCTCACTCACTCCCCACCTCTCTCAGTCACTCATTCTGTTTTCTGCCCACAAAGAAATCCGCAGCAGTCCCGACAGAGCTCCGTTGAGCTCGTTCACTCCCCCCTCTCACTCGCTCATTCAGTTTCTCCCGGCACTGCAGGCTGCCCTTTTGTACTGGGCTTCTGCCTGCATTGGCACCTTTTCGCCCACAAAGAAATCCACAGCAGTCCCAACAGAGCTCAGTTGAGCTCGCTCACTCACTCCCCCCTCTCACTTGCTCATTCTGTTTCTCCCGGCTGCAGGCTGCCCTTTGTACTGGGCTCTTGCCTGCATTGGCACCTTTTTCTGCCCACAAAGAAATCCGCAGCAGTCCTGACAGAGCTCCGTTGAGCTCGCTCACTCCCCCTCTCTCGCTCACTTGATCTTAATCTGTCCCACACACTGATTTCCCACAGCGACTGCGCTATTCTGTGCCGGAAGTGCGAAAACACATTTCAGCCAGGATGTGAAAAATGACAGCTGTACTGCTCATAAGAAGGTGTGAAAAATGCCAGTGTTGAAAATCTGGCATGAAAATATTACAAATTTGCAAAGTTACAAGGGTGCATGGAAACTGCGCAATGCAAACTTGTAACACAGTCATTTTATGGACTTTCATCACCAAAGTTTCAGCATAGGCATTTTAGGACCTCTGCTCATGAACAGTGTCACTGTGATTTTTTTTAATGTGTCCCAAAAACCGATTTCCCATAGCAGCTGCGCTATTCTGTGCTAGAAGTGCAAAAACACATTTCAGCCGGGTTGTGTAAAATGACAGCTATACTGTTCATAAGGAGGTGCGGAAAATGCCAATGTTGAAAACTAGTAGTGAAAATATTGCAAATTCATCAAGGCACGAGTTGCAGTGCGGACAACTGCGCTGTTAACGATGCTCATAAACACTAATTTTGATTTTTCACCAGATTTGCAACATAGGCTTTTTGAGAGCCTGCCTCATGAACAGTGGCACTGTCGTTTTGTTACTCGGTCCCGAAAGGTGATTCCGCACAGTGACCGCAAAATCACCTTTCGGGACCAAATGACTCCATGACAGTGACTGAATTCATGAGGAGGGTTCCCAGTAACCCCATGTTGAAAATCTGGTGCCAAAATTCCCAAAAATGCCTGAGATATGCACCAAAGTTGAAAAAACCCTGTTTATGCCATTATACAACTTACCGACATTTCTTCAGTTCGTGGTCGGCTTTGAAGAGTGGAGACGTGTTCCTGGTCCACTGAAGATCATCGTGCTAGGCTCTGGAGGTACTGTAAGTATGGGGTGAGGGCGGGGTGTGGGGAGGTAGAGTACGCAGAGGGTGGGCGCAGGTTGGGGGAGGGGCACCGGAGCCTTTGAGGGACCATTTTCTTGTTTTACAGGTAAAAAAAGAAAACAGACAACGTGGTTTGGTTTTCTTTTTTTACAGGTGTATTTGGCACACTGGGTTGGGCTCCCAGTGTGCCCCCAGCATTTGTGGGGAGGGAGACCACAGCCAATGGGGACTGGGCCACCCATCAGCACAGAAACGGGTGGAAGGGCACATGATGCCGAGGGGGATTGGGCAGCCCCCGTGGCACAGGCAAAACAAGGTTGTGGGGCCATTACACTGACAGGGATTGGGCTCCCCCGTCAGCAAATTAAACTGGGAAGGGGGGACTGAAGCCAATGGAGATTGGGTCCCCTGTCAGCAAAGAAAGACTGTTTTTGGGGGGGGGGCGCATGATGCCGAGGGGGATTGGGCACCCCTTCAGCACACAACAAATGGGGGGCATTATGCCAACAGGGTGTGGGCTCCCCCGTCAGCTAATGAACTGGGTCAGGGGCATGCCGATAGGGGGATTGACCACCCCCGTAAGCTTTCATGGTGCTGTGAGGTGGTGGCAAGCACCACCATGTTTACAAAATATGTTACACTAGGCAAGGCACCTGCAATGACGAGTCACTCCCTCATTGCAGCGGAATGGCTAATGCCGCAATGACGAGGCGGACCCTTATTACAGCAGCGAAATTGTTTCAACTTGGTGGCACTTTTGGAAACCGATGTCATCAGCGCAGTGTGCCTGCACCAGTGCCAAGCCCCCAAATGCAGTACTACCATTGGCTGCAACAGTGCCGCACCTCCACAACTCGCTTCTCTCCTAAGCTGCCACATAATGTTTCTTGTGCATGTGTGCAAGCAAACAATAAAACTGGTACTATTCCCTAGAAAGCTGATAGAATAAAGGGATGTGTGTTAAGATGCATTTTCTGAAGAAGAACAAGACTATAACGTTAATGTTTGACATTATTTTGTGATTTTAATCCTACTGTTTTGTCACCAAAACACAAATTTTACGACAGACAGAGAAGAAATTTGAGGCAAAATCAGGGACATCCCTGAAAATCGGGGACAGTTGAGACGTATGCTCCCCTGCTCAAAAGTGCCCCTACCTCCACCCCATTACCACCTTACAACACACTATCAGCTACTTCTATAAACCATTTCATAAAGCCTAGCACCCCCCCCCCATACACTAGCAGGACCACAAGCCCCTAAAACAGCTTTCTGTGCAGAAAGCACTTATATCATTTATCAATGTACCCTACTAGACAGGGTTTCCAAATTCTGACATATCTTACTGTGGGGGGGGGGCTTACCTGCACCCAGCTTAACAGTCAAACACGTACCTTTAGTCTCAGGTGCTACGTTTACACCCAGCACTGTGCATTTTACCCTGAATTTACCCTCGGCTCCATGAGATACACTGATGTTCAAGATGATGATGGAGCTTGCTGGACATGTAAACCATTACACAAATCAAACTGATTTCATAGAAAGCATTCTTTAAAGGTGAACTGCTTCAACCTGCAGCAGGCCTGTGCTTTCTGTTTTCTAACTTTTTTCCTCCCTCTATCAAACATGCTCCCTTCTGCGATCAATCACCCCCCCCCCCACCGTCCCATCACCCTCCATCTCTGGAACTGGTTCCCTTACCACCATTCCTCCACAGCTTAGCCCCTGTGGCAGGACCTTTGAGGTTCCTCAAGTCCCTCTTTCTGTTGTGCCTGGTTGGAAGCGGGTGCCCAGCAGGTGATGTAGACCCTGTAGAGGAGGATCACCACTTCATCCTGCTGTGGTTGGGTGGTCTTTCCACTTTTGGCCCCCCCCCAACATCTCTGGATGCCTTAAGGGCTAGGACAAAAGTGGTGTGTTTGCCTGCGTTGCATGACCTCACCACCATCAGGAGGCATCCTCCCACCCATTACAGGTCCATGTGGTCACCCAGGTGGCTGTACTTTAGCAAATTGCACTATCTTCCCTTCCCAGAGGAGGAGAGTGTCCTGTAGGACACTTAATTCACCTCCCCAGGCCGGTCCCAAGTGACCCAGGCTTAATCCTGAACCTGCGTCACCGGAGAAGCAGGTGGTTGCCCTGTCACTCTTTCGATAAGCCAGTGGCAAGCCTCTGTTTTCTGTAGAAGCTGTGTTTCAAACACTGGTTCCCATTCTGTTATTGTTTCATAAGTATTGGTTAGGTTTGACTTCCGTGATGTCACCGAAATGTGAGCAGCGCTGGATTTTAGCTCCGTCAACTCAACTTAAAATCAAATTCAATCCTTCCAAATAGCAGCAACTTTCAAGCCAGAAACTAACCAGAAGTGCAAAAGATATGTTTCTATAATGCCACAGAAAGTAAATAAAGAAAAAAATCGCCAGCAACCAAAGTGAAACAACTGAAGTTGGGAGCAGGGACGGAGGGCTTCATGGCCTATACCCCCAGAACCCACATTGCATCAGAATCATCCTCCGCCTCAATGGAGGAAGACAGCATTCATTCAAGAAATACAGGCCGAACCCTTCGACAAATACTTCATTCAGTCCAGAAAATCGAGTCCACAGTGGTGGATCTGAGACAGGATCTGCAAAACTTAAATAAACAAGTCTCAGAAAACACTTTAAAAATTTCGGAGGTGGGGGAAACACAAGATGTATCAAACCGACTACTTCTGTACCTGTTAAAGCAGGAAAGGCAGTAACGCACCAGAATGGAGGACTTAGAGAACCGTGCAAGAAGGAACAACTTCAGGTTGCATTGTATACCAGAGGGAGCAGAGGATAGGTTCCCTTCGCTGATTTACTTTGCGCAGCATCTTCTCTGCACCACATTCTCACTCTCCTCTGACTTCCACTATGAGATGGACAGGGCCCATCACTCACTGGACCCCTGACCAGCTAATCCCACAGCTAGACTAAAATCGATGGTTGTACATATGGTCTATTATCAATTTAAAGATTACATTTTACAGGAGGCATCAAGGCAAAAAGAGATTAAGTACCAGGACAGTCAGATATATTTTGACCATGGCTTCTCACCCTCTCTGCAAGCAGAGAGACAGAGAATAATAAGAATCATTAAGAAGATAAAAGAGAATATGGCCTACAAGGCGCAATTCAATTTCCCAGCGAAACTGAAAATCCATATACCAGAAGGCATCAAAGTTTTTACCTCAGTGGTGGATGCTGATTCTCTACTGTGGAGATGGGAAATTCAAATTCCAGATCTGGAGATGGATGAGCTGGAACGAAAACTTGTGAGTGAAACTTGGTCCTGCACTGGAGGGAAAACTGGAAGGGACATGCCGGGTGCATTATCAAGGGGACTGGCCAGAGACTTAAACAAGCTGGTGTACCATGTGGAGATGCTAGCAGGAGAAAAAGGAGCTCAGGGAACCATTGCAGAGGCAAGGGGCGGATCGGACGAGAACCGGAATGCAGAATGAGACAGAACAATGAGAGAGACAGTAAGAGTTGAAATGACAGGGAAAATAATTGCAGCGCATCAGACATTTTAACAATGCTGGTTGGAAAGGTTTCAGGGAGGGGTACAAATAGAAGGGTAACCCTGACAAATGACAAGGACATGGGACTGAATATTAAAGAGTGCATAACGGCGGGCGGGGGGGGCACGCGCAATGGCTTATGCCTAAGAAGTGTCCAAATAAGAGGCACATGTGGAACCACAGGCCCTTGAGCCCTTTGATAGATATGTATCTATAGGAGATACAAATTTCAAAGAGGGAAGCTAAATTTAAAGGGGAAGGAGGAGTTTTGGAGGGGAGGATTTTCTATATTTACCTAGAAGCGGTGCTCACAGTGCGTGACCATTGTTTTTTCTGTTGACAAGGGTGTGAACCCTTGATCAGTGAATATCCTGAGGAGGAAGAGATATTGTGGCTGCACAGGCAACTACAAAGGAGGGGGAGAGGAAGTTGGTTAGTTCTCTTTACTCCTGAAGCAGGTATTTAACCTAGAAAGACATTACAAACTGTTTTTTTTTCCTTTTTTTTTCTTTCTTCAAGAGTTTAACATGCTTGAATTTATTTGTGTTTTTGCTGTACATAGTTGTAAACTGAATGGTTTACCTAAAATGATTTTAGTTTTGGAGGGTGCTTTAAAAACTGGAGAATAATGAACTACCTTGATTACTAGAACTGTGCGTTGGGAAAAGAAAGGTTTAAAGGTAGATGGCCGCAGATATGCTATAGCTATGTCAATGGAAGAGATTAAGCTAATTTCATATAATGTGAAGGGTATCTATTCCCCTATAAAGAGAACTAGATTGTTGGGAGAATTAAAACGATTAAAAGGGGATATCATTTTTTTGCAAGAAACGCACCTGACAGGGGCAGAGCATACTAAACTTAAAAGAGGATGGGTGGGTAGGATTGAATTTGCGGCCAGTCCTAATCTCAGGAAAGCTGGGGTAGCAATTCTAATTAAGAAGGATCTTCCCTTCAGAGTATCGACAGTGGAAATTGGAATGAAAGGACGGTTTGTAAGCATTACAAGGGAGTTGAAGGGATTGTAAATCCATCTGATTAATATATATGCCCCCAATCAAAACACAGAAGAGTTCTTAAGTAAGATCTTGCATAAAATAGCAGGATTATCAGTTAGGGCAAATCATTTTAGGGGGATTTCAATGCGGTTAGGAACAGCCATCAAGATAGATCATCAGGGCTAGCATTGACAAATGCAAAAGTTACAGAGGTACTAAACAATCTGATGAAGGAACAAGGGCTCAGTGATATATGGAGGTACCAACATACAAAAGAGGAATACTCCTTCTGTTCACCAGCCCATAAAACATATTCGCAGATAGATGCCTTTTATACTCAGAACCAATATTTATACAGCGTAACAAATTCCCAGGTAGGTAAATTTTACCCTATCAGACCATGCACTGGTCTCCATTCAGATAAAAACAAACAGTCAACAGACAGACAATCTTTATGGAGATTAAACGTCTCTCTGCTGAACAGCAAGGTTCTGAAAAAAAAGGGGAAATCATAGAGGAAGTGGTGGGAATAAACAGACAGCAAGGCTGCTTTAACTTATCTATTTGGGAAGCGGTTAAAGCGGTAGTACGTGGAGAGCTAATTAGTCATGCAACAGGCTTAAGAAAATTAAAGAACAAAGAATATAAAGACTTAACGGAAAAGATAGCAGAATTAGAAAAACTACAGAAACAGAAACCCCAACCAACTTAAGTATATAAGGCATTATTTAGGACAAGGGAGGAATTGAGTAAACTAGAGCACAAAGAGATAGAAGGCAAATTAAGATTTATAAATCATAAATATCAGGAAGTGGGAGGGAAAGCCACTAAACTACTGGCATACAGTGCCGTCTTTTGGATGAGACGTTAAACCGAGGTCCCATCTGCCTGGATTGGTGGTAGTTCAGGTGGATGTTAAAGAACCCATGGCACTTATCGAAAAGAGTAGGGGATTTCCCCGGTGTCCTGGCCAAATTTCCCTCATTCAGTAAAAATACCACCAACAGCTTAATCTGGTTCAAGGTCAGTTGGCATTCATCTGTATCCCCCTCCCCCGGGTCGTGCCTGAAAATAGGCAGGATTTGTCTAGTGCACTTACCTGGTCAACAAAAGCTAAATAAATAAATAAATTACGGAAAGCCCAAGCAGAGAGAATAGTCACACATCTTACAAATAAAAGAGACCCAAGTAAACCCTGGACAAAACCCAAGGATATTGTTAATCAGTTCCTAGAATTCTATAAAAAATTACACCCTGAAGATAAGAAAGGAGATGAGGTAAAAGAAAACACCAAAACATTCCTGCTGAAGTTAAAACTACCCAAGTTGACTGCTGAAATGGCAGAAACCTTAAATGCCCCAATTACAACTCAAGAAGTCCAGAAGGTGATTAAGACATTGCCCACAGGAAAGTCACCGGGATTGGATGGCTTCAGCTCTGAATTTTACAAACAGTTAAAGAATATTTTGTCCCCTGTATTAGCTCAGGTTTTTAATGATTGCTTAAAAGAGGATAACAGACTGGAGACATGGGCGGTAGCCTTGAACACGGTCATTCCGAAGCCTGGAAAGCAGAGAGATAGATGTGAGAATTATAGACCCATATCTTTATTAAATCAAGACATGAAAATTCTAACCAAATTGCTAGCCACTAGACTTCAAACATACATGGAATATTTAGTGCATATAGACCAGATGGGACTTATCCCTAATAGACACTTAACAGATAATATTAGGAAATTATTAAATATTACGATGTATAGTAACCCCACTGACACAGCGCAATTGGCCATATTTTTCGACACGGAGAAGGTCTTCGACCACTTGAATTGGACATACTTAACACAGGTAATGGAACAAATGGGCATTAAGGGAAACTTTTTAAAATGGATACATCTATGTTACAGATACCCAAAGGCTAACATTAGAGTAAATAGCACCATGTCTGACAGTTTCAACATAGAAAGGGGATCTAGGCAGGGATGTCCTCTACTGTCCCTCCTGTTCGCCCTAAGTTTGGAACCATTGGCAGCGACTATAAGAATAATGCCCAGTATACAAGGAATAGCTATGGGGCAAACATCTGCAAAACATCCCTATATGCAGATGATACATTGGTTTATATAGACAATCCAGAGAGCTCCATAACCCCCTTTTTAGAATTACTTGAGTGGTATGAAAGTATATCCGGGTTTAAAGTTAATACAGACAAATGTGAGGTATTGCCTATAAAAGGGAACATTACTAAAGAGGTGAGAGAATTAATTCTCTTAAAATGGGTATCAAATAAAATCAGATACTTGGGCATTTGGATTCCGAAGGATCTTCGGCACTGGTGTAAAGACAATTACACCCCAGTCTTTTCGCAGATTTTCATGGACCTTAACAGGTGGAATAATCTTCCCCTTACATTTTCAAATAGAATAGATGTAATAAAAATTAATATTTTGTCTAGATGCCTCTTTCTTTTCTCCACCCTTCCTTTACCTGTCCTGGCCATAGAATGGAAAAATCTAAAGAAACAACTTCCTTATTTCGTATGGGCAGGCAGAAACCCAAGAATAAAATGGTCAGTGCTTCAGGAAGCAAAGCAAAGAGAGGGATGGGGGCTACCGCATTTGTAGAATTATTGTATAGCAGCACAGATACAAATGATTGCCAAAATGATCAACCCCGGACAAAGGGGGGGGGGTGGCAACTCCTAGAAGAGAAAGCTCATCCACAAATCCCTTTACATACAGTATTTTGCCATGGACAATTTTGTCAGCAAACTTGAAGAAAATCAAAAACTGCTGGACCAAACATACATTGACCGTCTGGCTGCAGGTGAGACAGGAGTGGGAATTACCCACCAGAGTCTGGTCTTATATTCCTCTTAGATATCTACCTGGGTTCCCAATATAAATGGCAGACAAATGCCTGGATAGATGGGAGAATTCAGGTATGAGGCTTCTATATCAGTTAATGGAAGGGGAGGTAATCAAAAAATTTGATACAATACAAAAGGAATTCAATATTTCTAAACAGGATTTTTACTGCTATCTGCAACGCAGAAATTATATAATTAAAGGTCCTGGATCTATAGCAATAGCATTCCCAGAAATTCAGTTAATCCAGAAGAGAGGGCTCCAATAAAATATTAAACATCTGATTTCACTGATGTATAAATTATTACAAGAAGGGAGAGGAAAGTACAGTTACGTAAGAACTTACCATAACAGTAGATTTTCGAGAGGAGCTCTTACAACAGGTAATACCATTAGGACTGAAACCAGCAGGCATCAGGACACCATGGAAAACTTGTAGCTAGCAGTCTGAGGCAGGGGACTGCCCCTGACGTTGGCTACACCCGATGTCAGACATGATATAAAGGGGGCGGTCCCCTGGCGCCATCTCAGTTCTCCCATCATAGACCCAGCTAGAAACTAAACTGGAGAACTGAGCAGGAAGTCCCCACCATGTTCTGGTGATATAACAGCCAAAATACTATCCTGGAGGATGGAGATAGGAAAGTCACCTGCTGCAAGAGCTCCTCTCAAAAATCTACTGTTACGGTAAGTTCTTACGTAACTGTACTATCTGTCTTCGAGGGTGGAGCTCTTGCAGCAGGTAATACCATTAGGACTGAGTCCCAAGCAGTATCCAAGGATAGGCCCAGGTCTGAGGGCAATAGGGAGAGAGAGAGGCTGAAAAATAGCTGAAACATATTAGAAAGGCATCTAACAAAGTAGGCCCTGCAGGACTGCTAGTCCAAAACCTGCTCTCCTTCTGGATGCAGTGTCCAGGCTGTAATGCCTGATGAAAGTGTGAACTGAACTCCATGTAGCTGCAGCACAAATATCTGCCAAGGAGACATTTTGAGTGCCACGAAGGAGGAGGCCACTGCTCTGGTAGAGTGGCCCCTGACTGTTCCCGGAAGTGGTTTGTTATGATGCTGGTACCAAAAAGTAATGCATTGCACCAGCCAACGGGCTAGTGACTGTTTGGAAACAGGAGCCCCTAACGTTTACTTGGTGAATGAGACGAACAATTGATCCGACTGTCTGGAGGAGCGAGTCCTGTAGAGGTAATACCTCAAAATTCTATGAACATTCAAGGTGTGCAACAGTGCTTCACCTTGGTTATCAAATTCCGGATAATAAACTGGAAGGTTGATGTCTTGGTTAAAAGTCAACATGGACACCACCTTCGGCATGAACTTAGGGTTCGTGCACAGGGTCACCCTGTCCCTTTGGAAAACTATGTAAGGTTTCTTACACATCAAGACCTGGAGCTCAGAAACCCTTTGAGTGGAGGGAATGGCTACCAAAAGGAGTGTCTTCCATGAGAGGAAGCACAGCTCACAAGAAGCTGCTGGCTCAAAGGGAGGAAGGGTGAGTTTCTCCAGGACAAAAAGTAAGTCCCAAAGAGGAACGATATCTCTCCTGGTAGGTCTGATAGGTACAACCCCTCGTAGAAATGTCTTACAGACGTTGAGCTGTGCCAGAGTTTTATCTCTGATAGGATCATGATATGTGGAAACCGCACACATGTGCACCTTAATGGACAAATAGCTCAGTCCTAAATCCAGAAGGTAACGGAGATATTCTAGCACATGCCTAGTCGGGCAACCCAGGTGATCTAGGCCATGGGCCATAGCCCATAGACAGAAGCATTTCCATTTCAGAGTGTAGGTGTCCCTGGTGGAAGGCTTCCTCACTGCAACCAAGATCTCAGTCACCCTGCTTGACACTCCTAATCTCTCTTCCACTAGGACTGTAGGAGCCACACGTGCAGGTGAAGAGAGTGAAGAGCAGGATAGAGTGTCCCCTGCTCTTGTTAGAGCAAGTAGGTGGAGAGTGGCAACTGAACTGGAGACTCCAGTGACAGTTGCTGGAGCAAAGGATACGAGATCTGACGGGGCCAAAGAGGAGCCACCAGAATCATTCTGGCTCCTTCTGACTACAACTTGAGCAGTACTCTCTGAATGAGAGGAAAAGGAGGGACGGCATACAGGAACTTCCATCTCCAAGAGAGGGACATTGCGTCTCACCAAAAAACATCAGGCCCTAGAATGAGCAAGCAAAAACTCCGCAGTTTGGCATTGCATGGGGACACAAAGAGGTCCAACCCCAGCAACCGAACAGGTCGTTGGTGACTTCTTGGAGCAGTTCCCACTTGTGATTCAGCGAGGTAGGGTGGCTGAGACTGTCAGTAAGAACGTTCTGAACCCCAAGCAGATGAACTATGATGAGATCCAGATGGTGTTCTACTGCCCAATCCTACACTCTCATGGTCTCCCTTCAAAGGGGGTATGAATGAGTCCCCCCCTTTGCTTGTTGATGTAGAAGATCACTGGTGTGTTGTCTGTTTGCACCAGGAGAGGACCCATTGAGGGTTGGTCTCTGAATGCGATAAGTGCATTCAGCATGGCTCTCTTTTCCAGAACGTTGATATGTAGAGAGCTCTCTATGGCAGGCCAAGACCCCTGGGTCCTGTGATTCCCTAAATGAGCCCCTCAGCCAGACAGAGAGGCATCTGTGGTTAAAGTCTGGAGAGGGGTGGATCTCCGGAATGGAACTCCTCCCGCTAGACTGTCGTGACGGAGCCACCATTCGAGGGAACAGTGTGTCGCCCGAGATATCCGGATTTGGAGATCCAGATCGTCCACCAACTTGTCCCATTGGACCTTGAGATGCCATTGGAGGGTCCTCATATGTAGTCTGGCTAAGGGTACTGTGGCTGTGGCAGCTGCCATATGGCCTAGAAGCTGTAGAACAACCTGGGCAGGGGCAAAGGGGGGCTTCTGGAGCCTGCTGGCCAAATCTCAAAGGCGGTCTGCCTGTCTGGAGGCAGAAAGGCTCTGCCCTGCCCAGTGTCCAGAATAGCCCCTATGAATTGCAGCCTTTGGGTCAGCCAAAGGTGTGATTTTGGCCTATTTACTGTGATCCCCAGGGAGGAAAATAAAGCCTGTGTCTCTCACAAGACGATTAGAATCTCCTCCTCCGACCAAGCAGAGAGGAGCCAATCATCCAGGTAAGGGTAGACGAAGAGGCCTCTCCTTCAGAGGGCCACTAATACCATTGTTAGACACTTGGTGAAAACCATGGGGGTGGAAGAAAGGCCGAAGGGGAGTACTCTGAATTGGTAGTGCTCATCTTGGAAGCTGAAGTGCAGAAACTTTCAGTGAGAATTCAGGACCTTGATATGCATGTAGGCATCCTGCATATCTAGGGAGCACAACCAGTCCCCTTGCTGGAGTAAGGGGAAGAGACCTGCCAGAGTGACCATCCAAAACCTCTGGTATTTTACAGAGAGACTGAGCTGGCTCAGATCCAGAAATGGATGAAGGTCTCCCATTTTCTTCGGGACCAGGAAGAAATGGGAGTAGTAACCCTATCCCTTCTGGGCCTGTGGAACCTTTTGGATGGATTTTTTTCCAAGAGCTGTTGAATCTCCGCTTCTAGAAGGAGACTGTGTTCTGATGGACAACAGGTCAGGGAGGTGGGTTGTCCGGCGGGATAGAGGTGAACTCTGTTGTGTACCCTTTTCGAATGGTATCCAGTACCCACTGGTCTGCAGTGATACTGGACCATTTGAGTGGGTGGAGCGCAAACCGCCCTTCTACCTTCTCGCTCTGCCTGTTCCTGAAGGGAGGAGGGGGGCAGAGGGTGTCAGGCTGAGGGAGTGGGGGGCCCTGGGAGTTTTGGGCTGCTTGGGGCCCTGGGAACCTTGAGGGGCAGGGTGACCCCACCTCTTAAACCTCTTAACATGGGACTGTTTACTCCCCTGTCCCTGCCCTTGTCCTTTACGAAAAGGGCGACAGCGGGGTTCCTGAGGCTGAGATTTATACATGCGGTGCATGTCAGCTACTGCTTTTTCTGACTCCTGAAATTGCTTAACCATTTGTTCAGCTTCTGGGCTGAACAGAACAGGACCCTGAAAGGGGGACTCCATAACAGACTTTTGTAGTTCCGGATGAAAACCTGTGAGCCTAAGCCATGACCGCCTTCTCCTGCAGACCCCCGAGGTGGCTGCTCTGGAGGCCATATCCACGGCATCGTAAGAACACCTAAGGACATGTTTGTCGACAGCTAATTCCAATTGGGCACACACCAGAATTTCTTGTTTCGAGGCAGAGTCAGGCATAGCTTCGACGAGGTCCACTGTCTTCCTCCACTGCAACTGTTGGTAGGTAATCATGTGGGCCATGAAGTTCAAAGACCTGATGGCACCAGTGGCTGAGGAGAAGACTGTTCGGCCCCAACCATCTAACTTTTTAGAGGTAGGATCCAGGGGTTAGGAACTCAAGTGCTTTGGCTGGCAACCCCTGCCATAGGCAGCTGTGAGGACCAACGAATTGGCCTTTGGTTGCTCAGCCAGAAAGGGTTCAGACTTGGAGGCTTGTAAAGCCTGTCCGCCTTCTGAGGGACTGCCGGTATGGAAGACGGCATACTCCAGGTGAGGCATGTTACGTCCTGAAATGGTTCCATGAACAGTGGAATCACCAAATGTTTGGGTTCCTTCTCTCCGAGGAACTTGGCCAGGCACTTGCGCTCTGGGTCCAGATCCTCTGTGTCCCACTCGTATATAGCCTGGATGTGCTTAATAATGTCCAGAAATGAAGGATCATCTGGGAGGGACCACGGGGAATCTTTAGGTCCAGGAAGGGAGGACAAAATTCCCCATCAGAGTAAGGCTCTAAATCCACGTCGCCCTCATCTGAGGAGGACATGACAGGAGGGGAAGAAGGAGACAGAGATGAGAGTCATTTCTTTCTCTTCCCCTTAGGGTCCAGGCGTGGTGCTCCCCCCTCACCCACCTGAGGCTCTGTGGTGGGAGGGGACCCATGGGTGGAGGAGGAGGGACAGTGTCGGGGAGTCTGTACAGAAGATCCCATTTCACTGTATTCCACCATGTAGTAAACAGACTCCCGATGTCTGCTACTGGGCCAACCACAGGGACTGGCACTGGGTCTGAGGTGCGGATGTCTGGGGGTCTGGCTCAGCAGGCGTCAGGTCTGGGATCCTGGTGTCAGTGGGCCAACGACCGGCAATGCCCTCGTCTGTTGGTCTGGCATCCAGTGTGGCTTTGTCAGATGTCTGGTCCCTCAGAGAAGGGGTGTATAGCTGGTCTTCATCTGGCAACCACCCTGTATCAGGCGTTGGGGAGCAGGTTGACAAAGTAGGCAACCAGCTAGGCTTGCGCTGATCTGGAGGAGAGCGCACCTTAGCCAGAGGGGGAGGTGTCCAAGCCTAGGTGAACTCCTGCCTATTTGAGGGTTCTTCTGATCGTTTGCGCTTATCAGAAGAGCTGGGCCTGTCCTGAGCCCTGGACAGGCTTTCCTGGGTCGACCCAGAGGGTTTTAGGGGTCAGTGAGCCAAGGAAGAGTGATGGTGTCCCGACGAGACCGACTCCTGATGTTTGCTCTGAGAAGAGGTGGGAGCAGACTCAGATGTGCAGGAAGGTTTGGATGGCCGGGCTGCAACCAAACTGGACCTCTGGCTGGAGGACAAGGAAGATGAGGCCTGCTTGGCTAGCGACTTAGGGCATGATTCAGACCTGGCCTGATCCTTATCCCTGTGGTGAAGCTTCCCCCTGATGACATATCTTTGGGTGGGGAATCCCTGGCGGGAGAAGATGAGCTGGCTCCTGATCCTTGCTGCATGACCACAAGCTTCTTTTCTAGCAGGAAGGTCTTGAGTGTGTTGGCCCTCCTGGTTCACATCTTCTGGTTGAACTTCTGGCAATGTGTGCAGGTGTCGGACTGGTGTTCCGAGCTTAAGCAAAGGAGGCAGGCCATGTGGCCATCTTTGGCTGGGATCTGCTTCCCGCATGCACACTTTGCCTTTTGCCGCAGTGGGAAGGGCGATGACATACACGAGGTGTTGTTTGAAAGTTTTTTTGAAGAACTAAGAACTTCTGACGTCCAATGGCTGTCAACTGGAATGGAAGGTGTCTGAGGAGCCGAAATACATGGGTAGACAGCGGGAAAAGAACTGAGATGGCACCAGGGGACCGCCCCCTTTATACCACATCTGATGTTGGGCATAGCCAACTTCGGGGGCAGTCCCCTGCCTCAGACTGTTAGCTACAAGTTTTCCATGGGGTCCTGTCACCTGCCAGCTTCAGTTCTAATGGTATTACCTGCTGCAAGAGCTCCACACTCGAAGACAGATCATTAGCAATCCAACACATTCAAAATAAGTGGGAATCGGAATAGGAACAACCAATTGGAGAGAAGGACTGGGCTCAGATATGGGGGGACATACACAAGACCACAGCAGGCCGGCCCGTTGGCGCCAGCGGTGGGACTCGCTTGCGACACCGGCGACCGGGTTTGGGGAATGGACCAGTGGGCCGGAGGAGCCAGGGGGAGAAGGATAGAGCATCCTTTGGACTGCTCTCCTTTTCCGGGGAGGTGCGGACAGCATCTGGAGTGCTGAGGACTCCTGGTGGAGACCGGGAGTTCTCACGCTGCCGTACTAATCTTTGGGGGGAGGAGGCGGGGCGGACGCCGGCGTCTTTGCACGTCCCCACCTCCGGGAGAAAAAGTCAGGAGGAAAAGAAGGAGGGGGGATCCTCCATCTAAGTGAAGCCTCCCTGGGCTTCAATTCACCCCTGTCGCCGCACTCCCAACCAGTTACTGCTCCGGGGCACTGACATTAAGGGGAACCGGTGCTCCGGCCCCGCCCTCTGGGGGGTAAGCCGGGGGTGACCGGGAGGGGTGGCAAATAGACAGGTGGTGGGAGCTCCGGGGGCCGTGACTAGGCCGATGAATGATGGAGGACCCCCAAGGAAAAAAAGTAGAATTTAAAAAAAAAAAAAAAGACCACAGCAATGGCTACATGGAGAGAATTCAGGTGGAAAGTGTGTGGGAGATATTTCATAACACCTGCAATATCTAAGCATTACAATAAATCATATTCCAACAAATGTTGGAGGAACTGTGGAAAAAAGGGGACCTTTTACCACTCCTTTTGGGAATGCCAATATGTACAATCATACTGAAGGCAGGTCGGACATATAATACAAAAAATCATGAGCCTGACCTCTTCGCTGACCTTCATTCATTTGGTGTTGGGGAAACCTCCAGATGAACTGAAGAGGGCAACATCCAAATACCTGTTCTATATACTGATAGTGGCAGCACTAAAAGTAATCCCTCAAAACTGGCTACTAAATAATGCCCTGACAATAGATCAATGGAGAGTAAACATAATGAAAATTAAAAACTTAGAAGCAATCACAGCCAGAATTAGGCTACAGGTAGATAAGTTTAATACGAGATGGCTGCCATTTTTCACATATATTGAAGAGGTGGATGGACGAGGGATCTTGGACCAATTGTTGGGACAGAAGCAGGGGGTGGGGCAAAGGAGAACAACAAGGAATCCAGGGGATTGGGGATCAATGATGAGGGGCATGGAAACTTCCCTAAATGTACACAAATAATTGGTTATAATTTAAGAAAGAACACATTTAAAGTTAAAAGACACATGAAACAATAGCACTACTTTGTTAAACTTATTTGTATTTTTCTATCTAACTTTTATTGTAGTATTGTTAAAACTGTATATACCTCTTGAGGGGTTTGTCTAAGTGTTACAAAAGAAAAGCAGTATAGGAAATGAAACCCAAACAGTCAGAAGTAGCCTCAAGGGATAGAGATAATTATAAACATATTCTAGAAGCGAGGCTCTAGAAGTCCACACAGTCGTGTGCCAGGAACAGAATATATGGTATCTGTGAAAAGACAAAAGAAATTAATTTTAGAAACAGATAAGAGAAGCAGGAACAATGAGATTCCTTTTGAAAACTGTTAGCACTCAGTTTTGTTTTACAGTATTTTTCTATCCTTGTGGAATGGTGCTATATGTGACTTGACCTAAAGTATTAAGACAACACCTGTTTATGATTAATTCATTTTGTACTGTTTTGAAAGTGTATTTCTAAAGAAAATGATGTCTTGCTTAATAAAAACAAGCATTTGTCAATGCCGAATGTTTGCTTGCTGGCACTGGCATTGGTAGTGTAGGAGTTAGAGAGCTGCATAATAGGAATGGCAGTGAAATATTGAACTGAAGCCAACCCCACCAGCACCCTGCAGAGACTGACAGGCATTGGGGTGTGCCTATGGGTCGTCAGGCATAATGGCCACGCCATTTCACCACACCCTACCCTGCAGACACCAACAAGTGTCACGGTGTGCCTTGGGGTCTTTGGGCCTTATGCTCACCCCATTCCATCAGGAAATACGGTGAGATGGGTACTGTATAGGAGAATGGGCTGAACTTTGGGGCCAAAGAGTCCAAGGCACACCTTGATGGCTGTCACTGGCTGCAGGGTGTGGAATGGTATAAGCATTACAGGCAAGAATCCCAAGTCATATCCCGGCAGTGTCAGTGGCTCAGTAGGTAGCACACTCGCCTCTGAGGCCGGGAGATCAGTGGGCTGTGGGTTCAGTTCCCACATCTGGCACTTGGGTTAAAATCCCTGTACTGACACTGTAGTGCAGCATGAGAGGGGATCTGCACTTCTGAGGTGCCGTCTTTCGGATGAGACGTTAAACCGAGGTCCCATCTGCTTGGATTGGTGGTAGTTCAGGTGGATGTTAAAGATCCCATGGCACTTATCGAAAAGAGTAGGGGAAGTTTTATTGAACAAAAAACAAAACATCACAGAATGAAAACTTCATAATACAAGCAATAAAATAAACAAATACACAAAATAACATTCCTCATAGGTTCAAAAAATAAGGTTCAAACATCAGAATACAGGAAAGTATTTCCATAAATTCACAACCTTAGTATTTGAATAATTCTTAATATCTCTTAATCTAAGTGCAGATAAATCAGTTTCCACATAGTTAATAATTACAGAATGTGTTGTCTGCTGTTGTTGTAGAACAAATTGACAGCGAGCTTGCCATAAAAAATCTTGTAAAGGGCAAAAATACATTTAATAGCCTCTATGATACCTCTCCATACCCTGTGTGTCACCTAAAACCAATGTGCCATATGTCAAAGGAAGCTAAATGTGGCATGTTCCAATGCAGCTGCAGTATTCCAAAACATTTTACTATCCAAACAATCTATGAAGAAATGAAATTGACTTTCTTCAATATTAGTGCACATAGGTCTTAAACAATATCTGTCACTTATAGGTTTATATTTCATATTTCCCCTAACACCCAATCTCCCATGAGCTGAAATCCATATTATAGCCCATGTTTTTACCGGAATTCTGAAATCTGTTAATTTATACAAGGCAAAAGTCATTTTGTTGGGGTACAATCTGGAAATATAAGTGTTACTTTCTGAATATCATAAACAATATAGTCATAAAAGGATTTTCTATTTAAAGTTAGTAATTTTGTAAAGGTATCTTCTATTTATACAACTTTTAAGGTAGAAAGTCCATAATTAGGTAAATTATCGAAACTAATATCTTGGGTGGAAACATAGACCATTTAAAAAATATTTATGCCAGATTGATTGTACCCAAAATGCCATGTAAACAAGTCTCATGCCAGATAAAGGAAAAGAGGAGAATAAAAAAATGGAATGTAAAAAAACAACAGGATTAACCATTTGTAAACCCCCTTCTTTTTTTGGAAGATATGTAAAATCTCTTTTAACTGGATTAAGCCTGTTACCCCAAAGCATCTGGAAAAAATACTGTATAACCTAGTTTCAACCAGTATCGGTGGAGGAAAAAGATGACTAAGATAAATAAAAACTGGTAATAAAAATTTCTTTATAATCATAATCCTCTTTTGTTTTCCAAATTTCCAGTTTTTCCATAGGTTTACCTTAGAGTCCCCAATCAATAATTGCTTCTCCCAATTATAAAGTGCCATATCATCAGCCCCAAACCATATTCCTAAAATTTTTTGAGGTGAATTTGAAAAAGATATACCAAAACAATTTGATAAAGCCAGAGGGGTCCGACTTAAAGATAATACAAAACTTTTTTCTATATTAAGAGAAGCTCCTGAAAAATGACCAAAAGATATGAAAATATCTAAGGCCTTTTGTAATGATAAGGTGTCTGCCAATAAAAGAGTAACATCATCAGCAAAGGCTGTAACTTTAATCTTTTCTAAATGTGGCGAAGGTGAAATACCTATAATTTTCTGATCCAAGATAATGCATCTGATGACAGGATCTAAAACAAAAGTATATAAAAGGGGACTAAGGGGACAACCTGCCTAACACCCTACGATCTGATTTCTGTACCATAAAACCATTCACAAGAGGAATAGTAACTGCCTGACTATAAAGTTTAGTTATCCATTGAACAAAAGTTTGTGGAATACCATAATGCAATAATATAAAATAAAGATAGGAATGACACACCGCATCAAAAGCTTTAGCTTGATCTAGAGCTGCCACTAATCCAGAATTTTGAAAATTAGAGGTACTATTTGCAAAAAGATCTCGTATTAAAAAAAGATTGTGCTGGATTTTCCTAGCAGGAATAGAACAAGTCTGAGAGGGATGAATGAGAACATCTGCTACCTTTAATAAACATTTATTTAAGATTTTAGTTAAAATCTTGTAATCACTATTCAGAAGACTGATTGGTCTCCAATTAGTTAAAAGATTTTTATCCCCCTTTTTATAAATGAAATTCATAAGTGAAATAGAAAAATCTTTGCAAGGTGTGGGTGTGAACAAAATGGAATTAAATACTAAAGGTAAAAAATACCCCATATATTTTATACAAATTTTATAAAACTCATTTGGAATTCCATCTAAACCTGGAGAGGATCCGGTTTTTAACTGTTTAATTATGTCTATAACCTCTTGAGCAGTAATAGGTTTCGTTAAGAGAGTTAACATTCTTTCTGAAAGCTCTGGTAAAGAAATAAAATTCTGTAATGGAAAAGAATCAGTAGAAGTCGTTAAGGGAGATGAGAAATATTCTTGAACATGTTGCTGAACAATGGATAACATTCCAATATCAGAAGTAATTAATTCCCCTTTTAAATTATAAAGGCCTGACATTAATGTATGAGCTAAACGAGATTTACAAGCCTGATATGGATCAGACATAGGGCTTTGCTTGGTACCAAACCTAAATTCCAAATCTAAAGATTTAGCTCTATCATATTGGAATGTCTTCATCAGTTTTTTTTATTTCCAAAATTTGAGAGGTATGCAGAGAATGACCTTTAGGGGGAAAAGACATCAATTTATATAATTGATTTCTGTATAATAAATATTGCATATAATCTGAATCTACTTTAGATTTACCCCAACTAAGAAATAAATGTTTAATTTCGTATTTTGTTTGTAACCACCAGTCATCTAAGGAGTTAAAGAGATCCATGGTAGTAAATTTGGCCTCAAAAAAGAATTCTAATTTAGAAAAGAAACTATATCATTCAGGAAAGAGGTATTCAATCTCAATGTTGAGTCCTGGTAAACAATTTAGGAGGCATATTAGTTAAAGAAAGGTTACAAATCACAATAAAGTGATCTGAAAATTCAGTGGGCATAACATAAGATGTAGGAAAAAAATAGTGGGAGATAAAAACCATATCAATCCAGTAGCAAAGGTATGCCTATAGTAGGTTGCTCCGACCTGTGAATGTAAACTTCTATAAACATCCTGAAGACCAGCATCTCTAATAATATTGTTAAGGGCATTAGTATCACAGTATATCTTTTTCCAGAAGCTCTACATAATTTTATATCCAATGAGCAATTAAATCCCTCCCATATTAAATGTCTCCTAGTAAAAGAAAGGGCTTAATTTCCTCAAATAATTCTATGCGACTTAATTTCGTTTGAGGGGCGTATATAGTAATTAAGCAAAAATAATAGTCTCCTAAGGAACAATCCAAAATTAAAGCTCTACCTGGCCTAACATCAATTAATTTAGAAATTTTAAAATCTAAATTCCCAAATAATATACCAATGCCATCTGCCATCTGCCATATCTGAACCAAAGGTCCAAAAAGAGGGTCCCCAAATCCATCTTTTTTTTAAATGCTCAACTTCAATAAGAGAAGAAATTCTGGTTTCTTGTAAAAAAAATGATGTCTAATTTTAAGGATCCTAAGTACATTAATATAGAAAGCTGTTTTTGAAATGCTTTTAGGCTACACACATTGTAAGATGCTAGCTTTATTGAAGCCATATGTTCAAAAGAATAGGTCAAGTACCATTTTTTTGACTAACTTTCCTTTTTTTTTCCTTTTTTCCTTTTTTTTCTTTTGCTAATTCTGTGGCTTTACTATCCTCATCTTCTGTGACTAATTCTGAAATATGTGCAGTATCGGATTCAAGGTCTGAGTCCCTAATCTCATCCTGTAATGGTAGAAAAAAATTATCAGTAGGGAGTGGATTTACAAAAGGTTGTTTTAGAGAGGCTCTAGTAAGACGCCTACTTTTAACTGACTCAAAAGGAGGGGGCATAGTTGATCCAGAGTTTTGTTTCCCAGAAACTGAAGGTCTAGGAATAGGTTTATCTATTTGAATCTGAGATTCCTTAATCTCTGCTATCCCATCTTCTGTCTTGCCAGATGACTTGCTTAATACCTGAGACACTGGAATAATAGGTATATTAGGAGAATTATGCTCAATAGAACCCTTTCTTTTAGTTTGGGCTTTACGTAATAAGTCATCTTGGTCCCAGCCTTCTGAACAATTGCGTCTTGCCCAAGGACACTGATGAAAGGCATGACCTTTTTCATCACATAAGTTGCATTGAAATAAATTGTTACACATATCTATGGAATGACCAAACCCTCCACATAAAGGGCATTTAATACATCGCGTACGCTACTTATATGGGTTCGAGGCTCCACACTTATAGCAGGCTCTAGGCTGACCTCCATAAAACATACTCCCCTATCTTTACCTAAAAGAAACTATTGGGAAGATGCACAATATCAGAATTGACCTGAAAAGTTTTACCTGAATTTCCAACCCCTGTCCAGATTCCCTCTGTATCAAGCAGTGCTTCAAGGGGCCTAAAATATCACATTTTGACTGAAGCCAATGATATATATCACTTACATTTACCCCTTCATTTCAAAACATAATGGTAACAAACGAACCTGTGGTCTAGTAAGTGGGATGGCAAAAAAAGGAGACCATAAAGGTGTATTTTTTTGCAAAGAGTATTTTTCCCAAAATCTTTCTAGCTGTAAGTTGGTTTGAAAACTCACATCAAAGGAATCTTCCCCTGAAATATGTATTAAAGCATATATTTCTGTAGAAAGAAACCCCATAGAATTTTTTAAAAGTTGTTTGAATACATAATATCTATCAGGGGTGTTCCTGAAGACCTCCTTTATATCTTAGCCTTACTGCATTGCGACGTGGAGCCTGTTCTAATTTGTTTTTAAATAGCTCTGACATTGGAAGTTTTTTTTGTGAATCTTTTTCTATGTTAGGTTGAAATGGAACTCCTTCATGATTTTTTGAATGATTAAAAGGTGCAGCTGTAGAGGTGCTTGGCTTGGAAAAAGCCAAATCACTCTCCCCACCCTCAATAACCTTTTTACCCTCATTAACAACATTGGTGTGCACAAAGTCTGTACCTGAGCTCAGGGTTGGAGATTCGGTGGCATGCATCGATGAAGGAGAAATCATAGAAGACGAGGACCACGACAAGTCTGGAATCCACTGTCCCGACGTAGTTTTTTTCCAGCCAGAGTCCGATAATGCCGTGGTTTCCGACCAATCTTTGAGAAAATCGTCCTGGTTTGCATCCTGAAGCCCAAACTGCCGTCGCACAGCTTGTGACGTCCGCTTTCCATCCGTGAATGTTTTCCTCAAAGAAACGTTCCCCTGGGCTGTTTGTTCCTTTGTGGCCTCCAGTTGCACTGGGTACGCTGAGATGACGCGAACAGCAGGCGTCGAAATGGGAAGTGAATCAGATGCAGCACACGCCGCTATATTTTTATTGCTCTCCGTTGCTGGAATATCACCAGCCGACTCCAGAAAAACAGGGATTTTCTCCGGTGCTGTTTCCAGTTGCAGAGCGGTCTTGGGTGAGCCAAAATTAACCTCCATAGTAGCTTTTTCCACACATTCAGATACCGTACTATCTCCGACCTCCATCTCTGAACAAAGCTGCAAATCGTCTGCCATGATGCGACGTGACGTCAGAGGGAACCCTACCGGCCACTACTCGGCAGCCAGTAGGGGAATTTCCCTGGTGTCCTAGCCAAATTTCCCTCATTCACTAAAAATACCACCAACAGCTTAATCTGGTTCAAGGTCAGTTGTCATTCATCTGTATCCCCTTCCACCGGGTCGTGCCTGAAAATAGGCAGGATTTGTCTAGTGTACTTACCCGGTCAACAAAAACGAAATAAATAAATGCCTGTCAATCTGTACAGGGTGGGGCGGTATGGTTGGAAACCGTAACGCCTCAGGTGTTCATTGGCATTTTCACTCCAAATTTTCAACATGGCTTTTTGTGACCCCCACCTTATGAACAGTAGCAATATCAGTTAGTCATCAAAGCTGATTTTTGCAGCGACTCGCCATTTGGCACCACAGGTGCGAAACACGTTCGAACAGGATGTGAAAATGACAGCTGTACTGTTCATGGGGAGGTGAAAATGGCAATGTTGAAAATCTGCAGTAAAATATTAAAAAACTGGTGAAGTCATGGCGTGCATAGAAAATGTGCACGCACACCATGTAATGCAATTAGTTTGGGAATTTTTTACAGCAGATTGTCAACACAGGCATTTTGGAACCTCCGCTCATGAACAGTGTCACTGTGATTTTCTTAATCTGTCCCAAACACTGATTTCCCACAGTGACCACGCATTTCTGCGCTGGAAGTGCAAAAACACATTTCAGCCATGGTGTGAAAAACGACAGCTGTACTGTTCATAAGGAAGTGTGGAAAAATGCCAGAGTGAAAATCTGGACTGAAAATATTAGAAATCCATGAACTTACGAGGGTGCGTGGAAACTAACATACTAACATACTAATTGCCAGCAGATTAGGCCTTACGGTCTGTTGAGTCTGATCCCTAGTTGGGTGCCGAGGCCCTCCCCTCCTTGTGTTCCAGAAGCCCCCATCATCCACCCAACCCCCCTGGGCCAGGCCATCATCTGATACATCTGCTTTCTGTGTCTGTCCCACCCTCTCTTGAAGCCCTCCACTGTGGATCTCTGAACCAGCTCGCCAGGCAGTGCATTCCAAGGGTCCACCACCCTCTCAGTGAAAAACCTCCTCCTCTTTTCCCCCCTCACCCTTCCACCTTCCAACTTCAAACCATGCCCTCTGGTGATACCTCTCTGCTTTAGTCTAAAGATCCCCTCCATGTTTACCCTATTTATTCCCTTAAGGTACCTGAAGACCTCAATCATGTCCCCCCATCTCTCCTCTCCTCCAATGAAAACGGGCAGAGCTCCTCAAGTCTGTCCTCATACGTCAAATACCCTAGTCCTTGTATCATCTTAGTTGCCCTCCTCTGTACCCTTTCCAGGAGCTGTATGTCCCTCATCCAGTGTAGTCTCCAGTACTGTACACAGTACTCAAGGTGTGGTCTAACCAGTCCATTGTACAGTGGCAGAATCACTTCCCTGCTTTTAGAGGTGATCCCCCTTACGATGCATCCCAACATCCTGTTTGCCTTGCTAGCCACTCTCCTGCACTGCTCAGAGTTATTCATACATGCATCCGCCATGACCCCTAGGTCTTTTTCCCCATTGAGGCCTCCAGCGCCCCCCCCCAGGGTGTACCTGTGTTTAGAGTTTCCCAGCCCAAGATGTAACACCTTGCACTTGGTGATATTGAAATTTAATTTCCATGTGTGAGCCCAGCTTTCCAGGGTGTCCAGGTCCCCTTGCAGGGCCAACCTCCCCTCTTCCCCCTCAACTACTGCTCCCATCTTGGAGTCATCAGCAAAGAGACTCATTTCACACCCTATACCCTCCTTGATGTCCGATATGTATGCATTAAACAGGATCGGACCCAGGATCAAGCCCTGCGGTACCCCACTACCAACCTCTCTAGGGTTTGAGAGCTCCCCACTGACCTCTACTCTCTGGGTGCATCCAGCTAGCCAGTTTTCAATCCATCTGACCATCAAAGGGCCTACTCCCAACCCTGTTGGGACCCCATTGTGGCTGAAGCATCCATTGAGAGATCCTCATATGGACCCAACCGAATGGGACTGTTGGAATAGCAGCCACCGTTAGCCCAAGGAGGCGGAGGACTGACCTGGCTCTGACCCTCCTGTGACCTGACAGAAGACAAGCCTGATTCTGAAGGATCTTGACCCTGTCCAGAGGCAAAAAGGCTTTGCCTGTGGTCGTGTCCAGTATTGCCCCTATAAACTGGAGGTGTTGGCAAGGGACCAAATGGGACTTGGTCTAGTTGATGGTGATACCCAGTCTGATGAAAACCTGCAGGGTAAGGGAAAGGGAGTGCAGGAGTTCCTCCCTAGATGGGGCCACCAGGAGCCAATCGTCCAGGCATGGGAATACCTGCATGACCTGGGTACGCAGGTGGGCTGCTACCACAGACAGGCATTTGGTAAACACTTGGGGGGGGGCGAGGAAAGACCAAATGGGAGGTCCTTGAATTGGTAGTGGTCCCTCTGAAAACAAAAACGGAGATATTTGCAATAGCAAGGGCATATGGGGATGTGCAGGTACGCATCCTGCATGTCCGGAGCACATAGCCACTGTCCCGTGATGGCAGAAGGCTCTGTAGGGAAAGCATTCTGAAGCATTTGTACTCCACCAACATGTTCAGGGAGCTGAGGTCTAAAATTTTCCTCAAGTCTCCTGTCTTCTTTGGAACTAGAAAGAAATGAGAATAGTAACCCGTCCCCCAAAGATGAGTGGGGACTGGCTCTATTGCCTCCTTCGACAGAAGGGAGAAGATTTCCTCTAGGACCAGAGGAAGATGTTGCAGGGAGTAAGATGACTGAGGGGGTGATTTTTGGGGCAGTTTCTGCAGAAACTCTATTGAGTGTCCTGCGGATATTACCTGGAGCACCCAAGCATCTCATGTTATCCTTTCCCAACCCGGCAGATGGGAGGAGAATCTCCCCCCTACTGGTTCCTCTGGAATGACCAGAGGCAGAAGGAGAGGCAGGGAGTCAGGAGGCATGGGGCAGCGCAGCAGCCGAGGCTTCTGCAGACTTTTTGCTGGGGGGAATCTTGGTTGCTGGAGGGGCCCGACGTTTTCCTTGAGGTTTTGTTTTTGTTGGGTTTGGCGACGAAAAGAACATCGCTGCCCCTGAGGGGGTCTGTACAAAGTCTGGACAGACTTTAGTACTGTGCCTTTCTCCTGCAGTTCAGTTATCACGTCCTTGACATCACCTCTGAACAGCACCGAACCCCTGAAAGGAGCATCCTGGATAGCAGACTGTAACTCAAGGACCAAGCCTGACACACAGAGCCAGGCATGACGCCGTAGGCCCACAGCAAAGGCCAAGCTCCTTCCAGCTGTGTCTATTCCTACAGGCCAAATGAGCAGAACAGACTAGGTCTCCCAATTCCTGCTTAGTTTACAAATCAGGAAGGGAGTCCAACTTGGATTCCACCTGGCTAAGGATGGACTTCTGGAAATCCCCCATATGGCCGACATAATTGAGGGCCCTGATGCCTAGAGTAGAAGAGGAAAAGATCTTCTTCCTGTATTGACCCAGAAGCCGGGATTCCTTGTCAGGTGGGGATGAGCTCAGATGTTTCGGGTTGGCGGAGTGTCCGTGGGCGGCGCTGATGACAACCGAATCCACCTTGGGATGAAGGCTGAGAAAGTCTACATCCTCAAGAGCCTAGTATAGCCTGTTCACCTTCCTTGGAGGAGGGCTAGCATGGAAGGTTGTTTCCAGATGGTGGAAACAAGATCGGCGTGAGGCTCTATCCAGGGTGGAATCAGTGTAGGAGCGATCTCGGGCAGATCCAAATGAGCAGCAAGTTTCTTACACTGTGGGTCTGGCTCCGCTGACCTCCACTGGCGTGTTTCCTGGATCTTCCTTAATAGCTCCAAAAGGGAAGAGTCCTCTGGAGGGGAATTTGGAGGGTCCCTCGGCCTTGGGCGTTCTGGAGTATGGGGCTCATCTCCATGGTCAGAGCGGTTGGACTCCAAGTCTGAATCAGATGTCTCTGAGGAAGAGGAAGAAGACTCCTCCCTGAAAGGGGGAGAAACAACCCCTCTGGGGAGTTCCCAGGGGCATGTGTCCTCACCACCTTGGGCGCCAGAAGTTCTCCTCTGGTGTCGGGTAAAGGGGAGGGAGGGCTGGCCCGTCGGCGCAGCGGTGGGATTTCCACTTGTGACGCCGGTGACCCGGGTTGGGGAGCGGATCCGGGTCATCCGGAGGCTGGCGGGGGAAGTAGGATCGAGGCGTCCGATGGACAGCTCTCCTACTCGGGGAGACACGGGCAGCACTCGGTGCGCTGGGGACCCCTGGTGGAGACCAGGAGTTCCACGCAACCGACGCTCGACGTGGGGGGGGAGGCTGGGCGGACGCTGGTGTCATTGCACGTCCCCGCCTCCTCCGGGGAGAAAAATCAGGTGGAAAAAGATGGCGGGCAGGACCACCGATCAATGAAGCCCTCCCTGGAGAGCCTCACATTGCCACCGCCGCTGCGGGACCCCGACCAGTCACAGTTCCGGGGTCACGAAGGTGGCCTACGGCCCCACCCTCTGGGGGGCAAGATGGGGGTGACCGAGGGTCCTCAGCAGCAATTGATGGCGGTAGAGGTCTCCGGGGGCCGTGACCAGGGCGGATGGCTGCCGGTGGTCCTGCCAGAAAAAGGGCAAATAAAAAAAAAAAAAAAAGGGAGGGAGTCTCCCGTCTCTGATGTAGGGGGTCCGGTATAGGGACCGACGTTGGGAGACGACTCTCGACAAGCGACGTTCTACCACGAGGAACTTTCAAAAGCTGATGGCAGGAAAGAACTGGAAGGCAGGTGTGGGGGACTGCCCCTTTATACCGACACCGCATGATGCCAGTCACCTGATGTGGGGGCGGTCCCCCGCCAGAGATTGCTAGTTAGAAATTTTTCCATGGGGTACTGAAGCCTGCCAGCTTAATCCTATATGTGAATACCTATTGCAAGAGCCCTCTCAAAGTAAGATCTTGTCGTATCTTCTGAGGGTAGGTGACCAGGATCCCCATGGCAGGATCAATAAGGCTAGTTATGCATCCCCTAGCCTTATGCATTCGAAATCTACGGGCCAAGTTTATCACCCCTTTGGGTCCCCCCTCATGGCAGGTGTATTTCAAATAGAACAGTTGCTGCTCTATTTTCTGGTCTATTAATTTTTGTAATTGTTGTTTTACCCGTTGTATCTGAGGCTTCACCGTCTAGTCCCCCTGGTCGTAAAAGGACTGCAGAGTCCTCAGTTCGTCCTGGTATTCCATGAGACATGCTTCTCGCTCTTTTCATGTTTTAGAGGAATATACTATAATCTTTCCCCATACTATGGTTTTCAGGGTGTTCCAGAGTACAGCAGATGACACTCCTGACCTGCCGGAACTCTGGGTCCCTGAGATGTGTTAAATTTAGTCTCCAAAACGCTTTCTTATGATTTCCTCCTAGTCTAAATTTTGCATAGACTAGGGCATGATTTGATAGAAAAGTTACTCCATGCCAGACATCTTGGAGTGTTTCCAAGTGTTCGGCTGTAGTGATCATATAATCTAGTCGTGACGCCAGCCCCGAACTTGGGGTCACGTGTGTAACCCCTAGTTGTATGGAAGCAGGGACGCCAGGTATCAATGAAACCCAGAGACGGGAGGGTTCATCACAGATACCTCTGGAGGGGATTGACTCGATGGGCTATGTGGGTGGAGACATCCAGAGTGGGGTTCAGGTTGGTGTTTAGGTCTCCTCCCAGTAATAGCCAACCTTGTAAGGGATCGGCCTGGTGGCACTGAGGGTTGAGGCGCTGGACACCACACTTCGAGCCACACTGGTGACCTGGGTTCAGGAATGGACTCGGGCCACCAGGGATTGGCAGGGGAGAGGGGAGAATTGAGCGTACTATGACTGCTCTCCTCCCGCTGGGGTCGGTGGGGTAAGCTGCGTCTCTCTGCAGTGATGACTAGCGGAGGCCAGATGCACTGCAGATTGCATGCATAATCTAGGGGGTGGAGCGTGGCAGATGTCCGCATGAGGGTGCGCTGATGCCATTGCAAGTCCGGCTCCAGGGGAAAAGTAATGGTGGAAAATTGCGGGGCAATCATGGCAGCTGATGGCCATGCCCTGTGCCCCCAGACATGAGGGGCGCATCCTCCAGGTGTCTGTGCTGGGGGTCTTCGTGGGGAGGGGGGGATCCTGCTTATGGTTGGCCTGTGGGGTTGGGTGTATAAATCCGTGCACCAGATCGGGTCCAGGGTTATGGGAGCCAGCGGCCAGATGATCGCTGGGACCACTCTGCAAGGTAGGATTAGAAAATAGTGATGTGTTAAAAAAAAAAAAAAAAAAATTTGCTGTCCTTGTAAGACACCCATCAGGTGTGAAAGGAATTTTTGCACCAACGTTTTCGACGAGCCTGGGGGAAAATAAACGGACGTCAAAGTGACTGGCCGGGAATGTAATTTACCTGTCACAATGGTATATCTACCCTCAGGATCCAAAACATTGTCCTGTAGTTCGAATAGGAACTCCCTGGGAATAAGAATGGCTGTCCCCGTCTCCTTCCCAACACGTGTGAGGAGGCTACAACTATTGAAAATCCCAGCTTTTTTGACTTATCATGTTCAGTAGCAGACAAATGAGTCTCCTGTAAAAGGACAACCTCTGGTTTATTTCTTATGAACTGTATCAATCTAGAGCACTTAGTGGGGTTGTGTACCCCATTAATATTGAGCACTATGATTAATGATGGCGTATCCATATTGCCTCCAATATAAAGTTCTTAATTTGATGGCAGCCTCTTCCCTCCTCCAAGGTAGCAAGGCATGCAGTCTGCCTGACCTATGGAACACCATTTACATTCTAAGTAGAGTGCAAACTCTATGCCTGCTGATCTTAGATTTTGGATATAATTTTTTTTATAACTAATGATACCTTCATTTATTTTTGTATTAAATTTACCAAAAGAAAAACAATGTCCCTAAGATAGGGCGTGATAAATCATGTAGACACATTATTTAGTGTCTATTAATAACACTGGCCCCATCTTACTGGACTAACATACTAACATACTAAAATGCCAGCAGAATAGGCCTAACAGTCTTTCGCGTCTGCTCGTTTGGTCAGCCCCCACCCTGGGAGCTGACCTTGCTGCCCCCCTCGCTTTTCTGGCTTCTCCCTTCCCAGTTTCGGATATTCTCGCTGCATTGTATTTTGCTTCCAGAACCTTTCCCCTGTACCTGTCCCACCCCCTCTTGAACCCCTCCACCGTCTCTGCCTCCACCAGCCCCTAGGCAGGTCATCCATGGCTCCGCCACCCTCTCAGTGAGTAGCACCTCCTCCTTTCTCCCTGAATCTTCTCCCTCCAGCTTCCACCCATGCCCTCTAGTGGCCCCTCCTCCTTCCTTCAGACACCTGACTGCTCCTCCCCTATTTACCCCCTTCATGTACCTGAAGACCTCTATCATGTCCCCTCCGGTCCCTTCTCTCTTCCAATGTGTATATATTTAGCTCTTCGAGCCTCTCCTCATAGGTCCTGTCCCCCAAGCCCCAAATCATTTTGGTTGCCCTCCTCTGGACCCTCTCCAGGAGTTTAATGTCCCTCTTTAAGTGTGGACTGACCCAATAACAAACAAATTGTATGGCCAATAAAGCATTAGTTTAACCACCTATCTTGTATCCTAAATTCTTTAGCAGAACTAACTGTTACACTCACATGGCAGATGAACCGTTGGTTTGAGCACCAGATTTGAGATTTAAACTTATTACTAACTATAGGCAACAGTGCCATAATAAGAACAAACTTTAGCAACAAAAGATCGTTAAACTGTATTTTACCAAATAGTGCAACCACATTATTCTCCGTATTATTGTACATATACAAATATCTTATTTGGACTTCCAAGGTAGAAGAGGTTAAAGACACACTCCCTATACCTCCTGAGGTGACTACAGTAAAAGTTCATCCAGGAGAGGAGGTAATTTCCAGGACCAACCCACCCGGGGCCTCCTTGGAGCTCATAAGGCCCCAAACATACAAATGTAGGGATAGGGTATAAACATACAAATGTAGGGATAGGGTATAAACATACAAATATAGGGATAGGGTATAAACATACAAATGTAGGGATAGGGTATAAACATACAAATGTAGGGCTAGGGTATAAACATACAAATGTAGGGATAGGGTATAAACATACAAATATAGGGATAGGGTATAAACATACAAATATAGGGATAGGGTATAAACATACAAATGTAGGGATAGGGTATTCATCCTCATGAGTAAGTCCCTCACATTCATAAGCATGTGCACACCTCCATTCGAGTACTGTCCATGCATGCAGTTTGGGCTGAAGCTGGGGATCTGTGATTAGGTCCCCTAACACCAGGCAGGACCCCTGATTAGTGACTACAGTGACCAAGGAACCAGACTTATTTTAGTCATAGCCCTGCCTTAACTCAATGAGAGCCACGGATACTAGTATTGTTTTCTTGAGGGTTCAAGGGAACCGCAGGACTAGGGTCACCCGTATGCATCTTGCCCATTAATAAAGCAAGGCCTAGATAGGGTATTCTCTCCCCTTTATATTGAGGCAGTTCATTATCTCACCGTTGTGGACTCTTATTCAAAATAAGGCAAGTTTGCATATTGTACTGTCAAATAAGCAAGTAGACCAGAAGAAAAGAAAACAAGGAGTTATAAAAATATGTCCCACAAAGAAAAAATCTCTGACATAATGTTTGTTCTGGTTTTGTGTTAGGGCCAGGTATATGCAGAGCGGTTCTCGCGGCCAAAGGGATTATATGAGTTCGTAGGTATGTTAAATTATAAATATTTGAATTTCAATCCCAAGTAATACTAACACTGCCCACATCCGCAGAGTCAGCAAAGTGGCGCACTAGGGGGAGGGGGTAGGCAAGAGTCTCAACACAACCCCAGGCCAACAGGTGGCTACAGTAAACCCAGATTGATAGAGGGTTTGTAATTATTTAGTTTAAAAGCATACAGTCTGGGTGGGGTGTGCCGAGATCATAGGTGACCCCAATCGGGGGTTTTACCCCTCCAGTCAACACACCTGTTGTATCTGCAGCAGATAGGCAAGCAAAGAGCAGTGTCCAGTCTCCTTCAGGTTTTCTTCGGGGAATCTGTATGCCGATATGCCGCCAGTGCTTGTTTCGGGTCCGCAGATGTATTCTGTCCTTCCTGCGACTGTCCAAAGACTGTTTGCCATCTTGGGGGCGCATTTGGAGGCTTCTTTTGTCCCTTGGGCACAATCTGGAAAATTCAGTCCTTGTTTAGTTAGCTCAGTCCGGGCTTCCTGTGCTGAGTCAAATTATTTCTTGCCCCCTGGCAAGTGCATCACCAGACGCGCAGGACGGGGTAGAGAACTTGTGGCCTACAACAGATAAGAAAAGAAGACTTCAGCTGTAAGAAGTGATAGCTGACTGCTTCTGAAAGTTACTATTAATTCCAGGCAGTACACTACCTCTTTAACAAGTTTAAAAACTAATATTATTATTATTATTAATAATAATACATTTAATATAATTATTGTTTTCTAATTGTGTAATTAATAATGATGTAAGCCTATAAGTTATCAAATCTATTTGTTTCATGTCATATGCAATAAATGAATTTAAAGGACTATCATTCTTAATTGATTTGTTTTCTTCAGAGTTGATGTGTCAAGTAGCCCAGTTATCTGCAGAGAAAGGGAACTGTGCCTCCCGGGGGGGGGGATTCTGGACACAAGGTAGGCATTCTTGTCCCTGGGGTGGGCATTCTGGCATAAAGGTCAGGCATTCCTGCACCATGGTGGGGGGAATCATCCAACAGGGTGTAAATTCTAGCAAAAATTGTGGGTCTTCCTGCCCCTTGGTGAGCACTCTGGTGCAAAAGTGGGCATTCTGGTCTCAGAGTGGGCATTCTGGCACCCGATGTTTACAATGGAAAATAGGATGGACATTCTGACCATAGGGTGGGAATTCTTGCTATTGGGTGTGCATTCTGGCAAAAGGAATGTGCATTCCATCCTTAGGGCTGGCATTGTGGCCCATAATCTGGGCATTCCATCACACTTGGTGGGTATTCCACCCTTCACTAAAGGATAATATCGTAACCCACAGTGTGGGCATTCCTTTATTTATTTATTTATTTATGTTATTCTTTCTATTTGTACGCCCACTGCGGCGTAACTGGCAGGTGCATCCAGCCACCAGCTCTGTTTACCCGGGGAGCAACAGGCTCACTCGCATGATGGGGGATCTGGTGTAGCCGCACACTGACCCACCGGAGGGCCTCTCCATGCCACTCCAAGCTGGGCCCGGACCCCCCCAGCACGATTCCACAACAGTCCAGAGCGCAGTCATCAGGCTGTATGGTCACACCCAGCCATTTTCCACCTGTAGACCCCTTGGAGTGCAGAAGTGCAATGAAATCCTGAGGCACAACGTGCCAACGTCTGCTGCACTCCACCCCTAAGTGCACCAGCCCTGGTAGTGCCCCCTGGTCATCACCAGGGGCCACTCCAAAGCGGTGGGAACCTTCACCTTCCCCGGGATAGGAGAGCAGTCCTTCGGAGGCTTGATCTTATCCCTCCCCTGCCGACCCCTGACAACCTGGGTGCATTCCGAACCCACTTCGCCAGCATGGCACAAGGTGTGGTGTCCAGCACCTCAGCCTTCAGCACCAACAGGCCGGCTCACCATGTGGGCATTCCAATCTTGGGGTGGGCATTCTGAACTTTAGGTGGCCAGTTCCAGCAGGTGGAGAGTTGTTCCAATTGTTGGTGGTCATTCCAGAAGTCAGGACAGCTGTTCCAGTGAGATGTCTTTCCCCTCAGTCAAGGCGGTTGTTCTGGCTCAATTCTAGATTGTACCCCCACTACTAAAGTAGTAAAATCCAGAACTGCCCACACACAAGTAAATTTATGCATCTTCCGGTGTTCTGGCAGATCTGTTTTTTGTCATTTGCACAATTCCAGCATTCTCGCAATTCCTGGATCCTCTGGTTAGCAACTGTTTTGTGTACTGGTGTGTCCCTGTGGTGCTGGTGTTGCTGATTAGAAGCTAAACCTTCTGTGGTCAGGGGTGGGGTGACGTGATGCTCTGAAGACAGAGAGGAGAGGCAGGCAGCTAGTGATTCCTAACACAGGTGGCTGGTAGTGAGGTTTGTAACAAAACTGTATGCATGCCACTATCCAGTGAACAATAGTACATTTTGTGGCAGCTCTTCCTTAGCCCACTTCACCATAAGTAAAGAAGAGCTGAGTCTGTTCTGGTCTGTATGCCTTGGTTCTGACAATATGGTGGCTAAGGGTCCTTTTGACATCCAGGCAATTAAGCTTCTTTTCAGGGGAACTAGTGATCTCTGTGAAGAAAACAGGTAGTCATAGTCCAATTCAGATGAAAGTCAGATACCACCTTAGGAAGACATTTCCTATTAGTCCTGAAGACTACCTTGTCCCTGTGGAATAAGATGTAATCCACATCTGTGCACAGTGCCTGTAATTCGTTGATCCTCCTGGCAGAGGTGCTGGCCACTAGGAACACAGTTTCCCAAGTGACATACTTCAGATCTACAGTAGCCATGGGCTCGAATGGAGGCTCCATGAGCTTGGCAATGCAGATATTTAGATCCCAAGCAGAGACTGGCTCCCTCAAAGGAGGATGCAGGTGACTCAGTCATTTAAAGTATTTTCTGAATACTGGATGAGAGGTCAAGGACTTCTTGCCAGCCGATAGATATGCTGACTGCAGCCAAGTGTACCTTAAGGGTGGATGACCTCAGGCCCAGTGTGTGACAAACAGCTGGCAAGCTTGTCCCCTAACTCCAGCTGTGTGTTCTATGTAATAAGTGAATACCTTCTGCAGGTCCAGGATATGGAGTCTGCGGTCAGCCTTCAAAGATGGCTGGTGAAATACACTGACAAGTTAATCACCTGGTGAAGGTGAAACTCCGATACCACCTTCTGGAAGAACTTCAGTTGGGGTGAAGGACGACTTTGTCCCTGTGGAAGACCAGATAAGGAGACTCCACGGAGAGCACCTGGAATGCCCCAGTCCCTCTGGCTGATGTAATGGCCACCAGGAAGGTCATCTTCCATGACAGGTGTAACATCTCATAACTGTGTACTGGCTTCAAAGGCTTGCCTACGAGCACTGCCAATACCAGCAGTGAGTCACATGATGGAGATGGTTCACACACTGAAGGGGACAGGTGGTCCGGGCCCTTGGAAAGCACTCAACGACCTTCTCCTGGGCCACCATCTGTGTACTAACCCACACCCGGTATGCAGAGATGGCTGCCAGGCACATCTTAAGGGTCATCACCTGCAGTCCCAACTGGGAAAGGGACTAAAGGTAGTCCAAGATGCTAGCCACAAGGTAGGCAAGGGGCTCAATCCCCTTGCCCTGATACCAAATTGAAAATGTCTTCAATTTAAAGGCACAGCATCTGTAGGTCGACTCTTTCCTGGAGGCCTCCACAAATGTGGAGCACATTCTCCGAGAGACCCAAGGCCTGGAACTGTAGTTGCTCAGGAACCAAGAACCAGGTTGTGAGAAGTAGGAATCGAATGTCTGGGTGCAGGACCTTCTCCTCTTGTCTGGTCAGAAGATCAGGACAGAGAGGCAGCTGCCACGGAGGTTTGCTGCTGAGGCTGAGATCAAAATACAAGAACTGCCGTGGCCAGTCTGGAGCTATCAGGGTCATCCATGCCGTGTCCTTCCAGGCCTTGACCACCACTATGTGGATCAAGAGGAAGGCAGGGAGGATATATGCCTTGTATATGAGGCCTGAGGTCCAGGGTCCATTAAGGCATCCCTCAGCAGTATGCCGGACTTTAGGGGGTGAGACACAAAACAGCCTCAGTATGGTGTTCTCCTGGGAGGCAAACAGGTCCACCAAGGGTGTGCCCCATCAGGAGAACAGGTGGTTCACCACCTCCTGCTGCATGACCAATTGTGTGACATCTCTCCTACCCAGCTGAGACTATCCACCAGCTGACTGTTCTCTCCTGTGACATGAAACACCAGGAGATCTGCACCCAAGATGTGCAAGAGGGTCCAGGTGTGGAGGCCCTCCCAGCACAAGGGTAGGGAGTAAGTTCCGCTCTGCCTGTTCAGGTAGAACATGGTTGTGGTGTTGCCCATCTGGACCTGTATGACCTGACCCCTGACTAGCAAAGTGAATACCAAAAGAACCAGATGCACTGCATGGAGCCCCAGCAGATTTATGTGGTGAAAGGACTCCTGGGGTGACCAGAAGCCATGGGCTCTGTGGTCTCCCAAGTGCACTCCCCACCCTACCAGAGACGTGTCTGTCATGAGCATGACAGTCAGTTCTGGGTGGACAAATGTGATTCTCTCCTCCAGCTGTTCTGGGACCAGCCACCACTGGATGGCATCCCACATCAGCTGGGTCACTGTGACTGGCTGGTCCAAGTGGCCTAGGCACTAGGACCACTCCCACTGGAAGTAGCGTATCCATCAACAGGTCCAATGGACCATGCTGGTGCAGGATGCCATGTACCCCAGCAGCCATTGGAAATCCCGTGCAAGGTGCGAGAGCCCAACCTGACATGATCAGGCAAAGGAAGTAAGATCCTGTGCCCTGTCTGCAGGAAGTCTAGCTCTTCCCCGATGAACTCGATCACCTGCCTCTGTACCAGTTTGGACTTGTCTGGGTTGACCAACAGGCCCAAGTCTTGGCAAGTCTGGACAGCCAGATCTCTGGACTTTTCCACAGTCTCTCTCTGTCTGGACCGGCTAACAGCCAGTTGTCCAGATATGGGTGTACTTGGACCCTGAGGCACCAGAGGTGCGCCACCACCACCGCCATGCAATTAATGAAGACTCGGGGCGCAGAGGAGAGGCTGAAGGGCATGACCTGAAACTGGTACAGGACCCCTTCTGCTTGGAACTGGACATTCCAGTGGTGGGATGATGGATAGAAATGTGGAAAAAAGCATTCTGGAGGTCTAGGGAACAGAACTGCACATTCTGCTTCAGTGATGGGATAATGTGAGTCAGAGTGACCATCTGGAACATGAGATTCCGCTTGAATTGGTTCAGATTCTGCAGAACCAGTATGGGGTAAAAGCTCCCTGTCCATTTAAGGACCAGGAAGTACCTGGACATGTAACCTTGACTGGTCAGGGAGTCCAGGACAGAGGCTATTTCCTCTTTTGCAAGGAGCTGAGCAATGTGCTCCCATAGGGTAGACAGCACGTCCTGTGACACCTTGGATTCCCGAGGTGCATGGAGGCAGTAAGGCAGGAGAGCCTCAAAATCTAGAGGCAATCCTCTGCCCAACATCCAACACATAGTGATAGCAGACCAACGTGGCAAAAAGTGATGTAGCTGACCTCCAATGGGGAGAGCAGGCAGTGACAGGATGGGTGGGTGGACCAAAATGTTTGTGAGAGGGTACTTGGCCCTCTTTTGGACTGGCTCAAGTGTGAATGGCAGACTCCAAGACGAGTCTGCTCCCTGAAGGATGCTTGGGCTTTGCTTGGTGGAGAGCTCCTTGACTGACCTGCGGTCAAGGAGGGAGTCCCAGGTGAGGCCATGGACTCATGATCAGAATCACCCAAGGACTCCTCAGAAATGGCCTTCAACCATTTCTCATCAAGGACCTCCTGGGTATCCTCACCCGGGGTGATCCTCACCAACAACTGGCCTGGTAAGCCATTGGCCACACGGGTCTCCTTTCTCAGAGCACCTATCTTTGGCAGTGGTGGTGGTGGCTCCACCATAAGAGGTAGAGAAGCAGGTGTGGGGACACCTATATGGTGTGGACCAGTGGGGGTGCCACTGGCGATAGCCATGTGACCAAAGGTCCAGGCGGTAGAGCTCTAACATGCTCTGCAACAGGCCACTGTTGTCAGAGGAGCTCATCATAGCACCAGCGCATTTTGTGACATTGTCTCTCTTCACTCGAAGATAAAAAGGACAAGGAGCATCTATGGCAATGCCTCCCAGTTGAGCAGGAATGCCTTGACCACTGACCAGTTGGCAGTGAGGAGAGCCTTCTGGCTGGAAAAAACCATGTGCCTGCCCATGTTAAGTAAGACGGGCATGGAAGCCTCGATCACCGGTGGAGGTTGCTCCTGTCGATGGCCAGACAGGGACACCAACTGGACCATGTTCTCTTGGGTGAAGACCGGAAGCACCAGGGTCTGTGAGATCGAGTCCTTGACCTTGTCCAATAATGGGTCAGCAGACTCGAGAAAGATCTCAGCAGCTTTCTTGACCGGAGTCAACATCAACTGGCTCAGCAGTGGAAATGAAGAGCCCTCAACCAGCCCAACCTGCCCCTTGGCTGAGGGCGCTCGACAGTTGTCGAGCAAGTTGAGGGACTAGGAGGACCTTGATCACTCCCACTCCCACAGCCGGTACCAGTGGCACTTGTGTTTAGCACCAAACTGGGCAGGGCTCTCCCCCAGGTTCTGGAGGGGCAGGTATATTTCCAGGAACTTTCCAGTAAATGACCCTTCAATGCTGGCCCCAGGGAACAGCGCAGAGACCGAGGAGGTGCCTACCACTACCACTGCCACTTCCGCCTCTAGAGCTGCAAGCTGCTGAGCTGACCCAGCCACAGCCGAGGCCTTCTTGTGGCCCTTCAGGTGGTCCTATGGATCCCATTCCAAAGGTCAACCCAGTGAGAGGCAGAGCTTCCTGTCCTTCAGGCACTCAGGAAGTGTGCTTTAAGCAGAGGCTGCACTCGGTCACATCGTGTTGCCCAACCAGGCAGTACATGCAGATGCTGCTCAGTGACAGACATCCTCTGCTGGTACTGGATGTAAAACTTAAATCCTGGCTTCCACTGCTCCATCATTCGTTTGTCGAGGTGAGTTGAAGGAACCTTGACAAAATAAGTAGCAACTCAAAAAAAACTTTGAAAGAAAGTTCACCATTGGCCCACTAGAAACCCAAACAGAAGCTGCGAAGGAAGTGACCTGTTCTTCCAGTGGAAAGAAAGAGCTAATGTCATAGGGTGTAGTTAAGGGACATACTGCCCAGGTGGTGGTAGGAGCTTAGCTTAAAGATGTCCAGCTAATCAGACTGTTCCAGTAGAACTGCCAGAGTGTGGATAGCGAACCATCTCCACACCCCTAGGACAGTTTGGCCCCACCTAGTCTACCCAGTTTTTCCCTGCCTATTCTGTCTCAGCAGACCCTAACTGGTCTTATTTACTAGTATGCCTCATGTCTATCTCAAGCATGTTTGAACCCCCCCCAGTTCTTGCCCCAGTACCTCTGGTGACAGGCTGTTTCAAATGTCCACTACTCTTTCAGTGAAATCATATTTTCTCACATCCCTGTTAAATTCCTCCCTTCCAGCTTCATTGCATGCCTTCTTGTTCTATCACACTTTTTCATTTGAAACAGACTCTCCACCTTTCCCTTGTTCAGTCCTTGAGGTACTTGTAGGTCCCTATTATGTCCTTCCTCCCTCCCTCCCTCCTCTCCTCTCTCCTCTCCTCTCCTCTCTCCTCTCTCCTCTCCTCCAGGGTGTACCTAATGAGATCTCTCACTCTCTTATTGTATGGTGTTTCATGCAACCCATTAACTATTTTAGTTGCCCTCCTCTAGACTGCCTCTACCATCTCCATGTTTTTTTCTGAGATGCGGGCTCCAGAACTGTACACAATACTCCAGGTGTTGTCTTACCAATATTCTGTACAGTGGTAATATCACCTCCCTCCTTCTGCTTATGATACCTCTCAATATTCACCGTAGCTTTCCACTGACCCTGCCTACTGCCTTGTCACACTGCCCTATGACTATGAGGTCATCAGATATTATTACCCCAAGGTCCCTTTCCTTCTTTTTTTTTTTTTTTTTTGTACCTCCTCCGCGCCAGATTTTCCGCCCGGTCACAGATTCCCCCCTGCTGCAGCCCCCCTTGAGCCACGCTCCCAGTACCCCCCTAGCTTGCCCCCAAAGGCGGGGACGTAGCTTACCTCGGCCCTTAGGGTGCCACGAGAGGCGTCGTAATAAGCTGAGAGGCGTGCTCTTTGGGAGCCCATTGCAGCCGAGGACGGGCATCATAAACGTCGGAGGTAAGCGATTTTCCCCTTTAAAGGGGGCAGGAAGCGTGCAATGGCGTAAGCGTCTGCCTGCCCCCATCTGATGTCAGGCCCGATTGCTTGGGTTCTCCGGTCTCCACCAGGAGTCCACCGTGCACCGGCGACTCACCACACCCTCCCGGATCAGGAGAGCAGTGGTGAGGCGCTGGTCCTTCTCCCGGCCGGCCCTCCGGCGACCCGAGTCACGTTCCCGAACCTGGGTCGCCAGCACCATAGCGGAAATCAACCGTTGGCGGCAGCCGTGGTCCCTTCCTTCTAAGTGCCTGACAGTATCCCCCCACCATTTTATACTCAGCTTCTGGGTTTTATGCCCAGGTGCATGATTTTACACTTTTTGGCACTGAACCCCAGCTGCCATACCCTTGATCACGTCAAGTTTTCTAAGGTCCCTGCTCATTTTCTCCACCCCCTCCCGACTATCCACCCTGTTACAGATCATGATGTCGCCTGACGTTCCCTTCAAGCTCTTCTGCAATGTCACTTACGAAGATGTTGAACAGGACCAGTCTCAATACTGAACCCTGTGGCACCCCGCTAGTCATTCTCCCCTCACTAGAGTGCCATTTAGCACCATCCTCTGCTGTCTATCTATTAACCAGTTTTTTTTTACCCAGTTTATAATTATGGCTCCTACCCCAAGATTGTTCTTTATTAGTCTCCTATGTGGAGCAGTCTCGAAGGCTTTGCTAAAGTCCAAACAGACCACATCCACTTCCCTTCCCTGATCTATTTCACTGGGCACCCAGTCAAAGAAATTGATCAGATTTTATCTGACTTAACCTGTCCCTCACGAATCATATGAACATATGAAAATGCCAGCAGATACAGGCCATAACGGTCTATCAAATCTGCCAGAGTGTGCAGCTCTCAATGTAATGTACTGCAGCTGCCCAACCCCTTTCCCATCCACCTATACAAACGCCCATGCTGTGTTTGGTCTTGCAAGCCCTGGACTGAAGAAACTCCACTAGCCTTTCCTTTAACAGGGTTTCCATTCATTTTCCCACCACTGATGTGAGACTGACCAGGCCTGTCGTTGCTAGCCTCCTCCCTGCTGCGCCTTTTATGGAGTGGAGCTGCATCACCTTGCTGACAAATTGAGGTTTGATCTTCACTGTAGAAACACAGTAAGCAAGGGGAATATATATTACTTGGTTGTATAAGCAGAACTATAAAGAGCAGGAAAAGAGAGGTAATAATGCCCCTTTATGGTGCCCTGGTGAGGCCTCACACGGAGTACTGTGTGCAATTATGGGCGCCACAAGGGAAAGGAGACATTAGAAGATTGGAGGAGTTGCAGAAAAGAGCAACTAAACGAGTCTCCAATATAAATAACATGCCCTTCGAGGAAAGACTGAGGGTGCTGGGGATGTACTCCCTGCAGTATAGGAGACTCAAAGGGGACCTTTGTTTAGTTCATAAAGCACAAGGAAATGTGGATCCCTGGGAATGTACTGGATTGGTTACAAAGGAAAACTGCAGAAGCATCAGGAGGCACAACTTATTATTAAGGGGAGAAAACTATAAAAAAAAAAAAGTACAAGAGGAGCAGGTTTAACCAGACAGTTGTCTCCACATGGAATAATTTCCCAGTAAATGTAGTTCACAGTACCAACATAACACAATTTAAAAAACATTAGCTGTAGTTATGGAAGAGAGGGGGGTTGGTGGGATACGTCTAATAATGATAAGTCACTATGGCTACGCTGATGGACCTGAAACATCCTATGAAAACCTTCAGTGTGTGATACCAGTCTAAACCGAGAGCCATGTGATGCTTCTGAATTTAAACCACTCGAGCTATGCTCTCGTAGTCCAAGTGATATCCCACATCCTGGGTGCATAACAAAACTCTTTACACACTGCTACACATACATTATTCTCTATATAATGTTGATGTAACTGATGTCATTTTTGCTGTAATTTTTGCATTTGGGTGATTCTCTATGGGACACTGCTGAAAAAAAAGATATTACACCTCAATTAGGGTTGCTGATGAAACACTTACATAAATAATTCCCGCCCCATTTTTCAGTTTTACTACTGGGATGTGTTTCTGTGTGATCCCATCCGTATCCAGCACTGAAACCCCCAACCCATTTATTTATTTTTGTTATGTTATCAGCGTTTTGGCTGGCCAGTTCTCTGCATTCATAATTAAAAAGGCAATGTTTGTTCTGCATTAGCCCCGAGACATGTCCTGGTATAGGGTTAACAATGAATTATTCACTTGACTGACCATCCCGTGACCTGCACTCAACAATAAACACGCTTTCTGGTTTGTTTTGTCCCTTCAGCTGACCATGGTGGCAGGTAGCACGGAGGCATCAGGTGGCCCCAGACACAGTCCTGGTGTCTTATTCATCTGCGAGATGAAGTATTGTGTGTCTTTAGCTGCTAGTCATGTGTGAACGTTGACAGGAAAAGGTGACAAGTAGGTAATGCTGCAGTAAGTTAGTCTCCCCCCCCCCGCATTGATGTCTTTCTGGTAAAAACATCAATATAGGAATTTTCCTTTTACTTTTCTTTCATTCCTTGATTTACATACGGGATTTTGAAGGTTTTAAAAGTTCTTGATCTCTTGCAATGCTCACCGTGAAAGTGTTCAACATCTTGGTGTGGTTTGGTGCTGGTAAACATTAGAAACATGTGGCTGCACTGTTATTATACATCCACAGAATAAATCCAGTATTAAAAGGTACCCGCAATGGAAGAGATTTTTTTTAAATGTTGCGAGTGGTGGCCATCTTTAATCATGACTTATTAGCTGTAAAAGATGTTTTTTGAATACTGGAAGGAGTTAATTATTATGATTCTAAACATGTCAGAAATACATTTTTGCTAAACAAAAAACAAACAAAAAAAAACAACAAAGGGTGAACATTTTTGTTGATTGACAAATACAGCTGCTTTAATGTAGGCATAAAACCATCAACCCAGTGCCTTACAACACCCAGGGCATGAGGCAATTATAGCTTAATGCAAACACTGGGGTGTGTTACTACACTTAGAAAATGGATTTTACATAGAAACATTTTAACAGATAAAACATGTAAAAAAAAAAGGCAAAACTTGTAACCATAAAGATAAGTGGGACAAACATAGTGGAATACTCCAAACTAGAGGAGGAGGGAGGGTGGGCAGTCGAGGGATGGGGATAAGTGGACTTGGGGAGGTGAAATACAGACGGAGCCATCAGTAGACCAGCTCCAGTCCAGCACTGGATCATAAAACCGAAAACAAAGGTAGTGCCATCAAAAACTGCCCATGAAAAATGGTGAAGCCAATGGTAACACTCAGGAAAAACATTGAGCACTACTGTGGCTAAAAAAAAAATAAAAAAACAGCTGCAATGGGTGTTTTCGGGGGGCTCCACCCCATACCCCCATAAGCTCCCACACCTCCGAACTATTAATAATCACCTCCATGGGGGTGGAAACTTGGGCATGGGGAGGAACTTGGGGGGGATTGTATTTGTTGGGGTGGGGGGCAAAATGCAGGGTGGGGGGAGAACAAATGAAAAACAAAACTCGGGATGGGAAGAGAAAAAAATACAAAAGACACAGTACCAGAAAAAGAACCCTGGTCTCCAGGATGGACCGCCACCCCTCGCTACTCGTGGCCCAAACCTCTGCACCACGGCAGCAGCTTGGCAAAGTGGTACACAGCTAGCATATTGTCCTCTTCCTCCCGAGTGACGACAGCTACAGGGATAGCGGTGATTTACTTGTGCTATGCTGTCCCTGTAGCTATTCTGTCGGATGCTATTTTTGCCGTGCAGATTACACTGCGCTATAATCTACATGGCATATTAACTGGGTACCCTCCAATCCAGCATTAGGCTAGGTGCAGATGCAGGTGGGTACAGGGTAGATGCAATGGACTGTTAAGCTTTCTCTGCCGTCAATATCTAGATTTCTATACACCTACAGATCAGACAATGTGGTTTATCTCATACAATGCCAAAAATGCCCCAAGGTATTGTACGGCATGTGAGAGAAACAAACAAAAAAAAACAACCTTCAAACCAGGGTGAATCTTCACTGACACAATATTTTTTTTAATTTATTTATTTACAAACCATGGTGGGTGCACTGATCCAATGGACCTTTTTGAGGCATTACCCAGGCCACAAAGATGGCACTTTACATGGTACACAGGATACAAGTACAAAAGGCATGTGAAATGCACTACCAATCTGATATGTTTTTATAACATTATAAGTAAAGAATTGGATAAAAATATGACAACAGAGATCATAATGTTCGATTTTAGTAAGGCATTCGCTCTTGTACCACATTGGGCAATCGATGAAAAACTTAGTAAATACAAAATAAATTAACTCATAACAAGATGGGATAAATTATTGATTGATGGATCGAAAACAGAGAGTGACCGTAAGAGGTTATCTGGCAAGAGAGGAGTTTGTAACTAGTGGGGTACCCCAGGAGTCCGTATTAGGCCCAAAAATATTTCAGGTTTATATAGCAGACCTTGAAGGAAATGTAAGCAATACAATCATAAAGTATGCAGATGATACAGCACAAACCTGAGTGGACCATGTGTAACCAATGATGATGTTTCTTCACTTCAAAACGACATAAATAATATCGCAACATGGACATCTAAATGGGGTATGAGACTCAGTTCTGACAAATGCTGTATTTTACATCTAGGTAAATGGAATTCACACCATACCTATACATTAAATGGTAGTTTCATCCCAAAAAAACATCAGAGACTTGGGTGTAACTATTGCTAGTCATTTACTTTTCAAACAGCAACATACCAACTGTATTACCAAAGGAAATAGATCCAAATTAGCCATTAAAAGAAACATTAAGAGTGGAACTCAAGAAGTATCACTCCCTTTGTATCGTTGATAAGTCAGACCACTAATGGATTATGGTAGTAACCTCTGGAACCCATATGCTAAAACCGAAATTAAAAGGATTGAGAATGTACAGCATAGATTTACTAACTCTATCAAAACAATAAGTCATAAAACATACAAAGAAAGGTTACTGATATTAGGACTTCATAGCCTGCAACTAAGACGAACAAGAGGGGATATGTTATTTTTTTTCCTATATATATTTACACCCAGTTTTTTTCACGGACCCTGGCAGACGCATACGTACATGTGCGTGGAAGCGCACCCACATGCTGGGCACCAGCTCAACCCCTTCTGACCCACCCCTTGATATTGCTGCTGCTCCCACCCATCTATGCTTCCCACTGGACCTCCACCCAGTGGGAGCGGAACTATGGGGGGTGCAGGCAACCACCCCTGGAAGGGGAAGAGCTGCCTAGTGGCTGCTCGATCCCACTCCATCCCTCACCCCAATGTCGGCTCCCAGACGACCCAAGGTTGTTCCCAAACCCAGGTCATTGGTGTAGCACAAGGTAAGGCGTTCAGTGCCTCAGCCCTCAGCACCACCGGACCGGCCAGGATATGTTATTTTTTTTATAACATTATGAACGATCCCCCACTTAATGACAGAACTAAATATAGAATACAAACTGGATTTCTTTGATGTAAGGGGTCATCCTTTATAGGTTAAGCTTAGTAAATACAAATCAAATAAAAGAAAATTCTTTTTTACAGTAAGGTCTTCAAACTTATGGAACAGACTATCTGACAACGTAATTAGAAGCTCAAATAAGGAAAGCTTTTCTTTTTTTGTTTGGTGTTGCTTTCTATGCCCCCACCGGGCCCCGGTCGGCTCCTCGTCCAGCTGCCGTCCCATTGCTTCTGTTCCTTCAGGCTCTCACCCCTGTAACTCTCACAGCGTACTCCCCCATGGTGGGGCAGCGGGGGGCCCCCTACTCACCTGCTGATTAGGATCCAGTTCAGGGTGTTGTCTCCGGAGATGGAGTGCTGGGGGACAGCCATCAAGCCACAATGACCAGCCACCAGGGTCATTTTCCTAGTTTCTTCCCCTTACAGGAGCTCAGCGTGCAAGGACGCCTGCAGCAGGGTCACGCACGCACCCACATGCATCCCCACGAAGCATCTGGCGTGCTCCCGCCCCATGTTCTTGTGGCAGTGCAGTGCCAAGCCCCAACCTCCACCAGGGGTCAGGCGTGCACTGACCACAGATCGCCACCCTCCCTGGAGATGGAAAGCAGTCTCCTTCCTGCCAACCCCCGGCAGCCCGTGCTTATTTCCAAATGTGGGTTGCCGGCATGGCACAAGGTGTGGCGTCCAGCGCCTCAGCCCTCAGTGCCACCAGGCTGCCGCAAATAAGGAAAGCTTCAAGAGAAATCTGGATGCCTAGATATCTATTGGGGGTAATATGGACTATTATACAATGTCTTAAAGGAGCCGTTTATGGGCTTTGGCCTTCTTTTGCTCCCACAATCCAAGTGAATAACAAGTACAATACAGAGGAGACATATTAAGCAATGCTATACAAGTGGAACAGTTTGTGCAAACTTGGGTATAAAGTGAACACAGTGACAACAAGTACTGCAATATCTCTAATGAGATCAGAAACACACCAGCAGGACACCATTTCTTCAAACCAACCCATTCTTTCTGAACCTAGCAGTACATGTGCTGAAAAGAAAACTTCAAAAACATGTGGGAAAGGGGTGTGGCTAGCAGCCAAGCTGTGCGCAGCAAACTGTCACAGCTCTGTAGATCCGGAACTTCAAACGCTGATTTCTACCCCGAACAAATCAAAATGGATGAGTTAGACAAAGCTAACACTTACCTTACTGAACAGCTACATATCAAGAACAACTAATTTTATTCGCATCGCAAGAATTATGGGTTGTATGAAAACTGGAGCGGGAGGAGATGGCGCCAAACAGAAGGAGACATAGATGGGTCTGAGTGGAGATGGAGATTCCTCAACTACTGATCCCAATCAACCATCCCATGCCATGCTGCTGAAAGCCATCCAGGCTCTAGATAAAAGAATGGATGACTATGCTGCAAGAATGCTGGTGGTGGACACTAAAATACAAGCAGTGGAGGATGCAGCGAAAGAGGTGACTAAGTCAGCAGATAAAGCTTTAGCAGCAACGGCAGGACTAGTTAAAGAAAACATGCTGCTCCGATGCTGTTTGGAAAATCTTAAGAATGGGGCGTGAGCATTCCACATTTAAATCCTCGGCTTGCTGGAGGCAGTGGATGGGGAAGCCATTGACCACTTCTTGGAGAGTTGGCTTAAGGATATTGTACAACTAGAGCTTCCAATCACAGTCCAGCGGGCATACTATGTGACACCTTGAGGAGACTGACTTCAAGCCACAGCAGCATGCACTCAGATCCATAAGTTTTTGCTATTTTGGGTTCAGTTAAGCAGAGAGACATGATATTGCAGGAGGCGAAAAAATGCAGTCCATCGAAATGGCAAGATATGTTGATTCACATTTTTCCGGACCTCATTTTTGCCACCCGCCAATAGTGTAAGGGATTTGATGGGATTTGATTTAGACTCTGTCAGCTTGGAGTCCGCCATGTGCTCCTAATGTCAGCAAGTCTTAAAATAGCATACAGCAACAAAAATGAAAATTCCGTACTTATCGTAATTCTTGATCTTTCTGTGCATCTTCACCATTCATCACTGGTGGGTTCTGGCCGGAGGAGCAGGACCCCATGGGAGCTTTTTTTTTTTTTTTTGTAAAGGGGAGGAGCTGATGTCGAGACAGTGCCACTCTTGAGGTCAACGCTCTGCATCGTGCTCACGGGTTGGCCAGTAACTGATGCCGACTCCTCCTCAGTCTCAGTTCTGCACACTGGAGAATAGTTAGGAAGAAGAGAGAGGGCGGGGCAAGGGAGCTCAAGGGATAGGAAAAGGAAAGGATATAAAAACCAAGGAAGGAATAATGCCAGGCAAGAGGACGGAATAGAAGAAGCCTAGGGGTCTGGGATGGGAGTCTCAACCTCTGAGCAAGCAAGGGAGGAATAGAGTAAGGGAAGGAGAAAGAAAGTAGAAGAGAGGGAAGAGAGGAGAAGGGAGACACTGCACCTCACCTGCAGGGGTCCAGAGGACTGCCTGAGGACTGAAGAATGACACCACTGCTGTTAAGCCATATTTCTTCTCTCCAAGAAGGGAGTGAAGAAGAAACCCTCCAACTTAAGGTTATCCAGAGGGATATGGCTGGCTTGAAAAGCCCAGGAATAGATGTAAGACAGGGCACCAATTCCAAGGAGTTCTTCTCCCGGAGTCCAAGAAGAGCAGTAGGCTAGTGTCTCCCCCTCTTGTCTTGTGAATATCCTGGAGTGGGGACAGAAGCCACCCCGCAGCAGGGTCCCCCTGACAAAAATAAGCCTTCCAAGAGGTTTTAGAGGAGTGCCACCTCCGAAGGAGGAGAGACAATGCCAGGGGATGATTTTTTTTTTCAATTCTATTTCTCACTACTGTTGACCTCTCTCCAGTGAAGTCGCTCAGCTTTCAGCTCTGCCCGCCTGCCTGAAGCCCCGTTGGTGCTCCGTCGGTCATCAGACTCCCTGCCTCTTCCACTGACGCTCTAAACCCCCCCCCCTCGGTCTGAGTCCTCTGAGGAAGGACCGCCACTCCTCCGGTGCCCTTTCTATAGTATTGGTGGGTGACACTCGCTTGAGGGAGGATCCGAGGAGCACCTCTGGAAGGCCCAGCATTGGGTGTGGGGCAGTAGCTCCTGGACCCACCTTCACCTGTCGGTGGGAGGGTTTTTCCCTTGTTTTTTTCACCCATCCCTCACCCCCCCAGCAGAGCCCGAGCGTGCAATGGCGCCAGGCATGCCTGTCATGGCTCTGCAACCCCCTGTTCTAGCCCTCAGCATTGCAGTGCCTCCGGTCTCCACCAGAGGCCGCCGCGATGCCTGGCAGTAGCCTGGATCCCCGAGAGGAGAGCAGTTCGCTGGACGCTCAATCCTCTCTCTCTCCCCTGCTGACCCCCAGCGGCCCAGGCTCATTCCCGAACCCGCGTCGCCGGCATGGTACGAGGTATGGCGTCCAGTGCCTCAACCCTCAGCACCACCGGGCCAGCGCAGAGGATTATTTTTAGAGAGCAAGATTGTGATACCCCAGAGGGGGACCCTGCAAGGGGAGACCGCTTAAGCAGCGGGTAGAAAAGGAGGGAAGAGATCACCAGGGGCCCTACCAACACTGCCCTAAAGAGAACCCCCAGGGTTTTAGATTAAACCAGGGGGTGGACCCAAGGATGGTTCTGACCAAATGGAGGAGGATCCTGTCAGGATGGCAAGGAGACACCAGTGAACTCTAATAAAGAGGGTTGCCTCCCTGCTTGTCTTCCTCAAGACACCCCCAGAAGAGGAGCGGAGCCAAGAGGTACCAGAAGAAGGACCACAAGGGTCACAGTTTGGAGTAAAACAAACAGGGAGGAGACATCGCCCAGAGACTGAGGCCCAAGAGGGAAAGGAGGGTGGGAAGCAGTGATGAATGGTGAAGATACACAGAAAGATCAAGAATTACGGTAAGTACGTAATTTTCATATCTTATCTGTGTCAATCTTCACCATTCATCACTGGTGGGTGATTACCAAGCCCCCCGAAGGGGACCTAGAACTTCCCTGAGGGATGGCAGTCCTTCAGCCTTCTGTAGGGGAGACATTGGAAGGGGGGAAGCCTCCCAGGCCTAATTAGGCCTGGGATTGGTCTGGATGAGGTGGGGTTCTCCCCTGGCCGGGGGAAGGAAGTCACCCCTGAAGTTCCCACCTCACCCTGCGGGAAAAAAGGTGGGTTCCCAGAAAGAGGAGGCAGTCATCCTTCACCGGGCCACGGGTGATAACCGGGATAGATGAAGTCGTGCAGTCCACCTTATGCAAATCACTGTCCCCGTCAGCCTGGATGCCACTTCATTGGCATCATACAATACCCTAGCTTGGTGCCTTGCAAGCTCCAGGCCCTGTGTGGAGAGGGCAATGGCTTGTCTGGTCGCCTCTGAATCAGGCAAAGATACCAGGATTTGTCCTAGTAAGGAATATAAGTGTCTGTTATAGGCAGCATGATGGGCCTGATATGCTGAAAGAGATAGAGAGAGATGTGCTGAAGAAAACAGTCTCCTCCCCAAAAGTCAAACTCAGCAGAATCTGTCTCCGGGGGTCGGTCACGTCTCAGGCATCTATGCCCGGAAGGAGCATCTAGGAGCGTCACGCCCAAAGAAGGGTGAGCTAAGGCTCCTGGAGACCATAGGGGTGTGCAATACCTGCGCTGGCAGTCCCTCGGGGCTGGAGAGGTGGCTGAAGGACTTCTCCAGGTGCGGTACAATGCCTCCCTGAAGGGGAAGGGCTAGGCAGAAACCACTAGGTTGGCCGCACTGAACTCACCTAAAAAGAGCGGGCGCACGTCACCCACTCAGGATTGTGACTTCCTAGTCTGGAAATGTGGAGCTCGTCGACCAGCCTGAAAGGAAGTGCTGATAACTGGACTGGTCAGCAGCTGGGGATAGGTGGATGAAGGGATCCTCTCCCTCAAATGAGGAAGACTAGGAAGAAGATAAGCCCGGAGAGTCAGGCATTGGCTGCACAGGAGAATGGTGGAACACCTCTTTGTCCATGGACCTATAATAGGCAGGGACTAGGGCAGCCGTGGATCTGAACTGTTCCTAGGTCAGGGGTCCCGTAGGACCAGAGTGGCCTGGGAGAGGGGAAGGAGTTGACAGAAGTAGAGGGGCCAAACACCTCCGAGGAGGAAGGTGACCACTGCCAGGGCTGGGGGACTGAACAGGTGACCTTAAAGTTTGAGAAGATCTGTCGGTCGATGCAGTCGAAGGCTGTTCAACTGGACTGTAATGGTCAGGACTGAGCCCTAAAAGAGAATCCCCCCTGCAAGGCAACCGGGGCCACATGAGCCCAGAAGGGTGGCCCCTAGACTCCAAAGATGAGATTCCTCCCGGAGAGACTTCAGGGGAAAAGACAGGAGCGGCACTGCCACTCTTACCCAAACCCCTGTGGGATACAAGGGAGGGATGCTACCTCCAGTTCTGTTCCCTCAACCCCTCAGACTCAAAGAGGGACCTCTTCCTCAGAGTCAACCTAGGCAGCTCAATCACAGCAGCCAACTCCTGAGAGACGGCCAACGCAAGAACACCCTCCCCTGCTCCAGGCACCCTAGCTGACCCAGAAATGGGCCCTGCCTGAGCACCCATAGCAGGGAGTACACCCCTTACAAGACTAAGAGAACCACTGGTTCTGGAAGATCCTCCGGTGCCACCCCCAGCACCGGAAGACTGGTCAGGACCACCGACACTGGTGCCGGTAGCAACTGCCAAATCCGAAGAGGGGTTGAACCATTGTCATTGTGCTGGGCAAAGAGGAGTTGGAGGACTTAGAAGAATCCAGAAGCCAGTCCGGGCCCACCTCTGAATCATCATCTTCCCTAGAGGAGGCATGGACCCAGACCACTTCACAAACTCCTCTGCTTCCAGCACTGCGAGGTGGCCGCGCACTGCCCACGGTGCCACCACGATCCCCGGCATCGGGATCAGAGATGGCTCAGAGAGCTGGCTCCGTACCGCCCACAGTGCTGCCTCAATCTCCAGTGCCGCGAACGGCACTGGTATCCGAGGCAGCACTGACAGGCGGCACCAAGGAAACTACTGGGCCAGGCCTCGAGGGCCTAGGCCATGACGCTGGGGAAGCCTTCACCTCCAAGGAGGCAATTGCCAGGATGGTGCCTCCCGCCCGACTCCTGGAGGAATCAGACCGGGCCTCCTGCACCATAATAGGGGCATCCACCAAGGTAAGGTTTGAAGAGGCAGAAGGCCCCCCTCCACAGTCCATACAGAACCAGGAGGGGACCCAGAGGAAGGGTCAAGAGACCTGCACTTGGTGTCCCTGGTGCATGCCTGTCCACTGAAAGTCAGCGGCATACATCCGACTTTAAACACACAAACTTCCAAAACCCAGTGGTTCATGGAAAAGCAGACATTGCAATGATCCATATCATGCTTTGGGCCCAAGCAGGTCAAGCTGGTTCGAGACAGAGAAAAGTCAGCCGCTGGGACACCGCCACATAGGAAGCTGGCCTGCCTTGGAAAGTTTCTTCTTGTCCCCTGAATGAGACATGACTAGACGGAAAATAATTAAGCAATAAAGCACAACAAGGTGTGTGTTATTGTGTAATAACATCACTCCTGGGGTGGGTTGAAGCACGAGGCGAACCTTGGAGCGTCTTATTGTAATTATATAATAGCTCGATGTTATACAAAAATGTTTTTAGTAGATTTTTTGTGTTTCTGAAGAGACAATAGCGATCAAATGATCCAATAAATCAATACAGTGATGTTATTGAGTAATAACATCACTGTCTCAGGCACCCACTGACCAATCAGAATACAGGAAATTTCCTTGCCATTGTATAATAAACCAAAACAGTACTCGGTGTTGTCGAAAATAAAAAGGAAAGGTCTTACCAGTTGACAGCACCAAGAAATGCAGCTGTACAGAACTAGGACGATCCAACAGACTAGGCTGCTGACCCAGGAAATTTGCTCCACACCGAGGTCGTGTTCACTCAATGGTGGGAGAAGCGGAACTGGGACTGAGGAGGAGTCAGCGTCAGTTACTGGCCAACTTGCGAGCACCACGCAGTGTGTTGGTCTCGAGGGCGGTGCCATCTCGACATCAGCTCCTCCCCTTTACAAAAAAACAAAAATGATCCCATAGGGTCCTGATCCTCCATCCAAACCCACCAGTGATGAAGACCGACACAGATAAGATCATATCAGTCTTCGGACTTTTAGAAGCTGGGAAACTGCTGACTAAAATTGAATAGGACTGCTCTCGTCATGGCTGTAAGTCAGACTCTGAAAAGGAGGACAATCCTGAAGGTATTGCTGGCTAGATGTTTGACGACATTGACATGGAATGGGAAGGGAACCTAATGTGGACAATTTCTGTAGATCAGTTACCTCATATTGATTGTGGACATTACTGGGACAGTATGTTTATAATTGTTATTGAATTTCTGATTATATCCTTGTTACTGCAGATTCAATAAATTGGGGGATTTTTGCACAAGCGTCCCTAATGACACAGTTTCATTTTCACTTTCCCTGACTCTCCCAGCAACGCAGTACTTTTGCGCTCTTTATCTTTTTGAAACTTGGGGGAAAATGTTGCTGGCTTCGGTTTAAATAGTTGTCTGTTCCAGTTTAAGGACAGTTATAAAACAATATGCTTTCTATTTCTTGCCAGAATTTTTTTATTTTATTTTATTTTAAAATTTGGTGACCAGGAAAGGCACACTGAGCCGAGACTCATTTCCAGGTACGACCCGGGTACAGAGGTGTACGTAGAAGTTATCCAGAGGAAAGTACAAAAAATTCAATCCATTACAGACAGGATTGCACAAAGAGTTCTGGGTTACAGGCAGTAGACAAACATACAGAGCTTACAATAGAAGCATTTGTCTTACAAATACAGATGCAGGAGTAGTACAGTAGAGATGTAGGAATTAGAAATAACCTGAAATATAACATAGGCAGAGTATCTGACCAACTGAGGCTTCAATGGAGCGGGAGTTAGTCTCGTGTAGGGGTGGGTCCCAGGATGCACCTTAGGCAAGGTGTGATTGGGAGGAGTCTGAGGAGTTGCCTAATTGCTGGGAGGGAGGTGGCCTGGCGAAAGATGGGTGGGAGGTTGTTCTATAGGAAGGGAAGGCGGTATGAAAAGGCAGCTTGACTGGAGGCAGTGTGAGGGCGAGGGAGGTTGAAAGTGTGGGCATACCTGTGGCGGAGGGAGTAGCCTAGGGAGTTAGCTGGAGCGAGGCGGGAAGTGAGGTGGGGGGTGAGGCCCAACCAGTATTTAGGTATGAGGAGAGGTGTTATGGGCAGTTCCCCTGTGGGAGAGCGAGGCCAAGGAGAGAGTGGAGTACAGGGGTCAATGATGAGTGAAGGGAGGCGGTGGCAAAACGACAGAATGCGTTTAGTAGGATGTCAAGTTTGGAGATGGATGAGGTTGGTGCTGTGCAATATATGATGTCTGCATAGTCTAATATTGGTAGGATAGTTTTATCTATGATTTCGCTGTGGGTGGGAAGGGGAAGACTGTCTTTGTGGCGATAGAGGATGGCAAGTTTGGGCCGGAGTTTGGAGCAGACGGCCTCTATGTGAGTAGAGAAAGTTAGGTGGCTGTCGAGCCAGACACCTAGGTATTTGAAAGTGGGGACTAGGTCAAGGGGAGAGCCATCCAGGGTGGAGATTACTGGGTGGTCCGGAAGGGAGGTAAGCTTTTTTCTAGATCCGAAGACCATGGTGACTGTCTTTTTGTCATTTAGTTTAAGCTTTTCAGGAACCAGGCTTGGACTCTATTGAAGTCGTTTTGGAGACCCGAGAGGACACTGTTGTGGGAGGGTCCCGAGGTAGAAATGATTGCATCGTCAGCATACAGATGCATGTTATCTGTGAGGCAGGCAGAGGGGAGGTCATTTATAAATAAGGAGAATAGGATGGGGCAGAGGATTGAGCCTTGAGGGATACCAGAAAGGATGGGAAGGGTAGGGGAGAGATGGTATCCCCTATTTGAATGGATTGCTGTCTATTCTGGAGGTACAAGTGGAACCAGTTTATGGCGGGTTGGGAGAAGCCAAAGAGGCTGAGTTTGTGGAGCAACAGGGTGTGGGAGACTGAGTCAAAGGCTTTCACCAAATCGATAAATATGGCGGAGGTGGTCAGACTGCTGCCTATAGCCGAGAGGATAAAATCTGTTACACACAGCAAGGCGGTGATGGTGGAGTGGTGTTTTCTAAAGTCTGACCAATAGGGAGAGAGGGAGCTATTCGAGGAGAGAAAATCAGTCAGTTTGGACAGTGTGAAGGATTCTTGAATTTTAGTGAGAGTGGGAAGGAGCGAGATGGGCCTGTAATTTCCCGGCGAAGAAGGGTCACCACCTTTGTGCAGAGGTAGGATCTTGACCAATTTCCACACCGAAGGTACTGTGGCAGTGGCGAGGGAGAGGTTTAGTATGTGTGTCAAAGGTGCTGCTATGGCTCAAGTCATAAGAATGTTCAGCCAGAAGCAGACTAATGTATGTTGGTGTTCAGTGTGGGGATTTTTGGTGGCTGGTTTTCATCAAATACTAAAGGGATCTGCATGACTGTGTTATATGCTTTGATCTTTCACTAGGTATTTCCTTTAGTGGGGATATAATGCGATGTTTAACCTATTAAATGGGTGCACGATGTATGGGGAGTTTATTACCATTGTTTGATCTTCCCTGCTCATGGCAGCAATAACCTACAAACATGCTTTTTATGTTTATTCAGTGTTAGTGGATAACCCCCCTATGCTGTACCATGTGTAGGAGTGTGATAATATTTTACTGTTAAAATGTACAGTAATTGCTGCTGTTGTTATGTTCTTTCCTACCGGAATGGCTTGTATTGATTGACTTTCAAAATCAATAAATATAAGTTTAAAATACAAAAACGTGGGAAAGACCAACAGTAATCGCTCTTGCTGCCTCCATTTTAAGCTTTAAAAGTTTGTTAAGAATGCATTTTCTAAAAATATGTGCAGCTGTTGCTACATATTGTATTTTTTGTTTCTCTGTGTGTTCATTGGTAGATCATTAAAACTGGTTAACTATCTATTGGACTTACCAGTTATTAAAATAAAATGAAAAGGGGAAATTGTTTAACCAGGAAAGGCACACCAAGCTTGTTTCCAGGTGTATCCTGGGAGCACAAGGAAATTAAGTGACTTGATCAGGGTCTACAGGCTGCAAGGGGGGCTATGGGATTCAAACCCAGGTCTCCATGTTTGCAGCTCACTACTCTATACTGCCTCCTATAAAAAATGGACATATGAACTTAAAAAGTTGCTGATGCCTCAAAGAAAACTGTGAAACATATAATAACTAGGTACAATTAAACTTGCATTCTGTGTATGTTCTATAGATTTCTCCTCCTGAATATTACTGAGGAAATTTGCATGCATACATGATCTTTATCCTTTAGAGTTCATCTGCCTCTGTAGCTTACCTCTTTCTTTAAGTCATAATCCTGTGTTAGGACATCACAGTCTGTTGCCGTGGGAGTAACTGTGGCGTCACAAGCAGTGCATTATGACCTCAGGCAGGGAGGAAGCAGCAGGAATAGATAAAACTTTCCAGCAGCAAAGATCCTGTTTTCATGCGGATGACCTCAGTAATAAATAATGGGCAGGAGAAATACAGAACTGATGTGAAATACAAGCTGGACAGTGTCTAAATATTATGTTTTGTTAAAGTTCTCTGGAAGGCGTCCATGAAGCAGATGGACTATATTTACAGTGGACTAAATCAAGATACTGCAAACTAAAATTACTTTGTTGTTCTTTTTTTATATATACTTTATTTTTCTTCTTTTATCATAAACATGACAGTAAAGAATGCATATAGTAAACAGTCCATCTAGAAAACAGCCATTGAGAGACACCTCCCTAAATCAAAGAAAATCTTATGCATCTGCTATATAGTGATACATCATTAGGGGGAACCTATAACAACAGTATCCTAGATTGCGTCCATATTTGTGCTGCTACTAAGAGTCCAAGAGCTTCATGGCTAAAGCAAATGTAGTAGGATTGTTCGGCAGTTCCAGTCCAAGAGAATAACAGCATCCCTAAAAGGACTGTTTCCATGTTTCCAGTCTTTTTTTTTTTTTTTATCTTTATCCTCCTCCTTCCTACCTCCGGTGCCCCCTCCTTCGGTCCGCTCATGTCCCCCGGTACCTACCTTAGGGATCTGCCCCTAGAGTGCCCATCCTCCTCTCCTCGCACAGTGGGGTCTGTCCTGTAAGTGGTCCGGGTGGACTTAGGGCGGCCTTCATCTAGGGCTGCCGGAGGGGATTTTTCCAGTTTTCTCCTGCAGTCCCCACTCCCCAGGGCGCCTTGCGCTAGGGCGTCGTCCCAGTGGTAGGCGTGCTTACACACGCAGACCCTCATGCACCGCGACATCCCCCCCCGGCTCTGACAAGCGAAGCCGCCTCCATCCCTTCCCACTGCCAGTGCTTCCACCGGCTCACGGAAGGAATGCAGAGCGCAATCGCTCTTGGTAACTCCGCCCCGAGGAGGAGGCATCCGTTGGGAGCTCGATCCTCCTCTCCCCACGACCCCAGTGCACGAGTCGTCGAACCTGGGTCACCGGGCGCGGGCGTGGTGTGGTCAAGCGCCTCAACCCTCAGCGCCACCGGGCCGGCTCTATGTTTCCAGTCTTAATGAGAAAGAAAACACCTCATATTTATATTCCTGCAGCAGATTATATTTTTAAAGTAATAAAATAAAGCAAACTGCCCTCCTCCTCCCCACTTCGCATATTCAATACATTAAATATGCAGTGACCTGATTCCTTTACTTAGGAATAATCACCCCCATTGAAAGCTAAGACAATATGACCTATTCATAAGAAATAATAAACAGTTGACCTTTCACTATATAAAATTGGTATTACTTTAAACATTACCAGACCACAATGTAGTGTAACTATACCATTTGTTTTTAGAATTAAAATTATACCAAAAATTAAAGTCCAGTGTCCCGAATATATCACTCAGGCGGCTCTCGAATCGTCCTCATCATCAGAGCCTGCTGCACGTCTATGAGATTCAGCAGCCCTATGATCTGCCCATTTGCCAGCCTCAATAGGATCTGAAATAGATAGACTTTACTTTGAAATATGATCTGAAGCCAGGCAGGGAAAATTATAGTATGCAGCACTCCAAGCTCCAGCAGGGCCCGTTATACTCCTCGAATTTCTTTCAAGCTGTCTTGTTAAAAAGCTTATATCAGGAAATATGTGGACCTGGCGATCATCCTGGGACAGAGGAGCAGCTCGACGTGCGCATCTGAGAATCTTATCTGGAGCTCCAACTCCTGAGGTTACCAGCATTAGGGTCAGAGGTTCATCTGAATTCTGTGGGTATCCACGAAGTGTAACCCTATACACTTTCTGCACCTCCCAAGCACTTTCTGCATCTTCCAGTGACAGTTTTTCAGTAAGCCAGTCGATGCAAACACTTGGCAATCAAGTTTGGTTTTCGAGTGCTTCCAGTCGCACCCGAAACTGTTGGTTCTCTTTAACCATGAGGCTGGTTGCTCCAGTGGAGGTGTCGGCCTGCTTGTAGACTTCTCGCATATCTCCTTTAAGTCCATCAACTGCCGTCTCTAAAATCAGAACACAGCCATTAAAATTATCCACCTTCTGATTAAGGGCTGACATACAGGTGATCAACATTTGAAGTTTATGCCCCAAAGAGGAAAATTGTTTCCCTCAAGACGGAGGCCTCTTCTGTCAATATGGCTTCCTCGGGTCTCCAGATTCCTCCAGCTCCTTTACTTTTTCTGGTTCCTCCAGTCACTTTCTTTTTTTGGGTTGCCCATCTTTGTTAAATCAAGGTTGCTTTTTCCACTGGTGGGGTCAAACAACCAATTCTGAACCCAGAAAAGGAGGATTAAGACAGATTGTGAAGTAACTTGTAGAAAGCTTACAAAAGTTGCTGCTCACTGCTCAGGCTCCACAGCATCCCCCACTTTGTTGTTCTAATAAAAGATGCAACCCTCCCTTCAGGCATCATGGCGATGAACATATATCAAAGCCATGGATGGTGGTGGGCATGGCCCAGGGAAAGTACAGTTACGTAAGAACTGACCGTTACAGTAGATATGCAAGAGAATCTCTTTCATCAGGCCACACTGATGGAACTATAGCCACCAGGCACCAGGACCACACAGAAACTTTTCAGCTAGCAGTCTATTAGGGGCTGCCCATGATAATAACAACCGATGATGTCCCTCCCATATAAATGTGGGTGGCCCCGTGCCCTGCTCAGTTCTTCCGCCGGAGACCATATACAGAGGACCTCCTCCTGGAGAACAGAGGGAGATCTAGAGGTTCTCGCTGCTAAGGAATGCAAAACAGAAGGTAGACTGAATGGGAGAGAAAGAGAGAGAGAGAGAGATAGGAAGTGAGAAGCACTGAGACTAAGGGAGATGGCGGGTGGGATGGCATGGCCTGATGAAAGAGATTCTCTTGAAGATCTACTGTTATGTTAAGTTCTTACATAACCGTACTAACTTCTTTGATGATATCTCTTTCATTAGGCCACACCTATGGAACAAGTCCCAAGCAGTACTGACAGAGAGACAGTCTGGGTGGCTGGACGCTATATGCCTAAGACAGGAGGCCTTGAAGCGCAGCCAGCCCAAAGCCTGCCCTTCTTCTAGAGGCAATGTGCCGACTGTAGTGTTTAGTGCAAGTGTGGACAGTAGTCCAGGTGGCAGCAGCAGCACAAATCTCTGCAGTGGACATATTCCTGAAACAGGAAACAGAAGTGGACATGCCTCTGGCTGAATGGCCACGCACAACTCCAGGAAGTTCCTTATCGTACTTCCTAGAACAAAAAGTAATACAGTTGGCCAACCATTTGGGCAAGCACTGTTTAGAAACTGGTATGCCCTCTTTCCCAGGGGCAAAGGAAATGAACAGCTGCAAGGACTTCCTGGAGTCCTTTGTGCAATAAACATAATATCTGAATATTCTTTATACATGTAAAGTATGGAGCAATGCTTCCCCTGATTGGCATGCTCCAGAAAATAAACTGGCAGGTGGATGGTTGGATTTAAAGTAAACTCAGGCACCACCTTTGGAAGAAATAAGGCTGGTATGCAAAGACACACTGTCTTTGTGGAAAATCAAATAAGGAAGCTCACACATAAGATCCTAAAGTTTGGAAATCCTATGAGCAGAAGTAACAGCAACTAAAAATAACTTTCCCACAACAGAAAGCATAGCTCGCAAGTTGCGGCTGGCTCAAACAGAGCCAACGTAAGGTTCTCTAAAACAAAATTCAGGTCCCAGGCTGGGACTGGATTGCAGATGGAAGGCTGTAAATAAAGAATGGCTCTCAAGAATGTATGGGCCACATCCGGTTGTGCCACCGTACATCCATCTGCAGGCACACGGAAAGCTGAAATGGCTGCCAGGTACACCTTATGGAAGAGTATTGCAGTCCAGCATCTGAAAGGGACAGCAAGTGCTCCAGAATCTGATTCACTGGACAAGTGAAGGGATCCAAGTGATGGGAAGCAGCCCTCAGAGCAAAGGGCTTCCACTTTATGGAATAAGTGGCCTTGGTGGAGGGCTTTCTCACAGCCACCAGGACATCAGCCACCTTCTGAGACACCCCAAATCTAGCCATGGCTGTGTCCTCAGGAGCCATGCATGAAAATGGAGTGACTTGAGGTCCGGATGGACCAGAGTGCCCTGCTCCTGTGATAGCAAGCCTTTGCACAGGGGCAGGGGTACTGGAGGTTCCACAACCAGCTGCTGCAGTAAGGGAAACCAGATCTGATGAGGTCAGAAGGAAGCAGCGAGTGGGGGGTGCTGTGGAGCAGCAACATGGTGGCTGCTTTCTGAAACAGCTCCATGTATTCTTAAATACAAAGCTCGAAATCTACACTTTAAAGTTTATTCGTAGACTTGAGACTGTTCCGAGGTGTACCTGAAGTACTCCATTAAAAAACGAGCCAAAAAAAGACCCAAAGCACACATTCCGGGGCTTGGACGTTTATCTTACTTCTGCAAGCTCCTCATCGGGATCAGGGAAGACTGCTGGTAGTGGAATGGTGCAACCGGAGTTACCTTCTGCACAAATTCTGGTGATGCTGACAAAATTGCAGGCAACCGGGGATGAAACCAATAAGCAACTGGTGGCTGTGGAGGCTAAATTGACCGAAAATTAATCTAAAATACTTGAGAACACTACCTCTATACAGGAGCTCAAGGAGGTCAATGATCGGCAGGTTAAGTGCAACGCCATGTATGTCTGGGATTTTAATTATCTGAAGGCCAAAACAGAAACTCTGGAGAACATGCAGCGCCAAACAAATATAAGAATTGTGGGCTTCCCTCCTCGCTTTGCAGCAAAAAGCAAACTATTCCAGTCTGTGCATTGACTGATTTTTAATGACCTTCAGCTATTACCTTCCGATTCAGAAGTCAAGCTGGTGAAAGTCTTTGCTATCCCTCAGAGCAGGGTGCTCTTTAACTGCTATAGCCACCTTATCCTCCCCAGAGGCTCGGATTTCTCTGCTACAGGTAGCGAGGGCCAAAGGAGACATCCTGTGGGAAGGGAGTCGACTGGCATTTTTCCCGGATTTGGCAGCCCAAACTCAGGCCAAAAAGAAAGAACTGCAAAGCACAAAAAAACAACTTTTACATCACGGGATGGCGGCCCAACTCAATTACCCAGTGAGGTTGCAAGTTCGTTATAAGGCCAAAACCCACGTCTTTGTGGACCCTGAGGCAGCTGCCAACCTCGCAATGAAAATAGTCAGAGATCTGCACCCCGAGGAAGAATTAGATGATGAGGGGTGATACTTTAAAGACTGATAAGGTTCAGTGTTGGGCTCGACTGCCATGTGGATTTATCCATAAAAGGCCAGGACTGGTGGACTCTTTTTCCTGAGTTGGAATCTGTGACGGTTGTGCTTTGCAGTCATGCTGGCAATCGTTTGTTGTTTACTATAACCTCCAGTAACATTAGATTGTGTTAATAATGCTATTTACCTCTGTAAAAAAGTTTTGTTTTTTGAGCCTAGTATGCTGCTCCAAGTTAACAATTGTATATAAAGCACTGTTTATGTTAATAATATGGTAATTGCAAAGTTGGTGTCTTTACACCTCTCAGTTTGTGAACGATAATCATTTCCTTCTGTAGTATCCGGAGTACCTGCAGGGTGGGTTGCCATGCCTTGCCTAATAATGTGGGTAAGCACAACAACTTAATTGAGGCAAGGACATCATCTGTCCATATTTAATAGCATTCTCTCCCCCCTCAAGCCTTTAGTTCTACTTGGGACTTGATGCTCTGGACTTACATTTTTTTAAGGCGTATTCTAGGTGAGAGTGCCACTGATCTACAGAACAATCAGGTTGATACCTACCTGTTTATAAATTCATTCCTATACATCCAGTTTGGGGTCTGCATACCTCATTCTAGTTATTTTATGTAGTATGGTACCTACTGTATGAGCATAAAAGTCATAAATAAAAAGTAAAAAAAAAAAAAAAAAAGGAAGCAATGAGTATCAAAGTTTCCCCTTCTATCTGAAGCTTGATCAGCACCCTCTGAATTAGAGGAAAGGTGTAGAGGAACTTCCCTTTCCAAGAGAGGGACAATGCATCTTCCCAGAAAACTCCAGGTCCTGGAGCAAGTGAGTAGAAAAGCGACAGTTTTGTGTTGAGTGGGGATGCAAATAGGTCCAGCTCTGGATGACTCCACCTATCAAACAATAATTCCATTACCGAGGTCAGCAGCTCCCACTTGTGCATTCTGGACTGTGACCTGCTTAGTTAGTCTGCCAAGATGTTTTGGGTGCCTGGTACAAGGACTGCCAACAGTTTTAGAGTCCAGTACCAAACCCTCATTGCTTTCCTACACGGGGAGGGGGAATGAATGAGTGCCCCCTTGCTTGTTTATGTAGTGCACTGCTCTGGTGTAGTCTGTCTGCACCAGCAGAGACCCCAGACAGATAATTCTGGAAGGCTTGCAGGCCATACAGGATGGTCCTCATCTCTAGGATATTTATGTGGAGGGAACTCTCCACTGTGGTCCATGTATCTTGGGTCTGGTTATGCCCCAGATGCACCGTCCAGCCCATCTCCGAAGCATCCGTGGCAAGGATCTGATGAGGGGAAGGGATCAGGAAGGGAACCCCTTTGAGCAAATTGCTGAGGTCCCTCCACCACTGAAGCACCTTCTTTACTGGTGCAGTGACTAGAATCCTCTTTTCTAGATTGTTGATGCGCTGATCCCATTGGACTAAATGTTCCCTTGGGGATCCACATGTGCAGCCTTGCCAAGGGAACCATGACAATGGCTGCTGCCATCAGGCCCAGTAACTGCAGGAATGTCCTGGCAATGACATACCTGTTGCTGTAAAGGAGCAGGGCCTGCGCAGTCAGAGATTGCCCTGTCCTGGGGCAGAAAGCCACTCCCTAGGCAGTGTCCAGTATAGTTCCAATGTACTGGAGGCACTGGCAAGGAGTTAAGACTGACTTGGGAAGATTGACTGTAATCCATAGAGTGTTGAACAGCTGTCTGGTATGCACTAGGGTGAGAGACAGTTGCTCCTTGGACTGAGCTTTGAGCAACCAGTCATCCAGACAGGGGAAGACATACAGTCTAAGCACTAAGCACTTGGTAAAGACCCGTGGCGCAGATGACAACACAAGGCGCAATACTCTGAACTGGTAGTGTTCCCCCTGAAAAAGGAGCCTGAAGCACTTCCTGTGGAGAGGGCAAACCTTTATAAGCAGGTATGTATTCTGCATATCTAGGGAACATATCCCGTTTCCCTATTGAAGTAGTGTTGGGTAATCCTCCTGAACTTCTTGTACTGGATGTAGGAATTCAGGTTTCTCAGGTCCATGATGGGTCACAAATCCCCAGTGGATTTGGGGACTATAAAGGAGTGGGACTAGAACCCTCTGTTTCTCGGGAACTGGTTCTATAGCCCTTTTCTGCAGCAGCGTGCAAACTTCCTCCAGCAGCAATGGAATGTGGTCTGGAGAGTAGTGTGAACGAACTGAAGCTAGGTCTAGAGGGCACTCCAAAAGCTCTAGAGAGTGTGGCCTTGCTCTATGAGCTGCAGGACCCAAGCATTTGCTGTTATCTGCTTCCACCTGTCTAGGTGAAGGGACATGCGACCCCCTACCACCACCTCCTGTAGTACTGGAGGTTGGGGGTCTGGTAAGGAGTCATGCCAAGGTGGAATCAGTGGCCGGGCCACACCTCCACCTCTAGGAGCCTTCCTGGTGGTGGAGGTAGGGACAGGCAGGGCTATTCCTGCTCAGCGCTTGCCTGACTGTCGGGTGCTCAACTTGGGTCTGTGGGAGTCCCAACTAAAAGGCATCCTTTGCCCACTTTTTGTCTGGGTGTGGTAAAGAGAGTGGACTGATTGCAGGGTCCTCCCTGAGGCCTGTAGGTCAAAAAGAATGTCTGCACATTTGCCCCAAAAAGCTTGTAGCCTCTGAAGGGGGCATTCAGGATAGACTGCTGGACGTTGGTAGCATAGCCAGACACCCCGAGCATTCAAATGCCTTCTTAGGCAGATGTCAACCGCAGTTGCTGTAGCTGAGGCATCTGAAACATCAAAGGTAGATCTCAGAAAGTGCTTACCCACATCTGCCACAGTCTGGGGGGCTTTAAGCATCTCCTGCTTCAGGGGACCCTCTGGGAGGGCCTGAGCTACAGCTCTGGCCTTTTTCCAGAGAGTGTTCTGGAATATGACCATATGGGCCTGGTAATTAACAATTCTGAAAACCAGAGTGGCAGAGGCAAAGGCCCTCTTGCCATGAGATCCAGCTTTGTTGACTCCTTATCTGGTGGAAGACAGGGGAGGTGTTGAGGCCTCTTAGACCTATTATGAGCAGCATTTATCACCACTGAATTTGCCTGTGACTGCCCTGCCAAATTTTTCTTCCCTGAGGGAGCCTGGTACAATGTGTCCACCTTTCTGGGCATAGCAGGGATCAAATTCAGCCTGCACCAGGCAGCCATGGTGGCATCCTCTAATGCAGCCAGCAGAGGAGGAATAATCAGACGGGGAGAAACTGGCAGTTCCAAAACTTTGACCAGGTTTTTCCTGGTAATATTCTGCTCCTCAGCATCAAACCCTATAGCTGTCTGGAGTTGCCCTAACATAGAGAGGAAGGAGGGGTTATTGGGGGGACCTCGGGGTATATTTGATGGAGTCTTCTCCCCCTAAAGAAATGGTAGAAGTGGACCTTTAGGGGCTCCTATACCCCTTTTCCTCCTCCTCTTGTGGGAGGAAGTCAGGATTGTACTCGTCCTCATCAGTGGGCTCTGAACATTGCAGAGAAGGAAAAAAGAATGTTGATGACTGAAAGCGAGCAGGGTGCGCCAACTTGGAAGGTGTCAGCGCAGGGATGGTCTAGTAGGCACCGGCATCGATAGGCCCAAAGGAGGAGGAGCAAGGCACTGCATGAACTCCCAAAAAGAGGAGAACTTAGTCTGGATGTTGATGGTGATCAGCATCGTCAGAGCGCCTTACAGTGTCAACGGGGGAGGTTGGGTCCCTGGGGTTGGTGGTATGGCCTGGAGCATTGATGAGAGAGGCTGAGGCCCTGGCATCAATAGTAAAGCCTAGGGCATCAGTGGAGGATGCTGAATCCTCGGTGTTGATGAAATGGCCAGAGGTGTAGATGGGGGAGCAGGAATCCCAAAGTCGATGGGTCATCGCTGGCTGAAACAGGTCTGGCAGAACTCCATCTGTCACCCCTGAGCAAGAAGAGGCCTGAGCAGCAGGGGTGGGAACATCAGTGGGGGCATCAGAAGGCCCAATGTTGATGAGCCATCACTGGCCAAAAAAGGACTAGTAGGGACCACTGCCAGGGCCAACCCTGTGGAAGAGAAGGTGTGGGCGGCAGTGGGGATTGCCGCGGGGGCAGACGATGACCCAGTAGTGGCCTGCGCCCAGAGTGGTGACCGACAGCGAGCTGAGGAGGATTTATCCTTGCTCCTTTCCTTCTCCCAGTGCTTGTGCTTACAAGCAGATTTGTCCAGGGCCTTAGAGGAGTCAGAGCCCATAGACAGAGACAGCGACACGGAGGAGCTTCTCGTCTGGAGCTCCTTCTCCATTCTGGCTACCTTCTGTTACAGAAGAAAGGACTCTAGGGCCTTCTGATGGTGCTGCCGGGTAGCCTGGTTGAATCCACAGCAGATCTCACAGGCCTTAACATCATGGTCCGTGCCAAGACAGCAGACGCAGGTGTTGTGGTATTCTTTATTATAGATATTCTTACCGCACCCGCAGTATCTGAAGAGTTTCTCGGGGTCGGTCGGCATAAATAACAAAGGAAATCACTTTAAAAAATAATGTGATTAACTAACTAAGGTGAGAAAAGAAAGAAATTGCTGATTTGGCAGTCGACTGAAGCGGTGGTGTCTCCGTGGAGTCTGACATGCGATGGTCAATGGGAAAGAACATATAGACACGTTTATATGGGAGGCATGTCGTCCAGTTGCATCGTCGTGGACAACTCCTAGTAGACTGCTAGCAAAAAAGTTTCCAGGTAGTCCTAGTGCCTGGCAGTTATAGTTCCATGGGTGTCACCTAATGAAAGATATCCTCAAAGCTCTCCTGCATCTCAGGATATGTGGTGTTACTGCTCGCTGGCAGCCCCTTTCACTTAAAAGTACAAGTTGCTAGACTGTCTGTTGGAATTGGTGGATGTGGGCACCTTAGAGGGTGGAACAAAACACACTGGAGTTAAAGCACTTGACTCTACTGGAGGGTGTCATGACAAAGTTCTATCATTCCTTTGCTCCCAGCAGTTCTCCACCAGAGCATGGTCTGTGGCACACATTCTGTCCATCATTGAAAGTGCCTCGTACTTCTTGGCAACATTGAGCCAAGTTTTGGTTTCTGTGCCCTTTTGTCTTCTATCTTCACCTGATATGGCATGCCAGCAAGGCACCCAAATATCAGGGTTAAACCTTGGCCTAAGGAATCCATCAGGCTGCACTTCTCTCACTAGACCTCCAGTGCTTCTTCACGGTTATGGCTGGCATGGCTGCTGGATGTTGTCTGCTGCACTTGCTTGATGCATGTCCAGGCACACACCATGACTCTCCCTACCTAGATGGCACTCAGGCATCTCAGGCTATGGGCACCCCTAAAACTTTTCAGGGCCCCCTTCCCCTCACCACACTCTTCCTGCTGTCTCTGTGCAGTACCTGCTTCACTTGATTTTCAGGTGTTCACTTGTCTCAGGATGCAGGTCTCCATGGCTGCTGCTCCAACAGGATACCCACGATGAAACTTCGGGGCAATCCACCTCAGGCCTGGAAGCCTTCGGGAGATGTCCCTTAAGGGGACACCCCAGGGGTTCCAGCACCCTCCTGGTGGTCCCTCTAAACTCCCAAACTATGGGAAAATTCCAAATCTTCACCCACAAATCCCTCTGGCATGGGAAACATCTCAGGTGCCCCAGGTTCCTCCCTGGCAGTCGCCAAGGTCCTGCTCGATGTTGTACTAACACCCTTACAGCCAAAGATGCATACCCACCAAGCTACTAGTATGTCCCAATATCCAAGACCTTTTTGTTATATAATGTCTTAATATATTCTATTATAAACTGTTCACTGGGTTTTTAAAATTAAACTAATGCCAAGGAATCCTTATATATAACTCCTAGGTGGCGCGATCCCAAGGGCTACTACCCCTGCCTGCGTGGCTAGTTGCAGGTTAAGGGGCCTGGGTACTGAAACAGGTGCCTCCACCTGGAGAACAGCACTGTTAGTAACAAGGCTAACCTGGGCACAGCCCTCTGGGACACTGTAACCCCCCTCTTTCCCTTCTAGTGGCCTAGATAATATGTAACAAACACTTCCACAGTGGCCCCTGGTCAGCATACAATTCCCCACACTGTTTGCACTTACCACCAGGACTGGTTCCACCAGTTCAACCCTGGAGACCCCCTGTAAAACAAGGTTAGGCGCAGCAAATAATAACAGTACAGTGCTTTTGGTACAAACTGGAACCACAGTCAGATTAAATGCAAAAAGAGTTAGATCTGATTTACTCAGGGGAACTGAACATGGGAGGGGCGTAATCAGGTTGACTGATTCGAACACTAATCTAGTCAGGCAATTATGCATGCACATTTAGTCCCTACACAGTCACATGCTCTGGGTACCCAGTTGGAAGTAAGGTGGGCTAGCCTGGAACATTGCCCGGGTAGGCCAGCGTTGCAGCTAGTTGGGGCCCTGTGATGAAAAGAAAAAGCATGCACAACCATACATATTGTAATGCAGAGCCTGAAGGCTCAGTTCATGAAAGGAAAAACAATAACGCAATCAGATGACAACACTTGATATTTAGCTGTTGTTGCAGGGAGCTACCCTGATTGTTACTCACGCTACCCAATACAAGACACAGGTTAGACGAAATGGAGACTGCAGGTTGATGACTGGTTTGCCAGGAGAAGCAGGGCCCATACGAATCATCAAGGTGTCGTTCCTGTTCGAGATGGTAGAGCAGGGGGGCTGATCCCTGGGTGAGTGTCTTGTCGATGATGGTTTCTGTGCCTGAAATAGCTGGCTGGGTCAGGTGGCAAGGCCCAGGTCTGGTGGAACAGTTCGGATTTTGAGTCCGGTAGTGCTGGATGCAACTTCCAGCAAGCGTGGCACATTTACACAGTGGGGAACCAAATCACGACCCACTAACAGCACACAGCACATTTATAGTAAAGCAATCACCATACCACAATGCGGAAGGCAGTCCAGCCACAATATCAGTGTCTCTGAGCAAAACCAGGAATTCTGTGGTAAATGGATGTCCTGACAGGCTGATCGCGTACAGCAAATCGATCTTCTTCAGGTTTAAATCTGGTCATTTTAGTGGCTTTGTCACACTCCAATTCAGATACAGCCCGACTGCCAAGCCTTTCAAAGGATTCCTTCTCGAGGGACTGCAGGCAGACAAGCCAAACTCAGCCTTTCCACCAATCTCCCGTGTGAACTACACAGGGACTGCTGCTCGAATCACTCAAGCTGTTTACTCTTCAAACTAACTCCAGACTGACTGACTGCAGCAGGCAGCTTGGGAATTTCCCTTTGGTCCAAAAGGTTCTGGTAGGTTGATCCATCTGTCTGTCAAAGCAAGGGCTCCCCCTTCAGGTCTGTTTTGGTGCCAAAATGTAAAACCCCCAATTCCTACAGATATTTGCTCCCACAAGACCCCTGGGGACAGGCTCCATTTCAGAGTCCCCAAAGGTACTTATTGGTGCTGACTGGCAGTCCAAAACCAAAATGGTGGTGCAATACAGAAAGTTCATGCTGGAACGAAGGCAGGTTAGACAAACTGCAATATCATTACTATTCTAATGGATAATCAGCAAATAAGTACAGCTTCTAACAGAGCTCCCTCTGTGCAAATAGCGATGGCAGAAAGGAGTGATCATCTGGCAGCCCGGGCGGGACTCAAGCATAAAAACACTCAGCCCCCTCCCAGATTAAATAAGCACCATGTTATTGGCAGCTCTTAAAGAGACAGAGCACAGAGGCATTAAGGCACTCTCACACAAACACCTTTAAAGCGACAAGACACAGGATACTAGCCTGGCAGTGGCCATTTAGGCACACCCAAGGAAGACTTTCGGGGAACCCCCATTTGTAGGGGGGGGTTACATATACACACATATACACACGCACACACACACACACACACACACACACGCATTTTATATGTATATATATATACATACATACATACACACACACACACACACATATATATACATAAACATATAATGTAGAAACATAGGCCAGCCCGCTGGCGCAGCAGTAGTGCTATCATCCGCAACGCCGATGACCCGGGTTTGGAAGAGAGCCTGAGGTGTCAGAGGGCTGACCAGAGGAGGACTGAGTGTCCACAGGACTGCTCTTCTCCTCCGGGGGGGGCAAGAGCTTGAGGCTCGCCTGATCCCTGGTGGAGGCCAGCAGAGACACAGCCCGAGCTACAGCGGTGGGGAGACGTGGCAGATGGTGCATGTGGCTTGACATCAGTACAAGTCACATTTCCCGGGGAGAAACACAGAAAATCTCCTACCCAGCGACTCAGGCACCTACCAGAGTCTGGATCCGGTCTGGCAGGTTGAGGGACTTCCTGTCCCCTGCCAAAGAGGGCAAACTGTGGGGGATACAGGAGAAGGTGAGTCCTGGGAGAAGCCGGGGTGACGGAGCTGGGAGGACCGGCGTGAAGGAGGGCCAGCCAGGACAGGGGTAGAAAGAAAAAAAAAGTAACAGAATCTGATGGCAGATGAGGACTGCTTGACCCACCCAGCGTGCCCATTTTCCCTACCTGCTGTAACAATGTAGATCCTACTTGATCTTTGGCTTAGCCTTCACTTCCCTAATGACTAAGGTTCCCTTATGTCTATCCCATGCGATCTTGAATCCCTCCACAGCTTTTACCCCCACCACCTCTGCTGGAAGGCTGTTCTAAGCATCCACCACTCTCTGTGTGAATAAGTATTTCCATATGTTTCCCATTAGTCTACCCCCCTCCAGCTTCATAACATGCCCCCTTGTTGTCAAGCATCTTTTTTCCTGAAAAATGCTTCCTTCTTGTACTTTATTTATACCCATGAGGTATTTGAAAGTCTCTGTCACATCCTTCTTTCCTCCAGGTTGTACATATTGAGGTCCTTTAGCCTTTCCTCATATAGCCTCTGGTGCAGACCCTGCACCATTTTAATTGCCCTCCTCTGGACTGCCTCTACTCTATGTCCTTCCAGAAATGTGGTCTTCAGAACTGGACACAGTACTCCAGGTGAGGTCTCACCAATGATTTATACAGTGGTATCACCACCTCCCTCTTTCTGTTGGTGATACCTTCTCCCTATACACCGTAGCATACCACTGGCTCTCCCAACAACCTTTTGCACACTGTTTGGCCACCTTTAGGTCATCAAATATGATTACCCCCAGGTCTCTTTCCTGGTTGGTGGTTATCAGTATCACTCTTCCCATCGTGTACTCTGCCCCTGGGTTTCTATGCCCCAAGTGTATGATTTTGCATTGAAACTTAGTTGACATACTCTTGACCACTCCTCAAGCTTTCTTAGATCCCCGATTCATTTTTTCCACACACACACCTTAAAGTGTCTATCCTATTGTAGATTTTAGTGTCATCTGCAAAAAAGGCACACCTTCCCTTCTAGTCCCTCTGTAATGTCACTAATAACTACATTACAGAGAACTGGTCCCAGTACTGATCCCTGTGGCAACCCGCTGGTCACCCTCCCTTCCTCGGAGTGAACGCCATTCATATAGTTGCAGCACTGCACACAGGCAGCTGGTCCAATATTCTATTTACACTAGCAATCAATTACCAATAGAATAAGGATTGCTAGTGGACCAATAAGAAAGCAGACTTCTCTGCTTAATATTCTGTGAGGTTTAGAAGAAGAAATATGTGCTGAATTGTGGCAAAATATTTAATGTTTCAATGTTTTCCCAAAGACAGGGTTTTTTTTTTCTTGTTTGTATCTGCTAGAGATAAAAGACAATGCATTATTTTCTGGTAACTGGATAAAGCCCACTAGGCACAACTGCCTGTTTTCAGGGGCAATCTGGGAAGCCGGGGGTGGGGTGGGGTTAAGTGCCTTTCTCAGAGTCACACAGTATGCAAGTGGAGGTTGTGGGACTCAAACCCCGGTTTGCTGGATGTATCAAACCCATTCACAGCTCATTACTCTAACCACTAGGCTATACTGCCAGCCCCATTGAAGCAGTAGCATTAAAAGCTGACCACCACCACAGCCTCCTGGGGAACAGCTGGTATGTAAAGGTGTGTTTCTTACCTGCAGCCCTAAACAGCTACTACTTAAAATGCGGAATTGATTGGGCAGAAGAAACTAGTCCCAGTGCTAAATCTAGCACTCCAATTATCGATGTAACAGAGAGGGTGCTTTGGGACAGAGGGAGAATAATTAAATTTATGGTCTGTGATGTAAGTAAGAAACACACAAATATCAAGTCAAGGCTTTAGAGAACACATGGCCTGTTCTAGATGGAAATAATTAAACTGACAATTTAGGATGGCAATAGGCTTTAATTGTACAGAGATACTTTCTAAGTTTTAATTCTACTCCCATATGACTATAAGACAGTGTAACATGTATGGCCACTTGTTAGGGCACTGCTACCCTGTTCAGATCACAAAATCCGTGAAAGTGTTTTCATCCATTTCTTGGTGTGTGTGCACATGGGAGGGGGGCTGCATTGGCACAGACTATACAGGTGCTGAAGTCCTTATGCATCCTCTGTTTTGACACGAGCACCTTCATTTTCCAACACGTGCCAACACGCTTCTTGATGAGGTGCATTGACACTGTTGGCCCGGTGTTTGCCCTGATTGTCCGGTGTTCCCTGAGTCAGGGTGTCTTTCCAGATGCCTTGAAGGAGGCTCTGGTGAGACCCCTTTTAAAAAAAGCTTCTCTGGACCCGGAGATTAGGGCAAATTACCGTCCTATCTCCAATCTTCCATTTCTGGGAAAGGTTGTAGAGAAGGTGGTATCACTTCAGTTGGGAGAACATCTCATGACTCACAGAGTTATATGATCCTTTCCAGTCAGCTTTCCGGGCCAGACATAGCATGGAAACTGCATTAGTTGGGTGCAAAATGACCTTCTCAGGGCTAGAGATCGGGAGGACAAGACAATTCTTGTTCTCCTTGATCTCTCTTCAACATTGATACTGTGGACCACTGTGTGTTGCTTTTTCGCCTGAGGAGTTATCGGACTCACGGTATTGTTATCAAATGGTTTGAGTCATTTCTTACTAACAGGAGGCAGCCCGGGTTGTGATGGGCAATTTCTCATCAGCACCCTGCCTCCTTTCGTGTGGAGTCCCTCAGGGTTCGGTATTGGCCCCAATGTTGTTCGCAGTATACATGCTGCCCCTGGGGGGGATCATTAGGAGGTATGGCTTGAGTTTTCATTGTTATGCAGATGATACTCAGCTATACCTATCCTTTGCCCCAGGAACACCTAATCCAGTCGATGTGCTGAACACCTGTCTGGCTGAGATAAATGACTGGATGTCTTCCAGCTGGCTGCGACTGAACCCCAATAAGACTGAGGTACTGGTAGTGGAGTCGAACAGAGCTCGTGATGGGATGGCCTCTGATTCTGTGACTGGCATTGTGCTAGGAGCGGTGTCATTGATGGCCTCCCCATGGGTGCGAAATCTTGGTGTGATCTTTGACAGGAACTTGTCCATGGAGGTTCATATATCCTCCGTGGTTCGTTCCTGTTTTTTCCATCTTAGAAATATCGCCAGGATTAAGCCCCTTGTTCCGGCTCTGGACCTCCCTACCTTGGTACATGCCTTAGTTACCTCTAGACTTGACTACTGTAATGCACTCTATCTCGGGGTCTCTGGAACTTCTCTTCGCAGACTGCAGCTAGTGCAAAACGCTGCTGCCCGGCTTTTGACTGGGCAGAGTAAGTTTTGTCATATTACTCCAGTATTGCGTGAATTGCACTGGCTGCCTGTCAGGTGGAGAGTTTTGTTCAAGGTGGGTTTTCTCACCTATAAGACCCTACATGGTCAGGGCCCTGGTTACCTTTCTGATCTCCTGGTACCATACACCTCTGTCCGAGATCTCCGCTCCTCTTGTGGGGGCCTCCTCAAAGTTCCGAGAGCTAGGTTAAAATCTGCAGGGGATCGTTCATTTGAGTTGCTGCTCAGCTTTCTGGAACTCACTGCCAGTTGTAGTGGAGAGGCTCCCACTACAGAGGCCTTTAAGAGTCGTCTGAAGACTTTTTATTTATGCAGGCATTTGGTGACTGAGTTTTATATATTTTATATTTGTATGATATTTTAATTGAAATATATACAGTATGACACACTGTACAGATTTTGTGTGGTGCCCAGAGCCTTCGGATTAGGCGTTTTTAAATAAATTTGATTTGATTTGATTTGATTTGATTTTCTGTGGGGGGGGGGGAGTGAACAAATGTACCACAATCAAAAAAGAAACACTTTTATGTCTTTTTTAACAAAAAGTTCATCCACATCAACAAAATAGTTAAATACATGAATTTTAATTAGCTCTGAAACCTCCTATTTTCCTCAGCTCTGAAACCCCCTATTTTCCTCAAGCCCACTTACCCATTTCTTCTTTACATTATTCCCTCCCTTTTCCCTATCTTGTTTATTATCTCTCTTGCCTACATTCAAGAGATGGAATGTTTACTGTGTATTGAATACAAGAATTCAAATCTCTGCTCAGTTCTACTGGCAGAATGTTCACCCCCACTACCATACAACAAAAGGCCTCAGATGGAACCAGTGAGTTTTGTTTTATCTGTAGTAGGTTAAACAGCACGGATTTCCCCAGTCAGCAGGAGAGGATAGGAGGGGGATTTCTCATGGTCAGCAAAGAAACACCATATGTTAAAACTGTAAGTACTGAAAGTGCTTATTTTAAGGTGTGTGTGTGTGTAAGAAGAGGATTATAAGGGCAAATAACATTTAATTATGTAACCCCGTACCGATTTGGGGGGGTTACCAATGATGTCCTGCTGGCATCAGGAGTCTGCGCGTCGTGCTGCCAGGCCGGCCGGAGAGTGGGGTCTGGGCAGCGCAAGGTATTTCAAAGCAACAACTGGCCGAGGGGGATCATCAGGGAAAGAGATGAGCAGCGGTCGGAGTGTAAGGAGCGGTTGGAGCAAGCTCCTAGGCCTGTGAGGTGGGCCACCAGTCGGGGCTGGGAGATCGCCCCCCCCAACACCAGTTTAGCAGCAGCAGTACCCACAGCCCATTGGTGGAGGAAGCAGATGGCAATCTATAGCAGAAGAGTGTAGAGGAAAGCCTGTTTGGAGCCCGTTTGGCTCTGGTTGAAGAGGATCCGTGAGGGGTGGCTGCCATGAAAGGGACTGGAGCATCGAGGAGGCAGCAAGGTTCCAGAGGAGCTGTGGTGGCAGTGCAGCCCTGTACCTGTCCATGTCCACCTCAGGGAGAGAAAGAGAGCAGTGCGGGAAGGATTTAAAGAGTGCTGTGCCCAGTATGGAAGGTGGCTGCCACCCTGTACAAACCCTGTCCATGGATCGGCAGGGAGGGCCAGCACCTGGAGAAAGGACTGTGCCCTTGGTAACTTCAGTGCCCCAGAAAAAAAACAACAATAGGCTGAGGTAGGGTTTTTGCCCGGCTCCCACTGGTGGGGAGAATTTAAAGTAAAGTGTCTGCCAGTATGAGCACTTCCAAGTGTTAACAAGAAAAGGAGCCCCTTCTGGCTCACCAAAGGAAATGTTATGTGGGAGAGGATCCAGGTTCAGGGCCCAGGTCCCCTAAGTGCTGTGCCATGGCCATTTGCCATAGTCATTGTGGAAGTGTACAGATGAACTGTAAATACCTCACCCACTCCATGGAGCAGTTGTGTGGCTTGAACCTTTTGACTTTTAAAAATAAAATGGTGCCTGATTGCATCGGAGAGCCTTTCTGGGACAAATCATTATCGACCTGTTTTAAAGACGGTTTCTGTGTGTGTTCTAAGTTTTCTCCAGACCACCAAGTCAAATGCCTGAGCCCACCAGTCGTGAGGGAAGGAGGAGTCAAGACCAACCTGCATCTCAGTGGAGTCCATGCCATCATGGTATGAATCCCAATCTACAATTCAAAGGTACTGTGACTGTTTATTGCCCTGCTACACGTACTGTGCAGCCTGGTCCGACTGCTGGTGCCCCTTCCCCCCTTTCTCCACAAACTTGTTAAAATCTCTAAACAGGGAAGGGAGGAGGGTAGTCATCTGGAGATGTGTCACCTCAGGGACTGGAGTGAGTAGCTGTCTGCCTGTTCAGTGGACTGTGTGAAATTAATTTAAGCAAAACACCAGAGCAGGAGCTAGGCTAAGACTGAGCAAGTATTTTACAAATAATCACATCATTTAGCAGGAGGAAAGGTGGTTACAATTCTGTTTTTAAATTTAAGGCAGTTTTATTTTTAGATCCTAGTTGAAGGTTTTTAGTGAGTAAAGGTGACAACTATGTTTGTGATGGCAGTCAGGGATGGGTGGTAGTACTGATTTTGTTGTGAAGAGGCTTCTGGGTCTTTAACCAGTGCTGTTGTGCTGAGATGACAGCACTAGCAAAGATGACCGTCAGCCAATAAGGTTTCATGATTTTTAAAACACATTTTATAATTTACTTTATTTTCTAATATTTTTATTTCTCCCCTCATTCGGCTGAGCTTCTCTTGGGTCTGACCCTCCCGGCCCAGTCACCCCATGGTCTTACATTCCAGAGCCTACCTTCCTCACAGTTTTCCCCTCGTGGCAGGGGTGGTCGTGGAAACAGATCCTCAGTTGTGTGGAGGGCCACATCACTGGGTGTGGGGCCTGCAGAGGGTCAGACCTTCACCCTGCCACCAGCTGGAAAGTTTTCACAAGTTTCCACCCCAGGAGGAGCGGATGTGGAATACCATTCAAGACATCACTATGTACACTCCTGCCCACAGTATGTAGACAGCCACTCTCCTCTACCCGCAGCGTTATGGTTCCAGACTTCCTTGCCCACAGCCGCCAGTAGAAGCCAGGCTTGTGCCAGGTGCTGCTTTCCTCCCTACCAGAAGAGTAGTCCAGACACTTAAACCCCACCCCCAGCCAACCCACCAATGTCCTGAGCTCACTACCGAACTCAGGTCCTCAGTGTCAAAACTGGCTGCTCTACCACTGTGCCAGCAGACCACCATAGTATTTTTTTTTTTTTTTCTAATTAAAATGTATTGACTGGGAAAGGCTCCGCCCTGGTGCCCATGCCATGGAGGGGACAGCCATGGGGGTAACCTGCAGGTTGCCAGGTCAAGGGAGATCAGAAACACAGGCCTGAACAGGGTGTATTTCTGTGTCAAGGGTATATTCTTGAACAATGAATATGGCTGGGGGGGGGAAACACTGTATAAAGGAAAAAAAAAATACGGTAGTCTAATCTGTAATTATGTATCATTGTGTAACTTAACCAACCTTGGGCAGGACTTTTTTTTTTTTTTTTTTTTTTTTTACACCAAATATTTGTCTGTTTCACAAATAAGCAAAATATAGTAAAGAAATCAGGCAAGCATAGTACATACATGTTCAACAAACATTCAATACACTGGAAAAATACCCAAATTAACTTCTAAAATAAAACACTGTCAAGGTAATAAGGTTATTATACCACGATATTCTTCAAATGTTGTCCTGCAACTATCATGTGTCCTTCATAACGAGAGAGATGTCACAAACCTTTATGCAAGTTCAGAAAGGGGTACTAAATCTTTTCAAAAGTGGAGTCCATCTTATTCAGAAGGGAATAGCCAAGTTTCTCATTTTTTCTGCAGCAGAGCTCATGTATTTGAACTAACCTTCCAGACTACGACTCTGAAGATCTCCAGTTAGCCAGGAGAAGCCTTTTAAGTCCTAAAGCAGAAGCTAAAAGCCAGAGTTGTTACGTAGTGACAGGGTCAACCAGGAATGAAGAGGGATGCCATGGCAGTCGTTTCTACAGTATACGCACCGTTGCTCCCAGTCATTCAGACGGCAGGTGGCCAAGGTGGTGAGTGGAAGGCCTGTGCCGGTCACCATCTCTGCAGGGCTACCAGTAGCACCATCTTCTATGGCTGGGTGAGTCAGAGTAGATAGGAGGTGGCTGCAGAGTTGGTGGGTAGGAGGGAAATATGTATTTTGACAGATTAAGAAGGGGAGTGGCACTAGACTACTAGATTATTGGAAAAACATCTATTCTTATTGTAATCAGGGATCGGGCAGGAAGGGAGACCACTTGGCTACCAGGTTTTAGAACAGGCATTTAGTGCTACTGCAATTGGGGATCGGGGGTGGGGTGGGTGGGTGTGTGGGGCAACTAGACTATCAGGTGGCAAAAAGAATAGTCACCTACTGTAACAGTAGATCTTGGAGAGACTCTTTCCATTGAGCCACGTCATGGAACTGTAAGCCATCAGTGTCAGGACCACCCAGAAACTTTTTGCAGGCTGGGACCACCCACGTCAGCGTGCCTCGTCAGCATCCATATAATGTCGACGTACTCATCATTCTTCAGTTAGCACCAGAGACAGGCTCGGAGGATCATCGGACTGGCAGGAACCGAAGCAACCAGGACCAAAACCAAGCCCACAGGAGAGGATATGGAAACCTGATTACAGATACCATAATGGCACCAAAGGAGAAAACAGCATGCAACAGCAGGCAGTACAGTCATCCATCACCTGACAAGGGGGGGAAGGTGGGAGGGAGAGCTGTGGTTCAATGGAGATTCTCTCAAAGATCTAGTGTTACAGTAGGCAACTATTTAATCTTCTTCTAGGATCTCTCCCTCCAATGAGCCACATCATGGAATGATTCCCAAGCAGTACCACGCACTGAGGGAGGATGGCAGGACCCAATGATCCTGAAAAGCCCTTGCAGAACATGAAGACCAAAGCAAGCATGGCTATAAGAGACGATGTCCAGACTGTAGTGTTTTGTGAATGTGTGAACAGTACTCGCAAGTGGCAGCAACACAAATGTCAGCCGTGGACACATTCTGAAAACAAGCCACTGAGGTAGCCACCCCTCGGCGGGGGATTGAGCACAAACAGGACTCAGGAGCTGCTTACTGTGTTTCTAGTATCAACATGTAATGCAACTCACCAGCCATTTGGTTAGGCCTTGTTTAGAAATCGGTGAACCCACCATTCTGGGGGCAAAGCAATAAACAGTTGAGAGGAATGTCTACAATTCTTTGTACAATCCATGTACCAACACAGTGTCCGGCAGCTTTCCAGTATATGTTATGTAAAACTATGCTACCCACTGCCTGTGGCAGAGGGAATGTAAACAGAAAGGTCTATTGTCTGATTTAGTGTTCCTTCAGAAGAAAATGCGGATTGGTGCACAGCAAGACCCTATTCTTGTAGAAAATAATAAATGGGAGGATCTGCAACCAGAGCCTGCAGCTCAGAGATGCATTTAGCAGACATCATAGCTAATAGAAACAGTGTCTTCCATAAGAGGAAGTGCAACTCACAGGCAAGCTGCCAGCAAAAGGGAGGTACAGCAATGGTCTCCAAGTCCAAATTAAAGTCCCACACTGGAACCAATCTTGGACCCAGGGTTGTAAAAGGAGGATGCCCCTTAGGAATCTCCTGGAAATGTTCAGGTGACCCCACTGTCATACCTTTGAAATGGTGTGAAAGGCCGACACAGTGGCCACGAGGACCTTAATGAAGAAATACTCTAGACTGGAGTCCTTCAGGGATAGTAGGTATTCCATAAGTTTAGGAACGGGACATGTAAATGGGTTTAGCACATGTTTAGTGCACCAAAGAGAAAACATTTCCATTTTTATGAACAAGTGTACCAGGTAGACAGCTCTCTAGCTGCTCACAGCACATCTGCCACCACTGGGGAAACCCTGTAGCGGCAAAGTTCTATGCCTTCAGAAGCCAAGCATGAAGGTGCAGGGAGCAAAGATCTGGATGCACCAAAGCACCCTGCTCCTGTGTCATAAGGGAAGCAGGACTGGGGGTTTCACCTCTAATTGTTGCGGTAGAAACCAAATTTGTCTGGGCCAGTGAGGAGCCACCGGAATTAGGGTGGCACTCTCAGCCCAGAGTTTTAACAGAACTCTCTGTATTAAAAGGAATGGGGGACAGCATACAGAAACCTCCCTTTCCAAGAGAGGGAAAATGTGTCTTGCTGAAAAACTCCAGACCCTGGAGTGAGTGAGCAGAAATGTAGCACTTTTGCATTGTATGGAGACGCAAACAGGTTTATGTCTGGATGGACCCGTTTTTTGAACAGGGTATCCAAAACAAAGTCAGAGAGTTCCCATTCATGGCAGAGAGCACTAGATCGACCGATCCTCAAATGCGTTTGGGGTATCTGGGAGGAACAGTGCTGACAGAAATAGGTCATGTTCCATCACCCAGTGCCAAACTCTTATAACTCCTCTACAGACAGCATATGAATGAACTCCGCCCTGTCAACTTATGTACAACACCAACATGGTCTGTGCGAACCAAGAGCTGATTCCCCAGGAGGAAAGCAGCAAAGGCCTGTAGGCCATACAGAACAGCCATCTCCAGAGTGTTGCTGTGAAGCACTGTATTCAGAGGGCCTGACTGACTCTGTGCTCAGAAAGGGCCCAGATGAGCCCCCCATCTGGTCTCTGAAGCATCTGTGGACATTACCAACAGCAAAAATGGCTGAAGGAACAGTGATCCTTTTTCTAGGTTGGATCAATCCAGCCATGATAGGAAAGAATGACAGAGAAGTGACCAGTATAAGGCACTTCAGCTCATCTGAATGCCGAGCCTGTTGTGCCCTGAGAAACCACTGTGGGATTGTCATGTAGAAACAGGTCAGTGGAAGTGTCCTGATCAGTTTTAGGAAACAATGGGTGGCTACATAATCACTGGATAGCACCAGCTGAGCCTGTGCCACTAGTGCCATGGCACAGTCCAAGGGCAGAAATGCCAGATTCACACCTGTGTCTAAACAGCTCCAATGTACTGGAGGCATTGACTCATGGTATAGACAGACTTCCGGCTTGTTGACCAACATGTGTAGTTGGTCAAACAGTTCCAATACAGTGTGTTCACTGTCACTACCCTAGGCGGAGCTTTTTATTTTCTTAGACTTTGCTTTTCTGCTTGCTCCTGGCCAGGCAGGGACCTCTTTCCACCTTCAGCCGCACTGCACTTATGCTGTCCATCCGAGAACCTGCCACCTATTTGGTGGGACCACCAGCAACACACCGCTGTGCTCCCCCCCGGGTTGGGTATCCCTTCATTTCAGTTCCACAGCATTTCTTCCCCGCTGTCAATCTGGTCACCCACAGCAGAGGTGAAAACTGGTGGCATTCCCCAGCAGAAGTCTCGGTTCCAGCTTTGGACATGGTAGGTAGGCTGAGGCTTCCTCCTCCGCCTCCATTTCCTGGTTTTGTTGGCCTGCCAACACTCTAGGAGCGCAATGTGATTGGTATGATGGCTGAGCTGGTCCTCCCAATCCCAGCGTTCTGTCCAAGGGTCCCTCACCATTGATTGCTGAACCCCTGCACTGCCACTCTTGGTCACCCAGGTGATGGTAGAGCAGTGGGTCACAACTTCCTCCCTCCCTGGAGGACAGCGTCCCATGCGACACTCAATCCTCCGATGTTCCAGGCTCGGTCTCAAACTTGGGTTATCATTGCAAGTGGTAGCTTTATCGCTGCACCGGTCCCCTGGATGAGGCTTTTAATAGCCAATCATCTATGTAATGGAAGACATACAGACCTTTGCTGCAGAGGGCAGCTGCAAGATCTTTGGTAAAAACATGCAGTGCAGAGCATAAGCCAAAAGGCAGCACACGAAATTGGTAGAGCCCTGAAGCATGAATCTCAGATACTTTCTGTGAGATTTCCTTGTCTTGAAGTGAAGATAAGCATCCTTCATGTCCAGCATGACCATCCAGTTTCTAGGTAACAGGAACTGAAGAAGACAATTTTTGACTTTTTGTATTCTATATATGCATTCAGTTCCCTCAGGTCTAGGACAGGCCTTAAAGAGCTGCAGCCACCTCAAAGAAAACTTTGAAAAATATAATAATTAGATACAATTCAGCTTGCATTCTGTATGTATTCTATAGATTTCTGCTCCTAATTATTCATTACTGAGGAAACTTCCATGAATACATGATCTCTATCCCTTAGTGTTCATCTGACTCAATAGCTTACTCCCTACTTCATCGTAATCCTGTGTTGTGACATCACAATCCGTTGCCATGGTAACTGTGATGTCACACATGGTGCATTATGACCTCAAGTAGGGAGAAAGCAGCAGGAATAAGAATAAGTTACTTGCCATAGTAACCTTGTTTCTCCCAGGGAATATTCATAACTCTTCTGCAGTGTGCCTTTAAGCCAGATCTGCCCGGAGATAGAACATTATGCTAATGATGGAACCATTGGCATGTGCTACTTTTTCAAATGCTGCCACCTATCAACTGCCTATATTCTAACTCTCAGATTTCCTGGATGCCGGTAAAGACAGGGCCCAAAAGATTTATAAATCATTAAAATTTAGAAGTCACACAACCAGCCTCCAACGGGAGGAAGAAAAATGTTTAAATATATTCATAAACAATACAGTCTCCAATGTCAAAATCACCTGAGAGGAGAAAAACCACTGAAACTAGTTTCAATAAAAGCCAGAATGTGGCATACACAGCCTAAAGGTACAGCATGGAATGCAGAGTCCACTGGTTCTGGTAGGGGAGGCAGGGTGGGACAGTTATGAATATTGGAGTATCCCCTGGGAGAAACAAGGTTACTAAGGTAAGTAACTTTTTCTTCTCACCCCAGAAATGCTCCAATATTCCTAACTCTTCTGCAGACTAAGAAGCAGTACCTTTGGAGGTGGGAACAGAACCTATTTTGGGCTCATACAGGCAGTTTCGGGACTTGATGGGAAATTTGACTCCCTCACACAAAGAGAGTAAGCAGCTTAGAATTAGAGCTGGAAGCAGTTAAAACAGAGACAGTCGAATCTAAGAAAAGTTCAGAAGCAGCACTGGGGGCTACAGCCACTCTGACAAAGGAGAACACCCATCTAAAGAATTGGCTCAAGTCACTGGAAAATCAAGCTAGATCCTCTAAGGTTCGAATAATCGGTTTACCGGAACGAGCAGAAGGTGACCATTTAGCCCTGTTCCTTAAAGATTGGTTGATGCTGCAACTGGGAGACCTCCTTTCTAAACGAGAGCTACACATTCAGAAGACCTACCGAGTGACGGCCCCGTGGAAGACCCATGAATCTGGATGCACCTCAAGTGGTAGTCATGGTGCTCGATAGGGTAGGCTCAAGAGACCTTATTCTAAATCTGGCCAGACATAGGAGAACTCTTCTATGCGATGGGCAGCAAGTGCGACTTTACCCGGATTTGCCCTACTCGACGAGGATGAAGAAAAATAAATTCGATGGGATCAGAGCAATCCTGCGAGAGGCCGACATCACACATGGCATGCTGTTCCCAGCCTGCATTCGTATCGTCGATCGGGGAAAATCTTTATTTTTTCAGATCCGGCTGAGGCTTTGAAATGGGCACAGAGAAATGCCCCAGCGCGTTCCCGAAGAGAGGAGGCATCTGACTCTAAAGTGGAGGACATTGATGATTCGTGAGGGGTCTTATGGACATTAGTGCAGGTTGGCAATGGTCCTCACTGTAAACAATCGGAACAAATAACTAAACTGTTCTCCTGAGGGATGTTACCTAATAGAGATTATTATTAAGCTTAATCTTTATAAACGTTCATGACTTGTTTAAAGAGGTACTAACATTAAAATTACAAGAGGTTTAAAAGCTACCTTAACCACACTGAGATGTTTAAGGGCAGAACTGTCTAGGTTATGAGTTAATGCCATATAAAATGTTATGTAAGTGTAGAACTATAGTAAGCCTTATTGCTTATCATCCCTTTTTTTTTTTTTTTTTTTTTTTTTGCCCTTAGGGCAATAAAATTTGTCTAGTGCATGCTTAACTCTCAGATCCCTGTAGAGGGTATAAGGGACATTATTGATTTACTGATATTTCAATATTATGTATACTGCATGCAGCTCTTGGTCTCTGTAAACAGCAATTTACTTAATGGTATAGAATCGGAGTTATAGGCTTTCTTTCTTTCCCCCCAAATGACATATCTTATAGACTCTGCATGCTTGTTTTAACCTGCGTGTATTAAGAGGAGTGGCGACCTCAACTTGTAATCATTAATCCTAATATGCATTGTCAGAATAATTTCTATATGGAATATTGAGAAATCAATAAAAAGAAAGTAACAAAAAAAAAATAGAACCTATTTTGGAAACCGGCTCTGCAGGACAGCTATACCAAACCGGGCATCAGCCCTAGTCTGCATATCCAGGCTGTAATGTTTGGTAAATGTGTGACCTGTTCTCCAGGTAGCTGCTTTACAGATATCCAGCACAGGGACATCCTTGGCAGCTGCTAGTGTGGCAGCTGTCCCTCTTGTGGAATGGGCTCTGAGCCCTGCTGGGGCTTCTTTTCCTGCTTTGAAATAAAACTAAACACACTGAACAATCCAGTGAGAAATGAACCTTTTAGATGCTGGATTACCCTTTCCCACATCCCCATAAGTGAGGAAAAGCTGCATCTTGTCCTGCCTGTGGGGCTTAGTAGCTATCATGTAGTAGCTCAACGCTCTCTTGACATCAAGACTATGCAATCTATATTCACCAGAAGAAGAATGCTCCGTGACAAACATTGGCAGAGTGATAGTTTGGTTTAGATGAAAGTCAGAAACCACTTTGGGAAGGAGTTTCCTATTAGTTTTAAGGACAACTTTATCCCTGTGAAAGGAGATGTAGTCCTGCTCAGTGCTTAGGGCCTGAGGTTCACCGATTCATCTGGCTGAAGTGATGGCTACCAAAAATACTGTTTTCCATGTAACATATTTCAGAGGTACTGAAGACATGGGTTCAAATGGGGGACCCATGAGTTTAGCAATACAAATGTTGAGTTAAGATCCCATGCTGGAACCGGTTCTCTGAACAGTGGGTGCAAGTGAGATAGACCCTTAAAGAACCTTTTAAAGATGGGGTTCGATGCCATAGAGGTAGTCTTACCTGCTGAGGTATAAGCAGAGACTGAAGCCAAATGGATCTTCAGTGTAGAGGACTGCAATCCCGAAGAATGCAAGTTAACCAGACAGTCCAGCACAAGTGGCACTCCTGCCTGTGCTGGCACTATGTGCCTGGTGGAACACCAAATAGAAAACCTTTTCCATTTTGCAGTATAGGTTATCTTAGTGGAGGCTGTCCTATACCCCCTTAAAACATCCATGACCCCTTCAGAGAGGTGTAATCCAACGTATTCTAGGTCCTCAAGAGCTAAGCTTTGAGCCTGAGTGACTTGAGGTTCAGGTATAGGAGCCTCCCCTGATTGGAGGTCAGCAGATTGTGCCTCCTGAGAAGGTGCATTGGTTTGTCCACTGAGAGAGCAGTAGGGAATACCATGGCTGTCTGGCCCAGTCTGGGGCTACCAGTAACATTGTGGCTGACTGAAGCCTGAGCTTGAGCAGTACCCTGTACAGCACAGGAAATGGAGGCAAGGCATACAGGTACTTTTCTGACCAGTCCAGAATGAGAGCATCCAGGGGAATTAAGCCCACTGCTGGAGGTCTGCAACAGTACTGTGGGAGGTGGTGACTCTGGTGGGAGGCAAAAAGATCTATCTCTAGAGTGCCCCACCTTCTAAATATGGTTTGCACCACCTGATGTTCAGGGACCATTCGTGATGGGCCTGGCTGATTCGACTTAGGGCATCTGCCAAAACATTGTCCTTGCCTGGCAGATGAATGGCCTGTACAGAGACTCCTAGGGAGTATGCCAAGTTCCAGATTCACATTGCTTCTGTGCAAAGAAGACTTGACCTTGTTTCCCCTTGCTTGTTTATGTAACACATGGTGGTGGTATTGTCTGTTCTGATTTGAACCACCTTCCCCTGTATCAGTGGTGTGAAAACTTCCATTGCCAGAAACACTGCCCTGAGCTCCAACAGATTGATATGTAGGTGAGACTCTGCACTTGACCAAGTGCCCTGGGTAGTATGCTCTCCCAGATGGACCCTCCATCCTAACAGGGATGCATCTGTTGTGAGAATTACTGAGGGAAGCTCCCTTTGGAAGGGGACCCCTTCTCTGAGGTTGTCTTCCACCACTGGAGGGCCTGGATGAATGTTTTCGTTACTGGGACCAATTTTGAAAGGGGATCCTTTGACCAATGAGCCCTTAAGAGAAATTGAATGTCTTTCATCTGAAACCTGGAACCCAGGTGTGTCCCAGGAGTTGAAGGAATTGCCTTGCAGTTCTTGGCACATTCAGCTTGAAAGAACCTGCTAGTTGTAAGATGTTTTTACCCTGTCCAGGCGTAGGAAAGCGCTAGCTCTTTGGTATTTAGTTCTGCTCCTATGAATTGCAGAACTTGTGTGGAAAGAACAGACTTTTCTAAATTTAGCAAGAACCCCAAGGGCTCCAGAAGTTGCAGGTGAGCTGCAAGTGCTCCCTTAACTGCTGTGGAGACTCTCCCACCATTAGCCAGTCATCCAGGTAGGGAAACACTGCAACACCTTGCCTTCGCAAATGTCCCACCACTACTGCCAGACACTTTGTGAACACCCTTGGAGCTGAATTGAGATCAAATGGCAGGGCTGAGAACTGGTAGTGACCGGAAGGGAGTCTGAATCTGAGATACTTTCTGTGAGACTCCCTTATGGGGATGTGGAAATAAGCATCTTTTAGGTCCAGGGTTGCCATCCAGTCCCCTTTTTGGAGTACTGGCAGAATTAGAGACAGTATCACCATTTTGAATTTTGGTTTTGTTAAGTACCTGTTGAGGACCCTTGGGTCTAAGATAGGCCATAACTCCCCATTTTTTTGGTGTAAGAAAATAGCTTGAGTAAAGCTCTTTTCCTCCTGTGCTGTGGAGGCACTGATTCTACTACTTTTAGCAGCAGCAGGTTCTGAACCTCTTTTTCCAATAGCTTCCTCTCCAGAAGGGAAGCTGGTTTGAAAGCTCTTGTTTTTTGAGAGAGGAAGGACTTGAAACTTAGGGACAGTACCTGACCCACCATCTCCAGGACCCACCTGTCTGTGGTGATATTTTTCCAGGCCTGGAAATAATGGATCAGCCTGCCACTACTGGAACGGGGATCCTGCTTGGCTTGGGGCTGAGAGTGGGAGTCATGTCTAGAACCCCTCCTGCCCCAACCTCCAAAATATCCTTGCTGAGGGTATTGAGGTACCTGGGGTACAACCATGGCCTGGTAAAAAGGCCTGGTGTGAAACTATCTGGCCCCGCCTCCCCTATTGTAGGGCCTTGTGGAGTAAGTAGCCTTTTCTTTGGCAGAATTGCTCCTAAAGGTGGTTTTATATTTGTCCACCTTTTTCATATAAGCCTCTGTATGACTCCCAAAAAGGGAGTTACCTTCCACAGGAAAATCCAGGCCTTATTCTGAGTGTCCTATGTGAGGTTTGTGGCGCTCAACCATGCAAATCTCCTCTGAACAATGGTATTAGCCATCCACCTGGCAGCAGTGTCGTTGGCATCTGCTGCCATCTGAAACTAGTATTTGGCAGCTTCCATGCCAAACCTAGCAGTTTCAGCTAGGTCTGGGGATAAGGTGGATAGAACTTTATCAGCCATAGCCAGCATAGACTGCCAGAGAGTCTTCTGGTATTGAGCTGCATAGGCATGACATTAGCCTGCCTGATGGCCAGAGAGGCCGATAAATAGCCCTTCTTGGCCATACTGTCCATTTTGCAAGAGTCCTTCTTTGGAGGGTGAGAGGCCAGAGGGACTTTTGCCTTGTCAGAGGCAGCAGCTTGCACCACCCCCTGGTGGTTAGGGGTGAATAAAGAAACTCAGCCCCTTTCCTGTCAAGCTGGTATTTTTTATTCAACCTTTTATCCAAAGGAGGGACAGACCCAGGTATCTGGAGGAGCTTGAGAGCATCCCTTTTAAAAAACTTATTAATAGGGAGCTACAGCTTTTTGGTGGGTGTTAACCCTATCATTTCAAGCTATTCAGCTTCCTCCTCATCCTCTACCACTTCTGTGGTAGAGATGTCCAAAGCATCCACAATTTTCCTAACAAAGGAAAAAAGTGAAGAGTAATCCTCAGAAGACCTGGGGAGAGAGCCAAACTCCTATTCAGTGGAGAGCTCAGGCTCTATAGGCTCCCCCTCCTCTTCACCAAAATCTTCCTGAAAAGAAGATTTGTTGGAAGCAACAGGGGTCTGAACTGGTGGCTGCGGATCCACAGACAGCAGACCTTGCAAGGTTTGCAGAATTTTAAAAGCCTGTACTATTTCTAGAGGAGAAGGAATGGCAGGTGGCACCACAGAAGTCCCCTTAGGCGGACCAGCAGGGGGTTCAGTGTGCTTTGTCTTTTTAGTCATTTTTGCTGGAACCAGAGAGCTAGCCAGTTCAGCCAATCTTTTTGTACCCATATCAGGGGCAGAAGTAATGGGTGAAAAAATTACTCACCTTAGTAATTGTGTTTCTTCTAATGGAGTCTTGCTGTATTCTGACAATCTGCAGTTAGCTCCAGCCTTTAAACTGCCCCAGAGAGTAGAGGTTTAATTTTCTATGCAGTGCATAGGACGTGGAGCTCGAGCTCGGTTAAGGTCTCTGTCTGCAGCACTTTGAAACCCAACCATCAGATTCTTATGAGCAAACACTCACTATGTGGAAATTGTAAAAAATGTTTAACTAGCCAACTGGCAACAAAAAGTTTTGGATTCCCAAAGGAAGACTAAAGTCAGGAAACCAAAAACCTATCCAAAATAAAGATTATAATACAAGCACCCAGGTAAAAAGGAGTGTGTGCTGAAGACACCCCTGGGGCGCAACACTGCACCTGCCCACTCACTTCCCAAAAACAGGTTCTGAGAGGGGAGGCAGGGAGGGAGGTCAGAATACAGCAAGACTCCATTAGAAGAAACAGAATTACTAAGGTGAGTAATTTTTCTTCAAACATGAAATCGTGCTGTATTCTGATAATCTGCAGACTATCAAGCAGTACTTCCATGGAGGAGGGACAGAACCTACTTTGGGAATAGGCTCTGAAGTACTGCTGTGTCAAACCGAGCATCACTCCTAGCCTGGATATCCAGAGAGTAATGCTTGGTAAAGGTGTGGACTGTTTTCCAGGTGGCTGCTTGACAAATTTCTAAGAGAGGGATATCCCTGGAAGCAGCCAGGGAAGCAGCTGTACCTCTTGTGGAATGAGCCCTCAGGCCTGAGGGTGGAATTTTTCCCTGTTTCTCATAGCAGAATTGTATACAAGAAACAATCCACCTGGCAATAGTTCTCTTGGTGGCAGGTTTGCCCTTTCCCACAACTTCCCCATAAGTGAGGAACAACTCGAAGGAATCAAACCTGTGACCCTTGGTACGCTCTATGTAGTAGCTAAGGGCTGTTTTAACATCTAAACTGTGTAGCCTCCTCTCCCCTGAGGAAGAATGATCAGTGAAGAAAACAGGGAAAGACATGGACTGATTCAAATGGAAGTCTGAAACCACTTTGAGCAAGAACCTCCTATTGGTTCCAAGGACCACTTTATCTCTATGGAAGGAGATAAAATCAGGTTCCACTGACAGGGCTCGCAATTCACTGATACGTCTGGCAGTGGTAATAGCTACCAAAAACACAGTTTTCCAAGTCAAGTACTTAAGCTCTGTTGAGGACATAGGCTCAGATGGGGGTTGCATCAGTTGAGCAATGCAAACATTTAAGTCCCAGGCAGGGGCAGGATCCCTAAAGGGAGGATTGGTATGAAGCAATCCCTTGAAAAATTTACAGAATACAGGGTGAGAGGACAGTGAGGAAGGCTTTCCTACTGACAGAAAAGCAGAAACAGCTGACAAGTGTACCTTGAGGGTAGCTGGTCTGAGGCCTAGACCATTAAGATGGACCATATAATCCAGAACTGTAGGCAATTCAGCAGTGTCTGGGGATATATGCTTCTTGGAACACCAAATGCTGAATCTTTTCCATTTGGAGTCATAAGTCTTTCTGGTGGCAGGCTTTCAAGAGGCTTTGAGAATATCCAAAACCCCTTGGGACAGATGCAAATCTGCATACTCTAGCTTTTCAAGAGCCATGCCTTGAGATTGAGGGACCGAAGATTGGGGTACCAAATCCTCCCCTGAGAGGAGGTTAACAGGTTGTAATTCCTGGGAAGAGATGGGGAAGATGGACTGCTAGAGATAGTAAGAGGGGGTACCAGGGCTGTCTGGCCCAATCTGGAGCAATCAGAATCACTTTTCAGGGTTGTGACCTCACTTTGACCAGAACCTTGAACAGCAGAGGAAAGGGAGGGAAGGCATAGAGAAATTTCCCTTCCCAGTTCAACATCAGAGCATCCAGAGGGACTGAGCCCAAGACTGGGGGTCTGCAACAATACAGAGGAAGTTGGTGATTGTCTGGGGCTGCAAAGAGATCCATCTCTGGAGTGCCCCAACATGAGAAAATCACTTTTAACACCAGAGGATCCAGGGACCATTCGTGATGGCCCTGGGAGATCCTGCTCAGTGCATCTGCTAGCACATTGTCCTTCCCTGGAAGGTGGACTACTGTCAGAGAGGTCTGCAGAGAATAAGCCAGGGACCACAATTTCATGGCTTCCGTGCAGAAGGCCATGGACCAAGTGCCTCCCTGCTTGTTGATGTACCACATGGTGGTGGTGTTGTCTGTTCTGACCTGAACCACCTTGTTCTGCACTGACAGAGAAAGCTTGCAGGGCCAGAAAAACTGCCCTGAGTTCCAGGAGATTGATATGAAGAAGGGATTCCTGAGGGGACCACAGTCCCTGGGCTGTGAGAGCCCCCAGATGGGCTCCCCACCCCAAAAGGGAAGCATCCATGATAAGGACCATCGAATGAGACTGAGTAACAAATGGAAAAAAAAAAAAAGTACATAGTCATGTGGGGAGTAGTGCAATGTAATGGCTGTGGGGCAGCAGTCTTCCGGGAGTCTTTCTGGAGGCTGAGATGCTGCCCTATTTGCAGACAACTCTCTGCCCTGAGGGAGGAAGTTGCCCGTCTTCAGGCCACACTGGACAGCAGTAAGAGAACCTTCCCCAGGCCAGACTTGATGGTGGAAGGAACCCCCCATCCAGGAAGCACCAGGCCACCACCACTACCTCAGAGGTTGCAAAAGCACAGCAGTTGGACCACAGTGGGCTCAGGAGGGTGAGGAGGGTGGAACAGAGGCACACCCAGTCAGTTGTTCCACTCCACAATCCATACACACATTCTGGGGGCACAGCTCCCCTATGATGCACCGGGAGGAGATTAAGGAGGCTGGGGACACCTGTCACAAGGAGGCCCACAGGAGGAGGCAAAGGATGCCACAAGGAAAGGAAAGCAGCTCCTGGTGGGGACTCATGTGGGGGATAGAACTGGGAGAGCAGGAAAACTGAGTAAAGTGCCTGCCTGGTGCCATGGCTTGTAGGGACAGGAAGCGCATCCTCAGGATCACGAGAACAGCTGCACGAGGAGTCTGAGGCTGGATGTCATCGTCCACCTAGGGACAAATGACTTGGCTCAACATGAGATTAGAACAGTGCAGAAGGACTTTTTAGAACTGGGGAGGGCCTAAGACAAGTAGCACACACAGTAACCTTCTCAGATGTGCTGCCTGTAAATGGCATGAGTGAGGCAAGGGTACTTTGCACCATGCAGTTTAATGAGTGGTTGAAAAATGGTGTGGAGCACAGGGGTTGGCTTCATTGGGGACTGGGGTTCCACCTGGAGGGACACCAGCCTATACTGGCAGGATGGTCTGCATCTGTCCAGGAAGGGAACAAGTCTTTTGAGCAATCGGGTTTAAATGCTTCATTGGCAAGCTTTTAAGCTAGTCAGGGGAGGCACTGATGAGCAGCAGGAAAATCCCAGCCTCTCCTACAAAACAGAGGTACTAAATGAGAAAAGACCGAGGTAGAAGGTCAGTGGGGATGCTGCAACAGAAAGTAAAGCCATCAAAATGGAAACAATGAGTACCAATACCGTAGTCTGAGTAACAAGCTTCCTGAATTAGTGGCCTTGATGGAGGAGGAACATCTGGATATCGTGGCAGTCACAGAAACATGGTTCACACAAAACCATGACTGGGACATAAACATACCAGGATACACTATCTACAGGAGGGACAGGAGGGTAAAAGAGGAGGAGTAGCTCTTTACATAGGGGAAGGAATCAAAGTAACAGAACAAAGAAAACAGGGAGAAAAAGAAGCACTGTGGGTAAATTTGGAGACCGGCAATGCACCACAATCCGCTGAGGGGTTGTATACGAAACCCTTCTCAGGGGAGAAAATGGACAAGGAAATGATAGAAAGTATCCAGTATGGCAAAAAAGGGAGATATGTGCTGATGGGTGATCTGAATATACCAGATGTTAACTGGAGTGCAGTTGCCACAGCCACTTGAAGAGTGGGGTTATTCTAGATGCCCTACAGGGGCATGCCTTAGACAGCTAGTATTGGAGCCCACTCGAGAGAGAGCAATCTTAGACCTGGTTCTCTCAAATGGAGATGAAGAGAGGATCACAGATGTAGAAGTGGGTAGCCATCTGGGAACTAGCGACCATCGAACAGTATGGTTCACAATAAACACAGCAATAGAGTCAAGCCATACAAAGGCAAAGGTACTGGACTTTAGGAGGGCTGACTTTGCCAAAATGGGTAAGTGCCCAAGGAATGCACTAGCACATGGGCAGGAAGGAGGGGTGGAAGAACAATGGGGAATAATAAAAACTGCCATCACAGAGGCAACAAGCCTTTGTGTGAAGCAAATAAACAAAACTAAACGATGTAAGAAACCACTATGGTTCTCAAAGGAAGTGGCAGTGAAGGTTCAAGAAAAAAGAAAGCTTTCAGGAAGTACAAGGAATGCACAGAAGAGCAGGACAGAGAACTGTATCAGTTAAAGCAAAGGAAGCTGGGAAGGCAGTCAGAACAGCAAGGCCCAAACCGAGGAAAAGATAGCCAACTCAGTTAAGAAGGTGGATAAAACCTTTTATAGAGTACATCAGGAAGCGAAGGAAGACCAAGGGAGGATAGTGAGGCTTAATAAAGGGGAGGGTGGGCAGAGGGAGACTGTGAAAAGGCAGAGATACTTAACAAATATTTTTGCTCAGTATTTACAAAGGAAGGGGGGGGGTACCTAGAACAAACAGTAGAAAAACACTGGATACAGAAGTTGATACCAGCCCATTTACAGAAGAAAGGGTTCTGAAAGAACTTTTAAAACTGAAGGTGGACAAAGCAATGGGGCCTGATGGGATTCATCCCAGAATTCTAAAAGAACTAAGGGTAGAATTAGTGACACCACTGACTACCCTGTTTAACAAATCATGGGAGGATGGGGTGGTACCCAAGGACTGGAGGAGGGCAGATGTGATTCCCCTTCACAAAAGTGGGAGCAAGGCAGAAGCAGGAAACTACAGACCTGTTAGTTTAACCTCAGTGGTAGGGAAAATGATGGAATCACTCTGAAGGAAAGAATTGTCAAGTATCTAGAGGCCAGAGGGCACAGGACCCAAGGCAGCATGGATTCACAGCAGGAAGGTCATGCCAGACAAATCTGATAGATTTCTTTGACTGGGTGACCAAAGTAGTAGATCAGGGAGGGGCTGTGGACATGGCCTACCTAGACTTTAGCAAGGCATTTGACACAGTCCCACACAAAGATTAATATACAAGTTAGCTAGCCTGGGAGTGGGTCCCAAGATGACAGCCTGGGTAAAAAATTGGCTGGAAAATAGGACACAGAGAGTAATAGTAAATGGAGCCCACTCTGATGAAAGGGGGTTACTAGTGGAGTACCACATGAGGTTCAGTATTAGGACCAGTCCTCTTCAATGTCTTTATAAAGCGATATTGCAGAGGGACTGGAAGGAAAAATATGTCTCTTTGCAGATGACACAAGATCTGCAACAGAGTTGATGCACAAGGTGGGGTGGAAAGGATGAAAAGGGACTTGGCAAGGTTAGAAGAATGGTCAAATGTATGGCAGCTTAGATTCAATGCTAAGAAGTGCAAGGTAATGCACCTGGGAAACAAAAACCCAGGGGAAGAGTACACTATGGGGATGAGACACTAACAGCAACAAAAATGGAAAGGGACCTGGGGGTATCATATCAGATGACCTAAAGGTGGGCAAGCAATGTGAGAGGGCAGCAATGAGGGCTGGGGGGATATTGGGATGCATAGGGAGAGGCATCACCAGTGAAAACAGGAAGTTATTATCCCTCTGTACAGACAGCTGGTCAGACCCCATCTGGAGTACTGCGTGCAGTTCTGGAGACCCAGTCTTCGCAAAGACATAGACAGGATGGAAGCTGTCCAGAGGAGGGCAACTAAAATGGTGCAGGGTCTGCACCGGAAGACATATGAAGAGAGACTAAAGAAACTTAATATGTATAGCCTCGAGGAAAGGAGGGAGAGGGGGGACATGATAGAAACTTTCAAGTACCTCAAGGGAATCAACAAAGTCCAAGAGGGTAGCATCTTTCAAAAAAGTGTTGCAAGAACAAGGGGCACAATTTGAAGATAGAGGGGCGGCTCAGAGGTAATTTAAAGTATTTTTCACATAGGGGTTGTGGATGCATGGAACGGCCTTCCGGAGGAGGTCGTGGAGTCAAAAACAGTGGTGGAATTCAAGCATGCATGGGACAGTCATAAGGCAATTCTAGGGGATGGGAGTAGGAAAAAGTAGGCTGCTGGTTAACTAGGATCTGCAGCTTATCCAGTAGGCTGGGAAATGGGCAGACTGGGTGGGCCAAGCGGTCCTTATCTGCCGTCAAATTCTATGTTTCTATGTTTCTCTGTTTCTTGTCTTAAATTGTCCTGATCCTGCCACCATTGAAGAGCTTGGATCAGTGTCCGAGTCACTGGAATCAGTTTGTTAAGAGGATCCTTCCTTTGGGACCAAAAGACTCTCAGATGGAACTGAATGTCCCTCATCTTGCCCCTTGGACCACTGCTGTAGAAGCTGCCATGTGGCCCAAGAGCTGAAGGAAATGCCTTGCTGGTCGGAACACCTGAAGGCTGAAGGAATAAGCCAGTTCTATAAGAACTCTTGCCCTTTCTAGGGGAAGAAAGGCTGTTGCTTTGACAGTATCTAGTTCTGCCCCTATAAAGGTAAGAAGCTGCACCAGTTTGAGAACTGACTTGGGGAGGCTGATAAGAAATCTCAGGGAAGTGAGCACTTGCTGGGTCACTTGCAAGTCTGACTTGACTTGGTCTGGAGACTGACCCACTAGGAGCCAGTCATCCAGATATGGAAAAATGGAAATCTTTTGCCTTCTTAAAAAAGCAACTACTACTGCCAGGCATTTTGTGAAAACCCTTGGAGCTGATGTTAGACGAAAGGTCACTGCTTTGAACTGATAATGGCCTGAGGACAACTTGAACCTGAGGTACTTTCTGTGGGAGCACCTGATAGGGATGTGAAAGTAGTCATCTTTGAGGTCCAGGGAGGCTAGCCAGTCCCCTGGCCTTAGAGAGGGAAGAATTATTCCCAGAGTCACCATCTTGAACCTTGGTTTTAAAAGATGTTTGTTCAGGTATCTTAGATCTAGGATGGGTCGCCACTCCCCTGTCTTTTTTGGGATAAGGAAGTACCTGGAGTACAGAACTTTGCCCAGGTATAGGGTAGGAACTCTCTCTATGGCTCTTAAGGCCAGAAGAGATGAAACCTCTGCCTCTAGGGCAAGGATTTCAGAGAGACCTGCAGTTGGAAAAGATCTGGCTCTCATCTTCGGAAATTTCTTGAAGCTGAGAATCAGTATCTGGCTTACTATTTCCAGGACCCATTTGTCTGAAGTAACAGACATCCAGTCCTGGATGAAGTAAGCCAGCATGCCCCCTACAGGGATAGGAGAGTCGACCCGGGCAGACCCATCAGGGTGTCTGCTTGGCAGGGGCCTTAGGCTGAGGAGTGGATGCAGCCCTGCTCATCCCCCTTCTGCCTCTCCCTCTGAAGAACCCCCTCTGTGAAAAGGAAGATGAGGCCTGTGCTTGGTAGAAAGGCCTATGAAAAGGCCTGCTCCTAGATTGCTGCCTTTGAGGAGTTGCCTGCCTCTCCTTGGCCTGAGCACTCCTATAAATGGTCCTGTACTCATCCATTTTCTTCATGTAATTCTCTGTCTGCTCCCCAAACAGAGAATTACCCACCACAGGGAAATCCATGGCCTTAGCCTGGGTGCCTGTGAGAGGCTACTACATCTGAGCCAAGCCATCCTCCGAAGAGCCACAGAATTAGCCATGACTCTTGATGACACATCATTGGAGCCCACAGCAGCATGAAATTGTACCTTTGATGCCTCAATCCCATCAGCAGCCACCCTCTCCAGCTCCTTGGCCAGCTGGGGGGAGGCCTGTTTAGCCAGTGCCAGTACAGTGTCCCACCTGGACTTCTGGTACCTGGCTGTATAGGCCATATAGTTAGCCTGCCTAAGTCCCAAGGAGGATGCCATGTACTGTTTCTTTGCCATGGCATCCATCTTCCTGGAGTCTTTTTCTGGGGGGTGTGAAGCCAAGGGAATATTTGCCTTGTCACAGGCTGCAGCCTGCACTACTCCAACATGGCTGCATTGCTGGTATAAAAACTCTGTATCTGAGCCTGATAAAGTGTACCTCTTGTCCATCCTTCTGTCAACAGGAGGTACAGAAGTAGGAGACTTTAGGATTTTTTGTGTCTGCTTCCCAAAGGACTTATGAAGGGGAATAGACAGTATCCTGGACTCTGGGATGTCCATCATTTCAACAAAACCAGGCTCCTCCTGATCCTCCACAGCCTCCTCCATAGGAAGCTGGAGGGTTTCAGCCACTTTTCTGTAAAACAGATAGTGGGGAGGGGACTCAGAGAGCCTAGGAGTGGAAACACCAGAAGGTCTGTCTGGGGAGATGTCTGGTTCCACAGGCACATCCAGACTTTCACCATCATTACCATCATCTTCAAAATCCTCCTCCTCCTCAAACTCTGGTTCATAAAAGTCTTCAGGGGTATAATCTTAAACCGGGGTAACCGACCGAACCGAACCCCTGCCAAAAAGCACCGGATCGGTCAGAACCGGACGAAGCAATTCAACAATCCGAATCGCTCTGGCTATTTCCTCGGCAGTCGGAACATGAACCTCTGGATCCGAACCGGTCGATTTCTCTTTGTGTTTTCTTTTTGTAGGAACTGATCCCTCAGGATCGGCTCTCCTCTTACCGGAAGAAGTATTGCCCTGGTCAGAGGGCACTCCTTCTGGTTCAGTTGGAACCGAACCGGGCTGGCCATCTGGGTCAGCGGACTTCTCAGCTTCCTTTTCCCTAAGTCTACCTAATCTTTTTTCCAGGGTAGACTTAGGAAAGTTTTTACATATTTGGCAGTCTGTATCGAGGTAGTCAAACCCCAGACAATAAACACAGGTGGTGTGGGGATCGACCTTAGCAAAGACCTCCCCACACTCACTGCAGTGTTGAGATCCAGTGGGCCCGTTTTTTTCCTGGGTTTCTCAGACATGGCCAACCTAACCAAACTTACCCTTTTTTCGGCAACCACCAGGCAAGACTCCCTTATCGGTCTCTAACCGTGTTACGGGTATTGGAAAAAAAACGTTGAAACACGTTTTTTTTTTAACCGATAAGGACCGGTAACCACACACGAAGGAAAACACAAGAGTTCAATATAATGGATCGGTTCAGCCAAACCGATCGAAATACAAGTTTACAATTTGCACAAATAAACAGAGAAACTATCTAAGTACTCACAGTACCGCAGACAGAGCCTGAACCGAAAAAGCAGAAATAAATTTGGAATGAAACCGACAACTTTAACCGACTTTGAACCGAGCAGAAGGAGAAATCTCCGGAGTGACTGTTTAGTGAGGTGGAGTAAAGAATCTGACAGTTGGATTTCAAAGTGCTGCAGACAGAGACCTCAACCGAGCTCAAGCTCAACGTTCTATGCACTGCATAGAAAATTAACCCTCTACTCTCTGGGGCAGTTTAAAGGCTGGAGCTAACTGCAGATTGTCAGAATACAGCAAGACTTCATGTTGTTTGAAACTGTGGTTTCACCCACAGTCCCAGAGGTTATCGACTGGTCAGAGCCAGAGGGACTCTTAGGAAGAGGTACTTTCTTTTTCAACCTTTCCAGACGTTTTTCAAGTATCTTCTCAGGAAAAGTTTTGCATACCTCACAATCTACATTCAAATGGTCAAAATCAAGGCAGATGACACAAGAACTGTGTTTATCTGCCTTGGCAGAGTCCTCTCCACACTCCGTGCAGTTTTTGAAACCGGGTTCACTGGTCTTTTTCTTCGGTTTTTCTGACATAGAAGAAAAACCTCAACCGCAATAAAATACATAATTTTAAAGAATTTTAAAACAAGTCTATAGGTTGCAGTCGGTTCAGGACCCGATCAGAGAACCAAGCAGAACTGGGAACCAATAAAAAACAGGAACCGGCATTAGTGGTTCAGTAATCAAGAATAGCAGTTACACAAAAAATAATTTTTTAGCTTTTTACGTAAAATAAAAGTAAACTAGGGGGGACAAAAATCCCGCTATGGCTAAGAAAAAAGTACAGTTACGTAAGAACTTACCATAACAGAAGAACTTCAAGAACAGCTCTTGCAGCAGGTTACACCATTAGGACTGAAGCCAGCAGGTGCCAGGACCCCACAGAAATTTTCTAGCTAACAGTATCCAGCGGGGACCGCCCCCGATGTCGGCCCCGCCCCCGACATCAGGCATCATGTAAAAGGGGGTGGTCCCCCAGAATCTCCAGTTCTCCCTGCAGGAGACTCCTGGCCGCTAGATGACATCAGAAGTGGAGACTGAGTATCCGCCATCAAAAGGTATTCAGAGCAGTGTTAGAAACACCTAATCCTAGAAAAGAGATATGAGAACAACTCTGCCTCCAGAGGGGATGGTGGGAGGGAAACTACCTGCTGCAAGAGCTGTTCTCGAAGATAGTACAGTGACGTAAGAACTTACCATAACAGTAGATCTTGAGGAGAGGCTCTTGCAGTGAAGTATTCACACATAGGACTGATGCGGCGGCGGCAGGACCCATGAAATTTCAGCTAGCAGTCCCTGGCGAGGACCGCCCCCCGTCAGGTGACCAGCGTCAGGGGCGTCGGTATAAAGGGAAGTCCCGACGCCGCCTTCCAGTTCTTTCCCACCACAGGCCGAAAGAGGCCGGACAAGAGAAAGCGGATATTTCTCTATATGGAAAAAAGGCTGAAAAACCTAGAGCCGGGCGGGAAGGTGGCCCTACTGCAGAGCCTCTCTCGAAGATCTACTGTTACGGTAAGTTCTTACGTAACTGTACTATCTTACTTCGAGAGGGCTCTTGCAGTAGGTAATTACACATAGGACTGAATCCCAAGCAGTCTGGAATAAAGAAAGGCACCGGGAGGAGGAAACTACTCCAAGAAGTAGCTCTAGCCCTCAGGACAGGAGGCCTTGCAAAACAGCTAGCCCGAAGCCTCCTCTACGGCGAGAGGCAATATCTAAACTGTAGTGTTTCGTAAAGGTATGGACAGAAGTCCAGATGGGGCTGACGAAGCACGAACTTTTCAGCGAGGCGCTGCACGAGCTAATGGCGGGAAAGAACTGGAAGGTGGGCGTTCGGGACCGCCCCTTTATACCGACGTCTCCTGATGCTGGTCACCTGAGGTGGGGGCGGTCCCTCGCCAGGGACTGCTAGCTAGAAATTTTTCCGTGGGGTCCTGCTGCCTGCCGGCGTCAGTCCTATATGTAATTACTTACTGCAAGAGCCCTCTCGAAGTAAGATCTACTGTTACGGTAAGTTCTTACGTAACTGTACTATCTCACTTCAAGAAACGGCTCTTGCAGCAGGTTACACCATTAGGACTGATTCCCAAGCAATACTGGAAATCCCTCGCAGGTGGAAGGAGGATAGGTAGAGATCGCGAGTTGGACCAAAGCCTAGGATAGGAGTCCCTGAAGGACTGCTAGACCAAAACCAGCTCTTCACCATGATGCAATGTCCTGGCTATAATGCCTGATAAAGGTGTGCACGGTGCTCCAAGTAGCTGCTGTGCAGATGGCCGAAGTGGACACGTTCTTCATGGCCGCAAAGGAGGTAGCCACCCCCCTTGTGGAATGTCCCTTAACCGTGCCCGGTAAAGGTTTGTTATGTTTCTGGTAACAGAACGTGACACAATGGATGAGCCACCTGGACAACGATTGTTTATAAACCGGAGCTCCCATCATCCTATGGGCGAAGGAGACGAAAAGCTGATCAGATTTACGGTGGTGCCTGGTTCTGGTCAGGTAGTATCTTAGACACCTATGCACATCTAGAGTGTGCAGCAGGGCCTCTCCTCTATTACAGTATTTAGGAAAATACACTGGTAAGTCGATGTCCTGATTGAGGGTGAGAGCTGAGACCACCTTAGGTAGAAACTTTGGATTTGTCCTTAGGGACACCCTGTCCTGGTGAAAAATCAAATGATAGCTATGTCTCTAGGAGCCAGGCGTGCAGGTTCAGAGAGCGAAGGTCCGGATGGACCAAAGAACTTTCCTCCTGGGACAATAAGTGAGAGCTGATTGGCAGAGGCAGCGGAGGTTCCTGGGACAGCTGGTGTAGCAGAGGGAACCAAATATGTCTGGGCCAAAACGGCACAATAAATATCATAGTCACCTGCTCTCTTCGGAGTCTCAAAGGGACCCTCTGGATCAATGGGAAGGGAGGAAACGCGTAGAGGAATCTGCCAGTCCAGGAGAGGGACAACGCGTCTCGCCAGAAAACACCAGGCCCTGGATCTAGCGAGCAGAAATTGGGCAGTTTTGCATTGGATGGGGATGCAAAAAGGTCCAATTCTGGTGTGTCCCATCTGTGAAACAGATCCTCTATTACCTCCTGGAGTAGTTCCCACTCGTGGACTCTGGCTTGAGAGTGGCTCAGGCTGTCTGCGATGATGTTGTCCACTCCTAAGACATGAACAGCAATGAGGTTTGCGCAGGGTTGTAGAACCCAATCCCACACACTCATGGCCTCCCTGCAAAGCGGGTAGGAATGGGTGCCTCCTTGTTTGTTGAGGTAATACATCATCACGGTATTGTCTGTTTGTAACAGGAGAGTACCCAGTGGGATCTCCGACTGGAAGGCCTGCAGGGCATAAAGAACTGCTCTAATTTCCAATATATTTATGTGGAGATGAGCTTCCTGGGCTGTCCACGAGTCCTAAGACCTGACCCCGTCGAGGTGTGCTCCCCAACCAAACCCAGAGGCGTCCGTGGAGAGTGTCACAATCTAAGACGGCACAATGAAGAAGACCCCTGCCGACAGGTTCTTTGAATCTAGCCACCATTGCCAATCCCAGATTACAGCATTCGTGATCTGAATTGGAAGCTGCAAATGGTCTTGCTTCTGATCCCATTGAACCCGCAACATCCACTGGGTCACCCGCATGTGGAGATGGGCTAGCGGGACTGTTGCAATGGCCACAGCCATGTGTCCGAGCAGGCAAAGGACCAGTCTGGCTAGGACTGTCTTCTTTGCCAAGATGTCCCTGATGAGGGATCTGATGTGTTCCACTCGGTCCTGGGGCAGAAAAGCTCTCCCTTGGACAGTGTCCAGAACTGCGCCTATGAATTGCAGATTCTGTGACGGAACCAGGCGTGACTTTCTCCTGATTGATAATGATGCCCAACGTCCCGAACAGGGATTGAGTACAGTGAATTGTGAACATCAGGGCCTCCCAAGAGAGTGCCATGAGGAGCCAGTCGTCCAGCTAGGGGAACACGTAGTGGCCTTGTCTCCTTAGAGCCGCCGCTATGACTGGCATGCACTTCGTAAACACCTGAGGTGCCGATGACAGTCCGAAAGGGAGGGCTCGGAACGGATAATGGCAACCTAGAAATTAGAACTGCAAGAACTTCGTGTGCGCTCTAGCAATGGGTATGTGCAGGTAGGCATCCTGTAGGTCCAAGGACGCTAGGAAGGCGCCCTGCTTGAGCATGGGTATCAAACCGGGAAGGATCACCATGCAGAAGTGTTTGTAAAGGACTGAAATGTTGAGATCCAGTATTGGACGGAGGTCCCCTGTCTTTTTGGGAACCAGAAAGAAGTGGGAATAGTAACCTGCATCTCTCTGGTTCCTCAGTACGTGCTCTATAGCTTCCTTTCCCAGAAGCGTGAGCACCTCCTACTGTATGAGCAGTGCGTGCTGACCCGAATAACGGGAAAGCAGGGGAGGTCTTGACAGTGGGTGGTCGAGGAATTCTATGAAGTGACCTCTCTTGACCAGTTGAAGGACCCACCGGTCGGCGGTAATCGACTGCCACCCTGAAAAGTGGCGAGTGATGCGACCCCCGACCTTTTCTGCCTGTTGATCCAGGGGCGGGGACCGGGAAGGAGTCATGCTGTGGTGGCACTACCCCCCGCAGGCTGGGCCGGTTTGGTATACCACTGGCCTCGGCCTGGGGAAGACTTAGGTTGGGCCTTACAGTGGAAGGCGCCCCTTTGCTGCTGGCCGGAATGTGGCTGCTGCCTTTGTTGTCGGCCGCGAAAACAGTTCTGGTTCCTACGAAAAGAACCAGATTTGGGTCTGTACATGGCCTGTACAGTCCTTACTGCCTTCCCAGTGTCCTGAAGCTTGGTGATGACCTTTTCAGAGGGTTCACCAAACAGGACCTCCCTATTAAAAAGGGATGTCCAGGATACTCTTCTGTACGTCCGGTGTAAATCCGGAGACACGGAGCCAGGAGTGTCTCACAGCCGCCTGAAGCTGCGCCCCTGGCAGACGAGTCTGCAGAGTCATATGCAGCTCTTAATACTTGGGTCCCTAGGTCTGACCCTGTGCGGAGGAGGTTCAAGAGCTCCGCCTTCTGCTCGCCTTCTGGAAGTTTGTCAACTAGGTCCTGACACTGTTCCCACAGGGCATTCTGAAAATGAACCATATGAGTCAGATAGTTCAGTGACCTGATGGAGCATGTAGCAGCCGCAGACATGCACCTCCCAAGGGAATCAAATTTCTTGGATTCCTGGTCTGGTGGCTGTGTACTCAGATATTGTGGTCATTGAGACCTGTCATGGAAGGCCGTAATGACCAGGGAATCAGACTGGGGTTGTTGTGCCAAGTACTGGCCCTCTACAGGGGCCCTGTACAGGCAGTCAGCTTTCTTCAGCAGTGCGGGGTTGCAGTGTGGATGCTTCCATGCAGCCTTGGTGACGTCCGCAAAGGTGTCCACCAAGGGTGGTGGTACCACCACAGGCTTCGGGTCTTTCTGCCGAAGATAACGGGCTAGATGCTGTCTCTTGGGGTCGAGATCTTCCAAATCCCATCCCATATTTTCCTGGATGTGCCTCATGATTTTGGAAAAAGAGGGATCATCCGGAGGCAACCTGGGCAGGTCTAGTGGGTCAGGTGATGGAATGCTGATCGGAGAAGGAGACCTGGAGGTATCTAAGGTGTCAGGTCTGGAATCATCCCCCTGTGGAGTGGACCGTTGACGTCTGGGTTGCTTAGGACTGGGAGACCCTAAAGGAGATTTTGAAGGGGGCCTTCTCCATTCTTTGGATCTTCCCCTAGGAGGTGGAGTAGGTTCCTTGGGGGTTGGTGGTCTTCCTGCTGGCCCCTGCGATGGAGGAGGAGGAGGAGGAGTAGGAGGTGAAGGAGGAGGAGGTTTGACTGGGATCACATCCTTCTTTATTGTGTCCCACCAAAATGTAAAGAGATCTTTGACCTCCTGAATATTCATACCGGACAACGGACCTGGCGCCGGTGGTCTGGCGCTGGTATTGGGCGTCGGGTCAGAGTGCGTCGCCGGGTTCGGCGAAGGCTCCTGTGGAAGCCCGACATCCTCACTGTTGCCTGCCTGGTCATCAGGCAATGTCAGGTCCTCCTCAGTAGAATCCCGGCGACCAGTGTCCACCAGAGATGGGGAGGCAGTCTTCGGCTCTGGCGAACATCTCACCGACGTCGGGTCCAACGGGTGTTTAGCCGATGGAAGGAAGGAAGCCCGCTTCGGGTCAGTCGTCTGTTTTAGGGACGTCAGGTCCTTAGTCTTCCTGGGAGGGGGATCCAGACCCTTAGGAGGCTGGGAGGCTGATCTGGCATCAGAGTCCCTGTGTCTGTCTCAGGAAGCCTGTTTAGAAGAGGACTTGGACTGGTGACGGTCTGAAGACTTCAAGGAGGCCCGAGAGGGTGTTGAGGAAGCCGAAGGCCTGGAAGTCTTGATGGGATGCAGAGAAGCCGAAGTGCTGCCTGAAGACTTAACCTTTACTGGAGGGGGCTGAGAGCGGGCCCTGGAGGGAGAGCAGTCTGAGCATGTGGAGCCTGAGCTGGTGCGTGAGTCCGAGGCCCAGAGGGGGGATCTGGACCTGGCCTTCTCCTGATGCTTGTCCCAGTGCTTATGGGACTTTGAGGTAGACTCACCTCTGGAGGCAGGGTCTTTATCCTTGCTTTTTAGCTTTTCTTCCAAGAGGAACCCCTGAAGTGCCTTCTGGCGGCAGATCCGGGTGCGACTGTTGAACCCCTGGCAAAAGGAGCAGGCCTCTGTGTCATGGTCCGGGCCTAAGCACCGCAGGCAGGATGAGTGTGGATCCTTGAAAGGGATCTGTTTGCTGAAGGCACACTTGGAGGGATGTCCTTCTGAGGAAGGAGTTGGAGATGCCAACACTGAGTAGGTAAAACCTTGAAATTCTAGTTGTCGTTCGCTAGAGTGGGACCGTGAGGCCGATGCAGGTGAGTCGACAGCAGAAAAAGAACTGGGGATTCTGGAGGACCTCTCCCTTTTATATGATGCCTGATGTCGGGGTCGGTCCCCGCTAGATACTGCTAGCTAGAAAATTTCCTTGGGGTCTTGGCACCTTCTGGCTTCAGTCCTAATGGTGTCACCTGCTGCAAGAGCTGTTTCTCGAAGTAAGATCCTCGGTTTGTCACCGGTTATACCGAACCATGAGAAACTGAGAAAAACAATGTAATTTAAATAAAAATACTAACGGTTACCAAAATAAACACTAGACAAGGGCAGCAGTTGAAAAATACAGGTTACTCACCTGTAACAGGAGTTCTATGAATGGTATATGTTGTTCATCCACACTGTCTGGCAGGTTCCTTGCCGCTTTAAATCTTGCGGAAGGTCTTCAAGCTGGCTCCTCCCACCACCCACCCAGGTGGTAAAACTCGGCTCCACCCCATGACGCCAGATCTAGCCAGCTGGAAGCCAGGTTAAGCGTCGAGCCGGGAGGTTGGTGGAGTCGTGGATGAACAACATATACCATTCCTAGAACTCCTGTTACAGGTGAGTAACCTGTATTTCTAGGGACATGGATATGTTGTTCATCCACATTGTCTGTCTAGCAGTTCTCCAGGAGGAGGGAGGCAAGGCACACACCCCCTACTTGGGAAATAGAGACTGGAGAACCGAGGCCCCAAAACCAGCATCCCGGCATGACTCAAGGTTGATGTGGTAGTGGGTGATGAAGGTGTGTGCTGACTTCCAGGTAGCAGCCCTGCAGATTTCCTGGATAGGGACATCCGTGGAAGCAGCCACCGATGCAGCAGTATGGCAGGCAGAATGAGCTCTTATCCCTCTGGAAGGCTCCATGCCCGCCAACCTATAGCAGAGATCTATGCAGGAGGTGACCCACCTGCCTATCATCCGCTTGGCTGCAGGTCTGCCAGGTGCGGCTTCAGCGTAGGTGACAAACAGCTGGCGAACTTCTCCCCGAACGTCAGCCGTCTGCTCTTCTAGGGTCCAAAGTATGGAGCCTATATTTGGCCTCCGAGGTGTGATTGGGGTAGAACACGAGCAGAGTCAACACCTGGTTAAGGTGAAACTCCGACACCACCTTTGGAAGGAATTTCGGTTGGGGGCGCAGGACAACCGTGTCCCTGTGGAAGACCAGATAAGGAGACTCGAATGGAAAGCGCCTGGAGCTCTCCCATCCTTCTGGCTGACGTGATAGCCACCAAGAAGGTGGTCTTCCACGACAGGTGAGAGATGTCACACCTGTGCATCGGTTCGAATGGCTTGCCCATGAGCTTAGCCAATACCAGCAGTAGATCCCACGGAGGTGGAGGTTCTCGCACCGGAGAGGATATGTGATCAAGGCCTTGGAAAAAGCGCCCGACCACCTTCTCCTGTGCCACCGACTGCTTCCCGGCCCGCGCCCAGTAAGCAGAGATGGCTGCCAGGTGCACCTTAAGGGTCGTCGACCGAAGCCCTAGCTGAGAAAGGGACCACAGATAGTCCAGTATGCTTGCCAAGGAACAGGAGGAAGGGTCCAGGCCCTTGCCCTGACACCAAATGGAGAATCTCTTCCATTTAAAGGCATAGCATTTTCTGGTCGACTCCTTACGGGACGCCTCAACAACGTTGAGGACCTCGTCGGAAAGACCCAAGGCCTGGAACTCTAGCCACTCAGGAACCAGGCCGTCAGGTGCAGGGATTGAAGGTCCAGATGGAATACCTTGCCCTGACTGACTGAGATCAGGTCCGGGCGGGCTGGAAGCCGCCTCAGGAGCCTGGAGCTGAGACTGAGGAGATCTGGATACCAGAACTGGCGGGGCTAGTCTGGGGCTACCAGAATCACCTGCACCTTGTCCCTCCTCACCCGAGAAGCACCTTGTGGATCAAGAGAAATGGGGGAAAGGCATAGAAGAGGCCCGGGGTCCACGGCCTCGAGAAGGCATCCCCCTGCAGCGAGCCCTGCTGAGGGGGGCGGGCATGAAACAGTCTCAGCTTCGCATTCTCCCTGGAGGCAAACAGGTCTGCCTGAGGTGTGCCCCAGTGGGAGAAGAGATCTTGTACTACCTCCGGCAGGAGAGACCACTCGTGAGATGCAGCCCCTATCCAGCTTAGGGCATCGGCCAGGGTGTTGGAAGCTCCTGCCATGTGAATGGTGAGGAGATCTGCCTCCAGGCTGCGCATGAGAGACCAAATGCGGAGAGCTTCCCTGCACAAAGGCATGGAGTGCGTCCTGCCCTGGCAGTTTAGATAGTACATGGTCGTGGTGTTGTCCGTCTGGACCTGAACCACTTGACCCCATAGAAATGGAGCGAAGGCGGTGAGGGCTAGATGAACCGCCCGAAGCTCCAGCAGGTTGATGTGGCATCAGGACTCCCGAGGGGACCAGAGGCCGTGCGCTCTGTGCTCCCCCAGATGGGCACCACAACCCATCAGAGAGGCATCGGTCGATAGAGAGACCGTTGGCTTGGGGCAGACAAATGGGATGCCCTCCTGCAGATGTGCCAGAACGGTCCACCACTGGAGAGCGGTCCACATCCCCTGGGTCACTGTCACTAGCTGATCCAGCGGATCGAAGTGCTGTGACCATTGGCTGGCCAGTCCCCATTGAAGGGGACACAAGTACCAGCGGTCCCAATGGACCACACTGGTGCAGGCTGCCAGGAGGCGCAGGAAGTCCCAGACAGGGCACGATTGCCCAACCTGAAATGATTGGGCAAAGGGAAAGAACCTTGGCCCTGTCCGCCGGGAGCCGTGCTCTGGCTCAAAGAGAGTCGAGCTCTGCCCCAATGAAATGTATCACCTGCTTTGGCATGAGTTCCGACTTGGCCTCATTGATGAGGAGGCCAATCTGAGAGCAAACCTGGAGGGCCAGATCTCTGGACCGCTCCAACTCCGCTCTGGAGGGGGCTGCAATCAGTCAGTTGTCCAGGTAGGGGTACACCCGGACCCTTCGGCACCGCAGGAATGCTGTCACTACTGCCATGCATTTGGTGAAGACCCTGGGAGCTAGGGAGAGGCCAAAGAGCATGGACTGGAACTCATAAAGGGGATCCCTCTGCTCTGAAGCGGAGGAATCTCTGATGGGACGGACGGATTGGGACGTGAAAGAACGCGTCCTGAAGGTCCAGGAAACAGAACCACATGCCTCGTTCCAAGGATGGAATTATCTGAGCCAGAGTGACTATCCTGAAGGTCCAAGACCTTAGGAACCTGTTCAGGTCATGCAGGTTGAGAATGGGGCACCAACCCCCCCCCGTCCGTTTTGGGACCAGGAAATACCTGGACACAAACCCCGGGTCTGGAGGAGGATCCGCCACCTTTCTGATCACCTCTTTTTCGAGGAGCAGAACAATATCGGCTCGGTAGGCCGACAGCGAGGCTGCGGACCTCGTGGCCCCCTGAGGGGCGATGGCTTGAGAGGGTGGGGCCTGCTCGAACTCCAGAGGCAGGCCCTTTCCTACCACCTCCAACACCCAGTGGTCCATGATGATAGCGGACCAGGCAGAAAGGAAGTGGCGGAGCCATTTCCCCCCACGGGGGGAACCCAGTGGGATGTGACGAGGCTGGGGGCGACACCCCTCAACCCATCACTGGGCAGGCTTGTAGGAGGGACCGGCCGAGGGACCTCCTGGGCCTTTACCTCCCTGCTTCCTACTAGAGGAAGCCGCGGGCTTGGGTTTGGGATGCCAAGCATGAGCCTGCTGGCCCTGGTGCTGGTGTTGTTGGGCCAGACGTGCTGCAGGCACAGAAGGACAAAAGGACTTGTGCTGCTGCTGTTGTCGGCGGCCTTTGTTCTTCTGGGTGGAGGTGACAGAGTCCAGAGTGGCACTGGACTTCTCGATCCGCTGGATGTGACCTTCCACTCCAGGGCCAAAAGAGGTCGGTCTCCAAGAAGGGGACGTCCGCCAATTTGTGCTGGGTATCTGCCGTGAAGGTGGATATCCTCAGCCATGCTCTGCGGCACATGGCCACCGTGGCTGCAACCAATCTGGCACAGGAGTCTCCTATGTCCAGAGCTGTTTGGAGCTGCTGCTTCGCCACCGCCCTACCCTGGTCCCAAACCTACCGGACCGTGGTCTGCAGGTCGGCCGGGAGATGAGGGATCTCCTCATCCAGGGAGCCCATGAGGGCGTGGGAGAAGTGTGCCATCAGCACCGCCGAGCTAGCCTGACGGAGGCCAAGGGAGGATGCAACGTACACCTTGCGCCCGGTGTAGTCCAGCTTTTTGGACTCCTTGTCGGGGGGCTTGTCCACATCCCTAGCGTTCCCGGAACACCGGAAAACGCTGTCGGTGACCAACCCCTCGGCAGAGGGGTGTTCCGAAAACCTGGGCAAAGAGCCAGTAGGGACCGCATACTTCCTGGCCATCCTGGCCAAGGGCGCAGGACAGGAAGCAGGCCACTGCCAAAGCTCCAAGGCTGGGCCTACAATGGCCTCAGCCACCAGAAAGACCTCCGTGGGTGAATCCTCTCGGTCCAGTATCTCCGTCAGGGGATACTTGCCCCGCTTGGATACGGGCTCGAGCTGCATCCTGGTGGACTCTGAGATGAGTCAAAGCAAACCCATGAAGGACGATGGGCTTTCATCCAGTGACTGGCCCCCGGAGGACTCCAGGTCAACCGGCCTGGAGAACAGGAAGTCGCCGGACCCGAGAGTCCGCGAAGAGCCGTTTAGGGCCTGAGCCACCTCCACCTGCCGAGGATGGTCGAGAGTGAGGGTGACCAACAACCTGTGGGGCAGGCCTTGACCCGACCAAGAGTCCTTGGTCGGGGCCCCCGATTTCAGTTGTGGAGGCGGAGGTTACACCACAATCGGTAGGGCAGCAGGTTTCGGCCGAACAACCGGCCCAGGTTTGGGCATCTCGACTGCAGCGAGGGGTTGTTTTGGCTGCTCAGGTGACAGCCACTTGATGGCTGGGAAGGCATCGTGTACTTGCTCCCGGACAAAGTAACTGCTGCCACATCGGGTCCTCGTAGATCAACACAATTTGCGCCAGCGTCCTCCTCTTCCGAGAGGAAGACAGGGACAAGCCGAGCGCACCGCTTACCTCGGGAAAGCAGACTGAGACCGCCAATGTCAGCGGGATCGGCTGGACCGAGAAGAAGTCAGAGACTGAAACCGAGATCCTCAGTGTTTCCGAGGACGGGCCTGGGAAGGAGCGGGGGACACCCGCTCTTCCCTCGGCTCGGACACCTTAACCGGGCACTGCTGCACCCGGGGGCACAGGCAGATCCTTGGTCTCCACCGGGGGAACCGGCGAAGAAGGGTTGTTGGCTTCACCAGTCGACAACCCGTCCAATGGGTCGAGAAAAATCTTGACCGCGTCAACGGGAGTCTCAGCCGGCTGGTCTGATGGGGATGCCGTGAAGCCAGCGGCCTTAGCCGCAACCTCGACCAAAGTCGACAGTCGGCTGTCCGGGGAAGGGGACCTCTCCCGCTCCCACGAACGCTGACGATGGGACTTACCCTTAGAATCCTTCTTTTTGGACCGAGAGGAATGTCCCGATGGCCCCTCTCCCTTTGTGGAAAGGGATTGGCAAAGCTTCTTGAACGAAGCTGAATACGAGGTACCCAAAGAGAGCATGATAAATGCCGCGACCGAGGAGGAGGAGGAAGATGTGGCCTGGGCTGCCTCCTCCTCGAGGGCAATCATCTGCTCGAGCTGCTCAGCTGAGCCAGCCACCGCGGTAACCGCCCAACGGGCCTCTTTCGACTTTACCAGCGGGTAGCGCTTCTCGGGGCACCCTAGCTTTAACCGGGCAGTGCAGTCCTCCAGGACGTTGGCAGAGAACGAACAGCATGACTTGCAGGCCTGCGGTTCGTGTTCTAGGCCGAGGCAGTAGACGCACGTGGAGTGCGGGTCTGTCCTGGACATCTTCTGCCCACAAGGGCACCGCCGAAAACCGGGAGTCAATTTGTCCATTGCAGCCGCGAGGGAAAAGGATAACCGAAGTCTTGAAAATGTTAAAATGAGTTTCGGGCAAACCGAAGAATTAGGATCCAGTCTATCACTCAGAGCGTTAAGGAGGGAACCTGAGCCTCCAAGCGGTAAGGAAGATCTGGGGTCATGGGGCGGAGCTGAGAGTTTTACCACCCGGGTGGGTGGGAGGAGCCAGCTTGAAGACCTTCCGGCAAGATTTAAAGCGGCAAGAAACCTGCCAGACAGTGTGGATGAACAACATATCCATGTCCCTAGAATAAAAGTTATACTTAACTTTTTATTTTCTAGGCATTTGTGACGAGAGGTTGAGGAGAAGATCTCCGAGCGTCTAGTCTTGACAGCGGAAAGAGCAATCTGAGGGTCAGAATGTAGGCAGTTGATAGGCGGCAGCATTTGAAAAAGTGGCACATGCCAATGATTCCATCATTAGCATAACGTTCCATGTCCAGGCAGATCTGGCTTAAAGGCACACTGCAGAAGAGTTAGGAATATTGGAGTATCCCTGGGGTGAGAAGTAAATTTTTGGGAGCAAATATCCTGTTTTCATGTAAATGGCTTCAGTAAAAATAATGGGCAAGAGAAATATAGAACTAATGTGCCATACAAGTAAAACAGTGTCTAAATATTATGTTTTGTTGAAGTTCTCCTGAAGGAGTCAGCTGCCCTTTAAATCCCATCCATTTTGGAACAGAAAGTTCTGGGAGTAAAAACCTTGGTTCATTTCTGAGACTGGGACCACTTCTACAGCCTTTTTGCATAAAAGGGATTGGACCTCCTCCAGTAGAAGGGCACAATGTTCTGGAGGATACTCGTTTGGCGATGGCAGAAGGAGTAAAGTACAGTTACGTAAGAACTTACCGTAACAGTAGATCTTCGAGAGGAGCTCTTGCAGCAGGCTATAACCATTAGGACTAACGCCACAGGCGTTAGGACCCACCGGAAAACTTCTCAGCCAGCAGAGACCGCCCCCCCACCATCGGCTCCACCCTGACGTCAGCCCTTGTACAAAAAGGGGGTGGACCCAGCTCCACCCCACTTCCCCCACCAAGACCCGCGAACAGGCCATGACAAGAGAAGGAGGCGAAGCCTTAAGATGATGATCTATACACCTCATTCGGGGGGATAGAGAGGGTGGGAAAGCAGCGCCTGCTGCAAGAGCTCCTCTCGAAGATCTACTGTTACGGTAAGTTCTTATATAACTGTACTATCTTACTTAGAGTGGGAGCTCTTGCAGCAGGCTATAACCATTAGGACTGAATCCCAAGCAGTCCCACGCCAAGGAGGTGCCGAATCCCAGGAGGTAGAAGATGATAAGGCTGGAAACAGCGAGTTAAGACAAGAGTCCCTAAAGGACTGCCTGGCCAAAGGCTGAATGGCATCTGGATGCAATGTCCAAGCTACAGTGCTTCACAAAAGTGTGCACCGAGTTTCAGGTAGCAGTCGCACATATGTCCCTAATGGAGACATTCCGCAGACCGGCAAAGGAAGCAGAGACTCTTCTGGTGGAGTGACCCTTAACCGGACCCGGAAGGGGTTTATTGTGCTTCTCATAGCAAAATACAATGCAGTGGACAAGCCACTTGGAGATAGCCTGCTTGGACACTGGTTTTACCCAAGTGTTGTGGCGCAAATGCCACAAACAGTTGCTCCGATGTACGGTGAGAAGCCGTGCGTTTAAGGTAATACCTCAGCGCCCTGTGGACATCCAGAGTGTGAAGGACAGCTTCTCCTCTATTAGAGGGAGAAGAGTAATAAACTGGAAGGTCAACTGACTGGTTGAGGGTTAACTCCGAGACCACTTTAGGAAGAAACTTAGGATTTGTTCTTAGGGAAACCCTTTCCCTATGAAAAATTTAATATGGCTCTTTACACATCAGAGCCTGGAGCTCGGAAACTCTTCGAGCTGAAGTAACAGCAACTAAAAAACAAACCTTCCAGGAAAGGTAACGCAGCTCACAGTCCCTTGCGGGTTCAAACGGAGGAAGAGTAAGCTTCTCAAACACAAACAGGAGGTTCCAGGGTGGGATAGGATCCTGAATGGGAGGTCTCATGTGTAAAATCCCCCAGAGAAAGGTGTAAGCCACATCCAATTGGGCTAAGGTTTTGTCTCCCAAAAGGGTGAGATAAGCAGAAATGGCCCACATGTGCACCTTTATGAAGGAGTAGCTCAAGCCTTGTTGATATAAGGAGAGGAGATACTGCAACGCTGAGTTCACCGGACAGGTAAGGGGGTCCAGATGGTGAGACGACGCCCATAAGCAGAAACGCTTCCACTTCATAGCATGTGGAGCGAGTAGAGGGCTTCCTCGCGGATACGGGTATGTCCGCCACCTCTTGGGATACCCCATACCTGGACTTTGCCACGTCCGAAGGAGCCAAGCATGAAGGTGCAAAGACTTGAGATAGGGATGGACCAGCAAGCCCTGATCCTGGGACAGCAACTGCAAGCACATTGGCAGCAGGACTGGAGGTTCCGTAGTCAACCGCTGAAGTAGTGGGAACCAAATCTGCCGAGGCCACAGAGGAACAATTAGAATCATCCGAGCCCCTTTGGCCTGTAACTTCAAGAGAACTCTGCACGAGAGGAAAGGCGTAGAGAAACCTCCCTGCCCAACAAAGGGACAATGCGTCTGGCCAGAAAACACCAGGTGTGGGCTCCCGTGAGCAGAAAACTGGCAGTTTGGCATTGTGTGGTGATGCAAAGAGTCCAGCTCTGGACAACCCCATGTGTCGAAGAGCTGGTCAGCTACTGACTGCAGTAGCTCCCACTCATGCTCCTTGGACTGAGACCTGCTTAGGCTGTCGGTTAAGTTGTTTAGGACACCTGGAACGTGCACCTCGGATAGAGAGATGTGCAGGTCCAGTGCCCAGTACCAGACTCTCATCACCTCCCTGCACAGGGGGTAAGAATCAGCGTCCCCTTGCTTGTTGATGTAGAAGATGACCGCCATGTTGTCCGTCTGAACAAGAAGAGAGCCTGGCACGAGGTCCTCTTGAAAGGCATGTAGCACACTGAGGATGGACCTCTTGCATCTCCAAGACATTGATGTGGAGTTCGCACTCCATGGGGGTCCAAGTACCCTGCGTTTGGCGGTCCCCCAGGTGCGCCCCCCCCAACCCAAATCCGAGGCATCTGTTGTAAGAGTCTGATTCAGGGGCTCCGGATGGAAAGGTATCCCTTTTTCCAAATTTAATCTGGTCCAACCACCAAAGAAGCATCCTCTTTACTGGCTCTGTGATTCTGACCATGTGGTCTAGGTCATCTGAGCATTGAACCCACTGCACCCTGAGCATCCACTGTGGGATTCTCATGTGGAGGCGGGACAGAGGAGTGACGGGAATGGCCACTGCCACGTGCCCCAGAAGTCTGAGGAAGGTCCTGTCCTGAACCTGAGAGGTTACTAGGACCCATCCGACAATCTCCTGCAAGCGATCGCCCCTCTCTGGGGGTAGAAAAGCCATGCCCTGGACTGAATCCAGGACCACTCCTATGAAGACGAGCCTTTGGCTGGGCTCTGGGGAACACTTTGGAAGATTCAGGGTGATCCCCAGATCTCGGAATAGAGTATAGGCATCGCCGAGGGCTTGAAGAAGGCGTGACCTTGACGGGGCTGCAAGCATCCAATCGTCCAGGTAAGGGAAGACATAATGTTCCTGGTGCCTTAGAGCCTCAGCCACTACTGTCAAGCATTTTGTGAAGACTCGAGGAGCGGAGGAGAGGCCGAACGGAAGAACCCGAAACTGATAATGCTCCCCCTGGAAGTGGAACCTCAGGTACATCCTGTGAGGGGGAAAAGACCCAGATATGCATGTACGCATCTTGCATGTCTAGGAAGCAGAGCCAGTCTCCCTGATGTAGCAGAGGAAGCAGTCCTGGAAGACTCACCATCCGGAACCTTCTGTACTCTATATAATAGTTTAACGAGCAGAGGTCCAGAATGAGACAAAGGTCTTGTGTCTTCTTTGGAACCAGGAAGAAACAGGAGTAATACCCTTTCCCCCACTGCTGCAGAGGGACTGGCTCTATTGCCCTTTTCCGCAAGAGGGCCTGAATCTCTCCTTCTATGAACGGAATGTGAGAAGGAGGATATCTCGAGGACCTTGGTAGGGTGTCTAGAGGGACCTCAGTGAATTCCAGCGTATGGCCCCTCCTTATGATATCGAGGACCCACTGGTCTGCAGTAATAGAGCTCCAGCCCTTCAGATGAAGGGAGAAGCGACCTCCTACTGTCTCCCCTGGAACCTCCTCCGGAGGAGGGGGCGTCAGGAGGGAGTCATCTGGTGGGGCCGGGAGTAGGCAGAGAGGCTTGGGAGGACTTGGGGCCACGAGAAGGAGCACCTCCAGGCTGCTGGTTGCCAGCTCTCCTTCAAAGGCCACCTCTCTTGCCTTGTTGGTTGCCAAGGGCTTGGGCACCTGAGGGCTTCCAAAATGGCCATTTCTTTGGTCTCCTCTGTACATCTGATGGACAGACCAGATGGATTTCCCCAACTCCTGGAGAAGGGAGATGAGCGACTGTCTCCTGTCCAAATAAGACGGAACCCTGGAACAGGAGGTCCCAGATCCCGGATCCCGGACTGCAGGTCTTGGTGAAAGCCTGAGACTCTCAACCAAGTATGGCACTGGAGACAGACCCCCTGACACTGACGCTCTGGCTGCCGTATCTGCAGTGTTGTACAAGGCCCACAGAACATGCGTGCCTACATCCGAGGCCAACTTAAGGACATCCAGAATCTCCGTCTTCTGTGCAGAGTCTGGCAAGGCATTCACAAGCTCTTGCCCCCATTCCCAGAGCACATTCTAGTACTGAACCATATGCGTCAGGAAATTAAAGGGACCTAATGGAGCAGGTGGAGGCAGAATAGACCTTCTTGCCCACCTGGTTGAAATAAAGAGACTCGGGGTCAGGAGGCTGTGACCTAAGGTGCTTCGGCTGCTTGGACTTATTGTGGGCAGTTGTAATCATGAAAGAGTCTGCCTGAGGGTGCTCAGCCAGGAAAGGCTCATCCCTCAGGGCTCTGTACACCCTATCCAACTTTTTAGAACTGCCAGGATCAAAGCTGGACACTTCCAGGTAATCCTGGTAAGGTCCTGGAAGGTGTCCACTAAAGGAGGCACCACGAGAGACTTAGGCTCTTTTTGCCTCAGGTACTTGGCTAGTCGACAGCGTTCCAGATCCACGTCCTCTGTATCCCATTCATTAGAGGCCAGGATGTGCCTCATGATGTCCATAAAGGCTGGATCATCAGGAGGCGAGTGGGGCTGGTCCTTCTCTCCTGGGGAACCCCCAATTCCCAAGAGGGGAAGAAGAAGAGGAAGAGGGCGACCGACTACTAGGTGACGAGTAGCTGGACCTGTCCCTATGACTAGCCCTGCTCAAACGTCGGTGGCTCACCAACAGACGTCGGTCCGAGGACTGACGTTGATCATGAGACCGACGATGGAGCGGTGACTGACATGGGTCCGGGGACCGACATTGGGAGTGGGCCCGCTCATCGGAATGGGAACAGCTCCTAGTATGAGACCTAACCCAGCGTTGGTTACCTGACCTCGGTGAGCACCGGTGTCGGTCTGCGGACTGAGATTGGGAACAGGCCTTGAAGGGTGAGTGAGGCAACAGCCTCTCGGGAGTCTTTTTCAGAGAAGAAACACCCTCTGGTTGGGGTTTACCCGATGGGTCCGGCACCGGTGATGGGGCCGGCTTCGGGGGGGGGGGCTGCTTTTGGACCTGGCCCCACCAAAAGGAAAACAAAAATCCTGGAGCTCCTCCTTGGTAAACACTGAGGCCACTGTCCCCGGAAAGGGGACCTCTGAAGTGTCCAGCCTTGAGGGGGGAGCCTCATGGAGAGCCCCGAGGGGAGGACTTGGGAGATAAAGATGCTGTCCCTTCGTCGGCAGCATCCGGATCCTTCACCCCTTATACCAGGCCAGTACCGGGACAGACGGAAGCCTCACGCTGGGGTGCTGGAGTGTCCTCACTCCAGGGGCTTGCCCTTATCGGGTGAAGCTGGGACCTTGGCAGGCAGGGCCAAAGCTTGTGCCTCTGAGGTCTTAGGGGTGACTCTGAGCAGCGTCACCGTGGGCATAGCAGGCTTCTCCCCAGACGTACCTGCTTTGGGCGTTACTTTGGTTTTTTTTTTTGCAGAGTCCTTCTTTGAGTGCTGCTCTCCAGAGCCCTGGGAAGAGGGGAAGACCGCGAGCAGGATCGACTACAGTCCTTGTCTCGGGACCACTTGGATTTCTCCTTATGCATTGCCTTCTCCCCGGAGGTGTGCAGGTCCAACTTCTGCTCAAGAAGGAATGCCTTGAGAGCCTTCAAGCGGCGGATCCTAGTACTACTTGTGAAGCCCTGGCAGGTGGAACAGGCCACGGTGTGGTGTCGTGGTTAGGGCCTAGGCAAAAGACACTCTTAGTGTGGCCGTCTTTGGCTGGAATCCGATGGCCACAGTTGCACTTATTGCGATGGGGTCCTGATGAGGAGACCGATGATGGGGACGACATATGTCGGTACTGAAAAAACGTCGAAGTTAGGTTTGAAAAAGCGGTAGAAAAGGTGAAAAACACAGTTTTTTGCTGGTGGCTGGCAAGCCAAGGACTTTCCAACGTGCGCAGGTCGCGGTGGGAAAAGAACTGGGGTGGAGCTGGGTCCATCCCATTTTGTACCAGGGCTGACGTCGGGGTGAAGCTGATATCAGGCGGTGGTCCCTGCTGGGTACTGCTGGCTGAGAAGTTTTCCAGTAGGTCTTAATGCCTGCAGCGTTAGTCCTAATGGTTATAGCCTGCTGCAAAAGCTCCCACTCGAAGTAAGATCTGGAAGAACAGTAAGGAGTTCTAGGGCATGTCCTTTTGAACAACCTCTAGAACTCTGGCATCTGTTGTAATCTCCCTTCATTTGGAAAGAGGGAAATGCGCTCTTCAACTAATACATCTTCCCCCCCCCAACTATGTTTTCTCTCCAGCACCGGAACTCTCTCTCAGGCTACTCCAGTCGCCTGATCCGCTCTACCGCCCGCTGTGGACACTGTCTTCTTCAAGGGCATTACTTTCTCCCCGAGCAGCTATGGTCCCGAGGAGGCCGAAGGGGCAGAGAGGCAGGGAACCAGCGTTGGGCGTGTGGCAGAGCGGTACTGGGAGAGCCATCGCCTATCTGGGCTGCAGGGGATTTTTCATAGTTTAGTCCCTGCTACCTCCTCTCCCCGAGCATGGTGTCCCTCACGCCATGGCATACGGCAACCCTGCTGGCATCAGCCACGCCACCTCACGGTAGTTCACATCCTACAGCACCCCGCTTCCATTGGGGCGATGGGATGCCAGATAGCCCATTACCCACCCCCTAGAGAGGACAGATGTCAATACTCTCCTCCCTGCTTCAATCGGTGCCTCGCTACCAAACTGGTCGCCAGTGTGGCACGGGCCAGCATCAACTAATACATCTTGAGGTAGGGAAGCTGAAGGCAAGGCAGAAGAGAGTCAGAAGGCACCGGGTTGGGGGGCGGCACTGTGGAGCGCTTAGCATGGCGGATGCTTTTAGATTGGTAGCAGCTCAAGGTGGCATTATTTAACCAATTGTATTGACTTGGAGAGCTCAAAGTTCAACTTTTGCAACGGGACGTTTCAATGCCTTGTAGATCAAAGCATGGCTCCTAAAAAAGATAGACATGCAGTGTAGTAGATCGAAGCCTTCCTCTCACCTCCATCGGGTTCCTGAAGTGTAATGGGAGGGCTGCCCGCTGGATCAGACATCAGGCCTGGAGGGACTCCTCACCCCCAAATCATGGTCCTCTTGGAGAAAATCCAAGCTACAGGAGAAGACACTAATCGCAGGCTTGCAACACTGGAAACCCGCTTCATTGAAGTAGAGGCTCGGGTCCAGACTAATGACTCTCGAATTATGGAGCTCTGTACAGAGGCAGATCAACAACGGGAGAGGAATGCTGCCTTCATTAAAGATTTCCATTTCATGCGCTCTAAAAGAGAGTTGCTGGAGAATGCGCAGAGGCAGGCAAACATCAGAATTGTTGGTTTCCCTCCCAGATTAGCAGAAAGACAAGAGCTTATCCCCACAGTACATAGACTGCTATACACTGACTTGTGCTTGGTACCGGAGAACTTGGGTGTTTCTTTTGTTAAGGCCTTCTCAATACCTATACGAGCTAAACCACGGGGTGCATCAGGAGAACGTCCCCCAACAGTGATTGTGACGCTCTCCAGTGTGGAGGCCCGCATCCCAATCCTACAGTTGGCACGGCAGTGGGGAGACCTGATCTGGGAGGGTAGCAAAATCGCCCTATTCCCGGATATCTCTTCTCAAACACAGACCAGGAAAAAGGCTTTATAGAAAACCAAGAAGCTCCTTCTAGAGAATGGCATCTCAGCACAGTTGTAATTTCCAGCGCAGCTACAGATCCGCCACGTGAATAAGACACACATAATAACGGATCCCGAGGCAGCAGCAGCCTTTGCTTCCAAGCTCCTGGAGGGTCAGTGTATGCCGAGAGAGAGGAGAACAACGATTCGGACTTGGGCACTAATGACTGATCATTTTAAAGAACTCTGTGGTAACTCTGGACCCCAAGTACTTGTCTTATTCTAGGAGGTTGCGGAGTTCTTTAGTAGTCATTTCATACTGCTAAAAGACGTTTACTAATTTTATGTAATTTTCTTTTTAAGAATTGTAGACGTCACGTTAAGCAGCTCACAAGATTTACTAAATGCATTAGGCATAATGTTTTTTCCTGTATTTCTCATGACGAGGCATCATATAATTTTGGAGCGTGTGAGGCTCCACTCAATTTGTGAACTGTTTTTCAAAGTTCTTATAACAGCCTGTATCTCTACCAGCCATAGGATATGTGCTTAGCTTAGAGGTAGGTGAGTTATTTAACTTAATTGGGACCAGAACATCTGTACAATGTCCTATAGATGCTGTAAATCTGAGAATTTCAGCCTCCCACCCACCATCTTATACCCTACGAGGGGCAAGAAATACTGGCATAGAGCCTGCTAGTAATAGGAAAGTGAGAGTGGACTATCCTACAGTATTATTTTGCTGGCCTTTTAAATCCTTCAATCCACCTGTCTGGTAAGCAGCAACCTATTTAATATTATATACAGACCTACTCAAATGTATCGTGAAATGTCTATTGGTCATCAGGATGCTCACCTATACAGGTATTTTGTGGATATGGTGTAAACTGTATGTTATAAAATGCTATAAATAAAAAGAAGGCACCAGGGGCTTAGGGGATGGTCTGACCTTTGGTAAGGCTTGCATGAGAACCAGGGGCAGGGCAGTGGCCTGGGAGGTAGAGGGCGGAGGCCATTGTGATCCACGGCCAGGACCCCTAGAATAATCTATGTCAGGATGGGCATAGGGCCTACGAAAAGGACATCACCTACATACAAGTGATATCTCCCTCTTTTTGTAGGAGACTCCTGTTTTTTTTGACTGAACTCCCTCCCGGGAAACAAAATCTCCTGCTTAAGTAAGACTCTGTCCAAAATATACATTGATGGTTTTTTTGGGCAGATAAAGATGCTTGAAAAGTAAATTAGTGATGAGCAATGTAAGTGACAACTTTGTACAACTAGTTGTTGATTCTTTTTAATGCTTATTCTTGACAAAAGGAAATATATTACATGTTTTTAAATGCTTTTTTTTTTTCTTATTTTTTGACACCATTTAAGGACAAATTCATGACGTTATAGCTTCTCCCTACTAGCAGGCCAATCTCCCTACTAATTTGACCCAAATCTCCCTCTTAAGCAAGATGGACATATCACATGTATGCACCTACCCCTGGGTTTAGGATTCAAAGTGTGCAGGGATTTGAGAATCATTCTTGAGGTCTGCAGCTACTGCAAAGTGTTTTCCACATAATTTCCAAATAGTCATTTCCCTCTGAAAGGAACATTCACTACTGACTGTTGCACATCAGAGGAAAACCCTGCCATCCAAAGCCAGGAGTGGTGCCTAATGCAGACACCCAAGACAGCAGCATCCACAGAATCATATGCTGATCTTAGCAGATGTTTACTTGCCTCTTAGCCATTTGCAATTATTTGCCGAGCCGATATCTTGTGTGGGCCCTCAAGCAGTTTTTCAGCCAGTGGCCATAGTCTTCCACAGGCAATTCTGATATTTAATCACATATGCCCGATAAGTTTGCAATCCTTAGGCCAAGGGTAGCCCAGGCAAAGGTCCTCCTGCCCATGACATCCAGCTTCCCTGACTCCTTGTCCGGAGGCAGGGAGCTTAAGCATTTAGGCATTTTAGATCCATCATAAGCAGCCATTAAGATCACAGACTCTTTCGGCTGTGAATGGCTTTGCCATAGGGTCAGGATATTGTTTATCCACCTTTCTAGGAACAGCACACAGCTGTGCAGGTCTATGCCAGGTTGACGTTGCAGCATCCTCCAGGGTGGAATGCACAGGAGGGATACTGACTGTTGCAGAGGGAAAGACTTCCAAACACTCAGACTACTTTTGGAAGAATCCTCCTCAGCTTGAAATCCTAATTTGGTTTGAACCATTTTTTTTTTTTTTAAACTCTGCTTTATTGTGAGAAGATGGTACAGCACAAGTCATGACATCACATTATGACAGAGATGGCTATGATCTAAAGTGATGTGTACTGTATCTTGGTCTTGGACATCGTAAAAGTGCAAACTTTAGGTCATTAACAATTAGGGTGGTCCAGTCACTTTTAACTCGGTATTTTAGTTTCTTCACTTTTGCATGACTTTCCTCTCAAGCATTAACTATACAACCAGGAATACAGCCAATGTCAATAACAGCCATGGTGGAACTAGCTGACACTGCTACTTGTGCTTTGAGTGTATTGCAGTATGAAAATGTGCAGCATGCACAGGGAAGTGATCTCTTGACTGGCTACTTCTGGTACATAGTGTCGGGCATTTGGGCTCCCCCCTCCCCATTCTATTCCTCTCCTTCCCCCTGGGCATTCTGATCCAGGACATTCCTGGAGTCCCACCTTGCCCATAACTCTGTTTTTCTAGTGAAAGTCTCAGTTTAGCCATTAGCTCATCCATTTTCCTAACACTGTCAACACTACTGACCCAGGACTCAACAGATGCAGTAGGCACCAGAAGTCAGATAACAATAATTTATTTTTGTTCGGCTAGGCAGAGGATCCTTAAGAGGGTGTATTGTTTCTGCTTCCCCATTTCCTTAACTTTCATCCCAAGGAGCACATTTTTAAAGTCCAGTGGGACAGTGCATTCCAGAGCCTTTTCAATTCCGCATGGATTTCAGACCAGAAAAAAGTTTATCTTTGGGCAAGCCCAGAATATAGGATAGTGTGAGCCGATAAGCCAACATCCTCTCCAGCATAGGTTGGTGTTCCTTCCCTGGAAATGTCCTATTATAGCTGGTGTGTGAAGAATCTGGTCATATATTTCCATTTAAATTCCCACCTACCTCCTGGGCCGGTGGCATAGAGGGCTGAGGCGCTGGTGCCTTACCTCTTCCCATGCAGATGACCCAGGGTCAGGAACGACCTCAGGTCTCAGCCAGAGGGGAAGAGGATCGAGCATCCCATGGACTGCTGTCCTCCTCTGGGGAGGGTGGGGATGATTGCTGAGACACTGGCTCCAAGCGGTGGCCGGTGCGGGCTCGGGGATCAACGTGTGTGAGCTGGCATCGGGCACAGAGAGTGCATGGCAGTGTCCTTGACTCCACTGCACACCCGTACCGAGGGACAAAAAGGAAAAAAACAGCACCAATCCTCCACCACGAGTGATGGTCAGCTTAGACGGCGCCACAGTGGACCCACTTAAGTCAGCTCCCCTTCAGCCCCCAGCCTCCAAGTCTTCCACAGTGTGTGGAATAAATCCCCACTGTGACACGACCTGGGATGATAGGGCGAAAAGAGTTTGAGCTCTAACTGGGTCTGGAGCAGCCGAGTGTATGCCCAAGAACAGGGGAACCATGGGACCACCCCCTAGCAGAGGAGGTAACAAAATTATCAAAAAATATATATAAATTCCCTGCAACCTGGTGAGAGTGTACCGTCTAGCCCCTTTCCCAAATATTTTTCCACTCCTCATCAGGTATGTTGATTCCTGCCTCTATATCCCACTATGTTTGTATGTTATGAAATTTGGGGTGGTCCTCTCCATCATAGTTTTGTAGGCTCTAGACACCCGTTCCTTCCCTGCTCCTGAGCATGGCTGCCCAGTAAAGGAAGATGTTGGCTCCCTATCTATTTTGGTATTAGGTGATGGGGCTGGATGGAGTGTCTTAACTGTAGATAGCTATGGCAATCACTCTACTAAACCATATTTGTCTTGTAATGCTTAGAAAGATACAAGAGATGATGTTGTTGATCAAGGCTTGATACTGTATTCCATTTTTTAATAAGGCCTGGAATGAGGCCTCTTCAGAGGAAGACCTGGATGTATTCACAATCCCTTCCCAGCAAGAGGACAGAGTGGAGCTTGATCCAATCACATCTATTATTTCCTTTTCCATTGCTTCCTCCATATATTCAGGATTATATTCCAGTTAGTCACTGACATCCACCTGTACAGGCTGCGGGTCCACAACAGGAGGAGGAACTGTAAGAGGCACTGTCGACGGATGACTCGAAGGCAGAACATCCAAACCTGGGCCAGAGGCAGTGATAGAAGACTGAAGCATTGATGGAACCAACAATTACGAACCAGCATGAGGCACTGATGACAGAACTGTCAGTGACAGCAACTAAAAATAATGCTTTTCACGACAGAAAGCATAGCTCACGTCACGTCTGGCTCAAAGGTGCCAAAGTAAGTTTCTCCAACATAAGATTCATATCCAAGGGCAGGTCCGGATTGTGGATGGGAGGTTTCAGATGAAGAATGCCTCAAAAAATGTACAAGAACTCTAGTTGTGCCACCACACGGACAGCAACAGGCACATGGAAGGCTGAAATGGCAGACAGGTGCACCTTAATTGAGGACAATTGCAGGCCAGAATCAGAGAGGGCCAGCAAGTACTCCAGAATCTGATTCACTAGACAAGTGAAAAGGTCCAAGTAATGAGAAGCAGCCCACAGAGCAAGGCACTTCCACTTCATGGAATAACTAGCCCTGGTGGAGGGCTTCCTAGCAGCCACCAGGACATCAGCCACCCCAAATCTAGCCATGGCTATGTCTTCAAGAAGCCAGGCATGGAGGTGTAATGACACTATGTCTGGATGGACCAGGATCCCCTGCTCCTGTGACAGCAAGCCTTTGTACAGAGGCAGGGGCACTAGTGGTTACTGCCAGCTGCTGCAGTAAGGGGAACCAAATCTGACAAGGCCAGAAGTGGGCAATGAGGATCAAAGGTGCCCCTTCCATCTGAAGCTTGATCAACACCCTCTCTATTACAGACAGGGAGGAAAGGTGTAGAGGAACCTCCCTTTCCAAGAGAGGAACAATGCTTCTTGCCAGAAAAACTCCAGGGCCTGAAGCGAACAGAAACGCAGCACTTTTGTATTGAGTGGGGATGCAAAAAGGTCCAACTCTGGATGACCCCATCTGTTGAACAGGTTTTCTACGACAAACATCAGCAGCTCCATCATGCATCCTGGACTGCGACTGGCTTAGGCTGTCTGCCAGGATGTTCCACCTGGAACATGGACAGCTGACAGTTCTAAACCATGTTCTAGAGTCCAGTACAAGACCTTCATCGCTTCCCAACACAGAGTACACGGAATGGATCCCCGCTTACTGATGTAGTGGACTACACTGAGTTTTCTGTCTGCGCCATCAGATAATCCAGGGACAAATGGGTGTGAAAGGCTTGTAAAGCATGCAGAACGGCCCTCATCTCTAGGATATTGATATGGAAGGCAGCCTCCACACTGGTCCACATCCCTTAAGTCTGATGAGGCTCCAGATGAGCTCTCGAGACATCTGTGGTGAGAATCTGCTGAGGGGAAGGAATGAAGAAGGGAACCCCTTTCAACAGGTTGCAGTGTTCCATCCACCAGAATGGCAGTTTTTTGACCAGAGAGGATTAGAGAACTTGCTGTTCTAGGTTGCCTGTGCATTGGTCTCACTGTACCCTTAAGGTCTACTAGGGAGTCTGCATGTGCAGCCTGGCTAGAAGTACCATGACAATGGCTGCAGCCATCAGGCCCAAGAGCCTCAAGAAGGTTCTGGCTGTGACTTATCTGCTGTTGTAGAGCAGCTGGGCCTGAGCCATCAGGCAGTCCACCCTCTCTAGTGGCAAGAAATGCAAATCCCTGAGCTGTGTCTTGTACTGCTCCTATGTATTGCAGGCATTGACAAGGGGTCAAGACAGACTTGAGCAGACTGACCATGATTTTCAGGGCATGGAGCAACTGCCTGGTATGCTCTAGGGTCTGGAGCACTTGCTCCCTAGACAGTGCTTTGAGCAACCAGTTATCCGGGTACAGGAAGACATACCGTCCCTCCCTCCTGATGGCTGCTGCTACCACTGCCAAGATTTGGTAAAGACCCATGGCACAGAGGACAAGCCAAAGGGTAATGCTTGGAACTGGTACTGTTCTTGCTGGAACCAGAGGTATAGCCGGTGGGGAGTGCACTCCTTGGTATGCAGGTATGCATCCTGTATGTCGAGGGAACATATCCAATCTCCCTGGTGCAGAAGTGGCAGCAGGCCATGTAGGGTCACCATCCTGAACTTCTTGTACTGGATGCAGAAATTCAGGTTTCTCAGATCCAGAATGGTCTGTAAATCCCCTGTGGATCTGGGGACTAGAAAGAAGTGGGAATAAAACCATGTGTTCCTCTGATCCATGGGAAATGAAAATTGCGTACCTACTGTAATTCCTGCTCTTTCTTTGTATTTTCACCATACATCACTGGTAGGTTCTGGCTGGAGAACAGGACCCTGCAGGAGCTTTCTTTTTTTTTTTTGCAAAGAGACGGGGCCGACATTAAGGCGGCACCGTCCTCAAGGCCAATGCATTGTGTGGCGCTCATGGGTTGGCCAGTACCTGACGTCGACTCCTCCTCAGACCCAGTTCTGCATGACTAAGAGTAGTTAAGAAAACAGAGGGTGGTGCAAGGGAGCCCGAGGGATAGAAAAAGGAAAGGATATAAAAAATAAGAAAGGAATAATGCTGGAAGACAGGATAAGAGCCTAGGGGTCTGGGACAGGGGGCCCCAACCTCTGGGTGAGAAAGGGAGGGGTAAAATAAGGTAGGAGAAGGGGGAAGGGAGAGAAGACACTGCACTCCACCTGCTGGGGTCCGAAGGACTGCCCGAGGACTATAGAAGAGCAATACTGCTTTAATCATGTTCTTCTATTCCAGAAGGAAGAAATCTCTAGAAGAATCCAGAGGATGGCTGGTTAGAAGACCAGAAGAAGAAGCAGTGCACCAACTCTGAAGAGTCCTCATTGAGGAGGAAGATGACAAATGTCATCTTCTCCCTTCCCCGAGAAAGGTATAAAACAAGAAATGACAGGACTCATCCTGAATTAGACAACAAAAATAAGCCCCCACACTCTTTCTCCCGAGATGGGACAAAGCAGAAGAGGCTTATCCTTCAAATTAAGAGCAACAGGAAGTTCCAGAGGGAAACCTGCCAGAGAAGTCGTAAAAAAATAGATACAGAGTGGAAAGGATCGCCAGGGCCTCACCATCCCTGTTCTAAGAGAACGGGTCCGACCAAGAGGAGGGTCCCATTAGGAAAGAACAGAACCCCGATGACCAAAAAGGGTTATCTCCCTGCTTATCCCCCAAACACTCTTGACACCTTCTAAGGGATGGAGCGAAAGGTACCAGAATTACCGGCAGGACACATTTTGGAGAGACAATCAGGGCGGAGGCATCACCCACAGACTGAGGCCTAAGAGGGGAAGGTGGGTAGGAAGCAGTGATGAATGGTGAAGATGCACAGAAATATCAAGAATGACAGCAGGTATGTAATTTTCATATCATATCTGTGTCAATCTTCACTATTCATTACTGGTGGGTGATTACCAAGCCCCCCCAAAGGGGACCTGGTACCTCCCTGAGGGAAAAAAAGTCCCTCAGCCTCCTGTGGGGGAAGACACCGGAGGAGGGAACCCTTCCCAGCCTAGTTAGGCCCAAGGCTTGTCTGGGTGAGGCAGCATTCTCCTTTGGGCAGGATAGAGAAGTCGTCCCTGAAGTTCCCACCTCACCGTGCAGGAGAAAAGGTGAGTTCCCTGGAATGAGGAGGCAGTCATCCTGCGCCAGGCCTGGGGTGATAACAAGGAAAGATGAAGCCATACTGTCCGCCTAATACAGATCGCTGTCCGCGCTAGCCTGGATGCTACTTCACTGACGTCATACAATGCCCTTGGCTGGTGTCTTGCAAGCTCCAGGCCCTGTGTGAAGAGGAGAATGGCCTGTCTGATCACCTCCAATTCAGGCAAGGATACTAGGACCAATCCTAGTAGAGACCATAAGTGCCTGTTCCAAGCAGCCTGATGTGCCAAAAGAGACGGAGACGTGAGGAAGAGAACACTCTTCTTCCCCAAAAGTCAAACTCAGCAGAGTCGGTCTCGAGGGGTCGATCACGTCTTGGGCATCTGTACCCAGAAGGTGTGTCCAGGAGAGTCACGCCCGGAGGGTTAGCCAAGGCTCCTGGAGAGCCTAGGGGTGCACAATACCTGTGCCAGCAGTCCCTTGGGGCTGGAGAGAGGGTTGAGGGACTTCTCCAGGCACAGTAAGACGAATCTCTGAAGGGGGGGGGAGAGAGACCAGGCGAGAACCACCAGGTTGGCCACACTGAATTTGCCTAAAAAGGAGAGTGTCATCCGCTCAGGATTGTGACTTCCTAAATTAGATATGTGGAGCTTACCGACCAATCCCAAAAGGAAAAGCCAATAGCTAGACAAATCAGCCGCTGGGGACAGGTGGATGGAGAAATCCTGTCCTTCTGAAGAGGAAGACGAGGAAGCAGATGAGTCAGGCACTGGCTGCACAGAGGAATGGTGGAACACCTCTTTGTCCATGGACTTATAATAGGCTGGGAATAGGGCAGCCGTGGATCTGAACTGCTCCCAGGTGAGAGGTCCCATAGAACCAACATGGCCTGGGAGAGAGGGAGGTGTTGTTGACCTCTGCTAGGGCCAGGGGACCGAACAGAAGACCAAGACTGAAGAAGATCTGTCAGCCAGAGGCCGTTCAACTGAGTTGGAACGGTTAAGACTCAGCACTACAAGAGAACTGCCCCCTACAAGGTGACCAGGGCCGCATGAGTCCAAAAGGGCAGCCCCTAGTCTCTAAAGATGAGATTCCTCCCGGGGGGGGGGGAGAGAAACAAAAACAAACAGAACTGGCGCTGCAACCCGCTCCCAGGGAGGGGCGCTGCCCCAACTCTGTCCCCTCAACCCTTCAGACTTGGCCCAGTGGCGCCAAGGGTTGAGGCACTGGATGTCACACCGGCGACCTAGGTTCGGGAGAGAGCTTGGGCCATCAGGGGTCAGCAGGGGAGGAGAGGATCGAGCATCCAAAGAACTGCTCTCCTCTCAGGTGGGGAGTGGGGGGGGGAGGAGAGAAGGACATCCCATGCAGCTAGCAGCATCTGGAGACCGGGTGTGCTGCTGATGCAGGGACCACACTGGGAAGGGAGAACGCTGGGCAGTCGCCTTCTGGATATGTGCGGGAGCGCTCACGTAGCGGGTTGGGCAGCACTGCAAATCCCACGTTTGGGGAGGGATTAAAAAGTAGAAAACCCCTCTCGCCATCGGTAGGCGAAGGTGGGTCCAGAGGCATTAGTATGCTTGATCCAGACCCTTCTCAGACATGGAAGCCCTCAACACTATAGAGTGAGTGCCAGAGGAGCACAGTGGTCCCTCCCCAGGGGACTCAGATCTGGGGGGTCAGGCTAGCCGAACTGGAAGGGTGTCCTCGCCGGCCGATGCTTGAGGCCGATAGGAAGAGTCACAGTTCTGCGAGTCCACACTAGAGAGAGAGGCCAATGGAAGAGAGGTGAATAAACAAGTTTGAAAAGAAAAAAATCTTCAGACTCAGAAAGGGGCCTCTTCCTCAGTCAGCCTAGGCAGCTCAATCATTGTGGCAGACTCCTGAGAGACTGTCACAGAGAGAGCACCCTCACTGTCCCAGGCACCCCAGATGGTTCAAAAATGGGACTGGCTTGAGCACCCAAAGACAGGGGTACACCTCTTCAGGGAGAAGAAAAACCACCGACTCTGGCATGTCTCCCGGTGCCACCCTGAGCAGCAAAGGACTGGTTGGGACCACAGACACCAGAGCACACAGTAACTGCCAACCCCAAAGGAGGGGGCTGAACTAGAGTCATAGTGCTGGGCAGGGAGGAGTCTGAGGACTCCGAAGAATCCAGGAGCTAGTCCGGATCCACCTCAAAGTCATCATCCTCACCAGAGGAGGCTCATACCCAGACCACTCCAAGATCTCCTCCAGTTCCGGGACCACAAGCGGCACAACAAACTGACCCTGCACTACTCATGGTGCCACCACAATCACCAACACTGGGATCAGAGACGGCACTGGGAGCCAACTCCATACCACCCATGGTGCCGCTCTGATCCGAGGCGGCACTGACAGGCAGCGCCGAGGACTACACCAGAGGTCATGATGCTGGGGGAGCCTTCGCCTCTGAGGAGGAGATTGCCAGAATGGTGCCTCCTGCCCGACTCCCGGAGGAATCAGGTAGGACCTCCTGCACTGTGGAAGGAGTTTCTGCCGAAGCAAGAAAGGGGCAGAAACACCTTCCACCATGGGCCACATAGGACTGAGAGGGGACCCGGAGGAAGGGTCAAGAGACCTACATTTGGCATCCTGGGTGCGAGCCTGTCCACTGAAAGTCAGCTGTGCACGTCAGACTTTAAACGCGCGCAGTTCTAACACTCGACAGTCCATAGAAAAACAGGCATCGCAGCGATCCATATCATGGTGTGCGCCCAAGCAGGTCAAGCAACAGTCATGCCGATCCATGACAGAAAGAAAGTCAGCCGCAGGGGCACTGCTGCATAGGAGGCCAACCCGCCTTGGAGGGTTTCTTCTCGTCCCCGAATAAGACATGACCGGATGAAAAAACAAACAGAAATAGCACTCGGTGTTGAAAAATAGAGGGAATGGTCTTCTCGATTGACGACGCTGAGAGCTGTACAGAACTAGGATTCAACTGACTAGGCCGCTGATGCAGGTTTGCTCAGCACGACATATGTGTCAATTCGACTGCAGGAGAAGCAGAACTGGGTCTGAGAAGAAGTCGACGACGGTTACTGGCCAACCCGTGAGTGTCATGCAATGAGTTGGCCTAGAGGGCGGTGCTGCCTCGTCTGCTCTATCTCTTTGCAAAAAAAAAAATGTTCCCGCAGGGTCCTGTTCTCAAGCCAGAACCCACAAGTGATGAATGGTGAAGACTGACAGATAAGATCACGTTCTATGGCCCTTTTTTTGCAGCAACGTGCAAATTTCTCCCAACAGCACTGAAATGTGATCTGGAGAGTAGTTTGAATGAACTGGAGCTAGCTCTGGAGGCCACAAAGTTCTAGAGTGTGGCCTTTCTCTATGAGCTGTAGGACCCAAGCATATGTAGTGATTTCCCTCCACCTGACCAGGTGGAGGGAGAAATGACCTCCTACCACCACCACCTCCTCCTGTAGTGCTGGAGAGTGGGGATCTGGCAAGGAGTCATGCTGAGCCAGCGCCATCTCCTCTGGTGGCTTATCCAGTGGTGATGGTGGGGGTAGGCAGGGCTGTTGCTGCCTGGCGCTTGCCCTGAGGCCTTGTGCCCGGCTTGGGCATTTTGAGAGGCATGACGAAAGGGCACCTTCTGGACAATTTTGGGCTGGGTGTGATATAAAGAGTGGACAGACTGCAAAGTCCTGCAGGTCGAAGTATGTCCTGCACATCCACCCCAAAGAGCTTGTAGCCTCTGAAGGAGGCATTCAGGATGGACTATTGTACGTCAGTAGCAAACCCAGACACCCTGAGCAAAGAATGCCTTCTCAGGCAGATGCCAACTACAGTTACTGTAGCAGAGACACCAGTGGCATCTTAAGCAGACCTCAGAAGGTGCTTGCCCACATCTGCCCCAGGCTGGAGGGCCTGAGCTGCAGCTATGGCCCGTTTCCAGAGGGTATTCTGAAATTTGACCATATGGGCAATGTAATCCATAACCCTGATGGACAGTGTAGCAGAGGCAAAGGCCCTTTTGCCCATAAGGTTCAGCTTTCTGGGCTCCTCATCTGGAGGAAAACAGCGTGAGATGTTTAGGTCTCTTGGACCTATCATGGGAAGCATTTGTCACCACTGAGTCTGCCTGTGATTGCTCAGCAAATTACTGTTTCCCTGAGGGAGCCTGGTACAATTTGTCTGCTTTTCTGGGCATGGCAGGAATCAAATTCGGCCTGTACCAGGCAGCCATGGTGGCATCCTCAAAGGCCACCATGAAAGGAGGAATGATCAGAGGTGGAGAATCTGGCAACTCCAACTATTCAGTCAGATTTCTCCTGGTAACATCCTGCTCCTCAGCAATGAACCCCACAGTTGTCTGCAGCTGCCCCATCATTGACATGAAAGGGGGCACTTTGAGATATATTGGAGGAGTCCTCACCCCCAGGAAACAGTGTGTGGGTGGGGCTACCAGCCCCCTCCTCATGTGGGAGGAGATCAGGATGGTACCTGTCATTACCTGGCTCTGAAATGGGCACAGACTCCGTTAACAGAGGGTGAGCAGGGCGCAGTGCCATGGAAGGTGTCAGCACAGGAGCAGGCCCTGGCGTCACCAGAGTCGGAGGAGGGGTAAGGCGGTGCATAAACTCCCTGGAGGAGTAAAGCATGGCCTGGACGTAGATAGTGAGGGGTGTTGACTGTTGTCGGGCAAGCTGGGGTTCCAGCGTCAGTGGTAAGGCCTGAAGTGTCAACAGGAAGGGCCAAGTCCCTGGTGTCGACATAACAGCCTGGGATGTCATCGGGGTAAGCAGAGCCCCCGGTGTCGACATGGCAACCTGGGGAGCCAATGAGGGAGGCTGAATCCCACACATCGAGGTAAAGGCTGAAGGCATTGCAGGGTGGGTGGGGGTGGACCCCCGACGGCAACGTGCCAAGGCAGGACCAGCGGAACTCCCTGTCTGGTGGTCTGTGCAGAAAAGGGTCCGGAACAGCAGGGGCTGGAATGTGAGAAGGCCCACTGTCAAGCAGCCATTGCCAGCCAAAGTAAGACTGGTGGGAGGCACTGCCAGAGCCAACCCTGTAGGAAAAAGGATGTGAGTGGCAGAGGGAGTCACCACCGGAGCAGATGACCCTGCCATGACCGACTCCTGAAGCAGTGACCACAACAATATGGGGAAGATCTTTCATTGCTCCTATCCTTCTCCCGGTGCTTATGTTTCCTAGCCTATTTTTCCTGTGCCTTGGAAGAGTGGGAGCCCGGGGAGGCAGAACAGCCTGGAGTTCCTTCTCCATTCGGGCGACCTGTTCCAGAAGGAAGGATTCTAAGGCCTTCTGATGGTGCTGCCAGGTAGCTTGGTTAAATCTGTGGCAGACTTTGCAGGCCTTAATGTTGTGGTCTGGGTCTAGGCAACGGACACAGGCGTTGTGGTCATCCTTATTAAAGATCTTACTGCACTCACAGTATTGGAAAAGTTTCTTGGGATCGGTCATGATAAATGAAAATCAAAAATAACTTTAAAAAAATATAGCGGTACACAAGCTAGGGTGAGAAAAGAAAAAACTGAAAAGGAAGATTTGTCTGTCGACTGAAGCAGCAGTGTCTCCATGGAGTCCAATGTGCAATGGTCGACAGATGGCAAAGAACAGAAGAGAGAGTGTGGGACTACCCACGTTTATATGGTAGGCACGTCTCCAGCATCTGATGGCGGCGTGGCCGACCCCTTGTAGACTGCTAGCTAGAAAAGTTTCTGTGTGGTCCTAGCACCTATAGTTCCATCAGTTTGGCCTGATCCTCGACGATTGAACATTTATTCCTACTGCAATCAAGGATCGGAGGGGAATTCCACTATACTACTAGGTTGTAGAATGGACACAATCATATTGATATAAGGCAGGAAGCAGGTGTCACCAGCACTAGTGCAGGGAGGGGGTGCTCCGCTGTGCGTATTGACAAGAGCAGGGTTCCAAAAGCATTAAATAGAGCTGACTGATTCAGCAACGTGTGTGTGCTTCCAAAACCCTCTAAATATACCACTGCATCCAGTATGCATCAGGACACCATCATCTGCATGGACATATTGGTGTTTTCACCGCAGTCACACCATGTACTGTGCGGGGCACAGTGGACACCTTTGAACGTGGTGCTCAATCTGTTCAGATGAGCTAAATCCAGTTAGTGTGGCACTATGCCTGTTAGGATCATGCTAACCATCTGAACATGGAGGCCATAATCCTCTGCTGTTGACAGTTCCACGGTAACAGAGCAGGATTTCAGCAGCAGAGGATTAGAACTTCGGGGCAGGTATATACAACAAGAATAGATTATGGGTAAGGGAAAGATCTTATTTCAATAAAAACTGTTTAATGAAAAAATGGAAAGCCTTGAATTTCAAATTTTGGTGGAATGTATCTGTACTAGAAGTCTGTTTCTTTTTTTGATTTTTTTTTTTATACTTACATAAGGAAATTTTTTTTTTTTTTTTTAAATAATATTTTATTGTTTTTAATACAAAGTTTAAAAAAACAAAAAACCAGAAAATAAATGTCCATCATTCAGTGCTAGACCAGTATCAAATAACATGGATATTGTCACAGAGATAAAATGAAGAGGCCGGCCCAGGGGCGCCAAGGGTTGAGGCACTACACCTCACGCCACACTGGCGGTCAGCACAGGTGAGAAGATAGAGCATCCGGAGGACTGCTCGCCTCTTCCGGGGGGGAGGAAGACCAGTCATACCGCATGTTGGCTGCCCTCTGGCAGCGGCTGGAGGGCAGCACAGGTTGGGAAGACACGTGCTGATGTCCTCACGCTGGTGGTGGGGGAACGGGAGAAAAGTGGAAAACTGAGTCTGGCAGGTTCCATGATGGCTCCTCGTCCCACAGGGGTGACCCTGGTGTATCTGGATTTGTATCTCGGGAGAGGGTGAAATGCCGGCACCCTCCTCCCTGGCCCTGCTGTGCAATGAGGGCACAATCTGTGGGGGAATCGGCGATATGGGGACGTGGGAAGAGCCAGAGAAGGAGTCTGACCGCAGCCACCTGCCAGAGCTCCCAGGAGGAAAAACAGCTCTATAGAAAACTTAATAAAATGAAGAGGTGAGGTCGCTCTGAGCCCTCAAAAGTCCATGATATACCAAGTTTACAAAAGAAGTTTGAAAAGTCCAAGATGTGGAAATAACTGGAGGCCCTCATATGGGCTTATAACATAGTTATGATTTTAACTGTCATTACTAAAAATAAATTCTTGGAGAGGAGTGTATGGAAAGCCTAAAGCTTTCCTTAGATTGTACATTCTGAATATACATAGCAACCAACAGAGTGACAATACATTAAATATTGTGGTGCCCTAGGCTCCTTGTAGGAGAGTGATAGAAAGTATAAGAAGGGAAGAGAAAAAAGAAAAAGTATATAAAGGGAGCAACAGAGAGAAGAAAGTGTGAGAAGTCAGAATAGTGCACCAGTTGATATAACACCCATTTCTTCCAACGAATTTCAAAATATGATAGTTCATCCAAGAAGCTGTACATCATGTGTTCCATACATCGATATCAATCATTATCGATCCCCACGTTTCCAGTGTACGTATGGAAATCTTTGAGTAATTAGCTAAAAAGGGGAAAAAGAATAAATGGACAGTAAACAGACTTTGCTTTGCTTTACGGGCAACCCCAATGGCCAGCGGCAACCCATCGCGCTGCTGTTCAGATGACCAGAGCTCAAGAACGAGTTTGTGTCGCCACACTGGGAGGCAGCCCAGGTGGAGGCGGTTGTGTGCCTCAGTCAAGGAGGGTTGGCATTGGGTTTGGGAGCTACAGCAACCCCTGCTGCTGGCCAGGGAAGTTGCTCTCTATGCAAGGGCACCGTGTGCGAGCAAAGCCAGGAGGAACTGCCTATACCATGGGGATTAAGGAAGGATTTCAGGAGAAAACCGGAAGTAAGAAACCTGCTGTCCAGATGACAGCAAACATGCCTGAACAGGTTCTCTCTCTGGGAGAAGGTTGCTCCCAAAATAAGCCCTTTGAAACCATTCCAGACAGCTTTCATCCAGGCTATAGTGCCACCCATACTATTCTGTTTAAAATCAGTTCAGTGGGAATTACATGTAAATATGTCACCCGAAACCGTAAAACTATAGTATGTATGTACTATAAAATGAAGGTCAGTGATTTGTTCACTTGTTTTCTACCAGCTGTACACTAATTTTTGTAATACTAATTGCAAGTTAGAAACACCTGCTGCTGACCCGGTGGTGCTGAGGGTTGAGGTGCTGGATGCCACACCTCGCGTCTTGCTGGTGACCAGTGTTCGGGAACAAGCACAGGTCAGTAGAAGAGGGAGAGGATCGAGCATCCAATGACTGCTCTCCTCTCCTGGGGATGGGTGGGCATGTCGTCCCGCTCCTTGGCTGTCCCCCGGTGGAGGATGGGGGGTAGCACCAGAGACTGGAGACAAGTAGCGTGGCTTCGTAACGTGTGCGTTCACGACTGTGAGGGACCAAAGTAAAGAGAAACACGGCTGCCGCCTCTGATGAAAGCCCCTCCAGTACTCAGATGCCATTGCCTCTGGAACTCCCAGGCCTGCTCCAGATATCTACTTGGGGAGAGACAGCCTCCCACCCCACCACAGGGGGTAATCCATGGGGGATACAGGGCATGGGGGGGCACCAGGGGTGAGGCAGTGACCAGGGGCTGGAGGGGGACAGAAGTTCACTGGCAGGCCGAAGAGAATAAATATTAAAAAAAAAAAACACACGAAACACCTGCTGCTGTACCAGACCCTCTTAAAAACAAGGCACTAGTGCCGTCCTAATGGTGCAGAGGATTGAGGCACTGGATGTCTTCCCTCGTGCCACGCTGGTGACCCAGATTCGAGAACGGACTCAGGTCATTAGAGGGTCAGCCGGGGTGAGGAAGGATTGAGCATCCTCCGATAGCCCTTTTTCCCCGGGGCGGGGGGGGACCCAGCATCACGCTGTAGACAGACACCCAACAGAAGCTGGGTGTCAGCACACGTGCGATGCTAGAATGAGGTGGACCCACGCACAGGGTGTAAGACTGCCTCTGCGGAGGCAGAGATAGTCACCCCGCCCTCTGCATGTGCGTGGGTACAGGGGAGAAAACAGAAACGGCTCAGAGCTGGTAGTCTCTGAGATGCCGCCCCCTGGCATCTAGATGTTGACTTCTGGGGGTGGGGGGAGGCAGACACCCCTCGCCACCAGCCCTGTAACGGGGAGGGGGAGCAACCCGTGGCACATGGCCTATGGAACAGATGCGGGGAAAGCCCGCTGGAGAGACTAGTCCCGGAGGTGCCTGCCAGAGAAACAAGGCACTAGCATAAATGAGGCTATCCCAATGTGTAAAATTCCAAATATGTAAATAAAATACTACACAGCAAATTCAAAATTAACATACTAATATAAAAACAAGACACCGGGACTGGTTCATATCTAAATCACTTTTATTCAACTTTTATTTCAACTATGTTACTTAAAACAAAAAAAAATAGCAAGTCTCAATATTTCAATAAATCAAAATTTCCTACAAATATACATAGCTTTAAAGAATAAAAGCATCTTCTAGACAAGACAATACTATAGTAATAATTATATACATTTTTACATGTTCTTGACAGCACCCAAATACATTACCTTAGACAGTAAAAAAATACTGCACTGTCTAATAAATATAAATCTACCTTTAAGGTAGGAATGCCCTTTTAACTCCCAAGTGAACTGGTGTCCCATTTTCTGATAGGAAAAAAGCATCCTTGAGAATTAGTGTTTAAAAACTTTCCGAAGTTGGGATACTGGTTGGAGTTCGAGGTTGCAGTAGACTGGCTACTGCAGTCAACTCAAAACTGGCAGGACGATCATAATGGCAGATGGCTGGGGAGACTGCTGGCTTAGAATCAGTGTCACTACAAAAAAGCAAAACAAAACAGAAAAAAAAAAAAGTAGCCCAGATTCCCCCCCCCGGTCAAGAAAAAAAAAATACTTGATGAGGGAGGAGGAGAACCCCCCCCATCCACAGAATTTTAAAAGTGACCTGCAATGACATATGAAAATCTATTTGTCATTTAAAATGAACTACTTCTTTAAAAGGAACTCCAATTTAACCACACTCCACTCAGTCAAAGTTCTCCCCCTCCCTTCGTTAGGCTTTTTTAAAATAAAAAAATGGCATGTGTTTGCATTACTTTTATATTCTTTTCATAAACTCCGCCATCAGGTAACATGGCAGGTGCAGCATGCCACACTAACACGAGATGACACTGCGCTGCACCTGCCATGTTACCAAACAGCAGATTTTAGAAAAATTATATAAAGTGCAAGCACCTGCAATTTATTTTTTTTTTAAATTTGTGAAAAGCTTAACCGGGTGATGCTTTTGGGGTGTGGAGTTCCCTTTATTCTTCAATCCTAACTTCTACATTCGAAATACAGTTATGGCATTTGTGTGCTATTTTTCTCATGTAATGAAACTTAGGCTAGAAATAGGTATGACAGTGCATTCTGCCCGGTCACCAGTAGACTGCTTCATACCCCTTCACTACCACCATACATGCAACTCTCTTTGTGGTGGTACTGATCACTTTCGATGCCCTCTACTTGTAAAAGATTGAAAAGCAGTTTCATTGGCTTTTGAGAACATTCACTTCTATTATGTATGTATAATACATTAACAGCAACATTTAAATTGCACAAACCCACCAAGAACAAAACACTAAAAAGAATGGGACATGTTGCAATAAATAATGCAAAGTGGAAGAGCCAGGTAGGCCAAATGATCCTATAACACTAGATCACAACAAAACGTGGAGGTGGTGTCTGCTCGATTACAAAATTTATTGAGATAATGTAAATAATCCTGGCCCCTTCATGGCTAGCTAATGTTTCACAGATTGTGCCACCCTATCACAGCAGGCGAGGTTCCATAAATCAGTATTCGGATGAATGTCCAGACCAAGTGTCAGCTGACACAGTGCAAGTGTAGCCACATCCTTGCAGCAGAAGCTCAGCTCAGTACTAAACTGAGATGGTGCAGGGTCCAGAGTTATGGAAAGGGAAAGAATACTAGGACAGGTATCGGAGAACTGAAAGCACGACTGATTAACCCCCAGACCTTTGTTTTAAATTTAACACTTAACTACTTAAATCGGAATACTGATTTTGAGCCGGCCCGTGTCGTTGAGGGTTGAGGCGCTGGACGTCACACCTTGCGCCACGAAGTTCAGGAATGGACTCTAGACACCAGGGGCTGGCAGGGGACGAAGGATTGAGCATCCGTGGGACTGCTCTCCCCTCTCCTGGGTGGAAAGTGAGTGTAGTATCGCTTGCGGCGGCCCCTGGTGGAGACCGGGAGGCACTGCACAAGCGGCACAATGGGGAACAACCAGAAAAGCGGGGGGAAAAAATAAAAATGCTCCGCGACCGGCCGGGAGACAGCTGCCGGTCCACTGACGCCACCAAAGCCCCTGAAGGAGCTATGTCTGCCTCAGCAGCACCCTGGGGCCAAGTAGTTGTGCTGGCCTCCCAAACCGGTGCCTTCCCCATCAGGAGAGGGACCCATCCGGTGAAGGGTTATGCCAGGTTACCCTGGGGGTGGCGGCTATATAAAGTCGGGGGCTTGAGGGGGGGTCGTAGGTGGGTCAGGGGACCCACCCCAGGAGAGGAGAGCAGTCCCACGGATGCTCAATCCTCTCGTTCCCCTGCCAGCCCCTGGTGTCTAGAGTCCATTCCTGAACTCGGGTCGCCGGCGTGGCGCAAGGTGTGACGTCCAGTGCCTCAACCCTCAGCGACACGGGCCGGCTCAAAATCAGTATTCCGATTTAAGTAGTTAAGTGTCAAATTTAAAACAAAGGTCTGGGGGTTAATCAGTCGTGCTTTCAGTTCTCCGATACCTGTCCTAGTATTCTTTCCCTTTCCATAACTCTGGACCCTGCACCATCTCAGTTTAGTACTGAGCTGAGCTTCTGCTGCAAGGATGTGGCTACACTTTCACTGTGTCAGCTGACACTTGGTCTGGACATTCATCCGAATACTGATTTATGGAACCTCGCCTGCTGTGATAGGGTGGCACAATCTGTGAAACATTAGCTAGCCATGAAGGGGCCAGGATTATTTACATTATCTCAATAAATTTTGTAATCGAGCAGACACCACCTCCACGTTTTGTTGTGATCTAGTGTGGCTGGAAGGAGTGGCAGGGCGTGGAGCACGAAGGAGGGGAAAATAGGGGATACCAAAAAAAAAAAAAAAAAAAAAAAGAATGTTGACTTGTGGGGAGCATCAACTGAGAAAGCAGCACTAACTATGAAATGTTAACAGTCTGCATGGTGGGGGTCAGGATATATGTTTTTTACATTACTTCAGAAGTAAATGAAGGGGGGGGGTCCTGGTTTCCTTTCTGGTATAAATGCAAATAAAAAAAATAAAAAAAAAAAAGGAAAAAACATTTCTTATTGCTGGTGACATTTATGTAAATCACACTGATCCCTGCCAAATATTTTCTGGTCTACCACTGAACATTTCCAAAGTCCTTTTTTCTGTGTAAGGTGTAAATGTGGCAATGTAAAATACTGCATTGTGCTCAGAAATGGCCGTTTAAAGCATGTTTTCCTAACCAAGGCTGGTATGAAGAAATGTAGCTCAGGATGTAAGTCAACCAGACAACAAGAACAAGATCTGGGGCACGACATTCAGAACATTTAAACACTGCAGTGTGGCTGCACGGTGCACATTTTTGAAAACACAAATACTGTTGAAAACATGTCTGTCCAGAATGCCTGAAAAACATCCCCAGGATTCGCAACACTTACACGTTCTGGTGAGATTCCTGGAGGCTCTGCACAGTCAGGGTTTGTGTACCATCATTCTTTTTATTAGGAGTAAACACACACACACACACACACACACACACACACACACACACACACACACACACACACACACACCTGCTCTGAAAAAGAAGACAACACAAAATAAAACAAATGTTCTTCAGGTAATGTTCAATAACTGGATGCACCCCATAGAAAACTAACGCATCTTATAGTCTGGTGGTGGAACTTCAGCCTCATCCAAGGTACTACAGACAAGATAGGGACTTGTAACATTTTTCTTCTAATTGAGTGGAAAGGGATGTGGGTTTCTTACATTTATAAATCTTCAATGTGTTCATTAAAGGGGCACGGTCAACCCTGTTAGGCCTCAAATCTTCCCAAGTAAAAAACAATACAATAAATGTTAGGATTGCTTACATTCTGCAGAAACTGCTGATGTAGCTGGTTGTTTGATTCAGATTCCTTTTTGCTTTTAAGAAAAAGACTGTCCGCCATACACCTGTTACCACACAACAACATGCTCATTTACATTCCTTGATCAACTCCCACTGCAGCTTTCCTAGACCTGGGAAAACCCCCAACAGTCCAGACACTCAAGATACAGTGGGAGGAGAGGAGACTATCGCATCCAGAGTGTCTGCACAGTTTAGGGGTGTTCGTCATGTTCAGGAAGTATGCAGTAAGAGCAGATCAAGTATTCGAAACAAAACAAAGTTGGGTGTAATTACACCATTTGCATGCATTTCAGTTCTATTGAGAAAGGAAGCAAATAAAACAATCAGCAACATCAATGAATTTACAGGAGGTACGCAATCGTAAAATGTGGGTTATCGACAAGAGATAATACGATGCAAAAAGGGCTGACAGTATCCCTTTATGGCCACTAGCCAATTAGAAGTGCAAAATAGCACAAAACGCTCTTACAGTGAAGAACAGAATATTGCAACTGTTTGAGTGCTGCATGGAAGCACTAAACAGCAACTTTTTTTTTTTTTTTTTAAAGAACTTTTAAAAATCCACTTACAACTTAGGATTTATGTGTGAATACACACATCAGAGGCACTTATTAAGCGTGATTTCATTAGCATTGTGTGTGTGTTGGAACAGCTCAGTTTTTGTTCCAACATCTGAAGACTGGATGTAAAACCATTTATTTGGGAGATTTAAGAGTACCTCCACGCTGTGCATCGATACCAAATCAAATGGGTGGAGACAGCTGGGCAGTATGCCCAAAGAAGTTGAATTCGGCCCGGCTCTGGGAGGCAAGCCAGGGGGAGCAGCACAGCAGCATGTCACAGGCGGGCCTCAAAGGCCTGGCTAGGCGAGTAGCTGGGTCTCAGTAAGCGGGATCGGGACTGTAAAAGTGGAAGGAGGACTGTACCAGTACCCTATGGGGAAAAATATGTTCAACAAAAAGGACTCCTTGCCCCAACACTAAACAGAGTACAGGGTATGTATGTATGTATATATGTGTATATATTAGAGAGACAGCGATATAAACAGTATGCATATCCATTTTGGGGCCATAATAATGTGTAAGAAATCTACAGGAGCAATTAAATTGCCCAGTGTCAGGGGTCTGGGCAGGTGGTACATGGGCTAAAGTTGCTTCCCATATAGCCTGAAGAGATGGAAACAGTAGGTCAGACAGCACTGAGAATCACATGGGGTCAGGCTTTCAAAGCAACTGCACATTTACCATTGGTTTAAAAAGAGAAAAAAAAAAAGTTTAGAATGTCTAGAGACCGCAACAGAATGGGCAATACAGTTGGGCAATGTCACCAGATACTCCAGCCAGTCCATTTTGTTGGGCAACCAGATTTCCTGTGTCAAATGTTTACATATCCAGCTCCTGGTTTCCTACCCACCCCAATCTGAAGGGTTTTTTAGCCCCACTAGAGCTCATAGAACAACAGAACGAAATTTGAAGTGCCCAGTGGCATGGCAACAGTGCATTGGGCGGTCATGTGGGGGGTAGGGGAAAGTTTGCAGTCAAGCCTTGGAATCTAGCTGGAGGCAAAGTGGGTCTCAGAAGACAGGCCCCCAGCTCTAAGAGAGGGAAAGGACCACCCAGTATCCATGCACCACATTAGCCAGTCAACAAGCTACATTGGCTCAGAGGGCAGCTGCTCGTCCCCTCCCCCAGCTGGAGGAACGGTGGAGCTGTGGGTAACCAATACTGTCGACGTGGGGGAAATGAAAGGTAAATACAGGTTACTCACCTGTAACAGGAGTTCTTGGAGTGGTATATGTTGTTCATCCACACTTACTGGTAGGTTCCTTGCCGCTTTAAATCTTGCCGGAAGGTCTTCAAGCTGGCTCCTCCCACCCACCTGGGTGGTAAAACTCTCGGCTCCGCCCCATGACGCCAAATCTAGCCCGCTGGAAGCCAGGGTTTGAGGTCGGGTGGTTGTGTGGATGAACAATACATACCACCCTAGAACTCCTGTTACAGGTGAGTAACCTGTATTTCTAGGGACATGGATATGTTGTTCAATCCACACTGTCTGGCAGACTCCTAGCAGTTCTCCGGGAGGAGGGAGGCAAGGCGCGCACCCCCTACTTGGGAAATAAGGACTGGAGAACCGAGGTCCCAAAACCAACATCCCAGCGTGACTCAAGGTCGATGTGGTAGTGGGTAATGAAGGTGTGTGCTGACTTCCAGGTAGCATCCCTGCAGATTTCCTGGATAGGGATGTCCCTGAAAGCAGCCACCGAAGCAGCGGTATGGCTGGTAGAATGAGCTCTTATCCCTTTGGGAGGCTCCATGCCTGCCAACCTATAGCAGAGATCTATGCAGGAGGTGACCCACCTGCCTATCGTCTGCTTGGCTGCAGGTCTGCCAGGTGCGGCTTCAGCGTATGTGACAAACAGCTGGCGAACCTCTCCCTGAACTTCAGCCGTTCGCTCCTTATAACAAGAGAGCGCTCTTCTAGGGTCCGAAGTATGCAACCTATATTCAGCCTCCAAGGTGTGATTGGGGTAGAACACCGGCAGAGTCAACACCTGGCTAAGGTGAAACTCCGACACCACCTTCGGAAGGAATTTTGGGTGGGGGCGCAGGACAATCTTGTCCCTGTGGAAGACCAGATAAGGAGACTTGATGGAAAGCACCTGGAGCTCTCCCATCTTTCTGGCTGACGTGATAGCCAGAAAGAAGGCGGTCTTCCACGACAGGTGAGAGATGTCACACCTGTGCATCGGGTTCGAATGGCTTCCCCATGAGCTTAGCCAATACCAGCAGTAGATCCCACAGAGGTGGAGGTTCTCGCACCGGAGGGGATATGTGATCAAGGCCTTTGAAAAAAGCGCCCGACTACCTTCTCTTGCGCCACAGACTGCTGTTGAGGACCTTGTCGGAAAGACCCAAAGCCTGGAACTCTAGCCGCTCAGGAACTAGGCTGTCAAGAGCAGGGATTGAAGGTCCGGGTGGAGTACCTTCCCCTTGTTGAATGAGATCAGGTCTGGGCAGGCAGGAAACCGCCTCGGGAGCCTAGAGCTGAGGCTGAGGAGATCTGGATAACAGAACTGGTGGGGCCAGTCTGGGGCTACCAGAATCACCTGCGCCTTGTCCCTCTGTGCCTTAAGCACCTTGTGGATCAAGGGAAATGGAGGGAAGGCCTAGAAGAGGCCCAGGGTCCACGGCCTTGAGAAGGCATCCCCCTGCAGCGAGCCCTGCTGAGGGGGGCGGGCATGAAACAGCCTCAGCTTCGCATTCTCCCTGGAGGCAAACAGGTCCTCCTGAGGAGTGCCCCAGTGGGAAAACAGATCTTGTACTACCTCCGGCAGGAGAAACCACTCGTGAGATGCAGCACCTATCCAGCTGAGGGCATCGGCCAGAGTGTTGGAGGCTCCTGCCACATGGATGGCTAGCAGATCCACCTTCAGTCTGCTTACGAGAGAGACCAAGTGCGTCCCACCCTGACAGTTTTGGTAGTACATGGTCGTGGTGTTGTCCGTCTGGACCACCTGACCCCATACAAACGGAGCGAAGGTGGTGAGGGCTAGTCGGACAGCTCGAAGCTCCAGCAGGTTGATGTGGCATCGAGACTCCTGAGGGGACCAGAGGCCGTGCGCTCTGAGCTCCCCCAGATGGGCACCCCAACCCATCACAGAGGCGTCGGTCATCAAAGTGACCATCGGCTCTGGACAGACAAACGGGATACCCTCCTGCAGATGAGCTGGAACGAGCCACCACTGGAGGCCGTTCCACATTTCCTGGGTCACTGTCACCAGCTGGTCTAGAGGACCGGAGCGCTGTGACCACAGGCAGGTCAGCTCCCATTGCAGGGGACGCATGTGCCAGCTGACCCAACGGACCACGCTGGTGCAGGCCGCCATGAGGCCCAGGAGGCGCAGGAAGTCCCGGGCAGGGCGCAACTGCCCAACCAGAAATGATTGGGCAAAGGAGGAAAGGACCTCGGCCCTGTCCGCTGGGAGCCATGCTCTCACTCGAAGAGAGAGTCGAGCTCTGCCCCGATGAACTGAATCACCTGCGATGGCACGAGTTCCGATTTGGCCTCGTTGATGAGGAGGCCAATCTGAGAACAGACCTGGAGGGCCAGATCCCTGGACCGCTCCACCTCCAACTTGGAAGGGGCTGCAATCAACCAGTCGTCCAGGTAAGGGTATACCCAGACCCTTCAGGGCCGCAGGAATGCTGTCACCACTGCCATGCATTTGGTGAAGATGCTGGGAGCTGGAGAGAGGCCAAAGGGCATGGCTCGGAACTCATAAAGGGATCCCTCTGTTCTGAAGCAGAGGAATCGCTGGTGAGACGGATGGACTGGGATGTGAAAGAATGCATCCTGGAGGTCCAGAGAACAGAACCACATGCCTCGTTCCAAGGATGGGATGATCTGAGCCAGAGTGACCATCCTGAAGGTACGAGACCTTAGGAACTTGTTCAGGTCGTGCAGGTCTAGAATGGGGCGCCAGCCCCCTGTCCGTTTTGGGACCAGGAAGTACCTGGACACAAACCCTGGGTCTGATGGAGGATCCGCCAGCTCCCTGATCACCTCCTTCTGGAGGAGCAGGGCAATGTCGGCTCGACGAGTCGACAGAGGCTGCAAACCTGTAGCCCCCCTGTGGGGCGACAGCTCGATAGGGTGGGAACTGCTCGGATTCCAGAGGCAGACCCCTGCCTACCACTTCCAACACCCAGCGGTCCATGGTGATATTGGACCAGGCAGAAAGGAAGTGGTGGAGCCGTCACCCCATGGGGGGGGAACCCAGGGAGGAGTGTCGAGGTTGGGTTGACACCCCTCAACCAGTCACTGGGCAGGCTTGGAGGAAGGGCCGGCCAAGGAGCTGCCTGGACCTTTCCCTCCCGGATTCCTGCTGGAGGAAGCAGCAGGCTTGGCTTTGGGGTGCCATAAGCGAGCCTGCTGGCCCTGAAGGACAAAAGGGCTTAAGCTGCTGCTGGTGGCCTTTGTCCTTCCGGGCAGACGTGACCGAGTCCAAGGTGGCGTTGGACTTCTCGATCCGTTGAAGATGACCCTCCACCCCAGGATCAAGCAAGTTGGTACCCAGGAAGGGAACGTCTGCCTGCTTGTGCTGGGTATCTGCCATAAAGGTGGAGATTCGCAGCCAAGCTCTGCGGCGCATGGCCACTACTGACTGGGCACACGAGTCAGCGATGTCCAAGGAAGTTTCGGAGTTGCTATTTGGCCACCACCCTTCCCTGATCCCGCACCTGCTTGACCGTTGTTTGAAGGTCAGTCGGGACATGAGGAATCACCTCATCCAGGGAGCCAAAAAGGGCGTGTGAAAAGTGTGCCATCAGTACGGCCGAGCCAGCCTGACGAAGGCCTAGAGAGAAAGCAGCATATACTTTCCACCTGGAGTAGTCCAATTTCTTGGACTCCTTATCGGGTGGCTTGTCCACATCCCGAGCGTTCCCGGAACGCCGGAAAACGCTGTCAGTCACTAACCCCTCCACAGAGGGGTGCTCAGAGAAACTGGAGAGTGAACCGGTAGGGACAGCATACCTCCGAGCCATCCTGGCTGAAGGTGCTGGACAAGAAGCTGGCTGCTGCCATAGCTCCAGGGCCGGGCCAACAATGGCTTCAACCACTGGGAAGACCTCCATAGGGGAATCCCCTCAGTCCAGTATCTCCGTGAGGGGATACTTGGCCCGTTTTGAAACTGGTTCGAGCTTCATCCCAGTGGACTCAGATGAGTAGAAGCATTCCAAGGAACGAGGATGGACTCTCGTCCACAGACTGACCCCCAGTGGACTCCAAGTCAAGCGGCCTGGAGAACAAGGAGTCGTCGTCAGACTCCGAGGAGTCTGCGAACAGCTGCCAAGTGCCTGAGACACCCTCCCCCTACTGAGGTTGATCGGGAGTGAGGGTGACCGACAACCTATGGGGCAAACCCTGACCCGACCGATTCGGTTGTGGAGGCGGAGATTCCACCACAATGGGTGGCGCAGCTGGTTTCAGCTGAACAACTGGTGCTGGCTTCGGCTCCTCTACTACTACGAGGGGTTGTTTCGGCTGCTCCGGTGACTGACACTTAATGGCTGGAGAAGGCGACAGAGTCTGCTTATTCCCGGACAATAAGAGCTGCTGCCACATTAAATCCTCAAAGCGTCAACGCAACTTGCGCCAGAGCCTATCCTCCGAAGAGGACGATGAGGATGAGCGGCGCTGCCGCTTTCCATGGTGCAGAGACAGAGACTGCAGACGTCGACGGGACCGGCTGGACCAGGAAGAGGTCCAAGACTGAGACCTTCGGGGATTCCAAGGGTGGGTCTGAGAGGGTGCGGGAGAAACCCGCTCCTCCCTCGGTTCAGGGACCTTAACCGGGGACTCCGGCACAGGAGGCACAGGCAAGTCCATGGTTTCCACTGGGGGAACTTGTGAAGAAGGGTTGTCAGCTTCTCCAGTCGACAAACTGTCCGACGGGTAGAGAAAAATCTCGACCGCGTTGATGGTTGTCTCGGCCAGCTGACCTGACGGGGACACCGTGAGCCAGCGGCCTTAGCCGCAACCTCGACCAAAGTAGAGTGTCTACTATCCAGGGAAGGGGACCTCTCCCACTCCCATGAACGTCGACGGTGGGACTTACCTTTGGAGTCCTTTTTGGACCGAGAGGAATGTCCTGAAGGCCCTTCTCCCTCGGTGGAGAGGGATTGGCAAAGCTCCTTAAAAGAAGCTGTGTAGGAGGAGCCCAAGGAGAGCGGAATAAGTGCTGCGACCGAGGATGATGATGATGCGACCTGGGACGCCTCCTCCTTGAGGGCGATCATCTGCTCTAGCTGTTCAGCCGAGCCCGCAGCCGTGGACACCGCCCAACGGGCCTCCTTCGACTTGACCGGAGGATAATGTTTCTTGGGTCGCCCCAACAGTAATCGGGCAGCTCGATGTGCATAACTCACAAGCCTGTGAGTCATAGCCAAGTCCAAGGCAATAAACGCACGTGGAGTGCAGATCGGTCCGGGACATCTTCTGCCCACAAGTGCACAGACGAAATCCGGGAGTCGATTTGTCCATCGCAGCTGCAAGGGAAAAGGAAGACCGAAATCTTTAAACTTAAGAATGAGTTTCAGTTTGACCGAAGAGCGTGGATCCAGGCCTAAAACGCAGAGCGCTAAGGAGGGAACCTGAGCTTCCAAGCGGTAAGGAAGATCTGGCGTCATGGGGTGGAGCCGAGAATTTTACCACCCAAGTGGGTGGGAGGAGCCAGCTTGTAGACCTTCCAGCAAGATTTAAAGCGGCAAGGAACCTGCCAGTAAGTGTGGATTTAACAACATATCCACGTCCCTAGAAATATTGTTTTAAAAATTAGTTTTTTTTGTTTTATTTTTTCAAAATAAATTTATGTTTTGAGTAGCGTACACTTCCAAACCTAATCCCATCCAGAGGGCAGAAAGGCAGAATAAAACTGTGGCGCATCCTTGGGAGTCAGTTCAGGAGCATGTGCAGTCCTCATTTAGAACAGATGGTTCCAAATTACATTAAATGGTCTGGTCCGATGATGCAGTACAGGAGACAACTGGGGGGAGAAATGCCAGTACACTTGTGGTGGTTGCACCAGAGGAGTCCTGCATCACTATGGGAGGGGTTTTGGGGAGGAAACAAGAATATGGGCAGTCACTGGGTGCAATACTCCGCCCGAGCCTATGTCCATCACAGGCTACCACTTCCAGCCAGTGAATGGATTATACAGGATAAAGGAATCGCCTGCATAGTGACACGGCAGCAGAGCACCTCCCCTACGTTGGGGGGGGAGCCACAGAAGTGGATGAGGGGGGCTGCAATGATGGGATGTAACGCAACATCATAGGTTCTCTGGGTTCCAGATCAAAGAAACCTCTGCAGATGGGCAATGATGCAGATTACAGTTGAAGAACGTCCCACTCCAGACAGCCCAAGTAGATGCAAACAGTGGAAAAAGAACAAATTAAAAACAACTATCCCTCATTCTGAAACCTCCACAGGAGGAAAGTATTAGTGATGTGTTCTACTAGAATACAAACATTACAAGTTAAGGCCAAAATATGCCTGCTTACATCACACAAGAGTCCCCCTTAGCAGCCTAGGCTTGTGTTTCTGCAGATTTAGGGGCTGTAGGATACTGATGGGACTGAAACAGCATATGTTTTGGACATGTGCCTTGTGTTTTGGGTGCCTGCATAACCATCATCAAACTGCACTAGGATTTCTTCAAAAAACAACAAAGTAAGGGGCTAAGGTTCCAAAAATCTACAGGCCACTTAGGCTGGAACAGTACAGCAGCTAGGCCAATATGAGGGATGGTACACATCCCCCCCATCAACACATCTACAGAAACAAAAACACACATTATTTGGGTTATGACAGTTTGATGGTTGCCAGCCAAACAGGCTGGGTTCCTCCAGACAATATAGTGCAACCTACAGAAGGTGTGTGGGGGCACGCACATTACCGACACTGCAGCCAGGGTTTTGGTAACCACCAAACTCATGCCCACTCTGTAGGCACTTGCAGGAAATCTTAAGTTCCAAGCAGGCTGTTCAGTTAGTCCAGTCATCTACATATGGCTCCAGTGTGATGAACGGCAGACTCTCCATCTCTGTTCTGCAACTGCCGTGGCTTCTTTCTTCCTTGCCCAGCCGGTCCAGCTCAGATTTCTGCTTCAAGACAGAGAACAATCGGGACTCGTAGCCGCTCTCCTGCACAGCAACGCAGCTCCTGGCCAGGACCTCCATATCGACAGACTGTTCTCTTGGAGTCTGGATGCTGGTGTCCAGCCTGGAGAGCAGCTGAATGTCCCACTCTGACTCAGAGGAGAAGTTTCCTGCTTGGAGCAAGCTAGCATCAATTTTAAAAGAGGACTGCAGCGTGGAAGCGTTACAGATGAGGGATGGGATGGGTTCATTTTTCCCGACATCTGGAATGTCAGAGAGTCTGTCTCCATAGTGAATGGTGCCATGCAATCCCTTCTGCTGCTTGCCTGGAGATGCAGCCGAACCAGTTATGTCCACCAACACATTTCCAAGATACCTACACTGGCTTGTATTTTCACCTTGCTGTTCACCAAGTTCCAACTCCTCAGCTGGAGAAGCCGTTTGATCCTGCAGTATCATTTGCTTATTGTCACTGGCCGTTGGCACAGTGGACAGTGCCTTTGTCAGTGTGGACAGTTCCCAGAGTTCCAAATCCCCAGTTGGAGAAGCTGTTTCAGCCTGCAGTGTCATTTGCTCCTTATCACTGGCCGTTGGCACAGTGGACAATGCCTTTGTCAGTGTGGACAGTTCCCCGAGTTCCAAATCCCCAGCTGGAGAAGCTGTTTCAGCCTGCAGTGTCATTTGCTTGTTATCACTGGCCGTTGGCACAGTGGACAATGCCTTTGTGAGTGTGAACAGTTCCCAGAG